>CM051832.1:1220000-2420000 GCA_028451465.1 Erethizon dorsatum | reverse complement strand
CCGAACCAAATTTTGAGAGATCTTAGAAAGTTATGATATATCCCTTTGTGAAAAATGTGAAAATTTATATATCAGGATTGTAGCCAAATTTAAGTTGATGATATTTAATATCAATATGCATTCACGTCTACATACACATTCTCATTTACATGAGAATGGATGCATCCTACATGTATGCATCCTTCCTCTTACCAGTATGCGCTTTTCAGATTAATCATTTTCAAAACATAATAATTTTCTACCCTAAGTAGGATAAGCCATCATTTAGCAGCTCATCCACTTTTATCTGTATTTTTTTATTGTTAATATCAAAAGCAATACTATATCTCTGAACATAGGTATTCATATTTATTACACTATATTACAAATAAAATAAATAAAAATATTTATATTGTTGTGATGTTAAAACTTTGAATACCTGTTGCCTAATTCTTTTTACAAACTGTATTCAAATGTTCCATATATCTGAGTCATTATAGGTCAGTGATGGCGAACCTTTTAAAGATCGAGTGCTGAAACTGCAACCCAAAACTTATTTATTGCAAAGTGCCAACGCTGCATTGGACTGGAACACTGTGGCGTTAGTTTAGAAAACACAACTCGTACAACTCATGGTATCATCGCAGAGAGGGCTGTGTGTGCTCACTGTCACACACCCGCCAAAGGTTTGCCACCGCTGTTATAGGCTTCTGTAATTACCACTAGTGAATTAAATAAATTTGTTAAGTTCATAAGTGAAAATAATTATGGATGTAGTGTGTGTTTCAAATCTACATTTCTACATTGAACAATTATAACTTTAGACAGTGTTCAGAAACCACTAAATTCAAAGCAAATTTTTTACAGTCCCCAAAGATGGAATTGATAAGAACATGTCTGCTGCAAATTATGTTACTGATAAATTGAGCAGCGGAAGCAGCAGCAAAATAGTATGTACTTTACAGAATCACAGCAGCTGTCACATTCCTTTCATATAACACAGTAACATTTTTATTGAATAGGGGTTGTTCTATGTACCATTAAAGCAAGTCATTTTCTCAATGTCAAAGTCCATCACATCACCTAAGTCCATAGATACATCAATTGTACTGTAGCAGTGAATGAATGGGAATTGTTTAAGGTTATTACTGATGCTTAAATTAATTTTCACCAGTGGGATTCATTGACATATACACTTTGAGCTATTCTGATGGTTAATATTTTGAAACTTGTGTTTCTGTTACATTCCATGCATATGTATGTTTGACATCAATTTTATAATCTCCTGAAGTTAAAATAAACCTGCTTTATTTCTCTCTTGCTTCTTCCCAGAAGTAACACAGTTTCTCAATTGATTTTGCTGACCTGGCTGGTGTTGGAAATGGTGGAGGAAAACTGCACCACGGTGATGGAGTTCATTCTCCTTGGGCTGTCAGATGTCCCTGAGCTGAGACCTGTCCTCTTCCTGGTGTTCCTTGTCATCTATGGCATCACAGTCCTGGCCAACCTGGGCATGACAGCACTGATTCAGGTCAGCTCCCAGCTCCACACCCCCATGTACTTCTTCCTCAGCCACTTGTCCTTTGTAGATTTCTGCTACTCCTCAGTCATCGTGCCAAAGATGCTGGCTAATATCATAAACAACGACAAAATCATTTCTTTCCTGGGATGCATGGTGCAATTTTATTTATTTTGTACATTTGCAATCACTGAAGCCTTCTTCCTGGCCGTGATGGCCTATGACCGCTTTGTGGCCATCTGTAACCCACTGCTGTACATGGTCATCATGTCCCGGAGGCTCCGTGTGGAGCTGGTAGCTTGCTGTTACCTCTACGCATCCGTGTGTTCTCTGATTCACCTGTGCTTAGCCCTTCAGATCCCATCCTACAAGTCCAGTGTGATCAACCACTTCTTCTGTGACCTGCCCCCTCTCTTAAGTCTCGCTTGCTCTGATGTGACCGCGAATGAGGTGCTGCTGCTCATTGTGGTAAATTCCAACGAGATCCTCACCATTGTGATCATCCTCACCTCCTACCTGTTCATTCTCATCACCATCCTGAGGATGCGCTCAGCAGAGGGAAGGCGCAAAGCATTTTCCACCTGCGCCTCCCACCTCACAGCCATCACTGTCTTCCATGGAACAATCATTTTTATCTATTGTCAGCCCACTTCTGGCAATAATTGGGATGTTGACAAGGTTACCACAGTGTTCTACACTGTCGTGATTCCCATGCTGAATCCTCTAATCTATAGCCTGAGAAACAAGGATGTGAAAGAAGCTCTCAGAAAAGTACTGGGCTCCAAATATTTTCCTAGAAAATGTTATTAAAAGAACTCAGGGTTCCAAAGGGAAGAAGATATGGGGTGTGCGTAGGATGAAGAGGTGGTGTGAACAAGCAGCTCTGTGTTTGAACGAGCCTTATTTGATTCACCTTCCTGTGTCTTCAATTTACAAAAGTAGGAATGAGCATTTTCAAAATCTGGAGTCTACTTTTTTCAACCTGTATGTTTTAATTTGATGTGCATGAGAGCACTGTTAAGATTCAGAAATTTAATTTATTTTAAACTGTCATAACATTAATCAAGAACTCAAAATAATCACAGTTTTTACTAATCTCTAAGAAAATGAAATACTTTAAAAATGAATTCTTGATATTTTACAATGAAGAGCATTCTTTTGTCAAAAAGCTTATACATCACACGAGGATTCCAGATTTGCATGTATATTGTTAATTGCTTTTTCCTTGTTTGCTTTATCATTTTGGTAGTTGCTGCAAAACATAAAGTTTTTGGAAGACCACATACCACCTCAAGTAAAAAATGGGGACAATAATAATTGTTATTTCACAACAATCTCAAGAAAAATTAATTATATGGTATCTACAAGGTGCTTAGAATAACCTCTTAAATGCAGCTCATTTTTTGTCTTTGTGTCTCTACATCTGTCTTTCTTCATCATTTTTAATCTTTTAATAAACTTTCATATGAGCGCCTACATTTCTGACTCAGACTTCATTTTTAAATTCATCTGTAGTTTTATTCTCATGCTACATCTGCAGTCCACTGAAAATAAAATGTTACTGTCATTTATAATTGGACTTATAAAAACTTCTGTTCATATTTTTTGCATGTGTATTTGATCTTCATGAAATACTCTTTTGTCACTTCATTCAGCCCTGACTCATATGCACCACTGACACTTTCTCTGTAAATGCATTATGGTTTTTGTCAATCTCTACATCAATCACTTGTTCAAATGAAGCTTCTATCCTTGTCTCGATAAAATGTTAAAAAAGCAGTTCACTCAAGTTCATAAAAACTAGGATCTATTGTTTTGACCCTGATTTGTTACTTTGTCATGTAATTTAACTTCTTCAGTCTGTTTCATGCTCCAACATCGTCTAGTTCTGCTAACCTCGTGGCATTTCTTGACTGTAAATTTTCTGACAATGTGTTCTCAAAGCAAATCTCTGCTCTCCTCAAAGGAAGTTTCAGTACTTTCCCGTGTTGAAGAAACCTTTTCAGCTACTCAGACTCTCTCACTTCAACCAGTTACTCATTTAATGTCTTTCTAAGATCTACAATTCCCATTTTAGAGACATTGCATTTTGGGACCAGGGACACTCAGGCACTTTCCCTTTAGTGTGGATAACAATTGGTCTCCATATCCTACTAAGGTAGAGACACACTTTTCCTAAGCAGAGACTGTTGGGCATTACTAGCAAAAAGGAAGACTGCTTCAGATGAAGCTTCAGAAAAAAGTAATGCTGTACCAGGTCTGTTTTCCCAGTGTAACTTCATAGGTACCTCCCCAAGTTACCTGTGGAGATAATTAAGGCACACCGAGTGCTTCTCAGACACGTCTGAAAAGCAGCCACACAAGTTTCTTTCACCACTGTTAACTGATTTATTCATTCCACCTCTGATAAACTACAGAGTTTGAGATGAATTTCTCATTCTCTTACTAATATCAAATTAGATTTCCTGTAGTGTTGCAATCTTTCTTGTCATAGTGTATCACTGTGGTGCACCAATGGCATTTGGCTCAGTGTTCACTGTCGGTCATCAAGAAACACAGTGATTGGGCCGGTGAGATGGCTCAGCGGCGTAAGCGCCTGCCTTGCAAGCGCGAGGGCCCAAGTTCGACTCCCGGAACCCACATACGAAAAAGGGGCCGGTGATATCGCTCAGCGGCACGGGCGCCTGCTGGCACGCGAGGTCCTGAGGTCGTCCCCCTGGTACCCACAAAAAAAAAAAAAAAAAAAAAAGAAACACAGTGATTGTCTTCTGGGTCAACACCAGTGAGCTAGTGACCCAGCTGTGGGATTTTTCTGGAATTAATGGGCAAAGAGGAGCTTCTTTCTGCTGAGACTGACTGTGCACTGACAGGCGCTCTAAGCTATTTAAAGCTCTTTCTTCCAAGAAGAGAAAACTTTTCTGAGATTTAAGTCAATAAAGGAGAAAGCAGAGCAGAGAGCTAGAGAAAGATATATCACTCACCACACAGTTTTGAACTCCTGGTTCCTCTCTTGACTGATCTACGTACAGATTTTTAAATTAAATGATTAATATACTTTATGCAAATGGAGGGGGGAATTTAGGCTTGGAGGTGGGGGAGAAGGACGGGAAGGGAAGGGAAAGTAAAGATGACTAAGATGTGATATGTGTCCGTGTCAACTCACCAGGATGAATGCGATCATTACATATCATAAACGTGTACTAATAAAATACTTAAAACATTATCAGTAAATTTTGCCTATGCTTAAGACACTCTAAAACAGTGTATTCTGCTACACACAACAAAAAGATATCTAATACGCCTGCTTAGAAACTCGAGTTCATTATTTAAAATTGTTGAAGCTCCTTGAATTAGAATTTAAGACACTTCTAGCCATATATATATATATATATGTGTGTGTGTGTGTGTGTGTGTGTGTGTGTGTGTGTGTGTTTTATTCATCTTTATTAGGCAACACATTCCCTCTAAATCTCATTCTCGAGTATCCAATCATGCCATGGACATCCGAGCTTCATGTAATTTCTTATGTTGTTTCCCCATCCCGTAAATTTAACTAAATTATCAATGCCCAGTTCAATCTATACACTTCTCTGTTTTATACCTAGAACGGTGCCTAAAACAAAATACCCACAGAGTAAATGTATTTGAAGACTTTCTTGTTTAATCTGACCTTGTGTGGCTAGAATTTAAGTTTAAAATAGACAAATATGTCAGAGTATGTATCATATTTATTAAATTCATTCATAACTTGTTTTTCTTCAACAGATTGACTTTTGAGATCTCCCAAGTGTAACTTGCTAAATAGATACATTTTTGCCTATTTCAAGTTTATCCTTCCATCTCTTTGCATACAATATTCTGATAGTTGTTTGATAAATTGATTTGAGTTGGTCAAATCACAAATATCAGAACCCAGTTTTTTCTATAATCTACCATGTGGGAAGTCAAAATACGTTTTTGAGACTATCTCATGATATAGGCAACATATTACATCATTTCATTTTACGTTTAATGAATCCCTTAGTGGAATTGTTTAATTGCTCACATATTTTTCCACTGGGAGATTTGGATATCAGATTTTGGGTCCCTGTGATCTGACGTGAGATCAAACAAAATCTGACTCAAAATTCTCAAATCAAACCATACCAGGTCTTCCTTCTCCAAAGAAAACAGAGCCTTCCTAAAGGAGGCACAAATTCCTTCTACAAACACAGGAGGCCTGCCCTACATGCAGTATGATAAATGTTGAAATAGATTATTTTGAACTGTTCCTTACACATCAAATTCATTTTGGGGGAAGAAAATGAACTGGGGTAGCAACAGTACACTGAGAAGGTGAGTGAAAGCTAGTGACCTGGTAAGTGCTCTTGTAGTCTTGGGATGTAAAGCCGGGTGAGATTTTACAGGGTCACCTTCTTTATAGGTGCTTATGGTACACATAGGTAGCTGATGTCTGGATAGTAAATATGTCCAGAATCTTGCAGGTTTGGAATCTTCTAGGTGTTTCCAATAAAAATGACAGCAACAACAAACTAGTGTTTTGAGTGCTGCTATTCTATTTTTACTAGTACATGTTTACAGCATATAATGACTACATTCCTCATGATGAGTTGGTACACATACAAGGCACATCTTAACTCTCTTTCACCCCTCCCCTTTCTCCTGTCTCTCCCTCCATCCCTTGGTTCCCTTCCAATTTATGAGGGCTCTATCTCCCTATGTCATTCTCAAGACTACCTTCAGCATTGTTAGGTGCTGAATAGGAATCTAAGTGTAATGACATTACATGCTATTAATAAAATTACATGTTAGTAATTTTAAAAAGTTTGAACAGATTTAAATATCAAGACTGACTTAATTTATATATAGCTTTACTTTTGTCTTATAGTAATGATACTAACAGTTATCAATCCACAAATAACAGTACTGTTAGGCATTGGACATTGTCATTAAGGGAATAATTTAGAATACTAGAATTCAATATTTACAGCTTACTGCAATATTATGTCATTACATAGAATTCATTTAGAAACCTCTATTCTTTCATGCCGATTTCATAGAACAAGTTACTCACCTGATTTTTTTGAATTTCCTTTGTATTTTGTTTTCTGTTGTAAGTTTTCTGCCATTATTCTGTTTGGTTTTCATACCTAATTTTGTAGCCTTGAAGTTTCTTTCAATCTTGAAGCATGTAACATCCTAGAAATATTATTGTAAGTATCGTTCTCTGCATAAATTAATTTCTTTGTGATCTTTAATTTTGCGATCAGATATAAAAGTCTTAGCAAGGTGTAGTGTCATATGCCAGTAATCCTAGAACTCAGGGAGGCTGGGGAAAGTTCAACTGTGATACTTTCCACTTTCCCATTATTGAATCACTAGCGCTTGGTAGGGTAGGCTTCTTATTTAGGCCAGCAGCACAGGGTGCAATAATGGACAAGATAGGAATCTCAGAAAACACATAGTGTGGAGAAGTGATATCAACTAAATGTTGTTTTGGAATTGTTATGTTTATGTGCCTATTCTATAACCCTTTTAAAGCCGGATGTACGATTTTGGAATGGACATAGGAAAGCTTTCGTTGCATAGGTGGTAAGTTCAGAAAAGAAATGGGATTCTTAACTAGGAAAAGAGCATTTGGACAGAAAAGAAATAGGTTTAGAAGGAAGCCCCAGGATAATGCCACCACACGAGATATGACAGGGGATTTATGATGACATTCTGGAATTAGGGCAGAAACCAAGAGAGGTGTAGGTGTAGAGAAGTCAAGAGAGGTGGAGATTTTAGAAAAAGGGAGTTTTGTCACTTGATATAATAATGCACACATATTAAAAAGTCTTTGGATTTTTGAGCAAACATATAATTTGCAATGTTGAACAAAATAATATTTTACACTGTTGGAACAAAAATCCTACTTCAGTAGGCTGAAGTGAGATTGGGGAAAACAGAGTGGGCGCCTGTGAGGAAGCATCGCAGTGCCGTGGAGAACATGAAGGTAACCGACACAGGCGAAGTTGATTTAAGCATTGTTATATGATGAAAGTGCATGGGACAAAGGTGACTAGGAATAGCACAGGGACCTTAATGGACATAAAGGCAGTTTGATGTGCTTAACTGCAGAGGGGAGGAGCTCATTTTCCCAGGAGAAGAAAGGGAGAGAGGGAAAGAGCGACTCCGATGTATTCAAATGCTAGCATGACCATTCTTTTTCTAGTAACCATTTTTCTCTGAAACTAAAAAGCTATTTTCTGAGAATGAGAAGAAAAAGTTAAAATAGGATCTTAAAATAGTAAAAGTTTAACTGTTAAAGGAGGGTAATGGGTGTATATAATATGAACAACAAAGGAATAAGCACTTCTCTCTCTCTCTCTCTCTCCATACATTCACACACACAACCTGAAATTATAGAATATGCATGCTCAGTGATATTCACTTTATCCATGTTTAAACTGTTAAAGCTGGTACTTAACGGAATTTTAAAATGTCTAATTTTTTTTTTGTGTGTGTGGGTACTGAGGGTCGACCTCAGGACCTCGCGCCCCAGCAGGCGCCCGTGCCGCTGAGCGATATCACCGGCCCTTTTTTCATATGTGGGGTCCGGGAGTCGAACTCGGGCCCTCGCGCTTGCCAGGCAGGTGCTTACACCGCTGAGCCATCTCACCGGCCCCCTAAAATGTCTAATTTTAAACATAAAAAATTCACAAATAAATAACAAATGCATGTAAAACTGTTTATCCATGGTGAGTAGAAAAATCAGTTATGTCTAAACTGGAGAAAATGCACCTGAACAAGTATTTTCACTGGGATTTGTTATCTGTACTTTTTACAGTAGCAAAATAGATCCAGGATAATGAAAGACAGGAATAATTTAGAGGGGTGAGTAAGTAAGCTTATTTAATTTTTTGCAATTTTCCACTCCAGAGGGCATGGGAATATCCCTGGCTACATTTAGTAGGCACACTTGGATCAGATATACTAAATTTGTGAGCATGACAAATTGTTATTCTATAGCTTGGTCTTCAATTTAAAAACAAAACAGATGTCTGAGTTCACAGAACATCAATATATTGTCACTTCACAACAGTGAGTGAACAAGAGAGGAAGTCTTTTGAGGCTGTGGAAAGGGACTCATTTAACTCTTGTATTTCATGAGAAAGATGATATTAATCATTTGTGTATAGACATAAGGAAACTGAAATGTGGAGATGAATTGCGTTGCCCAAAATTTCAGAGTCTTTTTTCTATTTTATCAATGCACTTCAATCAATTTGAGAAATTCTTTGGTTCCCCCTAGAGGTAGCCACATCTCAAAGTGTGAGGTGCAGATCTACTCCATGCACAAGCCTGTACCCACCAGTAACGCTTTTCTGCACTTCAGAAATGTACACACAACATGCAAAGGGGAGCAGAGGCTCTGTATTCAGAGTTTGCTACCCCAAGGTGAACATCCACTCCTCCTTGACACGGATAATGATGGGAGAATTAAGGGATTTACGGTGAAATCCCAGGTTTAAAGTTGTGCAACTGGTTCGAGGTTGGTGCTGTTCAATGCTGAAAATAATGAATTTAAAAAGAGAGGTGACTGAGTTCTTGGTGACAGCCATTCTATCTGGACTGAGATGGAATCTCAGCAATCGTTTCAATTTGTATCTCGTGAATGACTAGTGATGTTGAACATTTTTTCATATATTTATTTGCTGTTTGTATTTCTTTCTCTGAGAAGTGCATATTCATCTCAGATGCCCATTTTTGGACTGGGTCTTTAAATTAGGGAATTATGATTTTTTAAAATTCTTTGTATGTTCTAGATATTAGCCTTTTGTCTAAGGAACAGCTGGCAAAAACTTTCCCCACACTGTAGGTTCTCTCTTTGCTCTATTGATGATTTATTTTGTTGTGCAAAAGCTTTTTAATAAGCTGAGATCCCAGTTGTCGATTCTTTGTAATATTTCCCATGCAACCAGGGTTTTGTTTATAAAGTCTTTGCCTACACCAATGTCTTCAAAAGTTCTACCTATTCCCCCTCTCAAAAGGCTCAGTGATTCTGTTTTAATATTCAACCAATAACAAATGCGGTTGGGACTGTGGGAAAAAAGGAACCCTTCTCCACTGTTAGTGGGAGTGTAGACTGGTGTAACCATGTGGAAATCACTGTGGAGATTCCTCAAAAAACTAGGACTAGAGGTTCCATTCGAGCTAGCTCTTCCCCTTCGTGGTATCTTCCTAGAAGAATTATGCAGCCATATATGCACACCCGTTTTTATAACAGCATAGTTTGTAATAGCTAAATCTTGGAAATAGTCCAAATGTCCATCAACTGATGAATGGATAAAGAAGATATGGATTTTCTTTATACAATGGAGTACTACTCAGCCATAAAGGAGGATAAACTTGAGACATTTCCAGGTAAATGGATGGACCTTGGAACTATAATCTACAGTGAAATAAATTGGACACTCATGTAAATATCACATTGTTTCTCTGGTGTGAGAAACTGAAAGTGTAAATAAGGACCAAAATGTATAATAGATATTGTGAAATGGGAAAAAATGTTCAAATGGGAAGGGGCACTAGGGACATGGTGAGGGGAAGGAAGGAAGAGAAAAGAAGGAAAAATGGAAACAAAGCTTTTGTAAATAAGGAGGGAAAGAGGGATTGAGGGAGGGAAGGAGAATGGGAAAAAGAGGAACTAAGATATATCATGTACAGATACAAGTTCCCTATGATGAATGTGATCATTATGTATATCCAAAATGTAATTTTTAATTAATTTTTGAAAAGAAGACAAGTGATAAATTCCTGATTTAATTGTAAAAATTAAAAAGTATGCTTTAAACTACACTAACTGTAGACATACATCGTTGCTGTGAGAATGCTCGAGCAGATTTAGAATCACTGTTCTTTATTTCGACCTTTTTCTTTTTTCTTTGGTTAGAGTCCAGTTATTGCTACCACTTCTATCCTCACTCTATCACCACTCCAGACACTGAGAAGCACTGCGGATGATGCGGTTGGAGAATGGCACTGTGACTGCGGAATTCCTTCTCGTGGGATTCAGTGACCACCCAGAACTTCAGAAGCTGCTTTTCACTGTGTTCTTTTCCATTTACTCTGTCACCCTGATGGGGAATCTTGGCATGGTTTTATTAATCACAGTCAGCTCCCACTTGCACACCCCAATGTACTTTTTCCTCTGCGTGCTCTCCTTCGTGGATGCAAGCTACTCTTCTGTCATTGCCCCCAAATTACTCGTGAACCTGATTTCTGATGAGAAGACCATTTCTTACAATGGCTGTGTTGCACAGTTATATTTTTTCTGCTCTCTGGTTGACACGGAATCTTTCCTCTTGGCTGCCATGGCTTATGACAGGTATATAGCAATCTGCAACCCCCTGCTTTATACTGTTATTATGTCCAAGAGAGTTTGTTGCCAGCTTGCAGTTGGAGCATTTTTGGGGGGCACTGTGAGCTCAATTATTCACACCACTAATACCTTCCTTCTAGACTTCTGCTCCGAGGAAATAAACCATTTCTTTTGTGATACCTCTCCACTCTTATCTCTGTCCTGCACTGACACATTCCTGCATGACGTCATTCTGGTGGTGTTTGCTAGTTTGGAGGAAGCTATTTGTCTTCTAACAGTTCTCCTCTCTTATGTCTGTGTTATGGCAGCCATCCTTAAAACAGGTTCAGCAGGAGGGAGAAGGAAAGGATTCTCCACCTGTGCTTCGCACCTGATGGTGGTCACTATTTATCACGGCACTCTGATCTTCATTTACCTGCGCCCGAGTGCAGGCCGTTCAATGGATATTGACAAAGTGACCTCCGTGTTCTATACATTGATTATACCCATGCTGAACCCCCTTATTTACAGTCTAAGGAACAAGGATGTCAAGAATGCTTTTAGAAAAATAATTAACCAGAAAAGATTATCTTAACATAAGAAATGGGCCAACCAATTTGAATAATGTTCTTTGATTTCTGTTTCTGTTCAAAAGTTAATTTTAACATGGATATCCTCCAATCTGTGAACACAGAGAATTCCCAAACACAGAGGAGTGTGAAAGCCTCGCATTACACCTGGGCTCTCTCACATTGCTTGTATGATGTACTTTCTTTATTATTTTAGAGTTGAAAGATTTAATATTTATTTCAGAGGAAGATTCACCCTTCACTTAACATTCCACTTCTCACATTCTTTCATTTTTTCACTTCCTTCTCCAAACACTTTTTATAAGTTCTCTCAGTAATGGACAAATCACCAACATGATCAGAATCCTTTTTGATCAAAGAAAATAAATATAACTCACAAAGATTCATTGTCAGTTAATTTTAATTCCCACGTAAATATGTGCACATTGAACTTACCTCTCCAAACCTACTCATTCTTTCTTCAAATATTAACCCCTTCATATTTTTCCTGAATTTCCTTTCCATTTCAAATGATAATTTGTACTCCAAGTCTCACTGGAATCTTAGGTATACTCTGAAGACTCACATAATCTGCCTTACCCTGGCATACTTTGCATATGTGTTCCAGCTCTCTCTAGGGTTTATTCATTAAGTCTTATTCAACAATCTCTTGCTTCTTTATCACAATATCTACCCCAGTCTACATTCTGAGTGAAGCAATTATAAAGTTACTATAGATTATTTTTAGTGAAGATTATGTGCAGAGGGGAAAAATGATGTAGAGAAACGAGTCATTCCTCCTGAGTTACTTTTGTTTCATTCCCCAGGGTGGTATTCTGTGTGCAATTAACTATTATAAGATATTACCAAGTGCAATGACTTTTTAAAAAACAATTTGCAAATTATTTGTAAATATTGACTAAATCAAATTCTGGGTCATCAAATGTATTCACAAGAGTATACAGGGTCGGGGCCGGTGAGATGGCTCAGCGGCTTAAGCACCTGCCCAGCAAGCGCAAGGGCCCGAGTTCGACTCCCGGAACCCACATACGAAAAAGGGGCCGGTGATATCGCTCAGCGGCACGGGCGCCTGCTGGCGCGCGAGGTCCTGAGGTCGACCCCCCGGTACCCACAAAAAAAAAAAAAAAAAAAAAAAAGAGTATACAGGGTCTGAAACATTTTGATCTGTAAGCGCACAGCTGAATTCTGGGGGAAGGACACTGCAAGAACCATGGACAGGAGCTGGAGCCGCCAATATTGTGATGATGGCTTCAAAGGCTGATGCAGCTCTCACCTAGAGAAAGTGTGGTCAGAAAGTCAAAAAAATGTTCAATCCAAGCATGAGGTAACATAATGGTAGAGAGAATGAACTAAAAAGGAAAGCCATATGAGAGTGAGAAATAAATGCTGGATCCTAAATCTAAGCCACAGTGCTTTTCCATGAAGGGGGATGCGTTTCCATGAAGAAAGAATTTGTCCATAGAGATCGGTAATACAACAGAGCTTCAGCCGGTGTGGGCTTTCAATAGTGAAGACAAGAACACGGTCCCAAGGTTGAAGAGAACTGCATACTTTGCCCTGAATACTCAGCAGGAAGTGGTCTCCAAAGGGCATGGCTCATCACAGTGGAGAGAAATCCATGCCTTTGTTGCTAGGTGCCCTTCCAGGCACGGCCCTCCAGGATACCGTGAAGGAAGTGCTCTGGGATTAATTGTCTAAACTCACCTCTTGGGAATACAAGATCTGGAGCTCAGATCGTAGCGTGGTTTCAGGCATCTGCCTGAGCACCAGAGTTTGATTAGCTATGGAGAAACCTCTACTTAGGAATAACCAGAAGTGAAAGAGGAATTAGGGAAACAGAAGTCCTCTGGAGGTTGGCAGAGGTCCACAAACCCGGCCCAGCGGCGGAATCTGAGCTGCAGTCTGGTCACCTAGCTGAGCAGGCTTTGCAGAACACAGGGCAGAGAGCCCGGGGACTGCGGTCCAGTGCACGGCGCTATGACCAGCACCGTTCTCTCTGACACCTGGGAGGTCAGCTCCTGACAGTCGACTCAGGGTGATCATAGAGACTCTCTTGAGCAATACCAGGTATAACTATAAATACCTGAAAGATGTATAGATATAAACTTGTATTGCTTATGTTAAACTCTTGATTAAGAGATGGAAAAATGCCTGTAATCCCAGCACTCCGGAGGCTGAGGCAGGAGGATTGCTATGAGTTCGAGGCCAGTCTGGCCTACATAGTGAGACCCTGTCTCAAAAAAAGATGAAAAAAATCGAGACCTGAGTATTGTCACACAAGTAACAAGTAAGTGACATACACATTTGAACCCAAGTCTCATTCTAAAGTACAAGTTCTTGTCTGAATATCTTTATCATTTCCTTAAAATAAAAATATAACCAAAAAGCAAAAAAGTGAATTGCTTAAAATATGAAAAGCTATTAAATCAATGTCTTTAAAAGTAAAGGCAATATGAATTTATCCAAATAATAAGAAGTGAAAACAATTTGAAATTATGAGTATGCTTAGTTTTTATAGCTATCGATATATTTACTACTTTTTGATAAAGTACATTGTGTTGGGAAGGCAACTGAGAAGTCCTGATAAACAATGTACTTTATGAACAACAAATATATCATTTCAGATTAGACAGGAAAACAAATATTTAAGAAATGGGGCCATATTTTATTTCTTTTAAACTGTTCAGTTAGTAATGCAAGACAAGTATCCTGCTGAAATTGCCCGTCTTTATAAATGTGTTCATTCATACGATGTTTTGAAATATTTAACATCAAGATATCTTATAACTAAAAGAATATATAAAATTTGGGAAAATGACTTAAATTGAAAGTCCCATCTAATGCTCTATGTTCTTTTCAGGCAATAAGCTGATATAAGAGCATACTCTTAGGAACCTGAAGTTGTGTGATATTTTTCATAGTTATATTAGTTGGTAAGCAATTATACTGTGAAAAACATATACAAGTAGCTAAATTTGATTACTGTAGAGTATCATGGCATTACCTAAAATCCAGCCACTCATCAATGACTACTATCAATGCATTATTCACAATAGGGTACCAATTTATTTTCTAGCTGCACAGAGAGACACTATGAAACATTAAAAAACAAAAATCTAATAACAATATTACATGTTCTTTATTGTTTTCCCACTGAACATATATTTATGTAAATATTTTCTTTACAATTTAATCTGTGTTGATTAAAACCGCAACTTGGTCATTTTTGTTTTAAATGTTATTCAATGATAATGTGGTATAATTCTTGAACTCATCAAGGGGGATGAAGGCCCCTTTTCCAGTGACCTTTAGAGAAGCCCAGCTTCAATTTGCACAGGTGCTGTGCGGGTGGTGATGGCACCATATCTGTCCTCCAGAGCTGGCGCCACAAGGGAAGCCCACAGGCGGGGGCTCACTCTGCAAGGTGTGAGAGAAGCCTGGAGCTGTTGATCCTGGGCATATGGTGGACATAACTGAGTTGGATGGATGAGGAATGCAGAGTCTGAGCAGGAAACTCCTTACGCCGAATGAGCCCTCTCCCAAGTACTTCATTCCGCCCAGGACAAAGGCAAGAGGAACAGATAAATTTCACATAAGGTGAATTTAGTACAATAAAACGAAAGGTAGAGAGTTCTTTTTCTGTCATGGTTATAAAGCCTCTTTTTGCATTAGTTTGGCAGGGAGTTGTGCCTTGTGTATTCTATAACTGTGGAATGGCGTCCTGCCGCGGAACATCAAGCATAAAGCAAAAAGCAACGGTTGAGAAGCGAAGAAAGAGCATTGCCCTTGTGAAATTTGGAGTCTAAGCAAGAAATTATTCTTATTTACTACTTATTTGCTTTTAAGTGTTGTGGTGGACGTCATAGAGTGAAAGCACCACATGGAAGGGACACCAAGAAGATAAAGTTCGGCCGCCTATGTTGCCTTCTGGACCGGCCACTGTACCATTAAGCCCCTTCTTCTAAAACTGCAGATGCACGGTATGTTCAGTTGGTATTTGGGGAGAGTTTGTGAACCTCATGCTGTCTCCCTGAGATGCACCTATCAGTGAAGAAGGGAGACATAACAGGGTACTGTCTGCAAACAACAAAATGATACTCTTCCCATTTTCCCTTACTCTAGAAGGTTGACAAAGTCTAATAACTATGGCTCTTTATACTCAATGAGACACACAGAGAAGCAGAAAATGTCTTGATGGCTGTACCAGTGGGAACCTATATCAAAGTACTTGAGATTTACTCCCAGAATCTTCAAACCTCTTTTGTGTGGGAAACAGTTTTACCCAGAACACCATACAGTGCTGATTGCTTTTTTTTAGAGCCCCCTTCACATCCTTATTTCTTAAACTGTAGATCAGGGGTTTAGCATCGGGATGACAACCGTGTAGAAAACAGAGGCCATTCTGTCCGTGTCCACGGAGTAACTGAGCTGGGCCGGAAATACATGAACAGGAGGGTACCGTGAAATGCGCCACAGCTGCGAGGCTGGAGGCCAGGTGGAGAAGGCTTTGCGTCTGCCCTCGGCTGAGTTCATCCTAAAGGTGGTGGTGATGATGTAGCCGTAGGAGAGGAGCACGGTGACAATGCTGCACCCCACGACACCACTAAAATATAGTCACACAAACACATACACACCAAAATAAAACTGTACCTTGAAGAAAATACACAAAATGATGAATAGAAATGAAATGAATATACAAAGAAATGAGAAATAAGTTCCTGAGAAGAAAGCATCATAGGTTTATCCTTCATATTATTTCCCTTTTCATCTCTCTGTTCTAGTTTTCAGGTAGCTGAAGAACTGAATGAACACTTGAGAAAATATGGGTATAACCCTAAAATTGAAGACCCACATTACACAATGGCATTCCTGATTATCGTTACTACTATAGAAGATAAACCCACTGCAAATACTTACTAGTAAAAAAAAAAAAAGTAAAAATAGAATAAAAAAAGAACATTTTAGCATGAAAGCATTGATGAAAGTGTGCCTCTGTCAAGGTGGAATTTAGGGCAAAGCAACAAATTAGGAAAGGCATCATGATGAAAAAAAAACTGTTAAGTTTTCTTGTTTGATATCAAATACTTTATATGTTTGCATCTGTACCAATTTCTTCAACAAAGACCATTACTTTTAAAATCGTCATTTAGGAAGTCAGTTTTGTTTTGTTTTCATATGTTGCAAAGCTCACAATCCAATTTATGGCATTAATAGGTGAGGCATTTGGAAAGTGACAGATTCAGGAGGGTAGAACCATTAGCACTCCTGACAGAACTGGGGTGCTGGTCTCCTTGTCCCATTCCTCCATGGGAAGACAGTAAAAATCAGGCTGTCTGTGAAACAGGCTGTCACAAGATGCTAAATTTACCAGTGCCCTGTTTTGGACTTCCCACATCCAAAACTGAGAAATATAATGTTTGTTTGTATGTCGGTAAAATACTGCTCTTTTATTACCATTCCATAATGTATGTCAAGAAGCAATAGGACAGAAAGCATTATTTCAAGTAAAAGTTAGGAAAATGGTGTGGGAGTAGATTTGCAGTAATTTGGAGAATGAAAATTGTTCTCCGTCAAACAACTCATTTCTACCTCATATATTTATTCTTGCTACAGCATCTGAAAGCTGACTTGCTCTTCCTATTGGTGCCCGTTTATTAGATACTGAGAAGAAAATTTGAAATCTTATATAAGATGTCTAAACATACAATAAATTGATTAGATTATGGTCTCTTTTTTTTTTTATAGGCGGGTATCGGGAGTCGAACTCAGAACCTTGCGTTTGCCAGGCAGGTGCTTATGCCACTGAGCTATATCACCAGCCCTCGATTATGGTCTTAATCACCATGAATGTATAGGTTGAAAATTTATTGTTTATCATTATTTTTAGAAAATTCATATTCAAATACCTTGAGAATATTTTCCTTGAGTCTTCTAACTTGGGATTTTATAGCATTATGGAACATAGCATCAAAATGCTTTTCTAATCTAGAATGTTCTGTTTAATCCCCATTATTTCCTTCCCCTTTGAATCTTTTAAAATATCATTCTTCTTTCATGTCCACCAATGACTGATGGCAAATAAACAGTTAAACATGATGGCTTACAAGGAAAGACCTGTTTTACAATATAAATTTAGATCTTGTCTAAACAGACTGTAACCTGAAGAGAAATGTCATCCCTGAAGACAGGGAATCATTTTATCTTTTGATCACGCCTTATACAGGAGAAAGTGATGGAAGCAAATAAAACAAAATTAAACAGAAATTCTTGAGCTGAAAAATGTGCTAATCAATATTAATAGTGTGATATACAAAATCAATAGCAGGATGGATTGCACAGAATACAATGTGGTGAGACGGAAGGCAGGGAATTTGAGAATAAAAGTCAAAGAAGAAAAATTTTTAAATGAATGTAATATTAATGAAAACACTTACAGGAACTTTGGGACAGACATCAGTTTGCCAGGAACTGAGGAGAGAGGATTAAGAAGAGTGACCACTACTAAGGATATGTTTTCTGGTTTTTGTTTTTTGTTTTTTACTGAGGTGATGAAAAATGTTCTGAAAGTAGATAGTGGTGGGTAGTTTCTCAAGCTTGTGATTATACTAAAACCAAAATTTATTTACTTTAATAGTGTGATATTTAAAGTACATAAACCACATCTCAAAAATATCATTAAAGTGTAGTAATATTCCATTCAAATAGTGAGAGAATAATAAAAGTGGAAAAAATTGAAAAATAAAATAGAATTGGAAATGATTAAGGGCCTATATATGATTTCACGAAATTCTGCTTTAACTGGGTAAGAATGGTACAGATTGTATTTTAAAGAATAAAACATGTATATATATTTTTACTACAATTTAAATTTGTAGCTTTCATCATGACATATATAATTTTGGTGACAACAGTAAAGAACTAAAGCTCATTTTTTGCTAAAGAAAATACACATATTCACAAGGGAAATACAGAAACATAAATATAATTAATCACATGTTTGCATAGCACCAGAACCTATGGGAAGTAGCTTCAGAGAGTTTAATTCCCAAATCTACCTTATAAAATAATATGCTGTCTACCTGGAGCTCAGCTACCTAAGACCTGCTCATCTCAGGTAAGCGCCTCGGTTTCCAAGGTGAAAAATGTGAGGTTGAAAACCACCTTTAAAACAAGATTTATAAATGAATTCTTTTATGCCAGTTTAGTAAAGTAAATTTAAAATCCAGTGTCCCAAAACAGCATTTTCTACTCAGAACCTGAAAACTCTGATTGAACTTATTATCTACAAAGCAACATTTTAGTTGTATTTTAATCTATATTCAAAGGCAAGCCTTTACTCATTTTATCATTGTGTAGGTACCTACACCAATTCACTGGTTTTATTGTTTCTTTGGGTTAAGACAATTGCATCACATTATAAATGACAAAATTTGCAATTTCAATTCCATATGAATCACATGCCATAGTTCTCTAAACCAAAATAACAAATAATTAAAAAATAAAAAATAGATACTCAAATATACATTTCCTGTATTCTAATTTTCTGATGTCCTACAAACTCAGGAAAGCATGCACATATACATAATGAAGCTTTATATCCCAGAACTACTTATCATTCTTTATACTGCTATCATCTTTAAAATAAAAATATCATTTAAAATCTACCATATTATGGTGTACTACATCATGTGCTGCATTATGGTGTGTACACTTCCATTTTAAAATTTCTCTTTAAAATGTCAGGATTTGGCTCCAGACTACCCCTGGGAATAAGCAGAACATTGGAGCAAACAACAATGCACTTCAGAAAAAAAATTAAATAATACTTGTTTCCTACACTGTATTTTCAAACACTGAAGATCACACTGACCATGAAACACTTGAATATAGTCTGCCTTTTATTAATTAGTGATATGTTCATTGTTTCTGCAGCCAACACAATGTTTCTTAAAACCAGTCAAAAATTTTAAGGAACATCATAATTGGAATTATTTTGCATCTGTGGTGATGTTTCTAAGAATGCCGTATGCCTAGTCCTGCATCGTGTACCCAAGTCTCCCCGAGCCTGATGTTTATTACATATTATTTTGAAAATGTACAGAAATTTCAATACATTGAAAATATACTTCCTGAAGTAAAGGAAAATAAGGACCAGAAAAATTAATGATTGTATACAGAACAATAGCCCACATCAACGGCATCTAGATTTCAACCGGATTTTCTCATCTGCTTTCTCAGATTTTTTTTGTTATTTTCAATAGATGCAATGTGTATTAAATAGTGGCACTTAACAGAATAATTTTCTATAGTTAAAAAAGAAAATTACAGGTACAAAAAGTGATCTGTGCTGCTGATAATTTGTAGTTGTACAAAAGAATTAAATATGTATCTATTTATCTTTTGAAATTTGTTTTCAAGATTATACAAGAAAAATGAAGAATGGATAGGGGAAATTGTTCCTCCTTGAGTGAATTCATTTTATCGGGAATCACTAATAATCCTGATATCAAAGTGACACTTTTCACCGTGTTTCTACTTGTCTACCTGGTCAATCTTCTAGCAAATCTTGGAATGATCGTTTTAATTAGAATGGATTCCCATCGCACACACCCATGTACTTCTTCCTCAGCCACCTGTCCTTCTGTGACCTCTGCTATTCCACTGCCACTGGACCCAAGATGCTGGTGGACCTCTAGCTCACAGGAAATCGGTTTCTGCTGTTGGCTGTGCGCTGCAGTTCTTCACCTTCTGCATGTTTGCAGATTCCGAGTGCCTGCTGCTGGTGGTGAAGGCCTTCGACCGGCACAAGGCCGTCAGCAGCCCCTTGCTCTACGCGGCCCACGTGTCCCGCGGGCTGTGCTCCCTGCTAGTGGCTGGGGTCCACCTGATGGCAATGGCAGACGCTTTGATTAACACAGACTAGCATTCCGCTTGTGTGTCTGTGGGTCCAATCAGATCAATCGCTTCTTCTGTGATGTCCCTCCCCTCCTTCTACTGTCCTGCTCAGATACACAGGTCAATGAGTTAGTGGTGTTTATCATTTTTGGTTTCATTGAATTGAGCACCATTACGGGAGTACTGGTCTTCTACTGCTATATCATCTTCTCCATCTTGAAGATCCGCTCTGCTAAGGGCAGATTCAAGGCTTTCTCCACCTGCGCCTCCCACCTCACTGCGGTTGCCATCTTCCAGGGAGCTCTGCTCTTCATGTACTTCCGCCCCAGTTCTGCCTACTCCCTCCGTCAGGACAAAATGAGCTCACTGTTTTACACCCTGGAGATTCCCACGCTGATCCCCCTGATTTACAGCCCACGGAACAAGGATGTGAAAGAGGCCCTTGAAAAGGTGAAAAAGAAAATGTGGTTTTAAAAAATTTCCTTATGCATGCATACCCAGGTATTTACCGTGGTTCTTATTTTTATAAAAGTATATTGCATAACACTGAATAAATAAGTTGTGCAATATATTTTAATATTCTACAATAAGTATTTGTACTAAAATGTACTAGTAAAATGTTGCAGATATCCAAATGTGTTTGCCTTTATTATTTGTCTTACATCTTTATGTGATATTCCTTCAGTATAGAAATGTTCCTACCATTTAAAATTGTACAGTCATTTTATGTGTTTTCTTGATTTCATTTTAATTTTAATGAAATTAAGAAATATTTTACTAATACCTTTTAAAAACATTTATGTGCTTTGTATTTGGGAGAAATCTAGTTTAGTCACTAGGGAATGTTATGTGTATTGAAAAAACGAACAGCTGAGAATTCATATAATTCATACAAGCTCATGACAACCATGAAATAAATAGCCTCTCGACTCAATTACATAGCAAAATGTCTAAATCCACAATGCAGCACAAAGACTTCACTGGATGGAATATTCATTAGCAGAAAGAAACAATGTTTCTTTTGGAGAGTGAGGGAGACTAAGTCAAGGGTTTGGCATTTAGGGAAGTCTTGAGGTGTATAAAGTAGTTCTGTGATGTTTGGAAACCAAGGAAGTCCAATTATGTAAAAATATAAAGAATAATTTAGAAGGCTCTAGTAGTATAAACCTGTTTGTTGGAATTGTCAACCATCAACTCCTTAATCCCTTTCTCCTGGAAGCTTTCCTTTTCCTCTTCCCCTTTCTCAGCCCTGTTGAATATTCCTCCGAGGTTCACAAACAATCACCTCCTAAAAGCAGTATTTAATGTGAGCCTGTATCAGTGGAGCCAGTGAGGGGCTGGATGATTACTTTTACTCAAACACTAAGCATTCCATCCCTGTTATCCAAAGCACTTGCGTTATGTCTGGAAAACAAACAATGGTCAAATAAAATGCAAGAAAAGATTTGATTTTTGAGCCCCTTACTAGATACTGATAAAACAAAATTAACTAAATATTATATGCGGAATAAACATGCATGAGCACACACACACAGACACTGTAGCTTTTAAGAACGTGCATAAAATGCATAGCAATATAACGAATATACAGAGAAATGAGTAGTAAGTTCCCAAGTAAGCATCATATATGTATGTCCTTATTATTTTCCTTTTCATCTTGATCTAATTTTCTAATAGCAGGAGCAATGAATGAGTGTCTAGAGAAAATATGGAAATAACTCCAAATTTGAAAGCCCACAAAAAGCACAGTGACGTCCCCAATTATCCACTATAGTTATAGGAGCTAAACCAAGGACAGCTTACGTTCCTCACTGTCGTGCCCCCAGGTACGAACATTTCAGCATCTCTGCCATGAAAGTGGCATAGGGAAAAAGTGACAAGTTAGGAGAAGGCACAATAGTGAATAAAAAAATCTATGAAGAATTCTTGTATGAGATAAAGGGCTACAAGTGCTTACACCTGTACCAAATCTTTTCCATTAAACTCTATACCTCTGGAATTGTGTTGTATGGGGAAAGCTATATGCTGTTTCACTATATTTTGAGATCTTAACCACTGATTTGATGGTATTAGTAGGTGTGGCCTTTGGGGTGATAGATCAGGAAGGCAAATTTATCTTGTACCAAGTTCTTCTCTGACAAACCAGGTTTGCATCTCTTCCTGGTTCCATCTGCCACGAGAGGACTGTAGAAATTGTGTTGCCTATGAAACATAAAATTTTCTCCCACAAGACACCCAGTCTATACGTGCCCTGTTGTAGAATCCCCACATCCAGAACTGTGGAATATAATTTGTGTTTGTTTGTAAATCAATAAAAGTTTGCTATTTTGTGATAACAACTCAAAAGTCTAGTACAAGACTCAACGTGCCAAATAGCATTATTTAAATTAGAGGAGAGTAAAAATGGTGCGGCAGTGAATTTGCAATGACTTAGAGGATGAAAATCGTTCTCCATAAAAAACTCACTTTCCACTCATATATTTAGTTTCATTACAGCATCTGAAAACTTATTCGATCTTCATATCAATGCCTATTTTTAGGTGTGGTAGATAACAATATAGAAGGAAAATTGAAATCTTATATAAGATGTCCATGTGTAGCAATATAATTTGATTATGATCCTCATCAGCATCAATATATGAGGCTTAAAAATTATTGTCTAGAATTATTTTGAGGAAATTCATGACTAGAATACCTTAAGCACATCGTCCATGATTCTAATAACTTGCGATTCCGCAGCACTATGGAAAAGTGTCATCAAAATATTTTCTACTTCAGAACATCCAGTTCCATCCTCAATATTTCTTTCCCAACTTAGCTTCTGTATCAAATTCTTCTTTCATTTCCACCAACAGCTAGTGGCAAATATATGGCTAAACTTTAGGGTGAACAAGGATAGACCTGCTTTAGCGTAAAACTTAGTTCTTGGGGCCGGTGAGATGGCTCAGCGGTTTAAGCGCCTGCCCGGCAAGCGCGAGGGCCCAAGTTCGACTCCCGGAACCCACATACAAAAAAGGGGCCGGTGATATCGCTCAGTGGCACGGGCGCCTGCTGGCGCGCGAGGTCCTGAGGTCGACCCCCTGGTACCCACAAAAAAAAAAAAAAAAAAAAACTTAGTTCTTGCCTAAACAGAATGTAACCTGAGGAGAGTTCTCATCCCTAGAGACAAGGAATCATCTCATGAGAAAATAAGTTTGTGTGGAAGATAATTCCCATTCCTTCAAATAGGTACCAGAGAAGCAGTTAGTAGTAATAAAGCTCTTGTGCATTACAAATGCATCAGTATCTTCACTTTTAATAGTTGACAAATTATTACAATTAGGGTACTGGTGGGGAAAGCAGAATTGCAACCTGCTTAATTTCAAGCTGCAGAGGCGGCCTGAAGCAATAACCTCCTCTCAAAGACCACGCTGGCCTCTGCACCATCTTAGTCACGTGGTTTAGTCAAGCTAACACAGTGTGTCATCAATGTGAGCTTTGGTGTCCAAGAGACTCCTATCAATGGTCGCCCAAAGCAAGGTGGGCAGCTTTAACCAAAGCAGTGCTTAAAACGGGAGACCAGAGTTCCCCAACGCAGGGCGAGCTGCACCCCAGTGGGGCGGACTCACGCTGTCTGCATCCTGTGATATCACAGTTTTGCTGGAGACCTTGTGCACCCCGAGACGGCGATGGTCCTGTGGCTGTGTGATTTAGGTTTGTCAAGCTTAGCTGCTGCCTAAAGGACTAAGGGTCTACCCTCACCAATATTTAACTTGATATTAGTACTCTATATGTGTGTGATTCATAATAGTTACATTCATCTTGTGGAAATTGTGCACATACACAAGCAACTTGGTCATTTTTAGTTAGCCATCCCCCAACGCCATACTATCCTCTTCCTCCTTCCCTGGATTCCCTTCTCATCTCCAGGAGGAACGCCTTTCTCTTTCCTATCATCTGTCTTTATTTCACTAATTAAATTATTTATACTTTGGGTCTCTCATGTTAGAGAAACCAGGCAATGTTTACTTAACCTTTTGTGTCTGATTTATTTCATTTAGATATGGTCTCAAGATGGCTCCATTTTCCTACAAATGTCTCAATTTTATCCTTCATCATGGCTAAGTAATACTGTGTACAAATACCACATTTTCTGTATTTATTCATCTGATAATGGAAATATAGCCTATATCCAAAGTTATAGTTATTGTGATTTCTGGTGCTATAAGCATGGGTATACACATATTTAACAACACACATTTACTGTTTCATTGCTATTGCAAATCCGTGTTCTAGGGATTGTGTGAATGTAGAGACATATATAATAATTTAAGAAAAACCTATCAGAAAGAGCGTAGCAGTGCAATGGATAGTGTATAGTGTAAAATAACTGAAATTAGTGTGGTTGGAACAGACTGGGGGGAGACCAATCAGACAATAATAAAAAAATCATATTGTATTACCACACTTCCAAATGGGATATGAAAGAGCAGTTTTTAGAAATGGAGGAGACACAATGAAAAAAGCAAAGGCCACAAATGTCATTAAGTAGAGGATGCATTTCAGTTTCTTTAGCTGTCTAGTTTCACTAGAAGAGCGAATGTTTCAGGATCTGGTCAGTTTCTGACCTTGATCAATTCAGTGACACTGGAAGAATGAGGAGTTCAAACTTTGCTGCAGTTGTTACAGGATTCCCAGGGGCAAAACTGAGCCAGGAATGCAATTAATCATGTTTGAAAAACATGGAAAAGCAGAGCAGGCAGAGACTTAGATTTATTTCCCAATAGGCACTGGGTGAAAATAAATATGATTTGCATAGAGTTCAGGTAACAACAGTAAGTACAGAACGTCTTTGTCATAACAGGTAGGTTTTTAAATAAATATATTGAAATAATAGAGGAAAAAAGAAAACATAACTTTCTTTAAAAATGAGGAATTAAAATTGAGAGTGATTTTGATCATTTCAAATACTAAATGATTTAATACCTGCTTACCCAACTTAACACATTCTTCAAGCTAATGGCCAGTGATATTTTCTTAGACTTACATGACTTTTCTTTTTTACTTACATGAATTTCTTTTTTACTTACATGAATTTTTTTGTGGGTACTGGGGGTCAACCTCAGGACCTTGCGCGCCAGCAGTCGCCCGTGCCGCTGAGTGATATCACCGGCCTTTTTCTCGTATGTGGGCTCCGGGAGTCGAACTTGGGCCCTCGCGCTTGCCAGGCAGGTGCTTATGCCGCTGAGCCATCTCACCGGACACTTACATGAATTTGACTGACTTCATTTATCATTTGTATAAGGACTATGAAAGTTTAACTTATTTATATTTAATCAAGATTTAAATAAGATTTTAAGTAAGACTGTCAGTAAGTAAGCAATTCCTTTTCAAAATCTTTGTGTAAGAGATGGTATATGTAAATATAAAGTTTGTCCTTGTTAGATTGAAAGAAAAATAATAGAGATAACATATTGCGCATACCAATATATGTAAATTCAAGTCCATATAGATCGCATGCTGTAATTGTTAATCTAGAAGAAAGATGCCCACCCTTATTTCATGTATCAATAGATAGAGATACACACACACCATGCCATACTCACACAGAAATTCATCAGCATACAAAACCGAAGGCTATACATCACAGCAAAATTCAGTGTTTCTCCTTCCATTATAATTTCAATGAAAAAGTCAATTGAAAAGCCAACAATAGGCATAGGTATTTGTTGTAGTCTGTTGTTTCCAGTTTTTTTTTACTATTTACCTTTGGCATTTCAAGGGATTTGACTTGAGAACCAGGTGAGTTATACAAAAATGTTCTAAAAGCTCTGTCAAAATAGTGATAATAAGAATAGTTCAATTACACAGATTTTATTTTTCAGTGAAAGCTAAGGACCTCAACATCATAATAATTTTTACTTACTGACTTATATTCAATATGATTGTCAGTGATAAAAATTAGTGAAGTTTCTGAAGTATTGTAATACATGCAATCATATCGTGGCCTGTAGGAGATGCTTAGTCTTTTATGTTCTGGCTCATATTTCTAACTCTCATGTTCATTTCATATGATTTTGGATCTGGAACTAGCTTTCAGTATATTCAAATTCAGTGCCTGGAAATGGATGATAAAGGCAAAGCCAATTACTCTATATCTCAGGAATGATAAGTAAATTTAGAATCAAATTTTATCAGCTCTCACTTCTAGATGTTTTTTATTTTCTTTTCCACATGATGCATCTTCTGTAGATTGACACTTGTTTCTGCTATTTTCTGAGAATAAACAAGGAAATTTGCAGAAAGAATTTATGTGCTGCTTCACAGTTAATATACTTTGGATATCTAGAGAAGTAAAATCCTAATTTATCTCTCTTGATTTTCTCACAGTTTAGAATAAGAGCAAAGAAGAATGGACAAAGGAAACTGCTCCTCACTCACTGGATTCTTTCTCTTAGGAATAACCAATAACCCTGAAGTGAAAATAATCCTATTTGGCGTATTTTTAACTGTGTATCTCATTAATCTCTTCGCAAATCTTGGTATGATCACTTTAATAAGAGTGGATTCCCAGCTTCACACACCAATGTACTATTTTCTCAGCCACCTGTCATTCTCTGACCTCTCCTATTCTACTGCAATTGGCCCCAAGATGCTGGTGAACCTACTCACAAAAGACAAATCAATTCCCTTTTTCGGCTGTGCTCTGCAGTTTTTCATCTTCTGCATGTTCATAGATGTTGAGTGCCTACTGCTGGCCGTGATGGCCTTTGATCGGTACAAGGCCATCAGCAAACCCTTGCTGTATGCAGTGGACATGTCCAGCAGGGTGTGCTCTGTACTTGTGGCTAGTATTTATCTGTTTGGAGTAGTAGATGGTTTCATACATACATCATTGGCATTTCGCTTATGCTTCTGTGGTTCTAATGTGATCAACTATTTCTTCTGCGATTTACCTCCCCTTCTGCTTCTTTCTTGTTCTGATGTACAAATCAATGAGCTGGTGTTATTCACCATCTTTGGATTCATTGAGCTGGGCACCATCTCAGGAGTTCTGGTCTCCTATTGCTACATCATCTTATCAGTTTTAAAGATCCACTCTGCTGAGGGGAGGTTCAAAGCTTTCTCCACCTGTGCTTCCCACCTAACTGCAGTTGCAATTTTCCAGGGAACTATGCTTTTTATGTACTTCCGCCCAAGTTCTTCCTATTCTCTAGACCAAGACAAGATGACCTCGCTCTTTTACACCTTGGTAATTCCCATGCTGAACCCTCTGATTTACAGCCTGCGGAACAAGGATGTGAAAGAGGCCATGAAAAAACTAAGAAATAAAATTTTCTTTTAGGTAAACAAGTATATACTACGAGTAAATACATATTCACATACCCACAACATATATAACCTCCATGTGATTTGTTTACATATCCATAGTGTATTGTTGGTTCAGAGACCTTAATTTAACATTATGAATATTTTACTATACCTTACATACAATTTTTTGTAGTTCCCCAAATATTTTGTACATCATTATGTCCTACAAAAATATGGTAATCTTTATTCTTGGGAAACTTTGTAGTCGTCAAGTTAGTGTGCAGAAGTGTCATTTGTTTGATGTATATTTTATGCATCGATTTTATTATTCTAAGTTTTATAGAGTGTTCAGTATGTGCCATTTGTACTTCCGTGTCTTTGCACTTCATGGTGAAATGATTGCTATCCCAGTGAGTCCAACATTGTATTGGAAGTTACAAATGTAAAATAGCTAAATATAACAGTAATCGGTAATAAAATATAAAATAATATGAAGTAAATCCAGAGCACTGCCTTGTCTGGTGAGAAGAAAATAATTCTTTTAATAGGGGACATTTAATTTTATATCTAAGTAATGATAAGCATACAGTGGAATGGGGTGGTGGAATTAGAACCTATTTTAGAAGACTGAGTATTAGAAACCCTGAAGGGGGCATAAAAATGTCCTGAGAAGGAAGAAAAGTCCAAGCTGTAAGGAATAAAGAGGAGAGCAGTTTTGATTTTAATTTCCCTAATGATTATTATGTTGAAAATTTCTTTATATACTTTTGGACAATTTGCATATCTTCTTTTGAGAAATACCCATTTGGGTACTTAGTACACTTTTTATACATACTAACTGTATTCGGGATGGTACAAATTATATTAAGGAATAAGTAAAATAGGGTACCTTATGATTCCAAAATGTCATTTATTTTACACACAAAATAGGTGAGTTCATGTGTATACCCAAAGCTTGTATAAAAATGATCACTGTATTATCATTTTCACTTTGATAAATAACATTTGATACATTCATTTATTATGTTGCTGTACAGCAATGGAAATGAATGAACAATACTAGATACAACAGTATGAAGGAATCTTACATAAAAATAGTGAAATAATTCAGACATACAAACAAAATAATACAAACTAAATGATTTAATATATAAAATATATATAATCTCTGAAATATTGATTCTGTTCTTCTTTTGGCCTGGATTCTGAGTGTAGAAATGCTTTCATTTCTTAAATTTCATTTACTATTACTTTTGTTAAAATATGCAAATACTTTAATAGTTTTCTAGAAGCAAAAACTATTTACTATTAGATTGTAGGCAATTGAAGTATTTCTTTATTATTTAAATCTAATAGTTTCTTGTACACACTTTAATGCTTGCAAAATTAATAAACCACAAAAATCTCATAGAATATTTCATTAAATAAATACATTTATGTTAACCAAAATGTGATGCTTTGCTTATATGAGAGAGAGATTTGCATCCATAGTCATTTCTCTTCTTGTTTTTACCAATGGAAGGATCTGGTTTTCCTTTGTATTAGGGTCGTGCATTAACCTATTTTATGATGGCCTATAACTCAGGACCAGGCTACCACCTTCTGATGGAGAGATTTTTAAGTAGACAGTTGCCTATGATTATTATGTTTAGGGGTGTCAGTAACACCGAAGAGTCGTTTAGATACAGATGTTTCTGTGCTTTCTTTAGTTGTTTCTCTCTCATGTTTTAAGTTCACCTTAAATCTTTTCACTTTATGATTTTGAAAAGCCATTCTGAGTCAAAACACAAATCTCTTTGGGGATGAATTTAGATTAACAGTTTTCAACAACGTGCGGCTCCCCATACCCTGGTACAAATGGAGCCTGCAAGTAGCTGCACATGGCCTGGACAGACTGGTGTGTTTGTGAAGTCAAAGTTTGATCCTGGCTGGAAAGTGTAGTGTGAGGAAAGGAGGCATCCTTGGAGATGGGGAAACCCTTGAGGGAAAGAAAAAATGGGTTTGGGAAGAAATGGGAAGAATATGGCCAAGAAAGAGCTCATCTCCTCCAAATATGCACTAGGCTCTCCTGAGACTTATTTCACACAGTTTCAGGGCTGATGGAGTCAGAGATTCTTTATCTATTTGTATTTCCAGTCCACGAGATTGGTAACATTGCAGTTCAATTCTGAGAACCTTATACGTAGTGTATACTCACTTTAGTCATCTGCTTTGTCTTCTGAAATTTCATGTGATTTAAATGACTCTAGTATGTCTTGTAATGAACTTTTTTTGGAATTGGAGAGCTCTAGCATTTGAGTGACCTTCTCACCTTCTGCCTTGCACATTTTAATTCCTAATTCAACTGAGAAAAAACAAGGGGAGCGAAAAGTAAATGGAAAAAAAAATCGAGAATCAGAATTGGAAGTAGAGAAGTAAAGATCTAAGGTCAGCTAACAGCCTGAACTATAAGCTACCACGATAGAACAGCACTGGAAAGACACATGGTGAACTAGAGAGAAATAAGTATTTAAATTAAAGGGAAGCAGATGCCCCCTCCCCAGTATTGTGATTTGTGACAGCTATCATTTTGCTTTGAATATTAATAAAAAGGCTCTAGTTCTTCCCGAGGCTTGCTGAAGTTGTTCTCTTCGTGCTGTCCCATGCCGTGTTTCTCCCTATCGTACAGCTATAAAGAACCTCACCAAATCAGGGGAGTCAGAATCAAGGTAAACCACACAGATAGAGGAAAAGCTGCTGGGTCTACTTTTCGGCCCTTTATGGTATCTTCTAAGGCCTTTGGGTCCCCGCTACTTCCCACTATGAAACACACACAGTCCCCTCTCATGGGGCAGTTTTCCGGACAGAGTGAAATGAGGCAGAGGACTCTGCAAAACATCCTTGGTCCCTTTGCACTGTGGGAGAAGAGACTGACGGGGGCAGACTTTGCCCTGATAATTTCACACTCCAAAGTCATACTTCTCACAGATAGTCTTGGACATTCCCTGAAACATCTCCTGCCTCTGCTGCATCTTGAGTGACAAACCTTCCTTCCATAGTAAATCAGAAGATATTAGGGTTCTGAGTTCAGCCACACTGTGCGCTCTTCAGAGCTTCTTGAAAGATGATCATCCAGTGTGTTCTATGCTGTGTGTTAAAAGGTTGATCAAAACAACCTATGAGATCTTCCAAAATGGCTAAAGAGCACAAAATTTCCAGGATAAAAGTGATTAAGGTTTGAATAGATTGAAATGTATATTACCCTGGTTTGATTATTACAGATGTATCAAAGTACTATAAAATACCACCAAACGATACACAATATTACTTCCCTCTCTGAGAGAAATTTGCAATATTTCAAAGCTGCCATTAGCTGTGTAGGTAAGTTTTCTTCATGAAGGGTAAACATTTCAAACCCCCTAGCTGTATAGTAAATGTTCTTTTTTTCTAAGTTTGATATATAGACCAATAATATTGATAAATCACTAATGAAAACATAGGAGATATGAAATTTCTTTAACATCAAAAACCTTTATTGTAATTTAAACCTCTTCCCAATTTCTTTACATGAACATATTTGAGTGTAAAGCAACTATTGATGATAAGCAAATAAAATATTAACAATTTAAACACTGCTTTTAGTAACTGTTTCAGTCTAACAGTTAATGAAGTGATTTATGTTCTAGACAATATGTTGAGCTATGAAGATATAAAGATGAGTAAATATTTTGTGGAAAAGAAAGTGTGTGAATTATTCTGGAATATTAAAAGCAATAATAGCCAAACAATCTTGGATTACTCCAATATATTATTACAAATGGTTGCTTTTTTGCATTAAATTTCTTAAGCACCTGCTTGTAAAAAAAATAGAGGTGTTTGGGAATCAATCCTTTTAAAATAAAAGGAAGTTTTATTTCACATGAGATAAAAAGTAGCAGAGGGGCCGGTGAGATGGCTCAGCGGCATAAGCACCTGCCTTGCAAGCGCGAGGGCCCGAGTTCGACTCCCGGAACCCACATACGAAAAAGGGGCCGGTGATATCGCTCAGTGGCACGGGTGCCTGTTGGCGCGCGAGGTCCTGAGGTCGACCCCCCGGTACCCACAAAAAAAAAAAAAAAGTAGCAGAGTACTCATTCATAACTCAAACTTCTGAGATTACAGGTGAAGAATCTATAGAGACCGTGAAAAATAAGAAATTGTATTTTGTAAAATCATGGTTTTGCAGCCATAACAATCCATTTCAGAAGCAATTTCTTCAGTACTACCATAACATCTTTGTTTCTCGAACAATATATTATAGGGTTAAACACAGGCATCACAATAGTATAGAAAAGGTAGACCCTTTGGAATTTCTCTTTTTTGGAAATATGTTTTGTGTTGGTCACTATTCCCAGATTATTAATAGATCTCTGTAGAAGAAATAGAATTATTTCCTTTCTGGGTTGTGCTACTCAGATGTATGTCTTTCTGGCCTTGGGGGTTACTGAGTGCTTTATTCTGACAGTAATGGCTTATGAGAGGTATGTCACCATTTGCAACCCATTACTGCACCCTCCCATCATGAATAATAGGTTATGCTTCCAACTGGCAGCTGTTCGCTGGATAAGTGGAATTCCAGTTCCCATTGGGTTCACCTACTCAATTTTCTTGCTCCCTTTCTGTGGACATCAGCAATTGAGCCACTTTTTCTGTGACATAACTCCAGTCCTTACACTCATCTGTGGGGACACTTTTATGGTCGAGATATTGATTTATGTGATTGCATTTATAGTCATCACTATTCTTTTTATGTTGATCCTTGCATCTTACATGAAAATCATCTCAGCCATCCTGAGATGCCACTGGCCATGCCAAGGCCTTCTCTACCTGCTCTTCCCACCTCGTGGTTGTGGCTTTATTCTTTGGATCAAGCGTCATTACATACTTGAAACCAAAATCCAGTCATTCAGAAAGAACAGACAAATTCCTTTCTCTTTTTTATGCTATTGTGCTTTGGGAGCTGTGTCGTAGACAATCGAAGGGCAAGGTGGCCTGTCAGGAAGACGTCCCTTGCCCTGACCTGTTCAAACCAGCATGGGCCGTGGCAATCAGCCGTACTAATTCACTGCATTGGAAAGAGACTTAAGCACTCTTTGAAAAGAAAGTTTTCCTCGCCTCCTCTGTAGAAATATATTCTTCTAATACTAATGCATATTGGAAATGTATCACAGTAAAACTTGAAAGTTCAGGATGTGAAACATTCTGGAATATGTTACCTGGAAGTTCAGAATGTGAAATAAATAAATTGCATTAAAATATATCCTAAACCCTACCATGGCCCCACTAATCATAAGAACTCTATTTTTCTTCTAAATGTCAGGCCTTATAGTTAGCATTAGGAAAATTTAGGATATATGTAGGGGGTAATTAGATGGAAAGTAGACAAGAAGATGTAGAAGAAAATTTGATCAGAGGGATCACACTAGATTCCAGCCAAAATGTAAAACGGATGGACCTCACGTGCCTTTGTTCTAATGCTAAGTATGTTTCTTAATGTGGAGGATATGGGCTGGTGATATAGCTCAGCGGCATAAGCGCCTGCCTGGCAAGCGCGAGGTCCTGAGTTTGACTCCCAATATCCACATAAAAAAATATGGAAGATATACAAATAGACTGTTTATAAAATAATATTCCGTACACTCATATATATTTATGTTCTAAGTACTGTTTCTGAATAGCCATCAGAAAACACAGTGCTGAAAGCAGTGGCAACTGAGCCTAATACTCAAGATTTGGGCATCTTTTTAGACCAAAGCTCCTTCAAGATTCAGGCATTTTTTAAGACCACAAATGTTCTCTCTTCCACTAGCTTGAGCATTGCTCTCATTTTTGCTTTTTATCCCTCATTTGTTTCATCAACACTGAGCTCCGACCTCTTCCATAGATCACCACGTTCTTCAGAATTCACGTTCTCGTGAGTTCTGTAGTCTCATCCCTACATCTTCGCCTCCAAATGTACCTTATTTCTGCACAGTCTCTAAAGTATTTTCTTGCTTCTCTCTTTCCTAATGTCTTTCTTTTTTATACTCTTCCTATTTTCATATTGTGGTAATTATTGTCCTATTTTATATCTTCTTAAAACTTTCTAACTTTTACCTCATCTTCCACATGGTTTTTTCATTAAGTCATATCTGTAGAAAACCAGCTAGAAAAGAAAGAAAGTTTTATTTTTAATGATCCACATATGTTGGGCTGAATATATAAGACAGCAAATCAATATGTTTGTACTTCCTTATGGACCATGTGCTGTGTTAGATACTAAGATACTAAGCAATGTCAGTGTAAACTACATGGACCTCATTCCTATTCTTACAGGGCTTAAGGACTAGCAGTAAAATTAAACAGGTTTCTGTTATTACTTTGGATACCTCAGAGTCTATAGAGAGAAATTACACAGTGTTTGGGGGTGGCAGATAACTGTTTAAGTAAGTGATAGATAACATGAGGTTTGTGAGACCTCAGGATAACAGAGAAGCATTTTGTTACTTGCACTTTTTAAGGAACAAGAACAATTTTTTTATCCAAGAAGAAGAAAAGACTTCATTTTCTCATTCAGTTTTGTATTCCAATAACAAGGCAAAGCCAACACAGATTTATGGTTTATAAACATTCCCTGATGAGAACTGCAGGATGAAGATTCCCCATCCATCTCTGCGTTGCTCTCAGCTTCATCCGATTCAAGTGCTGGCTGCTCAGACAACTTGAGATGCAGTTAATTAAAATGGAAATTGATTGTATTAGGGCAATGGGAATATATCCTTGTTGCAATTATGAGAGTTTGATTTTCCTGCTTGGCAGTGGTGACTATGCTAATATGTAACTCGGGAACTTGCTTGAGCAACAAGGAGGAGCACGATGTATGAGAACAATCAGACAAAAAACTAAGCAGTTGTACTCCTAGTACACATTGCTTTTATGATCAGTAATATATTTATCAAACCCACCACTGTTATTTTAGTTTATGCTATTTTTCTACTCTTAAATTCTGCTCATCCTTTACCCTGCTCTGGAGTTGCCTTTTCTCAGTCTATGAGAGGAGAGATTGTATAGAGCAGTGTTTTGTCAGGAATACTGAGTTGAAAATTATGAGATTATTTTATGCTGGTGGCCAAAAAGTAGCAGCAATAACTCTAGAAAAACATTTCATTTTACTGAGCTCCTTTTTTTGCCTTATTTTTTACCAGTTGTGCTTCATTTCATAAAACAGTAGTTTCGTTATAGAAATATAATTAAACTTAACAATCTAAAATCACACCAAATATACGAAAGCATTCTTAGAAATAACCTTCCTTTGCTTCATGAACGTGGCCTGTTCTCCCCATCAGGAAGTGCAACTTTGGCAGTGCTGAGCAGCTTCCCTTGCTCCAGTATTTGTACTGCGAGTTTCTCCTCCATCAAGGAAATAGCATCCCAGCCAATGTTTTTCTCTGCTCTAACAGGGATTAGCATGGCTATGGAGAACAGAGAACTCTGATGAGCTGAACCATTTTCTTTTGTTGACAATTTTGAACATTTATTGTGTGCTGAGCACCATGTCAGTGACTTTACCAGAATACTCATTTAGTGTATTCTGAATGTAGTAAGTTCTGTCACTATATACACATTTTACATAAAGAACTGGAGGCACTGAGCGTTTAAGCAATATTATCAACACAAAGAAGCCAGCAGCTGAAGTTGCTGAACTCATACCAAACAGCTTAATGCCAGATTAGATATTCTTAATGGAAACTCAATACACTTCTTTGAAAGTTCAGAAGCACAAAAAATAAATAAAATGATAATAGGAAATAGGGAGATAGATCTTTTGCAGAAAGGAAGGGGACAGAAAGATGGAGGGAGGGAGGAGGGAAGGAAGGAAAGGAAGAGGAAAAAAGAATTAAGATGTGTTATGTATGTGTGCCAACTCCCCATGAGGAATGCAATTGTTATGTACTAGAAGCATGTATTAATAAAAAAATTAAAATTGAAAAGAAAATTAAAAAGAAAATATCATTTTGATTTGATATCCTTAATAATACCAGTAAAACTGTATGATTTTTTTCTTTTTTCTCTTTTTTTTCCACCTATTCCCCTCCCTTCAATCCTTCTTCCCATCCTTACTTACAAAAGCTCTGTTTCCATTTTTTTTTTTTTTTTTTTGTGGGTACCAGGGGGTCGACCTCAGGACCTCGCACGCCAGCAGGCGCCCGTGCCGCTGAGCGATATCACCGGCCCCTTTTTCGTATGTGGGATCCGGGAGTCGAACTCGGGCCCTTGCGCTTGCCGGGCAGGCGCTTAAGCCGCTGAGCCATCTCACCGGCCCTCTGTTTCCATTTTTTCCTTCTTTTCTCATCATTATTTTTTCTTTTCTCTCCAAGTGGTATCATGTACAGGTACAAATTCCCTACAATAAATGTGATCATTATGTATACCTAAAATATATCTGTAAACTTAATTAATAAAAAAAAACTTAAGAAATAGGAAATCATTCACAACTGGTAAATAACTCCATGTCCTTTGTCAATCTCAATTACCATTATAAAAATGATACACTAATTCACATATAGGCATAGTCTAGAACTATATTTTGAGTTCAGAATTATATCATTATTGGATCAGGTTGAAAGAATGCATTTTCTTTGATGGATTTTGAATTATAAGATTAAAAGTTAGGTACAATAAAATAAGCAATGTGAAGTTAGTGTTCCTTACCTTCTATATATCCTGAAGATATCACTAGCTGTTTCTCCTTTTAAAAAGAATGAGGTCTATTGTGAAGTCTTTATTTGCATTAATCAAATAATCATATTTCTGCTCTTGAAACATGCTCTTTGCACTTTAGAATCCATGGTGCATTCTAGGTAGGATATATGGTGCATTGTAGGTAGGATATATGGCGCATTGTAGGTGGTAACTATGGCTCATTGTAGGTAGGATTTACAGTGCATTATAGGTGGGAAACCGCCCCTTATACACTGTGAGAGCGTCTTGGGTCTGTGGCCTGTAGCATTTTTAAGCTCAACATTCTGTTCATTGGCTGGTAACTTAGTAAATAGTCAAGGGCCTCTGTGATCGGATCAGCGCTTCACTGTCGTTTCCGCCTCTGTGGAACAGCGTCTGCAGGTGGACCCCGCCTCCTGGCCACTCCTCTGTGCCTCTTGCCCCAGCCTCTGCCTTTGGAGAACAGAGATTCCTCTGCTGGGAGAGGCTGCGTCAGGCAATCACAGTGGCTTGTGTCCCTGCATGGAATCTGAAGATATTCAGTTTGAAATAATGAAAGTTTTTGTAAAATGTAATTATGCAATTCATGCTTTTATTTTCGTTCTATGTATTTATTTTAACATTCAACAAATAAATATACATCTACCCTAACTATTATGCTATACCGTTCAGGAGGCACAGAAGTGTCTGTACGTGTGGATCGGTCGTGACGTCTGACCGTCAAAACAAGGGCACCGTTTCGCCTCAGCTGGAGTGTCATCCTCTGGAGACTGGCCCATTTTCCCGCAGGCAACATAAATATTTCAAACCCTATCCCTTCAATACAACACTCATTTTATCCTTAATACATTTCAATTTTTATTTTATAGTTTAAAATTTTTCTCCTTGTCATATACTTCTTAGTCCTGACCATTTGTTTTGGTAACTGAGAATACTCACCTCCAGGTACCAAGCCATTCCCTTTGGACATTCTCAGTTACTTCACCAATTTACCTCTATCCTTAGTCTCTTCAAATCACTGATAACTTATATCAGTCTCTTCCCTTGTTAGTGGTAAAGTGGCAATGAATGGCCATATAAGTAAGAAAAAATTATATACTTTACTACAATCCAGCATGTAAGCTGAGAAACATCTTAGGAGATAACTGAAGTCATTCATCCAGAGGAAGATCGTGGCTAAAGTCAGGGTTGAATACTGTGTATGGTGTAAACGTGGTTGAGAATTTACATAGAGATTATTCCCAAACATTTTCTTCTGTTTGATTCTCAATTTTACTACCTATAAAATTAATCACTTAGAAAAACTGGTGTGTTTCTCATTTTATATTTCTTTTTTAAAACCTTCCCTAGATGTCACCAAAGCATACAGACTATTTTCTAAATATTCACTTTCTGAGCACACACATGCGATAATTCTTTTAAAACTGAAATACTTTCTAAAATCATTCACTGTTTTCATTAATGGTTCATGTTCATCAACCCTTGCTACAGTCTTCCAAATGTAATAATTTTCTATAATGTAATACAATTACCGTGTTTTTCCCCTTAAATCCATCGCTGCTCACCTTGGTCTTGTGATAAGCACTGAACAAATTCAGTTGTCTTTTGCTTTTACTTACTTCTGTAGCACTCATGTATATTTCCTGCTGGTCATATAGCCAGCGTGTCCATCTGACTTACTTTATGATGATGAAATAGGGGAGGAAACAATATTATGAAGAGTTTGCCTCTCTGGCTTAGGACGGCCTCTTTCCCTGGAGTCTGACTTCTCCTCTGTGCGCTGGCTGGCCCACTAATGGCCACACCAATCAAGGAAAATGTCACAGCCTTCCATATCTATTCTTGAGACTAGACTCTATACTCTATACTCTTGAGATTTTTTCCAAGGCTTTTCTCTTAAACTCTTTATACCTTATAACCATGGAAGATTGCTGTTCTTCAGTTCAGTTTAACCCAATGCACATAGATGCCTTGCCTTTTCTCTCCATCTTCTTCAAGAGTCACCTGACACCTTTCATCACATTCATCTACCTACTACATCAACATTGTCCACCTTGTGACTGCACACACCTGGCCAACGTAGATTAGGCAAACAGTGGGTGTTATAGCAAACTTGCTTCAGACAGAACCCTTTCTGGCAGTTGTTTGAATGTAACCAAGAAAATATCCTTCTCCCTCTGTAGATGTGCTGGTAATTTTTTTATACTTGGGGATTTTGGACCATATCTTGTTCCATATGTATTGGGAAAAAAGGCAAAACTTGGACATCAGGGATATAGGATAGAATTAGCTAGATGCATAAACTTAGTTAATATGATGTGAGGAGTTAACGTTCCTCGTGTGTAAGTCAGTGATTCGAACTGCTCTCCGGAGCTGCACACTGAGCTCATGAAATTGTAGCTTCTGTGGATTCTACAAGATACCTCTGTATGCAGGCCGTCTACCCGGTACTCTTGATTGAACACATTTGTATAATGCTCAAAGTAAAAAAAAGCTGTCAACAATACGTGAGAATGAGGATAACATCAACAAGAATTCTCATTCTTTGATTGTGGAGCTAAAAAACACACCAGATACCCAAAAAATTCATTCCTTATGATGTTTAGTTGCATGGTAGTGAAGACGGATAATAAGCAATATTATATATAACATATATGTACTGATGATGGAGGAGACATATAACATATATGTACTGATATGAGAGAGAAATACAGGTTTGCAGTATATGGCTTTAAGCAGAGCTCACTCACAAATCGACATGTTAGGTATCTTTGTTGTTGTTGTTTTGTTTTTTGCTTCAACTCGAATGTCCTTCCACTAAAATATGCTTCATTTTTTTCAAAACACTCAAAGTACTTCAAAATTTAGATGTTTGTTTCTATGCTTAGGCTAGTCTAATTGGGCTGCTATAACAAAATGCCATGATCAGGTCATTTAAAAAAGGCCAAAACTGCCAAAACTTATTTAATAAATTTAATTTTTCTATTTTTATGTTCAATGCATGGAACTGACACTATCACTGTTCACCTCTGAGGAAAAAAATGTATATATATGCACTTGGTCTACATACATGACTGTAGGATTGCTTAAAATATTTTTTTTTAAGAATCAGGGAGTCCTTGTGATTGCGTCACTCCATCTCACTCTCTCTTGGATTTTTAACTCTTCATTCAACAGAGAAAAGGCAATGGGAGGAAGGAATAAGGGGGAAAGATCCAGAATCAGAAGTAGAGGAGTAGAGAACAAAGGCCGACTTACAGAATGTGACCCATAAGCTGCTAAAGGAGAGCATTGCTGGAGGTGGCAGTGAGTGAATTAGACAGAAATGCATACTTGATTCAAAAGGATAAGAAGTGACCCACTCCGAGTCTTCTTCATTGTTGTTCATGACAGATTAGGTGTGTGTTGAATGTTAGTAACAAACACGTCTCCATCTCTCCCTGAGACCTCGGAACTGATTCTCCGCACGCTGTCTCATGCTGAGCATTAACCCGCTGTGCAGGGAGAGAGAACCGCACAGCTCAGGCGGCGTCTACATGAGGGTGCGCATTTAAATGGAAAAAAATACTGCTGGGTCTGTTTCACCAGGCCTTTCTGTTCCCACTACTTCCCGTCTCTTCCCATCTATGTAACATATGTGGTCACCTTTCAGGGTTACCCAGACCCAGTGGAATGAGGTAGAGAACTTTTTACTACGCTGGTTGCTTCCTTTGCGCTCCAGAAGAACAGATCTATGTGGGGCTTTTATGCACTGGTAATCAAAACACTCAGAACTCATACTTTATCACAGACGTGGTCTTGACATTCCCCGAAATATCTGCTGGCTCCCTTGTATACTCAGTGATTAATTCTCTTAAAAACCAAGAAGATTTTAACTTCTCATATCTGCCCTATTGTTGACTGAAGTACATCGGGCAGAGAGAATTTATCTGGTTTCTTCACTGCCATGTGTTCAAAAATTGATCAAATTCATCGAGATATATTACAGAATGGCTAAAGAGTACAAGATATCCAACACATACAATAATTAATGACTGAAAACATCAAAGTGTTACCTCCTTGATTTAACTATTACACATTACATATATATGTATCAAAATACCATAATAACCCCAACAGTTGTCCAAATATTACGCACGAATAAAAAGAACAGTTTCCTTGATAGAAGTATATCATTGTCCAGAAAGTACCATAATAAAAGTTCTATTGTCAAGTTTTTATACATCAATGAATAATATTGATGAATAACTAATAGAAACACTTGTAATATCACTTTTAACATCAGCAGTGCTTATCACATTCAATTTTGATCGTCTTTATTTACATGCCCTTACCTGATTATACAGCAATCACTGATCAGAAGCCTACAAAGTACCAACAATTCAATCTGCTCAATCTAACAGACTCAATTAGGTGACGTTATTTTCTACACAATACATTGCACATGGAGATATAAAGATGAATAACTTGTTTGTGAAACAAAATGTAGAGATTTTTCAGAAATTTTGAGAATAATAACACCTGTAACCTATGGTCACTCGCATGTGTTATTTCCAACATTTCAGGTTTTTGGCTTGATTTTCATAGGCATTGCTTTTATACTTAAGAAAGTATTGATATTTGGAAATCAATTCTTCAAAAATAATGAAGTTGAATTCATGTGACATTAAAAATGTGAGAATATTCATAAGAACTCAGAGTTCTAAGAACACTGCAAAAGTATCAAAAGTGATCTATGGAGACTGAGATAAATAAAAAATCAAATTTTACTAAGTCATGAGTTTTGTGTCATAAGACAATCCATTTCAGAAGGAATTTTTTCAATGCCACCATAACATCTTTGTTTCTCAAACAATATATCATGGGATTAAACATAGGCGTCACAATGGTATAGAAAAGAGAAAAGAATTTGTCTGTTTCTGCTGAATGACTGGATTTCGGTCTCAAATATGTAATTATGCCAGATCCAAAGAACAAAGCAACAACCATGAGGTGGGAAGAGCAGGTGGAGAAGGCTTTGGCCCGCCCAGTGGCAGAGGGAAGCTTCAGGATGGTTGAGATGATTTTCACGTAAGATCCAAGGATCAGCATAAAAGGAATCGTGACAACAAGAAGAGCAATGACATAAATCAGTATCTCAATCAAAAAAGTGTCTCCACAGACGAGGGTGAGGACTGGAGGTATGTCACAGAAAAAGTGGTCCAGCTGGTTGTGTCCACAGAAAGGGAGAGAGAAGATGGAGGAGGTGAACCCAACATGAACTGGAATTCCACTTATCCAACAGCCACCTGCCAGTCTGATGCACAGCCTGTCGTTCATGAGGAGAGGGTAGAGTAATGGTTTGCAAATGGCGACATACCTGTCGTAAGCCATGGCTGTTAGAATAAAGCACTCAGTGACCCCTAGGACCAGAAAGACATACATCTGAGTAGCACAGGCCAGAAAAGAAATACTTCTATTTTGTCTGTAGAGATCCGCTAATAGTCTGGGGACAGTGACTGACACATAGCATATTTCTGAAAAGGAAAAATTCCCAAGGAAAAAATACATGGGTGTCTGCAGGGAAGGGTCAGTCTTGGTTATGATCAGAATGAGGATATTTCCTATCAGAATAATCATGTACATTACCAGAAACAGCCCAAAAAGAAATCCTTGCAGATTGGGAGCATCAGAAAAACCAAGTAAGATGAATTCCACCAAGGCAGTTTGATTTCTCTGCGAAGGGTCTTGTTCTGTTGATCCCATCGATGAAGAAAATGAATTCAGAGATTTGAGGTCCTTCAATCCCCTAGGTTCAGCTGCAAAATAGGAAACACTGATGACGTCGGAGGCAGGGACACAGGGCAGACACCAGTTCTGCTTGTGTTGTTTTCTGTTTTACTGATGTATTTCAAGTGTAATGTCCTAAGTCTCCAGGTGTTAAATGAGAGTTTCTCTTAGTTCATTGAAAAGAAAGATTTGTGCTATTTGTGCTAAATGCTAATATTGTCTGGACATTATTTCACGCCTGTATCTTGTACTCTGAGTAACTACTATGAAGACAACAATGCATGATGTATTATTGTTACTCTCCTGTTAGCCTAATTTGAAACTCTGTTTTATTTTATTTCTATTTTTCTCCTTCATCTCTTTCTTAGTTTTCTTTTTTTTTTATTTTAAAGAGAAAAAAATACAGAACAAAATTTCAAAACATAATAGGAGGGCAACAATGGTTAATACAGTATGTATTGTTATCTTTAAATTAGTTACTCAGGGTACAAGATATCAGCATTCGATTGTCCAAACAATATTAGCACAAACCTTTCTTTTCAATGAACTAAGCAAAATTAGTAGTGTATCTATCTTAACTATCTGGTATATATATATATTTTTTTTTCTTTTCCCTTCCTTCCTCCATTCCCCCATCCCAGTTTCTCTTTCCTTTTGAACAGTTTCTTCCTGTTTTACCATATCTATTGTACATTTTGGATCTTATTTACTCTGTCAGTTTCTTACACCAGGGAGACAATACGATGTTTACACATGTGGGTCTGGTTTATTTCACTTCTAAGTATGGTCTCGAGTTGCATCCATTTACCTGTAAAAGTCTCCAGTTTATCTTTCTTTATTCCTTCTTCTCTTTAAAATAAAAACAAATAAATAAAATCTTTTCTTGTTATCCCTATTTTCCTATGTCTTTTCTTTTTTTATTCTTTTCTCTTCCTTTGTGTCTTTTTCTTTTAACTTCCTCATTTATATTTTGATAATTATTTTCCTACCCTATATCTTCCCAAAAACTTTCAAAATTGTACATTGTCTTCACATTTTTGTCCTTAAGTCACAACTTCGGAAATCCATCTGGAATAAAAACATAATTGAATATTCAATGATCAAGCTATGTTTGGTGGAATACATAAAACAGCAAATCAACATCTATAAAACTTGTAATGTGTTAAATATAAGCATAATAAAAATAAATAAACTATATGAGCCTGGTTTCGATCTCCACAGTTTATGTACCAGCAGTAAAATCAAACACTTTTCAGGTGTTACTTTAGATATGCAAAGTCTACACAGAGAAATACGTGGTGTTATTGGAGTGTCAGACGTTGTTTAACGAAGCGACAGGTAAGCTGAGGTCGTCAGATCTTAGGACAAGACAGAATCATTTTGTTATTCTCACTTTTAAGAAATAAGACTAGAATATTTTCCAAGAGGGGAAAAAGATGTATCCCCATTCAGTTTTCTATTCCAACAACAAGTCAGATGCCGTTGCAGGTGAAATATAAATATTTCTCAATGAGCAATGGCAGAAATAAAGATCCCGCACAGATCTCAGCAATTGTTCATAACTTTTGCTGGATTCGAGTACTCATGGTCAAAGAGCATGACGCTGCCTGACTTCCAAGTGGGAGTTATATCTATTAGGGTAATGCATCCTTATTAATTAATTTTTCCTGCATCAAGTAAATGGCATCTTTTATTCATTTTTAAAAAATTTTTCTTCTTCGACTGGGACTGTCACAGCCATGGAGGAAAACGGAGATGTCTCTGATTAGTTGAAACATTTTCCTTTTGAGGCCAACTTTTTAGCATTCGTTATGTGCTAAGCACCATGTCACTGACACCTCATTTAATGCACGAAGTAGGCAGCGTCAGCGTGTTCGCTTTTCGGCAGAGACCGGCGGTGCCGTGAGAGTGTGCATCTCACCGTGGGAAGTAGCTGCCTGTGAACTGGCTGAATTCAGGCTCAGCAGTGTATTGACGGAGTACGTGTTTTTATAAAAACTCGGTAAGCCTCTACAGAAAATTCAGTAGAAAATATCATTCGGGATTTAATATGCTCAGTAATATCAATAAAACTTTAACAACAAACCATGCACAAAGGGAAACTAATTCCATGCTTATCGAAGATTGCAATTACTATTATAAAAATAAGACTAATTCATTTGTAGGTTTAGTTTATATATTTTGAGTTCACAAGGTTCACCTCATTATCGAATGTGTTTGTAAGAAAGTATTTTCTTTCAAGGTTCTTCATCCATAAAATTAAAAAATACACACCAATAAAATAAACAGGGTACAATAAACACTTCTTACCTTTTACATGTCATAAAGAAACCACCATGTGTTCCCTCTTTTTAAAAGGGCTTATGTAAATTTTTACATTATTAAAGTAATAAATATGGCCATTGTTCTTTGCTTTTAAAACACTTTCTTTACTCTTTAATCAACTACTGTACATTTTAGGACTGGACCCTTACGTGCTGCGGGGCCATCTTCTCTTCAGTGACGTGTTCCATTGTTAAGAGCAACAAACTCTTATCAGTTGGTAATTTAGTAAGTGATCAAGTGTTCCAGTGATTGCATCAGCGTCTCAGTGTCATTTCTGCCCCTGCGGGCTGGGTCTGCGGGCTCCAGCCTCCTGGTCACCCCCTCCCTGCTCTCCCCATCCTCTTGTCTTTGGAGAACAGCGCGACTTTCCTATTGGGAGCGGCCCTCTCAGGCAATCGCAAACTGAAATTGGCCTCTGTCCATGGATGGAATCTGAAGCTATTCAATTTGACATAATTAAAGCAATATTTTAAAGTATTTATTTATCTTTGACAAATAAAAATGGTGTATGTTTTGTGTACAAAATGATATTTTGAAATATGTACATATTGTGCAATTTCTAAATTGAGCTAGATAACATATTCATTACCTCACATACTTAACTCTCTTTTTTTTTTTAATTTTTTAATTTTTTTTTTGAGGTAATCCCAACTGAATGTAAGTCCTCCATACTGAGTTAGACCCTTGGCACCTTTTACGTTTGATCTGGAGTCAGGGTCTTACTGATTTTCGTAGGCTGGGTTCAAACTTGTGATCCTCTTGCCTCAGTCTCCTGAGTTATTGGGATTACGTGTGAACCCATCATTTTCTATGGTAAGAACATATAAAATGTATTCTCTCCACAAGTCTCAAGAATTCAGTGCTTAAGGTTAACTCTGTCGTGCAATAGATCTCTTTAATTTGTTCCTCTAGCCGAAATTCTGTATCCCTTTACAGACATCTCCTAGCTCCTGCCTCTTTCAGGTCCTGGTCACCGCCATTGTAAAACATCTTTCCTCGGCCTCAAAGAGCACAGCCAGCATTAATGAATTCCTATGCACCTAGGTTGTTCAGGTACTGATGCTCTCTGTTCATAACAGGGAAAAGTTACCTTTGTTTACACCTACATACATAAGAATAAAAACTGAATTTTAAAAAGAACATATGAAACAATGAGTGTCCATTTTTCATGAGTGAGGGTGGGAAATGACATCATGGTGCACTTAAAAATAACAAAAGTTGGGGCCAGTGAGATGGCTCAGCAGTGTAAGCGCCTGCCTGGCAAGCGTGAGGGCCCGAGTTCGACTCCCGGAACCCGCATATGAAAAAAGGGCCGGTGATATCGCTCAGCGGCACGGGTGCCTGCTGGCGTGCGAGGTCCTGAGGTCGACCCCCCGGTACCCACACACACACACACAAAAAGTGAGAATGTACAGTGAATTTTTGTTGTTACCATGACGAGTCTTAGAAAAGGTTATGGGAAATGCTTTCCATTTCTTCTCTTTCTTCATTTCCCATTCAATATATGTGCAGCTCTCTGAGGCATTATACTATACAGTTTAGAAGGCATAGAAATGTTTGTACCTGTGGGCTGGTCATAGCCTCTGACTGCCCAGTCCCTGCCCATCCTGACCCTTGCCTGCTGCGTTGTCCTATGAATGTGACCCATTAGGATTCCTACAGCCCAAATCAAGCATTTCACATGCATGATCCCGTCTCTCTCCAGTGTAACTTCTACTTGACCCTTAACACCCCGTTTTAATTTTTATTTCATTGCTTAACTATTTTGTACTTATCATGGACTTCTTGAGCCCTGGTCCTTTGCCTTGGAAACTATCACACATCGATTTCCAGGTTCCAGGCTATGCACATAAAACCCTCTGGGTCTTGTCAGCGAGTTATTCCTATGATATACATATTGTGCAATTTACCAGGTCTTTAATCATTTATATTGTGTTTTCTTCCTTTTCTTGGTAAAATGTCAGTGAAAGGCCATGGAAATAAGAACATAATACACCTTGCTTTGAACAAGGGTAAAAGCAGAAAGACCAGTTAAGTGGTGATCGAAGTCAACTATGTAGGAGGAGACAAGGAGAAAATCAGAGTTGATTAGCATATATGTTGTGAAAGTGGTGACAGATTTACACAGAGCTTGTGCATAGACATTTTCTTCTGTTCGATTCTCAGTTTTCCACACATAAACTCAGTCATGTGGATAAATAATGTATTTAGCATTGTATCTCACTTTTAACAGTCTTACCTACTTGGGCAGCAAATCTTGCAGTCTGTTTTCTAAATATTAATACTATTAATTTTTTTTTTGTGGGTTCCGGGGGTCAACCTCAGGACCTCGCACACCAGCAGGTGCCCATGCCACTGAGCCATATCACCGGCCCTTTTTGTGTGTGTGGGTTCCGGGAGTCGAACTCGGGCCCTTGCGCTTGCCAGGCAGGCGCTTACGCCGCTGAGCCATCTCACTGGCCCAATACTATTAATTTTTTTGTGGAAGTTTGCTGATTGACCTCTTTGTAATATTTCTTTTAAAACTGAAATTCTTTATAAGAATCATTCACCATTTTCATTACATCTAATGTTCATCGTTCATCAGTTTCCCATTCCTTGGTCATAACACCCAACAACCACCATGTAAAGGAGAACAGGTTTATTTGGATCAGGGTTTCAGAGCATTCAGTCCGTGGCTGGCCAGCTCCATGGCAGAAACCTCATGGTGGAAGAGCGTGGTGGAACACAAGTGTTGGTTCACAGCAGGCAGGAAGAGTGCCAGAGAGAAAAGTACAAGAGACCAGATATAATGCCCAGGCCCTACCCAGATGCATCCATAAGTGTGATTTATTAATTCCCTTGTTAAGTCCCGAGCCAGTCAAGCTGACACATATAATCTTACACACCACGTCAGATATGTGGTCACAGGAACAAAAGGCCGACAAAGACAATGGATTAATAACTATGTGACAATAGCTAAAAACAACAGATAAGAGAAAGAAAAATACTCATTTATAAAACTATTCAAACTATTAGTATTGTGAAATATAAATTTATGGAAGGAAATTACTAACTTTGCATTTTAATTGGAATAATTTCCTTTAGACTAGCCAAAGACAATGGATGAATCAAAATACAAAATTGAGTATATTTCTCATAATTTTACTAAAATAAAGTGATACTAAACAATTTGAAAACTACTTTATAGAATGCCAATTTTGCTGTTGTGTTTTTCAGGTACATTTATGGCACTTTATTTTATTCCTGTCAACGTGACCCTATCTGAGGACTTCTTTAAAAATTCCTTTTTAAGAAAGAAAGCTCAGAAGTCTCCCCGCACTATCTGTTCTTGTCTTTTTTATTATTTTTGCACAGCACATACCAAATCAAAAAGAGATACTTTAGTTTTTGTTCTATCAGGATCACCACCACCACTGAAGAATGATCCCTTATTACACAGTCCCCCGTCATTCCATAAAGCACACACACCATTAGCTACACAGACGTTCGCACCAGTGTGCCCCTGAGCAGGGACGCCTTGCTTCCGGTTGCCTGCATGAATTCTCCACATACTAGCTCAACCGAGATCTTGTCCCTGAAGTCTACCTTGGTCACACATTTCTCATTGCTTCCAACTGCTTCAACTCCTAAAGCTCTGTCGACTGTGCTGCTCCACATGATATGTCTTGCATTCATCTTACTTCTCACCTCCTAACATATTGGATCATTATTTTGATGTCTTTGTTTCTATTTACTTTGTTTCCACCTGCTTAAATTTTATAACAGATGAATACTATAGTTAATATAAGTTCAGGCTTCCATTTCAACATTTGAATATTTTTTTCTCAAAATCTATGAGTTATTTATGTTTGATTACAAGTAATCCAAACATTTCGATAAATTTACAAAGCTTAAATAAAGGAGTCTTGTATTCTGATCAAAATGCCATATAATTTATGATTAATATTTAAAAATAACAAAATATGCCACTCACAGTGTTTAAAAGGTAAATTGATAATGTTACATTATTCTTTGTCAAATTAATTGAAAACTCAACTTCAGACTATCTATACAATGTAGTAGAATAGGATTAATCAAGGTAAATATATATATTAAACAAATAAATGTCGTTAAACAAATAAAAAGTATGATAAGCAGTTATTACTAGGTATTAGAGAATATTAATTTCATTCTACTACAGTAGAACAATTAAAATAAAACTTAATTGACAATTAATGAATTAGAAATTTTGAAAAATAGGCGGTATTCATCAAAAAAAGAGTAACAATGAACTCACCATAAAGAAACCATAGGGCCGGTGAGATGGCTCAGCGGCGTAAGCGCCTGCCCGGCAAGAGCGAGGGCCCGAGTTCGACTCCCGGAGCCCACATACGAAAAAAGGGCCGGTGATATCGCTCAGCGGCACGGGCTACTGCTGGCGTGCGAGGTCCTGAGGTCGACCCCCTGGTACCCATCAAAAAAAAAAAAAAGAAGAAACCATAAAAATTTAACATATTGGATATGCTAATTATCCTGAGTTGATAGGTACACGATACTGTATATATGGGTCAAAATATCACACTCTATCTCATAAATACATAAAATATTATGTTCTTATCAAAATCTAAAGAAAGAAAAATCCTGTTTTGTTTTCTAATAAGCCAAAGATTCAAAGATTAAAGAAAACAAGAGTAAGAGTAATACATCAGACAGTGGATGGGGAGAGAGGGAGGGAAAAAGTGTGACAGAGACAGAGAGACAGACAGAGGGGGGATATGAAAAGCATACTTTAAAATCCGATGAGCTTGGGAAAAAGCACTCCTTTGTTTAAACTGAGATAGAGTCTAACCTGTGACCAGTCCTTTGTCCCTGCTATGAAACAGCCCTGGCACAGAAACGGCCCAGCCGTCAGGCTTTGGTGCTCAGAATACCTCGCACAACAAAGCACTGCGTGGAGATTTTGCCATTGACATGATGTTGACATAAGAAGTCATCCTGAACCTTTCACTAGCTTAAACTTCAAGGTAGGCCGGTGAGATGGCTCAGCGGCGTAAGCGCCTGCCTTGCAAGCGCGAGGGCCCGAGTTCGACTCCCGGAACCCACATACGAAAAAGGGGCCGGTGATATCGCTCAGTGGCACGGGTGCCTGTTGGCGCGCGAGGTCCTGAGGTCGTCCCCCTGGTACCCACAAAAAAAAAAAAAAAAAACTTCAAGGTCACCTGTTTGTCATATCGTTTGATGATGGCTTTGAAATCTCCAAATTAGTCTGTCTCGATATAAATGAAAGCACTGGTGAACAGCGCCACTCTTTCACAAGTTCATACTTACAGAAGTAGCTTTTGTCTACCACAGAAATTATCTACTGAAATTCTTGTGCAGGAGCAAATTTTCCTGAAACAGTCCTGCACACTGCAATTTACGTACACAATGATTTGTCCATGAATTAAGGCAAAATTCGTAAGAGCGTTTTTGTCTGATTCTCACTGTGTACTTTTCAGATTCTCCTCTGCTTCTTCAATCTGGGCAAATAATCCTTAATTGTTACAGCGAATAATTAATGAATTATTTTAACGAAATATTTAAGGAAATCATACCATTATTTCAATTTTTCGTTTCATTATTTAATATTTCATACCTGAGAGAACAGCATAGAAATGCAAAAGAAAAACAAAAAGTGTTTCCTGGTCCTGAGAATCCATTGAGCACAGTGATGAATAAAGTGATAAAGAAATGACCATAATGAAATATTTCAGCTTTATGATTATATTTTAGTATTTTTCCATTATTATATAAGAAAATCTTTGACCTGATTTTTTTTTTTGTGGGTACCGAGGGTCGAACTTAGGACCTCTTGCGCCAGCAGGCGCCTGTACCGCTGAGCGATATCACTGGCCCTGACCTGATTATACAGAGTGGAAGTGAGCTTTTTCCTACTGAATTAATTACAGACTGCTTTTTACTCTCAGGATTGATGCTGTCTTTTGGTCTCATTTTTTGTAACATTAAAGAATACCAAGATAGGCAAGCACACTGCTCCTGTGTTGCCCACAGATCATGCAGGCGATGCTAGTATCCCAGAAGGACAACCTATACCTGTCCTTCATGCAGCAAATATCTGTTTATCAGCTTGAGAACTCTCAGTTCACCTAGCACCGGATATAGAATATGTACTCCATGAAGGTGTGGGCTAATGAATGATTAACACAAGTCATGCTATTTAATAAAATTTTACATGTAAAATGAAGATATTATTATATAATTATTATAATAATTTTGCAAATATATACTTACATACGTATATAGTTATTATGTAATATAAGGAAGTGATGGGGAGAAATTATAATTATGTCCACAAAACCTTAAAAGATTTGAATTGCTTTCCATTATTTCTCTGAATATTGATGTATTCTGTTTTTAAATAAGCATGTTTTACTCCTATGGCAGATTCATGATTTGGAATATAAAGTGCTTCATAGAGAAAAATTTGACATTGCATCCTTACTAGTAGTATTCATAAAGTAAGTGAAGATTTCTCGGGAAACTTCTAGTCTTCCAAGTTGGTCAAATTTTCCTGATTTGGTAGCTATACAATGTAAAGATTTATATTTTATATTACATATTATTTACCTGTTCAAAACAAATATGTTTCTTAAAAACTAAAGCATCACAAAATACAAAGTGATCATTCCCTTCACTGTAAAGCCTGTGTACAGGAAAAATCTATGCCTTTGCTCGCTTAGTTCTTGATCTTTTACAGTTGGAAGCATTCCAAGGAAACTTGCTTAGAAATTGGTCCCTTAGGATGACCAAATGTTGCATTGTCTTCAACGCCCATTAATGAGGCCCCCTGGAATTCAGGCTGGAGGCAGGGCACACACCGTTCTGTTTATATGTCCACTTACTCCCTCAGATTTTTTGAGATACCCTGAGAAGTTACAATTTGACCAAGCCCTGGATGAACATTCTAGGTTAATTTACTTTAGAATAAAACAATGAATGTAAAACTATATTATGGAAATTTTCAGATTTTAAACGTATTTCATATTTTATTTTGGAGAATAATTTAATGGTTGGCAAGTTTCTAAACAGATAATATTGGAAGATTTTTCACCACCTTTGGGTCACAGTAAGTGTTATTCTTAAAATTAGGTGGTTTCAAATTTGATAAAAAAAAAATGGGGACTTTTCCAAAAGAGTATGTATATGTACAGCATTTGGACCTTATCCTAAGAAATGCCAGGATTTGTAGAAACAGAAATGTAGAGTTGATGGAATCATACTATACAAGCAATGTGCGTATTTTAAACTACAATTTTGGGGAAAATAATTTCGAATGATCAAGTAAGGAAAACATACGTCTGGAAATTAATACTTTTATTTCAGCTATAATCTTAGGTCTTCAAAGGGAACTTTATTATTTAAGATTGGTGTTAAATGATATTGGGAACAAAAGGACACTAACTGATACATTAAAACTGCTTCCTATCACTTTTTACTATGTAATGTTGCTTAGTTTTGCTGAAAAACCTATGAACAGAAATGGAGTGAGACAGTGTCAAAATTTAATTGTTCTGACTTTGGATAAATTACTTTCTTGGTCCTTTTCCCATCTACAATATGTTGATAATAGTAGCTACATGATAATATTTTCATGGGGATTAAGTGTGTTAATGAAGGAAAGCCTGTGGAATACACCAGGTTCATTCTAATTCTATAGCACATTACTATACATTATATTGCATGGTAACATCAATTTACAAGCATATGTAACTTGGAAATTGAACATTTTCAGATTCATTTGGTAAATTTTTAATCAATTTGTAGAAACTAATTATAAAAATGATGGGCCATTTATATAATGATTTTCAAATCAGTCCTGCTGAGAATCAAGTTTGATTTCTCACCCGTTTAAAACATTGCACCATGGGTTCATGGAACTCCACCAGTGTGCCTGACTTCATCCTCATGGGGCTGGCGGATTCTGAGGAGACACAACTGGTCCTCTTCCTGCTCTTTCTCCTCATCTACCTGGTCACGGTGCTGGGGAACGCAGGGATGATACTGATCATCCGCCTGGATCCCCAGCTTCACAGCCCCATGTACTTTTTCCTCACTCACCTGTCATTTCTCGACCTCAGCTACTCAAGTGTCATCACCCCTAAAACCTTACAGAACTTACTGACATCCACCAAGAGCATCTCATTCCCGGGCTGCTTCACCCAGATGTACTTTTTTGTCGTCTTTGTTGCTGCCGAATGCTTTCTTCTCTCCGCGATGGCCTATGACCGCTATGTCGCTATCTGCAGCCCTCTCCACTATCCAGTCATTATGTCGACGAGACTGTGCTGTGCCCTGCTCACTGGCTCCTATATGATTGGCTTTGTGGATTCCACAGTCAATGCAGTTTGCATGAGCAGATTGCATTTCTGCAACTCTAATGTCATTCATCACTTTTTCTGTGACTCATCCCCAATTTTAGCCCTGTCTTGCAGTGACACATACGATGTTGAAATCATGATATTAATTCTTGCTGGTTCAAACCTAGTGCTGTCCCTCATCACCATATCTGGATCCTATGTGTCCATTCTCTCCACTATCCTGAAAATTAATTCCACTGCAGGAAAGAAAAGAGCCTTCTCTACCTGTGCCTCTCATCTCCTGGGAGTCACCATCTTTTACAGCACTATGATGTTTACTTATTTAAAACCCAAAGAGTCCTACTCCTTGGGAAAGGATCAGGTGGCTTCAGTGTTTTACACTATTGTGATCCCCATGCTGAATCCTCTCATTTACAGTCTCAGAAACAAAGAGGTGAAAAATGCTGTCATTAGAGTCCTGCAGAAGAGAGAGGGCTCTGTGCAGTTAAAATAAGTGTTGCTAGGCATTTACAGTCTGTTCATTTTCCTTTTGGGAATTTTTTCGGTCTCTCTCTGCAAGCTATTGAATCTCTTTGTTCTGCTCAAGTTACCCTTTTCTTAACTAAGCACAATCTTGGACATGTCCATGAGCATTGTTTTAGAAATTCATACTGAAATTAGAAATCATCAAGTACATGTTAAATCCATGGCCTAAACATATGTGATTTCTTAAGGACAACTAATGTGCAAAGAAGCAAATATGCCTATTTTAAAATTATCATACAATCTTCATGCTTACTCCAACTTTAGAGAAGTTTATAATGAAAATGTACTGTATTTTTCATAGTTCACTGTGTTTATAATATAGAGAATAAGGCCAGTGTAGTTAGGTGCAATTGCTTTCAAATCAAACATTTTAGCATTTAGAATCTAGATCTGGAAACTTTTTAGTGAATAACCCTCATTAATTTACTGAAATTTTATGACTAATTTCCCCCAACTGCACTAGGTATGTAATAACTCCATGATCACCTGATTGGGAAGAGGATGTAAAATTTTTAGGGCCACTGTTATCAGAAGACTTGAATCCCTAACATATTTTAATGCACACTATTTTTGAAGATTATTCCTTCATGTTTTATAAATTTGTTTTGGTAAATTTAACTGGCCAACACACAAAAAGATAAAAATAGAAGCAGTAGTTCCCCATTTTGCATTCATAATAAAGTAAAATACTGAAGTAGAATTAAATTATAGGAAAGTGTATATGTTAAAATTAGAACAATTTGGCAAATAATAAAAATTATTAAAGAAAATGGAAATGCAATAGCAATTACTGGACTGTTTTGTGCATGTTCTTTTATATAAATTGTTATTAATGTCTATATTGCTCAATATGATTTCTATCATCTTCTGTGTAATTGTTGCTGCTTTCTGTACTCAAATCTTTAACATCTAATAATCTCTTTGTAATTGAAATCTGCCTGATGAACACGTTCTCAATGTATGGGAAAAATGAAGACTCCATTGTGTAATGCGTTGAACCTGGAACACTGAATTACTGAGTTAAAAGTCCGCCTGCAGTACCGTGTGTTTGGTGTGCACCTGCTGAACGGGTCAAACCGCGGCCCTCCGTGACGTGACAAAGGCCCCAGCCGCCTGCTTCTTTGCCATTTGGCTGGTGTCTTTATGGTTGTAATAAATTACTGAGCTGTTTGCCTCATTAGTTTTACATTTTTAATAGTGAAGAGTTGCAAAAAAAGGATAGATGATGAATTTGGAATATGTGGCATTCCATAAGCTTAGGTAAAGTAGAGAAATAAAACCTTAGTTTTTAAAATATTCTATCTAGACAATCTATAATTGCAACTTTAAATATCTCTTCGCTATTTTAAGGTTATTTTATAATTTATTGTTTCATTTTCTAGGTAAATTTTTATATAAATATTTTAAACAACTATTATTTGGATTGTTTTAATCCCAGCATATGATTATATGAATTGTTTTTTGTTGAAGTTTAAGTTAGTTTTCATAAAATTATATTTGATTAAGGGTGTAAAGTTAACTGCAATATCTCTATTTTTAAAATTAGGAATATATTGATATTTTACCAATTCAAAACTGTCCATTAGTTTATTCACATCTTTTAAATGTATACTTTTAAATGTATACTCAAATTTCTGAATCTTTCAAAAGTTTATGACATACTACCACGGTATTACATAAAATTATTATTTATTCTTCCTTTGTTATCTATGTTTTTAGAACCGATCTTTGTAGGTATTCCTGGTTATTTTTCTTTGCAATTAGAATGAAGATTTAATGAACGTGTACTGTTCAATGTGTTGTTTGGACTCATCACTAGTCCTATAAATGTCTTACTAATTTCATGTACTTATGGGTTCCTCTCCCAGTCAATTTTATAAGGCATGGTTTAACCTTACTTTCATTTATGTGCATTCCTATGACTTAGATAAATTATGCTAATAGTTCTTGTTGGCAAAGCAGTATATTGAATCTGTGATTTTGTAGTCAACATTTAAGCTGAAGAAACTGTTAAATTTTAACTGTTAAATTATGACTAACTTGTTTTCTTAATGATATAAGCTAGAAAGCATTTATATCATGTTGTTAAAAAAGTATAATATAATCTAAAGGCATTCAGAAATATTTAAGCTATATTTACAATTACCAAATTATTTTCTTGCATCACTGCATAGCTCATGTAATGGGAGTTATTTGTCTGAAATAATTAAAGATATTATCATGGAGTTCAGGGTGCCAGATCAGAATGCTTTATAATATAAATATCATTTTTAGAAGATCATAATATAGCACCACAAAATATGAACAACTGTTTTTGCTTTCAAATTATTAATGTGTAGATAATAATGGAACATATTTTTCTAAACACCGTGTTCCAGACAATAATTTAACAGGTTTAAGACATATAATTAACAAATTATATCTTTACAGGGTAACTTTTGTGTAGGTACCGGCAGTATACACATTTAGTATCACATTAGTTTTACATAGAAAACCATTCTTTATTTGTTCAAGCAAAGATTTAATATATATTTCTGGAATTTTCTTTATATCTAATTGATTTCGTTTCCCTTCCACAGTGTTGACTCTTTTTTTTTTTTTTTTTTGGTGGGTACCGGGGGTGGACCTCAGGACCTTGCGTGCCAGCAGTCGCCTGTGCCGCTGAGCGATATCACCGGCCCTTCTTTCGTACGTGTGTTCCAGGAGTCGAACTCGGGCCCTCGCACTTGCCGGGCAGGCGCTTACGCCGCTGAGCCATGTCACCCGCCCCACCATGTTGATTCTTAACATAGGATATATTTGGAGTCTCCCTCATCACTTTCTCTGTCACCATCCTTGCCCAAAGAACACTCATTTTAGTTTTAAAATTAATGTGGCAACTGTAGGCTTCTCTCTGGTCTATCCTTATTTGCTTATGAAGCACAATGAAACAGACCAGAAAAGCCTAGATGCTCATCAATAGATGAATGGGAAAATATATATATATGATATATATATATACCTCCAGTAAAGAATGAAATGTCATTTATAGCCAAATGGATCATACTGGACACCACAATATTAGCAAAATAAGCCATTTCACAAGGTTACGTATCACATGTTTTCTTATTTGAACAATTAGGAAGAAAGAAGAAAGAAAGAAGAAAAAGATGAAAGAAAGAAAGAGAGAAAAAAGAAAAGAAAAAAAGGGCAAGAAAGAGAAAAGAAAAAGAAGTGGAGGAGGAGGAAGAAAAAAGAAATCTAGAAGACTGATTTCTAGAAATAGGGAAAGTAATCTGGGAATGAGGGAGAAAAGGGAGAGGTTTGTAATAGGGGTGAAGAAAATCAAAATATATACATATAACAACACACCAAAACATATCTCATTAGTTAGTATTAATAATTTGCTCCAAAAAAAAATTTTTTTTTTGTTGGGTACTGGGGGTCGACCTCAGGACCTTGTGCGCCAGCAGGCGCCTGTGCCGCTGAGTGATATCACAGGCCCTTTTTTCGTATGGGGGTTCCAGGAGTCGAACTCAGGCCCTCACGCTTGCCAGGCAGGCACTTATGCTGCTGAGCTATCTCACCGGCCCATGATCCAAAATTTAAAAAAAGTATTCACATGATATGCACAACTGCAGAATCAGTAAACCAAAGATGCGGGGAAATTTCTGATGTTTGTCTTAATGTTCAAGGAAAAATGGGCTGCCATGTAGAATTATCACTGGACAAAAGCGCTCAGTGGGGTGATAATCCACTGAGGGAGGAGGACCTCACATCATCTCTCTTTCTGGGTTCTCCTTCCCTCTGTGTATAGAACTTCCTCCATTAGGTTATAGATCAGGAACCTTCTAGAAGAGGTGACATACTTTCACAGAAGTTAGGTCATCGAATTTCCCTGTGGTCAGCTTGTACATAGAAAAGTGGTAGAAGGCCAAACACTTCTCTTGGTTCTATGGATTCTTTTGGGTGACGGAAGTTTTACTTTGCATGACCTACCTTTAAGAAGATGAATTCTAGTTTATAAGACTAGCTTTGGGGGAGATAGGGGATCAGGCAATAACTTGGTGGGGGACAGTTAGAGAACTATTGCTTCTGAGGCCCTTTCCAACTCCTTAATTTCGAAGTTCTCAGCCTGCCAGAGACACATACTTTGTGATACACATGTTTTGATCTCTGATATTTTTCACATCTGGAACTTTAAGAGAAGTTTCATGAAAATTAAAAGTTGAGCGCTGGAATTGGACAGGAGAATTGGAGTAGCAAAGGAACAATGAATTATCCACCAAGGGTCAGATGCATGCATTAGAATGAGAATAGACACCCAGAAAAGAACTAATCAAAGCTTATGGAGGAATAGAAGACCACCCAGACAAGTACAGCTGCTTCGTTCACGCACTGCTCATCAGGAATATTCTAAGTGAATCCTATGTTCCCGGTACCTTTGCATGCCTTGGAGTTATAACTCAGAGCAAACAGACCCATTGCCTCTCATTATGAATGTGACAAGGTCAGCATACTGGCAGATCTAAATTGTAAACAAATAGTCATGACCAAAAATAATAAAATAAAGGGAAAGGTAACTGAGCTTTGTGGATCGAAATTTTATTAAATTTGAAACGATGTCACTGTTTTATATTATTTTATATTAACTTGGAAAATAAGCACTGATGGGCAACTGATTTTCACCAACATTTGATTTGCATGATCCTGCTAGATAAAGGGAGAACCTGGCATTTTTTTTTCCTGCAGGTAAATCAAACATTAATTCTAGATGTATCTGTGAATAATTTTAACCAGATTGTTTTAGGTATAACTGAGACTATCCTACCTTTTTCTGTTCACCTTCTACTTTCCCAAATAATGTTTATTTTGGTTCATCTCAAGCAATAGCACACTGATATTCTAAAAGACAATTTAGACTACAACTTTTCCTTAACAACTATAGAACCCTAGAGTGCATGGTAGAAATCTAAAGAATGATTCTGAAATGCCGGAATATTTTGAATTTTAAAAGGAAGTAAGATTGGAAATATTGTTGAAGTAGGTAATTCCTTTCTTCCAGAAAAACTCTCTTAAAATATCATGATCTGAAAAAATAAATGCAGCATCAAAGTGAGCTATATCTCAGGTCTTAGAAAAGCCACACATAGTGGCCAGGCATAGATTAGTCTTCAAGGTGTAATTTCATTAGTTTTAATTATCCTTAGGTGCAATCTCAATAAACATATTCTGCTGCATCAGTCTGTTTTAAATTAGTTGGATTCAGAGTTTCAGAGCGGATCAATTTCTGCGATTAGGCAGTAGTAAAATAAGGCCCCCAATAATAGAAGAAAAATCTAGAGCTTTGACCCAAACAAGTCGAAGGCACATACAGATGCCCAGTGTTACCTGAGTATGTTCTGCAAAAGAGGAACTGAAAAATGAAGAATTAAATCCATACTGGATGCTGGAGAATTATAAGCAATGTGAGGATATTTCAAGCAGTGCAATTTTATGACTATAAGCACTATTTAGGATTATAAACATCATTTCTACAAATTACTTAGAATCAAGTTATACAAAGCCTCAATTAAGCTATATATATAAATATATGTATATATATTATATTTGTATATATATATATACTGAAGACTATATAACCTCAATGAGTCTACACACGTGTTTGAAAATGTACATGTACATTGATAATGCAAGACATTTCACACATGCTGTCCAAGAGGGCTAATTAATACTTTACTTGGAGATATTTTAATACTACAAGCCCTATGAACTAAAAACAGTTTTGACCATAGATTTATAGACTTAAAACTGGCATTATTTTGGGTTAAAATTCTAAAAATGCACTTTTGTTACAAACCAATTTCTCTCAGCAAATTTTCTCATTGCCTCTTTGACATCTCTGTTCCTCAGACTGTAGATGATGGGATTCAGCATGGGAATGACAATGGTGTAGAGTATGGACACCACCATGTCGTGCTCCAAGGCGTAGCTGGAACTTGGTCTCACGTACATGAAGAGGATTGTCCCATGATAAATTGACACTCCGGTTAGGTGGGAGCCACACGTGGAGAACACTTTTCGCCTCCCTTCTGCAGAATGCATCCTCAGAATGGCCAGCAGGATGAAGCCATAGGAAATCAGGACAATCAGGATAGTGACCACCTCAATGGTGCCCACCAAGTAGAAGAGTAGAAGCTGGTTGATGTGCGTATCAGCACAGGAGATGGCGAGGAGAGGAGGGATGTCACAGAAAACGTGCTTAATTTCATTGGATCCACAGAAGGACAGGCTAAACGTGGCCACAGTATGTACCATGGCATGTAAAATGCCACCAACATAGGAAGCAGTGATCAGTGGAACATAAACTCTGGGTGACATAGTCACAGAATACAGAAGGGGGCTGTAGATGGCTACATAGCGGTCATAAGCCATTGCAGCCAAGAGAAAGCATTCTGTGGTCCCAAAAGTAACGAAGAGAAGCATCTGTGTTGCACATCCAAGAAATGAAATGGTTTTATCCTTTGTCAGAAAATTGACCAACATTTTGGGGGTGACAACTGTAGAGTAGCAGGCATCCAAGAATGATAATACACTAAGAAAGTAGTACATGGGTATGTGGAGCCGGATATCACCAACGACCAATACTACCAGTCCCAAATTTCCTATTAGAGTGAAAAGATAGATGGCCAGAAATAGGAAAAATAGGAAGACTTGCAGGTCAAAATCATCCGTGAAACCAGTCAGGATAAACACAGTGACTTCAGTCACGTTTCTCACATGAATCATGTGTGGGTCCATGTCTTTTGCTGTCTCTGACATTTCAGTTATTATTTGTCAGTTCTAAAGGCAATGTCTGGTGAATATAGAGTCCAGCATTTGTATTTTGGAAAGAATCCTTTGCAGAAATCCTTGTCACCAAAAAGAGCAGAGAGGTGAAGAAGTCTGGTCCAAGTGGATTCATTAATTTGTTTAGATGAATTGAAGAAACTGCGTTATTCAGTTGTTGACTGGAAACATTTATTACAAGAATCTTCCCATTTAATTTGCTGGCTTTCCCCTATTTTCTATGGCATCTTTTCACCTGCTGTCATATTTCCTTGTCTTAAGGTTCACAAAGATTGAGTACTCACCCAGGGTTCCATACAAAGCCTGTAGAATGACTTTCCCCATTGTTCTCAGTTCTCCGTATGGAACAACCACACTTACAATACAACACAAAATGAGAGAAGCAATGTGGGAACTATTGAATAAACTTCCTTAGTTAACTAGAAAATGAGATAATTTAGACTTACATCTCAATTTGTCAATTGGGGCATCCTGCCTGACTGAAGCATTTTTGACAATTGGCTCACTCCATCAGTGCTCACTGGACACTGATGGGCAGAACCAAAGAGAGTCTTCTTGATGCAGATGCACCTTGTTTGCAACAGAAAACAAAAACAAAGAAAACAATTTTACATTGTTTCATTCTTTTTTATTGTTTGTCTTTTGAATCAAGTCCTCACCATTGTCCACCTTTGGCTCCAGGTTTTTCTTTTTTTTAAATCAATATTGTTTCTTAATTGTAATTTGAAACTAAAGGCAGATGTCTCAATTCACATGCTAATCTTGCAAGCCAAGTTCTGGGTTATATTTTTGAGATATATTTGTGTCAAAATGATTCATAATAATTTTTTTTTAAAATAGATATTCTGGAGTTTCTAAAGCTACTGAAAATTAAATATCTCCAGTAACTATTAAAATCATTTATAGAAGCGATTGTTACAAGAACAATACATGCCACAAATGTGCCATAAGCAAAAAATGTTTAAAAGGCATCTGTATATTGAAAGAATAACCCTTTCACTGAAATATAATTATTAGATTCCTATAATTTGGAACAAGATTTCTGCATGAAGGCTGAGGATGTAGCTCAGTGGTAAAGAGTTTGCCTAGCATACGAGGAGCCCTGGGTTCAATCCTTAACACCAACAAAAAATTCAGCTGGTGGCTTTTGTATTTCTATTCAGCATGTCACATACTAATGTGTATTTAAAGGAGTAAAATGAGTGCTGCACAAAGGGCTGAGCTGACCCAGTGACCTAAAATGACCTATATTGGCCTAAAATGCAGTATAATTTTGTCATATTGAATCTGCCAACTATCAAGAAGACAGTAAAGAATGGTAGTTGGAAACTCTTTTCAAAAGAGTAATCTACATATCTTTATTTTTCAAGAAAGTTCCTAGATTCATGTAAGAGATTTTCTCTTACATAGAATCAAAATAAAATGCTTCCTTAATTTTTAGAGAATTTTATAGTAAATAAAAATTAAATTAATTTTAATTTTTGTACATTTTCAGACACCTTTAATAATGGATATAAATTCAGACATTCTGTGTAAATTCTTGCATTTCTCATGCTCACACACAAGTATGATATTCTATTTTCATTTCAGTGAATGTATTAATAGAATCACATGCAAGCCATCAATTAACACTATATATGCATACACATGCCTTAGCATCACAAATAATATATTTGTTTTAAAATTTCCCATTCTCTCCTTCTCCCTTCCTCTTTGTCATAAATCAATGCAATACATACACAAATATATAGTTAAGAGAGTCAGCAATAGTACAGAGCCTAGGCAGATACAAAAGATGCACACAGATTTTTTGTTTAAAAATACTGATAGATGGAATCTTTACAAAATATATAGTAACATTCTGACTGACATGCACAGGGGAAAATTTCATGTAAGTTTCTAATCTTTACTTCCCTGATGTTTCTGCCATAATTGTGGAAGGTAAATAAAATTATATTTATAGTCTCATGTTTAGCACTCACTTACAGGCTAAGCATGGAATACTTATCTCTCCTTCTGAACAAAAGAATAATTGGAAACAACAAAAATTTTCCACAATATCTTGTTCATCTCCATGAATGTGATATTAATGTGGAGTGCTTAGGTAAGAGAGACATTAAAGTGTTTCGCTAAAGTTTAATATATATGAAGGATGAAACATATGAAACCTGCATTTCAAGTTTTACTAAACCACAATGTAAATAGTTAATGTAAATCAAGTTTTCATTATATCATTTAGCAATTACTGGGCTCTTAACAGAAAGCTAAGTATTTCTTCATTCAGTTATGAATAGGTTTTATATGACACTTAATATCTATTAAAATTCCATGTTGATATTATATTCAGCAAACCCCAATATTTTATAAAACACTGTAATTTAAAATTATATGCGTAATGGTTGGTAAACTGTGTCAACTTGAGAAGTTTAGAAGATTAACTAAATAACTTAGTACTTCTACATCCTAGGGTGTAGAGGACATGTCCTGGGGAGGCTGTTTATGCTCTAGGATGTTGTAATGGTAATTCATTGTGTCAACTTGAGAAGTTTAGAAGTGAGGCCAGGGTCCTCACTTTGTAAACATCCTGAGCCTGTGAAAGAGGAGGGCAGGGAGATGATGTGAGTGCTACACCCACCTTAGGGGCTAGGCTGCATAAGGGAGAAAAAGAGGCTTGCTCCTCCCCATCTTTTTTTGCTCTTGTTGCTTTTGCTGTCTTCTGCCACCTTGAACTGTTGCCCCTGTGCCATGCCACCCTGCCTTGGAGCCAGCCAATTATGGACTGAAACCTCCACAGACTGTGAGCTAAATGAACTTTTTCTTCCTTAATTTTCAGTGTCAGGTATTTTGTCCCAGCAAAGATATAAAAGTAACTAAGACAATACCTTTCTGTCTGTGGGCAGGGGAGAAAGGTGATGCAATTAACACTTTTAAATAAAGCCCTCTTGACCTTTTTTGGTTGCATATGTTTGTAGTATATAATGATTAGATTCATCATGGGGAAGTGTTGCATGTTTATCTTTGATGATAATAATTTTCTAGCAAACAGTGATGCCTCTGTTCTTTACTATGTAGCAAACAGGTGGTTTGTGAATTAATAAGGTATACGTTGTTCCAGATCATGTCTCCATAGAGCAATTACTGAAGTCACTATTAGAAACTGGAAGCATTACCTACAGTAAGGTTGTTTTTCAATATCTTATCCAAGATGCTCACAACACAGACATTTTGGGCAACTCACCTTTAGGAAATTAGATCTGAGTGCATTTGGCTCCTCTGATTTCATGTTGACAGATTATAGATAAAAATACAGATCTCAGGGCCGGTGAGATGGCTCAGCGGAGTAAGTGCCTGCCCGGCAAGCATGAGGGCCCGAGTTCGACTCCCCAAACCCACATACGAAAAAGGGGCCGGTGATATCGCTCAGTGGCACAGGCGCCTGCTCATGCGCAAGGTCCTGAGGTCGACCCCCCGGTACCCACAAAAAAAAAAAAAATACGGATCTCAGAATTTTTTAACAAAAATGAATAATCTGGAAAAGCAAAGAAAATTCAGCCCCCCAGTTCTCAAAGTCTGAAAACACTAATTACTAGCCATGTTACAAACAATGAGCTCAAAAGGAGAGACTACTACAGAGCAGCTGTCACATTATTATGATTCTATCAAGGACGAAAACTGTGTGTACTTTACCTTATGGAATCTGCACAGCCACTCTAAAAGGAGTGGTTCAGCATCCCTGTACTGATGAGAAAGCTGTGGCCCAAGTACACACAGCAAGTGACAGAGTCACACGGTTAGCAGCAGAGCTGTGATTCATGCCCAGGTTTCTGTCCACACTTATGCTATTTTCACTTCACCATTCTACGGACTCATTGTGATGTGCTGGAATTCAGAAATCATCACCTAGAAACAACACAAAATCACACTTGCTCATATTTAAATTCATTCACAAAGCAATCGAACTCAGAGAAAACTATGAAATTTAAAATAATAAAGCTAAACAGCCTACTATATGAATTTGCTAATAGGGAAACAAACTTAAAATTTAAAACTTTTCTTTTAATAAAGTTTATTAAAAAGCAACTGTAGCTTCACTTCATGGCGACAAACAAAAACAAAACACATCGTTTGCAAGAGTATTACAATATGAAATAGTGATAAATCTCACCACAGAATTTACAAGACCTATATACAGAAAACTAGAAAACATTACAGAGAAATAGAATATTGCAAGAAACATTTCAGGGTGAAACACTTAAAGATAACAGTTTTCCAAAAACTGACCTAATAATCTAATTCTAATAAAAATTCTAGTTTTCTTTAATTGGCAGGCTTTTCTAAAATTGCTATGAAGATCCAAAAGGCTCAAAATCATTAAAACAACTTTGAAAAGGAAGAAAAACTTTGGAAGGTTAAAATGACATTATTTTCAAAATTAATATACATTTATAACATCTTTTTTCATAAGAAAAAATACAAAAGTACCATGTAACCAATACCTATTTAAAATGTAATATGGCCTAAATTTTGTCCCTTGTGCCAATTATAATTTGTTAATTCTACTCCCTTCTTCTGACCAGTAATCCTTTCTCAAGTAAATTAAAGCAAATTCTTAAATCACAGCTCTATTCAATGATAATTGTAGGGAATTCTCCCTATTTTCACTGCTATATTCCCTACCTGAAAGTTACAGGATTCAGCTTTCGATATAATCTCAGGTTAAATCCTTTCTCTTAGACTTAAATATTGAGGCATTTAGATTCAAATTCAACAATGTAGTGTCTAAATATCTCACGAGCTATAGATGTCCTTTCCACTCGTCATCAGAAATGAACTCTTCACCAACTTAAGGCCAGAGAAGGTAGCAGACACTTGCTTTCTTATATTAGGTCCTCGTGCTCTTCTTGAAGTCCACAGGGATGCTCCAAGGAGAATACACACCCACCCTCTTCTGGGGAAGAAAGATACCAAGTTAATTTTGTTTATTCCACAGTAAATGACTGAATGATGTGGAGCAGTGAGTCACATGGTCAAAAATTATTGCATGAATGTATTTTGCGCAGTTAAATAAAATGCAAAATGAGTATGCATAGAGCTTAAAAAGAATATGTTCCAGCACTGATAATAAATACGTGCCATCGGGTTGAGAACAGAGTCTCTGAAATCCAATTCCTTTTCTTGGAAATATAACCTCTCGAATTCCCTTCATACCCTAGAAACATATAGAATCTGGAAATGTGAAAGTTTAAATTATGATCACTCAGTATACTTATTTAAATATTAAGTTTCTATAATTTTAAAGTGCTATAATGGAAGGGAATAATGAATCAAGTGAATCCATATTTGTAAATATTAACAGGTTAGTTACAGCAATATAAATATAACTACAAGTCCTATGTATTGAAACATTATAGTAGTAGAGATTCGACAGTGTTATAAATCAACCTTTTTAGTTTCTCCGGAACAATTCTTGTTTTGGGGCCCCCCCATATACAATTCATAGATTTGAATCTAGCTAAAAACATAAAAATTTCTAAAAATATTGTGGATATTTCTTGGGTGGTCAAAAAATGACACAGTAAGACAGACCCAGAGAAAATATTTGCAAAAGGAAGTCTGAAGTGCTAAATATTGGCAATAAAAAAGCAATCTGGAGGAGACAAGGCCAAAGAAACAATTAAGTATGCATGGGACAAATAATAAGATCAACAGGATAATTATGAATACAGTCAACAAAGTTTTCCACCAGCAGGAACCAGTGATGGCTTCCCATAAAGAGGATAAGGAGAAGGTCCAGGGAATTTCAGAATCTGACATATCATTAACTGTCGCCTAACATCTTGAACAGCTATTGAGATATTAGCAGAAGGATCAGGAATGTATGCACAACATTCAATTTTTACAATTGCACAAGTACCCCCCTCATGCTGCTGTTAGAATGTCTAAGGGCACCTGATTTTGTAGGATAGCTTGCCTCATTAATTTTACTTTTTCATTCAGGAGAGAGAGACCAGCCAAGTGATGTTTAAGGCCTGCTGAATATAGTTAGTTAAGGCCTGGATGTGTTGCATGACATCCTCTAACCCTAGGGAAGGAATAAAGATACAAGCCAAATGATCATACCAGTGAAACACACTTCTAGGCCACTGATGCCACAGGTGGGGTAAGTTTGCAGATTTGTCAATATTTTTGACACTTCTGCCTTGTAACTGTGCAAATTCCAATGTGCATCTCCCTATCCATCTGGGGGGCCCAGGGCCACAAATTGGTTCCACAAGACCAATGAGTGCCACTGGGGGCTTCCAATCCAATGCTGGGGTGATTAAACTAGTTTGTTGCAAACCAATCTTCAGCCTGTAAAGTTACTGTGTGTATACACTGTTTGGGGGTGTCCATCCCAAGTATTTAGTGGAGTTAGGTCAGTGAGAATAGGAGTGATTTTTTGTTCCCAACATAAGGGGTCTTTCTACTAAGATGTCCTATAGTGAGGGTTAACCATAGATAATCAACCCATATCACAAAATAGCCATATTGATATCTATGGTTGTTGGCCCTCAGGATAGGACCCTTACTCTTACTTAATAGGGATCTTACCAGTGCCTTTAAAGAGCCTTCAACGGCATTGTTAGAAAAATTCTGTTATGTCCAGGATCATTAAGTGTAAGGTTCATAGGCCGCTCAGCTTCCTTGGAATGGTGGGCTAAACTATGAACCATTGAACTCTTTCATAACTCATCAATATATCCTTGTAGTCTATTCCAATCGTCTCCTTAGAGTGGGGATACCCACCAGAGAAGTCCTGATGTACTGGAAAAGGGGAGCAGACCACATATCCAGCAAGACATTTGTTATAAGGACTTTGTATATTCCTGTGCCTACATTAGAAAGGAATCGCATTCTCCCTTAAGTGGTGAAGTGATTAGTAAAAGCGCTGAGGGTAACACCTTAGATCACTTATCTGAAGGCTTTGTTTTTTTCTTGAACAGGAAACTTAAGTCTTCTATGGGTTCACAGGAGTATTTGGATGGTCGCTCATGCTCAGCGACGGTCTCTGTTTCCCGGGACTTGAGTCAGGTGTGGTGTATCCAGGAGTCCAGGCCTGCTACCTTGACAGCTGATGGAGCTGACACGATCACGGGGTATGGTCCTTCCCGAGCTGGTCCTCTGTCCATTTACCTCAGTGGAAGACCTCCAAATGATACAGGGGAAATATAACTCCCAACCTGCTGGACGTCCGAGGTGCCGAGTTCATGTTCTCTAAAATCCAGGAATAAATTCTAAGAACACGGAGGTTAACAGTAGGAAGAATTCATTGAGAGAAAGAAAGCTTTTGTCTAAGAGGGACAGAGGAGGCCCCAGAAAGTGGGTGGCCCACCGCAGTTACAATTTTCACAGCAAATTCTGTTGTGTAGACTGTCCTTCTCCAGTACCTGTGTGTAAACACCTCTGTCAAAAAACTTGACTTTAGATGTGTTTACTATAGAAACTCCCTCCTGTTTTCTATTTTAATGCCAATATCATGTTATTTTATTTTATTTTATTTTTTTGTGGGTACCAGGGGTCGACCTCAGGACCTCGCACGCCAGCAGGCCCCCATGCCACTGAGCGATATCACAGGCCTTTTTCGTATGTGGATTCTGGGAGTCGAACTGAGGACCTCGCGCTTGCCAGGCAGGCGCTTACACCGCTGAGCCATCTCACCAGCCCAATGTTATTTTAGTTACTACACCTTTGTAGTATATTTTGAAGCCAGCTTTTGCAAGACTTCCTGCTTTGTTCATTTTGGTCAACTTGGCTTTGGCTGTGTGATAGTTTCGGGGTGGTGTTTTGCATATAAATTTTAGGATTTTTTCTAACCGTATGAAGAATTTCATTGGTATTTGGATAGGAAGTATAGTAAATCTGCAGATCATTTTGGTAGTATGTCTTTTTTTTTTTTAAACAATATTGATTATTCCAATGCCTGGACATGAGGTGTCTTTCCACTCTGTGTCCCCCTTACTTTCTTTCATCAATCGTTTATCATTTTAGTTGTAGATATCTTCACCTTTTTGTTTACATTTATTCTTAGATGATTTTTGTAGCTGTTGTAAACGTGATCATGTCCTGGATTTTTATTTCAGATAATCCACTCCAGAAACATAACAATGCTACTGATTTATGTATGTTGACTTTGTATCCTGCAACTTTACTGAATTCATCTATTTGTTCTAGTAGTTTTTGATGGGGTTTGGGGGGTTTTCTATACATATGGTACTACTACCTGCAATCAATGATAATTTGACATTTTCTTTCTGATTGAGATTCTATTTATCTCCTTTTCTTGTTTGTGTGCTCTGCATAAGGCTTCCAGTACAGTCAAGTAAGAGAGGTAGAAGGAAGACTGTTTGTCTTGTTTCAGATCTTAGAATGTATGTGTTCGGATTTTCTTCCCCATTCAGTACAATGTTAACTGTTGGTGTATTTTAAATGGCCTTCACTATATTGAGATGTTTTACTTCCATAAACAATATTTCAAGATTTTTATCATGAAGAACTTTTGAATTTTATCACATTTATTTTTTATTAAAATGACCATATGATTTTTTTCCTTCATTCAGTTAATGTGGTGTATCATATTTATTTCCTTACGTTGAGCCATCCTTGCATCCCTGAAAAGAATTTCACTTTATTATAGCCAATAACTTTTTAAATGTCCTTTTGGATTGAATTTGCTAGTATTTTGCTAAAGATTTTTTTCAGCCTTCTCTTTTATGGAATATTTTGGTAGAGATACAGGATTCAAGAGGATTTTTGGTTTTGTTTGGGTGTTTTTTGTTGTTGTTGTTGCTTGACTTGTCTATTGCATTCATTTTTCTGTTATTATTTCATTCTGTTGGTCATACCTGATTATACACTTATGTGTCTGGCTTCTTTTGTTGTCTACTCATTTTTAAGTGAGGTCCACTATTGAGAAATCTCATTTTAATGTTTCAGTGCTTCATTACACTTCAGCTCAGGTTTCTCATCTTCCCAGATGTACATCAGACAACCTCCCTGAGATATCTCTAAACCCTCATGTGATATTTTATCCCTTTCTCATATTTGCTTCTCTTCATGTTACTACCTCATATTATTTTCCAATTTCACTTGCACATAGTAAAAGCTCTAAAGAGTTTATGATTAAAATATATACACAATTTTGCAAATCATTTCGGTATCCTAAACTTCAAATTGCATATGGTGAATAATTTTCGCAATCTTTTGTTGGCAACTTTTCTCACATAAAGTGTATCTGGGGAAGAAATCCTTCTGTACCTCCCTTTTCTACCAGTGTTCAGTTTATCATGAACCTGTAGGCGCTTGAGGGTGTCTGCCTGTCTGCTTCTGTGTGCTTACTATGTTTGTGCGAGTGAACAGACGGACGGATGGATACGTACATACATTCCTACATACATTCCTACATACATACGTACATAAGCGTACTAAACTTCATCTGAGTAAATTTTAGTATCCAACATGCACAAAATTATGTGTTGTGAAGTCTGAATTTTACATTTCTTACTGCCTCCAAACATACAGCATATTTGGTTTTCTAACTACTTGAGTAATAATGCCCCAGTTAGCGCAATTTCTCACTTCATTTGCTCCAAACACAGCAGTTTATAATTAGAGCACAGTGAAAGTAAATGCGTTTGAATGATCGTGCCCCCACATGCTTGTCCCGTAGGGGAAACCATTGGTGGTATTACAATGCTGCTGTTTGCCAGAGTCACTCGCTTGTTGCAGTAGAAAGTTGCTTATATGGTCACTTTGAGGAATCTGAACTTCAAGGAAGTGAAATTATCACCTAATATCAAAGCCATGTCATATTTTCTACGGCCTTAAGATTTCCTGGCAAAAATTACATTTTAAAACACATTTTCTAAGACATCATTTTAACTAGGTCCCAAGTAACACCATTCATTTTGAGAATTTCAACATGTAGTTTTTTTTTACAGGGGCATTTATCCTGTTTTTAGGAAGTAAAAAAACCATGTTGTTATGTTAAACTAGAGGGTAATTGGGGCATATTCCCCTTGGAACATCTCCTGTGGGCTTCCTCATCCACTGGGTAAGTGGTTACAAACAATCTAAATAAAACATTCATCATATAATTAAATTTAAATTTGCTGTTCCACAATAAGAGAAATATTCAGATCATTTGGAGAATATTTTAGAGAGCTAAAAAGTCAAGATCAATTTATTTTTACACATTTTAGCTTTTAAACACACTGTATAATCCCTTTTTATTATTGCTTACTGCATACTTGAATATATTGTATTCATCTATCTCTGATTTATACAAATTTCTCTATAAATGAATAAAATTAACACTTCCTAGTAATCAAACAAAATGGAAAATATTCATTTTATGTTTGTGACAATAAATAAGGATGATCTACATAGGGAATTTTATTTTCCTAATGGAAGGAAACATTCCAGTTCCAATTATGAAAAACCAGGAACCTATGAAAAGAAGGCAAGAATACATTCAACCTGTTAACTCTCAGGAAAGAAGTATTTTGCTATGAAAACAAAGACAATCAACAATCCTTTTACTAGCTAAATAATCTAGCATCCGATTTAGATCACTGTGTATTTCTAATAATCCTCTAGTAAATGTTTTTTCAAAAATCCATACATATAAGAATCGTGCTTTGACTTACTTCACTGGGTAGGATGGGGTTTGGGTATACAACTTGCAAAACGAAGCTCTGGTCTAACAAGAGGCAGTGTAAGACACTGAACCTTGTGTACACTATCTTGTCTCTGGTACTTACTAGCCATGTAAGTAGCTACAAAGGTGAAATGAATCAGTGCGCAAGAAGGTCCACTTCTATAGCAAATCCTCCATGGCTGTAACTTTTTTTCTCCACCTTTACAAACTTATGGCTTAAATGTTGAACCTAAAATATTGGAAATGTTCTGCCTATTCTAATTGTGTTTGAGCATGTGGTTTCTTGTTGATTTTAACAGTGCCATGGTATTAAGTTCTTCAAGAATCAGGGTCATTGTCTCTAAGTCACTGTGTCATACATGAGTCCTTTCAGGGTGCTCACACTGATCGAGTCAGATTTTTGTTGCCACTCAGTAGAAATGCCAGTCTCAAGAGCAAGTTAGCTGAATTTCCCAACATCATAGTTTTTACTAATTAATTTACATAAAGTAAAATTAAGCCCACTGTATTGTACCAAATGGAACTGTGGTTATGTCTGTATTTTTGATGTTAACATATCACACAATTATCTCTTTTTTGTTAAAGGATAATTCAGAAATATAGACAAGGGGCAGAGAAAATAATCGTAATGAAAATATTACACGTAGAATTTCTTGGATTTAATTCCATTAGGATCATATTTGTGTATTAATACTCACAAAATATATGTTTTATGTGGCTAAAAAGTTTAATATCTGACTTGTTTCTAGTCACAAGCTTTTTTAATAATTTAGTAATAATATTAATTTTGTGATTCAATATCTGATAATTTTAGATAAAATATATGATGATATCACTTCAAATATATGGTCATCATAAATTTTTAACCTAAACTGACATATTAGAGTAAATTGTGTCACACATTTAATTAGTTCACCTGGCTGTACATCACTGTGCCACTTTTTTATTCAAATGCATTCTATTTTAAAGATGAATAGAATTGGAGACAGCCTGATGTGACATATGGTCATGAGCACAGTATGAACCTGGGGCATGCACACATACTGTTAGATCCACGTTTCATAGTACTTGAACCAGATATATTACTGAACTGATGGCAAGAATTGTATTGAGTGTCACATTTGCTTGTGAGTTCTAGTCAAATTAAAAATAGGTGGATTTCACTATAGTCATCAAAGTTGTATTTTATTTCTTTTGCTTCTGCTTTAGCTCATCTACATAAGCATCATTTAGTCAAGTTGTTAAGCCTCCCAAAGTAAGATTACCACTTGGTCACAAAATACACCACATGTAAACAAAGAAACACATCTATGTGCACATAAATGACATCATTTACCCATATTTTCATCACTCACACTAAGCAATAGTTCTATAATATATGCTTTCTTACTTTAAAGTAATGTATTACAATGATTAAACTAAATTTTCTTTCATCTCAGTTCTCCTACTCCCGTTTCCTCTATCCCATTTAACAGAACCACTATTGCTATAGTATTTTGTAATTTTCCATATCTTTTTGTAAAATTTGCCATAATATGATAGGATAAATTTATACATATGTATGTCTGTATATGGACATATGTTTATAACTAATTTATAGTGTTTTTAATTTTTAAATCAGTGAAACTATGTTGACATCATTTTTGAATGGCTTCTTAAAAACCCCATATAACAATAAGTTGTTGAGATTTAATTATCTTGATTGCTAAATATTTATTTCAAGCATTTAAACAAGATAAGGATTTGTTTCTGAATCAGTCATCTCCAACACAATCCAGAATGCAGTTCACATGTTTTTTATTCTTCATTTTGCTCACATTTTATAATCATGAATGTAGTCTATATTTGTGGATCGTTCATAGTAATTTTCAGGCCATGCACATCCTACAAATAATTTTCAATCAACTAGATAGTACAGATGTTCTAATATTGGATATACCCATTAATAGTCTCATAGATAATTTGAAGAAATTTAGGTAAACATCTGTAGCAGCATTAATATTGCAAAGCAAGTCTGGTTTTACAAAATCAAGGGAAACCATGAGGTTAGTTAGAACTGTTATTAAAGTGAATTTATAGAACTTGGACAACTGGATATTCTCATGCAAAGAACTTGTACCTCTACCTTGCGATGCATGGGACTTCATGTACATACGTATGACTTCAAGTATGTACATGTGACTTCATGTAAAGTTTTGGTAATGAATTCTTAAATAAAGGAAACAAATCAAAAAGTGAAGCACAAGAAACAAATGGAAAGAAATGAATCATCTGTATCAGAATTAAACAGCAACAATTTTTGTGTATTGCTGTGATTTGAAAGTGGCCCTCCAATGTTCATGTGCTGGAAACTGAATCACTAAATACATGCGTTAATTGTATTTGGAGTTGGTGCATTTGAGAAAAAATTAGGGTTAGATGAGGTCAAGAAGATGTGGTCCCAAGATGATTAGTAATATTTTTAGTTGTTATGTTTGTGATACATAATAATCACATTAGTTTGGGAGAATTAGCACATATATATTGTATCTTGATCAGTTTTATTCCCCTTTATCTGCCACCCTCCCTGCTCCCTTTCCCTCTCTTCTCCTCCCACATCTCAAGGCAGTTTACCTCTTTGTTTCCTACCAACTCTCCTTTATATTATTCTTTAAATTATTTATGTCTTAGGTTTTCATATAAAAGAAACCATGCAATCTTTAACCTTCTGTGTCTCACATCGCTTAACATTGTGGTCCCAATATCATTCATTTTCCTACAAATACCATGAATTTATTCTGTTGTATGGCAGAGTAAAATTCTTTTTGGTGTGTATTCTGCATTTTATGCATATATCAATTGAGGGCATCTAGGCTGTTTCCATTGTTTAACTATTGTGAATTCTGCTGCTGTCAGCCTGGATATGCATTTATCAGTACGATGACTTTAACTCCTTTGAGAAAATACCCAGGGGGGCATAGCTGCAACACACGCGATTTCAATTTTAATTTTTTGAAGACTCTGCGTACCAATCTCCATGGTGGTTTTGCTACTTTACATGTTGACCAACAGTGTAGAATGGTTCCCTTTTCCACGTACCCTCGCCAGCATCTTTAGCTTTTTGTGTTCTTGAAGACAACCATTCTGACTGGGGTGAAATGGAATGTAAGAGTCGTTTTGATTTGCCTTTCCCTAATGCCTTAAAATGATGATTCTTTTCATGTACTTATTGGCCATTTGGACTTCCATTTTTGAGAAGAGTCACTTCATTTCATTTGTCCATTTTTGATTGGGGCATTTATTTTTTGTGTCTCGACTCTTTTCTGTTATCTATGTAGTCTAGATATTAATCTATTTCAGAGAATAGCTAGCAAAGTATTTTTCCCATTCTGTATGTGGTATCTTCACTCTGTCTCTGGTTTCCTCTTCTATGCAGATATTTTTAACTTAATACAATCCCATTCACTGATTCGTAGTATTATTGCCTTTACAATGGGAACCCTGTTCATCATTTTTACTCAGGAAACATAAAACTGTAATGGTATACCACTTCACCCAGAAGTGGTATTATGAAAAAACAAAACAAACAAACAAACAAAAAACACCTTGAATTAGCAAGCGTTGGGAAGAAAGCGAAGAACCGCCGCTCTCAGGCATTGCTAATGGTGAGGCAAAATGGATTAATCGTTGCGGAAACACTTTAGCGGTCCCCATAAATACAAGCATGGAAGTAACATATTGCTCCAAAATTCCACTCCTGGATATAGAATCACAATATTTTAAGGTATCCAGTGCATGAGCACAGGTACCTGTAGTACTGTTCGTAACTGGGCGAGCACCTATAACCTTCATTGGATTTTCCATTAGCACCTTCATATCTTGTCACTGGCTCCTGATCAACTACTATTTATTTCCCAAGAAATAAACATAAAGGCATAGTTCATATTCCTTTGACTCACAGTGTCGTTCACTGTTCATTCTTTTCATGGTACTCTGAACCATAATCTTCTGAAAATCTTCAAGTCCGTTGTATGAGATTTCAGCATGAAGAATATCGCTGAAGTGACTGTATTTATACTCAAGGGCTTCACAGACAATGCTGAACTGAAGACCACTCTCTTTTCCTTGTTTCTAACCATTTACCTTTCACTCCCAGTGGAAATATAGGACGATTTTGTTGGTCATTGAGGATTCCCGGCTGCACAACCTGATGCACTATTTTCTCAGTGTGCTGTCTTCTGTGGATGCCTGCTGTTCCTCAGATATCATTCCAAAAATGTTAGTAGGTTCTATGACCCAAAATAAAATTATCTCATTCCCTGGATGTGTGATGCAGTCATTTCTTGTCATTACTTTTGGGATCACAGAATGCTTTCTCTTGGCAGCAATGGCTTGTGACCACTATGTGGCCATCTACAGCCAGCTCCTGTGTTCTGTGAGCATGACACCCAGGGTCTACATGACTCTCATCGTCGCTTCCTACCTTGTGGGGGGTTCTGCATGGTATTGTACGTACAGTGGCTACTTTCAGCCTATCCTTCTGTGGGTCCAGTGAAATTAGACATATCATTTGTGATATTCCCCTCTCCTCGCTCTCTCCTGTTCTGACACTTGTATTAATGAGCTTCTGCGCTTCCACTTTCTGAGCTCCACTGAGGTGGTCGCTCTCCTGATAGTCCTCATCTCCTGTGGCTGCATACTGTTGGCCACTCTGAGGATGCATTCTGCTGAAGGGAGGTGACAGTGTTTTCCACATGTGGCTCTCACCTAACCAGAGTGTCCATTTATCACTGGACAATCCTTTTCATGTATGTGAGACCAAGTTCCAGCTACACCTTGGAGCACGACATGGTGGTGTCCATATTCTGTACCATTATGATTCCCGTGCTGAATCTCGTCACCAACAGTTTGAGGAACAACAATATCAAAAAGGTTTTGAGGAGAATTTTCTGTAGGGATAAAATGACTTTTTAATACCAAGCATTAAATTTTATAACTCTCAATGATTATCTCCTGCATATCTAATTTATCACAATTCTGATGTGGATGTTTAGATTTAGTTCATTAGTTCTTTTTGATTCTTTTGTACAAGATTTTGATTTAATTTACTTAGTACATGTTTGCAGTACATGGTGCTAACATTCATCTTAGGGAGTAGGTACATGTACTTAACACATCTTCCTTGATTCTTTTTATTGCCCTTTACCTCCTCACCCACCTTAATTTTATATTCATATTTAAATTTATTACAGAGGCAAAATAAAAAATGTGACTTTTAATGTTTCTAGAACATGTTAATTCATTGCTTTAAATTGGTTAGTTGTACATAGACATTGATTTTTCTGTTCTTACTATTGTTCTTTAAAATAAAGATAGTATTCAACCCTCCACACTATTTTTATACATGTAAAATATCCTTTTCTTATTAAATACATGCACACACTTATGCATCTGTACACAGATACATACATATATGTTGTTACAGATTCTGTTAGTGTCAGAGGGCTGCCATAGAAACAGTAAATTGATGGGGCCGGTGAGATAGCTCAGCGGCATAAGTGCCTGCCTGGCAAGTGCGAGGTCCTGAGTTCAACTCCCAGAACCCACAAAAAAAAAAAGAAAGAAAAAAAACAGTAAATTGCATATCTTCTTTTTTTCTTTTTTTCTTTCTTTTTTATTGGGAGGTGGTTTGGTTTGGTTTGGTTTGGTTTGGTTTGGTTTTTTGAGATAAGGTCTCACTGTGTAGCCCAGGCTGGCCTTGAACTCAGCCACCCTCCTGCTTTGGCCTCCCAAGTGCTGGAATTACAGGTGTGTACCACCACACCCTGCCCAGACTGCATACATTAGGTGACAAAAATTTATATTTTCTCAGTTCAGGAACATAGATGTCCAAAACCAGGGTGGCCACCAGGGTGATTTCTTTTGACATTTGTCATTGTGGTTTTTGATGCTTATTTTTTTTAACTTCTGTGATCGCTTGGTCTTTCCTTTGTATGTGTCAGTTGTCCAAATCTCTATTTCTTATAAGTACAGCAGACACATTCAGTTAAAGCTCACACAATAGCCTGCATTTCAAAGAGTATTTTTCTGAATACAGATACATTCTGAGGTAATCTGGTGTTTAGATTTCAACATGTAAATACATGTATGTGGGCATACATATATCGTATATGCGTCTACATACATGTACGACATTGCATAGATGTGTATATATATGTATTCTTTCTAAATGTATCATGCTTTCACCCCTACAAAAGTTAAATCATACTATTTCCCAGAATTTATACATCTGCAATTGTGTATAATTTGCATCTGACAAGCTTGTTGAAATATCACGTATAATTTGCATCTGACAAGCTTGTTGAAATATCACCTATTCGATAATAAAACTAGAGATTCTTCAGCTTAGACTACTTTTCACGAAGTCCTTACAATCTGACTCCAGTTCAATGTTCATGTCTGTATGTTTGCAGCAATCAGATTCTAGCCTGTGATTCAGATAGCACCAATAATAATTCCAAATTCCTGGGTGTCATTACTGGGATGATTTTCATCCTCTCACAATATCACCAAGACGATGAGCATACAACCCATTATTTAGTTCCTCCCAAAAAGATAGGAAACTGTCTCTAACATTTATCAAGATTACACTTAAACTCCAGAATTTTTAAAAGGGAAGCACTGACCAGAGAATCACATGTTGTAGAACGTGCAGAGCGCGGCCTCCAGTCGGATAGTCCTGCCACAGTCTCTCTGCCTTTGCTTTGAAGGCTCTGCCCAGTGCTCTTCACATAATTCCTTCCTCCAAATGTCAGATTTTAATCCTGTAGCTGATACTCATTATCTATATACACTAGACCTGCTAATAGGAACTGCCCGTGTGTGTGTGTGTGTGCGTGTGTGTGTGTGTGTGTGTACAGACGTCTAAGTTTAAGCTTAAGCATGGGACATATCCTTAAAAACAACTGTAATCACCAAGTTTGATATATTTGTGCATTCCATTTTTAATGGGTGCATAATTATAGTAATCACAAACGTAGCAAAAGAAATAATCCACAAACTAGAGAAAATAGGTAATTGTGCAGTGACAGGATTAATAACAGGCCTAAAATCCATATAAAATTGTAATATATATAGTGGCATTGTTAATGCATGTCACAACGTTAAAGGTTAGTAGAATTCCCTTACTTAATGAAATATATTTTAAAACTGGGCAATGCAGAGAGCTGGCAGAGGAGGAAGATCTTCAAGGAATCCAGAGTCTGACCATTCAAAATTAATTGAAGCGTGAACTTACTGTGTTTTCACACAGCTAAAGAAGTGAAGTGACAGATCCCAGAGCCTGGTTAGAGCATAAAAATGCTGATGAAGGCGGGAAGGAAAGGGTGGCCCACATTACCCCGCCCCCAACTTGAAATGTGTGCAAAGAAGAAGGAATGGAGGCCAGGCCTTATGTTAAAAACCCCGGACCAAGCACTCCACAGTGAATCCTGTTGGTAGAGAGTCCCACCCTGTACCTGAATGTGCATACGTGCAGACCGAGTCCCTGGATCTGCACTGAGGCAGTTCCATCCTTGTGACTGTGCTGATCAAGCTCTACTCAGTTTAGTGCTGGCCTTGGTGACCAGGGACTGCCTCCACCAACACCACACCAAACTTGGGCAGCACAGCATGGTGTAGGATTTCATTCACCTAGAGCAGAACAGGGAAGTCCCAAGAATGGTACTTTGACTTCACCTCAATGTAGGGCTGATGCAGATCCTAAGAGACCCCATCCCCAGGCCTTCCCATCAGTGCAATCTGGAGGCAGCGTCCCTGGTTCCGGCAAAGTCGGGAATTCATGGGAATTCATGTCAGGCCAACCTCCTGTGTGGCTGGTTACAGTGACCTGTGAACTTGAATAAACCTCAGCAATAGGTGGGTCTTGAAGTTTCCCGGTGCTGTCCTGGTGTTGCTAGGCTATAGGCTAAGGGTGTCACATAGCTTTGTGCTCTTGGTAGCCACAGCCAAGAATCTAGAGCCTGGGGATGGTCCCTATATGAGTATTTGGTCCAGAGGTAGGCAGAGTCCTGCTTGAGTGATTTCAGGCCAAGGACAGTGGAAGAGAAACTTGGGCCTAACCTAGACAAAAGGAAATGTTTCTGGGGGTGGTCTATCCTTTTTGGGTAATCCCCCACTTCATACAGCAGACCAACTGCAGATTTGGGAAAAAAAATCTGGGCCTGAGTCGCCATCTAGTGCTGAAAAAGGCACCAACAGTCAACACTTCAGAAACACTGGACTCAGATATGTTAGTGAAAAGCCATTGGAAATGGCTACAAGAACAATAAAAATGACCTGATTGCCTTGACTTTCCACTACAACTACAAACCAGGATAGCAAATACTAGGGAAGAAAGTCATCATTCAATGACACAGTGACATCACCTGACAACAAAAATCAAAAGTTTCAAGCAATGATGACCTTCTTTAATGGTGAAAATGAAGTTCCCTACACTAACAGGATTATCAGTATGGAAGAAGTGCAAGATGGAAAATTTTAAAGTGTGTATTAATTCCTCAACAGGCCACAGGGTCACAAAAAATGATTCAATACACTAACAGATACTTAACAGAGATATGGAAGCAATTTTTAAAAATGAAAAAGAAATCCTGAGCTTAAAAATACACTAACTGAAATTAAAATTGTGATGCAGTGAGTCAATAGTAGGACAGATCATGAAAAAGTCAGAAGTATGCAACTCAAAACCAGCTATTTGAAGTTATACATTTGGAGTAGGAAAGAGAAAATAAGAAGGAAAATTTGTGAAGAAAGTTTGCATGAAATATGGGCATTATACTACATTATTTCAAGTTAAACTTCACAGATATAGAAATAAAACCAGCACACCTTGGCATAAAAACCAGTACATAGTCCAGTGAAAAGGAATAGAGAACCTAGACACCAATCGACGCAACCGATTCTCAGTGTACAAAGTGGAAGAAATATTCACGATCAATATAGCTGACCAGATATCGATGTCCAGAATAAGTAAGGAACTCCTTAAACCCAACAGCCAAAAAACAATAACCTGATTTAAAAATCAGCAATAGATCTAAATAGATACTTCTCAAAGAAATACATGCAAATACAGAGCAGTGTGATAGATAACTGATTTTGTCAACTTGAGTAACAAACGCCCAACTAAATTGCATCGCTGTAGTTCTGCGTGAGGCTGAAGGGATTTACCGAAGACAGAGGACCCACTCTGGGTGCGTGTGGCACCAACCAAGAGACTTGTCATCTGAATGGGAAAAGGGAAAAGAAAAGGAAGGCTGCCTCTGTTTCTTCGAGGGAGTCCAGTCTTCGCCTTCATCTTGGACATCGTCTCCGGGCTTCCAGTGCAGACCCTTCAGCCTCCTGATATGGACTCCCAGGGGACACTGCAGTGAGCTCCAGGCGTCCGACTGCACCTTTTGGATCCCCAGCACACAGACAGCCCTTCTGCACTCTCCCACACCTGACTCTGTGGGCGGCCACTGCAAGCCAGCCTTGTAAATCTTTATAAATTTGTTTATCTTATATGAAACCTGTTTCTCTAGGGAGAGCTGACTGATACATCAAATACACAAAAAATGTTCAACATTGATAACTTCCCTGATGAGGGAGAAGCAAATCAAACCCACAATGAGGTATCAGCTCACCAGAGTGAGCGTTAATATTATCAAAAAGACAAAAGATAACAAGTGCTGTCGAGGGTATGTAGAAAAGGGAGCCCTTGTACACCGTTGGCAAGAATACAAATTAGTACATTCTGCAAAGAAATACTGAACAGAGGTCCCTCAGAAATTAAAATTACAGGGCCGGTGATATCACTCAGTGGCACAAGAGCCTGCCTGGCAAGCACGAGGTCCTGAGATCGACTCCCAGTACCCACATAAAAAAAATGAAAAGAAATTAAAATTACAGTAATACCTCAGTTCACAAACTTATTTCCTTTCCACCATTCCAGTCACAAACTAAATTGGTCGGGAACTGAATCAAATTCCTTCAAAAGGTTCTACGTAAACAAGGTGAATCTGTTCTGACCCCAAGAATATAGCCAAAGAAGGTTAAACTGTCCTGATGCCTATGAAACAAAGCCCGGTTCATACCGTATGAAGAGAGAGAACACTAACCTAGCTTGAGGCGACTTCTGGAGTGGAGGACAGGAAGGCGGGTGGGAGGAGGTTGTCGTCTGGAGGGAGACTTCCCCGCCATCAGAGAGATCTCCTTCAGGGCTTCCTCTCTTCTTTCTCTCTTAGCTGCGGGGACCATTTTAATGAAAAATCCGTCTAATGTCACTTGGTTTTTTTCTGCCCTGCATAACCCTCCAGAAATGAGAGACCACGTTATCATTCATCAGAGTCAGCACTCTGTTCATTACAGTTATGTTAGCGTGGTGCTTCTCAAAGAAATCCTAGCACTCGTTCCATTTTTCCATAACGGGTCTTTCACATCACTGCTGACCTCCTCCCTGTCTTCCTCTTCCTCAGTGGGATGCTCCTCAACAAACACCTGCTGCCGCTCACTCTGGAGTTCAGCAAGCTCTGTCATCAGCTCCTCCTTATGGTCCTCAACAAGCTCCTCCACATCTGAACCATCAACATCCAGATCCATACTCTTGCCCATGGGCACAATCCCCTCCATTACCTGTGCATCGGACCCTTTAAAGTCACCTTCAGTGGCACATTCTGGCCTCAGTTTCCTCCAGGTTGAGAGTAAGCTCTGGTACATGACATCTTCCCAGGCTTTGTCAGTGAGGTTGGTGCAATGGAGGACATGGAAATGTTTCTCCCAGAACTCTTTCAGAGTCGAGGACGTCTCTTCAGTGGCATTAAAACAACTGGTAAGGGGCACATTTGTGTACAGCTTCTTGAAACTGCAGATCCCTTACTGGTCAGGAGCTGCAGAAGAGGTGTCATTTGGGGGTGGGGAAGCTTGACCTTTATGAAGTCATACTCAGTGTCCATATCATCCACCAAGGCTGGAGGGTGTGCCTGGGCATTGTCCATTAGAAGAAGGCACCTTTCAGGCAGTTGGTTGTCAGAAAGATATTTCTTTTTTTTTTTTTTTTTTTTGTGGGTACCGGGGGGTCGACCTCAGGACCTCACGCGCCAGCAGGCGCCCGTGCAGCTGAGCGATATCACCGGCCCCTTTTTCGTATGTGGGATCCGGGAGTCGAACTCGGGACCTCACGCTTGCTGGGCAGGCACTTAAGCCGCTGAGCCATCTCACCGGCCCAGAAAGATATTTCTTAACAGTGGGTGTGAACACTGCATGTAGTTATTCCATGAGCAACGCCTTGTGACCCAAGCATTTAAACTAGCCCTCCACATGACAGGCAGCCTGGCCTTGTTCACATTCTGTTCCTTGAATGCTGAGGGGTCTGGGAATGTTGCACTGGTATTGGTTTAATCTTCAGATCAGTGCTTGTGTTTGCACACAGCAAAATGGTCACTCTGTCCTTCATGGGCTGTGCCCTAGGAGTGCTTTTTCCTCCTGCATGATATAGGCTCCATTCAGCATCTTCTCCAGAAGAGCCTTGTTTCTTTGAAGTTGAATTGTGAATGTTTCATCAACAAGAAATGATCATTGTTTGAGGAGATAAAATGTTTAACTGAGTTAACAATGTGCATATGTGTAGAAAAATCCTATGGTACCCCATTAACATGTTATTTTTTGCACAAATAAATTGCAGTTAAGTAAATGAAAGATGTATCAAAAGGGTGTGGCACTTGCATAAGGAAAGTATTTTTTTGATTAATGGAACCCAATTAACAGCTAAAAATCAATTTCACACAAACGTGGTCAGCTGATCTTCAACACAGAGGAGGAAAGAAGATTCACTTCAACAAATGTCGTTGGAAAAACAAGGTGAACAAGCAAGAGAATGAAATGAGAACCTCCACTTACACCGTATAGAAAAATCAGCTCAGAATGGATTCAAGATGTAAACGTAAGTCCTGATTGTCAAGCCCTAGAACAAATCTTAAGGGAAAAAATTCAGAACTTTGGGCTTGGCAATGATTTCTTGGGTGTGGCACCAAAGTCAAGAAACTAAAGAAAATTAGAGGAGCAAGACCAGATCAAATGAAACCCTTCCGCACAGCAAAGAGAAAAATCCAGCAGAGGGAAAATGCAAATAACAAAACAGAAGACGATATTTGTAAACCATAGATCTAGCATGAGATTAATAATGAAAATATATAAGAAACATTTGAAACTCAATAGCAAAATATATCTAGTTTATAAATAGACAAGGGACTTAAACTTACTTTTCTTTGATGAAAAAGTGTTAAATTGGATTATGAAATACATATTCAACATCATTGATCATAAGGGAAATGCAAATCTGAAGTATTTCAAACACTGTAACATGCTACTGAAAACACATACTAATAAAAAATGTAAAAATTAAATCTTCAAAAATAGTTTAAACAGGCTCTGAAGTATACTACTCAATAAATAGCAACAAATTAGGCCTTATTCCAGGACATTTACTTGTTAAATTATGAAGTAAATCATTATGTTGGTATTTTGGACCAGTAGATAATTGAGGCCTATTCCCGTAGGAACACCCATGGGCTTCACTGACAGTGAAATACCTGATAAAAACAACCTCATTTAGACATCTTCACCATGGCCCAAACCTGCATTTGCTGTGCCTGGGGTAAGAGAAAACTTCTAATAGTTTAAAGTACATTCGTGCAGGTGGAACCTAAAATTTCAAGAATATCTATGTTATTTTTAGAAACTATTTTGCTCCTGAAAGCCAAGTACTGTACTAAACACCTCTTGCCTGTTGCAAGTGCGAATAATATGCATTCATCAGGATCTAATTTACCCAGAGTTCTGCCTAAGGACTAAAGCAAGCACTTATTGGTAAGCAAAAAATAAACAATATTTAATTTATAGTTGTATAAGTAAGTAAGGGTGCTCTTTATGAAGTGTATGGTTTAATTTTGGTGGCTGGTGAAGACAGTTCAAAGAAAAACTCATGAAATCTATCAACAGAGGGTAATGAACCATCTGACATATTCAGCTATCTGGGGTCTTAAATTTGATATTATAAAGAAAACTATCAATAATCACTTAAAATTTACATCAGTGATGTTATCTACTTAACGTAACTATTTCTTTCATATTCCTCAAAGTTGAGTTATTTAAAAATTTCAAAATACATGAAGACTCACGGTTTGCTTTAATTCCCTGGGAGAACTGTGAAGCCGTAGTATTTTAAAGACAGGGAAAATGGCAAGAGTGTAACATGCTATAAGGAAGACTAGGACCTCAGTCTGGACTCTGAAATTACTATTATTATCGTTATTATTTGTGTTTTTGGAGACACAATCTCACTATGTAGTCCAGGATGGCCTTGAACTCCCTATGTAGCTCAGGCTGGCCTTGAACTCACGGCAATCCTTCTGCCTCAGCCTCTTGAGTGCTGAGATTACAGGCGTGTGCCACCATGCCCAGGTTGATTCTGAAATTATTAGCCAAGGAAGTTTCTGTAAATTTGAAATAACATAATATACACAAAATCCATTCCTGCAATAAGTTCTCAGTAAGTGACTATTGTTATTTCTCTTATCTTTGATAAATTTAGAGTTTCATCATAAAATTGAAGATATTTGGAGTTTTTAGTCCTTCTATTCAGGTGGAAATTATAGAAGTAGATTTACATTTATTTTAGAAGTTGATCCTTTATTATTCAAGTGTCAAGAATCAAAGTCATTTCTGCTTAAAACTCTGAATCTTGGGGCCGGTGAGACGGCTCAGTGGCATAAGCGCCTGCCTGGCAAGCGCGAGGGCCCGAGTTCGACTCCCGGATCCCACATACGAAAAAGGGGCCGGTGATATCGCTCAGCGGCAGGGGCGCCTGTTGGCGCGCGAGGTCCTGAGGTCGACCCCCCGGTACCCACAAAAAAAAAAAAAAAAAAAAAAAAACTCTGAATCTTTTGATCATATGCCAGTATTAATTTTCTTATAACAGCATAACTTTAATTTTCTCAACTAATACAAAAACCTGCCTCTGATAATTTAGCTAAAATGTCTTACTACTCAAAGCAAATGTAGGCCCCTTGCAGTTCAGAAAGCAGAATTGTGGTAAATTGCATCCATAATTTTTAAAAAATCATATATATATTTAGTTGACAGAAGAACAAAATCATAATCCAAAATGTCTTTCATTGCATTAATCCTTTTAGAATACTCAGTAAAGCCAACAAATTTAGCTTATTTTATAATTACACTTTTTGAAAGATTAAATTTACAACACAATTTTTTAACAAATATGACTGCAATATTGTAAAATAAGCATCAATTCTTTACAGTCTAAAGATGATAGATTAAATCATACTATGATTTAATGACACAGTTGATGACAGACATGGAGTTGTGATTCTATTTTAATGTTCTATTCCTTATATAATATCTCTTGTAATATTAAGAAATAAAGAATTTTTTTAGAGAGTCACTTTGTCTTTTAAAATGTGACTTAATATGAAATTAGCTACTATAACTCAGGGAAACCTTAATCAATGGACGTGTGGTTTAGGATTTATGTACTAGTTTATTAAGTGCGTAAACACATATGTTTTCTTCTTGACCATGCAGTGAGTGACACGAGCTCTCCTCTTACCATCTTGTCACTCTATTTGGATCTGTTGCTGGGAAATTTTATGCTGTCTACACACACACAGACACACACAGACACACACACACACACACGTATGTGGAAATACATAAGCACATATATAGACATAGTTGCCTTTGTTTATTATTACATTGAGCTTCATTCTCTCCTAGTAACACAGTCTACCACTCATGAGTGTCTCCAAGACCGTCCGGTGACGTGGCAGCATGAAGAATTTCACTGAAGTCACCGCGTTTGTGTTGAGGGGATTCACTGACGACCCTGAGCTGCAGCTCCTCCTCTTCCTCCTGTTCCTAGCAGTTTACCTTTTCACTCTCCTGGGAAATTTAGGCCTGATCGTGCTGGTCACTGGGGATTCCCGGCTGCACAACCCCATGTACTATTTCCTGAGCGTCTTGTCTTCCGTGGATGCCTGCTTCTCCTCTGTTATTACCCCAAATTTGTTGGTAGATTTCGTGTCAGAGAAGAAAGCCATTTCATTCCTTGGCTGTGCAGCACAGATGTTTCTTGCTGTGACGTGCGGAACCACAGAGTGCTTTCTCTTGGCTGCAATGGCTTATGACCGCTACGTGGCCATCCACAACCCGCTCCTGTATCCCGTGAGCATGACACCCGGGGTCTATGTGCCACTCATCGTCGCTTCCTTCCTTGGGGGGATTCTGCATGCCACGGTGCACACGGTGGCCACTTTCAGCCTGTCCTTCTGTGGACCTAATGCCATCCAACACATCTTCTGTGACGTCCCTGCTCTGCTCGCGATTTCCTGCTCTGACACTCACACAAACCAGCTTCTGCTCTTTTACTTCGCCGGCTCTATTGAGATATTCACTGTGCTGATCGTCCTGATCTCCTATGGTTTCATTCTGTCAGCTGTTCTCAGGACACACTCTGCAGAAGGGAGACGAAAGGTCTTTTCCACGTGTGGCTCTCACCTAACTGCAGTGTCCATTTGCCACGGATCTGCTATTTTCATGTACGTGAGACCAAGTTCCAGCTACGCCTTGGAGCACGACATGGTGGTGTCCATATTCTATACCATTGTCATTCCCATGCTGAACCCCATCATCTACAGTCTGAGGAACAGAGATGTCAAAGAGGCGATGCGAAAAGTGTTTGGGAAAAAAAATAGCTTATGAATGAAGTACATTTTTCACCCTAAAAATTGTACTAAAATTAAAATTGAGACTTTGTATGTCAGTATAAAGAGAATATGATGAAAATGTTTAATTTACTAATGCGTGTCTCACCTTTGTGACTGTTTAAGATAACGCGAGCAATCTTCTCCAGCGATGTACTGAAAGCAGAGATAAAATATCACTAATCTGCTTTCACGATGTTCGTAACACTGCATGCACATATTTCCATACGCAGACGGCGGTACCAGCTGCAAAGCACGAAGTGCACACACAGGCCTGTGTCTGTGTAACGTGCTGTGCTTTGCCTTCCTTAGCCCGTCTAAACTGTGTTTTACACTTTGTCCTAATTACTTTTATAAATAATTTTGTAGATTTAGCTGACTGGCTTAATCAAACACTGTGTAATCAACAGAAATAAATATTGCCCCCATACTCCCAGACCATTTTCCCTAGAGTCGTTGGTACTTAATTCCAATTTGAAGTAATTTCCTTCATACTTTGCACCATGCAGGGAGCGCATCATTGTTGTCGTCTTCAGATTTCGGGAGTCCTCACTGGGCTGACTTTCAGTGTATGCACACAGCCAGAGCACAGGCGTGAAGCCCATTCTTCCATCTGATCGGGTTAGACACCAGCATTTATCAGGACTATACGTAAACTTCACAACAAAACCACAGTTCATTTAGTTGGACAGAACTCGCGAGCGGACTCGGCTCTTCCCCGCCCGCCCGGGGTGCACACGCACCGCTAGGAGCGTCCCGCGGCCCCGTCCACCCAGCGTCCGTCTCTGTTTTCTCCGGCCGCCCGCGCCGTGACCCTCGCGGAGCTGCGGTCCTCGCTGCCCGGCCGGGGAAGCAAACGCAGAAGACGGGCTGTGCCGCAAGCTCAGCCCTGCTCCCGGTCCACCTGGCGCCCCTGCACCCTGAGCCTCCGCAGGGACAGTCATTGCGTTTTCCCTTCCTCCACTCATCTTTATTCATTGCATTTACGTTATCGTTTTGTCAACTCATTTGTCAGTCCCTTTATTCATTAATTATTATAGGATGACACCCTTAGGACATGGAATGCAACCAAAAGTGTTTTTAAAATGTGATTAATATATTTCAGTAACACTGCAACACAGAAACACAAAACATCCCCCACCTAAATATATTCCTGCATAGCACCATAAAAATTATTTTATTCTTGGGCCGGTGAGATGGCTCAGCGGCATAAGCGCCTGCCTGGCCAGCGTGAGGTCCTGAGTTCGACACCCAGTACCCGCATGTAAAAAATATATTTATTTTATTCTTGTGGCAGGCAATGCCTTGTGGTGCCGTGGAATCCCTTCTTTCAAATGTTGAAACTCAGATATGATCTCTATATCCGTGATCTGTATTTAGTCAGACTGCACGCTGGGACGGACCTGGCGTGTGGGCGCTCACATCCACGCCTAGGTGGGTGTGTATTAGCAAGCACTGAAGAGCTGCTTAAATGGATTGAAATCACAGATAATGATGGAACTTAAGCATATTCAAGCTTATGTTTGTTTCAGAGGAATCAATCCTAAATATGATAAAAAATAAGCCACAGATTTGATAATTATACACTTGCTGAATTAATAAATTACACCATTAATCTGTGCGGCACTGGATAACATTTGCACACAAATAATAATTCCAAATGAAGAAATCTCTCATGGTTAATGTCTATACTTCACTTTAAAGATAGCCTGAAAATTGAAAAGTCACATCTGACACTCTTAACTCTCATAAATTCATTTAAATTGAAAAGCTGCTAAGGTGAATGTGATAGTGAGGAAGTGAAGTAAACTACTCCACTCTTCTGGTGATATATATATATTTTTATTTTTTTTCTTGTGGGCAGCGGGGGTCAACCTCAGGACCTCTCACTTGCCAGGCAGGCGCTTATGCCGCTGAGCTATCTCACTGGCCCTTCTGGTGATATTTTAACACCAATGGATGTTCTGGAAAACAATCCACGAACTTCTAAGAAATTTATATATTCAGCAAAATAAGACGATGACTTATAGTTAAGCAAATTAACACAGAGGAGTTCAAAATGAAAACAAAATGATACAGTAAATTTGAAGATAAGACATTTAGTAGTATATTAGAAAAATCGCATACATTTCTGAAACTTACATAATATTTTGTTGATGAGTATATAAATTAAAAAATAACTAACTAGAAATGGTATACAGTGTTTATGTCAGGTAAAGCATTTAACTAGAGAGGACTAGGATTCATGGAAATAGGAAGGGATATACGAAGAGTTTCAGTATTACTAAAATGAAATTTATGCTAAAATAAATAAGAAAGGATAATATATGTATGTATGTATGTATTCAACAGTAATCTTACATACTATTCAAAATAAGTATTCTTGTCATTTAAGTAAATACAAACTGATATTGCTAACGTTTGTTAGGGGGTTAGTAAAATCCCCTTGGGTTCTGGTATTTTTAAATAATTGAGTAATCATCTAACATAAACAAGTTAAAAGATAAAAGGCTCATTTTGGCTCAAGATTCAGCACTTCAATCCGTGGTCTTCTGATTCCATTGCTACGGGCTAGCAGCAGGGCAGAAACCTGGTGAAAGGCGAGGAAGAGGCAAGCTGCTCATATTATGGCAGCCAGGAATCAGAGAGGGTGAGCGAGCCAGAGAGGAAAAGTCCTGAGACCCAAGTTCTCAAGTTCACTCACATGATGCCCTGCCTTCAGGGAGTTCCTATTCCTTTTTGTCATCACCTCCCAGTAATGCCATCAAATTATTATTGATGTAAATACAATATAAGTATAAATATAATCCAGTTAATGATGTTGTAGCCTTAATGATCCAATCATTTTCCGAAAAGCCCACAGGTCTCAATGAATCCTTTAGTAATTCTGTTCAGGGAACATTTCAGTTCCATCACATAGCTGCAATCAGATAATCTTAGTAATATCTGCCTGTGTTTACCAAATACCACCTAATCCATAGGAAAAACAATGCTCTGGTAAACCCAGACCATTTTCCATGATGAACTCGTTGCTACCTGATTCCAGCTAAAAGTAATCTCCTCCATTCTGAGGTCTATGCAACAAGCTAACCACAGCATGTGGTTTGGAAACCGCAGACAACGTAGTAAAATTCCTGCTGTCATCACGAGGCTGGTCTTGGGGGTGAATTCCTTCCCACTTTTTTATGTTATCAACAGCACAGGCATCAATCACATTCTTTAATTCCTCACTGACTAATGAGACTATATATTAGCATTTTTCAAGATTATACTTAAACACAAAAATATTTCCCCAAAAAAGTACATTCCATAAATAACATGGAACTGACAGGTCTGGTTCCTCCTGGAATGAAGGCCCCACTTGTCATTAGGGGAGTCCCTGCTGGCCTGGTCCCTACCTGGGCTTTGCTCTGTTTTCTTTTGACCTCTGCTACTCTGCATCCCTTACCGATGTTGCCTTTCCTCATGGCGCAGGTCCTAGAAAAAAGAACAGAAAAGGTTCTCCTCTGTGGTCTCGCCTCACACTGCTGCCGACATACCTCATTTCCACTGCAATTTTCCCTCATTTGCTTGATTTTTAACTTATGATTTTAAATTATTTTAAAATAATTATTTTAAATAATTATTTTGAATAATTTTAAATTATTATTTGACAACCTCACTTTCCTTCAAGAGTTTCATTTATTAATCAATTATAGGACATGAGTAGCCTGAGAACACAAAATGCACCCAGAGGATATTTTCCTAAAATATGTTTAAATAATTTAAATGGCACCTCAATAGCATAAATACATAAAATCTCCTATGGCAATACTTTGCTACGCAAAAAATTGTTTTCATCTCTTATAGGAGCTCTGTCCTGTGATATCATATATTTTCTTCATTCACATGTCAACCTGAGTCCTGGTCATTGAAAACCTGGTCATTGATATGTACTCTAACAATATAAGTTATACTCAGACAATATAAGGAATATTTATATATGAATAAATATGTATATATAATATAGATGTATTCTTTAAATGATGCCCAAATTTTAAAAAATGATGAATTTTGTGCTTTACAAATTTTCAAGTTTACATATCAGTCACAACTGTAGCAATAGAACAAACCACTAAAATACATATAATTATACATCTGCTGACTTAGTAAACAAAAGACTCCTAAGCCACAGGAACTGGGGGAAGAATACATAGCAAATTCATAAAGATAGAATATTCTTCTAGATAACGCATGCATTTTACTTTAATAATGATCAGTGATTTTGAATTATAAATATAAAATGACATCAAGCACTCACATATTCATAAAACTGATATAAATTTAACACTTGGTAGCTTCAAAGTGATAGTAAGGAATGGGAAAGTGAAAATATTTTCATAACATTTGTGTAGCTATAAAAGTAGTATACATTTGGGGTGACTATTTATAAATATCTAACATGTTTATATCAAAGAATAATTTCCAACTAAAAGAATAAACATGAATGAACAATAGCAAAAAGAAATTTTCATAATAAAACATTCAGTAGTATACCATAAATGGTTTTATGTATGTACAAAGTTTTATCATATTTTTTGATGTGTACATGAGTTTACATGAGAACTTGCCTGAAAAGGACAAATAGTAGGACCATGTTTACCTCTAGAACAGGAGAAAGCTCATTTGGACCAGCATCAAGATTCATCAGGAGAGGTACTGTACACATAGAATTACAATTTTTTTAAAAAAATATGATTTTTGAAGTAAAAATAAATTCACAAGTGACTAATGTGAATATATATAAAGTCAGTTGAACACCTATATAATAGTGATGAAATACAAGTCTGTTGTCACATAAGAAAATACAATTAGTAGTGTCAGTATCTACCAGAATTCCAAAATTTAGTAGAACCATCTGAGTTAATGATATATTTTTGTAAACTGGGTTATTTGCAAGTATGAACTATTTTGAAAACACCACATTAAAAACTTCTGGAAACGAAAAACTGTGATAATGTAATTGAAAAGACAGTTACCATAGTACATATAATAACCATAGTGAATCATCAAGAATGTACCTAAGCATGAGCAAAATTTTTGATTAAGATTTCACTGAAAAAGTCCCACAGATAGCACACATGTAAATTTATGCATAGCCTCATTTAAATAAATGCACTGAGATAAAATCCATGTGAAATAAAATCAAATGTTTTAGAAGCAATGATTTACAGTCCGGCAAGATGGCGCACGCCTGTGACCCGGCACTGGAGCATGAAAGAGGGAGATCGCGGTGAGTTAGAGCCCAGGCTTGGCGGCACAGTGATTTCAAGTCCAGCCTGCAATACGTAGCGAGACCCTGTCTCAGATAAATAATAAGTAAATAAGTAAACAAAAAGTAAATAAATGGCAATCATTTAATGGCTATAATTACACTCGCAATGTGTAGCAACGACCACGTCTATCTAGTTCTATCAACTAAGCAGATGTTGAAAGAGCAGCAATTCAGTTTCCAACTTTGTATCTTTCTAAATACTCAGGTATTTATAGAGTGTAGAATTTTGAAAATCTCTCAAAAATAATTTAATATTTGTTATATAAATAAACGTTCCAAAACATTTCTGTCACCACAAATGACATACGCAGTAATTTCTCTCCCTCCTTCACTCGCCTGTGCCGTTGGTAACCTGCTTCCCACCTGTATGCATTTGTCTCTTCTGGCCAGTCCACGTAAAGGAGTCACAGGAGAAGTGGCCTTTTGCAGTGTAATAATTATGTAAATCTATCAGTACACATCAAATTAAACTTTATGGGTACAACGTGAAATAATCAGGAGAAATTACTATTATGTAAACAAAATGGTAACAAGCCTTAAATTGTTTTCATCTTTTTTCAGTTCTGTTGTTTTTTGTTTTTTCTAATGAATACGCCTTACTCCTCTGATAGAATCATACTTTTACTTATAAAACATTTCATGGTGAAAATTTTTATTATCCCATCGGTTAAGATTTGTGTCTAGCTATTCCCCCAAGGCCTCATGCAGCCATAGGGCTTTTTAGAGGTAGCTGAATCTAGAGTGTGCAATGCTGGGACTAAGGGTGCTGGGATGAAGTGGGTGATTGCTGGCTCGGTCCACTGATTATATTGGCACTGCCCTAATCCCAGCAGTCTGGATAAGATGAAAGGGCAGAAGGAGGCTTGTCTCCCCCTTTTTGCACTTGTTGCTTTTGCTGTCTTCCACAGCCACGAACTGTTGCCCTTTGCCATGGACTATCCTGCCTTTGGAGCCAGTTGATTATGGACTAAAACTTCTACAGTCTTTGAGCTAAATAAACCTTTCCCCCATTTAACTTTGGATGTTGGTATTTTGTCCCAGCAATGAGAAAAGTAACTAAGATACCATCCTTGATAAGTCAGTCATAAAATAAATATTTGTCTGGAAATTTCATCTTCACTACCTTAGTAAACATGCACACACACAAACAATCCTGACAGACCACTATTGAATGTAAGCATTGTTCTCTACAAATTTACAGAATTACATGTCAATTTATAAAATAAATAAAGTTGAGCTACAATTTAGAGTAGCATGGGAGAACATGTTTATGCCCTTCTTTCTGGGACTTTCAAGGGAAAAGGTGGCCTTTTGCTCGTTTGCTCTTTGAACTTTTCTCCTTGGAGGCATGCCCAGTGATCTTCCTTGGAAATCAGTCCCTGAGGATGATGAAGGTTGCATTATTCTGAGTGCTCATATACGAGGCGCCCTGGGATTATCAGCTTGCGATGGAAGGCATTCTATGTTCTGGTTATATTCACAGCTCCTCCCTGGGATCCTTTTTGGACAAGACTTCCTGGTAAAGTATCCATTTGACCAAGACTGGAACCAAATTTCTAGAGTGATTTAATTTACCTCAGAATTTATAAAAAAAAAAAAAGCACAAAAACATTAAAGTAACATATCAAGGAAAACAACTATCACAGAAAGTGTGAGCTTCTTTTATTTTTATCTTATTTTATGTCTGAAAAAAAATTGAAGTTTTAAAATTTCTAGATGGATAATACTGAGTTTTCTTCAGAGTAAGCATCATTCTTAAAATTGGGGAATTTTAGATCAGATAAAATGAAATAGGGATTTTATCAGAAGAATGTGCATATACATGCATAGAAAACTTACCGTAAGAAACATTAGTGTAGTATTGTAAATAGGGAATATAAAGGTGATGGATGCAAAGTCTATAAGTAATGCGCATATTTTGAAAGTATATTTTTGGAAAAAATTTGATTTTGAATGATCATTTTAGGAAAGCATAAAGTTACTGGAGTTGCAGTAGTGCCCCTTTCTCCCCCTCCCAAAAATGGGAGAAAATTTATTTTGATTGAAAGAAAAGCATTTCCCCAAAGCTGGCTCCCAAGGAGACAGAGGGGCCTCTCAGTGCCTCTGACCTCTTTCTCCTGGAGTTCAGAGATGCAAGGGCTTTGACGTCCAGGTCAATGCCAGCTGCCTTCCAGCCTGGTGTGAATTAAACCAGACCTGACCTCCTGCGGGTGACTTCTGCATATTCTTTTCAGAGGTAGATGGTATTTTTCTGACAGAGCAGTAGTTCCCGTCTGGTCGTATGAGTGGAGGAGAGGAGGATGTATATGTTCACCTTTGAGCAGGAAGAATTTGGAGCAGCAGCCTATCTTTTAAAAAAATCTTAGCAGTTAAAGAGTCACTTTACGCTCTCAGTTATGATATATTCAGCAATACTGTAGTATATAGGGTACATAACCTTAATGTGCCCCATTTAATTTCCCTGAAAAGTGAAATTTATTTGTAATGAATGTCAATGGCATTGGGAACTAAATGAAAATAAATAATGCACTAAAATTTTAATCGTAGTCTTTGACATCCTTTCTCGTGTTTGCTAAGACAACTATAAACATTGTGAGCACGCTCTCCAGAGTCAAGGCCCTTGGGAGAATTTCAGTGTCAACATGTAATTGCTCTGATTTCACAAAAGGTATTTTCTGTGTCCTTCTTATGATCTAAAATTATTGGAAAATAGTAACTATGGCATAAAACGTACATGTGGGTTAAATGTATTAACAAAGGGAAGCACGCAGAATGGTATCAGATTCATGCTAATTCCATAGGATATAAATTCTTATTATATCAGAATCAAATGTAAATTTACACCTATATCTTTCTATATACAATGATTGAATTTTTTATTTCTTTTTCAATAAAGTTTTTATCAACTTCTAGAAACACCAAGTATAAATAGGCCTATACATAGGCCACTATACATAGGCCATTCAGAAAAACAACTCTTTGCAGTCACTCAAGATAAGTATCAACTTTGATCATCCAGCAGCGGGACACCATGGGTAGAAGGAACTCCACCAGTGTGCCTGACTTCATCCTCATGGGGCTGGCGGATTCTGAGGAGATGCAGCTGGTCCTCTTCCTGCTCTTCCTCCTCATCTACCTGGTCACGGTGCTGGGGAATGCAGGGATGATCCTGATCATCCGCCTGGATCACCAGCTTCACACCCCCATGTACTTTTTCCTCACTCACCTGTCATTTCTCGACCTCAACTACTCAAGTGTCATCACCCCTAAAACCTTACAGAACTTACTGACATCCACCAAGAGCATCTCATTCCTGGGCTGCTTCATACAGATGAACCTTTTTGCCCTCTTGGGTTCTACTGAATGTTTTCTTCTCTCCTCAATGGCCTATGACCGCTACGTCGCTATCTGCAAACCTCTACTCTATCCAGTCGTTATGTCCACAAGACTGTGCCGTGCTCTAGTAACTGGGTCATATGTGTTTGGTTTTATGGACTCCACTGTCAATGCAGTTTGCATGAGCAGACTGCATTTCTGCAGCTCTCATGTCATCCATCACTTTTTCTGTGACACATCCCCAATTTTAGCCCTGTCCTGCAATGACACATATGAGGTTGAAATCACTATATTCACTTTTGCTGGTTCCACCCTAGTGCTGTCCCTCATCACCATATCTGGATCCTATGTGTCCATTCTCTCCACTATCCTGAAAATTAATTCCACTGCAGGAAAGAAAAAAGCCTTCTCTACTTGTGCCTCTCATCTCCTGGGAGTCACCATCTTTTACAGCACTATGATCTTTACTTATTTAAAACCGAAGGAGTCCTAATCCTTGGGGAAGGATCAGGTGGCTTCTGTGTTTTACACGATTGTGATCCCCATGCTGAATCCTCTGATTTACAGTCTCAGAAACAAAGAGGTGAAAAACGCTGTCATCAGAGTCCTGCAGAAGAGACAGGGCTCCAGACAATTAATGTAACAGTGATGTGGAGCATTTACACTTTTCTGTTTTTCTCTTTTATTTTTCTCCTTCTGGGAAATTCTCTGGTCTCTTTCTGAAAACAACTGAGTCTTTTTTCTTCTCCAGCTGCCCTTGACTTATCCAACATAATCTTGGACATTTATTTACAGGCACATGTTTTTAGAAATTCCTATTTCAACTGTCAATCAAGAATTATGTGTTAAATCTATGATTACTTACATGTGATTTTAAGAGCAACTAAAATGCAAAATAAGAAAATGTTTGTCATTTTAAAAACTATATCATATAATATTCATGCATACTCCAATTTTAGAGAATTTTATAATGAAAAAGACCAAATAATTCTGCTGTAATATAGAGATTAACAGCAACAATTTCAGGAACAATGACTTTCAAATCAAGGATTCAACACTTAGATTCTTCATCTGGCACCTCTTTAGTTTGCAACCCACATTAATTCACTGAAATTCTAAGGTTTGTTATCCCCAACCACATAAGATACGTAATAATGTCATTTCTTGTGATCAGAAGATGGATATAAAATTTTTAGGGCAATAACAATAAATGCTGGCCATTATCATCAGATGCTTTGCATTCCTATAATGTTTTAATACATACTACATATTTTTGAATACTATTTCCTCATGTTTTATGAATTTTTGGTTAATTTAATTTACACATATACAACAGCTGAAAAGGAGAAAATGCCACCAGTTCCCAATTTCGGATTCAGAATAAAGTAAAATATTTAAGTAGAATTAAGTTATAAGAAAGTCTTAATGTTCAAGACAATTTGGAAAATGAAAATTATCAAAGAAAAGAGAAATAGTGTATTAATTATTGACAGTTTTGTGCATGTCTTTCTAGATCAGTGGTTATGTATACATGTCTAAATATTTAATGTAATTTCTGTTATTTCTTGTATAATCTTCGCTGCTTTCTTTATTCACTTAAATTTTTAATATCTAATAATCTCTATGTGATTGAAATCTGTAAGGTTAACGCATTCTCAGTATATGAGCAAAATTAAGACCCTCATTGTATAGTGCTTTTACCTAGAAATACTGTGAATTTACCAATTTAAACATCTGTGTACAGTACTACCTGTTAGGTGTGCTCCTGTGAGCTATGCTAAAACTGCTCCTTTCTGTCATATGACAAGGAGTTTCAGCCAGCTGCTTCTTTGCCTTCTTCTGATGTCTTTAAGTTTGTAATGTTTTTGAAAACATTAATGATTATAATATTTGTCTCATTTATTATACTGTCTTAATAAAAATGTTGCAAATCAAAGAATTGACCATGAGTTTAGAATATGTGGCATTCCATAAGCTTAGGTCAAGAAGAGATATAAAATCTCATTTTTTAAATAGTTTATCTATACATTCTGTAATTACAGTTTGAAATTTCTCTTAGCTATTTTAAGGTTATTTTATAAAGCACAGTTCCGTTTTCCATGGAAACTTTTTATTTTTATTTAAATTTGTGTAACAATTATTATATTGATTGTTTTACTCCAAATGTGATTATAAAAATTGTGTATTTTTTGAAATTTAAGTTAATTTTTGTAAAATTATGTCTAGTTATTTTGGGTGTCTAAAGCACAACATCTCTATTTTAAGAATTACTTTTATCAATGCTTTAATAATTTAAAACTGTCAACATATTTTTCAAATATTTTTAAAACATACTATATTCCTCAAATTTCTGAATCAATTACAAAATTATGCCTTACCCTACATCAATATTACATAAAATTATTATTTATTCCTCTTCTTATATCTATGTTTTTTGAAATCTATGTCTTGAGATATACATGGTTGGTTTTCTTTGAAATTAAATTAAACATTTAATAAATATTTATTGTTCAATAAGTTGTTTGGATACATCTGTCTTCACATAAATGTCTTAGTAATTTCATATATTTATGAACTCTTTCTACTTTCCAGTTATTTTTATAGAATACAGTTTTACCTTACATTCATTTATATGTATTTGTATGATTTTTGAAATTTGCACTCTCAGTATTATTTAAATCTGTGTAATAATTATTGTATTGTTGGCACATACGCATGCTGCATCTTTATCATTTGGAATCCCCCTTTGCCCTCCTGTCAGGTGTGGTCCAACCTCAGCCCTGGCAAACCTGGCAGAGGACACATATAAGGAGGGAGGGTGGAGCTCAGCACCCAAACTTGGAGTTGACCTTAGGGTCCTTCTTTTACTTTTCTGTTTTTAATTTTTTTTTTTTGGCATACGTGTGTGCTTCATAGTTTTTGGTAATTATGTTCAGCGTAGGGGTTTGATTCACACACACATCCTGTCTTGACCACGCTTACTCCCCTGTCCCCCCTGCCATCTTCTCTCCCCATTTCTCCAGGTCCCCTTCCAGTCTTTACACAGTCTACTTCCCAGTTTCGTGACTGGTCTTCTACTTCGCTCTTTAAATTATTTGTGTTTAGGTTCTTCCACTTTAGGGAAACCATATGATATGAAACCTTTTGTGACTGACTCTTTTCACTTAGCATTATAGTACTAAGATCCACCCCTTCCCTAAAAATGCCTCAGATTTATCATTCTTTATGACTGATTAGTGCTCAGTTGTGCATATATACAACATTTTCTTTACATCCACGTCTTGGACACATGATTTCACTATTGTGAGTTTGTGCTGCTGTGTATGCGAGTATGCATGTATTTCTGAAGTACAATGACTTTTAATTGGTAAACTCTTGAAGACCCAGGATAGGCGAAGATTTCCTGAGTGGAACCCAGATTACACAGGGGCCTCCTTTTTCCTAATCTGTTCCCTCATCTTCCCATGAGCCTAAGCAAGCCTATTAACTCGACCTAGCTGCATTTAACTTTGTCTCATTCCGTGCATTAGTGTTTAAAGCACAGAGACCAAAGAAAATATATTTCTTGAGCTCTAGCCACAGAAGTTTCCAGAATTTTTATTTTTTTCTAACTTCTTTGATTTTGATTCTTTACTGCATATTTTCCTTTAATGTGTGCTTTTTCTTCCTTACCTCTCTAAATCAGAAGAAAAATGCTCATTTAAAAGTTATATTCTACCTTTTCAATTCTTGCATAAGATAACTACTACATGATGAACCATTTTTGTTGTTTCCCTTTCTCGTGGCTGACTACTCCACCTTAGGTCATTATAACAGCACATTACTTCCATTGGGATCCATTCTTTGAAGGACGCAATGATAATTCCATAGTTTGAACTATATTACATTTCTAGACAGAGTACAATATGCTGAGTTTTCATGTCCACATTTGTTATGTCACGTGGATATAAGTCATCCATAATACAATGAAAATTCTTCCATGTTTCATTCATTATTTTACAACCCTAGGATTTTATTTGTACCATATAGTGACTGATAGGTTCTCTTAGAACGCACCTTCTAATAGTTACCTACGTAGTTAACATATGTGAATAAAAGTAATTCATTGAAATAATAATATAGTGTGTACATTGTCATGTATAGATACGAATACTTGCAAAGATTTTAAAGAATGGATTTGTATGATGATAAAATTCTATAATTAAGTGTTAACTATTAGACGTACATAAGAAAATATTTCAATTTTATAGAAAATGAATTTTCACCTGGGCTAAAGTGAAGTATTAGTGGCCATAAGATTATAAAAAATATTTAAATCATTGCATTTAAATTGCATTATGTATTTCTCCTATTAATTTCATGTAATTTATTTATAACTTATATAAATAAATCTATAACATAAATTTTACAGTAGAGAAAGATAAAGTTACTAAGTGTAAGCCTTCATAAAAATACTTTAATTAATATTATCCAATTTCTTGCTTCCATTATAAATATTTGTGAAGTTTGATAGTCTCTGAGATGATAAAATCAAAATGGAAGAAATATTTGATGTTTAAAATTAAATAATATATTTCATTTATTTTAAAAGTTAGTCTGCCTTTTATTATTAAGTATATTTGTAATTTATTTCAGAATTTTAAAATGGTTTTCAGTAAAATATAAATTTTAGAGACCAGAAATTGGAATCTGATAAAACTATTGCTAAAGTAATATGTGTCATAGAATTTAATATTTCATAAAATAATGATTCAGAAATTTCAATATGGTTTAAAATAAGAATTATACAAAAATTTGGAGGCTTTCAGCATGTGGATAGAAAAGCGATCTGTAGCTGAGTTTAGGATCATAGGTATTGATACACTGCATTTTCTTTTGTTAACAGAGACACTAAGAAAAACACTAGAAAATTTCATGCATGAAGACAAACTCAATATTGAAATTTATTTTCAAAATAATCCTCTCCCCCATCCAAAACTCATGTGTATGTTGATTCATCAGTGACTTCTACTCACCACCTCCTAAAGTATTTTTCAAAAAGCTAAAGAGAAGTCATATTTTCCAATTTTGGAAGAATATTGCTTTGATGTCAAAGGCAGACAAAGGTATCATAAATGTGAAAATTCTAAACAACAAGTTGGCTGCTGAGTTCAGCAATACACAAAAACAATAATGTATTGTGTAAGGTTAGGCAAGGCTGGTTTGTTTGGTTTGACTTTCACAATTCACGGTAATCACCCTATGAAGGAACTAAGAAGGAAAGTGTGCATATCACATCTCAGTAGATGTAATATTTTTCAGAAGTTTCAATGTGCAAAAATGACAAAAACTTTGACCAAACACATATTAAAGTGGAAATTCGTAGGAATGGTAGCATTCTGCCTTTATCCCTTATTCCTTTAGTTTTTGTCTCTTTTGTTGTATTGAGAGACAGATTTGTCTCCTCAAGAAGTGTCTTTAGTCTTTAACTCCAATAAGGAAATCTCAGAAAATAGAATTCTATCAAAAATATGGTGGCACAAGCCTGTAATCCCAGCTATTCGGGAGGCTGAGGCAGAAGGATCACAGGTTCAGGGAGAGCCTGCCAAGTTGGTGAGACTTCTCAGATGAAGAAATACAAATGGCAAACAAATATATGAAAAAATGTTCAACAACACTTGTCATTTGAGAGATGCAAATTAAAACAACACTGAGATTCCATCTCACCCCAGAAAGAACGGCTATTATCAAGAAATCAACCAATAACAAATGCTGGAGGAGCTGTGGGGAAAAGGAACCCTTCTCCACTGTTGGTTGGAGTGTAGACTGGTGCAACCACTGTGGAAATCAGTGTGGAGATTCCTCAAAAAACTAGGATTAGAGGTCCTATTCCACCCAGCTATTCTCCTTCTGGATATCTTCCCAGAAGAATTAAAAACATCATACCACAGTGATATGTGTGCACCCATGTTTATAGCAGCACAATTTGTAATAGCTAAATCTTGGAAACAACACAAATGCCCATCAACCAAGGAATGGATAAAAAAGATGTGGTATTTTTATACAATGGAGTATTACTCAGCCATAAAGAAGGATAAACTGGAGACTTTTATAGGCAAATGGATGCAACTTGATACCATACTCATAAATGAAATAAATTAGACTTGCATGTGTAAACATTGTATTGTCTCCCTGTTGTGAGAAATTGAAAGAGAAAATAAGGTTTAAAATGTACAACTGAGGGCCGGTGAGATGGCTCAGCGGCATAAGCGCCTGCCTTGCAAGCGCGAGGGCCCGAGTTCGACTCCTGGATCCCACATATGAAAAAGGGGCCGGTGATATCGCTCAGCGGCACGGGTGTCTGTTGGCGCGCGAGGTCCTGAGGTCGACCCCCTGGTACCCACAAAAAAAAAAAAATGTACAACTGATATTGTGAAATGAGAAGAAATTGTTTAAAAGGAAAAAGGAACTAGGATGGGGGAAAAGGGCAAGGAAGGAGGGGAAAAGGGCAAGGAAGTAAGGGAAAAGGGAAAAAATGCAAGTTAATTATACTATTAGTGTCTCTTAGTTCACAGAAAAGGAAGGTTCGTACTAATATTGATTACAGAATTTTTATGCCCATACCTTGCAGTCTGAGGAACTACTTTAAAGATAACAATATGCAATGTATTAACTATTGTTATTCCCTATTATCTTGTTATGAAATTTTTTATCTTTTTTCCATAAAATAAAAAAATATTAAAAACTCTTTGGATGTAGCTCGGTGGTACAATCCCTCTGCATCTGAACTCCAGTACCAAAAAAAAAAAAAAAAAATCTAGAACGTGTAAGTTTATCTCAAACACTCTTACATATTCACAAAATTCAAAATGTAGCGACTGAACTGACAGCAAGGAGAAGTAAAGGAAACCTCTCCACTCTGCTGGAGGGACCATAACTGTAAAAAGTATCTTGAGAAATGGTTTGAAAATTGCTAATACGGTTATACACTCTGTATATGTATATGTATAATGATGTCTGGCTAGGTGAATTGCCATGGATGAGAACAAAATCAACAACCAAGGGGAGGAAATGTGCAGAATAAGTCATTTGCTAACATATCATACGGCTTTATTTTAAATATCAATAAATTTTTTCTATGATTCATGTTGGGTACATGAATTTATGGTTCACCAATTATAACTCGTATGTGAAGGACAAATGGTGGATGGAGCTTACCTCTAATGACCAGAGAACTGCATAGGATGAGAAATATGATTTACTGGAAGAGGAAGTGTACACAGTTTCAATTTGTTATATATAATTTTATGGTAAAATGAATTAAAGACTGATGTGAATATATAAATTTAGTTTTACTTCTATGTGATATTTATTATGAAATCCAAGAATGTTTTAATTTAAGAAACTACATAGTTATATTTGTAAGATTTATCAGACATTTAAGTTAACAGGATCCGTTAGTTTATTATGTACATGGACTCAGAGCCATATGTACACACAAACACACACGCACATATATGTACGCTGGGTAATCTGCATGTATGTACTATTTTGAATACTCCAAATTTAAACCTTCTATGACCCAAAAACCATCATAAGCTAATTAAAAAGATAATCATTTTATACATGTAATAGACCCAATTTATTATCAAGAAGGCATACAAATATGGGCAAAATGTGAAATTCGGCACTACAGAAACACAAATATAAAAGTATATGTAAGTTCACTTTAAATTAATTTGAGATAAAAATTCACATGACAAAATAATGTCAATGGGAACATTTCAGTGGCAATTATTGCATTCACAATGTTGTGCAAACACAGCCTCCATCTACTTCTAGAACATTTCCATCAGTACAGCACATCCATTGATTAATTCTTCCTGCGCCTCACTTCCTTCAAGCCCTGGAAATCTATTTACCACCTTGACTGTCGTCCTATTCCCAATATTTCATGTGAAGGACTCATAGTAATGGTGACCTTTGTTGCCTCGCTACTTTGAATTTGCATGTTTTCAAAATTCTTCCCTGCTATTTTATGTACAGATGCTCCATTCCTTTTTCAAAACATGTGTCACTGCGCTGAATCTATGATCTGCTCTCTTAATATTTTCAAATAGGCAATACTGTGCTATTAACTTCAGGAGCAATGTTTTACCACAATTCTCTAAAGCTCCTTTGTTTTTATAATCTGGAATTCATGCCTATTTATTAGAAACTCCCCCATCCAAGCCTTCTAGAACCACCCCTCCCTTTCTGTGTTGATAGAGTTGTGTATTTCACACACCTCAGATAAGTGAAACGCTGCAGTATTTCTTCTGTGACCTGGTTGTTTCACTTAGCATGATCTTCTCCAGCTTCACCCTGGTTATTGCATATTACAGGATAACTTTTGCGTTTTTTTATTACCACATGTTTGCAGTATATAATTTATTTATTAGCATGTGTTTGCATTCCTTGTGTGGAGTTGATCCACATCTTAATTCCTTTCTCCATCCCCTTTTCTGCCCCTCCCTCTATCTCTTGAACTCTTCCCATTTTGAGAAAGAGCTATCTCCCACCTCCTGTTATCTATTTTTTATTTTGCTTTTTATTTATACTTTGGTTTTCTTATATGAGAGAAATCATGTGATATTTAAGTTTGTGTGTCAGGTTATAATTTTTCAATGCTGAACAAAATCCTAATGTTTCTATATATTTTATTTATCCATTCCTCCGTGAATAGTTATTCAGATTGTTTCAACATATTAGTGATTATTTTGCTATGAAAAAATAAAACAAAATTTCATAAGAAAATGAGAGAATAAGAATATTTAATACACTGTGTGTTATTATCTTCAGAGCAGTTATTCAGAGTACAAGACATAGACCAAAATTATTCTCACAAAGAAGAAATAAACAGATATCAGCACCTTTAATTATACCACAGTGAGCATGGGGTATTAATACTTCTTTGAGACGATGTTAGCAATACTTTTGTATAAATGCCGGTGGGTGGGATAGCTGGAATGTAAAATACATAAATAAATAAATACATGCATGCATAAAGCCACCCCTGATGACAAATTGCCCCAATAATTAGTGCGTAATCTCTAGGCATTTCATTAGAATCTCAGATGCTTCATGGATAATGAAAAACATTGTTTGGCATTTCCTTAGGGAGAATCTGAGTTTAAAAAATACATAAACTGTTCTGAAAAACCTCATGTTAAGGAACACATTAGATGGGCTGGTGAGATGGCTCAGTAGCATAAGCGCCTGCCCGGCAAGCGCGAGGGCCCGAGTTTGACTCCCGGAACCCACATACGAAAAAGGGGCCGGTGATATCGCTCAGCGGCACGGGCGCCTGCTGGCGCACGAGGTCCTGAGGTCGGCCCCCGGGACCCACAAAAAAAAAAAAGAAAGAAAGAAAGAAAGAAACACATTAGAAAATCAAGAGAAGTGTCAATACAGGTAATGAAAATTGTTTTGTGTGTGCCATACGTAGTCACTTTCTATAGAAATGGTCACATTTTGGTATGGCTTCATCATCTAATTTAACTGACCATTTATGTTCCCATTTCTGTGCCTTCTGCCCAAGAAGCAATGTGACTCTGTTATTCTCTTCATATAAAATTTGAACATTGCACTGAATTTGAGATGGAAGTTACTCATAACTATCTTTGAAACACACATGCAGTGTGAATTTCCTAGAAAAGAATTAGCTATAAATCTTATATCTAATGGGTTCCACCACAGGAGTGCTACAGCATAAATAAATATAATTTCTTAAACTTCAGAATTTAAAACGGCAGGTGTTCAGTCTCTCAATCTACTATTCTTCCAATCTTTAGTTATTTTTGGCCCTAGACTCCTTTTGGGAGTCTCTAGAAAATAATTATTGCTTATGTAAAAGAATGTACAAACACAATTCATTACCAAGGTCTTGATGAGGGAGTGAAGTTTGCACCTCACACTATATTGTGGAAGGTATTATTTGAGAACTTGGAGACTCTGAAGTAGTCAATTTTTAGGGTAATGATAAAATGTTCATTTTGCTGTGGAGTCTGATTGATCATTGAACTCCAGAGCTGATGAAAGGAAACATTTTTATCTTTCTTACAAAGAGGCAAGTTTAAATTATGCATGGTTTCTCTTATATGAGAATCCCAAAATATAAATAAACAGCAAAATAAAGTATAGATAATAGGAAGTAGGGAGATCTTTTTCAAATGGGAAGGGGAACAAGAGATAGAAGGGGAGGGGAGGAAGAGAAAAGGATTTTTAAGATAGAGAATGGAAGAAAATAATGCTATGCTTGTGTCTCTTTAAGATAGGTCTTCTCATCACCCTGGATGGAGGAGCACAACCTCACAGTGGTGACCGAATTCATCCTGCTGGGCGTCACAGATCGCCCTGAGCTGCAGGCTCCACTGTTTGTGCTGTTCCTCACCGTCTACCTGACCTCACTGGTGGGCAACTTGGGCATGATCGTCCTCACCCAGGTGGACTCCAGGCTGCAAACACCCATGTACTTTTTTCTTAGACACCTGGCTCTCACTGATCTTGGCTACTCTACAGCTGTGGGACTCAAAATGCTGGTAAATTTTGTTGTGGATGAAAATACAATCTCCTATTATGGTTGTGCTACACAGCTGGCTTTCGTGTTTATGTGTCTTGCTAGTGAACTTTTTATTCTCTCTGCGATGTCCTATGACCGCTATGTGGCCATCTGTAACCCACTGCTGTACACTGTCATCATGTCACAAAGAGTGTGTTGGGTACTAGTGGCAATTCCCTATCTCTACTGCACGTTTGTATCTCTTCTGGTCACCATAAAGATTTTCACTTTATCCTTCTGTGGACACAATGTCATCAGTCATTTCTACTGTGATAGTCTCCCTTTGTTATCATTGCTTTGCTCAGATACTCATGAAATTGAAGTGATAATTCTGATCTTAGCCGCTTTTAACTTGATTTCCTCTCTTCTGGTGGTCCTCATGTCCTACCTGCTCATCTTTGTGGCCATTCTCAGGATGAACTCCGTGGAGGGCAGGTGCAAGGCCTTCTCCACCTGTGGGTCCCACCTGACCGTGGTCACAGTGTTCTATGGGACTTTGATATTTATGTACGTGCAGCCCAAGTCCAGTCACTCCTTTGACACTGACAAAGTGGCTTCCGTATTTTATACTGTGATCATTCCAATGTTGAACCCATTGATCTATAGCTTGAGGAACAAAGATGTAAAATGCGCCCTCCAACAGAAATGGAAAAAGATAAACACTATTTTTTCATAAAGGTAATAAAGAGCACGTTCCCTAAGAGTCAGGCTTCTGAGACAGCCTGCTCTGTTTTTCTCCAGAATAGACACCAACCACGAATGCACTCAAGGAGTATTGAAAGATTGGCCTTCTTGCACTAGTCAACTTCTAAATGGCTAAAACAAAATTAGTGAAGAAAACAATAAAATCTTTGCCTCCTTTGAAGAAGAGAAGTGAATTATAAACATAATAATGGAAGGAATATTATGCTATAGTAAAATGGGCTTAGGATCTGTAAACCCCGGGTGTAGACGATGAGAGAAGGGTGTCTGAGCGGGAATAAGGAAAAGCAGTCGGCACCCTGAGGAGTTAAATGGTTGTTGTGCTTTTTTCAACTATCACAATAAACTTTCCTGTGTGTGTACCTCTGTGTGTTTGTAGTTTTTGTTAGCAAGGATTTTTCTGTTGCAATCTTCATGCAAATCTATGGATGCTGTTAATTCAACCTGGACTCGGGGCAGAGGAGGCTCCCTGTAATGGGTTGATTTGAGGAAACTGGTCCTAAGAATTGGCTCAAAAGGTCCTATTCCACGCGGTGATCCGAGATTCCTCTGTTCTAGTCACTGCCCTACTTTCACAAGGGAGCTCAAGAGCATCTATTAACTCAACACATCTGGCTATCCAGCAACCCACAGGTTCAGTGCAGCATATTATTTTACCAAATCTGTTGCTTTTTATCATAGTGAATATATCAATTTTATCAGTTTATTGAGATCTGCCATGTATGCCTCTGTTCTTTCTTGTTGCTTTTGCTTACTGGCTTGTTCTTCATTCCTTACCACCTATTTGCATGCAACGATTGTTACTCTTGCTTATCTCTATTAGGGAAAATACTAATACCTAAAAGTCCTATTTTGACCTTGCATAAGGTACCTACTGGGTATCTTTCAGGAAGAATTAAAGTGAACACTGTCATATGGCAGTGATCCAGGCGTACATGTGTCTACAGCAGCACAACTCATCATAGTTAAATCTTGGAAGCAGCCTATATGCCCATCAACAGATGAACAGGTAATGAAAATCTCATATTTATGCAGTAAAGAAGAACCACCTGCCATAAAAGAATAAATTTGAATCATTTTCAAGAAAATGTATTCACCTTGAGACCATAATCTTAAGTGAAATAAATATGATGCACAAGGTTAAATATCACAGTTTCTCTGATATGAAAAACCCAAAATATTGTATAAATAAAGAGAAAAATAAAAGATAGCTAATAGGATGTAGGGAGAGAGACCTTTATCGAATGGGAAGGATATCAAGAGATGACGTTAAGCCAGGCATAGTGGTGCACGCCTGTAATCCCAGCACTCAGGAGGCTGAGGCAGGAGGATCACTGTGAGTTCAAGGCTAGCCTGGGCTACAAAGAGCATTCAAGTCCAGCCTGAATTGCATAGTGAAACCCTGTCTCAAAAAAGATACACACACACATACAGAAAGAGATGAGGGGGGGAGGAGCAAAGCAGATGAAAATATATTGAGACGTGTTATGTCCACGTGCCACCTCCCCACAAGGAATGTAATTGTTACATAATGCCAACATAGACTAATAAAAATAAAAAAGGAAAAAGGAAAAGAAAGATACCTACTGTAAGATGAATTAGGCATATTGCTTTTCTTTCTCATATGAGTGACTTTACTCATATTTGGTCCGTGTGACAGTGAACTGCTGTTTTGGTTATGTACCATTCTCTGCAACAGTTTTATTATCTGACTTGGAAAAAGCAGAGAAAGGTAATTTCATGCTTTGAATGGAGCTATCTTTCTAGGGAGGGCATAGTATAGTATGTATTGATGTATATATATTTGTATGTCAACACACTTGTTCAATTAACATTTCTTTCATCCTCCACCTACTTTTGAGAATTTATATCATTCAGTGTTCATGGGATTTTCATTGCATCACACAGAAACATCTGTTTCAATAGTAGAGTACCATGTAACAAAAGTACTGTTTAGCCAATCCATGGCAATAAAAATAAATCTTTTGAACAGTAAAAGCCTAGGTATGTTGTTACACTGAGGTAATTATTACAGAAGAGTTAACACCGTTCATTATTTGATTATGATAAAGTTCTATAATGCTTATCACTTATCTATTTATATGTATGAAAACATCATATCTTAGAAAATAAATGATTGAAATTGACAAATGAAATGTTAGTATGTGACTGTTATTAACTATAGAAAAATTTAAATTACTGCATTTTAAAATTATTACATGCTTTCCAAATTAATTTCAGAGAAAACAAATTTTATAATAAAGTTTTTAATATCTGAATTTATAAAATCATACCATGAATAGTACAACCCATTAGTCCAGTTTTATTACAAATCATGAAATGATGATAACCCCTCAAATTTTAAAATAATAACAGAACAAAAGGTGTTGAAGTTTATAATTATATAACATATTTCATTTATTTTTAAAGTTCATCTGTGTTACGTTGTTAAATAGACTTATAAGTCTTTTAACAAAATTTAATTTTTTATCCATTAAATATTAGTTTTCAAAACAAGGAATTGGAATCTGATGAAACTATTGCTAAGATATTCGAGTCAACAGAGTTCAATATTTCGTACAATTCCAACTCTCCTAGTTCAATGAAGTTTAGAATAAAAAATAAAAGAAAAGAGGGGTCTATAAAAAAGCAATCCATAGTCAAATGTAGGATCTTAAGCATGGTTCATTACATTTTTCATTTATATCAACACAAAAAATAATAGCAGAAGAAATATTGATTAAGTAGGACCAAAAATTGGAAATTAGTGTTAAAATAATTATGGGGAAAGGATCAACCAATTTTTAGGAATCCTCCAAGAAAAATAAAGAGACAGCATATTTTCCAGGTTTTGGAGGAGGAATATTTCCCTGACCTCAAAAGCAGATAAATATATTATATATTGGAAAATTCTAATTAAAATGTTAGCTGGTGATTCTAGTGATATGTAAAAGAAAGTAATCTATCATATTGGATTTAAACAAGGACTTGATGTTTGGTTTTATATTCAAAAACCATGAAGTTATTCACCACATCAAGAATGTTAAATCTATCTATCCATCATCTATCTATGCATGTGTATGAAAAATTTTTACAAGTTCTAATATGTGGTATTGGCAAAAATCTGGACCAAGCGTTACATGAAAATTCCTAGGACGGGTGATGTTCTCCTTTTTTTCCCTTGCCTTCGATTGCATCTGTGAGTTTTACTTCCGCTCATGTCCGAAGGAGGCCGCGGAGCACCGCGCGTGGAAGGAGCACCGCGCGTGGAAGGAGCACCGCGCGTGGAAGGAGCAGCGCGCGTGGAAGGAGCACCGCGCGTGGAAGGAGCACCGCGCGTGGAAGGAGCACCACGCGTGGAAGGAGCACCGCGCGTGGAAGGAGCACCGCGCGCAGACCGGTATTCGCGGTCGCCCCAGCCTGCTCCTCTCCTGAGCCTGCCAGGCGACGCCGCGATGCAGTCATCGCGCGCGTTCGTGACTCCCGCTGTGACCGGAGAAAGGCTCTGGGAAGTCCGAGTGGGGAGCTGACTGCGGAGAATCGGTGTCTCCCCACGGGAAACAGAGCCCGTCTGGGAGCTCGTCTCTCCCGTTCAGGGGCTGGAACGCGGAGCAGACAGTTCGATCTGAAGACCATGGGGACGCCTGATACTCATAAATCACCTGCGCCTGCTCGTGCACGCTGGCGGATCGACCTAACTCTCCTCCCGCGGGTAGGTGACACTGCGCTCCTCACTCACCGGGAAGTCTAAATGTGAGGTCTAAGTATCTGTGCAATTTTTCAAATCCAATTAGACTAAAGATAGAAATGATGTATTCTCTTTGCTACGTGACTCAAATAACTATCCACAGAAAGATAAGTGGCAGGGCCGTGATCGAAGCTGACTATAACCTCCGAAGTCCCTACTGGTAAATTCGACTTCTTGAGTATTTACCAGGAGGAACAAATAGTCGGTATGGGCTATGTTTGACCACAACATATGGAGAAATTTTATGGGTCTTAGAACCTGCAGAAGTTTTAGGGGAGATTTTGCCAGATAGAATGGACACTACTTAAGTGTCCCCAAAATACATGATTCTGTGTTGCTCAGGAAGGCTACCAAAATTACTGAAAGTTGATGTAGAAGAGTTTTTACCCTCTTTTTGATTTTTGCATTGCCCAGGGTGCAAAACCCCAAGATGGAGAGATCCTCTGATGGTAAAATCGGTTTGTGTGTCTCTAGTGACACCGAGTGATGGATGGAGTTTCAGTGTTGGTCCCAAACACAACACACGTCTAAGCAAGAACAAGACCAAGTCCAAGGGCTGGGGAAGAGCGATTACTGGTAATGTTTGCTTAGTGAGCAGTATCCTCGGTCGCCACCCTAAAACACACGCAGGCACACACACACACACACACACAATTTGCAAGTTAGAGACCAATAGAATAAAATCTTGAAATAAACTCAAAATTTAAGAATTAATTTATGTTTTCTTCTTTTTATTTTAATGTGGGTACCGGCGGTCGAACTCAGGACCTCGCGCTTGCCAGGCAGGCGCTTGTGCTGCTGAGCTATCTCACCGGCCCTCATCTTTTTCATTTGGGATAAATTTAGAAAGTGAAGAGGGGACAATATAATGATTAACAAAGGATATAATTTTGAAATTTTAGTTACTGAAACGTTATTGTGTCATACTTACAAGATAATTCTACTCAAAAGCTATTTTGAGAAAATTGTTTAGAAAATTAGCTCTTATCAGGGACAAATCCAAGCAAGAGCTTGGAAGAAAAACAAAAGATAAGAGGAAATGTTCTATAGGAACTGCTTCTGTTCTTCACATCTACTGGAATGAAAAGCAACCTTGGCTTTGCTGTCTGTGTATTTCAGTAGAGGGAGAAAGAAACGAAAGATAAAAATATTAAATCAGTTCAGGGACTCTCCCTTCCCAAAGCTAATTAAACAAATCCATAACGAAAAGCTCATAATTATTGGCATTGATGATGATCTTGATTGTCAAATTAAGGACGGTGTAAGAGAGTGAACGAGGTGTTGAGTTGCTTCTGAGTAGTAACCACGTGGGTAGTACTTCCATGCATCTAAGTAACATCACAGCGTCTTGCGTCACAAAGGACCCTGTTTAATGCACGTGCCATTGGTTCTAGACGCAGAGATAGGAGGCAGGAAATACTGAAGAGCTGGTGCTGCACAGATAGACCAACCCAGGACTCATGCACGGTATACTGAATAAAGTACTTTTACACTAAATCAAACAAAACAAATACTGCAGATTTTGAGCATGTTTTATTTTGTTGCACATAAACATATTATGTGTCCAACTTCTGTCTTTAAACTTAGCCTTCATTTTTAATAGATTCAAAATTTGTACATACTTGAGAGGTAAAATATAAAAATGCAACATATGGATATGATTTACGATGATCAAATCAGGATGATTATTATTTCCACCTCCTCAAACATTTATCATTTCTATGAGTTTGTAAACACTGGACTCTTTCAATTATTGTGAAGTATATCCTAATTTTTAAATATGCAATATTTTAATTCACTTGATATGCCTAACTGAAATGTAAAAGCCCTCAGTAAAATGCAATGGATTACTGGTATTGAAAAAAGAAACTAGATTAAAAATTCTTCAAAGAAACCTAATAACTTTAACTGAAGATAATGTCAATATTGGATGCAAACTTGTATGTACATTGTATCACTTAAATTAGTCCAATATAAGAATATGAATAATATGAATAAGAATATGAAAAAGCACGAGTCTATTAATTGGAGCAAAATAACAAATAGCCAACAAAAAAATGCACACTGAACCAAAATATGAGCAGTAAGTTAATACCATATCATTAATTAATATTTTATACAAATTTTCAGGCTATTTTATCTCATTGAGTCTCAACTGTTTTATCGGACACACATTCCAGAGCCCTTCCACAGAATAATGAGATAATCACTGAAACGTTCTTAGCATAATTCTGGGCACAGATGATGTGTTATGTAAGTACTAGAAATCTCCTTCATAATTATTCTATACAATAAATCAAGCTATCAGATTTTTTTTTTCAATGTGGGTACCGGGAATCGACCTCAGGACCTCGTGCTTGCCAGGCAGGCGCTTTCACTGCTGAGCCATCTCACCAGCCCCAAGCTATCAGATGTTAACAAATAAATATTGCAAGTAATTTAAAAGTTAAAACTGTTTCCAAGCAAATGAAAGATAAATAGGATTCACTGGGAAAGAACAGACATAATAAGTTGCTGGAATGAAAATTTGTGAGAAGAATTTGTGTAAAGAGAGGTCAAAATAATATGAGAAGACCAGCTTGTTTTTAGCAGAAGAAATGAAATGTGCAAATGGAAGAGAATTCAAAGATCCAAAAAGTCGCCAAGAATGATTAGTGTCGAAGTGCAGATCCGTTAGTGGGCCGAGAAAGCAGAATGATGTGGGAGAAATTAGTAAGGAAAGGTACCAGAACTACTTCCCAGAGAGTCACTGAAATTCCCTGGGATGGTGGATGGCAGGCATGGCCTGGGAAGACTTCCGTGGGAACCGAGAAGAGGACAGCTGGAAGTCACTCTGGCTCGTGAATCCCAAAACGATGCTCTCTTTTACCACTGGAAACACAAATACACTCATGTGCACTCATGTCTAATATACACACATTTAAATATCACGTTTGTATAATTAATAACTACATGATAACATTATTACATAATATACTGAAGTAAATATTGATTCATTAATATAAACTATATCCAACAGTGAATAAATAAGTTGTCCAAACCGTTCTAAGAAATTCAATTGTTTCTAGTGAGTTTTTAAATCTGAAGTTTGTGACAAGATGGGAAGAAAAGCAAATAAGATGGGAAATTTTAATTGTTAGCCAAACTAGGCTGACATTGAACGAGACACTTAAAAACATGGTATCTAACCACAAATAATCACATTGTCTATTTCTATCTTTCCATTTTTACCATTAAAAGATGAACACATCAAGGTTTAAATGGCATCTGGGAATCACACCCAGGTGCACGAGTTCCTTCTCATGGGTGTCTCCGACAGCCCAGAGCTGCAGGGTCCCCTCTTCTTCGTCTTCCTGGTCATCTATGGGCTGACGGTGGCAGGGAACCTGGGTATCATCACCCTCACCAGTGTGGACTCCCGACTGCAAACCCCCATGTACTTCTTCCTCCGACACCTGGCTGTCATCAACTTCAGCAACTCCACTGTCATCGCCCCTAAAATGCTGAGCAACTTCTTGGCAAATACAAAAACCATCTCGTACTACGCATGTGTCACCCAGCTGGGAGGATTCCTGGTTTTCATTGTGGCTGAGATCTTCATGCTGGCCGTGATGGCCTATGACCGCTACGTGGCCATCTGCAACCCCCTGCTCTACACGGTGGTGGTGTCCCGGCGGGTCTGCCTGCTGCTGGTGTCCTTCACGTATCTCCATGGCCTTTGCACAGCTCTTGTAGTTACACCTTGCATATTCTCCATGTCTTATTGTTCTGCCAACTTAATCAACCATTTTTACTGTGACAATGTCCCTTTGCTAGCATTATCCTGTTCTGATACCTACATTCCAGAGACAGTGGTGTTTATCTTCTCTGGAATAAACTTGTTTTTCTCCATGACTATTGTTCTAATATCCTACTTCAACATTGTCCTTGCCATTTTAAAGATACATTCCGCAGAGGGGCGATGGAAAGCCTTTTCCACGTGTACTTCTCACATGACTGCTGTTGCCGTGTTCTACGGGACTCTCCTCTTCATGTATGTGCAGCCCAGGACCAACCACTCCTTGGACACTGACAAAATGGCTTCTGTCTTCTACACGCTGGTGATACCAATGCTGAACCCTGTCATTTATAGCCTGAGGAACAAGGATGTGAAGGACGCTCTGAAGAGATTCCTCAGTAACCCATGCCGAACGCTCAAACTAATGTAAATTTAAAACTACGGCTCTCTTCACTTAAGGGTTTCCATGTCATCATAAAAAACAAAACACTGCTTTTTAAAAAAGTAGTAATACATGGTTGGCGATTCCCTTAGTTTCAGTACAGACATTTTAATTAATTTTTACCAGTCCTTTCTCCCATAATAACACATGTAAATTGTAAAGAGTAATTTTGAAAGAAACACACTTTAGAAATAAAATACAATATACAAAGTGGTTTAGAAAGCCTGTGATCAGGTGGTGGAGGTGTGTGAGGGCCGTCTACTGAGAGGGACTGAGAGTCTGATCATTACTCCCCTTACGAAAGGCATCTTTTGTTCAAGCATTAAAGATAACGCTTTATTTTGGAAGCAATTTGTCCATTAAATTTTCGACTTTAAAAAAAACACATTTATTTTGTTCTTAAAGAAGTATGTATCACAAAAAATCAATTTTAGCAGAAGATAAATGGTGATCAAAAAGTATTTATTTCATATGGAAATATGACATGTGGAAAATAGACAAGAGCATTCTCCTTTCTCCTCTCTCTCCCCTGATGCGTGTATACAGAGTAAATTGTTGATATTCACCCAAAAACCGTATTTGCACCTCTCATGGAACTGTATAGATTTGATTCTCTCTGCTATGAAACCAAAATATTAGGCATCACTTCTTTTAGTATTTGTATTTAATGTGACTTGGAGTGAAATGCTATTAAACCAAAAACAATACTATTTGCAAAATGTCTGTACATGTAAAATGCTCCTAACATGCCGCAGGGTGAAGGAGAAGAGGCCAGACGTGGGAGATAAAGGCAGTGTCTCGAGAGAAGACTGATGCATGATATTTCAGGGAGATTAGAAATAAACCAAATCCAGAGACTGTGAGACTCAAAGCAATGAATCAACGCTTAACTTCATTCTTAAATAAGTAGAACAGTTGCACACTGATGGGTGTCCCCCGTCTGGAGGTACAACACTGACAGCAGTTTGATAGCTGCAGCCTTTAATCATTTATGTATATGTTAGGGGTTGGCAGTGGTGACCCCTTGCTAAGCTCACAGGGGAGAGCTATCTCTCTGCTTTTCTTCCAGCTTTTAGAGTTTGCCTAGAACCTTCATGCTGCGCTCTGCTTCTCACCAGAAATTCCATCATTTTGATCTCTCCTTCTACTGCCTTTGTACTTTTCTTCCTTCTTTCCTTGTACTTACATTTGACCACTGTAGATAATTCATTAGAGTCTCCTGATCCCTAACATAAGCACATAAGCAAGTTCCTTTTTCCATACAAGGTAACCTGTTCATGAGGTCTGGGAATTAAGACCTAAATGTTTTTGAGGGTTGAATATTTCTGCCTACCACATGTCTTTTGGCGTATTTGGTGAAACTTACCTGCCTAAAATCATCTACCTATTTCCTTCAACCTTGTTCAATATCATCATTTTACAAATGTTTCCATCACATTACCAAGTGCCAAAGATAATCAACTTAGAAAAAGAAAAAAATTTAGTTTTAGTTTTATTTTGGGGTTGTTTATGTATTTATTTAATCAGTTCTTAATTCAACCAGAGTCTCCTGCATCCTAGAGAAAAGGTTGATTTTGTCTTGAACTAGATGATGCATGAGCTTTGAGGAAACCAAGACCACAACTAATGGTAAAGAATTGGAGTCAAAAACTGAACCAGTGTGAACCACTATGAACCAGTGTGAGCAAAATCTCAGGAGCATAATTTAAAGGAGCTGCTTTAAGAGTACAGAATAAGGTTCAGGAGAAATTACTCGACACTTGAACAGAGAAACAGTAGACAGATGGAAGCAGGATTTAAAAAATATTTAACAGAAACTCTCAAGCTGAAAAGTACATAAGGCAGAATTAAAAACATGAAAGAAGGCATTGAGAGTCAAGAATTAATGAGCTCAAATGTATGCTACTCAGGAAATACACAGTTGGAGGAGAAAAAAAGACCAAAAAGTGAAGAGGAAGTGAACAAAACTTAGGAGAAATCTAAGACAACATTTTGGAAAATCAATATATGGGTGATTGAGGTTTGAGAGAGCTAGAGAATGCCCAAAGGATGGGAAGGTTATTCAAAAGACTTCCCTAGTCTAGAGAAATACCTAGGAATAGAAAGGTCATATAAAAAAACAACCATGAGGTGAATAGCTTTCCTCTACTGTTCTCTTCTGCCATGATGTTTGTATGTCAGAATCAGCTAACCATGGATTGAAACTTCTGAAGACATGAGCCAAAATAAATATTTCCTCCTTTAGTTGTTTCTGTCAAGTATTTGGTCGTAGGATGAAAAGATGACAGTTATACTCACTGAAGATAAAAACTATTTTGACAAATTTAGAATGTTCTAATATTGTAAGCATGTGTAAACCACTCACAACTTTCACATGAATACCAAAAAGACAATCAAAATTAATAATAAATACATTAATATATAAGAGATAAGCAAGGTAGAAAGACATGAAATAGGACATCAAATATGCGAATACTGAGAGGTATGGGAGCAAATGTAAAGTTTTCTTATTGTTAATTTTCTTTTTTTGTGTTTCTGTTCTTAACTTTATGATAATGTTAAGTTCCTATTATTTCAAGGTATCTTGTTTTAAAGATTTTTTATACATCACGGTAACTGAAAAACAAAATCCATAATACACAAACTCAAAATACAAAGGAACTATATGACACTACCACATAAATCACAATGTAAGAGTTAGAAAAGCAGAAACCACCATAAAATTAGAAAATAAGTTAAAAAGTGAAAATAACCAAATAATCCCTATCAGTAATTACCTCAAATGCAAGTGCATTAAATTCTTCAAGTAAAATATGTAGAGTAATTGAATGAATAATTTTTAATTAAAAAACAAGACCTAACTCTCCCTTGCTTGCAAGAAATCCACTTCATCTTTAATGACAGGAATATACAAAAATAAGGGGATGCTATTGGATCTTCAACACACATGGAATCCAAAAAAAAGGAAGTAGCCACACTTACATCAGATAAAATAGACTTAAATCAGACTCAGTAAAAAGCACTAAGAATGGACTCGGTATGATGACAAAAGGGCCAACTGAGCCAGAGAAAATAACAATCCTAAATACATGCAGCCAAGAAGAGAGTACCCAAATACATAAAGGAAATATTAATAGACCTATGACTCATTTTTGAAAAAGTTTAATAAGATGCTGAAAATAATGTGTATTATGTTGCTGCTTGGTAGAATACCCTGCAGATGCCTGTTAAATCCATTTGCTTTACAGTGTAGCTTAACTCTGATATTTTTCAGTTGAATTTTGGTATGGATGTCCTATTGGTGAATATAGGGTATTAACTTCACTCTGTTATTGTATTTGGATGTATATATCTCTTTTTCTCCAGTAGCATTTATTTCATGAATATTTGGTTCATATATGTTTACAATATTATAAATTCTCAGTTGATTGTTGCCTTCATCAATATGCAATGACCTTCCTTTTCTCTTCTGAATATTTGACTGAAAGTCTGCTTTTTGGTTATGACTATAGCTACTCTTGCTTGATTTTTTATTCCTTCTTTTTTTTTTTTTTTTTTTTTTTTTGGTGGGTACCAGGGGTCGCACTTGCCAGGCAGGTGCTTATGCCGCTGAGCTATCTCACCGGCCCCCTTGATTTTTAATTTCATTTGCTTGGAATACTATATTCCATTCTTTCACTTTCAGTCTATGTATTGCAACAGATAGAATTTTGTCAGCCATCCACATAAGAAGAAAGAGAAAAGAATACAGTGATAAATTTTATCATAATATCTTTGTATGGAGTATCAGTGGAAGCCTAAACAGCTTGGAAGAACTGTACGTCTTCCTCTGGCAAAGAAATTAGTGTGGTCTGGGTTGTATGTAAGATAGTTATGTCATAGTAGGCAGAATTAAGACTTTGTTATTGACTTTTATTTGATGTACTGTTTAAGGAGGTGCAAATGGGTACCAAGTTGACATGGGATGAAAGTATTCATAAAATTGAAATGACTACTTTTATGTATCTCCGTGACTGGGCTAAAGGATGCAGAGGTAGGTGATGAACACCATTTCTGGATACACCCGTGAGGCCTTGTTTGCAGGAGACATTAGTATTTGAAAGAGTACACAGATAAGATAGCCCTTCTTTTTATTTTAAAGAGAAAAAAATGAAAATAAAAATAGCAATAAAACAGAATTTCAAAACAGGCTAATAGGAGAGTAACTGTTCAAAAGAAAAGAGAAGTGATGAAGATAGACCTTCTTAATGAGAGTGGGCATCAATGCAATCCACTGAGGCTGAATGGAACAAAAGGCAAACAGGGCAAATTTACTCTGGGCTTGGGCTTGCCTATCTTCCGCCGTCACATATCGGCCTTCAGATTCCCTGGCCTTTATACTCGGACTAGAGCCTCCAACTTCTCAAGAGCTTGGATTTGGACCAGAGCCACACCTAGTCTTTGTTATTCTTCTAGCCTGCAGACAGGAAGCGTGGAATTTCTTAGCCTCCATAATTGTATGAGAATTTCCCTCATGTAAACCTCTTTCTCCTCCTGGATCATTCACACCCACCTATGAATAAAATTGCCCCTGATAATTAGTGAACAGCCTTCAGGCATCTTGTCAAACTTCCAAATACTTTAGGGATAATGAATAAATTGTCATCTTTTCCTTAGGGAATTGCAAGTCTCAGAAGAGTTTTTAAAACTCCATAAATTTTTCTCACTGTGCCATGTTAAGACTACATACCTGATGCAAGATAGAGACTTCATTACAGGTAAACAGTGACACATCTCATGCGATCCCGTATGTGAGATACACATAATTGTTCAGTGATGTGTGCAAATTTCCTCTTTAATTTGATGGCAAAACCATAGCAAAATATGAGAATGTTTTATTATGTTCTCCTTACTTTCTGCTGCTCAATTATGCTGGAACAAAAATAGGTCTTCTCTTATTTTCTTGTATTAATATTTTAATCTTATCATGTAATGATACAATCTTATCATGTAATGTTAAATACACATTAACGTCTTTGAAAAGTCATCACAATATTACTTCAAAATCTTTAAGTTTTATAAATAAATTCTATCTTTAAAAGAAGCCAAAACTGAGACTAAATGAAACCTAGCTAAAAGGGCATGTTCATTTTTTATTTGTCTACTGGCAGAATCATAAAACTTTAGGGATTCTGACTTGCACTTAGATGTCCTTCTATATACATAGTTATTTAGTTGCTGTAGGATTTTTGTGACCTTCTTAAAAAGGATTTAATATAAAATTTGATAATTTCTAAATAGATTTATAGATCTGATCTCATCTCATATCTTGAAGAGTAAAAACAGTCCATCTCACTTTCAGTTGTGCACAGAATTATTTGGGAGAGACTTTGAAATACACAGTTTTACATTATTCATACAGTGTTCACAATGTTCTTCAATTTTCAGCAGGATATATGAAAATTAGACATAATTTTTTCAAGTATCACTTGGAAAGTACTACCAATCAATAATGAAAACAGACAATGATCTATGAAAAAAAGTTTCTTTATGTCAAACTTCAAAACCGGTAAAACACTTTCATTTTTCATTTTTATAAAATATTTATCATGCACAGTTTAGTTTCTTGAATTTTTGTGATCACAAAATAAAATACAACACAACTAAAATTAGATTTATACTATACTGTATTTACAGCAAATAACTCTCTAAAAAGGTGATGCACATAATCATATTTTCCAACTAAGAGCAGGTGTATGCATTGAGGTTGTGAGAGAAGGAAGTCCCTTCCTTACACGCATTATTTATACTAATTTACATGCTATTTACATATAATCCACTCTACATTCGATGTGATAAAGTTATGTTTTTCTTCTTACTTATAGGTAACTTGGATATATCATCATAACAGTTTTCATCCTAATATTTACCATGTGTCTTCCCTTCTCTCCTGTCTGTTCTATTTTAAAATACATTGAGCTAACAACTTTTTAAGTTATGAAAAATATCTGTAGGATAGATGGATGTATAGATAGATAGATAGATGAATTACATGAATCATTTAATCCTCAGTCCTGCCTACCAAATAACCTACAAGGCCATATTCATTCTGTCTGTGAGAACAGTGAGTTTTAAATAACTTACATTATTAAGCCAGACAGCCCCTGTATATACTACAAATTGAGAGTTTTGATGATGTTCACTCACTTATATATTCTGATATGTTTTGTCATTTAAATGTAAGAAATACCTACAGTGATCTGTTTTTTTATTAAGATATCTATCATGTATTCACATGTCACAATTCATGGGCATAAAGGCTTGAATAGATTTCTATTTTGCCCGAGGAATTTCTATATACTTTTGTAAGTATTTACATTATTGAATTATTATATCCCATTATTTTAATAATTTATAAATATCATTATGATGTTGCAATAATATAATTGAAAAACTCCAAAGAATAATATAATTATAATCTGTGTATGAAACTCTCAAAATTTTAGCGTGGCTTCAACATCTTAAAGTTCTTGGATTTATGTATCTATCTATCAATCTATCTTATTATTAGTATTTCTAAATCTTAAAAATACAAATATTTTGAGCTGGAAATTGACTATAGTATAGTATTTTGGGCCAGTCTACTGGTCTGTAATCATTAAATTGGATAGCAACCCACCTCTCATTTGTGACAAAAAGTACATTCCTAGACACAGGCAATGATCTTTGGTGAGTAAAATCAAACACAAGTAAAAACCAGTGTTTTACCTCTGCTCTGCTAGTTGCACCTGTACATATTAATATTTGTAAGTTGAGTTCATATTCAAATAATATAAGTTGAGAATTTTGAATGTATCTTATTTATACCAGTTTGGCAAGCACAAAGGCCTCTCAGGTGATAACACCGGAGAGCTACTGAATATGACGGTGTCTCTATCCCAAACAAGCTAGATGGAAAAACGCAACCTCACAGCGATGACCGAATTCATCCTGCTGGGCGTCACAGATCGTCCTGAGCTGCAGGCTCCCCTGTTTGGGTTATTCCTCATCATCTACATCATCTCGCTGGTGGGCAACCTGGGCATGATCGTCCTCACCCAGGTGGACCCCAGGCTGCAAACACCCATGTACTTTTTCCTCAGACACCTGGCGCTCACTGATCTTGGCTACTCTACAGCTGTGGGGCCCAAAATGCTGGTAAATTTTGTTGTGGACCCAAATACAATCTCCTACTATTGTTGTGCCACACAACTTGCTTTCTTTCTTGTGTTCATCATTTGTGAACTTTTTATTCTGTCTGCAATGTCTTATGACCGCTACATAGCCATCTGCAAGCCTCTGGGCTACACTGTCATCATGTCCCAAAAAGTATGTCGAATGCTGGTGGCTATTCCGTATCTTTACAGTATATTTGTTTCTCTTCTAATCACCATAAAAATTTTCACTTTATCATTTTGTGGCTGCAAGATCATCAGCCACTTCTGTGACAGTCTCCCCTTGTTATCTTTGCTCTGCTCAAATACATATGAACTTGAATTGATAATTTTGATCTCAGCAGGTTTTAATTTGGTTTCCTCTCTTGTGATTCTCCTTTTTTCTTACCTGCTCATCCTCGTAGCCATTTTCAGGATGAATTCAGCTGAGGGCAGGCACAAAGCATTATCCACCTGTGGGTCCCACCTGACCGTGGTCACAGTGTTCTATGGGACTTTGATATTTATGTACGTGCAGCCCAAGTCCAGTCACTCCTTTGACACTGACAAAGTGGCTTCCATATTTTACACTCTTGTTATTCCAATGTTGAATCCCTTGATCTATAGCTTGAGGAACAAAGATGTGAAATGCGCCCTAGAAAGGATGTGGAAGGATATATGCAATGTTTTTTCTTAATGTTTACATGCAATATATTTCTTATACATTAGATAGATGATAGATAACAATATTTGATCTGCCTATCCAGACTATTCATATATGTTGTTTTATATTCTGAATTCTTTTAATGATTCTAATTTGGTTAATTTTTTAAAAAGTAGAAATCTTTGTCTCCCTTGATAGCTCAATTGTTAAAATATGTAATATGTCAATTTTAGAGTGGAGTGTGTTTTGGGCATGTAGATCTAAAGATGGGCAAGGACAGTGGCCATGCTGAGTGGGAAGAGGGCCAGTGGTGAAGGTAGAGGGAAGGGCCAGTGAGATAGCTCAGCGGCATAAGCGTCTGACTGGCAAGCGCGAGGTCCTGAGTTCAACTCCTGATACCCACATACGAAAAAAGGGCCGGTGATATCGCTCAGCAGCACGGGCGCCTGCTGGCGTGGGAGGTCCTGAGGTCGACCCCCAGTACCCACCAAAAAAATAAATAAATAAATAAAGGTAGAGGGAAACACAAAGTGTTCTTGGGTTTTTCTCATATATTTTAATAAAATTTCCAGTGCTGAGTTTCTGCCTCTCTGTGTGTTGTTTCCATATAAACCCTCTTTCTTTTGTTTTCTGTGGTATATTTTGGAATTCTAGTTAACATAAGTTGTTTACCTGATATGTGAAAATTCAAAATAATCGTATAAATATTCTTAAATGCAGCTCTTCCAGCCTGAGGCTCTCGTTCTTTGTTCATCAGTGTCCCACACACAAGTCTATCTGTTGAACACATGTTATGGTTCTGTAATCTGTGGGTCCCTCTTGGGACTTGAATTTATCTCACGCAATTCATTTGTTTGACATCAGTGAATATAGCCAGTATGATAATTGTTTTGCTCTCAATCTTAAGATTGTAGGTTTTGATTTTTCCACACTGGTGGTACCTACTGAATCACTGGCTGGTCAGTTTTTACTGATACATTTTCTTAACTTACTGTAGCAAAAGCAATTCCCTTGTTTTTATGGTAATACCCAACATGAGTTGCAGTCTGGGAGCTAACACAGAGCTTAGATGTTATCATGGTGTTGCTTCTCTTCTGTGGGTTTGGTGTTTCTCAGTTTTGATCAGTATTGACCATGCATTGTATTTCCATTGACTTTTATTGTTTGACTGCCTTCGTTGCTCATTCTGTTTGTGAGAAGCTAAATTAAATGATCTCACAGATGGCTCTATGCAGTATTTCTAGGGCAAGTGAGGTCTGACTCATAGGCCAGCATAAAGCCATGCCTTTCTGACATAGTTGTTCCAACTCCCATGAACTTTCTCTTCTTTTTATTTTATTCTTCTTAATAGTCCTAAGATTTTATTGAATCTACCAGAGTCTAAAGTATTTGCTTGATTCAATGCCATCAAATAAAGTACTTTATACCGCCACTGAAATTTAATTAAAATATTGCATTGTATGCTGTCATGTGAGAGTAAGCCTTACCAAACTAGAGATTCAGTTAAATTGAATTTTAACTTGGGCATAAGAAATATCAGATAGTAATAATATCTCATAGTTATGAAGTATTGTAAGCTAGGCATTCTCTATATCTTCACTGAGCCAGCACAGCATCTTCTGCAGTAGTCTTACTAGAACGATGATTCTTCTAAAGACAAAGAAGAGAACATGAAAGAAAATGTATAAATTGTCTGAGTTTACCAAACCATAAGGTATTAGAACCAGCTTTTAAATCCAATGGCCACTCTCCAGAAAACATGTGCTTAAAAAACTACCCCACGTTGTCTCTTAGTGTCATTTTTCTGGTTCTATGAGAGTAAACTCTCATTTTAACAGATCAACGTGTAACATAAAATGGCCTCCCAGCCACTATACTTCAGTTTCTTAGTTGCCCAGGAAATAGTTCCTGTTGCAGGTCCGGTTGCTTCTGTCTCCTAGAAACGGCTGGTCCCTGTGATGCATAGCTGGTCACTATGATGCATATTGTAAGAACCAATCAAAGACAGCCAAGTACTCTACCTCTGTACCTCCCCTTTGCCACCACGTAAAAACCTCCCTCCTTGAGCCTTGGGGCCTGATATTTTGGGAATGATCTCAATCAGTGCCCATCGACATAAGTAAATCTGCCTCCAAATCTTGGGCGTTGTTTTGGTGTTTCTGCTTGCCATTGCAAAAGGAGGATAAAGTAAAAAAGATCGATTATAAGTGAGTTCATTCCTCTGTTGATGGACATATAGGCTGCTTCTAAGATTTAGCTATTATGAACTGTGCTGCTATAAACATGGGCGTGCATGCCATGGATCACTGTGATATGATGTATTTACCTGTCCAGGGAAGATACCCAGAAGAAGTATAGCTGGGTCAAATGGAATTCCTAATTTTAGTTTTCTGAAGAATCTCCATAATGATTTTCAGAGTGGTTTTACTTGTTTACATTCATGGAAGTGACTTATGTGTCCATCGTAGGTGAATGAATGTGAAAATGTGGTATAGGTACACAGTGGAGTGCTACTCAGACATCAAGGATAAACCTGATTCATCAGTAGGAAAATGGATGTTCCTGGAGACCATAATGCTGAGTAAACTAACTCAGACCCAGAATGTTAAATATTGCGTGGTTTCTCTTACATGAAAAACCCAAATATGAGTAATTTAAAGAGCAAAATAAAAGACAGATGATAAGAATTAGGGAGGTAGAATTTGGGAGATGGGAATGGGATCTGGGAATAGAGGAATGGTAGGCAGAAGGGAAGTAAAAAGGATTAAGATGTGATTATATATATATAATATATATATATATATATATATATATATATATATATATACACGTATGTGTGTGTGTACTAATTCCCTAAGATGAATGTAATTATTATGTTTTCCAAACATATACTATTAAAATGAAAACATAAGTTCTCTGGAATCTGCTATACAGGTCCCTGAAACCACATTCCGTATCCATGTATTCAACCAAATATGGATCAAAGATATGCAGAGAACAAAATAACTATATGACTATAAAAAGCAATGCAAATAAAAGCAATACACTCATAAACAATTATTGACAGGTTTATATTGTGTCAGGGACCATGAATAGCTTAGAAATGATTTAAATTTTACAGGTATACATAGGTCATACTGACATGTGTATAGAATCTAATGTATAGTATGGTGACTACAGTTGATAATATGTTTTTTTTTTACTTGAATTGGATATCTTAGTACTAATTTTACTGTGTTGCTGAGAACACAATATATATTCTATAAAGCCATCACATTGCAGGCCTCAATTATGTACAATTTTTTGTCAATAAAATAATTTAAGTGACACAAATATATAAAACATTTAGTAAATAACCTTATTTACTATATCTAAAGACAAGTGACATTGAAATATTAATAGTGCTGTCTAATTTAAAGAATGAGGCCAGCACCTCTATGTAGAATCTTAAACTGGTGAATTCATAGAAATGGATGATGCAGTGATGGTGGTGAAAGGTCAAGGATGAAGAAAATGGAGAGATGTTGGCCAAAGGGTGCAAACTTTCAGTTGTAAGATGAATAAGTATAGTGTGGGCATTATGGGTAAGGATACTGTGTTGAATACTGAAAATTTGCTAAAATAGTAGATCCTAAATATTCTCACCACACACACACAGTGATGGTATGAATAGATACAAATATTAATTAACTTGATTGTGGTAATCATTTCATGATATATACCTATATCAAAATGTCACATTGATACCATAAATATTTATAATTTTATTTGTCAATTACTCCTCAATAAAACTGGAAAAAATGAAAATGTTAATGTAAAACCAAAGCAAAGTAGCACTCTCAACTGATTATTCCATTATCAAATTTCATCAATTTAGTTCAATATTGTATTTTGAATTAAAGACTCAATGTAATTTATGAATTTATTTAGAATTACATAAAAGATTTAATGTAATACCAGTCAAACTACAAATAGCATTCCCCACAGAACTTGAAAAAAAAAATCCTAAAATTCATTTGGAACCAGAAGAGACCCAGAATAGCAAAAGCAATCCCAGTAACAAGAGTAAAGTAGGGGGTATCACAGTCCCAGAGTCCAAGTTATATTACAAAGCTACAGTGATAAAAACAACATGGTACTGGCACAAAAATAGACATGTGAATCAATGGAACAGAACAGAAGATGCACATACTACCCCGGACACATTCAGCCACCAGACCTTCGACAAAGAGGCCAGAATATCAGCTGGATGAAAGATAGACTCTTTTGTAAATGGTGCAGGGAAAACTGGCTCTCCGCATGCTGAAGACTGAATCTAGACTCATATCTGTCACCATGAGCTAAACTAAAATCAAATGGATCACAGGTCTAAATATTAAAACAGAAACACAATCTACTGGAAGTTAATAGAGCTTAAACTCTTGAAGTCATGGGCATAGGCAAGGACTCTTTGAACAGAACTCCAGTCTCAGAGGAAATAACAAAAAGAGTCAACAAATGGGATTATACTGAATTAAAAACATCTGCACAGCAAAGGAAACAAGCAACAGTGTGAAGAGACAAATTTTTTGCCAGAATGAGAAACAAATTTTGCCAAAAGATGGAAACCACAGCCTCTCATCTCCTAGAGTTCAAAGTAGGGCTGACACTTGGTTAATGTTTCGGCGCCTTCTTAGGTCTCTGCAAGTTATGGTAGATCATATTGGTTTACCTCATTCATGCTGAAAATCACTATGTATCTTCTTATTAACAATGTCGAAGCCAGGCATGTGGGGCATGCCTGTAATCCCAGCACTTGGGAGGCTGAGGCAGGAGGCCAGCCTGGGCTACATAGTGAGTTCAAGGCCAGCCTTAACTACGCAGTGAGACCCTGTCTCAAAAACAAAACAAACAAAAAACAATATTAATATCTCCACAGTATCAAAATATTTACTCTCAGAAATAAAATAGTAAAACAGTAGTGAATTTAAAAAGAAAGTTAATGATAAAAAGGTTGGAAAATTAGTGAAAAAAAGCATAAAAAAGATGAATCACATAAAGCATGAATTAAACAGGACCTTTAGACCTAAATATGTCAATCCCAAAATCCAAATGTCTAAGTACAGACATAAGATCCATAATTGGGACCCAAATGAGCACCATGGAGGGAGACAGTAGAATCACCCAGCTGTGAGACCAAGAGTACAGCAATCTATCTTGCCTGAACTGAGAAGTTAAAATTTTTTATATGTGGATTTGAATAAACAATTATACATTCATTTTTTCCTGTTTGTTTGTTGTTAGATAAATTTCATGATACTCTCCATTTTCAGATTAACATGCAGAATGCATTTGGAGGAATTTTTTTAGAAATCTGGTTTGAATACAATCTTTAAATTTATTAAACTAATATTTACTAACATATGGTATACCCTAAGCATTATGTTGCACACTACAGATTAAGAGGCTATCAAAAATTATCAAATATTTATTTCATAAATATTGGAGAATCAAGAAACCCCTCAAAATAATAATATGAGAATATCTAGAAAATTGTCCAAAAAGATTAAAAGTATGCTTTAAAACTTACAGTGTGCACATGTATTCCCAGCACTCTGGGAGGTTGAGGCAGGAAGAAAACCAGTTTGTGTCCAGCCTGGGAGACTTAGTGACTTAGTGAATTTCTGTCAAAATCTGAGCCAGCTTGGTTTAAGATGTAGCTCAGTGCAAAGACCCTGGGTTCAATCCTTATACCATAAAATAAAATTAAAAAAAAAAAAAAGAATTTGAGTGCAAATCCTAGGGAGCAAATAGACATTTGAAAAAGATTACAATAATTTCTGGACTCTCCAACCCAGACCATCCCCTGTGTCAAAATATATTTTGTATCTGTGGAGGTCGTAGGTGTGAGAGGGTCTGAAGTCATCCTTTTAGCACACTTCTATTGTGTATCTCAAAACAATAAAGCTTCTACAAGAAAATCTAAAAACACTGGTATTATTTATAACACATGTGAAGTGTAAAACAACCAACTAAGAAGAAAAGCAACACACTTATAAATGAGAAAAAGCTTAGAAACACTATAAAAATGAGAAATCAATTACCAAGTACACAGGAAAGTATCATAGTTATTAGATAAATTAAAATTAAAATCACAATGAGACACTGCCTTTGCCAACTCCTTTTGTTTAAAAATTAAGAAAAAACATTCTGTAACAAATATTGGCCAGCATGTAGAGAAAATCTAAGTTTCAAACCTCCTGATTGTTGATATAGCGCTATAGTAAATTGGGGAAGCTGACAATTTCTTCAAAAGTTGAAGTTTATATAATCTAAGATCCAGTAATTGCACTTTTAGATCTGTAACAAAGAAAACATAATACACATATTAACAAACATACTAGTGCGAGAGCATTTATACTAGGTGGTACATTGTTGGAGGCCAACATCACAATCAGGCCTCCGGCGCGGCCTTGTGCCTGACTCAAGGCCTGTGCTAAATTACCCCTCCCATCGACCTGGGCAAGATGGCGCCTATTTCCTGCTTCCTGGTTGCGGTCAGTGCTGTCCGCGCCCTGTAAATGTGTGAGTCTGCCTAGAGACTGATGAGTTTAGCCTATGAGCTTTCATTTCCTGCTGTATTGCTATTGGCGCCCCTCTCCTTATAAATACATGTTACTCCGCCTTTTCGAGGGAGATCTCGGCAGAGCACGGATGAAGCCGCCACAGGGCGGACGTGTGTAAAGGCTCTGGAGCTGTGAACGATTAAAGCAAGCTTTCACCGACTCGTGTTGTGTGATTCTTCTCGCTGGACGAGCAGAAGCGCGCGACAGTACATAATAACCCAAAACTCAAATATCTATAGGTAGAGGATGTGTAAACAATTGTGGTATAATTATGCAGTGGGATATCCACAGAAAGGCAAACAAAACATGTAAGAATTTCAAAGTAATATGCTGAGTGGAGGGGGCCGAATCAAGGGTAGGTGTTATGTGTCGGCTTGTACGAAGCTCGAGAACAGAAAAATTAAATAATCCTCGGGTTAGGATCGGTAACCTGAGGATAGTAAAATGCTGTTGGAGGAATTAAGGTCCCAGGAAAGTGTCTCGGGGTGGTGTGGCCTAAGTTGTGGAAGCGATAAAGCACGAAGGAATTTTCCTTGTGTTGAAACGCTTTATACCTCGATTTAGATGTGAGGCAGTAAGCATAAATGAAATATATTTTAAAGCATTGGTTTGTACAATTTAGATCCATTTTCAATTGTATGCGAATTTCCCTCAATTCCTGTACATATGAAAGTCAATGTGGATTTTATTTTCCATTAAGTGATACTGGGCCTACTTAAAGAAGTCCTAGCTCTGCATGGCTCTGGGTTTGCCACTTTAAAGAACAGGCGACTGTGTCACTAATTTAAAAATGAGGCTCTGATTAAAAATCTTTTGGTTATCAATTACATGACTTTAGACAACTTGTGAGCTGTGCATCTTCCGAATATGAGAATAATAATGTGTGATGTGTATGGGTGAAACAATAAAATTTAACAGTACCTGCTACATATTTTATCTGAGTAGTAATCTAAAAGAAAAACATCTCACATGGTAGCAATAATATCATAATTACACCATGACTTTGGAGGTGTTCCGGTTTTACTGAAACGAAGTTGGTGTCAAATTTTCCACTGTTAACTTTAATTGCCGATGCTGTGCAACAGGATGAATGAATAACTTTAAGTCCTCCGGGCCTGTACAGCAGGGCAGAGGTCATGCATGTTGATTTCCTCCTGTGCTTGAGTTGTGTCTACATTTGTCGCTGGGGATGTGTAGGCGTGGCTGTCAATTAGCAGAAAAGTCAAGGCAATTTTCTAAGTCTCTCAGGTGATTCAGTCACAATGATCAAATGAATTATATGCTACTTCCTCAGGGAATATCACAAATAGAGAGTAAAACTATAAATTTTTCTACTTAAAGGAAAACAGTAATTTTGGATACGAAAATTTGATTCCTCCTTAAAGGTAAGTGAGTATAATTGTCCTTGGTTAGGATCCTCCCCAAGTGTCTGGAATGTCCCACGGCTCCTGGCTTCTCACTTAGACAATCTGAGGTCGACTGATAGCTGATTCCTTCAAATACACCATGAAAATTCAGCACAGCTTTTGCTAACTGAGGTTTCCTGGAGTTGTATGGTCTTCCAAGATATGAAATCTTATGCCTTGAACAAATACCCTAGACTTGTCTTATTTATGAGATTTGAAGGTGAAATTTAGAAATCCCATAAAATTTTATCACTGGTAGTCCACTATGTTTCAATTTTGGGTAAGTACTTCTCCTACAATATTTTACGACCATCAAGTAACTGATATTTAAGGATGTCACATGCAAAATTTGCAGGATTTGTTTTTTTTTTCCCCCTAGTGTGTTGCTCATTATTTTTTTTTTCTCTGTACTTTCTTTTTTGAGTGTGGATGCAACAACCAAATTGAGAAGAGTAGCAAATACATAGAATGACTTTTAAGAGTTACAGAGAATGCATCAATAATTAATTATATCACCCTATTTTAAGTTTGAAAACTCCTCTGCAGTTTTTGTAATCCTCTCTTCTATTTGCTAGAACCAAAATGCAGATGTTTAAATGTATGTTGAGGCACTCAGAAGATCAGAGATATTCTTCTCATCACAAGAAAAAAAACCAATATCTCCCCATTTTGCCCAAATCTTACCCTAAAAAAAAGATTCTACTGTCTGCTTCCATGAATTTTATTTTTATAGAGTCTAAATGTAAGTGAGATCATATTTTGTTTAATTCTTTGCATCTGGGTTGTTAAGCATGATGTACTCCAGTTTAATTCATGTTGTTGCAAGTAGCAGGATTTCCCTCTATTCATGACTATTATTCTTAAGTACATACAACTATGTCATAATGTGTGTGTCATCACACTACGAAGCTTCAATATATGCAGTTTGTTCAATTATAACACAATAAAGCTGAGAAAAATCGTCATGTTCAAGACATATTAAAAGAATGGAAAGGAAGAAAGAATCTAGACATTTTCAGAAGGAGGGAATAATTGACAATGAAAACATAGATAAACTCAATAAGTACTAGAAAAATCTTAAGAAAGGCTTTGAAGATTTCGAAGTATAAGTTAGTCAGGGAACTCTGAGTTCCTTTGCTCAGTTTAGTGCATTTCCAATTATGTGGTAAAGCTCAGTGGTAGCTGGTCCCGAAAACCTGCAAAATTAAGTTACATTTTTCAAAAGAGCTTAATTTGTGAGAGAAGAATGAAACGGAAAGGGACAGTTGGGGTCAGTGCAGAAGCATCAGCTTCATGTAGGAAAAAGGGATGGAATTTGATCAGCATTCATCAGTTCTGCTCTCTTCTCTTCTCCCCATTACCTGGGTCAGAAAGGCAAAACGAGCACAAACACAAAAAGCACCGATGTCCTGGGAGTGTTGTCTACAGCACAAAGCAGCTCAATGGGCTTCAGACTGCAGGAGTCTACCCTGTGGTGGGTGCCCAGGGGCTTCTCCTCGGTATCGGTGCAAGCGAACACGGGCACTTAATCAATGAAATCACACCACGGAAACTGATTCGGTGAGGAAGAAGTCTTTACCGCTGAAATATTTGAAATCATGGTGTTGCACTCTATTAATACAGAAATAAATTGCCAGAAACACATGATGTAAAAAATGTTCAGTAAATACTTCTAAAATTCTTCTACACCCAATCATCTCTACCATATTATATTAGAGAGAAAAAGTGAATAAAATTAAATAATCAAAATTTCAAACTACCCATATTATTCAGCAGGAATAGATCCAAACTCCAGAACTGGGTGCCTAGAAGCTTATGTTAAGAAGGGTTTTTCTTTAGAAAATGAAAAGAAAAGAAATTGAAATAAAGTTACATGTGCAAGCTGAGATGTTAGTGTGAATATTTATACAGAGTGGTAAGAATATTTTGAAATCTCAATCCTTGATAAAATCATCATCATTCATCTGAACAAAAGACTTTCATTTATAAAATTTCAGACAGAATTCGGCATATTGTGTAGAAGGAGGGTTCTAACAGATATTTCTGCAACAAAATAGATATTATTATTAAACGATAAATGCTATTGACTCTGCACTGTATAAATGTATACATTAAACCTCAAAAAAAGTGTTGTCCAGTCCACCCACCCTTCGCTGGACGCCACACCTGCTTACAGATGCACCAAAGAGCCCCTGTATTTGTTGAAGTGTGATGGAGTGGAAATTATCAAGCTAAAGAAATTAGAATTAATTGGCCATGGTTAAAATATATCTTATTTAGAACTTTTACAAAAATATATTACCTCCTGCACATTGTTTAAGCCTCTTCAGGACTTGGACGAGAAATTAAGTAACACTAAAGCTTAAGCTTCCTTAGATTTATGTTATTGCTCCGTGTGTCTTTATATCAAAATTCCATAAGAAATCTCAGACAAAAATTGAGTGTACAAAAGAAACCCTGTGATTGCTTTCTGAAGATGAAATCACCTCACATTCTGTATTAATAACCACAAGGTTTTGTTATAAATGGATACACTGCAAATATTTTGGACACTAATATTTAGAGTTCAATCTATGATGTACCAGAGTATGTTACCCATCAGAATATCTCTTTTTTGGGAAGTGAAATACTCTATCTTTCATTTTATTTTCAAAATCAAATGTGTAAGTAATTTTTCAGTATCCTGTTATGAAGAATATTTTTCACTCAGTTATAAACATTAGAGTAAAATTTTGGATAGCAATTATGAAAGTTTACAACAATACATCTGCTTTTCCCCAGAAAATAAAACAGGGTTCATGGGCCAGCAGAACCTAACGGTGCCACCTGTCTTCATCCTGCGAGGACTCACAAGGTTGCCGGAGCTGCAGCTCCCATTTTTTGGTTTCTTCCTCTGCATCTATGGAATCACAGCGGTGGGCAACCTGGGCATGATCGTTCTGACCAAGCTGGACTCCCGTCTGCACACACCTATGTATTTTTTTATCAGACATCTGGCTTTCATTGATCTTGGCAATTCCACTGCCATTTGTCCCAATATGCTGGTCAATTTTGTTGTGGATCAGAACACCATTTCCTATCATGCATGTGCCACGCAGCTGGGCTTCTTCCTCACATTCATTATCAGTGAATTTTTCATCTTGTCAGCCATGGCCTACGACCGCTACGTGGCCATCTGCCACCCTCTGCTCTACAACGTCGTCATGTCCCCGAGACGCTGCCACGTGCTGGTGGCTGCTCTGTACCTCTACAGTACCTTTCTGGCTCTGATGTTCACCACTAAGATCTTCACGCTGGACTTCTGTGGCTCTAACGTCATCAGTCATTTCTATTGTGATGATGTCCCTTTGTTACCCATGCTCTGCTCCAGTGCACAGGAAATACAATTGTTGATCATATTCTTTTCAGCGTTCAACTTGATCTCCTCCCTCCTGGTTGTTCTTTTGTCCTATGTGCTGATTCTCTTAGCCATATGTCGGATGCGTTCAGCAGAGGGAAGGGAGAAAGCTTTCTCCACGTGTGCTTCCCATCTGACGGTGGTGGTGGTCTTCTACGGGTCTTTACTTTTCATGTACGTGCAGCCTGAATCCACTCACTCCTTTGAGACTGATAAAATAGCCTCTGTGTTTTACACTTTAGTGATCCCCATGCTGAACCCCTTGATCTACAGCTTTAGGAACAAAGAGGTGAAAAACGCCTTCCACAGGGTCTTCAAGAATCAATGCAAGCTTTATGTTTAATAAATAATAATAAACTATGATACAGAAAAATACCATTTCCTCATTTTGTATGTATTCAAGATCCCCAACATAATATTTTGAGAATATATGTATACATTATGAGCTGATGAATCCATTTAGGTGCATTAAGATATTCATCATCTAATATACTTACTTTTCATTTCATTTCTTCCTTTTCATTTGCATTCTGTTCTATTCTCTTTTCTGTGGTAAGAGTACCTGAAATTTAAACTCACAGCAAACTTCCAGCATGGAGTTCTGTGTTATTAGCTGCAGTTCTCATCTGTGCACTATAATGCCTATCTACACCCTCTCTTCTACCTCATGCCACTGGGTACCCTTTGACCCACATCTCTCCTTCCCTCTGACCCACCTCGGCCATCAGCATGCTACTCTCTGTTTCCATCTTTTCATGGATTAATATATTTTTTTATTCCATATAACTGTGAATCATGTGGGTCATGCACTGTTTTTCTTTCTGTATTTTACTTCACTCAACATAATGTTCTCTAGTTTCATCCGTGTTATCACAAATGGCAAGATTTTCTTCTTTATTAAAGCTGAATAATAGTTTATATTGTGAAATGATTATTCTTTGTATGCATTAATATATGATACAATGAAATATATCAAAATACAATATATGTGTGTGTATGTGTATGTGTATGCGTATGCATACATGTATATGTATGAGTGAGTGTACATTTCCCATAATTTATCCATTCATCTTCTGATAGACACTTTGTTGTGAGATCTCAGCTACTGCGAGTAGCAGCCCAGTAAACATAGGAGTGAAAATATCTGTATGGAATGATGAGTTCACTTTTCAAAGGCATATACCCCAGGAAGGGATTGCTGTATCATGTAATACTTTCATGTCCAATATGTGCAGTACCCTCTATAGAGTCCAGCCCAATGATTGCATTCCCACTAACAGGGGAGAGTTTCCCATAATCCACATTTCCATCAATACTTGCTTTCTCTTTTTTATAATAACCATCCTTATATACAAAAGACAAACCTCATTGCTCAGGATCTACACATTTGTAAACCATACTGTACTTGATTGACAGTTTCTATTCTCTGTATTCACTAGGGATATCATCTTGCAGTTCTATTTTTCTTCTGGAATCCTTGAATGCAAGACTGGCTTCATAAAATGTGTTTATAAGGTTTCTTCCTCCTTATATTTTTTGGAAGTGTTTAAGAACAATTGGTATTAATCCCTTTTTGAATGTTTAATAGAATTCAACTGTAATGCCATTTGGTCCTGGACTTCTCTCTGTTAGGTTTCTAATTCCTGCTTCAAACTCTTCATTTGAAGAGCTCTAGTTATATCTATCTACATGTGATTTATCCTTTGTAGGTGGTATTGCTACGAATTTGTCCATATCCTCTTGATTAGCCAGTTGTTATCAAGTCATACGTGTTCAGAATAATCTTCCATAATTCTTTTAACTTGGGACATACATTATGTTTCCACTTTCATTTATGATTTTATTTAAGTATTGTCCCTTTTTCTTATTCTAAGTGTTTTCAATTTTCTTCTCAAAAACTCAATATAAATTTTATTACCTTGGGCCAGTAATATGGCTCAGCGGTGTAAGCACCTGCCTGGCAAGCGTGAGGTCCTGAGTTTGACTCCCGGTACACACATAAAGGAAAAAAAGGACCGGTGATATCACTCAGGGGCACAAGCGCCTGCTGGCAAGCGTGAGGTCCTGAGTTTGACACTCAGTACCCACATAAAAAAAATTTTATTACCTTAATTGTGTATTTTTTCCCATTACTGGGAAGTTGAACCCATGGATTTCACACTAAGCGGCATCTCAAGCTCTAGGGGTTTTTTTGGGGGTTTTTTGTTTTTTTTTTTTTTTTTTTTGCTTTTTGTATTTTTTACTACTTTGTCACAAAGGATACTTTTTGGGAGTTAATTTACAGGAAACTTGAAACTGCCCTGGTAGTTCAACACTGTTTCACTCCTAGAGTTCGTGACAACAATTTTCCCGATGTATGTATGAGGATACAGTAAAATTCATTGAGAAAATATATTAAAATAAGATTGTTGTCTTCCCATCTGCAAAACCTCATGTTTTCCTTCCCTAAAAAAAGTCCAGGGTTGGTGAGATAGCTCAGTGGCATAAGCGCCCGCCTAGCAAGCACGAGGTCCTGAGTTTGACTGCCAGTACCGTATTAAAAAAAAAAAAAAGTCCAAGCTGAGCCATAAAAATGTCTTTTTTGTTGTTGTGCACACCTTCACCTTATAATTAGCTTGAGAGAAATATTCTTACTCTCAGAATTTTCTTCCTTTGAATAGCTCTGAATCTCCAGCACACTAAACACACACACACACACACATACAAAATATACTGTTTTAAAATCTTTTACTGTCTAGTTTTTCATCATTAACTCACATCCAAAGCATAAACACCATGTCTTCTGGACAAAATGTCACTTATTCTTTGTAACAATAAGTATCCATGTTTACGATGTTCCTCTATTGAAGCCTGATACATAGGCACTGTCTCTGACCCAAGAGTCTTCTCAATGCCAGATCTTCCTCCAAAAGAAATTTTAGGGAAAATCAGATCAAGGTCACCCTCTACTTTGGAACAAAGACCTTCTATTGAATAAAAAATATATCCTAAATATCAATAAATTTGCTTACAGCAAGACCAAGGGAATTGGCCTTCTTGCCCTCTGGACCCCTCTAAAAGTCTTTGTTTGTTTGCATATTCAGAAAAGAATATGATTTTTAGACAGTTTTTACACACTTGTGCAGGGGTTGGTATACCTTAGATCATTTCCAACTAGAACTTGTGTTTTCTCTCATTCCAAGAGTTTGTAACCTTGCACCCACAACTAGAAAGCCAGGTAAATTGTTAAGAAAAATAATGCCATATGGAATGCTGACCTTCTCATACAGGTAGTGCTATAAATAGCAGCTTGCTGACTACTCTGCTCATACAATTTCTTCTATTGGGACAACTCTAGAGAAAATTGTATGAGCCTCAGGTTTTGGCATGGGCTGGACATGGCCTCTTAGAGTTCAAGGAAAATCCATGAATGTAAAAATAGAGCAGATATACATAGCTCTGCTCCCAAACCTCACTCAGTGTGACCTGAATATGCCCTCATTCCAGGGCGGGTCATTGCTTTACAGTGCATTCCAGAACCGTTCCAATGAAGTTCCTCCAGCCCAGCAAGTGGTTTCCTTTTCAACCGGACACTACAGAGTGGGAACTGCACGCTCCTTGCTCATAGGTTTTGCTCCACAAAACACAGCACCCTGCTCCACCAAGAGATGCATCACTCTATACAGCGCTGTCCTGTCTGCATTTCTTGCACATGGGGTGTTTGATGGGCTGATAATGTACGTGATGCTGATGTAGATAATCCTTATCTCTGCTCTTCACATGGTCACAGTGGTGACTGTCATAGCCCAGCACATCCCCTTCTCATTCGTGAGCCCATTCACTTCCCTTCTCACCAGAGTCCAAAGTCCTAACTAAAGAAATATCTGATTTCTGTTTAGTGAAATATTTCTCCTGTACAGCTAAATAACCGTACACAGATCATATGGGTGGACACCTAGGCTGAATCCATGCCACAGCTCACGAGAGAGGAGAGAGATGAGTATGTTGGAGACACAGCACAAAGCTTAAGTCTTACAAATACTCACCTGGCAAATGGAATGAGATAAATCACAGGAAACAAGGGCATGGCGCAGGCCTCTGGCAGTGTGTGTGTCACACGACCCACATCCGAGAAAGCCACTCACATAGAGGACGGGGACTCGGCGTCCATGGAGCAAGGAGGACAATAGCTCCTGTGTGCTCCCTGGGAAGATGCAAAGGTGGGAAGAAACATCTGCACCTCAGCCCTTGCTTCGTCTCCAGGAAGGTGACCAGCTGGGGGGAAAAGGAGGCCCAGTCTATAGGGAGGGGACCAGGTAAAATGAGCTGGAGGAAACTGAGAAGTGGAAAACACCTTGCTGTGACCTTGCTGCACGTGAGCCTTGTGTTCTTCTGGAACCCGAGGGGAAAGCTCCCATTCTCGTGCAGGGTGGACCGTCTGCTTCGAGCTCTGTAACGCTGTGTGCGCACTGATGAGACAGGTGGAACCACTCAAGTTTCATTTGCAGTGACTCTGTGGGAGACGTGGGAATGAGAATAAAGGAAAAACCCGCCCTGCTCTAAGCAAAAAGGGAGAAGCTAAATGTGATCCAAACCCAGAGCCCACAACTCCCCTGCGTCGAGGTGTTGACCCTGACCGTGGAAGACATTGGAAAATGGACCCACACTGAGCAAGGCTCTCTCTCCTGTTCTCCACAGCAATGACTGGACATCGGGGCAGACACAGCCCGGGCACTGACCATCAACTCTCCGGAGAGTGAGAACGTCCTGCACCCAGGCCAGCTGCAGAAGACCCTCCTGCCCTTCACAAAGGGGCAGCCCCAGGCCCTTGGGGTGAGCGGGCCTAAGATCCCAGCCCAGTCCTGGGGTACAGGACTGGGGTGACCAGACAACTAGGGTCTCCAGATCACCGATTTGTCCTGTGCTGTCCTGAATTAAATTTCAAACCTCAGGAATTGGACAGGGGGAGTGAAGCTATCCATCACTGGAAGAAGCTTCATTGTCTTTATCTATGCAGCGCATATGTGGACACATACTTTTAAAGCTAACAACAGCGTTGTGCATTAAATTAGGGAATACATCAACACCTATGGATATCTTTCCCTGTGAGCATCAGTAATTGTTCCTCTGCCTCCAATCTCAGGTGTCTGCAAATCCCCTCACCCCTCTCCCTGGGAAACCCATGTAGTCCTCTCCCAGTCCTGAGTGTAGAGTGACTATTTGAGTGAATGATCTTGACAGGAGAGTGGAGGGACCTTGGGAATTGTGTAAGCACCTGAGGCAAAGGCTGTCCCTGAGTGGATTCTCTCTTTGATCAATTCTTCATTTCTGGAGCGCTGTCCATTGCTGCTGGAACAAAAACCACCAAGGGCTTTGTAAGTGTCTCCCTGAGGCTCTGAGGACTATAGTGGAAGAGGGCTTGTCCAGTCACTTGGCTAAGGGACATAGACCCTTGCTGGCCACTCAGGGAACGATTGTAGAGTTATTCTGACACTTAAGAAGGAATACCTGTCTTTCTGACTGCTCTGTGATACTCCATGCAAAATGTGCTCCTACATTGGAGCCTGGGGAGTCAAACCTATCTTCTACCAGCTCCTGGGTCCTCCTTCATCTTCAGAGCAGGGCGTCTCCCCAAGGAGATTTCCACACTCAGCTTAGCTGAGGTTAATGTCGTTTTCTGACCACTCAAACACAGGAAAAGCATGAGATTATAGGTTTTTTGTATTCTTCCTTTCACCTGTTTTTCAGATCCAAGGAAGCCTGGGAATGAATACCTTCAGTTCTGCTGTAGCAGTGCTTGGAGTTTGTGCAGTACTTTTTGACCTCATATCCCTGACTCCATGTAACTCTAGGTCATGTACTGATCACTACTCTGGATGCATTCTTGCAACAGTAAGTATTTCTTCTTCCAGTGATGGGAACTTGCAAATGGGTTTACCAACTGCCATGGTCATTGTGAATTCACACCACAAACTTGATTAGGAGCCATTGGTCCACGGATGCTGAACAATCTTCAGAAATTACAGGTCAGAGTACTTTGTATCTCACTAGGAGCACTGAGCAGAGAGTTAAGTTTGCAAAACCTCTTCCACCCTGAGCACCCTGTTGTGAGTTGATTTAGTAGGAAGTTCTACAAAAATTAAACTTCTCCCAGCAGCACTCACTTTGTGATGTCAGTTTCTTGCTGGAGGGGAACAGGCAAACCGGCAGGTTCAGGAGGTCCATGGTCTGCAGGGACCCTGAGCGCACAGCTGGGCTGGCCAGAGAGGGGGTTGTTCCTCCTGGTGCTGCGTGGTCTGTGCTGAGTGAGGGAGACCTGCAGGGGCAGCGCCAGGCCTTGCTGTATTAGAGATGCTGGAAGACTCAAAGACAAGAGAGACTGTGGAGATAGAAAACCTACAAGGACATGAATTCTTTTCCGTGGGCCCATCCTTGTCCTAGCTTAGACCTTTGAGAACATGAGTGGGAGAGTCAAATACTGTTACCTTTTGGGGGGTTGATTAATGACTATTAATTTGAAGATACCTTACTGATCACTGTAAAAAGACAGCATTAAAATCACAATGAGAGTGACCAGTTGTAGATGCCAAATTCAGCACAGTTCCCCATTCCCTAATTTTCCCTCCACTGCCTGCCTTGTGTACTCCATGAGCAGTGAGTGCTGCCTTCCTTTTGATGACATTTTCAGACCATTTTGTTTTTCCGCAGGGGTTTCTGGTTGGCATGTCTCTCCACCTCGTGCTGGAAGCCTGCATTGCCTTGTCTCTCTCTATATTTGGGTGCAAGGTGGCCTGTGCTGTCAACAAGGAGAGTGCTGTCGGCTTCACGGAGTTGTTCTCCTCCCTCTCCCTCTGTCCTGTGTGTGTGTCCTGTCTTCCTTTACTGGAGTAAAGTAGGCAGAGAAAACAAGACAATGCTGTAATATGAGTCCTCCTTACAGTGCAGGAGTAAAACAGATGGAAATAGCAAGGAACTGTCCCGGCCCCTGAAGTGAGCTCTTTGTTCCTGGTCCCTGGAAATCCTCCTGGCATAGGTGAGGACTCGTAAAGAAAGCAGTGCTAGGACGAGGATTGGAACTGACCTGCCAGGCATCACGATGGTGAAAGAACGTGGCCAGTGACTGCACCGAGGAACTGCCAAAGCCTGGGGGCTCTTTCTCTCCTGATGATGCGACAGTGAGAATCTGCTGTTCTGATTTCTTCACAGGTGGCCGCTCACTTACCAATAGTGGCCGTGGACCCTCCACAGTGTCTCCTGAGCATATCTATGATGAGCTGGTGTTTCAGTGGAAGCTGCAGAGTCAACTTTCCTGTCAGTTTACCCTACTATTTTCCTATTGGTTTTTGCCCTACATAGTACATGTACGCTTGTGACAAAGCATGTCTGACCCTCCCAGGGTTTACACACTAGAAACCTTGGCGTGATAAAGTATGAAGTACACGTCCTCTTACTCACTGATGCTGATAATTTGTGTGATTCTCCACCATCCTAACCCCTGAAACTTTCAGTGAACCAGAACACATCCTGCCATTTTTAAGTTCTCAAATATAGAAAACAGGAAATGAGCTGTTACTTGAACTGGGCTGTTTAACTGTTGCTATGTCGCAAGGCTTCTGTCACAGGAGGGAAGAAACGCATTTGGATTATTATTCCATGCACCACCCCCAAATGTCTTTGCTATCCTTTAGTTTAGGCCTCTGACTGGTTTTCCAGCACATGTGACCACTGAAAATAAATGCTCAGTCAATGTCAGCCAATATATAATATTTTGTTTTCTGTTTTTTGTTGTCTTTACATAAACAAAATAATCATTTAAAGTAAGATAATTTGCCACCTGTGAATGTGTGTGTGAGAGAGGGACAGAGAGAGAGAGAGAGAGAGAAAGAGAGAGAATAATGGAAGAGAGGAAGAAGGGTCAGAGACATGCAACACAAGAAGGATGTGAGCATCCTTTGCATCCAGTGAAGAGGCCCAAGGACAAAGAAGCTGGAGAAGACATGAAATGGCTCCTCCTTAGAGGCTCCACAAAGATGTGATCCCTTGGGCACCTTGGTTTTGGCCCAGTGAGCCCAGAATGGGACCCGGAAGGACAGAACTCTAATGAAATTCCATTGTTTCCTGTCACTGTTTTTGTGGGAATTTGTGACAAATTCAAGAGAAAACAATTGTTGGAGATATGAAAATTGCAATTTATAGGTGGCTGTTGTTCAATGAGTATGGATAAGAATGGTTTAAAATATAACATATAAAAAAGGAAGCAGTATTAAAAAGGTTGAAATACATCAAAACCAAGATGGACTCATTCAAAACAATCACAAATCATTAAAAAAACAAATACTACCTACAATAGAAACAGATTTAATTAAATACCTTCTTAATATCAGCATACGCATGCATCAAAGATTTGATAAAAACCTAGTAGAGATAATGTTTAAATGGAACCTTAAACACAAAAATAAATGTAATGTTCCAACAGCAATGACAGTGTATTTCAAATCCATAGCCCATGGTATACTTGTTGTAAAATATTAATGCTTTCCCAGCTGTGTCCACTCTACAATCCTAGCTACTTGGAAGACTGAACGAGTAGGATGAGTTGCTCGGCTTATTTTGGGCAACTTGGCAGGTTAGCAAAACTGGGATCTTGATATAAAAAATAACAAGGACTGAAGACATAGTGAGAAACTCTTGGTAGGTTCAACCCAAATTGTGGATAAAAATAAATGAAAGTGTTCCTTATATTTAAGAATGCAACAATGACACATACTCTTATTACTGTAATAATGTGTTATTTGGGGACTCCTACCTCACATCTGCACCAATAAATACATAAATAAATAAAACTAATTGTGAAAGAAGCAAAACAGATATTAGTTGAAGCAATTGTATTTTTATATGGAGAAAATGCAGAAGTGTTTACAGAAGATAGCATTTGAAAGACTATGAACATTTGTAAGGTTTGGATACAAAGTAAATATATCATCACTAACTGCATATTTACACTTAGTGGAGTTATATTACATAATCTAAAAGATCCATACATTATGAACAATGAATATGTAGTAATGACAACTGAGCCTATGAATTATATGAAGTACTGTGTATGAAATTTTTCAAGTGTTAGTGAAATACATAATTTATGCACAAGAACATAATGCCTATTATGAACAGCAAATCTTACAAAGCTGCTAGTTATGACTTTGACCTTTAAATTCAATTATATTTTGATAAATTATTACAAAAATTCTTATAAATAGAAAAAACAAATATAAATTTTTCCAATCATGGGATAGTCTTCCGAGTTTTCTATAGTTAGAATGCAATAATTTGAATTAATATAGGTCAAATGGTTTCATATAAGCAAATCCAAATATGATTTGATTATTTCTGGTCTCAAACTAACTGGCACATTCTGCCATCCACCTTCTGTTGTGGGCTTCCTACAGCGACTGCATTAGCCAGGTTTCCCAGTGCTGGGACACAATACCCAGCTGGCACAGCTTACAGGCCAGGTGTAATATGGCTCACTGTTTCAGGGATTCAGTCCATGGTTGGCTGCTCCAGGACAGAAGCATCACAGCAGAAGGGCAGGTGCAGCAAAGATGCTTAGTTCATGGTGGCCAGAAGGTGAAGCCAGGGAGCAGAGCAGTGCCAGAGAGGAAGGGGCAGGGCCTACCCGTCTTCCCCAAGGTCACACCTCCACGACCCCCACAGACACCACCAAAAGTGTGCTTTACTAAGCTCCTAGGCAGCTCCCAAGGCAATTAATTTGACAACTAAACTTAACCATCATAATGACTCTAAGCAAGGAAACAAAAGGCCTTGTACATCATGAGTCACCATGTGAACCTCTGAAATGATATCACAGCAGGGCCAGCTTCAGCTTGTAATTGTTTAGTGGAAATGCCTGCACGACTTTTCAGACATTCTAGGATTGCTGCTGACAAGTGTGTGCACAGCCTAGAAGATGCTACCCAATCACTGCCCTTCATACATGAATGGTTCCCAGAAGAACCAAGGCCTGGGTGCAGAATAAGGGTAGGAAAGTTCCTGGATAAGAAGGCGGATTATCCATGCTGAGCCTGTTGGTTGAGTGTTCTTTGCAACAATGATGACAGGAAAGGTTCACTGTCATCCTGTGGAATGGGCCTGGCAGAGAACCTATGACTTGAAATCCAGCTTACGCCTTCCCAGGGAATAACTATTGAAGGGAACATACCAGTTGATGTATTAAGTATTCTGTTCTGTTTGGTGTAGAAGATGGATATAAATCATCTGCAAGTGCCTGTCCTATTTTCACAATAACGGCCGTGGGGATAAAAATCAAATCTTTGGCTTTGCTACAGGAAACCAACACTGCAGCTAGGTAACCACTTGTGACTGTGTGGGAGGGAGCCGTGTGAGTAGGAGGAGCTCCTTTTGAACTTGTCATGTTTCAGATTTTAACTGAATGTAAAAGTAACGTTTTACAATTGATTTAAAATTGATAGCGAAAATGTTCAGTGAGGCATGGCGGCACACACCTTCGATCACAGCACTCTGGGATGGTGAGGCAGGAGGATTTCAAGTATGAGCCTAACCCAGGCATAAACTGCTTAGCAAGGCCCTGTCTCAGTATAAAAAATAAAAATTATAGAGGATATAGCCCAGATTGAAGGCCCTGGTGTCCATTTCCAGCACCAGAAATACAAATAAACAATACTTCAAATATTTGCTGTGTAATTTTAGTAAATACTTTGCATTCTGGTTAATGAGCTTTTTGGGGTAGGACAGGGAGGTGGGCAGCAGCAGTCCACATGTCTTTGGCATGTACTCGGACAGCGCTGTGCAGAATGTAATATTATTTTGTAAGAACTGGGTTATGAATTGTACAATAAATTTGTGGGACCAAGATAAATGACTGAAGGAATCTGACAGTAGTTTGCAGGTCCAGAGTTCAGGGAAGCTTTGTGATCTAGAAGTTTAGTTATTGAATCGCAAACAAAACAATTTAGGAAGTAGATTGTGTCACAAGTGTAAGTGAGTAAAGGCAATATGAACAGAGGAGAGGACTGGTCTTGAAAGGATCTCTGTGAATCGCAATATGTAGAATCAGATAGATTAAGAAGAACCAGCAAAAGGAGCTGAGAACGACCGGAAGGGAAGTGGGTGGTGGCCCGAGGTCAGGTCAGAGCAGAGCTCCCCTCAGAGGAGGAAGCGCATGACCAGTGTCGACAGCTCCGCGTACGTAATCCACGGGACACCCGGGCTAAACACCACTCAGGCTTGCAATGTGGAGCCGTCTGCAGGGCAGTTTTCCGTTTTAACGTTTAGCCGTTTCTTGGTGAATTTTCCCTGTGAAGCCACCTGCAGCCGCCTTCAACTCCCAAAGGTGTGCAGACCCCTGGCTCCCTGCAGGGCAGCCGCGGAGCGCGGTGGCTCCCTGGAAAAGCCGCAGGTGTGGTCAGGACCCGGGCACCTGCTGCGGCTCTGCCCACGGCGCCCCGCCGCACTCTGACCCGCGCTGGAGGCGTCCCCTGCGGCTGCGAGCCCGGCGCCGAGCCCGGGCCGTGCTGGGGTAACCGCTCCTCCGCGCCCAGAGCCCGGCGGGAAGCTGTCCTCAGCCATCCGCCTGCATGCACCATGGGTGCCGGTGAAGGTAACAGTGCCAGGGGCACTGTGTAGATGGGGGAATTAATCGTTTACACGCGGTGCTGAACCAGTGAGGAAGTTTACAGGAAAAGGAAAACTGAACCTGAAATGCACCTGAAACTCACATTATGCCATTCTTAGGGCAGGTTCTCAAGAATGATCAGTTTGTAAAGAACACACACACAGGCGCACACGTGTATAAATGAGTATTGTTCAGTCTTTAAAAAGAAGGTAAATCTGCCATTGGAAACAAGAGGGGTGAAACTGAAGCACATTATGTTTAGTGAAATAAATTAGACACAAAAGGACAAGTGCTGCATGATCCCAGTTAAAATACAATTTAAAAAGTCAAATACATGGATGTGGAATACAGAAAGTTTGTAAAGGCCTGGAAGTAGGGAGAAAGAGGAGAATCTGATCAAATGTTACAAATTGTCAGGCATAGAAGAAATAAGTGTGAGAGAATTAGGTTCCAGGTCGGTGTCTACAATGAATAGCGCTGCGCTGTGCACGATATACAACTCTCTAAGGGAGTTCATGCCCGGTTTTCTCACAACGGAAACACACAGAAAGATAACTGCACCAGGGATGAAGCGTTTGCTAATGCGCTGCACTGTGGTGATAATTTCACAGTGTCTGTGTACGTGAAAATGTCGCTTTTTACTCCCTAAACACGTGAATTCTTCTCAGTTCCTTCCATCTTATTAGTAAGTTAACCACTGCAAGTTTCCTGAGGCAATTAAGTAAGATACAAATTTTACTGAAAGGATATTTTTAAATAGTCTGAATAAAATAAATTTTTATCAGAAAGAAACGTAGAAGGAAGGAAGCATCAAGAAATAACTTTCAAGAATATAACTGCAATACATAAAATATTACCTCATCAGTATTAACGTCTGGAATCTTTGTAGACACCAACATATCTTTAATGTAACATATAAAAAGGCACAAACTAGGAGCAGCATATTCACAGAGGAAGACATGCAAATAACAAGGAAACTTGAGAAAAATAATCAGCTTTCATATTCAGAGATGTGTAATTAAGACACTGTGATTCAGCTACGTATGTCATGGAAGCTAATAATTCCAGGTGCTGGTTATTACGTAGGTCAATGGTAAACATTAGTCACATTTTCAAGCAGAAAAGTGGCTGAATAATCACACTGGAAAACAGCTTACGTTTTCACATAAGGTCATACAGTGATTTTGCTAGATGCATTCAGGGGTAAACGTGTGACCTAGAAATCTAGAGTAGAAAGGTGGAGCAAAGCAAGGATGTGAAAGCAAAGGACTGGGAAGAAACCAAAGCTCGCGGTATGGGGCGGTGGATGACACAGCAGAGGCCACATGGACACAGCAGGGCGTTAGCGGGAGAGTGAGGTGACCACAGCTGAGGTGAGGCCTCCAGGAGTCTCCAAATCCTGCGCGGAGCAAAGTGCCCGACCAGAGATGGTGCTCCTCACGGCGTCATTCTGTACAGCTTGCTCTCTGTGCACCACGCGCTGGTCATCTTAGCTCATGGAAATCCTGCTCGGTGCCAGGTACACACACACACACACACACACACACACACACACACACCCCAGTAAAGGATTACCAGGAGTGAGCACGTGAGACAGGTCCCACCCCCACCTGTCTCCCTCAGTTCTCACACTGAGTCACCAGCCTCGGCCTTGGGCTCCCTGCACTGTCTCCCCCTCCTGGAAGTCTGGGTCCCACTCAACTAATTTAAAAATGAGGCTCATTCAGGAAGGCTGTCCTGGCCATTCTATTTAAAATCATAGCTGAATAAAATTGCAGCACTTCCGATCATTTTCAACTTCCAAAGTCGTTCTATAGATTTCTTTGGACTCTAATATGACAAAAACATACTTGTTTAAAGCACTATTTGTCAATTTCCCAGATACATGTCAGGAGAGATGACTGTTATTTTATTTTATTTTATTTTATTTTATTTTATTTTATTTATTTTATTCACTGTTTTATTCCCAAAGAAGGTGCACTTGATACACAGGGAACCCTTAAGTAGCCCTTGCACAGGAAATAAACCAACAATCACTTGTGGCCAATAGTCCAAAGGATGCCCTGAGCCCTTGACAGAATCAGTCTCAAGCACATGAGGGATGAAGGCTGGCACAACCCTGCTTCTACCCTGAACTCTCGTGGGACACTTTCTGCTGTATGTCAGACAGGAATTAGTGCTAGAGGAAAGGGAGGGATCCCTGTGGCATAGAAGGATGTAAGCTATGTGTCTCCTCCACAGCATTTCTAGGACATTAAAATAACCCAAAATTCTCTACATTTACAAAATCACCACAGAGTTTTTTCCATAGGTCTTTGTCGAGGGCAGAAATTGTATGTATTTCCATATAGGGATTCACTAAGGGCAATGCTCCATCTGAAACACAAGATACAGTAAAAAAAATCGTCAACCCAGTAGGTCCGTTTCATGGGCCTAAGATCGTCTCCAGTTAGATCAAAGGAAACAGGGTTCGTAGCAGTTCAGAAGAGGCAGGGAGGCTCTCCCACACCCGGACGTAGCACAGTGGCAGCAGATGCCACAAGTTTATATTCATAACCCTTTGAAACTCATGCAGTGTTGGGTTTATAAATTACTACATGGACCCAAGTCCTCTCTGCATCAAGCGTGCTGAGTTCATTCAGCCCTCTACTCAGAAACAAAAACTATAGATGCCTCAAATTTCCTGTTCCATACTTGGCTCATAGGTTGTTGTTTTCTTGCTCTGCCTTCACCTCAGAAAGGAGAGTTCTCTGGGGTTCTTTACAAGGGCACCAGTACAATTCAGAAGGACTCCACTCTCATGACTGAATGACATCAAAAGGTGCCACTCCTAACACCATTACACACACAGTTAAGATTTCAGCATACAGATTGGGGGTGGCACAAAAGCTCAGTTGATAATAAAACAATAGTCAAGTGATCAAACAGAACATCCCCCAAAACGGAAGTAACTGATATTATTGCCTCCTTCCCTGAAAATTTTAAGTGCACAACTTTACCTATAATCTTGTTAAAATAGTCTGAACTCATGAAAAAGAATTTCCAGGATATAGAATATATTTCAAAACAAGTCATCCAGAAAAAAGTCAATGGAAGAAAATATTAAAACAAGTACAAAATCAAAAAACAAAAAAGGCTGAGAACTGATCTAAAAGGCTAAAGTCTCTAGAGACAAGGTAGCCAAATGAGTAAGTATACCATATTTATTATAAATATGTAAGTTTATATTTAAAATGAATGAAGATGATACATAATTACTTATTAAGTGACTTACTGATACATAAATTGTATGTTGGTAATTTGGGGAAAATGGAGGAAATCTAGTAGGAGCTATATATTAGATTTGTATATTAATAAATTTTGAGATAAAACAATACCATTGAAGTAATACAGGAGGATGTTATTCTCAGAAGACATAAACTAAATACTTAGGGGTCAAGTATTATGAGGTTAAGCACTTTTGAAAATCAATTTTAGTATATAGATGATGTTATTGTATATATCATAGAATGAAGTGGTTACTGTAGTGAAGCAAATTGAAATACCTACAACCCACCATAGCTGCCCATCTGTGAGAGTGTGTGTGTCAAGAACAGCCAAATCTACCAGATTTCTTTATCCTTTGTACCCACCATGTTGTATCATTTCCTCCCCCTTCCTCCCTCCACCCCTAGTAATCACTCTTTTGTTCTTTATTGCTATCTTCAACTTTCTTTCCTTTCCAATTCCACATATAAAGGAGATCTGTCATGTTTCCCTTTATTTGTCCAAGTTCACTCATATTAGGCCAAGTGGCATGTCCTCTTTCTCAAGGCTGAACCTCTCATACACATAGTTTCTTCCTCATTCCTCTGTCAGTGGACACCCTTGGGTCACTTCCCTATTTTGACTGTTGTTGATAATGCTGCCATGAACACAGGAGTGCAGATTTCTTTGAGGGTGCTGATTTCACTTCCTTTAAGCATATGCCATGTTGCCAAAAGATGGATTCCTGAGGGGTATGGTAGCTGTAATTTAATTTTTTTTTTTTTTTTTTTTTTGTGGGTACCGGGGGGACGACCTCAGGACCTCACGCGCCAACAGGCACCCGTGCCGCTGAGCGATATCACCGGCCCCTTTTTCGTATGTGGGTTCCGGGAGTCGAACTCGGGCCTTCGCGCTTGCAAGGCAGGCGCTTAAGCCGCTGAGCCGTCTCACCGGCCCTGTAATTTAATTTTTTGAAGAACCTCCACATTGGCTTTTAAAAAATATTATGTGCTCTACTCTATATTCTTACCAACAATTTGCATGTTTTTTACTTTCCTCCACATCCTCCCAACACTAACAATTTTTCTTTTTGAATAATAGTCAATTTTACTATAGTGAGGTGAAGTCTATGACTTCGATTTGGATTTTCTTGAGTACTAGTAACGTCAAGAATTTTTCACATACCCATCGGCTATTTGAATATCCTCCTTGGAGAAGTACCTATGCATGTCTTTTTTCCTTTGTTTTTTATTTTATTTATTTCTTTGCAATAAAGTTACATGTATTCTCTATAGATATTAGTATTAACTCTAGTCAGATATGTTGCTTGCAAGTATTTTCCCTGCTCATAGGTTGCCTTTTTATTTTCCTGATGGTTTCTTTTTATGCGCAGTAAGTTTTTAGATGACATAATTCCATCCATTTATTTTTGCTTTTGTAGCTTGAGCTTGTGCTGTGATTCCCAAAAACACTGTTGTTGAGAACAAGGTCAAAGACACTTTGGGCTGTTGTCTTCTAGGAATCTTATAATTTCAGGACGAACATTTAGATATTTTGTGCATTATGAGTTGATTTGTGTGTGGTCCAATTTTGTATGCTTGATACAGTTTTCATGCCCCATTTCCTGAGGAGACAGTCCTGCCCACCACTGTGTCCTCTGACCCCACTGTTGAGAATTAGTCAACTGTTATCTTAGTCTACGCTATCATAACAACTCACATGACACTGGGTATTTTATAGAGAATAGAAATTTATTTCTCACCGTGTGGGAGGCTGAAAGTCCAAGATTAGAGACAAACAAACTAGGTTTAGGGGAGGTCCCCGTCTTTGCTCCAAGACGGCACTTTGTTATTGTGAATGCTGAGTGCTTACGTGACAGGAGGAAGATGAGGATAGGGGCCCAGGCTTGAGGGATGAGGGCCCTGATCCCGTTAGTGAGGGAGGAGCCCTCAGAGGATCCATAATCCCCTCGGGACAGCCTCACTGTAGCAGACTGCCCTGGAGATTAAATGTCAGCACGCATATTTAATAAAGGGACACAAATCTTTTCTCGGCTTGGAACAATATATGAAAACAGTTTCATGGTTTGTATGCAAATTTATATCCTGCCCCATAAAATTATAACCTACAACAGTCGAAGGACACTGTCTTTCTTAAGCAGCAGTATTGTCTCGTGTGCTTAAAATACCGTAGTGTCTGTCTCAATACAGACATTTTATGATGTGTTGGATAACATGATAAATTAGGCCACATAAAACCTACATGTACCTACATATTCATGTATATGTTTAAAAAGTTTGAGACACAAAATATGACAGTATGAGCAGTTGTTGTTCTACTTGTGGTATATTCTATCAAATTATTACAACTAGTCTTTGAGTCAGGTGATATATTATTCTTTTTTCTATAGAGAAATACTCAGTAGAGAATTTGATAGTGTATCTATGGTTCTACAGGGAGGAAATGAGAGAGATGAGGTTTTCTAGATGAAAATGCAGGGTGGATTGATTAGAAAGTCTGCATTCTTTACCAAATTTCTATAGTTTCTGACACCAATATTTCTTCTTTCCACTGAGAATGAGAAGTAGGGATCACCTGAATGAACTATTTCTGGATATATTTAATTTTGATTTGTTCCTTGATATAAAACATGTATGTATATGTAATGAACATTTAGAAAATATACATTTTAAAATTTCACATATCACACTGGGTATAAATTTGAGTAAGATATAATCCTGCCTTGCAGAAAATAACCGCGGAGAGAGAGAAAGTGAAAGAAAAGGAGAAAGACACGGGCAGGGAAAGTGTGTGAGTTGACTCTGACCCACCTGTACCTACCCTAAATGGCTCACACACATACGAGGACTGCCTGTGTTATCCATTGTATATTTAAGGGAAAAAAGAGAGGAAAAGGAGGGGAATCTCCTCAATCTGCCAGATTTCTCAAGCATTCTTTAGATCTGGCTTACCAGGGCACATTCAGTGACAGGTGCTGGTCTGAGATACCACTGTGGAATACTATAAACCAGCCGTGCTTTACAGAGGATTAATTTTTCTTGTAAATGATCACGTCTGGTGAGTTGCCTAACCCAGGTGTTAGGAAAAATGTAGAGCTTTTCTCCACACCAGGTTGCTCATGACAGTAACAACATTCTCATGGTTTGCTGGTCATGATTAAAGCACGACAAAAACCACTCTGGCCCAGGATGGCAGGAATTATCATGAAACTAAGGCAAATTCTTCCACAAGTGTAGTGTGATGGAGTTGGTGGGGGCAGCGATGGGACCTGGACCTCGTGGAGACTCAGACATTGACTGCACCGAGGACACAGCTCCGTGGGTTCACAGAGGAGACGAGAGAGCATCGCCTGGCTCTAGAACTGCTGCAGAGCAGATAGGACCACGGACACAAATGTTAAGCTGTGAACGTTATGAAGGTTTATGCCTCCAAGCCCAAATACTCCACTCAATCAAAATAGAAGTCTTCCCTAAATGAAGGTTCAAATTCCAGTGATTTCTGAGAGACTCACAGTTATTGAGTCTTATACTGCAAAATCTGCTTTTAGAATGAAGAGATCTGGGGCATCCCTCTGCTGTGAGGAGACCTTGTGGGGCTGTGAGAGGGGGTGCTGCCTTGGAGCCCCAAAAGGAGGCAGAGAGGTGCCAAGTGCTTAAATGAGCACCACATAAACAACAGCATTGCACCACGACTTCATTTTATGTTTGACCGTGAGTTTTCTCTGTCCCCTGGGCCTTCGGATAATGAAGCCATGACACCTCATTCTGGAACTAGCCATGTTTGGAGGGTAACCGACGAAATTCTTCCCACAGCCTCTTTCTTGGTCTCCTTCCATATCTTTTTCTCTTTCTGTCATCTTTCTGTCTCTCCCATTCTCTCTCTCCGGCCCTCTCTCTCTCTGTCCGTCTCTCTGTCTCTCTCTCTCCATCTGTCTCCCTCTCTGCCTCTCTCCACCTTCCTGTCCTTTAGCCAAGAGGCTCTTCTTCGCAGACCTCCGGGGAGACAGTGGGCAGGTGTGCAAGCTGAGAGGATCTGGGCTCCCTGGCACTTCTTTGGGAGCCCGGGGAAGGTTGGCATTACAGGGCAGTGGAGTGACACTTGGCGCTGTCTGGAAGCCTCCCTGTGTGACGTGTCTGCTGGTCTGAACTCAGAGGGATGAACTTTGAGGTGCTGAAGATGGGGAAATCAGCTTTCCTTCAGCCATTCGGACAGGCGTAAATCCCCCACACTCAGTGCCCCACGTTCTTGTGACTGTCCCCTTTTGGGTGTGGATGGGCGGGTGGATGGGATGTCTCTCCTGTGAGTAGCTTTCTGGCTTTGAGTGTATCAAAAGGATATGATTCTAGCCGAATCTGACACAATCCTGTGAAACTATGAAAGTTCCTGAACGAACTTGAGATGTTTGCCCTCCTGCTGTCCCCATAGAAGATGTCCATGGTGGTGAGTTCCCCACCTGAGAGGGGATGGTTTCTACCACATAGCATGGAGGAGGACCAGGAGCTTCAGATGGGGCCGTGGCCTGGCCAGCTGCACGTGCCCAGGCTTGTATGACCCTGAACAGGGGACCCAGCACAGCTGTGCCCAGAACCATGATCCATGGAAAGTGAGAGATTGCAAGCATTTGTTTTGTGTAATTAATTACATACAAACAGAAAACTACTAGATGTAAATTCAAATGAAGACCAATACTCACTGCACTAGGGCTACAGCAGGTTACTTTGCATCCCAAGTGAGAGAGGGTTACGGCAATGCAGAATTCCAGCACACTTAAAGTGAGCACGATTCCATCCAGACCCTAGAAAAGATTCATAGAATAGATTTAATTGTCTATTTTAGTGTCCTCCGATGTGCAGCAATAATTCTTCTACCTCCACTGACCCAGGGGCCAAAACTTTAAGAAATTTTATGACTAAAACTGTGTAAGTATTAATCTGGAGAACAAGCCAATGAGTCTGCCATCTAATGAGGGCAAACGTGCAGAAAAAACACTAAGCTACAGACGAGGCACAGAGAACTTCCCAGGGGCAGGGTACTGAGGCTGGAAGTGGTGAATGATGCGAGAACGTACCGAGATGTGCAGGAGGAGCGTGAGCCACTCAGCACACGGAGGTTAGTGTCAGGACTGTTCCTTCACCGTTAGAGAAACTTGTGCCTCCCCTGGGCTCCAACACACAGCCCAGCGCCCATAGAGCAACTGATGCTGCCTTCAGTTTTAGATAAGAAAACGGTGCATACTGCTCAGTGGTTACAAATTAAACATGAAACTGATGCAAAAGTGCCCAGCACAATTACTACTCCGGAAGGCCTGTTGTCACTATGGACTTTCTTCTCAATGGGCCTCATAACTTCTAGAGGAGGAAGAACCATGGATAAGATTTGGGCCTGACTCCTAAATAAGACATTGTTCTACTTCTCAATCACTTCCAGCTTCCCCAAGTGAATCGGCCTCGCGCAAGTGGATGAGTGACCTGGACAGAGCCAGCGCTCCCCACGCTCGCTTATAGCACAGCATTGCAGGGGTGAAGCGGCGCTCACCAGAAAAAGGGTGTCGAGCATGGAACATCCGAAATGTGAGCAGTGAACTGAATGGGAAAAGAGGCTGAAACTATTGATAAGTATGCCTGAGATTGCAAACACAGAGCTGGTGATGTTCAAGCCTACAGCGACTTGGACCTAGAAAGGAAAGAAAATCAGGTAAACAGCTGAACAGATGTTCACATGTACCTGTGTCATCATGTGAGGCCCTCCATTTTCTTCTCAACACATTTCATCCCTTTATCTTGATCCTTTCTAGTCTCTTAACGTGCCTCTTAAAGTAGACATTTCAATTTTAATCTCTTCTCAAGACAAAAAATGATCTTCCTGATCCCCAGCTAAACTCCTTCAGATGATGCCTGTGAGCACAGGAGATGCACGGCTAATCTACCGGGATTTCAAAGTCCTGTGTGCTTCTGCTGGGTGGTCCCCTCTGTCCTCTCCTACCACGCTCTGCCGCAGGTGCTGGGCACTCATCATTTTCCAAATGCTTTCGTCCCTTATGACTGCATATCTTTTGTCCATTATGTCTTTATGTTGTGCATTTCCTAACGTCCAATCTGTTCTCATGGTGAAATAAGTTTTAGCTCAGGAAAGCGTGTTTGCTGTGAATATTCACAAAGGACTTGTTAAATGTGTGCACCTGAGGGCGATGCTAGGGATACAGGTGCTGACCAGATTTAGAAAGGCCATATTGATTAGGCCGCAGCATTTCACATTATGTTTTAGGCAAGGATGACTTATATATACACGTTTAGACAGTAATATATTTCTAGAGACCTGGGCTCCTGTTTTCACTGGTTTCTGAAAGAGATATTCTTCACAGTGATATTCTGTACATGTTTCTTCTTAAGTCGGACTCATCTTGAAACTGAAAATTCAAAATCCTGGATGAAGTTGAAGTAATATCTTAATCAATCAGTCAATAAACATATGTCACTCATTACTTGATGTCACTGTCATGGTCTTGACCTGAAGTCAAAGGATTGTTTGCCTGACTCTACTTGAACATTTCTGGTCAGGAGGACAAGATGTGCATGAGGACGCCCTCAGTCCCAACCTGGCCAAAATACTGGGCACCATTTCAGTCACTGTCTCATCATCTAATGATCTGAGTACAATTACTGAAAGAAAGATTCTTCAACATAATAAAACCACTGTTGTATTTTTAAAATCACAGAAACAAACTCTGCTTTATGTTCTGCCAGAAAGCATATCTTTCTAAATCCGTTACTTTCTTTTTTTTTTTTTTTTTTTTTTTTTTTTGGTGGGTACCGGGGGGTCGACCTCAGGACCTCGCGCGCCAACAGGCACCCGTGCCGCTGAGCGATATCACCGGCCCCTTTTTCGTATGTGGGATCCGGGAGTCGAACTCGGGCCCTCGCGCTTGCAAGGCAGGCGCTTATGCCGCTGAGCCATCTCACCGGCCCCGTTACTTTCTGATAAAAAATAAAATACAAGGAAACATTGCTCACCAAACTTCTCGTGGTCTTTATTCCTGCTGCAAGTGTGAAGGACCCTGAACTAACAAACTAGGAATGAGAAAAAATATCAGATAAAAATTTTAAACAATTATTACACATCATACTTAGTAAAATTTCCTTAAATTAAATAGAGTTCTTAAACAGGTAAATAACTTAAAAGGAACGCAAATGTGTTCAGATAATTGTCCGATTTTCAAATGAAAAACAGAAGAATTCTACTAGATGGATCCATGGGAGAATATACCAAGTTTTTCTAAACATACCTAACAGCAAGGTACTAAATTTATTAAAGGGTATAGAGAAAGTTTCCCATGTTCCTAAAGTGAAATAATGCTAATATAGTACCAGAATGGACAAGATATTCAAACAAAGGAGCCAAACACTTTTCTCATTTCAGGTAGCTATTAAAAGTTCTAAGTAAAATAATGGCAAAGAAAAGTTTACATGCCTTGTTAGACGATGATAATAATTTAGCAGTTCATTTGTTCTCAACACTGAACAAGAATTTTCCACTGAGTTGAAGCAGGTTGAGTCAATTTGACTGGACACACTGACTTATGGAGTTCATCTGCTTGACTTTGCTTCCCAACTTGATTTCAGAAAGTTTAAAAATTATGCTTCAATCCAAAATAACTGAATTAATGAAACAAAATACATTCCCTTCTTAACAAAATTCTAAACATCAAAGCTTGTAGATGATCCATGTAAAAGCAATCACTCCCACCCCCAGAAACAAAGTGAGTATGAAAAGCACCCATCTAATTATCTTAAGTCAATCATAAATGTGTGGCATTTTCCTTCCAACAGTGCCATGCTTTGGACCTTGAGTGACCTGCAAGAGCTCCTGTGTGAAAGATTCTCCCTCAGCCTAAAACTATTAGGAAGTGGTGGAATTTTTAAGAAATGGGGCCTCATGAGAGGAATTGGGGATTCCTTCAAGAGGAGGGGGGACCCTATCCCCTTTATCGCTCTCTGCTTTACTGGCAATGAGGTGAGCAGTGTTGTGTTGCTGGGCCAGGTGCTCCACCAGGTTGAGCTCCTCACCACAGACCCCAGCAAGGATCCCAAGGCTCAGGGACCAGAATCTCCCACACTGTGGGGGAGAGAACCCTGTTCGCTTTATCCATTGCTTATTCCTATATTTGCTATAGTGATAGAAAGCTGACTCCTACAAAAGTTGAAATATGCTTAATATTAAAATATTATTATAATACGTGACATTCAAAGTATGAAGGAAAAAATCACGAGCTAATGTCTATTATTATTCACATCACTGAGAAGACACTGGATACAATTAACAACTACTATTGACTTAAAGTGATGGATAAAATATAAACAATTTTATTTTACTTCACATGATAGAACGTTTGTCTCAATCTAATGTTCTTTATAACGTTCATCAGAAAAATACTAGGGACACCTCATTAATCTTAAAATCAAGATAAAGAAGTAGACTGTCATATAAAAATATTCCAATTAAATTGCCCAAATTATTTTAAAAGTTCAATTTAATGGTTAAAATTACTTGTATTTATGAATATAATCTGTATGGTAAACATCCAAGATTATCACCAAAAACTACTTTAAACTATTACAAATTCATTAAGATACATAGAAAAGTATATAAAATTTATATATATACATATAAATTACAAGTATGTGTTTTGTGTATTAAAAGATGGAATTAAATCAGAGACACATTTATCTGCAAAAAAATATGCAAAGCATTTGAGGGGGGAAAATGTGAAGAAAGTGAAAGATTTACATGGATAAAATTTACCAACATTCCAAAGTAAAAAAAAGAAAATTTGAAAACAGACCAATGTGGTGATAGTTTTGTGGGATCCTTGTAAAGGACATAGCTACGCTGGAGACTGAGGAGATCAAAACTAAGAGAAACTGACCACTGGTTCTTAGCATTTGTCCTTGAGGCACTCTACGCTGTGGCTGAGATACGGCTGACAGGGTGCTGGTCCTGCACCTAAGCATATCAGATAATCAAAGGCTGAAGTAGGAAAAGCCTGCAACAGCCTGCTGATGCCTCAGGTGTCACAGCACAGCTCCTGCCTTCCCGTGGTCCACCAAACATGCGCAGGAGTCAGGAACTACAATCGCTGGTTTCCAAGGTTTGAAAAGGACATGCAAATGGAAGCAGAAAACTAGACTGCTTAGGTGTTCGCAGTTCTGGAAACTGACTGATCACTCTAAGTCCTAGTTCCTGTGTCAAATAGGTCTGGGGCATGTTAGTAACTCCTCCTACTCCTAACTTCCTCTTTCACACACCAGTGATGGGGACCCTGCCTCAGGAGATTTTCATTTTTGGTTGAAATGAAATTGCACGTATAAAATCCATAGTGGGGTCCCCGGACCATAGTAAGAGTTTTAAAAAAAAGCTATGTGTGGGTTAGATTATAACGTATTAGGTGTATAAAGCATATTGCAACTTCTGAAGGTTGACCAGCATTTTCCGTTCTACAAATCTTAAATTTCTACTCTGAAGAGGAGTAGGAAGTCAAAGGTCAGGCCTCCAGTAAAACTCTAAACTACCTCATACTCGAAATTCAAACCCCATAACACGGGTGGAGTTTTAATTTAGATTTAAAATTTTCCTCAGGTCAGTAGATGCGATGTTATATTTTGTGCTCAATTTCCACCCTAAATTTGAAGGAAAACTATCATGTTTCCACTTGGGAGAAGATTTTTCTAAACTTTCTTAAATTATTGTAATTTAATTTAAAATATTCCTTTGAAACAAAATTCATCTAGTAGTCATTCTGTCTTTCCCGGTAATCTTTGGCAGAGAGTTGATGGCTAACTTGTATAAATCACCTGTGTGTCAGCTCTGTCTCCTCTCCTGTGTTAAAGCTTTTATTTTCTTCGTTCTGTGATCTTCTTAGTAGGATAAACTTTCCTGACCACAGGAGTGTGTCATGACTGACGGACGTTAAAACAGCAAGACCATTACCTCTGCCGTGCTTGATTTGGGAAATGTCTATCAAACATCAGTGAGCGAGAACAAGTGCCGACACACAGAGGTGCTGGGCCGGCCTCCTCACGAGGCCCTGGCTCACTGAATTACCAGCCGTGGGGAGGACTCGTCCCTGGGCCACTTGTGAGGACGGAATCAAAGCTGTCCATGGTTAGATCGTCCTGGTTCCTGTCTAGTCTACACCGTGCTGCAAAGCATTTGAATTGGTACATACTAAATAACTAATTTGCCAAACTTTCAATGAGTTTATGTTGTTATTTCCTTGGTAAACATGAGAAGGCAAGCCAAATGATGGTTAAATAGCACTATATGTTGAAATTAGAAAAAGATCCATGATGTCATCTGCAATTGAGTGAGAAGGTGTGCTACTCACCATCACAGATCCCCAAACTGTGTATTATGCGTACGCTGATATAGCAACATGACGAGACAGCCAGGGGTCCACTGCATCAACAGGCAGTGGCTGCTGGGCACAGCTAATTACTACTCCCACACTGAGGTTTACCAGGCCAATCATGATCTGCATAACCTAGAAATGATAAGGAAGTAAAAACAAATAAACTGCCTGCAAAACTGTGTCATGATTTATCCTCCCCAGCCACAAAGTTACCCTCATGTTCTGTGCTTTTATACAGTCTGGTGAAGTTGTAGATATTCACTTGTCTTTTTTTTTTTTTTTTTTTTCACATAAAGCACTGTGGGCAAACTAACATACCTAATTGTGCCAGGGAACACAGTATCTCACACTGCCCCAGTAATATCAAAGTTAAGAGTTTGCTAAAACTGCCCAGAGGTGCTTACATGATCCCCATGATGCTACCACAAGTGATGCACCCCTTTGTATGCACTCAGACTAGGGTCAACCAGACCTTAGGAAGCAATTATTACAGCAAGTGGTACTAATCTGAAGAAAAACTTAGACATGGGGAAGGGTGGGGGAGCCACCGTGACATTCGCTTTGTTCTGAGACCTGAAGAAAGTATATAAGGTTAAAGGTAGGGAATTAGTGGATAAATATCACCATGACATTAGAAAGGAGACAAGAAAAATGAAATTGAATTATCAAAACTTGTGAGATGCATTAAAAATTCTGCTTACAGGGAAAAATAGAGAATTGGATGCAAAACATAAAAAAGAGAAAATATCCTAATCAATTACATAAATTTTCATCTAAGAAACTAGATAAAGCAGAGCAATTAAATCCAAGTACAGTAAAAGAAAAATTAAAACTAGAGGAAAACCAATGAAATTAAATGGGAACAAGAGCTGGAGGGAGCAGGGAGTCATGGGAGGCAAAGAAGACAAAAATTAATAAGATATATTATGTACAAGCTCCCCCCAAAAAATGTAATCATTAGGTACTACAAACATGTACTAAAAACAAATTTTGAGAAAAGAAAAAATAGAAGAGGAAATCATAGAAAAATACAGCATATAAATTATGTTTTTTAAAGATAAATAAAATCATTTATGTTCTAGCCAGGCTCAGAGAGAGAGAGAGAAAGAGAGAGAGAGAATGAGGGAATCAGTTAATAATATAAAATGAATATATAAACACATGAACACATGAATATCTAAAGTTGAATAAGGAAATACTATGAGAATTTCTGTGCACAGAAACTGAAAAATCTACATGATATGTATAACTCCTTGAAGACACAATGCAACAAATCTCACAATAAGAAAGCCAGTTCTTCCTCAAAATGTCAGACCGCACAGGCCCAGGGAGGGAGGTTTTTAAGGGATAGCAAAGGGTGGGGGTACAGAGGTAGAGTATTTGGCCATCTTTGATTGCTTCTTACAATATGCATCATAGTCACCAGCCGTTTCTAGGAGGAAGAAGTAACAGGAACTACAACAGGAACTGTCACCTCGGCAACTGAAGTATACTGGCTGGGGGGACATTTCTGTTATAGTTATAACAGCCCGGGCTGTGAGAATTAACACACTTGATGCCAGCACAAACCCCTCCCATATGGGTCCTGCAGGACCCCGTTGCCTTTCGCAAGGCAGTGCTTCTTACAGGTTTCCGCCTCAACAACACAGTGGGGACCAAGCTCTCAGCACCTCCAAGTTTGAGGGACAAAGTGAACCCAAGCCACACCTGGCTTATTTGAATGTTTTGAATGTGTTTTGTGTAGTTTCCCAATTAATATGATGCACATTGTATAAACCAATCCCCAATTGACAAGTCATTCTGCCTCTGTACGTCCTGCTTGCTTGTCTCATGTAAGCCCTAGACCACCAGAGATGGGGCCTGATATTTTGGGAATGATCCCAATCAGTGCTCTTCAACTTAAATAAATCTCCCTCCAAATCCTGGGTGTCATTTCAGGTATTTCTACTTGCTGTTGCCTCTGCTGCATTGGCTGGGAAGACCGACCATGCCGACCTCTTTGGTCACGGGTCGGGGCGTTTCTGAACAGAGCAGGGACCTCTCCAGGTCCTGACGGGAGGGCACACCCTTGAGATTTCTCGGATTCCCTCAGTGGTCTGGAGGAGGATTCTTAACTCCCCGGTGAGTGACTGCCAAAGGGAGGAGCATGCAATCTGTCTGTCTGTCTGTCTGCCTGCCTGCCTGCCTGATTCTGGTAAGACCCCAGGGGCACCCCCGTTAGACAGTCTGTCAGTCCTGTTCACTTGAAGCAGAAGGAGAGCTTGATCAACTCTTATTAGTTAAGGCCACCCTCAAGGGAATCAGGTTGGAATATTTAACCTCTGAGTGCCTGATGAATGAATGTGCGAGTGAGTGGAATGGACAGTGTAAGCCATAAGCTGCTCCGTCTGTGCACCAAGACTGGGAAACACTGGTCACAGTAGCTGAATGGCCCTCACCTGTGGTTCAGTGGCAGTTGACATATGGCATAACGAGACCTTGCACCCTCCTTAGCTAAGTCACACCTAAGTTGCTTTGAGGGGTGCAGCCAGGCTGGCATCTGAATGGTCTTTCTCTGAGGGGTACCTACCCTTTTTCTGTTGTGCCATCATTCAAGAGCCATTGCTTGCATTTGACCAAGAGGCCCTCACTCCAGAGCCTTCTGCTTCCTATCCTGATCACATGGCATTATCTAAGGCCCACCTGAGATAACTGTCAGCAATTCCTTCTGAATTCCACATTTTGACTCAGGAAAAATTGAACTGTCAGCCCTGATAAATGAGTTGCCATGGCCTTTCCCAAAGGTTGCCCAATCTAGAAATGACCCAGTGGAGCACTACACAAAGACATCAAAGAGGGGGCAAAAAGCCCAATACTGTGTCAAAAGTTACTACTGTTACCAAGAAGCCTGATATGAGGACTATGGACGATAAAAAAATAAATAAATGCCCATTCAAATTAAAAGATAAGGACTCTCAAAGGCTACAATCTGTATCAGATGACCACACTTTCATTGGTCTCATGGGCTCAGACTAGGCCATACTGGGCTCCCTTCTTCAGCTGGGCCACCAGAGGCCCATAGCACCATCACCAGGGCCACTGGGACTCTTGCCTCTCTTCCCTTCTACCAGCACAAACTTGTAGCCTGGGTGGACAGCTCCTCCGTAAGCCAGTCCCCATACTCTTCTGGGAAGAGACCTCCTCTTCATGTTAGAAGCGACAACCTACTTTGCACCAAGCCGGTCAGCCTTCCTCTCATTTAACCCTGCACTTTCAACTCTGACTGTTCCCTGAGAGCGAGATGACACCTGCGTCAGCCTGGGACAGAAACCACAATCCTGAAGTTCTGAAAATTCTTCTCCCACAGGTGTGAGCCAAACACTTGCCTCTGGGGCTGGCCATCAACTGTCCTGCCTCACCACGACCTCCATTGCTGTCAGATGTCACAGGAAACACAAACAGGCATGCAGCCACCTCCAGGTGCCACCTGGTTTACATGTCTAGATTTAAAAGATGCCTTCTTCTGCTTGTGGGTTGCTCCCTTAGGGAGATCCTGAGAAAGGAAGAAAAGGCCAGCTCACTAGGACTCAATTGCCCCAAAAGTTTGGGAATTCTCCCACTATTTTGGGGAGGCTCTAGCAACAGATTTGGCTGCTGTGAGACATCCTGTTTCTCGGTCCTTTCCAGCACCACAATTCCATCACAGTCCCCTGGGCCCTGAGATTGGGCCATTGGCCACCTGCCTCTGATTGTGAAACTCCATCCTGGGGCAACCAACACCTGTATCAAACAGTACCCCACACCACGAGAGGCTCAAGTTGGAATTGAGAACCACAAAATGCACATAGACTGTCAAACTGCTGAAATACACCTCTTCTGCCTGTGAAGAAACCCAGTGGGCAATATTGTCCAGTTCAAGATCTCTGAGCTGTCCATACCACCGGGGTTGCCCTCCATATATTGCACTGGTGTTCTGCCCCCCACAGCCTGCTGGTACACCGGTCTGGACCTAAAGAATGCCTCCTACTGCCTCTGATTGGCTCCTGTCAGCCAGCTCCTATACATAAAGACCCCAGTTCTGAACTCAAAAGGCAACTGAATGGGACTCAACCTCCCAGAGGCTCAAAAACTTGTTTACCTTCTTTGGAAAAGCCCTCACAACTGGCCTCGCTGGTTTCCCAACACAAAATGTCACCACACTTCTGATTAATGATACCCAAACTGCCTGCTGGAAAGGCACAAAAGCTCTGCTGCAATATCAGGCAGAAACTGGTTACAAGAAAGAAACGCCACAGATTTCTTGGAGCTGCTGGCGTCTATAGAATCTGGATCCTTCAGTTCACAAAAACAATGATGCTTACTCAGACTGTCAGCCCCTGGGAGCAACCAGTGTCCTACCTGTGCAAACGCTTGGATCCAGTCACTAAGGGGTGCCTCACTTCTTTGCTTCTGTATGCTAACAGCCACTGTCCTTCTGATCAAGAAAGCTGACAAGCTCGCCATAGGCCATGACCTAACTGTCCAGGTGCCACGTGCTGTACCGGATCTAAAAGTGGACTTCCTGACAGATGCTGAGTAAACCTTGTTTGTGGATGGAAGTAGCTCAATTAGGAATGGAGTCCGACAGGCCAGATATGCTGTGGTCACCTTGGACAAAGTTATTTTGGCCAAAGCTCTCCTGCTACTGCTTCCTGCTGCTGTTTGGAAACCGGCCACCAAGGATGCCAAACCTGCACTCCTAAGCCCCCTCCGGGCTCACTCTGAAGAGACCAAGCACTCAAAGCCCTGTTCTGGTCACTCTGGATGCTGACCAGTCCACACATGTCTGCAGCTTGAGGACACCGCTCAAAGGATTCTCCCCTTGATTGTGTTTTTTCAGGCTGCTTACCCCAGTCCTTGCTTCCCTGCACCCTCTATCTGTGAGTTTTGCCTTAAACTCTATGAATGGTTGCCCCAAGAGAATAGAACAATCAATCAAACTCTTGAACAAGATTTGATGAGCGTCCATGGCACAGTGGACACTCTCCTATTAGATTAACTCCCTCACTACCTTGCCAGAGTAATGTTACAGAACAGACAGGCCTAAATTATGTCTCTTCCTAAAAGCAGCTTAGGGAAAAACTCTGCAAGAAGACAATCTTGGGGACCTTGGCTAGGGCCTATCCTAGGGTCACTGACAACCCTAATGTTACTGCTTCTACTTGGGCCTTGTCTCAGAAGATCACATGGAATATTCTCAGCAAGCATTTGCCTGGGAAACTAAAAGACGGGGGAGATGTAGCACAAAATGCCCCCCAGCCAGCCAGGATACTTCAGTTGCTCACATCATAGTTCCTGTTGTAGTTCTGGTTGCTTCTGTGTCTTGTAAATGGCTGGTCACTGTGATGCATATTGTAAGAAGCAATCAAAGACAGCCAAGTACTCCACCTCTGTACTTCCCGTTTGCAATCCCATTAAAACCTCCCTTCCTGGGCCTTTGGGGCCCGATATTTTGAGGAAAAATTGATTCTTTGTCAGTGCCCATCCAAAGTTAAATAAATCTGCCTCCAATTCCTGGATGTCATTTCAGTGTTTCTGTTGGCATTGCGTGACCACAGGTGACCCCGTGGGCTCCATTTTACATGGCCATTTCCCTTTCCGCTTCCCAGGTGTTGTGGTGCACCAAGGGAGGTCATGACTGGGATGCGGCCTCATGCTGCTGGGACTCTCAAGCCACCACAACTGGGAACCCCATAAAGGTGCTTCCTTTATAAGTCATGAAGCCTCAGGTGTTTGTTCTACCCCAAAATTGACTAAATAAAGCATCACACCATGAGCCATCATGCTGGCTCCAGTGAGTTGAAAATCGATTGCCACATAAAGCCTGCACAGATGTAGTTATAACAGCTTTCTCCACAGTTGCCAAAGTTTAGAAACAACTGAGATGCCTTCGAGGTTAATAAACGGTGGACTCTGGGGCAGTGAAGTTTTAATGAATGCTGAGGAGAAATGAGACACCAAGTATTTGACATGATGCTGATAAAATGATGTACATCAAGTGAAGGAAAGCTCTCTTAAGAGGCTAAATGATGTCTAATTCTGCATCTATGAGTTTCTGGCACAGGCAAATGATAGGAAGTGTAAAATACAGGCATTTTCAGAAGGCAGAGGGGAGGGAAGAATGAGGAGGCAGAGCGGGGAGGATTTCAGGGCAGTGAAGTTACTCTCACACCTTGCCCATCGAACGTGCAGCGTGATGAATGGGCCTCCCTCTGCACCTGGGACTGTGGTAGGGAAGCTGCGACCCTGGGGTCCAGCGGTCCTCACAAATGTGCACTGTGGTGGAGGAGGGGCACAATCGGGACAGTGCAATTTTGCTCAAAGTCTAAAACTCATTTACAAGTAAAGTCAACTTGAAAATACACACTAAATTGTTAAAAATATATTTAATGATGCCAGGGCCGGTGAGATGGCTCAATGGCATAAGCACCTGCCTGGCAAGCACGAGGGCCCGAGTTCAACTCCCAGACCCACATAAGAAAAAAGGGCCGGTGATATTGCTCAGCAGCACTGGCACCTGCTGGTGCGTGAGGTCTTGAGTTCGTCCCCCAGTACCCACAAAAAAAAAAAAATATATATATATATATATATATATTTAATGATGCCAACATAAATAACATGAAAATTATTTACATGCCATGGAAAATAACTGTTTTCCAAAATTTACCAAAAAATTTTGGGTTGGGGAAAGAGTAGAATCCAGGGTCCAGCAACGACTGCTGCCCAGTGAATCTTGGGCTAAATGTAAAGCTGTGTATACGGTGTCGTTTACGAATGTTATGTTTGGAGGAAAATTGAGAGGAAGACACAGACCTGCCCCCTACGCCCCTGCGCTCTCACCAGCGCTGTCCCGATTGAGCACCTCCCCCTGCAATGCACCTTTGCGGTGACCGCCGGACCCCAGGGACTCAGCTTCCTCACCACAGTCCTGGGCACACAGCGAGGCCCGCTCTTCACACAGCACGTTTGATGGGCAACGTATGAGAGCAACTTCACTGCCCTGAACTCCTCCCCGCTCTGCCTCCTCATTCTTCCCTCCCCTCTGCCTTCTGAAAACACCTGTTTTTTACACTTCCTATCATTGTCTGTGCCAGAAACTCATTAATTGTCATTCAACCTCTTTAGAGAGCTTTCCTTCGCTTGATTTGCCTTGTGTTCTTCCTGTCTTTTCATGGCTTGGTGTCTCATTTCTCCTTAACATTGATTAATATTCCATTTTCCCCAAATCCCACAGATTAGAGTGTAATTTCCTGTAGAGAGGAATCTTGGTTCCTTCTAACTTTGTCTACTGTGAATAAAGCAGGACATCAATTTTCCGCTCATTTGCGTCAGGATGATGGCTGACTATGACATTTCTGTCCATTTTGTGGGTAGAACACACACCTGAGGTTTTATCACCTATGAAGGAAACAGGCTCCAGGGCTCACAACCATGGTGGCTGGAGAGTCCCAACCTCATGGCACTGGCCTCCTGGGGACAACCTCCCTTACTGCAGTGCAAAGTGATAAACTTACTCGAATTCTTGCAAAATAATTTTTTTCTTCTTCACTTCAACCTTTAGGTCCTCAGCATTCTTTCCTTAAAGTGGGAAGAGGACAAAGAGATGGGGGAAGGGGATGCAAAAAGAATTGAAATGTGTTACCTCCATGGTCCAACTCCTGATGTTGAATGTAATCATTATGTACTGCAAACAGGTACTAATAAAAACTAAAATTGATGAAAGATAACATCTACAAATGGGGGGATAGGTGGACTACAGACAAGTTTAAGTGGAGAAAGGAAAAGGAGACAGACATTGACTTCTCCCTCCCAGCTTTTGTTTTCAAAAATGCCAAAGAATAATAACCCACTAAGGAGACCAGGTCAGATCCTTGAGGAAGATACTTGAATACAGAAGTGATCCCAGTGTGTGAGAAGAGTGGGGTCAGGAGTACAGAGGGTAATCACGGTAATTAAGAGGAGGCAGATCCTTCAGTCAGGCAAGAGGATTCCTCTGGTCTTGAAGCAGATGGGTTGGTGGGTAGATGGTAAATGCAGAGAAGCAGATGAACTGGAGAATAGGACCTAGCAAGGAAACTAACGCCAACAGAATTGTTTTGGTTCAAAAGACTTACAGTCTTCAATTTTCCAAGAAAAATCCTGGGAACAAGAAATGCCAGAAAGAGAGCATCCCAGGGACTTGCAACAAGTACTTTACTGAGAGTTGTACAAAGGAAAGTATCTACAATGAGATAACCACCTAAATTAGTCCAGACTCCCCCTTCTCACATACCGACCTCTGCTTTTTGGCTCTACCGTCAGGAATACAGTGGGTAGGATGCCCGTGACCTGCGTCCTTCGTGTAGTCTCTGGCTGAGTATCCATGGACCAAACTCTGCAGCAACACAGGCGAAGTGTGTGCACAGGGGAAGGTGCACCAAGTGGGTGCGGAAATTCATGTCACTTTCCCAATCTTAGCCCCTCTTACCCTGGCTCTTAGGGAGAAAACATCCAACTCTGGTGTTTCCCTCAAGACCAGGATGTGTGCACCATGAATCCAGCATTGTGAACATTGCAAGGTTGTCCAGGGAGCAATTTCTGTCTCCTCTGACCCAGGTTGCTATACGAACCAGCACAGTTTGCATGCCATTTGGGGTGCAGGACTCTGGGAACAAAGATGAGCACCCCTGCCTCAGCCCTGGAGAGACTGAGTGACAGCAGACGACACCAAGGGGGACAGAGGTTACCATACCGGAAAAGCACGCAGGGAAACCTCATCCCAGCAAACCTCTTCCCAGATGCACCCCTAGAGGATTTGGGGGCCCTGGAATCCATAGCTTTGGTGGTGCAGAAGGGCTGACCTGGCACAAACCAATTGGTAATGATGAGAAAGCTGATGTTTTCTCAATGCCCAAATCCCCAAAAGATCACAAAGCACACAGATGAACATGGTTCAACCAAAACAAAATAATTCTCCAGAAACCAGCCCTAAACCATGGAGACCTGTAAGCTATGTGATCTTGAAAAGACCTTCTCACACATGTGCTCTTTGCAGCGTGGTTCACAATAGCCAGTGGGCGGAAGTAACGAAGTGTGTGCTGACTTGACATAAGAAAATGAAGTACATTAATCAGTCCTGCAAAAGAAAGAAATCTTCCCCCATCCTAGAAAATGGATGAACGTTGAGGACATTTTGCTAAGTGAGGCAAGATACACACACACACACACAATGCTGTATGATTCTAACCTTGTGAGTTACTGGAAATGGTCATAAAGCCTGTAGGATACAGAAAGTAGAACAGTGGTCACCAGGGGCTGGGGTAGGAAGGAAATAGGGTGGGGTTGTCCAATGGATATAGTTTCACTTTCACAAGGTAGTAAAGTTCTAAAGACAAGAAATAGAACACAATGGAACCATACACTTAAAATGGTTAACATGGTGAATTGTATGTATTTTTAAGTCTCACAGAAGAAATTAATTTGATTTAAAGAAAATAACGCTGGGCCGGTGAGATGGCTCAGCGGCTTAAGCGCCTGCCCGGCAAGCGCGAGGGCCCGAGTTCGACTCCCGGAACCCACATACGAAAAAGGGGCCGGTGATATCGCTCAGTGGCACGGGCGCCTCCTGGTGCGCGAGGTCCTGAGGTCGACCCCCCGGTACCCACAAAAAAAAAAAAAAAGAAAGAAAATAATGCTGATTCTTTGCCCCCTACCTTTACACAGAAGTCACTTTTGCTTCTAGATTAGTGATTCTTCATATTGGAGGGACATTTTGTTCCTCCCCCATTAGTGGACATTGGAGATATCTGGTGGCAGTCCTGGCTGTCACACATCTAGTGAACAGAGGCTGGGAGTCTGCTAAGCACCCAGCAGTGCACAGGATGGTTCCCCACACCAACGAGTTATCTACCCGAAATGCCATTAGTAGAGCCTTGTGAGGACTCTTCCTGGGTTATCAGTCGGCGAGTGTTATTGTTACACCTGCCTTTCCCTCCTGGTTAGGGTGACGGAGCTCAGACTCTGGAAGCAGCTGAGGGTGTGGCGGAGCTGAGCTGAAGGGGCAGAGAGAGGAGTCTTTTGTGCAAAGATTATTGAAGCAATAAAGGAAAACAAGAGTGAGAGAGAGACAGACAGACAGACAGAGAGACAGAGAGACAAAGAGATTGACTGATGTTGACAGTGAGAGGATGCTGAACAGATATGTAGGGAAGGGAAAACCCTGAGTAAACCACTTTGGGCCACTATGTAGATGTGTTATCGTGTGTGACCCTTAAACTTCTCCAAGATCACTAAACTGATGATAATAAAGGAGGAAAACAGACTGGAAAGAAAATCATTGCTCGGCTGTGCAGATGTAACTGGTTTATTAGGAAATGCCCCTGGCGGGAAAGTGGGTGTTTTGTTCCTTCAGGAACCAAGCCCCCTCTCTGTGGGGCTCAGGGGAAGCTGCCCCCCACCTCACTGGATTCTGTGACAGGGACGAGGGCCCAGGGCATGATGGGAAATGGCAGGAGGCTTCCCAGGTAAGGGGGAAGGGAAGAGGCAGCAGGAAATTAGGGAAGAGAGCAGTGGACGTTTTTCCACCACTCACCACAAGAGAAAAGTCTTGTTCAGACATCACTGAAGCCCTAAAGGAAAAGGAGGGAGGAAGGGAGGGGAGGAGGGGAAGAGAGAGAGACAGAGACAGAATATGGATAGGCAGACAGGGAAGACATCAAGTAGATCGCTTTGGGGGCACTATGTAGATGTCTTCTCACATACAATCCTTAAACTTCTCTAAGATTATGTAAACTTACAGAGAAGAGGTGGGCAATGCATACCTATAAGCCTGGCACTCTGGGAGGCTGAGGCAGAAGGATTGCAAGTTCAAGTCCAATCTGGTCAACTTGGAGATACCCTTTCTCAAAACTAAAAAAAAAAAATAATAATAACAAAAAGAGCTGGAGATGCAGCTCAGTGTGAAGACCTTGGGTTCAATCTGCAGTACTGGGAAAAAATGTTTCTACGTAGGTGAAATAGACCAGAGAGGAAATCATTGCACATGTGCGCAGGTTTTACTGGTTTAAGAAATTCCTTTGGAGAGAAGGTGAGTGTGGCTGTGGAGCGCAGGAGGAGAGCTGCACCCATGCACTCAGTGGATTCTGTGGCAGTGAGGGACCCTTAGGGCAGGGTGGGAACCTGGCAACAGACTCCCTGGGTAAGCCGAAGTGGGACAGAAGGAAAACTTCTGACGCCCTTTTCCTTCCAGCTGGAGAGAGGTGCACGGTCTGGCTGTCACACACACCCATGCATGGACTAGGAAAACTGGCCCCTGTGTCCAGCCAACTCTCCTCCAGGTTGCTGGGACAGGAGTGCAGCTTGGCTGTGACCGTGGTGCCCCTCACCCATGCCCACGCTTCAGAGCTGCTGTTGCCTGTTTGGAGAAGGGTGGGGGCACCAGACCTGGCTCAGATCAGGCACAAAGGGATCCAGGCCCATTATTAACATCCTCAACCTTCTCAAAACCCAAGCGCTGGCATGGACACAGTTAGTTCTCCTGGATTTTCCCCAGTTTCCGACTCACAGCTGCTGTCCATCAAGCTGCTGAGGTCCCGGGAGAGCCAGGCCTATCTAGCTGCCCTGCTGCACCTGCCTGGACACTCACAGGCCTGCACTTGTACCACTCAGCAGACCCAAATTTTAATCATTCACAGTGAACTGAGCCCCTTGTGCTATAGCACAGGTCCTGACAAAATAAAGACTCACTTTGATGCTCCTGTAAACCTGCTCATGATTTATTTCTTGGGTAGTGTGGGCTCAGGAGGTCCTGTAAGTCTAAGTAGCTAGTCTGGGCAAAGTGGTTGCTTCAAAAGAAAGAAAGAGTTATCTACATAGGGGCTGTTAGCCCTGAAGAGCTCTGGAGACCAACGAAGCTCACCCAGAGACACAACACCTGGTGAAGTCCACTAATGGTGTCCTGCACAAACCGGTACCAAACAGTGGTAGCCAGCAGCAGAGCCCAAAGCCAGCACTGTCAGCCAACGGCATCCGGTTCTAACCGACGTCAACCGAAGCCATCAGCATCGTGGCTGCTGTCAGAAATGTACTTTGCCAATGCATGATTTCTATCTGACTGAAGCAAAGGAACCCCCAACTGATTGGCCAGATAAGGGGCAGCAGAACTTCAGGGGAAAGGGAGTAGGAGCTCCTACTGCCTTTCAGCACAGATTTCTGAGAAAATCCATTCCCTCCCTCAGACTCGTGCCCAGGATTTAAAATGAGGTGAGTGTGGTTAGTAATCTCTCTGTCGTTCTGGCTCTGAGAATGAAGCCAACCTTCTAAGGGTGCTTCTTATGTCCTGTCCTCGCCAGAGCAGTCAGTGTGTGGAGGTCAGGTCAGAACCCATCTGTCCTCCAGGTAACAGGGAGGTCCACCCTGGCAGCACCCGAGAAAAGAAGAAGGGAGCATGCGGCAGTAGGGGCCCTGCAGAGTGCTGGCCCCAGTTTCCCAGTCTGATATGCCAAGGGCACATTCTGAAGAGCGCCCACCCCAGGGCTCCACAGCTCAGGGACCCCCGGCCCCTGCTCTCTCCCAGACAGGTCTGCGTGAGGCAGCGTGTGCAAGTGAGCATCTTTTTCACCAGCTTCCAACAACCAGTGCCCATCATTTGCCTTTCCTGTATTTTACTTCTGTGACTCCTCCCAAAGTCCACTATTCCCGTGTTTCCCTTTTCTTATTTTATTAACTCCAGTCTTCATTTTATTTGACTTCTCCAGCCTTCCCCAAGTGCCCTTCTGTTGCCCACGATGCAGTCAGGAGCTCTGTGCAGTGTTTGGTTATTCTGTCTCTTGAGGCTCCTCAAGACTGCATCATCCTCGTTGACTTGGATGGTTTTGGGGAACCTCTAGCCAGGAGTTTTGTTCACTGTTTCTAATTTTGAGGTTTTCTCTGACATCATTTTCATGTTTAGACTCAGACAATGAAGATTCAGGTGACGATGGTAGGTGACATGTCTTTGTCACCAGGCCATCCCAACAGTGTGAGCCATCAACACCATGGCACTGAGGAAGTCCCCCTTGTTCACAGACTAAGATAGATTTCCAGGCTTCCCCACTGTAATGTAAATTCCCACCCTCCTCCTCCTTTCTCTTCACAGCAGCTCCCTAAGCACAGCCCACATTCAAAGAGGCGTTTCGTTTTTTTTTAGACTTAGCGTTTATTTATATAGACAAACTACTTAATGCTGGGACCACTAAAAATAAAACTTTTCTTCCATTTTGTTTTATATTCAGAGGAATTTCTGCCTGTTGGCCTGTGCAAGTCTTTTTGACATGAAGATGCCAGGGAGTGAAAACAATGTCTCCGACTTTCTGAGTAGTCGTGAAGGTTTCCTGCTACACAGCTGCTTCATTCCTCTGTTCTCTTTTATCATTCCACCTCATCCATGGCGCCACCAACTTTAAAGGTCTGACCTTCATCTTCCATATCTATAAAGCTTCCATATTCTTATCTTTTACAAAACTGATTCAAGCCTTCTCAAACTCCTCTGAAAAGCAGAAGACGAGGAGAGACTACATCTAAACTCATATCAGGTAAACACCATCATCCTGATATCAAAGGCAGACAAGGGCACTCAGGGGCAGATATCCCTGAGAAGGCAGATGCAAGACTTCCACAAAACTCAACCAAAATGAATGCAGCAGCACACGGGAAAGATAAGTTCACGTGATCACGTGGGGTTGACCGCAGGGATGGCAGCCTGGTGTCACCTATATAAATAATAAATGTGATGCACTGTGTTAGTGACAAGGAGGTCAAAGGTCAGTTGAATATATCACCTTCTTCCTTTTCCAAACCATCAGTTCATGTTCTTCTCCAAAGCATCTCTAGCTCAGAAGATTTCTTCTCCGATTAAAAGAAAATCCTCACCGAGGGCCCTTACTGTCCCACTTTGGTTTTCAGGACAGAGTCCTGCTCTGATCTGCCTTCCTTGTGCTTTTGAATACTATGAGCAAATGGAGAAATGGGTGCTGTTCAATGGGTCCTTTATCACTGGGCATTTGTTCTCCAGCGCTTTCCCATGACAGGTTTTCACGAAGACCAGATTGTAACTTCGAAGCTTCTCTGTACAAAGGCACCAACCTGACGACTTTCTCCTCTTTCCTGAATAGTTTATCATCTCTGGGTCTCTCTCCATCATCACAGAGAAGAAGTCAGCTGAGCCTTTGGTGAGTTTGGGAACCACAACCACAGCCTGAGGGATAAAAATGAAACACAGGAGTCTTCAGCTCATCTGCCCATTGTGAAATGTGGGATGCTCAATCCCAGAGCCCCGCATTGTTAGATTTAGCATCTGGCCTTGGATCCTCCACCCCCCTGTCCAGAGCACCTTGTCTAACCTCAGTGTCCTACATCGAAGGCTGCATTCAGAGCATTGTATTTTACACTTGGCCAATGCCCGGGAATCTCACACAAAAACTTCTGCTACTCAGCCAGGCATGGTGGTGCACGCCTATAATCCCAGCACTCAGGAGGCTGAGGCAGGAGGATTGCCAGGAGTTCAAGGCCAGCCTGGGCTACAAAGTGAGTTCAAGACCAGCCTGAACTACATATTGAGACCCTGCTTCAAAAAAAAAAAAAAAAAAAAAAAAAAACTTCTGCTACTCACAGTGCAGTTGTGTAGGTAACGGGCTTTCAAATTTAGGTCCTCAGTGGTGAAGATGCTAACAGTGTTATAAAAAGGTACAGTTTTGTAGTTTCCTTGTGTAATACTGTGCGTCAAACCCATGTGAATCCCCAGTTAAAATGCTGTTTTTCTCATTCTTTCCACTACGCCCTAAAAAGCTGACACTGTGGTTGGTTTGAGCATAAACTCTTGAGGCACCAAGGTGTCAGTAGTCGTTACTACTGACTAGGAAACCAACACTACGTACTTTGAACTCAACGTGGCAGGGAGAAGACGGCTGCATTATAGGAAGAGTGTTTTGTCATCTGTAAAGGTCACCTGGTCTCCACTCAGCTCACATCCCCCAAAAGAGGTTACACAGGGACTCGCTTGAGGGAATGCCACACAGTGACAGACGCAGACCTCAGTTTGGAAGCCGAGTACAGACAGCTCCCAAGGGCAGCAAGGAAATGAGAGAAAAAGTGCTTGGGGCAACACCAATCTCTCTGTCTCGTCAGAAATTAGAGCGCTCTTTGGACCCCCACCAGGACAGTCCAGCGTGCCGTCCTGCAGATCTCTCCGTGACGATGGCACTGTGGCAGTGTGCTTCTGTGCTGAGGAACGCATTAGCCACACACAGCCATGGATAAGCAGGAACAAAGTTGGTGAAACTCAGACACTAGACTTTATCTAGTAGTTAAATATACTTAAATATAAGTAGTTCACATGACTCTATTGAGTAGCACAGTATAAAAGTATTGGTTTCAGATTTTCGGAGAGGGCCATGCTGGGCTTTTACCCTGGAGAAGCACGCTCCTGCGGTGAGCGTGTGTGAAGCTCAGCAACATGGGATGTGGTCTCTCGAAGACTGGGGTTCACAGGGGACATTCGCTCCAGTGAGGTGAACTCTGTCACTCATCAGAGCACGCTTGGGGGCTGAAGAAGAGAACTAACCAAGAACAAACCTAGTGTATCCTTAAAAATATGCACTCTGAACATCACGACCGTGGCTGTCCATTTGTGAGCCCAGGAGTGGGTGTGCTCACCATTATTCTGTTAAATTGGGCCCCAAGCGTGAGGGGTCACCATGACAGATCTAAACAAAGAGGGGCTCAGAGCCCTCTAGGGAGAAGCTCCCGAGTGCGTCGCGGCACCTCCCTCCCCACAACCACAACTTTCAGAACAGACTTTGTTCAACTGCTCCACTGTGGGAGTTGGGAAAGAATGGAAGCCACTTCTGAAATCACTTTATTTGTTTCTCTCATTTTGTAAATGTAGAAATGACACCCAGAGTGGGAAATAAAACTCAGAAACTGAGCGCTAAAGGACACTGAAAGAATGAAGAATAATCGAGCACCATGACATCAGTTTCCTGACGCCTGGTTCATATATTTTTCATTTCCCTGATGCTTTCTCCAACCCATGACATCTACCTTGGGCCTGCATGGTGGACACTAAAGACCCTCATCCCTGCATGGCCCTTGACATGACCACGCATGTGCTTCCCAGGCTCCAGGGCTGCCTAGGCCTGAGAACCAGATCTCCATACTCAGCTTTGGACAGGGTGCTTTGGAGGGAGGGAGTGTGCAAAGAGGGTGAACTGCTTCCCCTGCCTCCTCTGTGTAGCGGAAGCTTCCATGGGGGCATCCTGAGTGTATTTGTCTGTTTCCATTACTGTGAGGAATACCTGAGGGAAATCTGCTTAAATCGTGGAGAGGTTCACTTTGGCTCATGGTTTTGAAGGTTTGGTGCACGGTGCAGCAGATCCCTTCCTTTGGGCCTCTGGCGAGGTGCCATATCATGGCGGAGGGCAGGTGAGGAGCAAACCCTTTCATCTCATGGCAGCAGGGACACAAATGGAGGAAAAGGCAAGGCCACCATCCCATATCCTCTTCAAGGACACTCCCTTGATGACCTCAGACCTAGGCTGGCCACCTCATAAAGGGTCCGCCATCTTGATGATGCCAAGCTGCAGACTCAGCCTGCAACGCATGGGCTGTAGGGGACAAGTGACAGCCAAACTCCAGTGTGCAGTGATGGAGGGAGGAGGGGACCACACCCAGTACCTGGCACCTCCTCTCTGGCTTGTCTTGGGGAACTTATAGGCCAAGTCTCAGGGACCCTGGTTTTCCAGGAAAAGGTTTTAAGAGGGGCATATTTTCTGCATTCCACTGAGAGACCTGTCGGGAAAGGGCTAGAGAGGGAAACATGTCATGCATTCACTCACTCAGCACCAAATTCCCCTGTAAATTTAGAGATGCGTTCAGGGTAGGCACTAGAGTCACACAAGAAGTAAGTTCTTCATCCCGGACCTCCTAAGGGAGGCAAGGAGAGGAAACGGTGCAGCGCCCTGGGCTAAGAAGACTTTGTTCTCGCCACAGGGATCCTCACTCAGCGTTTCTCTTCCAGGTTCAAAGCAGCCTGGCCCTCAGCGCACTGAGCGCTGTGTGTGCTGCAGTTGGTCCCTGTGTCCTCTTTCTCACCTCGTCTGCTTTGGCTTCTGCCTCAGCGAAGCGTGTGCACGCTGTGGTCCTTGAGCGCTCGTACAGTGAAGACAGCGCCTGCACCACTGACAAAATCTGTCTCATGGTGCGTAATCCTAAGTGGGACGCTCCTGTCTGATGAGCCTGAGGAAGCCCTGATTCCTTGCTATCGCCATCTCTCTCCACTCTGCTGTTAGGTCACCTAGGCGGAGCCCAGGGCTAAGCAGAGGATGGGAGGAGCAAGGAGCGGGTAAAGGGCAGGGCTAGGGTTTGCACACTAAGAGGGTGGTATTGAGAAATAGAAGGTTGGTGATGAAAAACAAAAATTTATTGTTCACAGTGTTTCTTGATAATAAAAATCGATTCTAGAAGGTTAACATATGAGTTTGTCAAACCGAGAACCTCGGTACCTGGAATGATGAATGAAGAGAAGTAGACATAGCAGAAACACCCAGGTGATCAGGAAATGCCCACAGCAAACCTGGTGTGCGGGAGGGGGGAGGGGTGAGCTTGGCCTGGGCAGACTTCAGACCCAGCACTGAGCCACAGAGACCAGGAAACAGGGTGTGAAGGTCCGGGCTTCTCCTCCTCCCGGTGACCACAGTGCTGGGCAGCACTGGACACGTGGGAAGGCAGCACCCTTGCTGGCTTTGGTTCCAACTGAGAGATGCTGTTTGTTACCTTAGAGGTAAGAAGCATGTGGCAGTGGAGGATGTCAGCTGGTAGTGACTGTAAGCAAAATCGATCCTATTGGATTAAGGAAAGCAATGAAGTTTGAGACTCGGAAATACTCTTCTTCCCCGCGCAGGAATATCACAGGGCATGTGTATGGCGAGGGGTGTACTGAGAAAGAAAACAAAAACATATCGATAAAGAGGCTGCAGAATATTTATTGTCCTGCAGTTGTCTGAGATGGGCCATGGGCTCTGCTAGGGGATGACCAGAGAGAAAGGTCTGGCCTCACACTTCCTGGCACTCCACTCCCTATGAAACTGGTTCAAAGTGCCTCTCCCCAGTTATGACACAATTCTGAGAAAAGTCCGTGCAAACAGGTGTCATGGGGTTGGTATAAATTAACACATGGCACAGCCAATCATGGCCTTGGGAACCATTCTGGAGAGATAGGAGGATGTGTGGGGTGCAGAAATAAGAATGCATGGCGGGATATTTTATGATATGAGAGAGACTGAGTCAAGCTTGCTTGCTAGGACGGATGTAGATAACATGGACAAGTTATGCTGCTCCTCACTCCGTGTCTGTGAACCGGAGGTGACACCGTGACATACTCTCCCTTTTCTGTCCTTCGGCCCTCATGAAGCACACCGAGCTTCAGGACAGACGTGGGAGAACGTGTGCCCTGGGCCTTGAGCCTCTTTCAAGTCCCTTTGAGTCATAGAAACTGAGAAAGTTGACTACTTCACATGATTTTTCCTAACTCATAAAGTCACAAGTAAGGATAAAAGACACATCCAGAGAAGTAAATGCTACCATCTATATTTGATAAGAAGCAAACAGAAGCTGACCCTTGGCCAGGTTCACACTGAGAAGCAAAATTGAGGCCAGAACAGAAGCTGTTGACTCTGGGTCCCGGGAGCTGTCGCACCCTCTGCTCCCTGGCTGAGTGAACAATGCGGGCAGCTTCACCCGGGTGTCAAAGAGGAAGGCTCCATGTGCGTCATCATCTCTCTTCCTTTCAAAGGAACTCGTTAAGAAAGGGGAAGCCTAAGCCAATTAATGGGCCAGGAGGAGCACTCTCCCTCCCCGTGGAGCCTTGCTCATTCTCTGATGGTGGGGTCACCTCCACCCAGGCGGGAAGCCTTGGGCGACTCAAGCACCGCCGACCTCTGCCATCTGGCGTTGCAGGGCACCGTGTCCGTGATGCTGATCTGCAGGGCGCTGGAGCTCTGCCTGGCTGTGCTCACGGTTGTGCTGTGGTAGAAACAGGCTCACTCTGACTTCCCTGGGGTGAGTGAGCGGGGCCGTCCTGAGTGTCGCCTGGTCACCAAGCGTGGCAGGTGAAGCCCTCGCCATTGGTCGCGAGATGCACGGGGCGGTGGTTTGGGTGGGGATGGAAAATACATGGATGAGGGAAGCAGATGACGACAGAGGAGCTGACCAGCTGAGCCTCGCTGCGGGTGGAGAGAGCTCGACCTGAGAGCTCAGCTGGTTCAGTCCTCCTGTTTTGCAAGCAGGAGCAGTGGCTCTGGGAATCCCCATGTCCTTCCTGGCACTGCCGTGAGTTTGTGCTGGCGCTCAGGACCCTGGACCCTGGCTGCCTCCCTCCTGAGCAGGAGCACTAACTAGCATAGCTACGGTATCCTCAGTGCTGGCAACTCGGGAAAGGGGACTTGTACAAGCGAGTGGGCTAAGTTGCTGTCTTATGCTGTGCTGTTCTTCCTTTAATCTTAAAGTTCTTCTTGTTCCCCAGAAGATATTAAGCAAATATTGTTAAATCAAAAAGCATGGAACATTATCCTACCACCCCTATGAACTCATTGCTTCATTTATGGAATTGAAAAGCTTTGATTTACCTGAAAGTTTAATCACGGGGAGTAGAATGAATGCCAGACCAATGAGCAGCAATTACTGGGCAAACTTAATGATGTGCTCTTCTTGTCTTGGAAGAGCTAAGGAAAAGAGGTTGGAAAAGGGCAACCAGATACACATTCACCTCAACCTGAGCAAAGTCTGAAACCCGACGTATTTTCTTTCTTCTAGAGGTTGTTCTCCCTGGCTCAGTTAGAAGAACAATCCCAGCGTGCCTTCCAAGGCATGTTCTAACCTTATATGTGAGGAGATATTGACATCTTAGGAATAAAAGTAGAAAATATTCAGTAGAAAGTTGGTCTTCATGATAACATAGAAAACCTAACCTTCAAAAAGTAGCAGTTTCAGTTCCCTAAATGTGTGCATTCTCATACACCGAGCATTAAAGGTCTTGATGAATGTGTGTCAGTGATGCTCTCTTGATTTGCCTGATGTTGCCCTTAGGAAAAGCAGCGCTGTGGAAATGCAGCTCACAGAACTGGTGGAGCAGCCCCAGGCCCTTCCCGGGGAAACAGCAGATGGCATTTCAGTGGACCTCCATGACGCAAAGACTGCAGCTTTTTCTTGCCTCCCTTAACTGCAGCGGGCGTGGACTCATCTGCCCTGGCTCTCCGACTCCGTGGGTGGCTCTAGCTTTTATCACATACATTTTACCATTAGTACAGGGATACAAGTTCCCACAGTACAATCTCAGGACCTTTTAGAAAAGTAATTAGCTTCAAAAGAAAGTCTTCATGTTCTTGCAGATTTCATTTGAAAAATTAGTTTGATTGTTTTGATAATTTTCCTTGAAGACAGAGTGAGTCAATAACGATAGCTGGAATGTATATTTAAGTCTCTCCAATCCCCAATTGCTCAACCAAAAGAAGCACAAAAAAATTAATCAGGAATATTTATCAGTTATTAAGAGCCAATCAGTTCATATTCTGATTTCCAAAATAAAAAGGAACAGTTGTTGGACTGTAAATGTTATGCCTCTGCACTCACAAACAAGCGCACACACACACACACACCATTTCATCTATTGCTTTTATGCCATCAAAATAAAAATATAGGGCCGGTGAGATGGCTCAGCGGCGTAAGCGCCTGCCTGGCAAGCGCGAGGGCCCGAGTTCGACTCCCGGAACTCACATACGAAAAAAGGGCCGGTGATATCACTCAGGGGCACGGGCGCCTGCTGGTGTGCAAGGTCCTGAGGTCGACCCCCGATACCCACAAAAAAATAAATAAATAAATAAATAAAAATATATATTAGGTATATATTAAGATGAATCTGAGTGAACATTTCATGATTATCAATACATTTCTGTTACCACACATTATGCTTGATTCCAGGTTCCACCATGAATAAGATTTCTTGGCTTCAAGAAATTCACAGTTCAATAAATGAAGTGAATACAATACTAAAACGAAATTCATATTTTTCAGGTTATTTAGTTCTGTTTGCACCCAGAATAAATTCACCTTCTTTTGCTTATGTGCACAGAACATATGAGGAGAGAGAGAGACAGAGAGAGAGAGAGAGAGACAGAGAAACCTTCCTTGAGAACTGCTGCCCCAGGGAGAGATGTCACCTAGACTACACACCAGGCGTCTCCATCTCCTGTCTTCCCTTTCTAGCCTCAACCCTCACTGTCAGGAACCAACTTTCCAATAAGTTGTAGAAGAGACAACATCACTACTAAATACAGAAACTAAAAGTATTATAACAGAATATAATGAACTACTTCACACAGACAACTAATACATGAAAAAGGAAAAGAATCATGGGAGGACATAAATTGCCTAAGGTCCCAAGGAGATTTTGGCCAAGAAATACTGGCCCAGGAGAAATAGAAAAGAATTTGAAGGTGTGATTGGGTCTACAAGTAAGGGAACATAGATGGGATTCAAAAGCTTAAGTAAAGCTCAGGCTGAGACACCTTCACCACTAAATTACCTCTGATGTTTAAAGAAAAATATCTTTTACATACTTTATCACAGAAGACAGGGGTGGAAGACAGTCCCAGCTTACTGTATGAGATTAGCATCCTGATATCAAGGGAAACATTAGCATAATAAAGTTATGTAGAAATATGTGTCATAACTGGCATTTTAATCCTCTTCACGTCACTACAGCTATATAAGATGACCAGTCTGGGGTGTCCCTGCTGGTGTCGTAACCTGGCTGAGGGAGAAACCAGTTCATATCGTGTTTCTCTCTTTATAGAGCCAATCGGATCTGCCAGCATGGGCAGCGTTTCTGTGGCTCCCATAGGCTTCGTCCACCTACTTCGCAAGAGGCAGGTGGGATTTGCCCTTTTCTGAGTACCCATAATTCACCCTTAATCTGTTCTGATAAATCTTCAGCATTCATCTTTACCTGTACAGTGTAGGCAATCTGTTTACCCAATTGATTAGTTACCCAGGTGGCTTTGGGTGGACCTCCCCCTGCCAGCCAAAAATAGCAATGTTCACTTTCTATTTGCAAAGGAGAGGCACTGAACATGAATTTTTGTCCAATCTACTCATTTTACCATCCGATTTGCTGGAGATTCATTCTCTTATTTGCATATACTTTACTATCAGTAACTAATTTCAAAGCTTTTACTACTTTAAACAAAGTAATTTAATTATTACTCAAGTCTTAACATTTAATTCCATTCCCTTTACCAGAACCATCATTTACATTAAGTAAATCCTTGGTAATGCTTTTAGTTAAAGACGTTTCCATATCTTTTCAGCCATGTCACTTCTGATATGACATGCTCTACCAGTGACAGCATTCATACTGGTTTCGCTCAAGGATCAAATGAGACAGTATTTATACATCCATGGTTTATTGCAGGAACAGGGGTCACAGGTAACCACAGTAGGGCTAAGACAGCAGCAGCCAGGTCCCAGTTCCAATGGCCTTCCTTTCTTCTTGTGATAGAGGCCAGCATGTCCTGTGGGTGACAGAACCAAAACAGAACACCTCAGCACCAGGAATCCCCTACGCGCTGAACCAGCCGGTCCTCTGGCTGCTGCTGCTTTGTTGGGTGGGCAGATTTCTTGCTCCCTAATCAGCCACCAGAGCAGGCCATTCTGTGTACACACTGAGACCACGGGTAGATCACTAATCCTGTTGTTATCGATAAATGATGCTCATGAGCTGGGACAAACCACTCAGAAACTCCACACACCAGGATTACAAGGCTACAGGATCAGTCAGCCCTGTGCTCCTGCCTTGAGGAAGGGAGACACCCGACATGCCTGACTCCCTCTTCGTTCCCTGCTGGCTGGAGGAGGGAATTGGCTCAGCCAGCAGTTGTCTCACCTCGGCCCTTCACTCTGCCCACAGTGGCCGAGGAGAGTTTTCCTCCGTGTCCTCCCTGGCTATCAAGCTGCCACTGTACACTCCAACGTGAGTGCAGCCAGACAGTGAGCACGACACCCTTCCCAGCTCCCTCCACTTCAGATGCTGCTGTTGCTTTTCTGAAGAAGGCAGGGAGCACCCTAGTGCAGCTACCATGGGGAGAGAGACATCTGGGCCCTGTATCTTCATACCCAACCCCCACGGCAAGCCTTCCAGAGGATTCCCCGGTCTCAGCCCTCCCTCGCTGACACATACAGCAGCACCTCCCAGCCACTTCTCAGGCTTAATGGAGGAGTGCCCCCTCGTGTGCACTGGCCTGTGTACTGCCGCCCAGGCCCTGTTAAAGGAAAGACTCACTTTGGTGATCCTGTAAGTCTGCTGATTTATTTATTACCGTGGATTCTTACCCTGAATAATGTGGACAGAGCCTAGCACAGAGTACAGTCAAGTAACAGTGTCCGGTTAAGTGAAATTAATCAGACACAGAAAGTGAACTAGAGCATGACTTCTGTTATATGAGAAATGCAAAACATCGATAATTTAAAGCACAGAATAAAAGATAGATCATAGGAAATGGAGATTGTGTGGTGAGGGGAAGGGGATCTGGGCGTGGTATGGAAGAAAGGACCAGTGGAGAAGAGGAAGTGAAAAGGGATCACTTCCCTCTGCATAGGTGCCCATTCCCTGACATGAATGCATTTCTTATGTATGCAAACATAGGCTGATCAAAACAAAACAAAAGTAAATACATTGAACACGTACTATGCTTACTGCACTGCAAGATAAGGAAATAATAACTGCATCGTGTCCTTCAGAACTGCACGTCTTATGAAATTAAATCAATTGTTTTTGTTTTTGTTTTTGTTTTTTTTTGTGGGTACCGGGGGGTCGACCTCAGGACCTCGCGTGCCAACAGGCACCCATGCCACTGAGTGATATCACCGGCCCCTTTTTTCGTATGTGGGATCCGGGAGTCGAACTCGGGCCCTCGCGCTTGCAAGGCAGGCGCTTATGCCGCTGAGCCATCTCACCGGCCCTTACAATTGAAATCAATTGTAAGAGCTCAGTAACAGATAAAAATAATTCTAGGAACACTCGCATAATCTTAACTTTAATTCAGTACCTCATAACACTTTGTATGCAATCCCTGTTAATCGTATGCACAGATGTATTCATGTGCTCAGCTACACGTGCATTCCTGTGTGTGAGTGTTTGTGTGTGTGTGTGTGTGTGTGCACGCACGCACGTGTGTATTAGTCTCCCAAACAGCTCCAAGAGTGTTACACCATAGATTTTGCCAGTGGGCCTCACTACTGCCCGACATTCACCATGCTGGGACCCGTGCTGATTTCCATGTCTTTGGACAGAGAGACAGGTCTACGGCTCTGTTCACTGATCCACTCGCTGTTTTAATGGAACGTCCCTCCCTTGTACTCCTTCACAAAATTGTGCCGCTGTTAGCACAGATATCTGGCTGCACAAATACCTCACAAGTTTCACAAGATCACTCACGATTTTGCATGTGTTCCAGACGTAACTAACGTTGCCCTAGCTCTCCGTGGGTGCTGGGAAAACACTGGCTGAGCGAGGTGCTTCCACTTTGTCTCTACCCAGGTCTTGGGATGGGCGTCCCTTTGTGCCGAGATGTGTGCGCACTGCTCAGGGGCGTCCCTGGCTTCTCTGCCCTCTAGGTGGCGCCGGACCTGCTGCTGTGACAACCCAGGGGCCTCCAGACTCAAATCATCTCCGCAGGCAAATCGTTTGAGAACTACTGGGCTGCAAGGAGCATCGCGGAGAAATGGACAAGTTCGCAGGGAAATGGACAGAAGCCCCCCGAGGAGTTAGGTTGGTAACTGTGGATGCTGTCCTGGCACTCTTTTAGGTTCCAGCGCACATTCTTACCAGGACTTACGCACTCGCCCTGAGGCACTAGCGCTGCAAAATACAGATCCCGTTGTCTGTGGTGAACGAGACAGTTCCATCGTCACCACACGGGTGCATCTGCATCGTGGACGCAGGATGACAGTCAAAGGGGACTTTCTGACGAGAATCTTGTACCTATGCCCCCCGGGTGTTTCAATGCATACGTACACAGTTACTGTGTGTATGCTCTTTGCTTTATGGTATGCAGCAAATACTAGTGTTCATATTCCCTACGTTAATGGACCTCTTTTCATTTGTTATCTATCATCTTCTCTAGAAAATTTTTAATTCTTAGCTCTCACAGAGGAACTACTTGTGACTCCATTACACTTTCCTAGAACAGGTATCCCCTTTCTTGGTCACACCTTTCCAAGCAGTAGGTGTGTGACAGTTCAGTGAAGTAAAAAGTATTCACACGAATAGGCTGGGTGAGTATCGGCACATCCCCAGACACTGGTCGGACCCAGGTCCTTTGACTGCTGAACGTTCCGGCTCTTCCTTGCTTTTCTCCAGACAAACTTGAGAAAATGTAATGGGTTACAAAGCTCATATCACCAGACTATTCCATGTGACATACCGTGCCAGAGGAAGAGCGGCTATTCTCAGATACTGAGACAAGAGGTCAAGGTATCCTGCTACAAGATTTTACTGACTTGGTGTGGATCTTTGCAAAGCAGGTTATTGACTTTCTTTTTGCTAAGAACTAGAAACTAATCTGATTCTCTCCATAACCCTGCAAAGTACATATGCTACACATTATTTTTATGTTTCCTGCCTACCCCAGTGTTATGGCTTGTGTCTGATGCCCCCCAAAGCCTCATGCCATCATAGGTGGGGCGTTTCAGAGGTGGCTGGATCCAGAGTGTGTGCTGCTGGGATTAAGTGTGTGATTCTGGGATCAAGGGTGTGTGATTACTAAATTAGTTCACTGATTGGTTTGTCTTAGTTCTGGGTAGGATTAAGGTTGCCCCACCTTGGGTGTGAGTGCTACCCACCCTAAGAACAGGTAGCCTGGGTAAAATGTAAGGGAGAGAAAGACAGCGAGCATCATATTTTGCTGCTTGCTGCCTTCTGCCTTCCATGAACTGTTTCTCCTCCACAATGCCCCTCTGCCATGTGCCACCCTGCCTTGGAGCCAGCCAGGTACAAACTGAAACCTCTACAAACTGTGATCTACAATAAACCTTTCCTCTCCTAACTTTGGTTGTCAGGTATTTTGTCTCAGCAACGAGAAAAGTAACTAAGACACCCACTAACAATGCAGCTCTGGAAGCTTCCTCTTTTGAGATCTAATCTGATTTTGAACACCAGAGGGATATGTAAGATTATTGAAATCTCGTGAGCAAAGCTTACAGTTTCCTGTTTAGAGACTATTACACAGCCAAGGAAGCAAGGTATGCTAATCTTCTTAGGTATTTCCTATCTTTGAATGTGCCTCAGGCCATAGCCTGTGTAATCCTTGTTTGTGTAGAAATATGTACTTGGATAGAGTTTACAGAAAAAATCCTAACTCAATTAACAGTGAAATACACCATTAACCAGAGGTTTTAGTGAGAGTCAGGCAATGATATCTATCTAAAGTAGGAAATATTTTCCATTCAAAAATCACTCTTTAAAAAGTAAAATAAACAAATGGCTAATTCTAGCTAAAATTGTAGAGATTGAATGAGAGCACCTTAAGATATAATGGCTAATATCATTAAATGTTTTACAAGTGGGAAGAATCACTCTAACCATTTTCAATTTGCTAATTTGTTTAATCCTCACAACTTCTCTCTGAGTGAAGTGCTAGTAGCATGGTCACTTTCTCAGTTTGGAAAACACAGTCCAGAGGAGTTACCTACCTTGCATAAGGCACACGGGGGGTTATGGAGGGAGAGGTAGATGGTGAAATAGACCTGTAATGTCTGATAGCTGAGACACAATGGGGAGCAGGAGGGAGCTCTCTATATGTCCTCCCAGAAAACCACAAAGACCATTAGTCCTACCAGACCAGAGCCCACTCTGAGGACCTCTAACCTTGTTACTTCTTTAGAGATGCTGAATCTAAATGATCACACTGGAGGACCAGCTGCGTCACAGGAATGTTGGGAGACATGTTTCAGTCCACAGCTGCATCCTTCCCTTCGACCAAATCTTGGCCTTGGATATTGTCCTTTTCATGCCATCCTGGGAGCTAAGCTACCATGGGAAACTTGCTATAGCACTTTTTTGAAACAGGAAATTTGGGGCATTTATTGTTTTTATTTCTGAGTAGAGGGCTGGACAAAACCAGCATGCTTGAGGGTTAGAAGGCTGGTTTCAATGTGAAAATTTATAGCTCTGCCACTGCACATGTTTCTAGAATTATGAATAAAAACGTAAGACATCTGTGGCCATTGTGTTATATGGCTCTTGGGTTCTGGCTCATGGAAGAGTCTCTCAACTCCTTCTGAACTTCTACAAAAAGTTTTCCATTGACCCAATTGGGGACCATCTTAGGCCCATGAAACCAACCTACTGGGATATTTTCTTGAGGGTATCCTGTGTTTCAGATGGAGAATCATCCTTATTGAATCCCTCTGCCCCCAACAAAGACATATGGAGGAAATTCTGTGGTGATTCTATACATGTAGAGAATTTGGGGCCCTAAAAGTCTTTAAGAGAAACATAAATTACAGTCTCATTTGCTGGAGACCTTCTAGTACTTATTTCTGAGATAAAGCAGAATACATCCCGGGAGAGTTCAGGGCAGCATGTGGATCACGCCAACCGTCATTCCTCATGTGCTTGAGACGGACTGTCCACAAGGTCACAGCCAAAGGGGAAGTGGTAGAGGGTGGGCAGAAGTTTCTAAGGATGCTTCCTTTGGAAGCTGGACACGAGCATCAGGTTCCTTTCTCCTGGGAATGAAAAAACCAATTTGAATCTGGTGAAATCAGTTCCCTTCCCCCAGAGTCACCCTGTCCTTGAGGCACTGCCAGGAATGGAGACTGTGTGTGTGTGCGTGCCCAGATTTCTCCTCTGAAATTCTCTATAACACCACCTTGGCCTCTAAGGAATAGCAACTTTCTTAATGCCATTTTTCTGAATAAGGAGCAATCATTTTGATCCCAATCTATACAAACTCAAAAGAAAAATATTTATTTAACTGCAGCGTTCTCTCTCTGTACAGAAAACTGAGGCTGTATTTTATGCCCAGGCCTGTTGATGTGAGATAGAACAAGTCCTTTCATCTGGCTTCAGATTAAATTTATATCCTGATCAAATTCCACCCAGGACAGAATATTCCATGCATAGAAACTTCCAAAACTTCTTCCCTGGAAACAAGCATCCTCGCTTTCTGAGGTTGAAAGTTCCGTGTCAAGCATGGTCTATAGTCAGAGCCCCAGTGCCCACACCATCAACGAGGCCAAGAGCGCCTGCTCACAGAGAGGTGCGTGGCGATGAGCTCTCCCGGGTGAGGGAGGGAGAATCCATCTCCACACCACGAACTCTCCCAGGCCAACTGTTTATAGCACGCAGTCCTCTTGGGGACCCTCCAGGAATTGGGGACCATAACTATGCTGTCCCAGTGGATGCACTTTCTGGATTGTGTATGGATCGGTCACAGATCTAGTATCTGCCTGCAGCTCTTGAGAAGCCTTCTACTGTGAATTGAGGGACTGACTGATGTTGGCCCAGAAAGCGGCCACCCCAAATCTGTATGTCCATCCTCAGGGTCCAGGTGCTATTTCTTGCAGAAAGTCACAAAGGTTGGCTGAGAATTTGAATTTCTTTGTCAGGCCCTGCAGTTAGGTTGATGCACGCCACACACCAAGTCAATCGCAGCAATTTGGGGTTCCAAGTGCCAGCTCCCGGGCCTCACTCTCACCGGTCTGCGAGGGCTGACGTTATCCTGTGGACCACTGGCCCCGAGTGATTGTTGATTTATTTCCCATGCAAAGGATACTTAAATATTCTCTATGTAGTAGCAAGCACACTTTTTTGAGAATAAGATAGTGAATAAAATAAATAAAATAAAACAGAGACACCTCTCCTGAGGTGTATCTTAGGAACTGATGTCTTCAGCACAGGGAACAAGTGTATTTTTGTTATGTTGGAGTGTAATGAATGCTATGGAATGACTCTGAAAGTTGGAGAGATTGGAGGTTTGATTGTAATTTTAAATAGAATGGTCGGGGCAGCCTCCTCAAAGGAGCCTCATTGTGAAATAGTGGAGGAGTGGGACTGAGTCTTCCAGGAGGAGACAGGGCAGTGAGCAGGTGCCCGTCCTTAGCTGCAGGAGGATGCGGCCAGGCCTGGTGACTCAGCGAGAGGACACAGATGGACTGGGGGATGTCCATGAGAGAAGGTGACCAGCGGGTGGTGCACAGAGAGCAAGCTTTGCAGAATGACGCAGTGAGGAGCACCATCTCTGGTCGTGTGCTTTGCTCCGTGCAGGATTCGGAGACTCCTGGAGGCTTCACCTCAGCTGTGGTCACCTCCTTCCCACCTCCTTCCCTCCTCCTCTAAATCCCCTTTCCACGTTTTCATTCTTGTTGATGTTATCAATCTTAGCTCATGTTTATGACATATAATGTTTACATTCATTGAGGCCTCTTTATTCTACTGATTTCTCCTTCTTCCTTTCTCCCTTGCCCTCAGTCTCCTGGACCCCTTCCCTTTTACAAGAGATCCAAACCTCTGTCTCCTATCCATCTTTATTGTGCTTTTTGTTGTACTTTGCCTTACTCAAATGAGTGATACCATATGGTATTTCAGCTTGCATGCCTGATTTATTTTACTCCACGTATTTTCCAGGTGCATCCATTTTCTGACAAATGCTTCAAGGTTGCCCTTCCTTATAGCTGAGTAATATTCCATTATGTATAGATACCACATTTTCTTTATACAATCATCTGTTAAAGGGTATACAGGCAGCTTCAAGGATGTAGCTTTTATGAATTGCGCTGCTATAAACATTGGTATTCATGTATCAATAAAATGTGTCTTGAACTCTTTAGGGAAGTTACCTAAAAGGGGGATAGATGAGTCCTGTGGAAGTTCTAATTTTAGTTCTTTGAGTAATTTTCATACTGATTTCTACAATGGTTGTAGTAGCTTATATTTATATTATCAACAATGTAGGTTCTTTTTTCACTGCAACTTTGGCAGCATTTGTTATTTTTGATTTCTTGATGATTGCCATCTTTTTTCTAGGGTAAGATGTAATCTTAGCATTGCTTTAACTTGCATTTCTCTAATGACCAGAGATGTCGAACATTTTTTCATATATTTGTTATCCATTTGTGCTTCTTCATCTGAGAAGTGTCTGTTCATTACACTTGCCCATCTTTTGATTGGGTCTTTTATTCCAGCTGGTCTAAAATTTTGAGTTCTTTATATATTACAGATATTAGTCCTTTGTCTAAGGAATAGCTAGCAAGATTTTTTCCCACTAGTAGGTTGTATCTTCATTCTACTAATTGTTTCTTCTGCTGTGCAGAAACTTTTTAATTTGATGTAATCCTATTGGTTGATTCTTGTTATTATTTCTTGTGCAATTGCCGTTCTATTTAGAAAATCCTTTCCTACATCTAGAACTTCAAGTGTTTTATCTGCTTTATCTCCCAGTAGGTTAAAAGTTTCTGGTTTAATGTTTAGATCTTTGACCCATTTTGATTTTAGTTTAGTACATGGTGAAAAATATGGGTCCAACTTCAATCTTTTGTAAACAGTTATCCAGTTTTCCCAATACCATTTTTTCATTAGGTTATCTTTCCTCCAACACATGCCTTTGGCCCTTTTTTCAAAGAACAAGCAGCTGAATGTATCTAGAGATGTTTCTGTATCCTCTACTCTGTTCCACTGATCCACACATTTGTTTTTCTCCGGTACCATGCTGTTTTTATTAATGTAGCTTTGTTGTATAGCTTGAAGTCAAGTATTGCTATGCTATGTATACAAAAATTAAGATTTACATGATTGATCTTTTATTTCCCTTTACTCTATTTTCCAACCTAATCTTTCTCTAATATTGAACTTCCATCTTCTGACTTCCCTCAGTTTTTTGACTGATCATTATTAATGCAATTCCCTTGGTCTCTCAAAGGCAAAAATAAAAAGATTATCGTGAGAGCACTCAATTCATTTTCTGAACAGGAACAGTGGCGTAAAGACAGCAGTTTTGAAACCTTGGATTACCCATGTGGAAGTGCACAGCCCCGAAGATGGATATTCACGGGCCTCAGCGAAGTATAATTTGTGTCAGAATCAGTTGTGCCTTAGAGAAATTAATAAGCTTCACTTCCATCAACGCTGACAGAAACAGGCCTGGTAATATCTGAATCTAAATCAAACACACAGATAAAAACATGTATCTTACACCTATCTTTGCACAACGTGATTGGAGTTAGTATATTGAGTAGAAAAAGACAAGTAACAGTATTATATTTGTGCTTGTAGTCTCAGAAAACAATTTTACATATCTTTGTTTGCATTGGCAAGTTTGATAGAATAGGAGAGAAGATTTAAATATTTGGTTACCCAGAACCAAAAACTCCACCCTCAAAGACCCAAGTGCAGAAGACAATATTCCAGATTTCACGAATCGCAGGCAGCAGAGATGAACCAGCCCAGGGCTCGAGCTCTGAGGCTGCACCTGTACTTGGAACGGAAAAGGGCGCAGTGAACTCCTGCATGATATACATCCGTGCAAATGGCGTTTCCCAGTTTACTAATGATGAAGTAGTCCTTCAACGCGGGAGACAGGGTAATCACGGGACTAGGCAGTGATAGAGACAGACGTGAAACCTGAAGACACTTGGAATATGAACTTCAAGAAATTTCCCTATTTAGGGGTCCTACCTATGTAACTCAATTCTATTCAAATATCCCTCTATTCCATACTATCAGCTTGATATCACATAAGATGTTCTCTCTCTCTCTCTCTCTCTCTCTCTCTCTCTCTCTCTCTCTCTCTTTCTCCTGTATTGTTTTGTGCACTTTCCTGCCCTTGGATAGCTATGATAGCATAGGAAGGGAACCTTTTCCAGGACCTTATCCTAAGTTGCATTTCTTCTCTAGCACCGCTTTTGCTGCCATGTCCGCCATGCAAGGAACGGAAAGGACCACCCTGGAGGCTGGACCTACTGTACTGCAGCTGGGGCAGCCTGTGGCTCTGCACTCACAAATGTCAGGAGCGATGACAGCAAAGTTCCTGAAGGGGCAGCCCAAGGACCTTGGAGTGAGTCAGCTGCGGATCTAAGAGGAGAGCGACGGTGCTGTGAGCTCATGCCTGGTCAGCCTAGTGCCAAATGCTTGGTCCATCTGGTGTCAGAACACATCGACCAGCACTTGAGTCATCAGGGTTTGATTCTTAGGATTCATCACTTGAAAAATGATATGTTCTATCAAACATGCTTCCATTTAGTTATATTTAAAATATAGTGACTTCAGATCTGTTCTAGATTAGAGTAATGCAGAATAATTGTGTGTGATGTTACTACGGAGGAGAGCAGAACATTTAGCCAGGCATGGTGGTGCATGCCCAGGACCCTGCGAGGCTCGGGAGGAGGAATACAAGTTTAAACCAAGCTTTGGCTACTTGATGACTTGAATGAGATTCTGTCTCAAAAATAAAAATCAAGGGCTGGTGAGATAGCTCAGCGGCATAAGCTCCTGTCTGGCAAACATGAGGTCCTGAGTTCGACTCCCAGTACCCACATATGAAAAAAGGGCCAGTGATATCACTTAGCGGCACAAGAGCCTGCTAGTGCGCGAGGTCCTGAGTTCAACCCCCGGTACCCACAAAAAAATAAAAATAAAAATAAAAACAAAAATTAAAACAAAAACAAACAACAGAAGGAAAACCAGCCAGGGATGTAACTCAGTTGGAAAACCCTGGGCTCAATCCTCAGCCCTGCAAAAAAGAAAAAGGAAAATAAAACTAAAACAAAAAACAAAGAGCAACAAAAGACTATTGTCCCCTCAATAAGCCTGCCTTGTAGCTGGGGACTCTTACTGTCCCTATATCTCTCTGCTACCTTCTGTTCCTACCCTTAGAGGGTGAAACTTCTTTACTCCAATCCCATCCTTACAGAACTTCAGCTCAATGTGCCTGAAGAAAATGGGGACCACAAAGAATGACAGTTTAAGGCAGGTAAAAAGATGCTGAATGTAAAGGTATATTTTTAGCCCAAGAGTCACTGGCCACAAATCCTTGGTAGGCAATTTGGAGTCTTATTTTTTCCACTATTTTACCTTTGTAAATTTGGAAAACATTTTTCTGAACTATGAATATTTTTCAGATTCTGTTGACTTTATTAACATTAATTTAAAAAAATATTCCTAAGTATTTTTAAGTAGACTTTACTACTTTAGAAACATTTTATATTTTGAGCAAAATTGAGAGGAAGACACAGACCTGCCCCCTACGCCCCTGCGCTCTCACCAGCGCTGTCCCGATTGAGCCCCTCCCCCACCGCAGTGCACCTTGGCGGTGACCGCAGGACCCCGGGGACGCAGCTTCCTCACCACAGCCCGGGGCACACAGCGAGGCCCGCTCTTCACACAGCGGTTCGATGGGCAACGTGTGAGAGCGACTTCACTGCCCTGAGCTCCTCCCCGCCCTGCCTCCTCGTTCTTCCCTCCCCTCTGCCTTCTGAAAACGCCTGTTTTACACTTCCTGTCATTGTCGGTGCCGGAAACTCCTAGATGTAGAGTTAGACATCATTTAGAGAGCTTTCCTTCGCTTGATTTGCCTTGTGTTCTTCCTGTCTTTTCATGGCTTGGTGTCTCATTTCCCCTCAGCCTTGGTTAATTTTCCACTGTCCTGAACTCCTACAATTTACTGATGCAGTTTCACAGGAAAGGACATCTTGGTTGTGTCTAAACTGTGGCAGTTGTGGAGAAAGCTACTGTAAACCTCTCTGTGGAGGATCTGTGTGGACGTAAATTTTCAACTCTTTTGAGTCAGTGTGATGGCTGATTATACGATGTTTTAATCCACTTTGTGTTGGTGGAACAAAGTACCTGAGGCTTTATAGTGTTTAAAGGGAATAGGTTTACAGCACTCCCAATTCTGGTGGCCAGAAAGTCCAGAGAGCCTGGCGCTGGCCTCCTGGTGCCAGTGTCATTTCCTGCTTCACCACGCTGAGAGAAACGGAAAGGACAGTGCTGCTCGAAGGGGACAGCGCTGTCTCGCTGTTGTAATTGATGACATGTAGCGTGCAGCTCCTCTGCATAGGCTTTTTTGCCATCCTTAAACTCACTGTTAATGCCTTCGACTCTTTCTTGACCATGTTTTTATATTTTTATTACTTAGTTTTAAGAGTTCATTGTACATATTCTATTATAACCCTTTACCACACATTTCTTCTGCAAATATTTCCCACCTGTGGGTGTTTTGTCTTTGAATTTCTAGAAAGTGTATTTGCAGAGCAATAAATACATTGCAGAGCAATGAAATTCAGAGCAATGAAATTCAGTTTATCCATTCTCTCTTTTATGGACTAAGCATTTGATATTGTATTGAAAAATACACCACCAAAGTCATGTAGATTTTCACCTATATTATTTTTAAAGAATTTTATAGTATTGATTATATATGTGAATTAATTTGAAATTTTTACTTTCATAATAAAATGTTTGTGACCAAATTGAACTTTTATATACTAATGAAGACCTTTTCCAACAAATTCTTTTCTACATTTTATTTCCTTTGTGTTTTGCCAATAATCAGTTGACTATAATGATGTGTCTACTTCTGGGATGTGTATTTTTTCCACTGATGTACTTGTCTACTATTTTTGTCAATGCCATAGTTCTTGATTACTATTGCTTTTTATTATATACTTAAGTTGGGTATTGTCAGTTTTCAACTTGTCTACTTCTTGACTATCTTATTTGCTATCCTGACTTTTTGCCTCTCCATATAATTATGAAAACATTTTTTTGTTTTGTTTTTTAATTAATTAAGTTTATTGGTGCATTTTAGACAAACATAATGGTCACAGTCATCATAGGGAAGTTGTAAATGTACATGACAGATCTTGGTTCTTCTTTTTATCCCACATCTTACCCTCCTTTCAACCCCTCTTTCCCTCCATACTTGCAAAAGCTTCCTTTCCATTGTTCCTTCTTTTCTCATTTTTTTCTTTTCCCTTCCTTCCTTTCCCTCTCCCCCATCCCTAGTTCTTCCCATTTGAATATTTTCTTCTTATTTCCAAATATCTATTATACATTTTGGTCCTTATTTACACTTTTAATTTCTCACACCAGAAAGACAATGTGTTATGTGTATACAATCCCTGACTTAAAATTATACTACAAAACTTCTGTGATAAAAAACAGCATGGTACTGGCAAAAAAATAGACCTGAGGATAAATGGAGCAGATTAGAAATGCAGAAAAAACTCCAAACACACTTAGCCTTCTTATCTTTGACAAAGGAGCCAAACATGTTCACTGGAAGGAAGACAGCCTCCTTAATAAATGGTGCTGGGAAAACTGGCTTTCCACATGCCAAAGACTAAAAGTAGACCCGTGTCTATCACCATGCACTAAACTAAAGTGAAAATGGATCAAAGATCTAAATATTAAAACAGAAGCAGTAAATATTCTGGAACAGAGAATAGGTAGAACTTGTGAAGACATAGGTGTAGGCAAAGACTTCATGAACAAAACACTGATTGCACCGGAAATATTACAAAGAATCAACAACTGTGATCTCACCTTATTAAAGACCTTTTGCACAGCAAAAGAATTCACCAGCAGAGTGAAAAGACAACCCACAGAGCGGAAAAAAAATTTTGCCAGCTGTTCCTCAAAGGATGAAGAACTAAAAAAAACAAAATTCACAACCCCCAAATTTAAAGACCTGGTCCCAAACAGGACATCTGAAATGAATTACATGCTTTTCAGATAAAGAAGTACAAATAGTAAATAAGTATATGAAAAATTGTTCAACGTCACTGGTCATTCAAGAGATGCAAATTAAAACAATGCTGAGATTCCATCTCATTCCAGAAAGAATGGCTATCATCAAGAAATCCATTAATAACAAATGCTGGAGGGGCTGTGGGGAAAAAGGAGCCCTTCTCCACCGTTGGTGGGAGTGTCGACTGTGCAGCCACTGTGGAAATCAGTGTGGAGAGTCCTCAGAAAACAGTACTAGAGGTTCCACTTGATCCAGCTGTTCCCTTCTTGGTATTATCCAGAAAGAATTAAAGGCATCGTACTACAGTGATACATGTGCGCCCATGTTTATAGCAGCACCGTTTGTAATAGCTAAATCTTGGAAATAGCCCAATGCTCATCAACGGATGAATGGATAGAAAGAATGTGTTTTTTTTATATAATGGAGTACAACTCCAGCGTAGAGAAGGATAAACTTCAGGCATTCACAGGTGAATGGATGCACCTTGCGAACATACTCTTAAGTAAAATAAATCAGACACAGATGTGTAAATAAAATTGGTTTTTCATATACAAAAAAAACTTGTTGGGATTTTGATAAAGATCATATGGAGTCTACAGATAAAGTCGAGATGAACTGACATTGTGACACTATTAAGCCGTTCTTTCCATGATGAAATTTCTCCTCATTTATTTATATTTTTGATTCACTTCATGAGAGATTTATAGTTTTCTTTATAGATTTTATACATATTTTGTTGGATTAATGCATAAGAAATACAAAATAACAATACCTTGGTGTGTAAGTTTTTCAGGTTTGCTAATGTAGATGGTACTGTGTTTTTAATTTCAATTTTCACTTATTCCAAGTACATAGGGAAGTGACCGCTTCTTACGCATTAAACTTGTACCTTGCAGCTGTACTATAATCACTGCTTAGTTCTGGGATATTTCAGTTTTTCCTTTAGACTTTCTACATATGTGACCTGCAATCTACAGATAAAGCCAGTGTTATTTCCTGTTTACCAACCCATATACCTCTTATTTCCTCTTCTTTTCTCTTTGGTTTAGCAAGGACTCCCTGGGCAGTGCTGACGGCATAGTGAGAGGCCACATCCTTGCCTTGGTCCTGCTCTTGATAGGAAATATTTTAGCTTCTCACTGTTAACTGTAAAGGTAGTTGTGGGTTTGTTTTGAGATTTCCTTTATTAAGTTGAGGAAGTTCTTTGCTATTCCTAGTTGCCTGGGATTTTGTAAGGATTCAGTGTGGAGCTTCTTCAGTCGAATTTCTTTATCTGTTGTTATGGTCTCATGACTTTTCTAGACTTTAATGTGATGGATTCAATTAGTCGATTTTAGAATATTGAACCTTTCTGTATACCTTGAATAAAAACCAAATGTTCGTAACACACAGGTCAGTATACATGTTACTGGATTCTATTTGGTGAGGATTATAGTATCTACGTTCATGAGAGATATTGCTCTGCAATTTTACTTTTTATGGTATTTATCTGGTTTTGTTATTATGGTATTCTAGTCTCGTACAATGAGTTAAGATGTATTTCCATGTCTGCGTTTTCTGAAAGAAACTACAGGAGCTGAAATAAAGTCTTCTTCAAGCATTTAGTGGAATCCACCCCTGGACACTTTCAGGAGCTGGCGTGTTCTGTTTTGGAGCATTAGTATATATTTATTCATTTTATTAATAACATAGGCCTGTGTGTATGTTGGCTTTCTTCTTATAGTGTGTTTTTGGACATCATGTCTTCAAAGAATTATTCACTTCATGAAGGCCATCAAACTGCGCATAGTTTCTCACAGTGTCATTTATTAAATTTTTGATGTCCTGGGCCCTGCAGCCACAACTCCCGTTTTGTCCTGATATTACTAACTGATGTATTCCCTCTCTCTCTCTCTCTCTCTCTCTCAGTGAACCTGGTTAAAAGATAACTACTAATTTTATTTATTTTTAAATAGAAAAAAAACAGTTGTAAATTTTGTTTTTTACATTCATTTCCTCTTTTAAATTTCATTGATTTTCCCCCTGGGTTTAATTTTTCTTGTGTTTATTTGTATTTAATTGCTCTGTTTTTTCTGGTTTCTTTGATAAAATCTCGCATAATTGATTTTAGATATTTCCTTTTTTATATTTTATGCATCCAGTACTCTAAACCTCCCTTTTAGCAGTACTTTCAATGCACCTTACGGGTTTTGCCGATTCACTTTCATTCTCTTTGCCTCTCCAGTACCATGAGGGTCACGGTACTCTAACTCCCTGACTTTAGACACTGTACCCCCACTCTTCCTTCTGCTCTCAGGTCCAAAGAGAATGTCTCAATAGCTCCTTTGCTTTATCCCCACTCCCATACCTAATTTTTTCTTCAGGTTAATTCTGTTTGCTAGAATATTTGCTTCCTAATTTCTGGGTCACCCTAATCTGAGCATAGCACACCTGAGCGCCCCGCTGAGGTAGAAGTAACATCCTGGCCACGAAATAAACACCTGGGGTCACGTTTCAGCAAACTCCTTCTAACGTTGATATTACTGGGCAACGAGAGCTATGCGGAGCTAATTTAGGTGAGTTCGTTTGTCCCCAGTTCTTTATGTGAGAAAAAGTGGTAAGAGAACAGCTAGAAGCTCATCAAGCTGCATGGAAAGGCAGAGAATAAGGGGGACTTGGTGGTTGGCTAGGAGACAGCATGGACACCACTCCTGGAGTAGATGATCTCTTTCCACTTTCTTTGTTATTTCTAGGTCGTGCAGCTCTTGATTGGCCTGGTAAACCTCAGCTTGGGAATAGGAATGATGTAGGCCACGTTGCCTTTTTTATGCAGGTCTCCCCCTCAGTGTATGCAGGGTAGACAGTTCGAGGATCGGCGACGGTGAGTAGCACAGCTTCTCACAGCATTGCAGACCACACAACGTTGCTACCATTCTGAGCTGCATGAACTTTTCCAAAGTCCGTCGTAGACGGTAGTTCTATAACTTTGAGAGGAGCGTATTTAATATCTCCTTGACTTACTTTATCATAATTAACATGGAAAATAACAATATAAAACTTATGGAAAATTAGGCACTTTAAGTGCCTATTTACTATGTATCAGTTAGGATACGTTATAGCCACAAACCACAATGACTTAAGCACTGGCAGCTCAGGGTCCATCACCATGGGAGGCCTAGTCTCCAGTCGGCTCCAGGGTTGGGTAATTCGCTGTGCAGGGAGCTGGTGGACGGCGGGCACCACACCGCGGGCTCGTTGACACCTGTCATTGCTCACGCATGTTTTATGTGGATATTCCGTAACCCTGAGTGGCAGAGGCAAGGGACTTGCTAGTTTGACTTGCACGATCACGATTCACGCTTGTAGCCAGGAAGAGTCGTCCCTGTCCTGGGGATGACAGGAGACGAAACACAGGGAGGAGCGGCATGGAGGACGAGACCCAGCCAGTGCGCGGGCGCTGCAGAGTGGAGCCTCGGCTCTCTGCAAGTGCACCTCATGGAAAATGGAATTATCATTAGATAAACTTTGTTTCGGAAGTTCACTAAAAATAACTCCGATTAAATTAAGATACTTTAAGAATGTGTAGAAGTCATCCAGACAAAACACAAGAGGGTTTCCTTTTAATTTAGAATCAAAATTGAGTACAAAATATCAAGGTATGGGCCGGTGAGATGGCTCAGTGACACAAGCGCCTGCCTGGCAAGAGCAAGGTCCTGAGTTCGGTTCCCGGTACTCACATTAAAAAGAAATATATCAGGTTGTATCTGCTGATATGAGGACAATGTAAATCATAAAACGTGTGTATGTTAGCACAAGGGAAGCTCTTCTAATTTTCAGGGTTTCCATTATCTGTGAAGTTCAGAGTGAGATAATATGCAGCTTTATTATATGCCAGGACTTTTGATTTTCCTCTCCTGTTTACAGCAGAAGTTCAAGATTTGCAGAGCAACAAATACTGGTCCACTTTTGGAAGCTGCATAACACTGTTTATCTCTAATAATACTAACGTCACTCACAGCTTTTATTAAACCATAGCTCTGATAGAGGCATCCAACTACATGTTTTATATGTGCAATTCCATCTTAACCGAGCATCAAACCCTCTGAGGGAGGATTTCTTATCATCATCATTGTATGAAAAAGGAAGTTAATAGTCAAAGGAGTTATTAACTTGCCCAAGATCAATAGATCTTGATGCAGGAACAAGCGCTCAAAATGATCAGTCTGTTCCCAGAATTTCATGTGCCCCATCACTCTAGTTTTCTGCTTCCAGAAATCTTTGGGTTTCTTTAAATTTTTGGCCTGTTTAATATATCTGTTTAACTTAGGATAATTTTAATAAGTTGTGATTTCTAATGATTGATTAAAATTTTCCATATGATTTGCTAACCTCTTATTCCTAGTTTATTAATTTGGGATCTGTGACACTTGCAGCAGTACTAAGAACTATAAGAAGTTTGGTGAGCAGTGTATCAAAAGAGAAAGGGTTTAATCAGATAATCTGTTTTCTGGCAAATATAAAGGAGAGTTTGTTTCTTTGATTTGAAAAATTCAAGAGAGACTATGTGTTTTACCTTGAAGGATCTGTTTTTCAATAATTATGGTCAAATGATTGGATAATCACAGCATTACCCAAATAGTGCTGAATATTTTGGAAAGACTGTGACTGGAGAACTCCTTATGTGGATCAAAATTCAGGAGAGGAATTGTCAACCAGGGGTAAAGAAACCTTTAACTTGAATCTCAGGCCTTGTAAGGGAGTGGCATAATGCTTACTGACCAATTGGCTGTAATAGTTTTTCAACTGTGTGCAGAAAAGATGCTAAAGTTTGAGTTTCACGATGCACTTTTCCTTCAGAAACAAATTTAAAATATCATTCTAATGCCAGTAGGTTTTCCACTAAACCAGTTAAATTAGAAACCCAGATCTTTAGAAATATATTCGTGGCTACAAATATACATGTATATATGTCCTTCTTGCCTAAAACCTAAACATGCAGCTCGGTAGCATCATCCATACGGCCTTTTAAAATCTGCCTCTCTAGCAAGTCTTCAGCTGCTACCACGAAAATGCCCTTTATGCAACATTTGCATCAAACTCTCATACTTTCCTGGGCAATATTTGTTCTTCTTAAAACTTTTTTCACCACACGCACAGATTGGACAGGAGGAAATACATAACATAAAGACATAATGTGCGACAGATATGGAGTCATGAGGGAGATGCAGCATTCAGAAAATGATGAGTGCTCGAACTCTGTCCACAGAGCACGGTAGCGGGGGCCAGACGGGGCTGCGCCGCTGAGCTGTAGAGGGCTTCGCAATCCCTGCTACAGGAATCAGAGTTTATCTGTTGTGCTGGCAGAGTCATCTGAAGATGTTAAGCTATGGAATAACAATGTCATATTTTTGTCTTGATTAGAGATTAGAGTTGAAATGACAACCAAAAGACATAAGTTAGGAGACTCTTGAGAAGAAAATCAAGGTAGAGAGGATGAAATACACTGGGAAAGAAATGGAGAGCTTTGTGTGATGATGGAGCTGTGTCTGGACGTGCTGCCTGATGGTTCACCTGAGTTTTTCTCTGTGTAGGTCCAAGTCAGTGTAGGCTTGCACAATACCAGCTCCGTGTGGCCCTCCAGGGACAGTCCTCCTCATGGGTTCATGAGTGCTGAGTAGCAACGCATGCCATCACCATGGCTGTGTCAGTGGTGGGTGCCCTGCTTTTCCTGGGGTGCTGTGTTGGAAGCAAGTGTTTGAGGCACTGGCTCTGGCAAAACCAACCATCATCACTGTGCAATCCTGATTCACCTGGCGAAGCTGGAAGTGATTGAGAAATAGAACAATCTCTGTTGAGGAGTGAGGTCCACATCTCAGCTGCTTTGGCTCCTCCTCTCAATTTGATGAGGCCGAGTGAGAAGAAAGCTGGTAGTTATAGAATACCTTCTCCGTAGCAGTCATTGTTCTGAGCACGTTTGCATCAGTCTTCCTGTTTAATATATATATATTCCATCTAAAACAGAAGGCAGTGTCAGTCCCGTTATGCCTCCAGGGCTACCTGGCGGAACACAGATGGGTAATATCGTTCTTTAAAGGTAGAAGAAAATTGTCTTGAACACTGCGTGCCCTGTGACCGTCAGCACAACAGGCAAATGATCTGGGCCAGCGGCAGGACAAGGGCACCCTCCTCTGCCCTGCAACAAAAATGTGCAAGGAGTCAGTGGTGTGGCCAAGATCAGCCCCACACCCAGCAGTAATCCTACTGTATACGTGGCGGGGTTACACAGTGCAGACTGTGGCTCTGACATAGAACTGGAGGCCCCAGAGGGATTTTTTTTTTCTTTCTTTTTCTTGGGGGGTGTGGGTTGTTTAGGGTTAGACTTTCATTGTTCGTGTTTGTTCTCTCTGTCCTGCATCTCTCATTCCTTAACAGTCTTTCTTGATTTTTTGATATTTTCATGTGAATGAGCATTGCCTCTAGTCTTTCTGATTTGCCTCGATATTGTTTTTCCTTCTCCCTCATTCTTTTTCTACTGTCTTCTCCAGCTTCCCAAAGTTTGGGTGGTCATTCTTTGTCTTTCAGCTTTGCTTCTATATTTCTCTTCACTTATCACTCTGTTTTGTCCCCATTACCTCTTAAGTTCCCCTTCTCCACAGGATAAAATCACTCTCCCAAGGGGAAACTCACTGCGTACAAGTTCCTGGTTTATGTTGGATGTTGTTATATAACTATAGATCTTGCTCCTATGGATACAGACAGCAAATTAACAGTTACCATGGTTTATAACTTTGTAGGCAGTGATTGCTGATATTGTTATTGATAATCGTACTCCTTTAGCCAGGATGCCATACCTGTTATAATCAATTGTTCACTGTTGTATGACAACACCGTGATAGTCTGAGGTCATAAACATCTCCATAATTCAGTATCAAATGACAGAGTGCTGAGCCAAATAGATAGCAACTCTCATCCCTAATAAAGTGGGAAGACACAAAGACCAACAGCCAGCTCTCCCTCAAGATGTCTCGGAAAAATAGACATCTACTAGGGAACCCTCGATAGCAGTGATAAAGCTACCTAACATAAGAAACAGCACAGAGAACAAATTAAGATTGAAAAATAGAAAATGACAAGATGTAGAAGCAAAATGCATCCCCAGACTCCCACCCCACCCAGGACAAAACCAGTGGACAATGAGATAGAGGAAATCAGAAGCCACCCACCTGAATTTTCTGGAGTGACAGTGGCAAGTAATATATATATGAGGCTATAGCAAAAATCAGAACAGAAATGATCTCTCAGGAAAAAAAAAAAAAGATGATGGACCATAATGAAGGACTTGCTCAGCAAATCTACAGGGGACATAGACAAAAAAAAAAAAAAAAAAAGTGGAGTAGCATAGGAAAATGATGGAAACCATGAATGTCCAACATAGAAAAGAAATGGAATCCATGAAACAGATTCAAACAGATATTTAGAAAATTAAAAATTCCATTGAAGCTTTGCAAAACCAAATGAGCAAAAGTGAAAATAGGATATCAGACCTAGAAGACAGGATAGCAGATAGTGAACACAAAAAGAAAGGTCTCTTAAATATAGCAAGGGACCATGAAAATACAATTCAACAGCTGCAAGACAATGCAAAGAAGAACAACATAAGATTGGGGGGAGTCAGTGAAAAAAAAAAGAAAAAAAAAAAAAAACAGACCTGAGGATCAGTGGAAGAGAATAGAAGATGGAGAAACAACACTAAACACACTCAGCCACCTGATCTTTAACCAAGTGGACAAACACATTCACTGGAAAAAAGATGGCCTCTTTAATAAACGGTGCTTGAAAAACTGGCTTTCCATATGCCAAAGATTAAAACTAGACCCCTGTCTTTCGCCATGCACTAAACTAAAATCAAAATCGATCAAAGACTAAATATTAAAAAGGAAACACTAAATCTGCTGGAAGACATAATAGGTAGAACTTATGAAGACTTAGGTGTAGGCAAAGACTTCATGAACAAAACCCTCATTGCAAGAAAATACAAAGAAACAGCAACTGGGATCTCTTCTTATTAAAAAGCTTTTCACAGCAAAAGAAATCACCAACAGAGTGAGAAGACAACACAGAAATGGGAAAATTTTTAGCCAGTTATTCCTCAGACAAAGGACTAGAACTTATAAAGAACTGAGAAAAATGTAGAACATAAATGGAATTGAAAAATATCAGACCCCCCTCCAAATTTAAAGACCCAATCCAAAAATGGGCATTGGAGATGAATACACACTTCTTAGATGAAGACATACAAATGGCAAATAAATATTTGTAAAAAAGTTCAACATGAATGGTCATTTGAGAGATGCAAATAAAAACAACACTGAGATTCCATCTCACTCCAGAAAGAATGGCTATTACCAAGAAATAAACCAATAACACATGCTGGTGAGGCTGTGGGGAAAAAGGAACCCTTCTCCACTGTTGGTGGGAGTGTAGACTGGTGCAACCACTGTGGAAAGGATTGTGGAAACTCCTCAAAATACTAAAACTAGAGGTTCCATTTAACCCCACTACTCCCCTTCTTTGTATCTTCTCAAAAGAATTAAAAGCATAGATGCCGTAGCGATGTATGCACACCCATGTTTATAGCCACACAGTTTGCAATAGCTAAATCTTGGAAACAACCCAAATGCCCATCAACTGAGGAATGGATAAAAATGTGGTCTTGTTATACAATGGAGTACTATTCAGCCATAAAGAAGCATAAACTTGAGACTTGTGTAGGTAAATGGATGCAACTTGAGACCACACTCTTAAGTGAAATAAATTGGACACAGATGTGTACATATTGCATTAATTCCAGACATGAGAAACTGGAAGTGTAAATGAGGACCAAAATGTATGATAGATATTGTGAAATAGGAAGAAATTTTTCAAAAGCAAAGGGAAAGAAGGGAGGGGTAAGGGGAAGGAAGGAAGGGAAAAGAAAAAAATGAGAAAAGAAGGAAAAAGCAGAAACAAAGCTTTGCAAATAAGGAGGGAAAGAGTGGTTGGAGGGGAGGGGAATGGGGGAAAAAAAGAGGAACTAAGATATATCCTGTACAGGTATTATTTCCCTATGATGAATGAGATCACTATGTATATCTAAATTGTAACAACAAACTTAATAAAAAATATGTAAGAAAAGTGCAAAGGAAGGAAAATACAGTCCTTGGCTTTGTGCAAACCATTGAGTGTAACTACACGGGGATCAGAGTCAACGCACACATTTTATTCTCTCTCAAATCCTCTTTCTCCCTCTCCCCATTGCTACCTCCTACTAGGCGAGATTACAGTATATCTTAATCAAATTTTCATATCTTTTCACATGTGGGATATTACATGATATTTACTAAATATTCATTCAATATTTTTACTTTGTATTTGGAGAAGAATAAATTAAATAAAATTAGAAAGAGTATAATTATGTGTTACCTACTTCACATCAAAATGCAATATTTGTGGAAAGAAACTGAATGTTGCTGTAAGGAAATACATGACTGTGGTAAAGAATGTGAGCTGTCCAATCAACCATCCCGGAATCAGGCTTTCATCCCGAAAATCACATCTCTCTAATTTGCTACTCCTGCAACCATAGATGTAATAAAAACCTCTCCGTGCCTCATACTTTTCCTTGGGAAAAAATTAATATTTTTGGTTTACAGTTCTGTGGCACTAAGTTGGTATAACATAGATAGTCAATTGGCAGTCTGATTTTCATACCGTAAGTATCAAAAGTTATAGTTTATAGCTATACAAAAATGTTAACCTACCTGCATTTCACATATGCATATGTATCAAATTACACTTTTATTTGACACATATTTATAATTGTCTATGATGAGGCAGAAACTATTTTACACATATGGAAAATAGTGTTGGACAATTTAGGACAAGGTATAAATGTATAAATAGCCAAAATATTTTAATATGATGTTACAAGCAACCTGCAAGGTAAATCAAATAACGGGCTAGACAGTGCTGGTGGTAAACGAAGGTGCAAGTTGTGGGAGGGACATTATAGTGCCTAAGAAAGAAAAGGGTTTTTTTTGGGGGGGGTTGTTTTAATTACGTCAGAATAAAAATGAACAAGGCATTTCCTTGAGAGAAAAGGTTTATTTCGGCCCATGTTTCTGAAGGTTCAGTCCATCACCGACAAGCTTAAACACAGAAACAGCAGGACAGAAGGGCCTGGCGGAAGAGAGCAGCTCACATCATGGCGCCCAGGAAGCAGAGCGTGAAGGGAGGAGCCCGGGAGGGAGCGGCCACTCCCCCGAGAGTCCTGCATCTTCCGGCCACGCCCCAGGCTCCAGCCGCGCACTCAGCCCCTGAAGCCAGGAGCAGGTGATTCCCTGATGAGCGCCACGCCCCCAGGAGCCCTTCACCCCCCCAGAAGGCAGAAGCATACTATGAGCATAGTAAGTGCACATGTGGATTTTGGGGACATTCTTAATCTACACCCTAACACCCATTGTTAGTGTGGTAATTGTGGTTTTAAGTGTTACAAGTACATTATGCTTTAAACTTGGAAAGTGTGCAGTACGTCATTAACACTCATTGTCAAGGCATTTAGAACGGCACACGATAGAGTTGTCTTGAAACGGCGACAAATACCAAGAGCGCGTCACTGATCTTCTTCCACGTCTTTCCTGTCTGCGGTCCCCTTGATGCCAGTGAGGCAGAAACAGCGTGATTCCATCCTCGTTCATGATCCCGCGCAAGTGGGTGCAGGCTGGATCGTCATTTGGTCAAGGGCGGCTGGAAGTGCTTGGAATGTTCAAGGCTGAGCCGTGGGGTTCGAGCAGTGAATGGCTGTGGTTTGGCCATACCAATCGTATTTTAGAGCAAACACGGTCAGGTCCAGAAGGATCCCGTGGGTGTCCCCGAGAAAGCGACAAGTCAGCAGGTGGAAGTGGCACTCACTGTCAGAACACCTTGCGGTTACACTGTGCCCCGTGAGTAATAAACGTAAAAGCAATTCACAAATGATGGAGCGCACAAGCTTATATTACTGGAAACTCCTTTTTCTAAGTCAAATTTATCTCTTCAGTTTCTCAAATGGATTTTTAAGTTGATGCACAAAACCATAAAAATCGCATGTTCTAAAGAGGTAACATGTTGACCATACACTGTTTAAATCAAGTTAAACATATCAACTATTTCAAACGTTTATCATTTTTGTGGTGAAGCTCAGAATCCTTTAGCTTTTGGAAGTGCACAGTAATTAGAGCAATCTTTCTCATCCCTCCTTGGCAAGAACACACCAGAACTTCCCACTCCTACCTAACTAACTCGACGCCCACTGATCCACTCTTTCCCACACCTTCACCCCCTACTTTCTCCACCTCTAGCAACCACTGTTCTACTCTCAACTTCTAAAAAAAATCACCTTTTGAAGATTCCACATGTGGGTAAGGTCATAAAATATTTGTGTGTCTGTACCTATCCTAGTTCACTTATCAGGATGAGCTCCAGGTGCAGCCATGTATCATTTTTACAGTTTTATTTGTGGAACATATCACACTGCCTGACTCATGGCAATTTTTATCTAAAGGAACATTGAGTGAGCAGAACTGTGAACCACTTGGCTTCCCGTGTGCCATGGTTTGGCTGGGGCCTGTCCCTAAGTGCTGGGGCTTCAACCTCAGCATGGCAGTGTTGAGGGAGTGGCAGCGGTACCAGGTAGGCCTAGTGGCAGCTGGTTGGACCATCAGGGGCACCGCTCACAGAGACTGAAGTAGGGAGGGTACCCTGGTTAGGTCCCATGAAAATGAGTTGTTTTAAGAAGAGAACGCCTGGCCCATCCCTTCTCTGTCATTCTGACCATGTTATCCCAGCCCTGTGCATCAACAATCGGCCCTCATGCCAGCAACTGTGTGGCATAACCAGCAGGCCCTAACTGCCACCACCAGGTGCTGGAGCTGTGCTTTGCAACTCTAAGTATATGAGCCAAGTTTTCTCGTCTTTACAAATTACCCAGGCTCAACTCTTTACCATAACAATTGAAAATGAAATAATATATTCCTCCAGTAAGGAAAGCATTGTATTAATTTACAGGTGAGAAATCATAGGCAGGAGAATAACAAGGTCATACAGTAAAGGATTGCATTTGAGTAAGTCTTGGGAAAATAGCAGCATTTTCTGTTATGGTAGTAGCTTCTTTGACTTAGTACGGTGTTGTGTTCATTACTTTTATGCAAGCAAATATTGTGCCTATATGGGTCTTCCCGATGATTGTCCAACAGCAGAATTTCATGGAAAGAGCAAATTTAAATTGCATATAGTGGGCCGGTGACATGGCTCAGTGGCATAAGCGCCTGCCTGGCAAGCGCGAGGTCCTGAGGTCAACCCCCAGTACCCACAAAAAAATAAATAAATAAAATAAAATAAATAAATAAATAAATTACATACAGTCAGTTCCTTAGGAAGACAAGGATAACATGGAAATATGTAGAATTGGCTTTTTATGGTCTTCTAAATTCCATTAATTTAGTTTGTGTAAATTAGGATGTTTCAACAGACTCTGGAACGCTTAAATCCTCACACTGATGTCCATAGAAATAACCATTATTATTTTCATACAAAAGACTGTAAATTGAAGCCACTAACTTTTCAACAAATTTCATGATGGAAACATGCTCAGATTAGGAAGGGGAAAAAAGTTAACGCTAACAACATCAAAGAGAAATCACCTAAGTTTTGTTTCTCAGAAAATTCAGACCACACTATTTCATATTTAGGAAAACTGCTGAAAGGAAAACACAGATCTGAGTGATGTGTGAGGTGAGGGGGTGACAGTGTAGTCACAGAATCTGCGGCTCCTTCCCCCGGTGACCTCCCCCAGAGGGTGCAGAGACGCTGCGGCTGGAGGAAGCAGGTACTGGGCTCCCCTTCCTAGGCTTTTGGGCTGATGACTTTTTCTTTTACTGGTTGAAGGACATCTGGGAATGGAATGAGAAAAATGAGGATTTAGGGCATGATATAAATTAACATAAACAGTCAAAATATTTTAATATATTGTTACAAGCTAATTGCAAGATAAAACAAGGGGTTGCACAGTGGTGGTTGTAAATGGTGGGAGTTATGGGAGGAACAGTATAGTGAAAAAGTTGGCTTTCTTTAAGGAGTTTTATTTTCCTTATGTCAGAATAAAAATGACCACTGCATTTTCTTGGGCATTGCTGATTTTTACTTAAGCAAATATGTCTCTACATATACAGTATGTTTTCTATTCGGTTTATCTGTCTATATTTCTGATTCCATGCTATATTCACATATTATGGTACCAACTTTCTGACTGCATGATTTTCATGAGAATGTGAGGTCTCTCTTCTCTCAGCACCAACCTATCCAGCTTCTGTGGCTTCACTGATGAACAATACCTAGAAAAAGAACAAAGATTTTCTATTTTCCTGCTTGAAGATTAGACAGTAATCCAGAAGGGCCCCTTGCAATGAATACTATTACTGATGCATTTATGTTGATTTAGGTGTTACATAGGCAATGTAGGTGTTATTTTATGTTTGTATAGGTGATATGAGAAGTAGTTTCCTTTTTTACATTTGTAATAAATATATTATTCTTTAGAGGTATAATTATTTTTTAAAATTTATTTTATTCATACATTTTAGGTATACATAATGATAACATTCATCAGAGGGAATTTGTACCTCTACATGATATATCTTGGTTCTTTTTTTCCCCACCCCCTCCCTTCCTTTCAACCCCTCTTTCCCTCTATGTTTACAAAAGCTTTGTTTGCATTTTTTCCTTCTATTCTCTCTTTATTCTTTTCCCTTCTTTCTTTCCCCCTCCCTCCTCCCTTCTTGCCCTTTCCATTTGAATATTTTCTTCTCATTTCCAAATATTCATTATACATTTTGGTTTTCATTTACACTTTTGGTTTCTCACAACAGAGAAATAATGTGATGTTGAAACGTGTGTCTGATTTATTTCACTTAAGAATATGGTCTCATAGTGCATCCATTTACCAATAAATGCCTCAAGTTTATCCTTCTTTATAGCAGAGTAGTATTTCATTGTATAAAAATACCACATCTTCTTTATTCATTCATCAGTTGATGGGCATTTGGGCTGTTTCCAAGATTTAGCTATTACAAACTGTGCTGCTATAAACACAGGCGTGCATACATGGCTGTGGTATGATGCTTTTAATTCTTTTGGGAAGATACCCAGAAGGGGAATAGGTGGGTCACATGGGACCTCTAGTCCTAGTTTTTTGAGGAATCTCCACACTGATTTCTACAGTGGCTGCAGCAGTCTGCACTCCCACCAAAAGTAGAGAAGGGTTCCTTTTTCATAACAGCCCCGCCGGAATTTGTTATTGGTTGATTTCTTAATAATATCCATTCTTTCTGGGGTGAGATGGAATCTCAGTGTTGTTTTAATTTGTATCTCTCAAATGAGCACTGATGTTGAACACTTCTTCATATATTTATTTGCATTTCTTCACCTGAGAAGTGTATATTCATTTCAGATGCCCATTTTTGGATTGAGTGTTCAAATTTGCAAGGTCTAATGTTTTTGAGTTCTTTATATATTCTACATATTAGCCCTTTGTCTGAGGAGCAGCTGGCAAAAATGTTTTCCCGCTCTGTGGGCTGTCGTTTCACTCTGTTGGTGATTTCTTTTGCTGTGCAAAAGCTCTTTAATAAGATGAGACCCTATTTGTTAATTCTTTGTAATATTTCCCACGTGATTGTGTTTATTTTCATAAAGTCTTTGCCTACACCTATATCCTCAACAGTTTTATCTGTTCTATCTCCCAATAGATTTAGGGTTTCTGTTTTAATATTTAGGTCTCTGACCCATTTTGACTTTAATTTAGCACATGGTGATAGACATGGGTCTTGTTTTAGTCTTCAGCATGTAGAAAGCCAGTTTTTCCAGCCCCATTATTTAAAGAGGCAATCTTTCTTCCAGTGAAGGTGTTTGGCCGGAATGTCAAAGATCAGGTGGCTGAGTGTGTTTGGAGTTGGTTCTGCATCTTCTAATCTGTTCCATTGATCCTCTGGTCTGTTTTTTTGTTTGTTTGTTTGTTTGTTTGTTTTATTTTGTTTTGTTTCAAATACTGTGCTGTTTTTATCAGGGTAACTTTGTAGTATTATTTCAAATCAGGGATTGTGACACCTCTGCCTTGCCTTTGTTGCCCAGAATTGCTTTTGCTATTCGAGGTCTCTTCTGGTTCCAAACAAATTTTAGGATTGTTTTCTCTAATTCTGTGAGGTATTCTGTTAGTATTTTGATCAGGATTGCATTAAATCTGTATAGTAGTTTTGGAAAATGGCCTTTTTCATTACATTGGTTCTTTCTACCCAAGAACTAGGGATATCTTTCCATTTTCTGATATCCTCTTTGATATCTTTTTCAGAGTACTGTAGTTTTCAATGTGAAGGTTTTTTACTTTCTTTTTAGATTGATTCCTATGTATTTCATTTTTTTTTTTTTTTTGGATGCTATTGTGAAAGATGTTGTTTCCTTAGTTTCTCTCTCAGTGAGTTTGTTATTTGTGTAAAGGAATGCTATTGATGTTTGAGTGTTGACTTTATACCCAGCTTCACTGCTGAATTTGGCTATTAAATCTAGAAGTCTTTTGGTGGAGTTTTTGGGGTCTTCTATGTAAAGTATCACATCATCTGTGAATAATGATAATTTAACTTCTTCCTTTCCTCTCTCTATTCCTTTTATTTCTTTCTCTTGTTTAATTGGTCTGGCTAATGTTTCCAGAATTATGTTGAATAAGAGTATGATAGTGGGCGTCCTTGTCTTTTTCAAGATTTTGGAGTGAAAGCTTTCTGTTTTCGACCATTTAGTATGTTGTTGGCTTTTGGTTTGTCATAGGTGACCTTTATCAGATAGAGATAAAGACCATTTAGATGTATAATTAAATGCCCCACAATTTACTAAATGTCTGATCTTATGCTGGTAGTGCTTCAGTTTCTTCAACTATAAAAATTATAATTGTTCCTCATCATAGGTTTTCATAGATGTTAGCATTTGTTACTCAAGTAGAATGGTAGTTATACTGCTAGTTCATGTACAGAAATTCATTACAATTAAAATGAATACAAACTGCAAAATAAAAAATAAAATAATGAGAGAGGCTATGTTGATTAGGGCAAGTCTTGATTTGAACACATAAGTGGTTACTTTTAAATGTACAGAAAATATAATGGTTCCCAAAGACTTCTGATTTTGGATGGGTGTAACCCTGCTAAGCATGATATTAGTATCTACCTGGAGACAAGGGTAGGGAAGGTATTTTACCCAGAAAATTGATAAGTGGTTGCCTAAGTCAAGTTTTAGCATATGGGATTTACAATACTACTTGTATCCAATTTAATACCACAATATCTGATGGCTTTTGACCCTGGGGTCTCCTCTACAAGGAGTCATTGGTAATTATGCAGACAGGGTAGAGCAGGTGGACACACTTTTCCATTGTAAATGATAACAGGCAATTGGGAAAAGGTAGTGAACCTTTCTCCTAGGAGAAGAATGTTGAACTTTTTGAGATGTCTGGTTTGGAACAATGTGACACAGTCGGGTTTTAAACACAGGGGAATCATCTGTGCACATAGGTGAGTCAGTCAGTTATGCATTCGGGGAAAGCTCTGTCTGGTCATCCAGTGTCTTGATGTATGTTTCAAAACTGGCACTATTTGCATTTGGGTAATAGATCTGGCTTGGTTCTCTGAAGCATTTTGAGGGGAGAAGGAATATATTAGAGAAAAGAAAAAAATATAGCCCTCTATCAATAGAGAGAGGAAAGGAAGAAGTTAAATTATCATTATTCACAGATGACATGATACTCTACATAGAAGACCCCAAAAACTCCACCAAAAGACTTCTAGATTTAATAACCAAATTCAGCAGTGGAGCTGGGTGTAAAGAGTCAAATCCAAACGCAATCAGGTAATTTTACAGTGCTACTGCAAAAGATCAGATGATCAGTGTCCCATCCATCCAACACACAAAAGTATTAAAAATCTGTGAAAAAGTGTAAAATGACAAATGTTTAATAGTTAAGTGTGCTTGACTTGATTTAGCTGTTATGCAATGCATACATGTTATTGAACATGGTATGGTACCTAGATAATATGTACAATAATATGGCTTTAAGGTCATAAGTAACAATAGTGTTTTAAATTTTGAGAGTATGTAGTCAGTCACTGACCTTCAGTGTGAAGACACTATAGCACCATAAGGTAGAGTTTTCTTGAGAATGTACCAACAGTTTCCAACAGTGCATGACAGAACTTCCAATCTAATTTTTCTTCTGTGATTTCAATAGGACATTGCCTGCTTCATGGTAATTTTTCTCTAAGAAGACATGGAATGAGTGAAACTGAACACAATTGTTTCCTCTCTGCCAAGGTTTGGACAGTAATTGTCCTCCAGAGCTCTTGTGTAAGGGGCTTCGTCCCCAGTGTCGCAGCACTGAGGTAGTGGAAATTTAAGAGGTTGGCCCTAGGGGCAGGTGGTTAGGCCCCTGGGGTGCTGCACTGAGAAGAGGGTAAGGTGGTGTTCCTGTGATCCTGGATGGTTCTCATGAAAATAAGTTGTTATAAGCAGAGAAAGCCTGGTTCCTCCCCCACTCCACTGTTACGGCCATGTGGCCTCAGAGCTGCACACACTCCTACAATTATCCCACCTTCTGCGCCGTGATATAGCCAGAAGTCCACACAGTGCTGGAGCCATGCTTTGGAACCCCAAACATACAAGCTAAATCCTCTGTTCTTTACAGATGTCTAGGATGACATATTCTGTTATAGCAATGGCAAACAGAATAATGTAATCCTCTGCGATGTTAAGATTTTCTTTTCATTTAAAATGAGAAATCTTATCTTTGCGAAAATAACACGGGGGTACCGTAAGTGACTGCAATTGATTATGTCTTAATAAAATAACAGGCAATTTCTCAGATACCAGGCGCTTCTTTGACTTAGAGCGGTGTTGTGTTCATCACTGCTATGCAGCCAACATGGTGCCATTACACAGGCCCTGTGATGAATGGCCAGCCATGAGATTTCATGTAAATAGCACATTTAAATTCTGAACAGACCGAGGAAGACCAGGGTAACCTGGAAACGTGTGAAGCTGTGAAGAGTGCTTTTCATGTTCTCCTAAATGTCCTTAGATTCGTTGAGTGTGAACACTTCCAGCATCATAAAGAAACCACTTACTTCTGTTTCTCGGAAGAGCCTTAGCACACCCTTTCCACTGAAAGCAACTGTTAGAAGGAGAACGCAGATGGAAAATGAGCGAGGCTGGCGTGAGGGCGGGTGCCTGTGTCTGGACACAGAGCCTGAGGCTCCTTCCCAGAGCCTGACCTTCATCCGACACAGAGCAGACCCCAGCCAGCTGGGCCATCCTGGGCCTCTGGTCTGAAGGGTTTTCATTTACTGGTTCTGGGTACCTGGGAAGGAATGAGCAAGATGAGGCCACTTCCTGTGGCACAAGCTGGTGTCAGTTCGTGGCGGGTTGAGTGCACCTCATGTGCATTTAAGGGCATCTGAGGAACAGGGCTTCCTGAAGAGGGTGGGACATGGGTAGACCTAAGTGCCAAAGCCGGGTGCTGTGTAAGGTTTTTTATTTGTTACTTTTGATGTTCAAATCCTATGGGTATTAAAAATCTGTAAGTAACATTTTAAACTTTTGATAATTATTTCATGCACATACTGCCATTTCTTCTTCCATGTTCTGCATTCCCTTTCTCCAAACTTGCTATTTTATATATCAGCAGTTTAGAAATGATCTCCCAGTGCAGCGTTCATTGGGATGGCATAGGGTCAAAGCAGGGTCCTCAGTCTGTGGCACTTAGACTGGAGGTGACATAGATCATGACCTGACCTTGTTCTCCAGCCACCTCTGGCAGCATGCACGGATCACTCAGAGCATAAACTGAAGCTGTTCTTTAGCTCCTACTGCTGGGCGCCTCTGTGAAATTTCGTCACATTGTGGTGGACTCTCTCCTCTGCGATGCCCCTCTGCCATGCCGCTCTGCTTTGGAGCCAGCCGATTATGGATGGAAACCTGCATAAATTGTGAGCCAAAGAAACCTTTCTCCCTTTAACTTTGCATGTCCGGTATTTTGCTCAGCAATGAGAAAAGTAACTAAGACAATATTTAAAGCTGGAAAGTGGGAAATGGAATGAATAATAATATTATTAACATAAAGCTGATGTTCATCGTATGACATGCGCAGGGCACGGTGTTTCACACCCATTATCTCATCGCCAAATTCCCACCAGAGGTAGAGAGTGTCACCCTCTTTAGAGAGATACAGAACACCATGCTATTTGAGTAACACGCCAAAAGACTAACTCCATTATCTTGAGTAACACATTGGCAGAGCGGAACTTTAAATTCAGGTGGCATAATTCAAGAGCACCTTTCTTTAAGAAGACTCCTGGCACCCGTCTGGGAAACAGAACGATTTCGTCTGCAGTTACCCACTCACTCGTCGATGGCCTTTGGGTTGCTCCCATCTGTGGTAGTTCGCCTGACTGGTCTGGGGAAAGCAAACACCTCCTGTGACTGCGTGCGTCACGGAGGCCAGATCTTGATGCTGCATGCAGCTACTGGCAACTTCCTGTCTGTGCGGCTCCCTGCTCTGCTTCCAGGCCACCATGAGCTGAACAGCTCTGCAGCGCCACTCCCTTCCACCGAGCTCGCTCCGCCTCGAGCCAGCTGACCACGGAGCAAATCCCCTGCAGCCCTGGGCCAAATCGCAGCTCTTGTCCTTTAAGTGGAGGGTGTCGGCAAGGGGAAAGCTGACTACCACACCACATTTTGGCTGTTCTGGATAATGCTGCTGAGAAAATTCATGTGTATGTTTTTGCCTGCACCTGCGTTCTACCTGCTCTTGTGTATACCTGGGAAAGGAATTGCTGGAGCGTTAAGCGGGCCTGTCTTTGGCATTTTTCAGAACTGCTGGATTGGCTGCCTCGGTTTACTCTCTGACATCCACATTCAAGGCTTCTGAATTTTGTACATCTTCCCCTCCCTTGTTTATTGCTTTTGTTGCTTTCTTCTGTCCTGATAGGTGTGAAGTGGTATCTCACGGAGTTTCCGCTAGTATTTCTTTTAGTTACAAATTATGTATAGCATATCTCCATGCACCTAGCCATTTGTGTGCCTTCTGAGGAATTCTTATTAAATTATCTACCCATTTTGAATTGTGTTATTTACTCTTTCACTGCCGAATGGGAAGAGCTCCTTATACCTTCTGGGTTTGAATGACTTCACAGAATCTGGATTTTCAAAAATACTTTCCCCTCCATTATAAAGTTGTTCTTTCACTTTTTTCATGGTGCCCTTTGGAGCACGAAAACATTTAAATTTGATTATATCTAATTTATGGATTTTTTCCCATTGTTTGATCCTTTATAACATCTAAGAAACCATTCCCTAATCCAAGATCCGGAAGGATAACCCCTTTTTTTGGTGAAAATTTTGCTTTTTAACTGTTGCACTTAGATCTTTGCTGAATTTTGAGATAATGTGATGCTTGGCTTTTATGTTGAAATACTTATGCTTTTGTTGAAATACTTATGTTTTGTTGAAATACTTATGTTTTTGTCTCTTGTGACAGCTTTGGAGTCGGAGTCTGTCTTACCGGATGTTAAGTATAACCAACTCTGCTCTGTCTTATGGCTCCTCTCATATGGAATAACCACTTCTATCCCTGTCCCTTTGCTTTCTGCCTATGTATGTCCTTTCAGTAAAATAGAGCTCTTCAAGAGGGAAAAAAGAGGGACCATGCTGTTTTATCCATTCAGTAATTCTATGTCTTTTCATTGGAGAATTTAATCCATTTATACCAACTGTATTTTGATCAAAAGGACTTAATGCTGCCATTTTGAAGCTGGTTCTATTGTTTTTCTTTAGGTTCTTTGTTCCTAACATCCTCTCTTATTGTCTTTATGATTTGTTCATTTCCTTTCCTTTTTCTTTAGCTTTCCTCATCATTTTTCTCTTTCTTTTATGTGCCTTAGATAGAGTCCTATGGAGGACACATGCCAGACAAGTGCTCTAACAGAGCAAAGTTACCAGTCTATGATTCGTTAATATTCTCTAGTACAGTGGTTCCTCAGTTCACAAACTTAATTTGCTTTACAATTTGGGGGAAGTTGGCCACGTTTGTGTTTATGTAGGGAAGACAGCTGCAGTTGTGTTTGTCACCTGATGTGGAGTCTGTGAACAGAAGGAAAATTTTGTTGAAAGCTTTTGTTTGAGAAGTGAATTGCTTGGGAAAAGAAGTGTTTGTGCACCCAGGTATTACTGTAGTAAGCTTTACTTTCTTCTGTTTATTGTTTGTAAATCTGCTGTAGACTTTTGAGGAGTATTTACCATGATGTTTACAAAATACATCATTTAGATATAAATGAGTTAAGCCATTTTAACTCAGATAAAATAAAATCCGTTTGGCAGTGGTGGTGGCAGGATGGCTTGGGATGGTCCTCGGTGACAGGGACCTGGGGATCCTCTGTTCTTGTCTTCTGCACGGTGAGAGCTGTTAGCTGAAGGTTGCCGTGTTATCTTATCTGCTGTCACCACAGGCGGCCACAGCAGTGGGGGAGTGAGGACCCACACATTTACAACTGCTGCACAGCTTGGGTGCAGGGCTCCAGGTGTCACAAACCTACCGTGGCAGTGGTTTTGAGTACTGGGTTTCTCACTAAGACAAGAGGATGCAGATGACCTGAATTTCTGTGTTCTGCAACCCAGAGCTGCCCCTCTGAGCTCAAGCGCACAGCCCAGGGTGCAGCGGCCATCTCTGAGCACAAGGCCCAGTGCCAGCCTCAGCAGGGGACTTAGAGAGACAGGAGGCTCAGGCCTGTGGGGCAGGGTACGGCTACCATTTTGGTTAAAGGCGTGACATGGGCAGTGGGACTCTGGGCTGTGGAGTTTGTGGCACCACAACATGGAGATCCTGGATGGTGAGATGGTTTGGCACGGCCCTACCACAACCACCATGAGGTCAGGTACAAGGCACCGAAGGGCAAGGCTCAGCTGTGGCTTTTGGCCCATGGAGCCACACAGGACAGTCTCCATGCCAGGGATGCAGGAAACCTGGGAAGCCCGTAGTCTGAGGGACTAGCACAGTTCCAGGAGGTAGCGCACGTGGCTTTCATGCCACAGTGTGGGGTTCACACCCCAATGACAGCTCAAAAGCTCTCACTCACTGGGGCACAGGTCTCCACATCACCTCCACTTCAGAAGGCCCTGCTTCCCCTTGCAACACACAGCCATTTCAGCCTGCGTGCAGGGAGTTCAACGGCTCTGGTCAGCCGTGACTCTAAGTCTCTACAGGGCAGGCACTGTGTCTGCTAGGGCTTCAGACGGGGTGCGGGGTCTGCCCTGGTTGGCCATGATCCTGTGTCCCCGTGAGCTGGGTTAAGTTCATGTCTGGGCCCTCAGGATGAGGCTGCACCAGAAGATGAGCTGGGGAGATGAAGCAGCTCCAGGGCTGCTAGACCCTAGCAGTATTGGGTGACAGCAGCCAGGTGGGCTCGGGAGGGCTTGTTGCCGTGGTGGACAGTTCTCAGGTGTGGAAGGACACTGTGGTCACTTGTCCATGGAGCAAGAAGCACTCAATCCATCGTTTCATTCCAAGAAATGGCAGCTCACATGCAGCTCAGGCCTCATGAGATTTGCAGCAGGGGGCGGGCTCAGAGGTAGCTTCTTCTCTGGGACAGCGTGGTGTGAGGACCTCAGGTGGCCTACCTGCTGGGCTCGGTGGCTGTGGCGACTACAGGAGTCTTCAGTAGTGAACCCCGCATTGATCTGCCACTGCTTTCTGCTGTGCTCACTTCCGGGCTTGTGAACTACAATGGCCCGTTCTGTACTTCCAGAAGTCTCTCATCTTGAGTAAGTGTGCGTTAAAATGTGTGACCATTGTGTCCTCTCCATACATACCCTTTCTGCAGGTCCCTTCCAGTTCATTGTTATCAATGATTTCACTTGATTTATAAGAAATTCAAGCTCTAATTCTCTTCTCCTACTTGATTTTGGAAAATCCTTGAAGAGAAGACCAGAAGAAATATTGACTTATGTTTGTATTCTTCTATTTAGATCCTGATCTTAAATATTTCAGTGTGCTTCATTAACACGTTTCTTATTAGTTATTCCTAATATTTTTATGTATTGTGAAGTTTTAAATATGCATTTATTATTTTATAAGTTGCCATTTTGTATTTATAATTTTGCTGTATTCCACAAAATTGAATGTATAAGAAAATTAAAGTAATCGTGTACATTTTTATATTTTTATATTTACTCTTTTCTCCCCAATCTTTCTCTCCATCAATTTGATCAATAGAAAGAAAAGAACATAGTTCCCTTTATCTCGCAAAGACAAAAATAATTGATTATCTGAGGAACTTTGCGTTCTTTTTCTAAACATAAACAAGTTGAATGAATATCATGCTTTTCAAATATTATATTACCAATAAAAAGGTGGATATTATAAAACATGAGACATTTATGGGTCTCAATGAAGCATAATTGGTATCAAAATCAATTGTAGCTTTAAGAATGTTAATAAGCTTCACTTCCATCAACATAAATGAAAATACACCTTGAAAAAATCTGAATATAAATTCACCTGGGTACCCAAAAAGTTCCTAGGCTTAAAACTATACACACCATGGGGCTGGTGAGATAGCTCAGCGGCATAAGCACCTGCCTGGCAAGCGTGAGGTCCTGAGTTCAACTCCCGGTACCCACATACGAAAAAAGGGCCGGTGATATCGCTCAGCAGCACGGGCGCCTGCTGGCGTGCAAGGTCCTGCGGTCGTCCCCCGGTACCCACAAAAAAATATATATATATAGATATATGGATATATAGATATACACACCAGATTTGTGTTATTATATAGAACAGAAAGTTGCATAAGTTTATTATGCAATAATTTTATGTATTTTTGCTGTGTATTGGCAAGTCACGATGTAAAGCAGTGTAATAGGACAAAAACATTTAAATCCGGGTTGCCAATGGTGGGACTGAGAGCTATAAATTCTACCCAAGGAGTCCCAGGTACAGAAGAAAAATCCAGATGCTGTAAGTCACACATGATAATATGGACAGGAAAGGGTTCCAGTTCTGGGGATGTCCCTGTGCCTTGGACAGGAAAAGGGGCTGTGAAGCATCGCACAGTGGATCAGTAGACGCGGCATTTCCCCGTTTACTGCTAATAATGAAATGATCCTTCAGTATGGGGGATGGTTGTAGTCAAGGGAGTAGGCAATGATAGGGACAGAGAAAAAGTCTGAACACACGTGGAAATAAACTGGAAGACATTTCCCTATTTGTGTGGTTCCATCTATTTAATAAATTCCAAAGAAATGTTCTTCTCTTTAATAAATGTTTTTATCACAGATATTTTGATATTCTCCTATTCTCCCTCTCATTAATGTATTGTTTTGTGTACTTTCCTGCTCTCCAGTAGTGACGACAATGTAGGGAGGGCACCTAGTCCAGAATTTGCCCTTAGAAACTTGCTTCTAAATTTCAAGTCCTCTAGGACCTCATCTGAAGTTGCATTTCTTCTTCTAGCACTGTTTCTACTGCCATGGCGACTGAGCAAGGAATGGAACTGACCACCCAGGGGCCTGGACCTTCCACGCTGCCACTGGAGAAACTCGAAGCTCTGAACACAAACTTGCGAACAGAGATGACGGCAAAGTTCCTGAAGGGGCAGCCCAGAACCCTTGGGGTGAGTCAGCTGCGGATCTGAGAGGAGAGCGATGGCGCTGTGAACTCACACCTGATCAGCCTAGTGCCCGGCGTGGTGTCATAGACCGCAGAACCCGCAGACCCACACCAGAGTCATCAGGGCTTGACCCCCAGGACTCATCATTTCAAAGTGTTCTGTCACACCATGGTTCTGGTTTAGCTACATTTAAAATATAGCAATTTGGGATCTATTCCGGACTGTGGGTATTCAAGGATAATTAATTTTAACCTCACTTTGGAAGAGCAGCAAATACTTAAGCTGGGCATGGTGGCATATACCTGTAATCCCAGCATTCTGGGAGGCTGAGGCAGGAGAGTCACAAGCCAGAACCCAATGCAGGCAAATTAGTGAGACCTTGTCTCAAAAAGGGAGAGGGAATAGGATGTAGCTCAGTGCAAAGGCCCTGTGTTCAATTCCTGGTACACTGCCCCCAGAAAAAGAGAGAAAAAGAAAGAGCAAGCAAAGAAAAGGCTCTTTGTGCACTGGCCAGCACCCTAGACAAGCCTGCCTCCCAGCCAGGGGCCTGTGTTGTCCCTGGATCTCTCTGCGTCCCTGCTGAGCCTGCTCCTCAGAGGGGAAATATCTTCCCTCCGGTCATTTGCTTCTAGAGTCTCGGGCTCATGTGCCTAATGGGAACTGAGGCTCTAAAGAACCACAGCTAGAGGCAGGTGAAGGACGTGAATACAGAAGTTCACTGCTGCCCAACGTTCACCGGGCAGCAGCCATTGGTGGACATGCTGGAGTCTGTTTTTGTCATCACTATTCTATATTTTTGGTAAACTTTGGAATATGCAGGTATTTCTCACACAATATAAATACATTTCCTGTTATTTACATTGACATTTTCAGGTTTATTTTTAATTAACTAATAAGTACTTTTAAATAGATTTGACTTTTAGAAGAATGTTAGGTTTGGAGGAAACTTGAGAGGAAGATTCAGACCTGCCCCCCAAGTCCCTGCGCTCTCACCAGCGCTGTTCCGATTGTGCCCCTCCCCTGCCGCAGTGCACATTTGTGACAACCACTGGACCCCAGGGACGCAGCTTCCTCACCACAGTCCAGAGTGCAAAGCGAGGCACGTTCATCACGTCCCATGTTCAATGGGCAACGTTTCCCCACTGTGAGAGCAACTTCACTGCCCTGAAATCTTCCCCACTCAGCCTCCTCATTCTTCCCTCCCCACTGCCTTCTGAAAACACCTGTATTTTACACTTCCTATCATTTGCCTGTGCCAGAAACTCATAGATGCAGAATTAGACATCATTTAGCCTCTTAAGAGAGCTTTCCTTCACTTGACGTGCATCATTTTCTCAGCATCATTTCAAATACTTGGTGTCTCATTTCTCCTCAGCATTCATTAAAACTTCACTGCCCCAAAGTCCACCGTTTTTTGTTTTTTGTTTTTTTTTTTGTGGGTACCCGGGGGTCGACCTCAGGACCTCGCGCGCCAGCAGGCGCCCGTGCCGCTGAGTGATATCACCGGCCCTTTTTTCGTATGTGGGTTCCGGGAGTCAAACTCAGGCCCTCACGCTTGCCAGGCAGGCGCTTACGCCGCTGAGCCATCTCACCGGCCCCACCGTTTATTAACCTCGAAGGCATCTCAGTTGTTTCTAAACTTTGGCAACCGTGGAGAAAGCTGTTATAACTACATCTGTGCAGGCTTTATGTGGCAATCGATTTTCAACTCACTGGAGCCAGTGTGATGGCTCATGGTGTGATGCTTTATTTAGTCCATTTTGGGGTAGAACAAACACCTGAGGCTTCATGACTTATAAAAGAAGCAGCTTTTTTTTTTTTTTTGTGGGTACCGGGGGGTCGACCTCAGGACCTCGTGCGCCAACAGGCACCCGTGCCGCTGAGCAATATCACCGGCCCCTTTTTCGTATATGGGATCCGGGAGTCGAACTCGGGCCCTCGCGCTTGCAAGGCAGGCGCTTATACCACTGAGCCATCTCACCGGCCCAAAAGAAGCAGCTTTACGGGGTTCCCAGTTGTGGTGGCTCGAGAGTCCCAACAGCATGAGGCCGCATCCCAGTGACGACCTCCCTTGGTGCACCACAACACCTGAGAAGTGGAAAGGGAAATGGCCATGTGAAATGGAGCCCACGGGGTCACCTGTGGTCATGCAATGCCAACAGAAACACCAAAATGACATCCAGGAATTGGAGGCAGATTTATTTAACTTTGGATGGGCACTGACAATCAATTTTTCCTCAAAATGTCGGGCCTTGAAGGCCCAGGAAGGGAGGTTTTTATGGGATTGCAAAGGGGAAGTACAGAGGTGGAGTACTTGGCTGTCTTTGATTGCTTCTTACAATATGCATCATAGTGACCAGCTATGCATCACAGTGACCAGCCATTTCCAAGACACAGAAGCAACCAGAACTACAACAGGAACTATGATGTCAGCAACTGAAGTATCCTGGCTGGCTGGGATACTTTCTGCTACATCTCCCCCGTCTTCTAGTTTCCCAGGCAAATCCTTGCTGAGAATATTCCATGTGATCTTCTGAGACAAGGCCCAAGTAGAAGCAGTAACATTAGGGTTGTCAGTGACCCTAGGATGGGCCCTAGCCAAGGTCCCCAAGATTGTCTTCTTGCAGAGTTTTTCCCTAAGCTGCTTTTAGGAAGAGACATAATTTAGGCCCGTCTGTTCTGTAACATTACTCTGGCAAGGTAGTGAGGGAGTTAATCTAATAGGAGAGTGTCCACTGTGCCATGGACGCTCACCAAATCTTGTTCAAGAGTTTGATTGATTGTTCTATACTCTCGGGGCAACCATTCATAGAGTTTAAGGCAAAACTCACAGATAGAGGGTGCAGGGAAGCAAGGACTGGGGTAAGCAGCCTGAAAAAACACAATCAAGGGGAGAATCCTGTGAGCGGTGTCCTCAAGCTGCAGACATGTGTGGACTGGTCAGCATCCAGAGTGACCAGAGCAGGGCTTTGAGTGCTTGGTCTCTTCAGAGTGAGCCCGGAGGGGGCTTAGGAGTACAGGTTTGGCTTCCTTGGTGGCAGGTTTCCAAACAGCAGCAGGAAGCAGTAGCAGAAGAGCTTTGGCCAAAATAATTTTGTCCAAGGTTACCACAGCATATCTGGCCTGTCGGACTCCATTCCTAATTGAGCTACTTCCATCCACAAACAAGGTTTACTCAGCATCTGTCAGGGGGTCCACTTTTAGATCCAGTACAGCACGTGGCACCTGGACAGTTAGGTCATGGCCTATGGCGAGCTTGTCAGCTTTCTTGATCAGAAGGACAGTGGCTGTTAGCATACAGAAGCAAAGAAGTGAGGCACTCCTTAGTGACTGGATCCAAGTGTTTGCACAGGTAGGACACTGGTTGCTCCCAGGGGCTGACAGTCTGAGTAAGCATCATTGTTTTTGTGAACTGAAGGATCCAGATTCTATAGAAGCCAGCAGCTCCAAGAAATCTGTGGCGTTTCTTTCTTGTAACCAGTTTCTGCCAGATATTGCAGCAGACCTTATGTGCCTTTCCAGCAGGCAGCTTGGGTATCATTAATCAGAAGTGTGGTGATATTTTGTGCTGGGAAACCAGCGAGGCCAGTTGTGAGGGCTTTTCCAAAGAGGGTAAACAAGTTTTTGAGCCTCTGGGAGGTTGAGTCCCATTCAGTTGCCTTTTGAGTTCAGAACTGGGGTCTTTATGTATAGGAGCTGGCTGACAGGAGCCAATCAGAGGCAGTAGGAGGCATTCTTCAGGTCCAGACAGGTGTACCAGCAGGCTGTGGGGGGCAGAACACCAGTGCAATATATGGAGGGCACCCCCGGTGGTATGGACAGCTCAGAGATCTTCAACTGGACAATATTGCCCACTGGTTTCTTCACAGGCAGAAGAGATGTATTTCAGCAGTTTGACAGTCTATGTGCATTTTGTGGTTCTCAATTCCAACTTGAGCCTCTCATGGTTTTGGGTACTGTTTGATACAGGTGTTGGTTGCCCCAGGATGGAGTTTCACAATCAGAGGCAGGTGGTCAATGGCCCAATCTCAGGGCCCAGGGGACTGTGATGGAATTGTGGTGCTGGAAGGGACAGAGAAACAGGATGTCTCACAGCAGCCAAATCTGTTGCTAGAGCCTCCCCAAAATAGTGGGAGAATTCCCAAACCCTTGGGTCAACTGAGTCCTAGTGAGCTGGCCTTTTCTTCCTTTCTCAGGATCTCCCTAAGGGAGCAACCCACAAGCAGAAGAAGGCATCTTTTAAATCTAGACATGTAAACCAGGTGGCACCTGGAGGTGGCTGCATGCCTGTTTGTGTTTCCTGTGACATCTGACTGCAATGGAGGTCGTGGTGAGGCAGGACAGTTGATGGCCAGCCCCAGAGGCAAGTGTTTGGCTCACACCTGTGGGAGAATAATTTTCAGAACTTCAGGATTGTGGTTTCTGTCTCAGGCTGATGCAGGTGTCATCTCGCTCTCAGGGAACAGTCAGAGTTGAAAGTGCAGGGTTAAATGAGAGGAAGGCTGACCGGCTTGGTGCAAAGTAGGTTGTCGCTTCTAACATGAATAGGAGGTCTCTTCCCAGAAGAGTATGGGGACCGGCTTACAGAGGAGATGTCCACCCAGGCTACAAGTCTGTGCTGGGAGAAGGGGAGAGAGGCAAGAGTCCCAGTGGCCCTGGTGATGGTGCTATGGGCCTCTGGTGGCCCAGCTGAAGAAGGGAGCCCAGTCTGGCCTAGTCTGAGCCCATGAGACCAATGAAAGTGTGGTCATCTGATACAAGTTGAAGCCTTTGAGAGTCCTTATCTTTTAATTTGAATGGGCATTTTTTTTTCATCATCCATTGTCCTTATATCAGGCTTCTGGGTAACGGTAGTAACTTTTGACACAGTATTGGGCTTTTTGCCCCCTCTTTGATGTCTTTGTGTAGCACTTGACTGGGTCATTTCTAGATTGGGCAACCTTTGGGAAAGGCCATGGCAACTCATTCATCAGGGCTGACAGTCCAATTTTTCCTGAGTCAAAATGTGGAACTCAGAAGGAATTGCTGACAGTTATCTCAGGTGGGCCTTAGTTGATGCCATGTGACCAAATTAGGAAGCAGAAGGCTGTGGATGGAGGGCCTCTTGGTCAAATGCAGGCAATGGCCCTTGAATGATGGCACAACAGAAAAAGGGTAGGTACCCCTCAGAGAAAGACCATTCAGATGCCAGCCTGGCTACACCCCTTGAGGCAACTTAGGCGTGACTTAGCTAAGGAGGGTGCAAGGTCTCGTTATGCCACATGTCGACTGCCACTGAACCACAGATGAGGGCCAGTCAGCCACAGTGGCCAGTGCTTCCCAGTCTTGGTGCACAGATGGAGCAGCTTATGGCTTACACTGTCTGTTCCACTCACTCGCACATTCATTCATCAGGCACTCAGAGGTTAAATATTCCAACCTGATTCCCTTGAGGGTGGCCTTAACTAACAAGAGTTGTTCAAGCTCTCCTTCTGCTTCAAGTGAACAGGACTGACAGGCTGTCTAATGGGGGTGCCCCTGGGGTCTTACCGGAATGAGGCAGGCAGGCAGACTGACAGACAGACAGATTGCATGCTCCTCCCTTTGGCAGCCACTCACTGGGGAGTTAAGAATCCTCCTCCAGACCACTGAGGGAATTCGAGAAATCTCAAGGGCGTGCCTTCCCATCAAGACCTGGAGAGATCCCTGCTCTGTCCACAAAGGCCCCGACCCGTGACCAAAGAGGTCGGCATGGTCGGTCTTCCCAGCCAATGCACCAGATGCAACAGCAAGCAGAAACACTGAAATGACTCCCAGGATTTGGAGGCAGATTTATTTAAGTTGAAGGGCACTGATTGGGATCATTCCCAAAATATCAGGCCCCATCTCTGGTGGTCTAGGGCTTACATGAGATAAGCAAGCAGGACGTACAGAGGCAGAATGGCTTGTCAGTTGGGGATTGGTTTATACAATGTGCATCATATTAATTGGGAAACTACACAAAAACACATTCACAACATTTGAATAAACCAGCTGTGGCTTGGGTTTACTTTGTTCCTCAAACTTGAAGGTGCTGGGATCTTGGTCCCCACTGTGTTGTTGAGGCGGAAACCTGTAAGAAGCACGGCCTTGCGAAAGGCAATGGGGTCCTGCAGGACCCATATGGGAGGGGTTTGTGCTGGCATCAAGTGTGTTAATTCTCACAGCCCGGGCTGTTATAACTATAACAGAAATGTCCCCCCAGCCAGTATACTTCAGTTGCCAAGGTGACAGTTCCTGTTGTAGTTCCTGTTACTTCTTCCTCTTAGAAACAGCCAGTCACTGTGATGCATAGCTGGTCTCTATGATGCATATTGTGAGAACCAATCAAAGACAGCCAAGTACTCCACCTCTGTACCCCTCACCTTTGCTACCCCATAAAAACCTCCCTCCCTGGGCCTTCAAGGTCTAACATTTTGAGGAACAACTGGCTTTCTTATTGAGATTTGTTGCATTGTGTCTTCAAGGAGTTATACATATCATGTAGATTATTCAATTTCTGTACACAGAGATTCTCATAATAGTTCTTTATTAAACTTTAGATATCCATATCTTCGGTAGTGTCTCCCATTTCATATTATTAACTGATTCCCTCATTCTCTCTCTCTCTTACTCTCCAAGCCTGGCTAGAAGATAAATGATTTTATTTATCTTTCAAAAACATAATTTAAATTTTGTATTTTTCTACAATTTCCTTTTTTATTTTTTCTTTTCTCAAAAAAAATTTTTAGTGCATGGTTGTAGTAGCTAATGATTACATTTATTGTAGGGAGCTTGTACATAATATATCTTATTATTTTTTTGTCTTCTTCCCCTCCCATAACTCCCTGCTCTCTCCAGCTCTTGTTCCCATTTAATTTCACTGGTTTTCCCCTAGTTTTAATTTTTCTTTTGCTGTACTTGGATTTAATTGCCCTGCTTTATCTGGTTTCTTGGGTAAAAATTTATATAACTGATTATGGATATTTCTTCTTTTTTATGTTTTGCATCCAATTCTCTATTCTTCCCTGTAAGCAGAATTTTTAATGCATCTCACAAGTTTCGATAATTCAATTTCATTTTTCTTCTCTACTTTCTAATGTCATGGTGATATTTATCCACTAATTCCCTACCTTTAACCTTATATACTTCTTCAGGTCTCAGAACAAAGCGAAAGTCACGGTGGTTCCCCCACCCTTCCCCATATCTAAGTTTTTCTTCAGGTTAATACCACTTGCTGTAGTAATTGCTTCCTAAGGTCTGGTTGACCCTAGTCTGAGTGCATACAAAGGGGTGCATCACTTGTGGTAGCATCATGGGGATCATGTAAGCACCTCTGGGCAGTTTTAGCAAACTCTTAACCTTGATATTACTGGGGCAGTGTGAGATACTGTATTCCCAGGCACAATTAGGTATGTTAGTTTGCCCACAGTGCTTTGTGTGAAAAAAAAAAAATGACAAGTGAATATCTACAACTTCACCAGACTGCATAAAAGCACAGAGCATGAGGGTAACTTTGTGGCTGGGGAGGACAAATCATGACAGTTTTGGAGGTAGATTATTTGTTTTTATTTCCTTATCATTTCTAGGTTATGCAGATCATGATTGGCCTGGTAAACCTCAGCGTGGGAATAGTAATGAGTTGTGCCCAGCCGTCACTTGATACAGTGGACCACTGCCGGTATGTTGCGAAGCCTATATCAGCGTATGCATGGTACACAGTTTGGGGATCTGTGATGGTGAGTAGCACACCTCATGCAATTGCAGATGACATCACGAAACTCTTCCTAATTTCATCATATAGTGCTATTTTACCATCATTTGGCTTGCCTTCTTATGTTTAACATGAAAATAACTCATCGAAAGTTTGGCAAATTAGTTATTGTACCAATTCAGCTGCACTGTAGTACTGTTACAGCAAAATCACAAGATTCACTCACAGGAAGACAAAAATCTAGAGATAAGTGAGTTCTTTCATTAAAAGAAGCCAGCCTGGACAGCAGAAGCCCAATCTGCTGACCCCGAGCTTTTGTTTCATAGCTCCTTTTATACACATTTGGGGGGGGAGGTTTACAAAGTTTCTTGGTTGCCATAGAGATCGCATTCTTTACCACATCATTTCTTTGGAATTTCACAAGGTCCCTCTCAAACATCAGGTTAATTAACACACAGAATGGGGGTAACGGGTACCAGCCTGTGCTAAACCCATTTGTTTCTCCTATATGGTTTTATGACTACAGGACTGTGATAAAAAACATTTGTTTCTCCTTTTATGGGTTTTATGGTTAACTGGGAAGGAGTCTGAGTTTATCTATTTGGTGCCTAAAAAGAAATAGAGTCACTTTAGCCATATCAGTACCATGTAGACTAGACAGGAATGAGGACGACCTAACCACAGACAGCTTTGATGCCCTCCTCATAAGAGGCCCAGGGACGAGTCCCCCCCAGGGTTGGCAATCCAGTGAGCCAGAGCTTCGTGAGGAGGCCAACCCAGCACCTCTGTGTGCCCACACTTGTCCTCGCTCACTGATGTTTGATAGATATTTCCCAAATCAAGCACGGCGGAGGTAATGGTCTTGCTGTTTTAACGTCCATCAGTCATGACACACTCCTGTGGTCAGGAAAGTTTATCCTACTAAGAAGATCACAGAATGAAGAAAATAAAAGCTTTAACACAGGAGAGGAGACAGAGCTGACACACAGGTGATTTATACAAGTTAGCCATCAACTCTCTGCCAAAGATTACCGGGAAAGACAGAATGACTACTAGATGAATTTTGTTTCAAAGGAATATTTTAAATTAAATTACAATAATTTAAGAAAGTTTAGAAAAATATTCTCCCAAGTGGAAACATGATGGTTTTCCTTTAAATTTAGGGTGGAAATTGAGCACAAAAGATGACCTGAGGAAAATTTTAAATCTAAATTAAAACTGCACCAGTGTTATGGGGTTTGAATTTCGAGTATGAGGTAGTTTAGAGTTTTACTAAAGGCCTGGCCTTTGACTTCCTACTCCTCTTCAGAGTAGAAGTTTAGGATTTGTAGAATAAGAAATGCTGGTCAACCTTCAGAAGTTGCAATATGCTTTATACACCTAATACGTTATAATCTAACCCACACATAGCTTTTTTTAAAATTCTTACTATGGTCCAGGGACCCCACTATGGATTTTATACGTGCAATTTCATTTCAACCAAAAATGAAAATCTCCTGAGGCAGGGTCCCCATCACTGGTGTGTGAAAGAGGAAGTTAGGAGTAGGAGGAGTTACTAATGTGCCGCAGACCTATTTGACACAGGAACCAGGACTCAGAGTGATCAGTCAGTTTCCAGAACTGCGAACACCTAAGCAGTCTAGTTTTCTGCTTCCATTTGCATGTCCTTTTCAAACCTTGGAAACCAGCGATTGTAGTTCCTGACTCCTGCGCATGTTTGGTGGACCACGGGAAGGCAGGAGCTGTGCTGTGACACCTGAGGCATCAGCAGGCTGTTGCAGGCTTTTCCCACTTCAGCCTTTGATTATCTGATATGCTTAGGTGCAGGACCAGCACCCTGTCAGCCGTATCTCAGCCACAGCGTAGAGTGCCTCAAGGACAAATGCTAAGAACCAGTGGTCAGTTTCTCTTAGTTTTGATCTCCTCAGTCTCCAGCATAGCTATGTCCTTTACAAGGATCCCACAAAACTATCACCACATTGGTCTGTTTTCAAATTTTCTTTTTTTTACTTTGGAATGTTGGTAAATTTTATCCATGTAAATCTTTCACATTCTTCACATTTTCCCCCCTCAAATGCTTTGCATATTTTTTTGCAGATAAATGTGTCTCTGATTTAATTCCATCTTTTAATACACAAAACACATACTTGTAATTTATATGTATATATATAAATTTTATATACTTTTCTATGTATCTTAATGAATTTGTAATAGTTTAAAGTAGTTTCTGGTGATAATCTTGGATGTTTACCATACAAATTATATTTATATTTAAATAAAAGTAATTTTAACCACTAAATTTAACTTTTAAAATATTTTGGGCAATTTAATTGGAATATTTTTATATGACAGTCTACTTCCTTATCTTGATTTTAATATTAATGAGGTGTCCCAATGAATGTTGTAAAGAACATTAAATTGAGATAAATGTTCTATCATGTTAGGGAAAATAAAATTGTTTATATTTTATCCATCACTTTAAGTCAATAGTAGTTGTTAATTGTATCCAGTGTCTTCTCAGTGCTGTGAATAATAATAGACATTATTAGCTTGTGATTTTTTCCTTTATTCTTTGAATGTCATGGATTATAATAGTATTTTAATATTAAGCATATTTCAACATTTGTAGGAGTCAGCTTTCTATCACTATAGCAAATACAGGAATAAGCAATGGATAAAGCGAACAGGGTTCTCTCCCTCACAGTGTTGGAGGTTCTGGTCCCCGAGCCTTGGGCTCCTTGCTGGGGTCTGTGGTGAGGAGCTCAAGCTGGTGGAGCACCTGGCCCAGCAACACAACACTGCTCACCTCATTGCCAGGAAAGCAGAAAGCGATAAAGGGGATAGGGTCCCCCCCTCCTCTTGAAAGAATCCCCAATTTCCTCTCACGAGGCCCCATTTCTTAAAAATTCCACCACTTCCTAATAGTTTTAGGCTGAGGGAGAATCTTTCACACAGGAGCTCTTGCAGGTCACTCAAGACCCAAAGCATGGCGCTGTTGGAAGGAAAATGCTGCAAATTTGTGATTGACTTAAGATAATTAGATGGGTGCTTTTCATACTCACTTTGTTTCTGGGGGTGGGAGTGATTGCTTTTACATGGATCATCTATAAGCTTTGATGTTTAGAATTTTGTTAAGAAGGGAATGTATTTTGTTTCATTAATTCAGTTATTTTGGATTAAAGTGTAATTTTTAAACTTTCTGAAATCAAGTTGGGAAGCAAAGTCAAGCAGATGAACTCCATAAGTCAGTGTGTCCAGTCAAATTGACTCAACTTGTTTCAGCTCAGTGCAAAATTCTTGTTCAATGCTGAGAACAAATGAACTGCTAAATTATTATCATCGTCTAACAAGGCATGTAAACTTTTCTTTGCCATTATTTTACTTAGAACTTTTAATAGCTACCTGAAATGAAAAAAGTGTTTGGCTCCTTTGTTTCAATATCTTGTCCATTCTGGTACTATATTAGCATTATTTCACTTTAGGAACATGGGAAACTTTCTCTATACTCTTTAACAAATTTAGTACCTTGCTGTTAGGTATATTTAGAAAAACTTGGTATATTCTCCCATGGCTCCATCTAGTAGAATTCTTCTGTTTTACATTTGAAAATCAGACAATTACCTGAACACATTTGCATTCCTTTTAAGTTACTTACCTGCTTAAGAACTCTATTTAATTTAAGGAAAAATTACTAAGTATGATTTGTAATAATTGTTTAAAATTTTTATCTGATATTTTTTCTCATTCCTAGTTTGTTAGTTCAGGGTCCTTCACACTTGCAGCAGGAATAAAGACCACGAGAAGTTTGGTGAGCAATGTTTCCTTGTATTTTATTTTTTATCAGAAAGTAACAGATTTAGAAAGATATGCTTTCTGGCAGAACAAAAAGCAGAGTTTGTTTCTGTGATTTTAAAAATACAACAGTGGTTTTATTATGTTGAAGAATCTTTCTTTCACTAAATCTACTCAGATCATTAGATGATGAGACAGTGACTGAAATGGTGCCCAATATTTTGGCCAGGTTGGGACTGAGGGAGTCCTCATGCACATCTTGTCTTCCAGACAAGAAATGTCAAGCAGAGTCAGGCAAACAATCCTTTGACTTCAGGTCAAGACCATGACAGTGACATCAAGTAATGAGTGACATATGTTTATTGACTAATTGATTAAAATATTACTTCAACTTCATCCAGAAAGGATTTTGAGTTTTCAGTTTCAAGATGAGTCCGACTTAAGAAGAAACAAATACAGAATATCACTATGAAGAATATCTCTTTCAGGAAACCAGTGAAAACAGAAGCCCAAGTCTCTAGAAATATTTTAGTGTCTAAACATATATATATATATAAGTCATCCTTGCCTAAAACATAATGTAAAATGGTGCGGCCTAATCAATATGGCCTTTCTAAATCTGGTCAGCACCTGTATCCCTAGCATCGCCCTCAGCTGCACACATTTAACATGTCCTTTGTGAATATTCACACCAGACACGCTTTCCTGAGCAAAAACTTATTTCACCATGAGAACAGATTGGACGTTAGGAAATGTACAACAAAAAGACATAATGGACCATATATATGCAGTCATAAGGGACGAAAGCATTTGGAAAATGATGAGTGCCCAGCACCTGCGGCAGAGCGTGGTAGGAGAGGACAGAGGGGACCGCCCAGCAGAAGCGCACAGCACTTTGAAATCCTGCTAGATTAGCCGTGCATCTCCTGTGCTCACAGGCATCATCTGAAGGAGTTTAGCTGGGGATCAGGAAGATCATATTTTTGTCTTGAGAAGAGATTAGACTTGAGATGTCTACTTTAAGAGGCACGTTAAGAGACTAGAAAGGATCAAGATAAAGGGATGAAATGTGTTGAGAAGAAAATGGAGGGCCTCACATGATGACACAGGTATATGTGAACATCTGTTCAGCTGTTTACCTGATTTTCTTTCCTTTCTAGGTCCAAGTCGCTGTAGGCTTGAACATCACCAGCTCTGTGTTTGCAATCTCAGGCATACTTATCAATAGTTTCAGCCTCTTTTCCCATTCAGTTCACTGCTCACATTTCGGATGTTCCATGCTCGACACCCTTTTTCTGGTGAGCGCCGCTTCACCCCTGCAATGCTGTGCTATAAGCGAGCGTGGGGAGCGCTGGCTCTGTCCAGGTCACTCATCCACTTGCGCGAGGCCGATTCACTTGGGGAAGCTGGAAGTGATTGAGAAGTAGAACAATGTCTTATTTAGGAGTCAGGCCCAAATCTTATCCATGGTTCTTCCTCCTCTAGAAGTTATGAGGCCCATTGAGAAGAAAGTCCATAGTGACAGAACAGGCCCTCCGGAGTAGTAATTGTGCTGGGCACTTTTGCATCAGTTTCATGTTTAATTTGTAACCACTGAGCAGTATGCACCGTTTTCTTATCTAAAACTGAAGGCAGCATCAGTTGCTCTATGGGCGCTGGGCTTTGTGTTGGAGCCCAGTGGAGGCACAAGTTTCTCTAACGGTGAAGGAACAGTCCTGACACTAACCTCCGTGTGCTGAGTGGCTCACGCTCCTCCTGCACATCTCGGTACGTTCTCGCATCATTCACCACTTCCAGCCTCAGTACCCTGCCCCTGGGAAGTTCTCTGTGCCTCGTCTGTAGCTTAGTGTTTTTTCTGCACGTTTGCCCTCATTAGATGGCAGACTCATTGGCTTGTTCTCCAGATTAATACTTACACAGTTTTAGTCATAAAATTTCTTGAAGTTTTGGCCCCTGGGTCAGTGGAGGTAGAAGAGTTATTGCTGCACATCGGAGGACACTAAAATAGACAATTAAATCTATTCTATGAATCTTTTCTAGGGTCTGGATGGAATCGTGCTCACTTTAAGTGTGCTGGAATTCTGCATTGCCGTAACCCTCTCTCACTTGGGATGCAAAGTAACCTGCTGTAGCCCTAGTGCAGTGAGTATTGGTCTTCATTTGAATTTACATCTAGTAGTTTTCTGTTTCTATGTAATTAATTACACAAAACAAATGCTTGCAATCTCTCACTTTCCATGGATCATGGTTCTGGGCACAGCTGTGCTGGGTCCCCTGTTCAGGGTCATACAAGCCTGGGCACGTGCAGCTGGCCAGGCCACGGCCCCATCTGAAGCTCCTGGTCCTCCTCCATGCTATGTGGTAGAAACCATCCCCTCTCAGGTGGGGAACTCACCACCATGGACATCTTCTATGGGGACAGCAGGAGGGCAAACATCTCAAGTTCTTTCAGGAACTTTCATAGATTTCACAGGATTGTGTCAGATTCGGCGAGAATCATATCCTTTTGATACACTCAAAGCCAGAAAGCTACTCACAGGAGAGACATCCCATCCACCCGCCCGTCCACACCCAAAAGGGGACAGTCACAAGAACGTGGGGCACTGAGTGTGGGGGATTTACGCCTGTCCGAATGGCTGGAGGAAAGCTGATTTCCCCGTCTTCAGCACCTCAAAGTTCATCCCTCTGAGTTCAGACCAGCGGACACGTCACACAGGGAGGCTTCCAGACAGCGCCAAGTGTCACTCCACTACCCCGTAATGCCAACCTTCCCCGGGCTCCCAAAGAAGTGCCAGGGAGCCCAGATCCTCTCAGCTTGCACACCTGCCCACTGTCTCCCCGGAGGTCTGCGAAGAAGAGCCTCTTGGCTAAAGGACAGGAAGGTGGAGAGAGGCAGAGAGGGAGACAGATGGAGAGAGAGAGACAGAGAGACAGACAGAGAGAGAGAGGGCCGGAGAGAGAGAATGGGAGAGACAGAAAGATGACAGAAGGAGAGAAAGATATGGAAGGAGACCAAGAAAGAGGCTGTGGGAAGAATTTCGCCGGTTACCCTCCAAACATGGCTAGTTCCAGAATGAGGTGTCATGGCTTCGTTATCCGAAGGCCCAGGGGACAGAGAAAACTCACGGTCAAACATAAAATGAAGTCGTGGTGCGATGCTGTTGTTTATGTGGTGCTCATTTAAGCACTTGGCACCTCTCTGCCTCCTTTTGGGGCTCCAAGGCAGCACCCCCTCTCACAGCCCCACAAGGTCTCCTCACAGCAGAGGGATGCCCCAAATATCTTTGTTCTAAAAGCGGATTTTGCAGTATAAGACTCAATAACTTTGAGTCTCTTGGAAATCACTGGAATTTGAACCTTCATTTAGGGAAGACTTCTATTTTGATTGAGTGGAGTATTTGGGCTTGGAGGCATAAACCTTCATAACTTTCACAGCTTAACATTTGTGTCCGTGGTCCTGTCTGCTCTGCAGCAGTTCTAGAGCCAGGCGATGCTCTCTCGTCTCCTCTGTGAACCCACGGAGCTGTGTCCTCGGTGCAGTCAATGTCTGAGTCTCCACGAGGTCCAGGTCCCATCGCTGCCCCCACCAACTCCATCGCACTACACTTGTGGAAGAATTTGCCTTAGTTTCATGATAATTCCTGCCATCCTGGACCCGAGTGGTTTTTGTCGTGCTTTAATCATGACCAGCAAACCATGAGAATGTTGTCACCGCCATGAGCAACCTGATGCAGAGAAAAGCTCTACATTTTTCCTAACACCTGGGTTAGGCAACTCACCAGACGTCATCATTTACAAGAAAAATTAATCCTCTGTAAAGCATGGCTGGCTTATAGTATTCCACAGTGGTATCTCAGACCAGCACCTGTCACTGAATGTGTCCTGGTCAGCCAGATCTAAAGAATGCTTGAGGAATCCGGCAGATTGATCCTGAGATTGAGTTCAGAGAAGAAGGAGTAGATGATATTAAGTAGGAAAGGGAAACCCTGGGATTCTTTGGCCACTCACCTATGGCTCTGTGATTGATTTCACAGGTTATGTTCGTTCTACCATCAGATCCTCACGCGGCACAAACAGCATCTTCTGCACCTTTGGGAGGAGGTTTGATGGCACCAAGAACTCCTGAGAAAAATGACGGAAAAAATCTTCCCTTAGTTTAATGCAAACCCCACCTGGGAAAGCACCAGGATCTGACTGGGATTTATTTTAGTGTGTTTGTGTATAAATTCAGAGTCATATTCTCATTTTAACCAGGAAATTTGCAAATCATTCAGCTCACTCTTTAACAGAATGACAGATACTGAATAAATAAATCATGGATGTAATTGGTCCATAGCACTTGAATATTTTTCATTCATCCTCAGGTTTTATATGTGGGGAAATTGGCACAAAAGCTTTGACAACAAATGGGCGAAGTGATATTACTGAAACGAGCCTTCCATCAGGCTGCGCATCCACTTCCCTGCGTAAAGTCTTCTCTGTTGGACATATTTTCTCTTACCCATCTTTTGAGACAGAATATTTTTCCTTCTGAAATTTAGATGCACAAATTCCCCTCCCTTTCCTCTCTTTTTTCCCTTAAATATACATCGGGTAACACAGGCAGGCCTTGTATGTGTGCGAGCCTTTGAGGGTAAGTACAGGTGGGTCAGAGTCAACTCACACACTTCCCCTGCCCGTGTCTTTCTCCTTTTCTCTCACTTTCTCTCTCTCCTCGGTTATCTTCTGCAAGGCAGGATTATATCTTACTCAAATTTGTATCCAGTGTGATATGTGAAATTTTATTTTTTTTTTTTGTTTTGTTTTGTTTTTTTTTTTTTTGGTGGGTACCGGGGGTCGACCTCAGGACCTCGCGCGCCAACAGGCACCCGTGCCACTGAGCGATACCACCGGCCCCTTTTTCGTATGTGGGTTCCGGGAGTCGAACTCGGGCCCTCGCGCTTGCAAGGCAGGCGCTTACGCCGCTGAGCCATCTCACCGGCCGATATGTGAAATTTTAAAATGTATGATATTTTCTAAATGTTCATTAAATATACATACATGTTTTATATCAAAGAACAAATCAAAATTAAATATATCCAGAAATAGTTCATTCAGGTGATCCCTACTTCTCATTCTCAGTGGAAAGAAGAAATATTGGTGTCAGAAACTACAGAAATTTGGTAAAGAATGCAGACTTTCTAATCAATCCACCCTGCATTTTCATCAAGAAAACCTCATCTCTCTCATTTCCTCCCTGTAGAACCATAGATACACTATCAAATTCTCTACTGAGTATTTCTCTATAGAAAAAAGAATAATATATCACCTGACTCAAAGACTAGTTGTAATAATTTGATAGAATATACCACAAGTAGAACAACAACTGCTCATACTGTCATATTTTGTGCCTCAAACTTTTTAAACATATACATGAATATATAGGCACATATAGGTTTTATGTGGCCTAATTTATCATGTTATCCAACACATCATAAAATGTCTGTATTGAGACAGACACTACGGTATTTTAAGCACACGAGACAATACTGCTGCTTAAGAAAGACAGTGTCCTTCTACTGTTGTAGGTTATAATTTTATGGGGCAGGATATAAATTTGCATATAAACCATGAAACTGTTTTCATATATTGTTCCAAGCCGAGAAAAGATTTGTGTCCCTTTATTAAATATGCGTGCTGACATTTAATCTCCAGGGCAGTCTGCTACAATGAGGCTGTCCGGAGGGGATTACGGATCCTCTGAGGGCTCCTCCCTCACTAACAGGATCAGGGCCCTCATCCCTCAAGCCTGGGCCCCTATCCTCATCTTCCTCCTGTCACGTAAGCACTCAGCATTCACAATAACAAAGTGCCGTCTTGGAGCAAAGACAGGGACCTCCCCTAAACCTAGTTTGTTTGTCTCTAATCTTGGACTTTCAGCCTCCCACATGGTGAGAAATAAATTTCTATTCTCTATAAAGTACCCAGTGTCACGTGAGTTGTTATGATAGTGTAGACTAAGATAACAGTTGACTAATTCTCAACAGTGGGGTCAGAGGACACAGTGGTGGGCAGGACTGTCTCCTCAGGAAATGGGGCATGAAAACTGTATCAAGCATACAAAATTGGACCACACACAAATCAACTCATAATGCACAAAATATCTAAATGTTCATCCTGAAATTTTAAGATTCCTAGAAGACAACAGCCCAAAGTGTCTTTGACCTTGGTCTCAACAACAATGTTTTTGGGAGTCACAGCAGAAGCTCAAGTTACAAAAGCAAGAACAAATGGATGGAATTATGTCATCTAAAAACTTACTGAGCATAAAAAGAAACCATCAGGAAAATAAAAAGGCAAACTATGAGCAGGGAAAAATACTTGCAAGCAACATATCTGACTAGAGTTAATACTAATATCTATAGAGAATACATATAACTTAATTGCAAAGAAATAAATAAAATAAAAAACAAAGGAAAAAGGACATGCATAGACACTTCTGCAAGGAGGATATTCAAATAGCCGATGGGTATGTGAAAAATTCTTGACGTCACTAATACTCCAGAAAATCCAAACCGAAGTCATAGACTTCACCTTACTGTAGTAAAATTGACTATTATTCAACAAGACAAAATGTTACTGTGGGAAAGGATGTGGAGGAAAGAAAAAAACATGCAAATTGTCGGTAAGAATATACATTAGAGTACATAATATTTTTTAAAAGCCAATGTGGAGGTTCTTCAAAAAATTAAATTACACTTATCATACCCCTCAGCAATCCACCTTCTTGGGATATTTGATATGCTTAAAGGAAGTGAAATCAGCACCCTCAAAGAAATCTGCACTCCTGTGTTCATGGCAGCATTATTAACAACGACAGTCAAAATAGGGAAGTGACCCAAGGGTGTCCACTGACAGATGAATGAGGAAGAAACCATGTGTATGAGAAGTTCAGCCTTGAGAAAGAGGACATGCCACTTGGCCTAATATGAGTGAACTTGGACAAATAAAGGGAAACATGACAGATCTCCTTTATATGTGGAATCTGAAAGGCAAGAAAGTTGAAGATAGCGATAGAGAACAAAAGAGTGATTACTAGGGGTGGAGGGAGGAAGGAGGAGGAAATGGGAGAAGTCCTTCAAACGATACAACATGGTGGGTACAAAGGATGAAGAAATCTGGTAGACTTGGCTGTTCTTGACACACACACTCTCACAGATGGGCAGCTATGGCAGGGAGCAGTTATTTCAATTCGCTTCACTGCAGTAACCACTTCATTCTCTCATATACATGATGACAACATCTATATAGTAAAATTGATCTCAAAAGTGCTTAACCTCATAATACTTGACCCCTAAGTATTTAGTTTATGTCTTCTGAGAATAACATCCTCCTGTATTACTTCAATGGTATCGTTTTATCTCAAAATTTATTAATATACTAATCTAATATATAGCTCCTACTAGATTTCCTCCATTTTCCACAAATTACCAACATATAATTTATATATAAATAAGTTATTGAATATGTAATTATGTATAATCTACATACATTTTAAATGTAAACTTAAATATTTACAATAAATATAGTATACTTACCCATTTGGATACCTTGTCTCTAGAGACTTTAGCCTTTTAGATCAATTCTCAGCCTTTTTTGTTTTTTGATTTTTTACTTGTTTTTTTTTTTCTTTTTTTTGTGGGCACCAGGGGTTGACCTCAGGACATTGCACACCAGCAGGAGCCCGTGCTGCTGAGCGATACACTGGCCCTTTTCTCGTATGTGAATTCCGGGAGTCAAACACCGGCCCCCGCACTTGCCGGCAGGGGCTTATGCCGCTGAGCCATCTCACCGGCCCTGTACTTGTTTTAATATTTTCTCCCATTGACTTTTTTCTGGATGACTTGTTTTGAAATATATTCTATATCCTGGAAATTCTTTTTCATGAGTTCAGACTATTTTAACAAGATTATAGGTAAAGTTGTGCACTTAACATTTTCAGAGAAGGAGGCAATAATATCAGTTATTTCCATTTTGGGGGATGTTCTGTTTGATCACTTGACTATTGTTTTATTATCAACTGAGCTTTTGTGCCACCCCCAATCTGTATGCTGAAATCTTAACTGTGTGTGTAATGGTGTTAGGAGTGGCACCTTTTGATGTCATTAAGTCATGAGAGTGGAGTCCTTCTGAATTGTACTGGTGCCCTTGTAAAGAACCCCAGAGAACTCTCCTTTCTGAGGTGAAGGCAGAGCAAGAAAACAACAATCTATGAGCCAAGTATGGAACAGGAAATTTGGGGCATCTATGGCTTTTGTTTCTGAGTAGAGGGCTGAATGAACTCAGCACGCTTGACGCAGAGAGGACTTGGTTCCATGTAGTAATTTATAAACCCATCACTGCATGAGTTTCAAAGGGTTATGAATATAAACTTGTGGCATCTGCTGCCACTGTGCTACGTCCGGGTGTGGGAGAGCCTCTCTGCCTTTTCTGAACTGCTACGAACCCTGTTTCCTTTGCTCTAACTGGAGACGATCTTAGGCCCATGAAACGGACCTACTGGGTCGACAATTGTTTTTTACTGTATCTTGTGTTTCAGATGGAGAATTGCCCTTCGTGAATCCCTGTATGGAAATACATACAATTTCTGCCCTCAACAGAGACCTATGGAAAAAACTCTGTGGTGAATTTTGGGTTATTTTAATGTCCTAAAAGTGCTGTGGAGGAGACACATAGCTTACATCCTTCTATGCCACAGGGATCCCTCCCTTTCCTCTAGCACTAATTCCTGTCTGACATATAGCAGAAGGTGTCCCACGAGAGTTCAGGGTAGAAGCAGGGTTGTGCCAGCCTCCATCCTTCATGTGCTTGAGACTGATTCTGTCAAGGGCTCAGCGCATCCTTTGGACCATTATCCACGAGTGATTGTTGGTTTATTTCCTGTGCAAGGGCTACTTAAGGGTTCCCTGTGTATCAAGTGCACCTTCTTTGGGAATAAAACAGTGAATAAAATAAATAAAATAAAATAAAAACAGTCATCTCTCCTGACATGTATCTGGGAAATTGACAAATAGTGCTTTAAACAAGTATGTTTTTGTCATATTAGAGTCCAAAGAAATCTATAGAACGACTTTGGAAGTTGAAAATGATCGGAAGTGCTGCAGTTTTATTCAGCTATGATTTTAAATAGAATGGCCAGGACAGCCTTCCTGAATGAGCCTCATTTTTAAATTAGTTGAATGGGACCCAGACTTCCAGGAGGGGGAGACAGTGCAGGAAGCCCAAGGCTGAGGCTGGTGACTCAGTGTGAGAATTGAGGGAGAGAGGTGGGGATGGGACCTGTCTCAGGTGCTCACTCCTGGTAACCCTTTACTGGGGTGTGTGTGTGTGTGTGTGTGTGTGTGTGTGTGTGTGTGTGTACCTGGCACCGAGCAGGATTTCCATGAGCTAAGATGACCAGCGCGTGGTGCACAGAGAGCAAGCTGTACAGAATGACGCCGTGAGGAGCACCATCTCTGGTCGGGCACTTTGCTCCGCGCAGGATTTGGAGACTCCTGGAGGCCTCACCTCAGCTGTGGTCACCTCACTCTCCCGCTAACGCCCTGCTGTGTCCATGTGGCCTCTGCTGTGTCATCCACCGCCCCATACCGCGAGCTTTGGTTTCTTCCCAGTCCTTTGCTTTCACATCCTTGCTTTGCTCCACCTTTCTACTCTAGATTTCTAGGTCACACGTTTACCCCTGAATGCATCTAGCAAAATCACTGTATGACCTTATGTGAAAACATAAGCTGTTTTCCAGTGTGATTATTCAGCCACTTTTCTCCTTGAAAATGTGACTAATGTTTAGCATTGACCTACGAATAACCAGCACCTGGAATTATTAGCTTCCATGACGTACGTAGCTGAATCACAGTGTCTTAATTACACATCTCTGAATATGAAAGCTGATTGTTTTTCTCAAGTTTCCTTGTTATTTGCATGTCTTCCTCTGTGAATATGCTGCTCCTAGTTTGTGCCTTTTTATATGTTACATTAAAGATATGTTGGTGTCTACAAAGATTCCAGACGTTAATACTGACGAGACAATATTTTATGTATTGCAATTATATTCTTGAAAGTTTTTTTTTTTTTTTGTGGGTACCGGGGGTCGACCTCAGGACCTCGCGCGTCCACAGGCGCCCGTGCCTCTGAGCAATATCACCGGCCCCTTTTTCTCATGTGGGTTCCGGGAGTCGAACGTGGGCCCTCGCGCTTGCCGGGCAGGCGCTTAAGCCGCTGAGCCATCTCACCGGCCCGAAAGTCATTTCTTGATGCTTCCTTCCTCTTACGTTTCTTTCTGATAAAAATTTATTTTATTCAGACTATTTAAAAATATCCTTTCAGTAAAATTTGTATCTTACTTAATTGCCTCAGGAAACTTGCAGTGGTTAACTTACTAATAAGATGGAAGGAACTGAGAAGAATTCACGTGTTTAGGGAGTAAAAAGCGACATTTTCACGTACACAGACATTGGGAAATTATCACCACAGTGCAGCGCATTAGCAAACGCTTCATCCCTGGTGCAGTTATCTTTCTGTGTGTTTCCGTTGTGAGAAAACCGGGCATGAACTCCCTTAGCGAGTTGTATATCGTGCACAGCGCAGCGCTATTCATTGTAGACACCGACCTGGAACCTAATCCTCTCACACTTATTTCTTCTATGCCTGACAATTTGTAACATTTGATCAGATTCTCCTCTTTCTCCCTACTTCCAGGCCTTTACAAACTTTCTATATTCCACATCCATGTATTCGACTTCTTCTTCTTCTTCTTTTTTTTTTTCTTTATGTGTGGATTTCAGGACCTCGCACTTGCCAGGCAGGCACTTATGCTGCTGAGCTATATCACCGGCCCCGACTTTTTAAATTGTATTTTAACTGGGATCATGCAGCACTTGTCCTTTTGTGTCTAATTTATTTCACTAAACATAATGTGCTTCAGTTTCACCCCTCTTGTTTCCAATGGCAGATTTACCTTCTTTTTAAAGACTGAACAATACTCATTTATACACGTGTGCGCCTGTGTGTGTGTTCTTTACAAACTGATCATTCTTGAGAACCTGCCCTAAGAATGGCATAATGTGAGTTTCAGGTGCATTTCAGGTTCAGTTTTCCTTTTCCTGTAAACTTCCTCACTGGTTCAGCACCGCGTGTAAACGATTAATTCCCCCATCTACACAGTGCCCCTGGCACTGTTACCTTCACCGGCACCCATGGTGCATGCAGGCGGATGGCTGAGGACAGCTTCCCGCCGGGCTCTGGGCGCGGAGGAGCGGTTACCCCAGCACGGCCCGGGCTCGGCGCCGGGCTCGCAGCCGCAGGGGACGCCTCCACCGCGGGTCAGAGTGCGGCGGGGCGCCGTGGGCAGAGCCGCAGCAGGTGCCCGGGTCCTGACCACACCTGCGGCTTTTCCAGGGAGCCACCGCGCTCCGCGGCTGCCCTGCAGGGAGCCAGGGGTCTGCACACCTTTGGGAGTTGAAGGCGGCTGCAGGTGGCTTCACAGGGAAAATTCACCAAGAAACGGCTAAACGTTAAAACGGAAAACTGCCCTGCAGACGGCTCCACATTGCAAGCCTGAGTGGTGTTTAGCCCGGGTGTCCCGTGGATTACGTACGCGGAGCTGTCGACACTGGTCATGCGCTTCCTCCTCTGAGGGGAGCTCTGCTCTGACCTGACCTCGGGCCACCACCCACTTCCCTTCCGGTCGTTCTCAGCTCCTTTTGCTGGTTCTTCTTAATCTATCTGATTCTACATATTGCGATTCACAGAGATCCTTTCAAGACCAGTCCTCTCCTCTGTTCATATTGCCTTTATTCACTTGCACTTGTGACACAATCTACTTCCTAAATTGTTTTGTTTGCGATTCAAAAACTAAACTTCTAGATCACAACGCTTCCCTGAACTCTGGACCTGCAAACTACTGTCAGATTCCTTCAGTCATTTATCTTGGTCCCACAAATTTATTGTACAATTCATAACCCAGTTCTTACAAAATAATATTACATTCTGCACAGCGCTGTCCGAGTACATGCCAAAGACATGTGGACTGCTGCTGCCCACCTCCCTGTCCTACACCAAAAAGCTCATTAACCAGAATGCAAAGTATTTACTAAAATTACACAGCAAATATTTGAAGTATTGTTTATTTGTATTTCTGGTGCTGGAAATGGACACCAGGGCCTTCAATCTGGGCTATATCCTCTATAATTTTTATTTTTTATACTGAGACAGGGCCTTGCTAAGCAGTTTATGCCTGGGTTAGGCTCATACTTGAAATCCTCCTGCCTCACCATCCCAGAGTGCTGTGATCGAAGGTGTGTGCCGCCATGCCTCACTGAACATTTTCACTATCAATTTTAAATCAATTTTAAAACGTTACTTTTACATTCAGATAAAATCTGAAACATGACAAGGTCAAAAGGAGCTCCTCCTACTCACACGGCTCCCTCCCACACAGTCACAAGTGGTTACCTAGCTGCAGTGTTGGTTTCCTGAAGCAAAACCAAAGATATGATTTTTATCCCCAGAATCGTTATTGTGAAAATAGAACAGGGGCACTTGCAGATGATTTATATCCATCTTCTACACCAAACAGAACAGAATACTTAATATGTCAGCCAGTATGTTCCCTTCAAAAGTTACTCCCTGGGAAGGCGTAAGCTGGATTTCAAGTCGTAGGTTCTGTGCCAGGTCCATTCCACAGGGTGACCGTGAGCCTTCCCTGGCAGATCACCTCCCATCCTCGCCCTAACACTGCTTTCCTCAGGAGTCCTCACCTATGCCAGGAGGATTTCCAGGGACCAGGAACGAAGAGCTCACTTCAGGGGCTGGGACAGTTCCTGGTCATTTCCATGTGTTCTACTCCTTCACAGTAAGGGGATTCATATATCTCACAGCATTTTCTTATTTTTCTCTGCCTAATTGACTCCATGAGGGGAAGAGAGGACACACATACAGGGCAGAGAAAGCGGGAGGAGAACAACAGTGCGACACACACAGCACTCGCCTTGTTGACAGTGCAGGCCACCTTGCACCAAGTAGAGAGAGACAAAGCAATCAGGCTTCCAGCACGAGGCTGAGCCACGTGCCAACTAAATACACCTGTGGAAAAAGAAGCAAAGTTGTCAAGCAGGAGGATGCACTCACTAGTCATGGAGGACAGGAAGCAGGTGGTGGAGGGGAAAAGTTAGGGCGTCAGGATTGCACAGACTTTTGCACCTAGCTCTTGTCACTTTCATTATGACTCTAATGCTTTTTGCTTTACAGTGATCAGAGATCTTGTTGCAAACTCACATCCATTAATTAACTACCAAATCATAACCACAGTTTACTCTCTCACTCATTTTTCCAAAGCTCTCAGCTAGACTAAGGATTAGGCCTGTGTAACAGACTGACTCCCTGAAGGTATTTTGGCTCCACAGCCTCATTTGTCTTTGAGTCTTCTGGTGCCTCTAACACAACAAAGCCTGGCGCTGCCCCTGCAGGTCTCCCTCACTCAGCACAGACCACGCAGCACCAGGGGGAACACTCCCTCTCCGGCCAGGCCAGCTGTGTGCTCAGGGTCCCTGCAGACCATGGACCTCCGGAACCTGCCGGTTTGCCTGTTCCCCTTCAGCAAAAAGTTAACATCGCAAAGTGAGTGCTGCTGGGAGAAGTTTAATTCTTCCTGTGTTCGAGTGGGCAGAAAATGACATTCATCTCATTTGAGCTGAGTTTGGAAATCTCCTTGGCAAACTTTCCCTGCTCTGAAGATGAAGGACCCAGGTGCTCCCAGATCAGCTTTGACCACCCCGACGCCAGTGCAGGAGCACGTTTCACGTGGAATATCACAGCGCTAAACAAGCATGCTTTCCTGAGTGTCGGAGTATTTCTAGATTCCTTCCTTGAGTAACCAGTGAGGGTCCATGTCCCTTAGCCAAGAGACTGGACAAGCCCTCTTCCACTACAGTCCTCGGAGCCTCCACAGGGAGACACTTACCAGGGCCTTGGTGGCTTTCGTTCCAGCAGCAATGGACAGTGCTCCGGAGATGAAGAACTGACCAAAGAGAGAGTCCACTCAGAGCCGGCCTTCGCCTCAGGTGCTTACACAATTCCCAAGGTCCCTCCACTCTCCTGTCAAGATCATTCACTCAAATAGTCAGTCTACACTCAGGACTGGGAGAGGACTACATGGGTTTCCCAGGGAGAGGGGTGAGGGGATTTGCAGACACCTGAGATTGGAGGCAGGGGAACCATTACTGATGCTCACAGGGAAAGATCTCCATAGGTGTTGATGTATTCTAATCACAGATGAAACCGCCATTGCAGGTGGAGTAATAGGGGTCATTATAAACACAAGACACAGCATTGTAAAACCGATGAGAATCTGGCCACCTGGAAGAAAGAACTTCCTCTGAGGAGAGGCGGCCTCTTAGAGGAAAGAAATTCCCCAAGATCATAGCACATTTATTTTAACACAACTTCAAAACTCCAAACCTGGAAAGACTTTGAGGATAAGTCTCCACATCAAGATTTTCCCTAATTTAATGCACAACGCTGTTGTTAGCTTTAAAAGTATGTGTCCACATATGCGCTGCATAGATAAAGACAATGAAGTTTCTTCCAGTGATGGATAGCTTCACTCCCCCTGTCCAATTCCTGAGGTTCGAAGTTTAATTCAGGACAGCACAGGACAAATCAGCGATCTGGAGACCCTAGTTGTCTGGTCACCCCAGTCCTGTACCCCAGGACTGTGCTGGGATCTTAGGCCCGCTCACCCCGAGGGCCTGGGCTGCCCTTCAGGAAGGGCAGGAGGGTCTTCTGCAGCTGGCCTGGGTGCAGGACGTTCTCACTCTCTGGAGAGTTGATGGTCAGTGCCTGGGCTGTGTCTGCCCCGATGTCCAGCTGTTGCTGTGGAGAACAGGAAAGAAAAAGTGTTGCTCAGTGTAAGTCCATTTTCAAGTATCTTCCCCATTCAGGGTCAACACCTAGCCACAGGGAGCACGGGTGGATCGTATTTAATTTCTCCTAGTTTTGATTATGGTAGGCTGTTTTGGGGGGCTTTTTTTTTTTCTTTATCTACATTTCCATGCCTTCCAAGGCATCTGGGCAAATGAAACTTGAATGGTTTCACCTCGTGTCATTGATGTGCACACAGCGTTACTGATCCTGAAGCAAACAGTCTACACCTATAACAATCAGGCCTTTCCCCTTAGATTCCAGAAAAAAGCACCAGCCTCTCATGTAGCAAGGTTTCATGCTATTTTCCATTTCTCTGTTTCCTCCAGCTCATTTTACCTGGTCCCCGCCCCATAGACCGGGCCTCCATGTCCCCCCAGCTGGTCACCTTCCTGGAGACAAAGCAAGGGCAGAGGTGCAGATGGTTCTTCCCACCTTTGCATCTTCCCAGAGAGCACACAGGAGTTATCGTCCTCCTTGCTCCATGGATGTTGATTCCCAGTCCTCAAAGTGAGTGACCTTCTTGGATGTGACACCAACACTGCCAGAATCCCATGTCAGCCCCTTGTTTCCTGTGATTTATCTCATTCAACTTGCCAGATGAGTATCAGGAAGGCTTAAGCTTTGCGCCGTGTCTCTAAGATTCTAAGCTTTCTCCACTTCTCCTCAACTGTGGACATGGATTCAACCTGGGTGTCCACCAACATGATATATGTGCAGTTATTTAATAATAAAGGAGAAACATTTCACTAAACAGAAATCAAATGTTTCATTAGCAAGGTCTTTGGGCTCTTTGGTGACAAAGGACTTGGATGGGCCCAAGAATGAGGAGGGGATGTGCTGGCCTGTGACAGTCACCACTGTGACCATGTGAAGAGCAGAGATAAGGATTATCTTCATCAGCGTCATGTCCATTGTAAGCCCATCACACAATCCCATCTGCAAAAAACGCAGGGCAGGACAGCGCCATACATAGTGATGCATCCTTCTCTCTTGGTGGAGCAGGGTGCTCTGTCTTACGGAGTAAAACCTATGAGCAAGGAGCTTGCAATTCCCACTCTCTGTCCAGTTGAGAAGCAGGTCGTGTGCTGTGCTGGAGGAACTTCTTTGAAAAGGTTCTGGAATGCACTGCAGAGCAATGACCATCCCTGGAATGAATGCATATGAAGGTAACACTGAGTGAGATTTGGGGACAGAGCTATGGATCGTCCCTATTTTTACATTCATGGATTTTCCTTGAACTCTAAGAGGACGGGTGTCCAGATCATGCCAAAATCTGAGGCTCATACAATTTTCCCTGGAGTTGTCCTAAGAGAAGAAATCAGATGAGCAGACTAATCAGCAAGCTCTTAATTATAGGACTAGTTGCTTGAGGTCTTCACTGCGTATGATATTATTTTTCCTAAAATATTACCTGCCTTTCTTAAAATATTACCTGCCTTGTATCATTACCTAAATGATACAAACCCATGGTTGATAGAATACTTGAAAAGTATAGCTGGAAATGATCTAAGTCATGCCAGAACCTGCAAAAGGGTGAAAACACTTTGTAGAAAAGGCATATTCTTCTGTGAATATGCAAAAAGCCCAAGAATTTTTAAGTGGCCCCAAAGGCAGGACAGCCAATTTCCTTGCTGTTGCTATACCCAAATTTATTGATATACATTTAGGATATTTTTTCATTCAATATAAAAGTTTTGTTCCAAATATGAGGGTGATGTAGATCTGATCTTTTCCCTATAGTATTACTGTTCCTATTTGGAGGAAGATCTGGCATTGAGAAGTAACTTTATCCCTAGTATCGAGGCTTCCCTAGGAAATGTCTGTTCCTTGGGGATGTTTTCCAGATGTAGGTGGTTCTTAGTCTTTGTGTCTAACCGAAGAACCTACCTGCCCAATGTGTTGAGGATGAGTTGTTACCTATTTGGCTCAGCACCCAGTCCTCTGGTACTGGACTACAGTGATGGTTATGGCCCCATACAATCACAGTGTTGTCATACAGGGGGAAAAAACTGATTACAACAGGTATGATATCCTGGCTAAAGTAGTACAGTTAGCAATAACAATAGTCTTGAGTGCAGTCGGGCTACTGACAAACTGTGGTAACTATTAACCTGATACCTTTAATCATAGGATCAAATTCTACAGTTATATAACTGTAAACCCAGCATACATATACCAGGAACTTGTATGCAATGGTTTTCCCCTTAGTGGAATGATTTTACCCGTTGCAGTTGGAGGGAGCGTTAAGAGGGACGGGGGCAAGATAGAGAGATGAATGAGGTCCAATATAGTAGAAGCAAGGCTGGAGGGCAAAGGATGACCACCCAAGTTTTGGGAAAGTGGAAGATAGAGGAGAGAAAGAATGGAAGAGAAAGCAAAGGAGTACTGAAGTGAACCAGGAAGAGAAGGGACAACATTCACTCACATGAAAGTATCATAAAATCAAGCAAGATAGTTGACGAGAGTAAGAAGACAAGTAGAAGAAAACAAAAAGAAAGGTAATAAATCTAAGTCATGAAAGAAAAAGAAAAAAGAGACAAGAAACAGAAAACAAAAATAACCATAAAAAATAAAACAAGACCAAACTAAACAACAAAAAAAGACCCCAACCAGACAGAAAAAGGAAAAACAATCAAACAAACATAGAAAAATAAAGGCAGTAAAATTCCTCTGGTGTTCACAGTTCTGTGGTAGGTCCAGGTCGGATCCCAGAAATGTGTCGTGTACTCCAGCCAAGTTTGCGGTGGGATTTGTGCTGGGTCTAGGGCTGATCTTGGCCTCTGGATGTGGGGGCTGGGACTGGTCTTCTGTTGCTGGATTTCTCCCCGAGCCCAGCTGCTCATGTGTGTACCCCGACGGGGTCCCTGCCTGGGCCGGTCCGAGTCACGTGTGCACCCCTGCCACCAGCGGGGCCTTGGTGTAGCAATGCGAAGTGAAAGATAAAAATTATTGTTACTCTGGAGAGTAAAAGATTAAAAAGCGTACTATTGTTCATGTCCTGGTGTGTGTTTTATGAGCTGGTTGTTCAGAGGTATTGAAAAGAAGCAAACTCTGAGTGTGGATTTCTTTAGAGAAGGAAAACGTGAGATTTTGCAGATGAGAAGATAGAGTTAGAGGACCTGCAGAGTCAACAAGGGTGGGAAGGAAGTGAGAATATCAGGTGGTGATTCTGTCTGAAATTTCATTTGCCTGCGTTATAAAGACAACTGCTATGTTTGTGGCTTTTCTTTCCCACATTACTATTCTTACTAAAAAAAAAAATAAATGACGGTATTTTCACACTTGGGAACTCTCTTGAGAATGAAACACACTACTTTTTTTGAAGAATCAAAAAATTATGTTGTACATAAATGACAAGAATTTTCATTGCAACTATCTTATTTTAATACATTTTCTGAATGAATTTTGCTGTAGCTACATACGTACATCTGGAAAACTGTTATAATGAAAACTAGAAGTGAAACACAATTGAATTCCCAGGGCAGCTTCAAGTTTCCTGTAACTTCACTCCCAAGAAGAAGTGTTCGTGACTAGGAATCCATTTTCGTCGTGGTGAGGATAGAAAAGCTGATATTAGCCTAGGCACAAATTCAAGGCGGGCTGTTCCTTTAAGTAATTATACAAGATTTGGTCCTGACAGAGGGAAGACATTCCCGATATGCGAGTATGTCACGTGCTTCCTGTAGTTAGATCAAGGCAGTGCAAGAGCGGGGGTTGGCTGAGGTGGTTGTGCAGCCCAGGTGGGCACGGTCTCGCCAGGCCTAGGACAGACAGCCACTTTGGGCTTCGGTGTGATCGTGCATAGCACATGGGCCACGAGTTAGTGCTACCAAGAGAAATCAAACTCTAAGCATGAGAGCACGCAAGTTGTTATGTGGCGTAATGAGGACACGGTTGCCGTTCCTTAAACTTCCTGAGGAGCATGAGCCATGAAAAACAACCCCGCCACCACCAAAACCGAAATGACCCTGCCAGACCCTACTTAGATCTGTGTGGAAATGAAGAAGCTCTAATGCAGCAAATCTGAATATCCTACATCGTGTCACTCGGGCAGAAATAACTAAGATCTGTGCCTAGTGTTTATTGATTTCCGGCTCCCTCCTGCGAATACTCACATTCTTTCATCTGTGTGCATCGTGGTGGTGTTCACTGGGTGCAGGGGGAGGACTCATCCTTCCGTCCGATTGTCCACACCAGCACATCTCCAGTCGCTGAAGGACTCACGGGTTGTGAAGAGCAGCATCACGGGGACACCTGACTGTGGCCCTGCAGGGCAGGAGCTCAGCCGCTCCCCTGGGCCACCCTGGGCTGATGACTTTCCCTCAGGATGCGCAGAGGCACATCCAGAAATTCATCCAGGGAAGCCTGTCATTTTTAGAGAGACTATATTCTTCAGCTTGCTCCTTTTGGGACCAATCTATGTAATTACATTGTAATCACAGTGAGTTTTCTATTAATTCAAGGATGCATATGATCCTAAAGACTTATTTTCATATATTATTTATGAGCCCATGTCTGGGGGAAGAGTCCTGATATCCATTTGTCCTTAGGAAAAGAAGACCACAGATAACATATTCTCTGTCTAACTCATTTATTTCTTCTTATTATGCAGTACATCCTGTCTGGAACTCCGTCCATTGTGTCTCAAAAGAAAATGACAAAATATGTGGTGAGCTTTCCCGTCATTTCACAAAATTAGCTAAAGGAAAACATAGATCACTCTTCATTTCCAAATGGCCCAGTCCTCTCAGGTTTCCATTGCCCTGACCTGAGGTCCCAAGCAATTCCTTTCTCAATGCCACACGTCATTTTGCCTTTGCTTGGCTTGGATGGTAAAATCGCCAAAACTGCAAATAATGCCTCACATTTCTTTGCCGTATTTGTAAAAACATCAATTTCAGTGATATTTTTATAGAGCACACACATCACCACCTGTACAACGACAAACCAGGAAGGAGGTTTGAAAAGGGTCTCGGTTCTCTGCTTCTCCTTCAGAGCTGTTGCACCACAGGAATGAACATGGTGAGTGTCGTTACAGCACAACTGTCACTAATACTCCCTGATTTCACTTCGGATGAATTCACATGGAGACCAAAGACAGCATTTGGAAATGTAATATTTGTAAGTACTGTGATATTTACATAAAAATTTAGAGAACTGGAGATGATTTCTTGGGTGAAATTTATAATAGAATGGGACTGCCCGTTTGAGAGTCTGTTGGTGACAGTGGTTATTTTGTTGCCTCTTACCCCGAGGGGTCAGTACGGGAAAGCAGGATGGGACATTGCCACTGTGGGGGATGCGAGCACTGCTTAAGGATGAGGGCACACAGCAGTGGCTGTGGCCGAGCTGCCTCTTCTCACATCTCTAATTTTCCTCTCCTCGTGGTTCTGATTGTCAGGAGATCTCAGTCGTGAAGGTCGTCCTCGCCGTGGTGGAGCTCTGCATCGCTCTGTCTCTGTCTGCGTTCGGGGGCCACGCCGTCTGTTGCAGTGTGACCTCAGTGAGTGTCTCTGGTCTAGTAGTCTTGGAAAACTCTTTCCCATTCTCTTATTTACCTATTCATGTTGTTTTAAGAAGCAAGGAATACAAAGCACCCAAACCCCAGTTTCTGTTACAAATTTGCGTGAAGGCCCCCTCTGTTCACTTTTGTCCCTGGGAGAATATTGCAATGGACACTAGATGAGGAGCGTCAGGGCGGGTGTAGTTTTGAATCTGAGGGCGCAAAAGCACGACCCCAGGAAGATCTCAGGGCCCTGGACACCTGCAAGGCCCCTTGCTCATCTGCTGGGTCCCTTTCCTCCACAGGTGGTCACCAACTTATCCTCCAATGAGCTTGGAGTCTCCACGCATGCTCCGTGTGCTGACTATGATGAGGTGGCTTTCGCGCCCACTTGACTCGCTTGGTGTGCAGCTCATGTCCTCTTCCTGTGTGTTCCCCACTGATGATTCCGTATATCAGTGTCCAGTGGTAAAGAGGAGTCTGTGTGTTCTCAGGGGAACACGTGTTGTTGACGGGTTCATGCTGACCTTGCTGTGTTCTTCTACCCCAGCCCCCAACACGATTGCCCTGGATCATGGCAAAGGAGCAGGCAGTTTAGCTGCATAGAACTGGCTCCATCACAGAACCTCTTCAGCACAAACCGAGACATATCAAGAAGCTTTTGTGTACTTTAATTCTCTGATCTGTCATTGAAGGGAATGTAAAGGCTAATTATACATATGATTTCTTGGAAAGCTTTCGCTATTTTTACTGAAAGCATTTCAGTCATGCCATGGGATGTTTTTTACAACGATACATAGTGCAATGATTACTAAATCAAATTAACATTTAACATCACCATCATCCCACATAGTTGCCTTTGTTCCATTTTAAGACCACCTGGAAAATCTCTTCCAACAAATTCCTGTCTATTACTGTCACGCTGCCCGTAGGTCTCTGGATTAGTCACCTGGTAAAACCACATCTTTGTACTTTCCTCCTCCATCTCCCTGCACCTCCCGTGCCCTTAGTAACCACCACTGTCTTTTCAGGAGTGCTGTGATCACAGGGCTGTGCCACCATGCATGACTGAAGTTTTTTCTATTAGTTTTAGACCTTTACTTACATATTTATTTAAAATTTTAAACATAACATATTCAAAAGACACCACTACTACCCACACCACACTCTCCCCACAATCACAAATGTTCATCAAACTGTGGTGTTGGTTTTCTTCATCAAAACCTAATGTTTGACTTTTATCCCCAAAATGGTCATTGTGAAAATAGGACATGTGCTTGTAGAAGATTTATATCCATCTTACATATCCAACAGAACACAATACATAATATGTCAGTGGTATTTTTCCTCCAAAATTTCTTCCCTGAGAAGCAACAAGCTGAATTTCCAAGATCATAACTTCTCTTCCAGACCATTCTACAGGGAACAATGAACCTTTTCAGTCACTACTGTTACAAAAAACACCCAACCGACAGTTAAAGCTAAGGATCGAGAATCTGCCTTCATACCAAGGGACTTTGTTATCTTTATTCTGCACCAAGCCTCTGGTTCTTGTGGGGGCCATCATTTTACTGGACTCTTATTGGGCTGCACCTGTGGACACATCTTGCAGGATATGTGTGGAGTTGTCAACAGTCCTGACATAAGTCTGAAAAATTCTGTAGGATCTCCTACTAAATGCCCAGAGCTGTGACGTGAACCTTTTAGAGCTTTCAATGATACAACCCATAGGTTTGTCATCACTGGTCCAGGGCCTGAAGCTGGCCCTGTAGTGATACCATCTTCAGGGTTCACATGCCAGTCTTGGGCATTCAGAGCCTTGTTTTTCTTGCATATCATCACCTAGGTGGGTAAGCTTGTCAATTTATTTGGAATGCCACTTAGGGGATTAGTAAACCACACTTCTGGGTGGGTATGGAGGGACCTAAAGATGTGACCATAGGTACAGCTGGAGACCCTGGCCCTCTACTCTCTCACACTGCTCTCCTGCTCTGCTTCCCGGTTGCCATTAACTAAGCAGCTTTACTCCACCGTTCCCTTCTGCAGTGATGTTTCTGCCTTGGCGCAGCCGGTCATGGACTAAATCCCCTGAAATGGTGAGCCCAGTGAAATCTCTCCTTTAAGTTGTGTAAGTTGGGTATTGTGTCCCAGCATTGGTCCCAGCTAATGCAGTCACTATAGGAACTTCACAACAGAAGCTGGTTGTCAGGCTGTGTGATTTACTTTGCCAATTTGAGATAATCAAATCATGTTTAGATTTAGTCATTTAAACCCATCTGATGTACATTGACTCAAATTTTAAGATTCCAACTGCAGAAAAGGAAAAGTCCAAAGAGTATCCTATGATTGGAAAAAGTTAGAGTTGTTTACTTCATTCATGATAATCTTCTGAGGAATTTTTCAAAATAGAATTGTATTTAGAGGCCAAAGTCATTATACCTAACCACTTCATAAGATTTGGTCTTCTTCTTAATTAACATGGTATACTTGTGTATTTATTTATGTATTTCAGTAACAATTCAAAAATTTTACATACTTCATATTATTGATAGGTTCAACCTTAATTACCACATATTCACTTTTCATAATGTGCTGATTATTTTAGATTGTATATTGGAACATCATTGAGTATAGATATGCAATTGACTTTTATTTATTCACTTTACATCCAACACCTTACAGATGTTCTACTATTTAAATGCTACTAATTAAATGCTAATTAAATGCTTCTGCGTTTGCTACATATAAAAATCCCATTTCCTTAACTACCATTTGTTTAACTCCTTTAACATTCAGGCTTCTTTCTTTATGTTTTATTGGATATGTAAATATGCCATCGCTGTGTTCCTAATAATAAGGGAGTGCTTTTGTTACTTTTTTCCACACGTGGGGGATTGAATGGCAATGGTCTTTGCAATGAGCCATGTCTTCTGTCCTTTTCATTTTTTATCTTGAGACAGGGTTTTGGTACATTGCCAAGTTGCCCAGGCTAGGTTGTGACTTGCAATTGTCCTGCTTCAACCTAGCAATTAGCTGGAATTATAGGCATGTGGCCAGCTGGGAAAGCTTTTAACATTTTAATTACACTGTGGGGATAGATTTTGAATACATTTTCTCATTGCTGTGGGAAGTTCCCATTTATTCTTTTTTTTTTTTTTGTGGGTACCAGGGGTTGACCTCAGGACCTCGTGCGCCAGCAGGCACCCATGCTGCTGAAAAATATCACCGGCCCTTTTTTTTGTATGTGGGTTCCAGGAGTCGAACTTGGGCCTTTGCGCTTGCCAGGCAGGCGCTTATGCCGCTGAGCCATCTCACCGGCCCCCCATTTATTCTTATCTGTAAGGGCTTTGTTTAAAATGTAAGTACAGTTGGTTTTGTCAAAACTTTGTTGCGTACTTATGTTGATATTAGCAGGGTTTTCATTCAATCTTTTCCCATTGTAAATAATATTTAACAACATTCTCTTGTTTAATTACATGTGGTTGTTTTGAATGAGCCCAGCTTGGTTGTGATGTTTCTTTGACATTTTTAATACATCCTCCTGTTACATTTACTGTATTTTTCAACCTCTACCATCTATGTTCATGAACAATATGTCCTATAAATTGCCATTTTCATGTTGCCCTCTTTTGTTTTCTCTTGTGTTTGTGACAAATTCCCACAAACATAGTGACGGGAGGCAGTGCCATTTTCTTTTAGAGTTCTCTGCTTTATGATCCTACTCTGGGCTCACTGTGCTCAAACCCAGATGCCTGCAGGACCGCAGCCTTTCTGGAGCCTCTAAGGAGGATCCAGTCCCAGTCTTCTCCAGCTCCAGAGGCCATCGGTATCCTCTGGGCCAGGCTCTTTCACAGTTGGCAATGGATTCTCAGGTCCTTCTTGTGTTATGTTAAGGTGACCATTCTTCCATCATTCTCATTCTCTCTCTCTCTCTCTCTCTCTCTCTCTCTCTCTCTCTCTCCTGAAACAGAGACATCACTACAGAACACATAGACATTAAAATAATGGAATACTATGAGAAATTTTATGCCCAACTATTTGATGATCTCAACGATATGATAATCTTTGAAGACCCAATGTATCAAAACTCACAATAAAAGGGCCGGTGATATAGCTCAGCAGCATAAGTGCCTGCCTGGCAAGCACGAGGTCCTGAGTTCAATTCCTGGCGCCCACATATAAAAAAATTTTTTTTCATAATAAGAAAAGGCCAATTTGCATAGGCTTATGTCATTACATAAAGTAAATTAACATTTAAAGTTTCAAAACAGAAGGAACCAGGCTCAAAAGATTTCAGTGGTAAAAGAAGAAATCATACTAATTCTCTATCATTTCTTCCAGAAAGTAAAAATAATGGAAGAATATCCTAATTCATTCTATGAAGCTACCAGCACCATAACAACAAAGCCATACAAACATTACAAGAAAAAAAAAAGAAAAGAACACTACAGACCAACATCTCATGAATTTAGACATTTAAATTCTCAGCAAAATATTAGCAAATTGAATCCAAAAGGTTTTCAAAAACCTGTTCTATGAACAAGCAGTATTTAGGCCAGGTGTGCAAACAAGTTCAACAGTTTAAAAATCATTTAACATCCACAGACTGAAGAAAAATCATGTGACCATATCAATAGCCACAGGACAAGCATTGGCAAAAACCAGCACCCATCCTTATAAAAACTCCCAGTACACTAGGAATAGAGAGGAACTTCCTCTACTTACTATGTGAAGTCTACTAAAATCCCACAGCATCTTCATAGTTAACAGTGAGGACTATACACTTTTGCAAAAGATCAGAAACAAGGGAAAGATGTATCCTCTCACTGCACCTGTCAGCATTGCACTGGAAGTTTTACTTAAACCAACAAAAATGAAGAGAAAATAAGAGTTTGGTAAAAGAGAAATAACCCTACTTTTGTTCATAGATCACATAGCAACTATGAAGAAATCCTGAAAGGAAAAACCAAAAATCTCCTAGAACTAATAAGTGATAAAAGCAGCATTGCAGGATACTAGTTTAATACACAAGAATAAAAAAAGTCCCCATGTACCTGCAATCAGTGGAAACTGAAATTTAATAACAATACCATTCAAACTAGCAACATTAAAGTGACATAGGTACTGATATTTGCTATCTGTTGGCTATAAATGTAAGAAAATATGAACAAAATCTGTAAGAAACACAATAAAATTCTAATGAAACAAATCAAAGAAAAACTGCATAAATGAGGAGATGTCCCATTCCATGTTTATGGGTAGGAAGACAACATTGTCAAGATTTTGACTCTTCCTAAATTCATCTATAGATTCAATGAAATCTCAAATAAAATCCCAACAAATTGTTCTGTTGGTATCAACAAACTGATACTGAAGTTTACAGGGAGAGATGAGTGACTTAGAAAGACCGCAGTACTGAGGAAAAGAACATAGTTGGAGACTCACCGTCCTCACCTCCAGGACCTACTATAAAGCTCTGATAATCAAAAAGTGTGGCATTGGGCAAATATAGTGGAATAGAATAGATTAGCCAGACACAGACACATGTAAGTGCAGTAAACTGATCTTCGAAAAGGATTAAAGGGAACAATGGAGAAAAGATAGTACTGGAGAAAATGGATATCCACAAGCAAAAATTGAATTTAGACACAGATCTTTTATGCTTGACAATAATTATGAATCAGATAACTCACTGTAAAATTAAAAATTAAAAAATTAAAATGAAATCCTGAAAAGTAACACAGGTGATAATCCAGGTGACCTTGGGTTTAGTGATGACTTTTTCAATATAGCATTAAAGCCCTGATCCAGGAAAGAGAATGGATAAACTGAACTTCATGGAAATTAAAATCCTTTGCTATGTGAAAGATGCTGTCAAGAAATGAAAAGACAAGCCACTCCCCAGGAAGAGATATTTTCAGAAGATGTCTGTGACAAAGAAATGTTGCCAAAAGTCTGAGAAGAACACTTATAACTCAACAGTAACATTGCAAATAACCTGATTAAAAATCAAGACAAAGACGTTAACAGACATCCTGCCATGGAAGATGGGAAGATAGCAAGGAAGCATGTGAGAAGGTAATGCACAGCCTATGGCTCAGGGAAATGCAGACTGGCACAGCGATGAGAGACCACTGCCCACCTGTTAGGATGGCCAATGCCCAGCACTCCGGCAGCATCAAATGCTGGGAAGACAGAGAGACACGAGAACCCTCCCTCAGCTTCAAATGCCGAAGATAGCACAGCCACTGGAAGACAGTCGGGTGGGTTCCCATGAAACTAGACACAATGACACTATAGTTTGGATCTGGATTGTCCCCCACACCCCACAGCCTCAAGTTTGGTCCCCAGGTAGCAGTGTTGCCAAGGGGGAACCTCTAAGGGCCAGGGCACCGTGGAAGGCAGCTGGGCCCTCAAGCATCGTGCACATGACGGATACAGTGGACCTTCAGAATGACTGAATGTGGAGACCTACTGCTTGTGCTACTAAATACATATTTGCTAAATAAATACACAAGAACAGCACCTGGTCCTTGCCAGGTAGGCAACTGGCACAGGAGAAATAAAAAGGGAGTGATTAAGAAGAACATACTTTCAGAAGAAGCGCTATAGATGAAGGGAGAACACCTGAAATTAAAGAATAACTGAACAAACATCTAAATCAGCATAAGTCAGCTTGACAATAATTCTACAGAATCCAAGAGAAGCTTGTAGACGATGAAACAAGTATCCACCCTGGCCTGTTTCATAGGTCCTTCTAAGGATTCCCGGCTCCTACTGGACCAGCAGAAATGGCTAGTGTCTGCATAACCACGCTGACACGTGTAGCCCAGAAATGGCATTTCAGCCCACAGACGTCCTCTTAAGTGTTGACATGGCATCCTGCATGTCTTGGAAGCTACTGCAGAAAGAGTTGTTCAAGGTGGGAGACAGAGCCATTGAATAAGACCCCGCAAGACACATTGACCACTGGATGCCAGAGGGTGGCAACAAGCTTCACTCAGTTCTCATCCCAGAATTCTTGGATCATCCTGGGCCATCAGGGAGACCAGGATATTCAATGAATTGAGCCATGAAAGGTACACCATCAGCTCTTCCCAGCACTGGCTGGGGAGCATGGATCCCTTGTCCATACCAGGAAGGTTGCCACATCCAGAACACGAGGCCGAGGCATGCTTTGTGCACTCTAGAGTGTGACATATGCAGGCCAAACACCCCCAGTCCCTTCGGTTCCAGGCAAGCCCCAGGTGACAGAACATTCCACGGTTCTCCTGAGAGTCCATCTGGGATAGCAATGTGCATGACATTGTCCCTCCTCAAAGCTTTTTTACTTCATTTTATTACTCCCTGGGTTTCCAAGCAAATAAACAAATAAATAAATAATAAATATACCATCTCTTTGAAAATTTTATTTTCATTGGTATGTATTTGCAGTATGTAATGATCACATTCCTTGTGTGAAGTTGGTACGTGTACCTAACGCATCTTAGCTCTTTTTATGTCCCCTTCCCTCACCTCTTCCTCCATGTATTAGTCTCCTTCCCTTTACAAAAGCTCTATCCCCTTGTTTTCTATTTATCTATCTTTTATTTTGCTCTTTAATGTATTTATACTTTGGGTTTCTCAGAGAGTATAAGAGAAACCATGCAGTATGTAAGCTCATGTGTCTGATTTATTTCACTCCACACTATGGTCTCAAGGTGGGATGGTGTTGATTTGGGCAAAGGCAATGACAGAAGCTATAGACCTGACAGCCTGGCTTTCTTGCTCAGAAAGTCTGGGGCACCGGTGACCCAGCCAGGCCCAGGTGTCTGCTGCTCACCGCGTCCAGGGGTCAGGCCCCGGCCTGAGTGCTGAGGCTCAGTGCTTCTTCCAAGCCAGTAAGGCAGGGTCTGGACGGCAGGTATAACAGAGCCCCGGCACTGGCGTTTTCTGGACCTCAGTCTTTAGGACAAGAGTGAGGATGAAGGACGTCAGGACGGTGTGTGGCTGCTCTCACTCTTCTCGTTCAGCCCTCCTCGCCTGGCCATGTTCCTGGCCCCGAGGGAAGCACACCTTGCCATGCTGAGAAACTACGCTGTGTCGACTGTGCAGGAACGGGTGGAGCAAGCCTGGGGTTTCACCACCGGCCCGAAGTGGCCAAGTGACCACCATCACATATTCTTATGGAAACAACCTCCCCGGGACTTGAACCCCAGCGCTCCTTGCTGATCTCACAAATGGGGCCACGTTGCATGTCCACCGCAGCTCCCTCCACCCTGGGAATGTCCACTTCTTGGCCGCTCCCCCAGACACCTCCTCTGCATCTAAACACAGGGCTTTTCTCATTTACCTTACAACACATTGCTGTCAAATCCACTTTTGCCCTGAATAAATGTGTGCCTATCTCTTTGTTGTTGTTGTTGTTCTCCTTGTTGAAATGCCTGATCTGGTCCTTTATTTATCTATCTATTTAGTTTCCTGTCTTTCTCTTATTGCTTGTTACAGATGTCACAGAGATTTATCTCATTGTAACTTGGCTTTGCCTCTTGAATCATTTATCAGGTTTTTATGTTAATGAAGATATTGAAATTTCTAGTAATTGAGCACATTATGTTTAGAAATTGCTTCCAGATTCTACAATGATAAGAAAATAGGTATTTCTCTTTTCTTGAATTTGTAATGATTGATATTTTATGATTAATTGTATCTGTTGTCTTTTATGTATTCTGGGACATAATATATATGGTATACTTTGTATATAACCAGATCTATAATTATCGTTCATTGAGTTAGCTTTATTTTCATCTGTTATTTGAAATGAATTTATTTAGAAGGTATTCGACAGATATTTATTAACATTTTCCATATACTATATTCATTTATAAATATGGCTACTATTTAACTTTTATTGTCATTTCCTCGTAAGTCAGGCTGGCTCACCCACAGTAACACACGACTTGCTCAGAGTGCAAACTGTCCCGGTTTCCGACAGTGCTCTCCTTACTTCAACGCTCTTCTTTCTGAAAACGCTTTTGACCAGTCATACTCATTTCATGTAGTCATTAAGTCAGATTCGTCAAGGGATTTCGTTGAAAGTATATGGCATTTGAAATAGATTGTGAAACAACTGACATCCAGAACTATATCAATTCAAATCAAGTCCCCAATTATGCCTTTGAAGAAAAAAGTGCATTTTTCCTCACACATGTTCTCTATGTTTCAAGTTAAGTGAATTAGAATAGTTGGCATTTCTGTGTCAGTATGAACAAAATAATTCACTTTAGGTTTTTAATATCATTATGGATAGTTTGAAGATCTACAAATTTAATTGGGCTTGAGTTTATTTTTGGTAACGAATATTCCTTTCTCCTCGAGGCTGTCTCCAGCCCTTTAAACAGCACTGAGCGCTCTTCGCAGGCCGTGCTTCATGTGTGGGAGCCCTAAAGCTCGGGGCGCCGCAACCTCCAGCAGAATGGAGAGAAAAGCTTTCAGCTAGAGAGGCCCTAGAGTAACCACACAGCGGATGTCTTCTCAACCACGTTGAAAGTAATCGAAGCTGGACTTCATAAAAACATACGAAGTTTCCAGTCCCTAATGCACAGCCACAGTCCAATCCCCTCCTCGCCCACTTTTGGGCACTAGGAAGGTCTCCCCACCTCGAGAAGCAGAGAGGAGCGAGCCTCTCAGGCGTGCAGGGCCGGCAGATGACGTTCTGGGTCACCTCCTGGGCGAGTGCTGCGGCGGAGATGCAGCTGACTCCGAAGATTCATTCTTCTTCGGAAGGGCAGAAGCCCAGAACACCTCTCCTTTCGCTTTCTGAAAATGGAATTTGCCCACTGCATCTGTTTCTGCTGCAGTCAAGAGCCGAGGCAGCCTCGGAGGTCGGTCTCGGGGCACCGGCCGCTTCCCCGTGCACTGACGGGGCACTGACAGGGGTCCTCTGCACAGCCGTCTCCCGCCACCCATCCTGGAACTCGGTCCGCGTGGGCTCAGACAGGGCGCGCAAGCCCGCCTTGCAGACCGCTCGCGTGCACGCCTTCCCTCCGAAACGTCTCCGTTTACGTCCCCAAAAGCACGCACAGACGGACCGTGGCCAGCTCCGCTCACTTCCAGCGTCTTCCTCTCTGCGCGCAGGACGCGGACGACCTGCCGTGTAACGGTGTGCGCTGGGGGCGGGCGGGAGCCCGGACCGCGCTCGGAGCAGGCCCGGCGCGCGTGACTTCATCAGCGCCTGTGGGTCCCCTTCTCCTCGGTCCATCTCTCCGCCTTGCTTCCGGAGGGATAAAGCCGCTGCACCTTGCACAGCCCTCCCCCCCCGCTCCCTCCCACAGCACAGGCGGCATGCGCGGAGTCTGGAGACCACCGAGTGACTGGTACACAAACACATGCATATACACACAGAGCACTAACACATACAGGAGTGCAAGGAAACACACGGTTGCAAAGAGCTATGGAGCCTCCTGGACTCGTCTCGGCTGGTGTGCTTTCCCAGTTGTCCTGCAGGGGGCAGCAAAGCGCCCCGCGGAGGCGTGGACTCTCGCGGCCTCCTTACGGGCCGCCCTGCGCGTGCGCACAGAGCGGGCCTGGGCGGGGCGCTTTGCGGCCGGCGACGCGGAGTCCTGCGGGTGCCAGGACGGGGCCTGTGACGCGCGGTGCTTCAGGTTAGAGCTCAGACCACCCTTCTCCTGAGTATTCAGTTATCTGCGGCGTTCAGCACTGTGACCCGGCGGCTCTTCTTCTACGCCCGCCCCCCGCGGCTTTGCACCGAGCGACCGCGGCCCCAGCTACGAAACGAAAGCCCGGGCGCCGGGCGAGCGTGGCTGAGGAGACCGCCGCGCAGGCGCTCTCCGCCCGCCCGTCGGGGCCGCCGAGGAAGGCGGCGCGGACTGGGGCAGGGCGAGCGAAGAGCGTTTCCGGAGAGGCGGGAGGCCGTCCGAGAGCCGCGCCGCAGGCTTCACGGGGAAGATCGCGGACGCCGCGCCGGCTCTTCCTCCTTCCAGCGCGGGACGGGAGGACCCTGATCCCGGGCTCGCAGAGGGGAGGAGCAGCCTGATCGCGGGCTCGCGGAGGGGAGGAGGACCCTGATCCCGGGCTCGCAGAGGGGAGGAGGACCCTGATCGCGGGCTCACGGGAGGGGAGGAGGAGCCTGATCGCGGGCAAGCAGAGGGAGGAGGAGCCTGATCGCGGGCTCGCGCAGGGGAGGAGGAGCCTGATCGCGGGCTCGCGGGAGGGGAGGAGGAGCCTGATCGCGGGCTCGCGGGAGGGGAGGAGGAGCCTCATCGCGGGCAAGCAGAGGGGAGGAGCAGCCTGATCGCGGGCAAGCAGAGGGAGGAGGAGCCTGATCGCGGGCTCGCGGAGGGGAGGAGGAGCCTGATCGCGGGCTCGCGGAGGGGAGGAGGAGCCTGATCGCGGGCTCGCGGGAGGGGAGGAGGAGCCTCATCGCGGGCTCGCGGAGGGGAGGAGGACCCCGATCGCGGGCTCGCGGAGGGGAGGAGGACCCCGATCGCGGGCTCGCGGAGAGGAGGAGGAGGACCCCGATCGCGGGCTCGCGGAGGGGAGGAGGACCCCGATCGCGGGCTCACGGGAGGGGAGGAGGACCCCGATCGCGGGCTCGCGGAGGGGAGGAGGACCCCGATCGCGGGCTCGCGGAGGGGAGGAGGACCCCGATCGCGGGCTCGCGGAGGGGAGGAGGACCCCGATCGCGGGCTCGCGGAGGGGAGGAGGACCCTGATCGCTGGCTCGCAGAGAGGGGCCTCCGGTCGAGAGGGAAGCTCGGCGGCTCTGCCACACTTCTGGGGAAATCGTGCCGTTTCACACTGCGAAAGCAAAGCAGCTGAGATGAGGTTTTCACTCCACGGTGAGGGTGTTTATCTTTTGCTACATAACGGATTGCCACAAACACACAGGTGTACACGACACTCACGGCGTCGCGGTTTCTGTGATCGGGACTCGGCGTGGCTAACCCGGCCCCTTGCACCAGGGTCGCACCAGGTTGCAGTGAAGGTGCTGGCAGGGATCGGGGCTCACCTGCTGCTTAACTGGGGACGGACCCACGTGCACACTTACACTGCCGTGGGCAGAGTTTCAGTCCCGTGCAATTGCAGGACTACAGATCCCGTTTTCCTTCTCAGTGTTGACAAGAGGCCGTGAGCTGGAGGCTTTGAATTGCTAAAGGCTGGCACAGGTCTGACCGCATGGAGCACCCTGAGAACACTTGTTTGCCTCCTCAATTCCAGCAAGGGAGAGAGAGAGAGACACCGGCAGCTGGGGTCTACCGTCTTCCGTGATATAATCACATAATCACATATGACCTGTTACTTTTCAAGGGAAGTCACAGTTCTCGCCTGTATTCGTGGGTAAATAACCACACGAGGGCCTGAGCACTCAGAGGTGGGGTCACGAGGTCCGCCCCGAGTCCATCTGCCACAGCTGTGCAGGAAGAGCGGGAGGACATTGGAACGGTCTGTGCTTCCACCCGAAGGCCCGGTAGATGAGATGCCCTAGCTGGTCGGGCTGAGAGCTTGTTCCAAAAGAGCACTAGGAGGGAGCAGGACACCTTAAGAGGAGGAGGCTGGAGATTTCCTGACGGACACCCAGGGGTAGGGCGTGGAGGAGCCTTGCAAAAGCTCGGTGCGTTACAATAATACTGAGGCATCTCCGGGATGGAGCCACACGCGCTTTCAACACCTTCAGTAGCCCCAGAAGCAACGGCCATCATTGAGAAACCAACCAATAACAAATGCGGGAGAGTTTTTTGGGGAAAAGAAACTTCTGCATTATTGGAGGGAACATAAACTAGTACAATCACTATAGAAATCAGTGTGGTGATTCCTCAGAAAACTAAAACTAGAAATTCCATTTAACCCAGCTATTCCCCTTCTAGGTGTCTTCCCAAAAGACTTAAAGATTTATTACAATGACCCATGCATAGCCATATTTATAGCAGCACAGTTCATTATAGCTAAATCTTGGAAGAAGCCTAAACGTTCACTGACAATGAATGGATAAAGAAAATGTGGTAATTACACATAATGGGGTACTACTCTGCCATAAAGAAGGATAAACTTGAGTTATTCGTAGGAAAATGGATGAAACTTGAGACCATAATATTAAGTGAAATTAATCAGACACACAAGCTTAAACATTGCCTGGTCCCTTACATGAGACACCCAAAATATAAAGAACAAAATAAAAAATAGATAATAGGAAGTAGGGAGATAGATCTTGTTCAAATGGAAGGGATCAGGAGGCGGAGGGAGAAGGGAGGGAAAAGAGGGATAGGGGATGAGAAAGGAATGAAGATGCCTTATGTACATGTGCCAACTCCTCACACAGAATGTAATCCTCATGTGCGGCAAGCATGTACTAATGAAAAATAAGATAAAAGTGCTTCTACTCCACAGGCAAAAAATCAGTTTAAAGGACAGGAACCTGTCACCTTCCTGGGGTTATCACACAAACATGGAGGCTGTGGAAGTTTTTGCTGGAATAATTCAATGATTATATTACTAATTTATAGGCAGTCCCTACCATTTCGTGCTTATCTTCTAAGTCAGGAGGGGGATCTGCGCTCACCCCACTTGGGAAGGCTGCTCTGTGTCCCAGGCCTAAGGGGGCGTGCTGTCCCCAGAGAGGGTTTGTTAGAGAGGGTAGCTGGGCCTCTCCCTTCTCACCCTCAGTTGTCCTGCCGTCCTCCAGGGGTGGCAGCGAGAAGGCATGGGCGGAGGTGGGCGCCGGGCCCTGGGCCTCCCGCCTTAGACCCCCGGCCCAGTGGAAGTTCTGCTCGGCGCCCATCTCCCTGTCTACGGTCTTCCTTTCCATCAGCACCAAGCAGATGGAGACAGGTACGCAGATGTGGACAGTTGTGTTCAACTAAACAGGTTCTAATAACTAACGGCTTCTCTAAAAGCTTGGCCCTTCCACACTTCAGGCTAATACTGCGGATTCTGTGCTGCACAGCCAATTAAATTTCAAGGGCCATTTCACTCTGGTAAGTTTTTACTATGGATTTTCTTAGTGTTAATTTAAAACCACATTTCAAGATCTCTACTTCAAGAGTGTGGAATAATATTAAATAGAAGGAATTGATACATATTTAAGTCACTCAATTCATTTATAATTATGAACATGATGATCTCTAAAGAAATTAAAATCCTAGATACCAAGAGAGCAAAGTCACCGCTATATCCAATATTTTTGTTCTTCCAGCATTCAAGAGGAAAAGTCAAAATAGAAAAGTTATTATTATATGCTTGATAAAATTCCTCCTATATCTGGAAGTAAAATGTGAAGTTCTAACTAATATTGGCATCTAATAATATTGAATATTAGTATATGTGTTTAAATTAATACCTGTACTAGAAGATTTTTAAGAATATAAAAAAACCCTAACCCAGAGAGCAGAATTATTCCATATATTGCACAAATTGTATCTGATTTTTTTATAAAAAATGTTTGTTATAAAAATGAACTGTAAAATAAAATTTAAATATGGTAATCACTAATATTTCAAAAAGAGTTATACTATAGGCAAGGAAATGCCTGCTCAATAAAATATGCATAGACTCCCTCATATCCTGTTTGTTATTATTTTCAGGCTACAAACAGCAAAACACATTTAATGTAAGAAGTTCAGCATTTTGGCTCTTGTATACATGTTTAGCCCATCTGCAGCTTAGCCCTATAAATTGGTCGCATCCTTATTTTAACTCTCATTAGTATTAATGTCACCATCCTTGTGGCTGTACTTCACAGTGTTAAAAAGTAAGGTGAGACACTACACAATTTAAAAGGATTTATTTGATTCATATATTAAGGCACTCCAAACCAGAAGTGGTCAGAGAACCCACTGAGAAATGTGGGGTGGGAGAAGCTTTCTAGACAATCAATTAGGGAAAGCAAAGAAAATATCCGGTTCCAGTCACCCTTGGCTTCTCCCATTGGAACGTCTCCAGTTATGTAAGTTTTTGGCTACTCTCGATGGTTGAGCTCAGGTTCCGTTTGTTTTTGGTGCCGTGGCCCCCCATCCCCAGCGGATACATTTCAAGACCACCAATGGCGCCTCAAACTGCAGGTAACGCCAAACCCCACACACCATGCTTTCTCTTCTATGTACACACCTATGCAACATCATTCTATAAATTAGGCACAAAAAAAGATTAAGAACAAACACTGGTAACAAAATAGAACAAGCAGAGCAAAGTCGCGTCAATGTGGCCACTCTCCTGCCACGGGGTGGGTGGCGTGTGTAGCAGGGATAGACACGAGGGCCATCTGTGCCTCTGCAGAACACGGAGGTCTCGTCATGCTGCCCAGATGGCATGTAAACCTTCCGAATCATTTATTCCTGTAATTACCCGTCGACATTTGCAGGCCACGGCGGGTGGGAAGGCATCTGAAGCCATGGAGAGCAAAACCACAGACGGGTTGCGGCGGATACTGACTGGGTGTTTACAAAGCTGCTCAAGATAAGTTTTGGTCGTGTTTCCAAATCAAGCCAGGCTTACACCTCTTAGGAAGCCCAGCTGGTTTCATCCACTGAGGGCTTCTTCAGGCCTGGTCAGCATTTTAATTGACTTTAACAGCATCTTTAGCTTTACATACACTGACGGTCTTTGAACACCTTCTGCCATGCTCCTGTCCCCGTCTTGCTCAACCCTCCACATCATTCCTCTTCTGCCCCTTCCAGCCATTCTGTAAATGATTCTAATTTATTTTAATGTGTTTGGCATGTTCTTTTGTTATTTCTTAACAGCCTTTTCCAGCCTACTAATCTCTACTTTCAAAAGTTCCATGACTCATTTCTTCTTCGAAATGTCTGTATCAAGCCAGGCATGGTGGTTGCACACCTGTAATCCCAGCTACTCAGGAGGCTGAGGCAGGAGGAATAGACGTTTGATCCCAGCCTGGGCAACTTAGCGACTTAGCAAGACCCTTATAGATTTAAAAAAATGAAAGAGTTGGCAACGTAGCTCAGTGTCAAAGCACACACACACACGCGCACACAGAGTTGGAAGATGGAAAGGTATTTAAAAGAAGTAACAGGTAAGCAGCGAATTTCCGTCGGCCCTTTCAGTTACTGAGAGCCTGAGAATTGGCTGTTGGCTGACTCTCCTAAGAGACGTCTGAGTGGCTTCTACTTTATGAGCTTCACAGTAAACTTGGGGCGGGGAGGGTGGGGATCTAGGACACCCCTAGACTGTACCCTGAAGCAGACAGAGTCCCTGAGTCTCTCTCCAAACTAAAGCACCAGGACCCTTAGGCAAGGATATCCCAATCAATGCACGGGAAGATGGATTTAGAGTACGTGTAGGAGGCTTGTACACAGACAATTTTGGAATTCTCCTAAATTCAAATTTAACATTATTATTAACAATGTCTACTTTTCATAAACTCTTTACATACTCCCTTAAATTCTTGCAAGAGCCATTGAGTAGAATTATTATTACTTAGCCCCCATTTAACAGATAAGAAACATCAGGCTAGAGGGATGAACTGGCTCACCCGTGTCCACACGGAAATAGAGAAGATGGATTCCGACTGGGACCATAGCTCTCCTATTTCGTGTTGCTTTTCCAGACCTCAGAGTTCAGAAAGAGGAGGTGTAACTGCCTCTAGCTCCCACTAGATTCATACCCTGTGTGATCGTCAGCGCTTCTCTGAGGAAGCCACAGGAGGCCTCAGTGCGCGGAAGGCAGGCAGCGCTCGTTCTGGAAGGGGCAGCGCTCGGAGGTTCTGGCCGGGAGTTCGGGTGGCGAGCACTGGCCACCAGCCACGCCCTGCAGGACTGGGCTGGGACAGCTGCGAGGACCAGGTTTGGAGCATAACTTATGGGGAGAGGTTGTGGGCTTTTGGACAGACAGCCAGGGGACTTCATTTGTATCCCGCCTCTCTCGCTGAGCACATGAATGAATTGGTGGGTCAGGGTCCCTTACTGGGCCTCGGTTTTCTCACTTGTCAAATAGAAAAAATGAATGAAAATGTTCTTGGGTTTCCCTCAATATCGGGATATTGAGGGATAATATCTGGGGAGATGACTTCGCCCTGCATTCCCCGGTGTGTCACTGAGCCTTGCGCAGGGTACGCGCTCGTCGGCCTGCACCCGGGACCCGCGGTTCTGTTCTGTGTGTGCAGCAGAGCAGAGCGCTGGGGGCCGAGGCGAGAGGACTGGCAGGGCGGGTGGAGCGCAGAGCCCTGCGCGCGGGCTCCAGGCGTCCACACGGGGACGCAGCGTGCCGCGGCAGGAGAGGAAGCGCAGCGTCGGGCCGTAGGAGGGCGGGCGAGACGGATGCGGTCGGGGCTGCCGAGCGAGTTCTGCGTGAGTCGTCCGCCTCTCAGGCGTGGGCTCCTCAAAGCGTTTGCCGTTTTCTCCCAGTCGAATGCTTCCTGTTCACAATAGGCTCGCCGTGCCCGGATGCTAGCTTCCGGGGTTCCTCCGGTCCCCACGTCTGGTTGTGTTCCTCCCCGTCTGGCCACCCTTTGGATGATGGAGCAAGACCTTCCTAAGTTCTGAACCCTCGGTCCCTGGAACCGGATGCCTGTAAGTCAGATGTCGGGCGCCTCTCCCAGCATCATCAGCATCATGCCACTACACCTCAAAATCCAGGGGGCTCCCGCGGGCTTCACTCCAAAGGGCACCCTCAGCCTGGAGGGAGAAGACGGACGCGCTAAACAAAAGGAACACAAGCCCCGGAAGGGTCTGCAGACGGAGGCCACGGTTCTGGGGGTAAGTCCTCCTCCCTATCCGGGGTGGGAGGAAATCCACGGGAAATGTGTGCAGACTGCAGACCCACCGTGGGGTCGCAAGATCTTTCCCTCCTTCCAGCTGACTCCAGATTCATCTGCACATGAAACTGGGCTTTATGAGAAGACTGTAACCTCCTCCGTGCTTTCTGTGAACTAATTAAACCCACTGGTCTTTTCCACCAGAATGCTCCGCAATTAGCAAACACATCTCTCCTGGTTTGTCTTTGCTATTGTAGAAATTTTCAATTAAATCATATGACTTTGCTCATTATATATCTTACTTTGAGCTTATGTTTCATTTTGAGATGAGCTAATCTAGATTAATCTCACTGTATGTCCACATGAGTAATATAAGACACTCACGTGGGTCCTACATCATCGCCCCTCATTTGCACGGCTTCATTTTCCATGAGGTTCTGAGTGCCCCTTTTCAAACAACTCCTATTCCTTCCCACATCAAAACCTGCCCACTGCGCCTTCTAAGATTCAGGGCCAATTAACAGCAGGAAACCCTTTATCCCTCAATTTTTTTCCTCAATGACCCCCAGTCTACTGTACACTCACAAGTCCAGCTCCCGCGGGCACTGCTCCAGCGGCCCACTCTCACCCGGCACAGAAATGAAGCTGCATTCTCTTTGCATCTCACTATATTTTCAGAGCCACTTTTTATTTCTTTCTCACATCCCTAGAAACTCCCATCTCAGAAGCTCATGTTACCCTGCTGAGTAATTAATCCACTCCTCTATGTCACTTGCCTTTCAACCTTGCAAGTGAGATCGCTCGCTCCAGGCGAGTCCCCTCCTAACCCAGGGCTGGCTCAGTACTGCACGATGGTGAGCCTCCCACCCTTACGTCCTCGCGGTCCCGTGACCTCCTGTCCTCGGATAGGTCACTCCCTTGGGTCATGCCTGAGCCACGTCAATGCCAATGGCAGGGAGCCTGCCGTTTATTCATGACTCCAGCACCAGCTCTGAACTTCCGAGATCACGCCTGTGACTCTCGGCTGCTCTTTCTTTAACCTTACCAAGACACAGTGATAACGTCCCTTCTCCACAGAACCTTTTCTCTCACGGGCTCGTTTCCCTCCCAGCCCAGCTTAGGTCCGCCAGCTCCCCCTCCTGTTAACTCGCTCACCAGCCTGGCCCTCTGTCCCTGTCACACACTCTGCCAAGTGGAGCCACAGGCTTACCTCCAGCTCGCTGCCATTCTGCCCAGTCCATGCCTGCGTCAGGGCAGCTGACCCTTGCTGAAAACACACACACACACGCACACACACATACGCACACACACACCTCTTTTATGACCACAGCTTCACACAGAGTATTACTGCTGCCTCAACAATGTGCTATTTCTTTCATCGATTCACTTCACCACCACCCCAGAAAACCACCTCACACTCTTACGGCCAAATTATAAGATTCACTCACAGAAAGACGAGATTCCAGAAACAAATGAATTCTTTAACTGATGCTGGCGGGAGCAGCAGAAGCTGACCCCGAACTTTTGTGTCCCCCCTCCTTAATTACACATTTGGAGGCCTTACCAAAAGTCCTTGGTTGCCATGGAAACCGCATTCTTTACCACATCATTTCTTTGGAGTTTTACAAGGTCCTTCTCAAACATCAGGTTAATTAACACAGGGAATGGGGTAAGGGGTACCAGCCTGTGCTAAAACCATTTGTCTCTCCTTTTATGGTTTTATGGCTAACTGGGAAGGAGTCTGAGGAGTGAGTTCATCTATGGGTTAAGCGAGACAAACTGGAGATAAACTGGTGCCTAAAAAGAAATAGAGTCACTTTAGCCATATCAACACCTTCTTTTCCTCAAACCTCTCATCATCCTTCCCTGCTCTCTTCTCCATTGATAACCATGCTTCCTAAAACACTGAGAACATTGAGGTGATCAGATAGTGTCCAAAGATTACCCACATCTGTGCTCAAATATTTATTCCCCTCTCCACTACCGAGAATAAGACGCCCCTCGTCTATCTAGTGATAACGCTCCACTGGTGCACAAGAAGCCATCTTTGATTACTTGTCCCAGCCATCGCCCCCATTCTCTCTGCAGATTTATGGGCAACTCCATGAGCACAGGATCTCATCGCAATTTCTCCCATGGACAGAAATGAACATTTTCAGTTCCCTGACTCCTCCAGCTAGTGCCCCGCTGCTTCTTCTCAGCAGCGCTCCTCCGAAGAGTAGGCGGTCAGCGCCTCTAATTCCTCTTGAGCGATATTCTGTCTTGAATCATATCTAGGGCACTTGTTCTCTTTGTTTCACATTAAAAGCTAATTTCCAGGTCTCCACTACTAACTCTCTTGAACTAGTACAAGTATTTTATTCACTTGACCACCCTCTCCTACTCAAAATATTTTATTCATTTCACTTCTTGGACATTTCTGGTTTTCTCCTTGGCTCCTCTTTTTAGGCCTCCTTCACAGTTTTCTATTTATTTCTCTGTCCTAAACTCGGAGTGCACCAAGATCAACCTTTGATTGTTTCCCTTTCTGTATCTGCTCCAATGGCCTTTCATTAATATGGCTTTAAGCATCATCCTTCACATACACTGGAACAAATAAACTCGAGTCTTTGCTCAGCTCTCTCCTCCAAGCTCGAGCCTCAGGGCCTCAGCCTCCTGTGGAGATCTTCACTTGAATGTCTTCTGAGCGCCTCTCCCTTGGGCTGCCCCAGACCGGAATCTCAATCTTCCCCCAGACCCACTGCTCACACAGTTCTCCCCTGCTCAGGCCAACGTCAGCGCCATCATTTCAGCTGCTCAGGCCGACACCCCTGGCAGCAACCTTCCTTCCTGTCTTTGTCCAAACAATTCCTGCAGGTTTCAGTGTCACAGTACATCTAGAACCTGACTCCTCCGTTTCTACTGTCACTATTCCCTTCCGAGCGGTGCCACCTCCCCTGTGAGTTACTGCAGCGCCCTCCTTACGGATCGCCCAGCCCTGTCCAAGCCCATCTTGACACAACAGGGCAGAACTACACCACATCCTGTGATCCTTTTCTTCAAAACGATCCAACAGGCTGCCCTTTAGCCCAGAAAGAAAAGCAGAGTTGAACAAAAGCCTCCGCAGCCCTACAGTTTGCACCATTCCTTTCATGTGTCCTGGGCCTCTTCGCTCCTACCCCATTCTGCTTTCCACGGAACTTAACTTTAAAAGACATGGCACTACCAGCTCTGCAGCGGTCGTGCCTGGCACACACAGGTATTTAATAAATACTCACTGTGTGAAGGACTGACCTAGCTTCATTTCTTGTGTGTCTGTTTCGCCTTTCAGTTGCAGCATGCGCTGAACGGAGAGTGTGGGCACGGACTCCAGTTCAAACTCACAGGGCTGAGATCTCAGCCTTCCACTTGCCATTCACGCAGGTTGGACACATTCACTCCCTGTGCTGCGTTTGCTTCATCTGTGAAAAGGACGGGAGGAACTTCGCCTCAGATGTAGAAATTGTCCAACAAATGTAATCTATGGTCACAATGGGTGCTATGACAATACCCACTGTTATTAAATTAGATGATGCGTGAAGGAGGGTGACGGACAGCTGTAGACCCCTGTTGCTCTATTTGACTTCGGCTGAAACTGAGCCCTCGCGAACACGCTCTGGATGAGCCGGCTGTCTCTGTTCATCGAGCTCGACCATTGTCCAGGCAACTTTCTCTGTCTACTTTTCAAAGAAACAAACAAAAATGATTTGCCAAATATTTTTTCAAAGTTAAAATGTGCTTACTCTCACTTCCTGATTTGCTAGTTTAACGTTTTCAGCAAGAAAAGACGTGGGTTATGTATCACTTTCTCTCATAACAGGCACATCTTGCCCACAGCCCATGGGGCACCTGCAGCCCCGGGCACCTAGCAAGAAGCCCCAGAAGATCACAAGCTTTTAACATTATTACGTGATGTTTTTTTCCCAATACTGGGGATACCCAGGGCCTTTGCACTGAGCTACATTGCCAGTAAAAATAAAAAATTTATTTTTGATTTGAGACAGGTTCTCAGTAAATTGCTAAGTTGCCCAGTCTGGTCTGGAACTTGCAGTCCACCTGCCTCAGCCTCTCAGAGTGCCGGGATTAAAGGTGTGCCCCCACCGCACTCAGCTCAGTGACACTTTTCATGGCTTTATTCACTGGCTGGTGGGCTCCTTAGGGTTTGACTGTGTGGGGAAGGGCACAGCGCAGCACCGACTCCTCCACCCCCCACACCCCTCATATTCAGTCCAATCAAAATCCACCTGCGTCGGACGTTGGGGGCACACGTGCAGCCTGCCCGAGGCCACACGGCACAGTTACCAATAACAATATTGCAACCCACCTACACATGTGTGCCATGGTGAACACAGGTGTTTATTGTCATCAAGCAGATGTAAGGTTTCTTATTTAATTATCAGATTTGGACTTGTGCTATTTTGTAAATAATTTAAAAGTTAAAATATAAAAATAAAGGAACACTCACTGTGTTATATATGTTATACACAACCCACGACTATTCCTTTGCACTCTTTAAAGCAGCCTGGGCACCCAGAAGGTCCAGCACGCCTGGCTGACAGCCTGCCTGTCAGTTCTTTGTGGCACCCTTTTTTATGAAATGTAAAAAATTACAGCATATTTTGTCCTCTCTATAGCCCACAAGGTGCACTCAGAAACCCCTCCTGTCTCCACGAGCAGCGCTGAGCCCGCCCTCTGTCCGTTGCAGGTCATCCAGATCCTGTGTAGCCTGGTGGTCTCAGGTCCGGGCATCATCCTGGCCTCTGCTCCCTTCTCCTCCGGGCGCAGCCCAGCAGTTTCCAGCTCTGTGACGTCTGGGTTCCCGTTGGCAGGAGGCCTGTGTGTGAGTCGAGGGCTCTCAGAGGGGACAGGCTTGTGAATTCACACTCAGTGCTCAGTCACGGTGCCCCTGTCCCATATCCTGTCCTCCTTTCAGTACAGCTCCTCCTCTGCCCTGCGTAGTGAGGGTCCCAGGAAGGGACTGGCTAGGCCAGCTGGAAGGTGATGCCCCGTGCACATCAGCCCAGCATTTCTTACCCAGCTTTACAGCAGCTTTCTAGAAAAATGGAAGGTTTTTCCCATCCCTCCTTAGGACCACTGGACTCCCTCCATTTAAAGAATTAGCCTCTCCTCAGGTAGCCAATGCGAAGACCATTTTCAAACAATAAAGTGAGACCACTCGTGGGTGCCAGAGGCCTTGAGACATTTAGATTAACAATGATAAGGCTCAGGGGTGCAGAGCAGTCTTGCTGTGTGCTCACAGGTAACCCGGCACACTTGAAAATCTGCTTTTGTTGCCTGTCACCTACCAGCTCATGAGCAAGGGCCCAGGGGGCATTTTCTCCAGAGCAGCTCCAGAAGCCTCACGCCTCCCTCAAAGGATCGGTTCTCTTCCGTAGTCTGCTATACCAAGGAGGCCAAGGTGCACATTCAGGGCAGATGGATTACACCAAGGTGCCATTGCTTTGTGGGTCAGACCCTGTGTGAATGTAAACTGCAACCAGGCAAGAAGGCCCTGCTCCTGCCCCAAGCACAATTCGTCCTTGACTTCTCCACGGAACCTGTGGCCGTAGCCCCCACATGTCCTTAAGGAAGCTAGTGTCAGCTTCTGCTGGACCTTCTTTGTCTCTGACCATCTAATACCCAAGCCACGAACATTAACCAATAATTTCCCTTCCCAGGACACCCTCTTTCTCCCAGCTGGATCCTTAATACCACTGGGATTGAATACTGGCTTCGGAGATTCACGGCGAAGACTTCCCATCCGATCCTCTCCTCCCAGTTTCCTCAACCCCACTCTTTTTCAGGCCACTTCTGCCAGTACACTTTTCTGTGCTGGGCCCCATCAGACTCTTCCCTAAAGGCTTCTTGGGTTGTCCCTGTCTTTCTATCCCTCCAAGTCACCGGTTGGCCTCACTTTCTCCACAGGCCTCCTTAGCACTAGTGATACCCATTAGAGTAATCTAAACCTTCCGAGCATCCGTCCATTCCTCAAAGTCAGTGTAAGCATCCCGAGGGTGGACATTGGGCCTTTCCATCAACATGGACCCACACGAGCTCTACGGTGATAGCTCCCAAAAAGTTTTCCACTGTTACTTCTAATTAAAGGATTGCAAGTAACGTAGTCACCCTATTTTCACAAGATAACTGAACTGACCATTCTCTTTTCTAAACAGTTTGCAGTATCTGGATTTCTCTCAATTATCTCGGGGAAAAAATCAACCAAGCCCTTAGTAAGTATGAGGACCATTGAATCATAGCTGCTTGGAATGGAAAGAACCTCAGAGTTAATTCTTCTAGTTCAAAATCTCTACCGTACATTCTAGGAAAAGAAAGCTCCACACAGACCAGGGAGCCCAAGTTCTTCTGGCTGACCCACTGGCAGAATCAAAAGTAGCGTCTCACTTTTCCCTTCTGAAAGCAGGGCACTCGGGAAGCCCCTTCTGAGATCAGCGTATTCATTTTCCGTGTTATGTAATTGAGAAAACGGAAGCACAGAGTGGAAGGAACACGGATGCGTCAGTGGCAGAGCCGGGACAGGTGCCCAGGTTTCCTGATTCTGAGTGGGGACTCTGGCCCCGTTCACGCGGGGAGCTTTCTGAAAGCCCGCCCCCTGCTCCTGGCCAGCATCAGAGCACGCACCAGTTGCACACACCACCCGCGTGTACTCGCCCGGGGTGGCCGGACCCCGCGTCCTCTTCAGTCAGGACGTGGCTGTCTCTTGAGTCCCTTTTGTGGGTGTGAGGAGGGGAGAGAGAAAGGTTCCATGGAGAGGAACAAGGGCCTTCCTCCTACATTTGCAAGGTGTGTGAGGAAAGCGGTCGGCGTCAGGTACTTGTCATTGTGTTGTTATGAGCAGTGGGGAGAAGATGGACCTCTGCCTCTTGCCCGGCTGCTGAGGGAAACTGAGGCTGTGTGCTTGTCCTGTTAACAAGCATTGCTGCTTTGCTGACTGAAGGTCAGCCCCTCGTCAGTCAGAGGTGTATGTGTGTTAGACAGGTGTCCAGCTTCTCCCGTTTGCTTCCAGCTGTTCTCTGTAGTTGCTTCTTTATGTACAATAAAGCCATAGATCCGGTTTCCCAAAGGGGACCAAAGGCCATATTCACTGGGAAAATGCAGTGACAGTGAGCCCCTCGGGGCAATGAAGGTGATGCTGACAGCAGCCTGCACAGCAGCGGCTCTGCGGCTGGTGCTACAGTCAAGGGACTGGAACTACTCGCCCTAGGGGAGTTGTTCACGCATCCTCTCCCTCGGGGAGCATTTACTAATTACAGCAAGTGATAAACCCCATACTGAGGAGGGACACAAAATGTGCCCACCAGGAGTACGCAGAATAGAAAGGGGAAACAGACCGTCACAGTGCAGGGGACAGAGGGATGAAAGCGTCATGACCAATCCTTCCATGACAGCCTAACGTGGGACTTCTCTTCCAGGCCAAGAGCAGCTTGGTCTCAAATGCAGTGAGCTCTGCCGCTGCCGGGGCAGGCATCTTCCTCCTCACCTACCACCTGGTGGCCTTGGGGACTGCCGCTCAGTCTCGAAATTCAGAACGGGAGTGTCTGTCCTCACTGCCTTACTCGCAGTACTACTACTCAATCTATGAACTCGAGGATTGTCTCCTGGCTGACCTCAGTCTAACTGTAAGTAGTTCGGGGTCGAGTATCCTGTCAGAGAACGCCTCTGTGTCCCCCCTGGCATAATTTCTCCTTCAGCAGTTTCTGCCCTAATGGGTCTTATTGTCTGGGGAAGACAGGAAGAAATTATGTTTAATGAAAAGAAAGCTGTTAGCAGAGATAGTGATATGTGGGATGCATTGTACACAGTCGAAAAATGGAAAGTAAGAAAGGACTGCGGAGGGTCTGACCCTTCAGGGGTCTTTCTTAAATATTAAATAACAAGTGTTCCAGCCTGAATAACTGTAACTCTCAAAAAGCCCCCTTCGCTGAGACAGCATCGTTTTCCTCAACATCGGCAGGAGCACTCCTTGTTATCTGGATTTTGTTTGAATTTGGGATCACCTCTTTTGGATCCCATTCCTGGGGCTGGAAGCCCTTACCTCTCACAGTTACCTATTTTCTGATCATCAGTGAGTTTGAGAGGAAGAGGCGCTCAATCGCAAAACTTGAAACACTGTTGTCATTCACTAAACCATGTGCAGGTAGAGCATCCAAATCCATAATTATGTACAAGGTAGAGCAACTTCAAATAAAGGAGTGAATTTAAAAACTACTCCTTGATCTGTCAAGCTGCAAAAGGTCTAACAGAATCAGACCTGAAACTACCATCTACGGAGATGTCAAAAACCCAGCCTATAACTGCATGTCAAAGAATCCCACAACCATCACTACTTACACCCTTGGGTTATCTAATAATAAAATTATTCTGAGAAATGTGGGAAAAAAAACTCAAAACATGGAACAAACACGGAAGTCAGTAGCCCACAATTGGAGACACTGTAATAATTTGAGCAAGGCTGTAATTTAAAATACATTCTAAATGATTAAAAATACAAAAGCATTTTAAATTAATTTTATTGGTACACTTTGACATACATAATGCTCACATTCATCATAGAGAATTTATACCGGTACATAATATATCTTAATTCTTTTTTCCCATTCCCCTCCCTTCCCTTCAATCCTTCTTCCCCTCTCCCTTTTCAAAACTTTGTTTCTATTGCTTTCCTTCCATTCTTTTTTATGTTTTCATCCTTATTCCCTCCCTTCTCTTCCTCCTCCCCCCTTTCTTGTTCCCCTTCCCATTTGAACATTTTCTTCCTACTTACTAATATATATCATACATTTTGGTCCCTATTTACCCTTTGGGCTTCTCACACAAGAGAAACAATGCCATATTTAAACAAGTGTGTCCAATTTATTTCACTTAAAATTATGTCCTCAAAGTGCATCCATTACCTAAAAATTTCTCAAGTTTATCCTCCTTTAAGACAGTATAGGGGCCGTTGAGATAGCTCAGCGGCATAAGCGCCTGCCTGGCAAGCGCGAGGTGCTGAGTTCGATTCCCGGCACCCACATAGGAAAAAAGGGCCGGTGATATTGCTCGGCAGCAGGGGCGCCTGCTGGTGCACGAGGTCCTGAGTTCAGCCCCCGGTACCCACAAAAAAAAAAAAGAAAAAAATCTGAAGAAACAAATGGTGATATAAAATTTGGGCCTGGCTAAATTAAAAAGAACACAGTGTACTAAGATAAAAATTTTAAAATATGAGCAAGAGGTAAAATAAATGGAAACTTCAGTGGTATGCACAGGTTCAACCTGCATCTAACTTGAGTTCCAATAGGAGAATATGGGGAGGGGGAGGGTATTAAAAGAAAAAATTGATAATTTTTTAGAATTAAAGAAAGATATGAGATTTTGCACTGAAGCAATACCCTGAGACCTCTGCAAGATAAATAAATAAAATACACACTTCGAAATACCGCAAATAGGGCCGGTGAGGTGGCTCAGCGGCATAAGCGCCTGCCTGGCAAGCTCGAGGTCCTGAGTTCAACCCCCGGTATCCACATTAAAAAAAAAAAAGAAAAGAAAAAAAGAAATACCGCAAATAAAAAGCACCAAAGACAAAAAGGAAATAATGACAGCAGCTGAAGGTAAAGGGAGATGGCACTCGTCAGTCTCGTGTGGGAGACGAGGTCTGGAGACATGGAGAGGTCTGGAAGGGAGCGCGGAGGAGGAGTAGGCGGCTTCCCACCCCCGCGGTCTCCGGTCCGGGCAGGGCCGGGTCGGGTCCCCACATCCATGTCCCCTCGCAGCGCGCGCTCCTCGTGATGCCACCTTCGCGGCGCTGGAGCTCCTCCTGGCTGCCTACGCTTCCGACTTCTGGTGCAGACAGATCTGCTCTGCCGGGCCTGGGGTGAGTGCACCGTCGTCTCCCCCGGTGCCTGCCTGTCCCAAGTCTGAGCGATGACGGTCCGGGCCCACGAAGTGGCACAAAGACGCATCAGTGATTAGTCATGAGATGCCTGTGGAAGGTACTTCTGCAATGAAACAAGCGCGAAATGAATGGGCTCCTTCATGAGGGTGCTGCGGTCATCGGCATGAGCGGGCACTATGGGGCAGGAGACCCGCTGGAGACGGGCTTACTGCGACGCGAGCTGGCTCTAGACACCACCTAGCGCGGCCCTCGTGGGAGAACTAGGGCTTGCGTGGGTTCACACGGAGAACGAATGGTGCGGACTGGCGGGCGGAGAGGAGAACGTGGCGCACACGGGCTCTCGCCGCGAGCGCCTGCCCCCTAGAGGAGCCCCACAGCCAAGCCGCTGGCCAGTCTGACAAGGTTTTACCAGGACTTCCGCATTCCGTTTATGCTTTCCTTACTTCCTCTTAGCTGTTGACATTATAATTTTAAAATGTTTTTATTTCTCCTAAAAGTTACAACAAAAAAGAAAATCTTTATAGGGTCTGGATGAATTATGATTCAGCTGTGATCCTATTAGAAAAATAGCAAAATGATTACCAGGCTGGGGAATAGCATTTGTTTGAACTAATACCGCTGCAATCATATATTATGGTAAAACTGGATGAAATATTACTATGCAAAATTTGAGGATGGGATATATTAAAAATATGTACTCAAAATTCCCTCCACGATCAAAGTTTAAAAGCCACTAACAAATTTTATTTGTATTTTGGGTTTCTTATGTAAGAGATGAACAAATTAAAAGATAGATAATAGGAAACAGGGAGACAGATCTTTTGCAAATGGGAAAGGGACCAAGAGATGCAGGGAAGGGAGAGAGAGGGAAAGGAGATGAAAAAGGAATTAAGATGTATTATGTACAGGTACCAACTCCACACAAGGGATGTAATCATTATGTACTGCAAACATGAACTCACATAAACAGTAAAAAGCTTCTAACAATTTTTATCTTTTCTAGAGTGCATTTTCCTTGCTTCCATCGCAAGATTACATCCAACATGTCAAGAATTCTTCAAAGTTCTGGGTGTGAGTTATGCTTGGCTTAGAGGAAAAAGGAGAAACCCAGTGACTAGACTTCCCCAAAGTCTCAGCTATTTAAAACACGGAAATAATCTTTGAAATACAGAAGCTTTCATTTTGTACTTTCAGTATGAATCACTTTGAGTCAAATCATTCTGAGTCATTTTATTGCTCGCAAAAATTATTTCCCAAAAGCACAGCTCAGTAAAATTATATCATCCACTTTCCCAGAATGGTCCTAAACTTCATTACCTTCTCTAGGAACTACTGTGTTGGAAGAGAACGTGTGTGTTCTTGTGCTGGGTTGAATTAACTAAGCATGTGGCTCTCCATCCCTACTTCTGTGTCACGTTCACACTCATATTGCGTACATATAGACCTTAAGAACTCGAAGAGCATTTTAAGTGCTTTAAAAATATATGACTCACTGCTGTCTCATTTAATGACTTTATGCTTAAATATTTAGATTCAAAGATTGTAATTCATTGTGATGCTCCCCGATCCAAGTTGTAGATTAATAAGAAACTAGAAATAGAAATAGTCTCAACTATTACTGTATCAGGGAAACCAAAACAGCCCACCTAATAAACGAGTTCCTAGTTCTGTTCCCTGTGTGCAGGACTTGGGTCCTGTCTAGGAGGAAAGTGTTCAGCAGAAATGCACATGTAGGTTTTCCACACATACAAAAGTCATCGGGCTGTAGCACACAAAGGAGTCCCCAAATGAAAACTGTGCAATGCCTATAAGGGATAGCACAGAGAAATTACACTTGTGGCAGATTCAGACAACGGAGTAATATATAGAAACGTGGGGGAGCGCATAGCTGTTACAGCCATGTCTGTCATATAGAGCAATCCCACAGACATAATTCCAAGAGGAAATAACGCACATACAAGAGTACATATACTGCACAAGTCTATGAATATAAAGTTTAGGTGCAGGAAAAACTAAGATATCACGTTAGAATCAGGGTAGTGGGTCCTGACTTTTGAGGTTAGATTGAAGTGTCAGAGGGTCCACCTTTGAGGAGCTTGAAAGTCAGAAGTAGGGGAAAGGCAGGGCCTGGCAATAACAACCTAGCTGAAAAGATAAAATGAGATGAATTCCGAAATATCCAAGATAGAATTATAGGCTTCTCCTTTGAATATCAATGCATCTTTCCCAAAAACCAGCATGAAAAAATTACATATGAAGACAGCCCTTTGCTACCATTTTAAAGGGGATATATCTATATGTGCTACTAGTCAGCCCAAAATCTCATCCAATTTTCTAAAATGGAAGTAAGGAGTGGTAAAATATCTGGGCGTGAATAACATATTAACATATTAGTTTGAAAGTACTATATGTGGTACTTGATTCTTTCACAATTCTGGTCACATGCCAAGTTGGACAAGAACTGAATCAAATTCAATGGTTAGGTTCAATGTTGACCTTATGGGGCAATTTGATTCAGTTTTCACCCAGTTGGGTTTGCAACCAGAATCTTGGAGAGAAGTGAGTTCGTGAACCCAGGTACCACTGTACTGTGCTTCCTTCATCACCAAATAATCCCAGTGGTTGGTTTCAAGGAGGTGATTTTTTTGCAGTGTGTGTCTACAGCACCCTGTGAGTGCATTTCCTTTAACTGACAAGGCATGATTTTTAAACTTCCCTACAAGAGTCTGATGATTTGTCAGTTCTGCTTAGAATTTAATTATAAACTTGCCCCACAGATTGCTCAGTTTAGGGGGAGTGGGGACTGACGATGCATCCCGTGCATGTACCAACTACCCAGAATGAATATAAGCATTGTATGTCACAGACATGAACTAAGAGACAATGAAAACAATAAAGATGAAAATGGGGGAAGGGAATCTAGATGGAGGGGGTGGGTGGGGTGGGAAAGGATTAAAAAGAATCAAGATGTGTTATGTACATGTACCTTCTCCATAAGGTGAATGTAAACATCACGTACTACAAACACGTGATAGGTAGGTAGGTAGATAGATAGATAGATAGAACATTACTTTGCCCTTGATAGTAAATAAATAAGTTTACCCAAATAGAAACTGGCAGGAAAATGCCATATCGAGAATTATTTCCCTTCTCTGAAAAGTAGGTGTGAGAAACAGATGTTTTCCATCGGGAAAATCTTCGTGGAGGAGGCAGTGCAATTACTACTATTCACTCATGGCTGTCACCGGTGATCTTGCCCCCAGGGGACACTTGGCAGTGTCTGGAGACCACGTTTTGTGTGTCCCAGCTGTGGCCGCACAAGGTAGCATCTGGAGAGCAGAGGCAGTGACGTGGCTGAGTGTCTCACCGGACACAGAACCACTCCTACGACCGAGAATCACTGGATCCAAATTCCTTGAGAAGCCCTGGTACCTGTGATTGCCACAAATTAGGAAATACTCAAGATCATAATTGTATATATTATTTTTAGTTATGTGAGACTATTTGCCTTCATGATCTAATAGTTAAAATAATAACATACAGGAATATAAAGGATTAACATGAAAAACTGAATTCCAAATGTTGCTTTAATTAGTAGCTACAAAGACTAAACAAAAAAGCACTTACATAGAATACTTTTACTCTTCTTTACGAAACTAAAATATCCTCTATTAAAGTGGCAACTATATCTGGTCTATTTTTTGCTCACTGTCAATTTTTTACCTAACTTGAAAATACAGAGTGTGGCTCGTAAATGTTCTTGTCAGACTACAAAAGACAGCAATGTAAGGTGATAGGTCTATTAACTGGTTTGATTGTAGTAATTTCACAAGGCTTGCATATATCAACACATCATGCTGTCCACCATACATGCATATAATTTTGTTAATTGGACCTCAATAAAGATGAAAAAATCACCACAGTTGACTATCAATTGTTATGCTACTAAGGAATATGGTCAGACAGTAACTTAGACAACTTGCTGTTTCATGTTGTGCTTACCACATGTTTACTCACAGAGTCTTCTATGTGACCACTTCCTTCTCCTGGGAGAGGAGGCTTGGGGGTGCTCTAGAACTCCCAGGTTCTCTGACTCAATGGCTGAGGTTCTGGGGTTCTAGTGCTGAGGAAAGAAATCACTAAGGGCATTGCAAAGGACTCCATGTGACACTGGGGAGAAACAGACCATGGTTTTGCCTGCAGTGTCCCCTCCCTCCTTCTCTTAATAGAGCTCTGCCACAGAATCATGCAGCCACCACCCCCGGAGCAGAGAGGGACCCATGTCGTCACTGTCCACCCGAATGCACACGTGTTGGTTGGCTTTCCCTACGCACCACACAGCTCCCTGCTCGAATTCCTGCGGGGAGAGCCGAAAGTTTTGGGGGTGAGTTCTCTCCAGTCACAGGTCTTCCGGAGGGGACAGAATTCCTTTCTCCGTCTTTTTTTGCAGAGATATCATTGTGCATGACTTTCAGGGAGGGAGTTGATTCTTCCTTCCGTTTCCTCCTTCACCCTTCGTCTTCACTGTACCCTTGAGCCACAGCGGTATGTCTAAGTCAGTTCCTTATAGTAGGAAAAACTGGGTCACCGTAGAGGAGCCAGTAGTACCGCTTCCCCTGATCTCAGTAAGTAGGGGAGCAGTGTAGACAGTGCCCCACGCTGGGCATAAGAGTGACTCACTACTCATTGTGGGGTCGTGGGGGTGTGGCCTGGGAGTACAGCTGCAGCCAGTGGAGAAGTTGAGCCCTAGAAGAGCCTCCAACCATGGGGCCGCACCTCCCTGCAGAGTCCTGGCTGGCTGGGTCTTTGCCACGTAGGGTCAGGTCGATGGATGAAGGGGAGATGGAGACACAACATGCGCCCCAACTTCTCCACTGTGACAGACTTTGTAAACATCTACAGAACCGAAATGAGCCTAATTCCAAAAGCCTGACACAGCTGGGCCTCCAAATCTGCAGGCTCCATCACCAAAATTCAACCAACCGTGGATCAGAATGGAAACTGAATCTGTACTGAAAATGTAGATTTTCTTTCCTTGTCACTGTTCCCTGATCAATGCAGTATAATGACTGTTTACATAGCGTCCACACATTGTGAGTCACCTGGATGGGAAGGGGATCTGGGGATGGGGGAGAGGACAGGAGGGAGGGGAGGGAAGAGGAGGTGAAAAGGATCAAGATGCGATCTGTATATGGACTAATTCCTCACGATGAAAGTGCTTATTGTGTATCACAAACATATACTAGTAAAATAATTACAAATAAAAATTTAAAAATAAAGCATATGGGAGGATGTGGTGACGATACCTGCATACGCTGTGCCATTTTCTAGAAGGGACTCCAGTGTCTTCGGAGTTTGGCAGCACGGTATTCTCACAGGGTCTTGAACCAATGCCCAGGGATACTGAGGCACAACTGTGTTCCACGCGGAAAATGCGAAGGCAGCAGGTTGTGAGGAGAACAATCACCAGAGGCTAGTGCTATGGAAGGGGGAAAGAGGTGAAGTTTGCAATCCCCATCCTCAAGAAGTTTGCATATCTGTAATACAGTTTGGTCCTCATTTACACTTTCAGTTTCTCACACCAGAGAAACAATCCAATATTTACACGTGTGACTCTGATTTATTTCATTTAAGAGTATGGTCTCAAGGTGCATCCATTTACCTAGAAATGTCTCAGGTTTATTTTTCTTTATGGCTGAGTAGTTCTCATATATATCACATCTTCTTTATCCATTCATCAGTTGATGGGCATTTGGGCTGTTTGGAAATGTTCAAATGGGAAGAACTAAGAGGAAAGAGGAGGAGGAAAGGAAGGAAGGGAAAGGAAAAAAATGAGTAAAGAGGGGGAAAAATGGAAACAAAGCTTTTGTAAATAAGAGGGATTGAAGGGAGGGGAGGGAAATGGGAAAAAAAGAAGAATCAAGATATATCATGTACAGGTACAAATTCCCTATGATGAATGTGATCGTTATGTGTACCTAAAATGTACCAATAAATTTAATTAATTTTTTTAAAAAAGTAGTTTATAATCCAGCCATGTAGCCAAGTATTGCAAGGGCAAGTAGGAACACCAAAATGACACCCAGGATTTGGAGGCAGATTTATTTACGTCGACCGGCAGGCACTGATCGGGACCATTCCCAGAACATCAGGCCCCATCTCTGGTGGTCTAGGGCTTACATGAGATAAGCAAGCAGATGTACAGAGGCAGAATGCCTTGTCAATTGGGGATTGGTTTATACAATGTGCATCATATTAACTGGGAAACTACACAAAACACATTCAAAACATTCAAATAAGCCAGGTGTGGTTTGGATTCACTTTGTCCCTCAAACTTGGAGGTGCTGGGAGCTTGGTCCCCACTGTGTTGTTGAGGTGGAAACCTGTAAGAAGCATGGCCTTGCAAAAGGGCCCATATGGGATGGAGCTGCAGGCAACCTGGGAGTGGCTGGTGGTGGGGAACGAGCCTTCAGATGGGAGGCGCGCAGCAGGGCAGGACCGCTGACCGGACGCACCTTTTCTCCTCACAGGCCGTCCAGATCCTGCTTGCTCTGATCACTGTGGGCCTTGGAATTATACTGACAGTCAACTCCACCCTATTCTCCAAAAACTTTCCCCTCGTCTTGCTCACAGCCTATCCATTCTGGGGACCCATCATCGTAAGTATCGTCTATTAGCAACCTTTGAGAAGTTGCTGTGGAGACTGGTGTAAACTGAGTCAAATCCCAGGAAATTGAATTTATAAAAGTACCCCCTCACCCCCCACCAGAAGGCCAAAGAGCAGCCCCTCCGTGGCAGCAGCAGTGACTCCGTCTGGTCACCGCGCCCCCTCACCAGGTAGCAGCCACTCCTAAGTGCACAGTGCTTCGAGGTCCCCTTATGTGACTGGTCCCTCACTGCTTCTCGCCACCCATCAGAAATGTTAAACAGGCAAATATCCTACTTTCTACTTTGCAAATAAGGAAATGAAGCTTGAGAGTGGGCAATGATCTAAACATGTCTACCTGGTACTCTTGAAACACAGACTCTCATAGCTTAAGAATTTTAAGATTATTCTAACTCCCTTCTCAGCCCAGAGACAGGCGTATGAGTGTCACTCAGGTAATAATAGAGCCATGAACGTCATTCTCAGCAGTGCTATTTCCACCCAGTCACCAGAGCCTTACTTCCTAATCTTGTGCCGTATATTTAAGGGTAGACTCTTTAAAGCTGCCCACATTGGAACACACACTCACAAAGGGTCAAAAATGCTGTGTTTTACTTGCTGTTGTGTTCTCAAAACTCAGAAAACTACTTGAGGCACAGTATGGAAATGTTATTGTCAAACAGTTAAGTACATCACCAGTTAACTTTTGTCTCTTGTCATTTTAACAGTTTATTTTCACCGGGTACCTCACGGTAAACGATAAAAAATCAAAAAAACTGGTAAGTCGCTCTTGTGACTTCTGAGTAATTTGCAATCTCCTACTTGCTCTACATCATCTTTACATGTGAAGCCTTTGATACTAAGGTATCTCTCTGGAAAATATGCATCGAATTTGTAGGTCAGATCATTCCTATTTGCCAGTGCCACTGTTAGCCCTGCCTTCTTACACCAGCTCGTATTCCCCTGGTCAAGTAAATGAGAATAGTTGCTTATCTGCTTATTGGAAACCATTCTACATCCCTCTAACTAAGTGTGTGTGTGTGTGTGTGTGTGTGTGTGTGCTGTTGGGAGCCAACCAGGACTTCACACATGCTACACAAGGATGCTACCACTGAGCTGTACCCAGCCCCTATGCAGTATGAAATTGGGAGTAATATTGACCCTTCCCTTCCCCCAGGGAATCATTAACAAGATTTGAAGATGTTTGTGATTGTCACGGCTGGGTGATATTGGCATCCAGTGGGACGAAACCAGGATGTTTCTGAGCATCCGAAATGCACAGGAAAGCCTCCAAGCACAACGACAAAAAAATTATCTGACCAAAAATGTCTATCATGCCAAGGTTCAGAAACTGTGCTCCAACCAGAATGAATCCCAGGAGCCCAGTAATTCTGCTACCAATGCCAAACCCCTGTCCCAGCAAGAAGGCAGAGAAGGCTGTGGGTACTGGTGCCACACAGCACTGGGTCAAGGCCACCACCCATGGCTGTGTCAACATGACGGGAACAGCCCCTACTTGCAGAAGTTATGTTGAGGGTTTAATCAGATGCTAGCCTATAAAAAGACATGATGATACTTTAATGTTCACACTCCCTTCTAACTACTCTGGTCTTGTGTAAGTCCTGGAGATGTGGGCCTTCTCTCTCACCTTGATTCTGTTTTGGATAAGTCCCCTGTCCATTTCCTCTACCAAGGGTTACAAACCATAGAGAAGTTCTTGGGGGATGAACACCCCGAACTCCACTTGTGAAAATAAATACTGATAACACAGAATGCTGTTCTTTCTGTGTTGACTTCCATGCTCAGATGAAAAATAGACTAAGGTCAAGGCAAACATATCCCTCACTCATGGAGAGCCATGACAATGGAGTAGGCAGGATTGCATGGGGACAGGGTGCTGGACTGAGCAGCAGAACCCCTGGATTTCCATTACAGCTCGCCCCAGCCCACAGCTGTGGAATTGCTCACAACCACTTATTCCTGAAGCCCATTCATCTGTAAAACAGTAATAACGAGTGTCCTTCCTTAAGTCGCAAACCTGTAATAAGGATCGGATGTGGAACAGGCGGGGCCTGCTCTCTGAAAGGCACAATAGACACGAGCACTGCCCATCCAGGGACCTTAGTCCCTGAGGTGTCTTGTGAGAGGCAAGACCAAGTCTGCCAAAAATGCTCTCAGTGTAGATCTCAGTTTAGGGTAAACACTAAGTCAGAAGTAGATCTCCAGATGCTGCCACACTGAGCCATGGCACTCCAGGAAGGACCGGCCGTCTAAACGCATCTCGGCATTTCCCATCACAGCATGTGTGACCCAATCAATAAAGACGCAGTAAATATCTGCTGACTTGAGACATCAGGGAGGGGTTGTGTGTTTTTCCCTTAAAGAGCAAGTTGCTGCTGGGAATGCATATGAAGAAAGGAATAAGGTGCTCCTCTTCTTCTGAAAGAACCCAGACATATGTGCTCCCATTGTCCTAAAAGACAATGGGAATGAGTTGAGCAATCTGAACTCTTGATGGCTTCCCTCCGAGACACTGAGAGCGATAAAGGACACCTTTAAAGCCCAGTCTAAGCTGAGCATCTTCACAGATGCCAGTGATTCCGCTGGCTACTGTTTGAATCCTCCAAGGAATGGATGCAAAGCCACAGAATGGCAGGAGGTCAATCCCTGGTTCACATCTGTGTCGTTGTTGTTGCTGCTGCTGTTGTTTAACCTCTGGACCCTAATGCAGTGCCCGGCACATATTTGGGGCATAGTAAATATTTATGAAATAAATTAATACCACCCTACAGTTAGGTAATGTTATCCTCATTTTTAAAGGTAGAAATTGAAATTCTAAGAGATAATTGGTACAAGGTTCTAGTGAAATCGGGACTCAAAAATCAAGTATAATTTCCATTGTACTTGACATTTCTAACACACCACACCACTTCCAGATCATGAGATGGTTTACTGAGATAAAAGTGAACATTTTCTTTAGCATAACCACAGAGTATTCTTGGACCATTCTGGAACTTAGTTTCTTTTCTGACTTCAAGGAATCAGAACTTAAGCCTTCTATCTTAGTAGCCCAGTGGAGCACTTCATTCCTGGGAAGTATCTAGAAAGAAAAATGCACTGAGAATTTATTACAAGTCATTTTCTGTTTGGTTCAGTTTTTATTTATTTTACAATGTTTAAAAACAATTTTCCAGAGGCAATCCGTCAAGACCATGAACATCACCAGTTCCTTGGCTGCAGCAGCTGGGATAATTCTCACCATCATCAGCTACACACAAGAACACAATTTCTGCCAGAAGCCTTCCCTCAACGGAACATGTCTTATAGGTAGAACGCTTCTCCTTGTAAGTGATTCTATTTTTGTATGAGGAATTTGCATAATAGTATCTGAACTGCCTCCAGCATGCGATGGTGAATTAAAAATTTTTTTTGAGACAGGGTCTCACTATGTAGTTCAGGCTGGCCTGGACTTACTACATGGTCCAGGCTGGCCTGGAATGCACAGTGATCCTCCTGCCTCACCCTCGCAGTGCCACAATTACAAGTATGTGCCACCATGCCCAGCCTGCTGCATTAATTTTTATTCTAATAATTGAAGCATCAACATTCGAAATGACTGTTGAGAAGCATATTGTGGGACAATGGTGAAGAAGGTGCAGGAGCCAGATTCTCTGGACTTAAATCCTGGTTCTGTCTCTTGAAAGCTTGCGACCTTAGTTTGATGCTGTTAAACATAGGCTCAAAATACCCCCAAAACTCTCTAGCACATATCCTGCCTTCCATGTAACATTAACTCCAGCCACTTCCTGGAATCCCTTTGTGTATGAAGTCCTCCCTGACCCGGGATCTAAGACCAGGACCTTATTTCTGCCTTGAATGCTCCCACCCCAGGGCTCACCAGCTCCCTCCTCTCTGATTAACTCACCTTCATCTTCCACTTAAAGCTCAGGTCAACACCACTCGGTTTACCCCTTCTGCACCTCACCTCCACGCTCAGACAGTCAGATCCCCCATTACCAAGAGGCACAACTCGCAATATTTCTTGGTAGTAGCTATCACAATTTCCTGAAGTAAATAATCAATTATTTGTTATTGTCTGCCTCCTTTACTATGATGTAAGTTCCACAAAGACCCATACCAGGTCTCTCTTGCTCAATAACCGAAGTCAGGAAATTGCACACAGCACAGTTTTCAGACATTTCAGTTTCATCAACCAGTGGTGACTGTTGTCGCTTTTGGATAAACTGCCAGGGAACAAGATGCAGAGGTAGTCATCTGCCCAAGGTTAAGTGTGACCTTGGACCCAACTGAGCCCAGCTTGTTCTGTCTCCGGAGTTTAAGCTTTTTGGACACCATGCCGTGCCATGCCGCCTCCATCTAAACCTCGCCTTAGCAGAGTGTGCAGCTCGGAAAACTGCAGAGCACATCCAGCCCGCCGACACAGTCTCTTCCACTCACATGGGCAAATAACATAGCGGGGAATTTTCCCTTCAAAAAATAGGTATGTCCAGCTTCCTCCAGGAAATAATAATAAAATGAAAGCAGGTATCCTGGCGCTCCTATTCCCAAGTAGCAACAACTGGCTGGAATTGAGTGAAGGCTGCTGCCTCTGAATACCGTTCCTCTCACTCCAGGTACTGTCTCGGCCCCGTGGGCATTAGCGTTTGCTGCCCTTGCCTTATCAGAAAGATAGGAAATTCGTGTAATGTCTACGATATGAGTTTTCTCAAATTTGGTCATACAATGTAGGGGTTTCGTGGCTTTTATCTTGAAGAGGATACCACTTTCATTTCATTTCTCCTCCCCATGTACAGGGACTCTTGTCGATCTTATTCATCATCAGCATCGTCAAGTTCAGCATCTCTGTGACTATCACATCCTTCAGAAGCAAGTGCTGGACACAGTCAAATGAGGTACGTTCAATGTTTCAAGAATGGATTGCTTGGGCCGGTGAGATGGCTCAGCGGCGTAAGCGCCTGCCCGGCAAGCGCGAGGGCCCGAGTTCGACTCCCGGAACCCACATACGAAAAAGGGGCCGGTGATATCACTCAGCGGCATGGGCGCCTGCTGGCGCACGAGGTCCTGAGGTCGACACCCCGGTACCCGCAAAAAAAAAAAAAAAAGAATGGATTGCTTGAGGATGCTCTAATGTGACTTCTGGTCTAGAAGTGGACAGCGTAGCATGTGACTGTGCTGAGCTGACCCTTCGGAACTAAGGAAGGTTGCAGGGAGGGGGATCTGAGATGGATTCCTGGGATGTGGAGAGCTTATTCCTGGGTTGTTGTAAAAGTGTGAGCTGATTTCCTCACCAGAGAGGAAGTGGAGAGCAAAGCACGAACAGTGACGCTGAGTACTACGAACAGTGACGCTGAGTACTACGAACAGTGACGCTGAGTACTGCTCACCATAAACACTGTCATTCTTGTTTACCAGATGCTCACTGTGCCACGCATGGTTCTAATCATGGAGAGCCAACTCAAGGCCAATATGGTAACGCTCTTAGGTTACGTATGGAGAAACAAACATGCGGAGGTTAGACCACCTTGCCAGTGTCACAGAGCACCAGGATTCCGGCTCGGGTGATAGGACTCCAGGCTCTGCTCTCTCAGTTACAAGTATCAGTCCAGGCTCTGTGTTTGGAGGGATGCTATTTCTGGAGGGTTTTTTAAGATCCACTTCATATAAGTATAATTTACACACAATAACGTGTACCCATTTAAAGTCTACCATCCACTGAGCTTTGACAAATTCTAAGCACCTCTTTAGCAAGTGATAGGGCGTCCTTATCAGTGCAAAAATGTTCATCTCCGGAATCGTTTGCAGTCGAAGTCTTCGTCACCTAGGTTAGGTCTGACTTTCCCAAGTTCACGGACATGGAATCACGAAGAAGGACTCTGTACATCAGCTTCTTTCACAAAGAAACCTGTTTTTGAGATTCACCTCTGCTGTTGCCTCTATCAAACCCCATTTGCTTTATGCACGAGTACCCCACAATTTATGTTTATCTCTTCACTGATATTTGGATTGCTTAAAGTTCGAATTATAAGTTGCTAAGACTTTTGCGTTCACATCTATATGGGAAAGTATGACTTAATTTCCCTCAGAGTGTCATATCTAGGATTTGATTGCAAGATCAGGTAGTAAATGGATGTTTATGAGAAAACACCTAACAGTGGTTTAAAGTAGCTGTCCCATTTTCCATTCTTATTAGCCAATTATGAGAGGTATAGTCACTCCCCGTCATCACAGACGCTTGACACTGTCAGCTGTATTACTTCGCAGTTCGAATGAGTGGGTGTATCTTATTGTATCTTATTGTATAGTTTCAATTTACATTGCCCAAATCACTAGTGATGGTAAGACTTCAGCTGTAAATTTACCACCCATTTGTACATTTTCTTGTGAGATGTCTCTGTTTAAATCTTTAACTGACTTGATTACTCTGTTTTTCCACTTCCCTTTCTTGTGGTACTAGGGGTTGAACCCAGGACCTTCACACTGATCAACATTTCCAATCCTTTTGACTGTTTTCTTTTGACACAGGGTCTCACTAAGTGGTTAAATTGCCCAGGCTGAGCTAGAACTTGTGATTCTCCTGCCTCAGCCTCCTAGGGTGCTGGGATTATGGATGTGAGCCACCACACTCAGCTGGATCATTTCTCTTCTTCTTGAGTCATAAGAGTTTAACTGTTTCTTAGTCCAAGTCCTATTTTTCAGATATGTATTTTGTTAACATTTTCCTCAGCCCACTGCTGGTCTTTTCATTTTCTTTTTTCTTTTTTGAGGTTGCTAGTGCATATTAGTTATACAGAAATTGAGTTTCATTTTAGTATACTGGTGCATGCAGACAACATACTTTGATTCTCTCCACTACTCCATTATTCCCCTCCCATTCATCTCTCCTCTTCCCCTAATCCATTTCTTCATCTCTAAAGTCTTCCTTCTACTTTCTTGTCATCTCTCCTTTTTTTTTCCTCTAAATGCCTTTAGATTCTACATAGGAGGGGGGAAAAGTGATATTTGACTTTCTGAGTCTGGTTTATTTCACTTCACAAAATGGCCTCCAGTCCATTGTTTCCCTGCAAATGATATGGTTTTGTTCTTCTTTATGGCTGAATAATATTCCATTGTGTTTATATACCACCTTTCTTTATCTATTCATCTATTCACAGGGAACTAGCCTGGTTTCATGGCTTAGCTATTTGTGAGCTCCAAAAGAAACATGGGTATGCAAGCATCATTACAATTTTTTATCTTTAATTCTTTGGCGAATAAATCAAGAAGTGGTACAGTTGGATTAAATTATATCTCTGTTTTTCAATTTTTGAGGAACCATACTGATTTTCATAGTGACTCTACTAGTGTATATCACCCAGCAAACAGTGTAGAGAGGTTTCTAGAGCCTACGTTCTCACCAGTGTTTATTGTTTTTTGTATTCTAGATGATAGTCACTCTGACTAGGATGAGCTAGAATCTCAATATAGTTTTGATTTGCAGTTCCCTAACAGCTAGAATTGTTGTCATATATTTATTTGCCATTTGTACTTCTTTGGAGAAGTGTCTGTTCAATTCATTTACCCATTAATTAATTAGACTATTTGATTTTTTGGTGTTAAGTTGTTTTTTTTTTTTTTTGTGGGTACTGGGGGGTCGACCTCAGGACCTTGCGCGCCAGCAGGCGCCCATGCCGCTGAGCGATATCACCGGCCCCTTTTTCGTATGTGGGTTCTGGGAGTCGAACACGGGCCCTCGCGCTTGCTGGGCAGGCACTTACGCCGCTGAGCCATCTCACCGGCCCTGGTGTTAAGTTTTTTAAATTCTTTGTATATTTTTGACATTAATCCTTTATGGAAAGAGTAGACGGCAAAGATCTTATCCCACTCTGTAGGCTTTTTACTCTACTGATTATTTCCTTGGCTGTGCAAAAGCCTTTTAATTTGATGTAGTCCCATTTGTTGATTCTTGCTAACCTTTTTTCATTTTCTTAACAGTTTATTTCAAGTAACAAATATGATTAAGATCAACTTATTTTTATGGTTAGTTCTTTTTCTGCTCTAATAAAATTTTTCCCAAATCCCCAAAATGACAAAAATTTTCTTCTATATCTTTGTATAGCAATATTATAGTTTTAGCTCTTATCTTTGGGTCTATGATGCATTTCAAGTTAACTTTTGTGTACAATTATGGGGTAAGGTTTCAATTAATGCACAATCTCCTCCTGGAGATATCCAGTTGTTTTCACACCATTTATTGAAAATGTAATCTTTTCCTCCTGTTACCTTGCCAAATTTGCTGAAAAATAACCACTTATTTAAAGGTTTCTTTTGGACACTTTATATTGTCCTACTGGTCAACACATCTACGTTTATACACTATCTTAATTTCTGTAGCTGGAGAGTCATTCCTTTGAAGTCTGTGTGGAAGCCTCCCTGGCTCTACAGCTCCTGCATTTCATATTCCAGTTATAACCAGCTTCATGTCAATGACCCCCAGGCTCTCTTGGACCATGGCTGAAGCAACCTCTGAGCCCCATAATGGCTGAATATAGTGACATGACTTCCAGGGAACCAACTCCCTAGGCATCCCTTCTCAAGCAGTGGTCCCAGGGTCCTCTCTTCTCAATTGAATGGTTAACACTTCTGCACCTTTGTGATGGGTTTTGCTGATCCCTGAGATGATCTCAAGACAGCTTTCTTCTTGTCCCTGTACACAGTACTAAGTTCCGTTTTAGTGGTGCTAATCTCTTGAGTACTGCTTTAGCCCCAACATTACACATTGTTCCTACTAGTCGAAAGTTAAATTTTTCACTTTCTGTTCTGTTTTCCCCCCATTCTCACTAACTTGGCTAAAAGTAGCCACTAGTATCTATGCTACAGCCTTAATGTTGGGCTGTCTTGAAATTTCCTCAACCAGATTGGTCTACCAACTTTAATGTCAGCCTCCTGCAAAGTCTCAGGACATAAGCAACATGTAGACAAATTTTCTACCAGAGTGTAGCATCCATGTCCTTTAGTCCAATTGCCAATAGAGTCCTTGTTTTCAACTGAAACCTCCTGAGCCTGGTCTTTATTGTCCACATTTCTATCACCATTCTGGTCTGCTGAGCTCCACACAGAATCATCCATCAAGCTCCTCATACAGCATTTTATGACTTCTCTAGACCACACCTCTAAATATTTCCAAACTCCTCCCACAAACCAGTTCCAAATCCTTCCGAACATATGGTCAGATACTGTCACAACATAGATCCATTTCTCTGGTGCCTGTTCTCTGTATTAGTAAGCATTCCACTGACTGGAACACAATACCTGACACCCACAACTTAAAGGAAGAGAGACTTAATGTAGCCCACAGTTTCAGGAGATTCACTACATGGTTGGCAAGCTCCAAGGCAAGAACATCATGGTGGAAGGGCATGGTGAAGAAAAGCTGCTTAGCTCACAGTAGCCAGAAAGCAGAGTAGGGTTGCAGCACCAGAGAGGAAGGAGTGAGAGACCAGATATAGTACTCAAGGTATAACTGTATATTTTATGTACCCAGACACACCCAGAAGTGTGCCCCCCTAATCCCCTGGGTGGTTCCCAACCCAAATACTTATTAGTTCTCATACCTTTGTTATAAATTTCCTAGAATAAATATACAACATTTTTTATCTGTGAATAGAGACATTTTTTACTTCCAAACTTCAGGTCTCATTTTTCCAGCTTTAATTCATAGTGTAGTTTCCAACACAGTATTTAATAGAAGTACTGAGTATACCATACTTATTTTGTTCTGGATCTCAAGGTGAAAAATTTGAATGTTTTACCCTTATACATAGCATTATCAAGAGTTTTTTCACAGAGTAAATTTACTATCTTTTGCAGAGAATTTTTTCTGTCACAAATGAGTACTGGCTTTACAATTTTCCACGGCATGCTTACGTCTTTATTATGTTATCTGTATATTATAAACTCCTATGTCTATGTTTTGTTTGATCTGCAAGTTTCTTATTTCAGTTTGATTTTGGCATCAGGATGTATGCCCTTTCCCTCTTTCCAATTATCTGTGTTTTTAGTTGATTTTCTCTATCTCCAATATGACCCCCTCGTTATCTGTATATTATAATTAAACTACAGAAGTGTACAAAACCCCATGAAGGCTCCTTAGGAAGACTATGAAAATAAATTATACTAAATCATTATTCAACAGAGTGCAGTGAGTACAACTTTTAATCTATTACAGTATAGCAAAGTGCAACAGGGAATTCAAGGACAGCATGACATGACCCTGGACTGAAAGACAAGGAAAGGGAAAGGGAACTCTTGGTATTTCCTAAGAAATTTCCGTGTGCCAACCACCGTTCTTAACGGCACCATCTCATATTATCTCCAGCCACAACCACTGTGAAGAGGAACTCCGGTGGTTATTATAAGAAGGCATCAATTAGAGAGGAAAGCTCAGGACCTAGGACTCAACTGCAATGTATGAATCCTAGCCCCACAAGTTGACAACCCTATTCCAGTTCCCTCTGTTGTAAAACTAGGATGATAACCTCAGAGCGATCTGAAACAATTACATGAGATGATTTTGAACTTGCCTACCACCTAATACCAACTTAGGTATCATTAAGGAGGAAGAAATTTTAAACCGTAGCACTTAAGAGCTTGAACTATCAGAGAAATTATACTTCGTGCCTCCCAAGCTCTCTAAGAAATTAATGTTATAATTCTAATAAAACAAAAATTGGGGGAATGAGTGAAAACACAGAAATCCCCCCAAAGTATTATGTATCCTCACACAAATAGTCTCTGATGGAGCTAAAATGTGTGGAAACAAATCAGGAGGGTGGGAAATGGCAATGTATACAGTAAGAAAGTGCTTAGAGTCTAAATATAGCCCTGCCTACTAGGTGAGCATAATGACTCATTTAATCACTGAGTCCCAATTGCTTCAACAAGTAGAATAAATCATCTCTTCTGAGACTCTGAGCCACCTCTGAAAGGGAACAGGCTGCTTAGAATCAGGAGGGTGGACTACAGTGACAATTCCCTCAAAAATAACATCCTGGGAAAAAATAGGAAGCACTGATAAAAGATTGTATTTGTCACTTAGCTGTTAAAAAAAAAAAACTCCAATAGATCTCTTCTCTGTAAAGACAAATCTAAATGTCCTAGTTTAGCACACCTTCCAACAGTATCTAACTGCTGACCATGTCCCAGCCTGTGTGTCCACTGTGTCCGCTCTCTGGATTCTGTCTCCTGTCTTATTCCATCTTCTCTCTTATGCCTGGGGAATCCCTACACATCGGTCAGGACACAGATGCCACTTCTTCTGTGAAGCATCTCCTGGCTTGCTCGGAATTGTCATCTATGTCCCCATAAAGCACTCAGTACCTATTTCTATGATGGCTGTTGCTGAATGGTTTTACTGTTATCGATTCATGTGTTGGTCAGCCTATAACTGTGAACACCTTAAGGGCAAAACTCACACACTATCCTCTTCGATCACCAGCACTTAGTTCACCTATGATCAAAAACCATTACAGATTAAATATCCAGATGTTAGTACCGACTGGACAACTCAAAATTTCTTAGAAGCATTATACTATTAAATATGGAAGAGTGTCTGAGGTAATTTTAACCAAATTACCCTCTTCAACATATGAGCTAATAAGGAATAATGACTTTGCAATATACCACCAATGAGTTGATGGGAAAGGTAGGATTTTTGATTGATTCCTTGTCTATGTGTTATTTTCTACCCACTCTCTTAAATCAGAATGAAAACTAGTTTGATACTACAAGAAAATAACATCAAAGATGATTCTATTAATGTCCCCCTCCCTCCTTCGTTTTGTAGGTTGTGTTTTTCTTGCCTTCAGATGTTACTAAAAGTAGTGAACAACCTGCCCCAGTAGAAAATGCTCAACTACAATTTGATCATCAGGAAGAGTCTTGTCGTTTTGATATATCACCACACGCAAAAACTGTTTTCTTTGGAGGCTATGCTTTCTTCAAGTTAAGACACTCGAGAAGTCCTCCCAGCCAAGGCAGGTCACAGCCACTTGGGGAAAGGACTCCACCCTCTCCAAATGAACAACAGGAAAATATCTCTCCATATGTTAAATTCTTAAATGGAAAAATTGAGCTGAACCCTTTACCTTCCACATCAGAAGCAAGGTCCCCAGAAAATGTACCTACTCACCAAGTCTCTGCAGCAGAACAGCTGAAAGATGAAGACCTAAAATACGCCATTGTACACATGCCCAAAGAACAAGCTGGGGAGTTTCAGGACCAGGACTTGCCACTGAAAGCTTTTCCATCCCCAACCGCAGCAAGTCTCCGTGATTTGCCAGTTGAAGTCTTGCCACCCAAAGCTCTGCTAATGCAGGCCCCACCAATACAAGACATACAGTCTAAATCTCCTTCATCCCATATCACAGAGTCCTCTGATCTGACACATAAAAACGCATCCTCTAAAGACAAACCACCACAAGAAAAACCATCCGAAGCAGTGCCGGTCCAAGACATGCTATACGAAGCCTTAACGTATAGCACGGAGCACCCACTTCAGTCATCGCCAGATCTTAAGGAACAAAACATTCGAGCTCAAAGCCAGCACTTTTCAGAGAGAATATATCAAGACATTCTAACCGAAGTCACGGAACTGACTCAAGACTGGAAAACCCCAGGAATGCTTTCCTCAGACCATACAAACAAAGGTGGACGATCCTCAAGGAGTCATTCCTTAAGCCTGCAAACGAAACGTGGGAAATCTCCAAGGCGGAAATCCCTAAACCAGAAAATCAGAGCCTTGCTATTCTCAAAGAAGCATCCCACGGATAAGAAATCCCAATATACTCAAACCTCAGAACAGTTCCTAGATCAGCAAACTGAAGATTGGCAGGCCAAAGGGGAGCGATCTCCAAAGCAACAATCCAAAGGTGGAGAAAATAAAGATCAGAAGGCTAAAAAGGAGCAGCCCCCAAAGAAACAAACCCATGGTCAACAAGCTGAAGAGGAGAAATCCCCAAAAGGGCAGCTCAAAGTTTGGCAAGCTGAAGGCCCACAGACTGGAGCAGAAGGAGTTCCAAAGCAGCCATACCAAGACTCGCAACATGCAGTAAAGCAATCGCCACCCTGGTCAACCCCAGACTTGAAATCCCAAGACTGGAGAAGTCGAGGCTGGAGAAACAAAGATGGGAAAGCACAAGACTGGCAACTTCAAGACAAGCAGTTGCAGGAGAAGGACCAAGATTTTCAACCCAGAATGATGCCAAAAAATGCTACACAAACAGTCAGTATGCAAACAAGAGACATCAACCTAGCAGGCATGAACCATAGAGACCAAAAACCAGTAGACACTCAATCAGAAGACACAGAACCAGACTACCATCCTTCTAGCCAAAGTGTTGTACAAGACACATGTTTAACTTGTTTATCTAATATGGATTCAGAACAAGAGATCCAACAGAATGCTTCAGTTTGCTCAGGGTCAATCAAAGATGATCTAAACATACATTCTACCTCCTGTTCTCTAAAAGATGACCAACAGCAATCTGAAGACTCTGACTAACATGCAGAATGGCCTCCAACAACGGAACGGAGGGGAGGAGAAACAATAGTCTTCCACAAACTGTGTTCTCCACCATGGTTGCTACCTCACACCCTAAAAGATGGGGGGCATGCAGAATCCTCCAAGAATCCATCCTCAGTCCAAGTACCATGACAACAAACTAAATGTTAACATGGTATCAGGACTTTGGTGGGGGTGAAGGAATAAATCACATACGAACTTTCTCTCATCAAATTTAGTGTTTCCATTTATGACCACCAATTCATTTTACAGCCTAATATTTCATTGACCTATTTTCTACAGTGTTAATATTTTTGCTCCCTTCTTTGTGTTGTAGTAGGGGTTCAGCAAGTCAGCTGAGAAGAAATGTATCCAGGTTCTGTAAGAGTTCAAGAAACAAAGAGTCAGTGAGAAAGAAAATTCACTGCTGCCCTCCTGCCTTGGTACCAGTTCCAGTCCTCTCATTTACCTTCCTTCCCTCCCTAGATTTCAGCTGAGGGCAGACACTAGGTTTGTGTAGCGATAAGGACACACGGAAGTGGACAGAGGGGAAATAATGAAACACACAGACAGGAAAGGAGTTGGGGAGGTGTGGAGACGAAGAAGTCACAGGCAGCATGACGAGCTGCAAGGTATCAGCGGCGCTGTGGCTCCATCTCCTGGGCGCCTCCACTCACCGCTCCTCGTTCTCAACCCTTATGATCTCATCTTCTGTAGTCAAAAAAAACTGTGTTCTCAAAACCTGCTATTTACCCTCCATCTCCCAACCCTGCTCAATCTTTTTCAATCCTTTCTTTCCCCAGTCATCTCTTTCAAAACAATTATCCTTTTTTCCTCATCTGCAGTGTTTTCTTTTCCCTGAAATTAATTAAAGAGTTATTAATTTGCTGCCTGCTTACTTTCCAACCCCAGGCTCTCTACCAGTTTTCAAAATGTTCTCTTAGGCTTGTTTCGTGAATCGCATCAATGTGACCTCCCGGAAGTGTGTAGCCTGCGCGCGCCCCACTGCAGGGACACAGCCGTCCTGGGAGCGACCTCTCACCACGCTGGCATTGTATTCGTGGCATTGTATCTTGATTTTACATTATATCTCATTTATTCCTTTTGCTGCCCTCCTTTGTTTTGAAAGGTGTAGTCATAGATATATTCCAGGAGCTTTTCCACCCCCTCTTCGTATATAAGTACAGCACTTTCATTAATTTTGATGCTGTTTTCTGGATACTCTTATAACAAAATGAGTACATATGAATACTTTTTTAATACTTTTTATTTTTAAGCAATGTAAAGCTTTTCTCTCTCTCTCTCTCTCTCTCTCTCTCTCTTTTGTGCATTTTGAACTAATCAGAGACTCACTCAAAATTCTATCTCCAAAACGGCAAAGGTAGCGCCCTGTGCCCTTCACCCTGCATCCCCCAGTGCTCATGTTTTTACAGCTATAGCACAACATGAAAAGCAGAAGGTGACACTGGCACATTAACTAGACAGCAGATTTTATTCTACTTTTACCATTTGTCATCCTACATTTGTGTCGATAACATGTAGTTCTACAGTTATATCTTATACATGTATTTCTGTATCCATCACTGAATCATGATATAAAACTTTCATCACCACGAAAACTCCTTCACGCCACTTCTTTGAGATAACATTCTACCCCAACCCTACTCCGTCCACAGCAAGCACTAATCTATTGGCCCTCTCCATCGTTCTGCCATTTCAAGGATATCGTATGAATGGAGTCACACAATATTCGATCTCTTGAGATGACCTTTTTCTGCTAAGGGCAATGTCCCTGGGATTTAGCTACATTGTACCAATAGTTTTTTTTCTCTTTAATTACTGAGTAGTAGTCCATAGTATGAACATATTAGAGTCGGTTTAATCATCAAATTGTTGAAAGACATATGGCTGGGCATGGTGGTGCATGCCTATAATCCCAGAACTCCAGAGGCTGAGGCAGGAGGATCTCCATGAGTTCGAGGCCAGCCTGGGCTACATAAGTGAGTTCAAACCAGCCTGCACTACATAGTGAGACCCTGTCTCAAAAAAAGAAAAAATACATGCAGGGTTTTCTCCTGATTTTTCTATTACAAATAAAAATGGTAGAAACATTTGTGTATAGGTTTTTTTTTTTGGTGGGTACAGGGGGTCTACCTGAGGACCTCACGCGCCAGCAGGCGTCCGTGCCACTGAGCGATATCACCGGCCCTTTTGTCGTATGGGTTCTGGGAGTCGAACTCGGGCCCTCACGCTTGCCAGGCAGGCACTTATGCCACTAAGCTATCTCACCGGCCCATCATGTATAGGTTTTTGTGTAAATAATGTTTCATTTCTCTGAAATAAATGCTGAAGAGTGTCACTGTTGAGTTGCACAGTGTCATAGCTTGGGTCTAGATGTCCCCCCAAAGCCTCATGCAGTCATAGGTGGGGCTTTTCCAGAGAAAAGCCTAGATAAAATACAAAAGGGGAAGAAAAAGGCTGCTAAGGTCTCTTATTTTCTTTGCTACCTTCTACCTGCCATGAACTGTTTCTCCTCTGCAATACCTGTCTGTCATGCCACCCTGCCTTGGAGCCAGGCAATTATGGACTGAAATCTCTACAAACTATAAGCCAAATAAACCTCTCTTTAACTTTGAGTGCCAGGTATTTTGTCTCAGCAATGAGAAAAGTAAGACAGGAGGAGTTTTCAAGATGGCAGAGTGGTGAGCAGCAGAGAAAAAGCCTCTCTGAGAGTCAACATCCAGATGCTGGAAAATAGCGATGCGAGGAAGACAAGAAGGAGGGAAGTGGGTCCCCTGGACCCAGGAAGGATCTGAAGTGTGAATTGAAGTCCACGGAGAGAGGGAAGAGAGAAACTTCAACAAAGAAGGAGGAGGTAGCTGGCAGTGCCTTCTCCCTGGGTCAGGACTCGCTGCGCGGCAGAGGAGGTTCAAACCTGTGGACACACGGTGACCACCGACGACCCCAGGGGCCTCAGTGGAGAGATGCGGGGGTGCAGGGGAGCAGCAGACATGAGGGACTGCACTGGCTGACAGTGAGCGCTGAGGGCTCAGCCGTCCCCCGTGAGAGAGTGATTAGCCGGGTGCCATCATGGGGGGTGCGGCTGAGCTTGGAACTCAGAGCGGCTGCGGCTCCATCTACAGCTCCCAGCCGGGCTCAGGCCTGCGGAAGGTGCACTGATGGCTGCAGACCGAATGAGTCTGGTCTCGGCCAAAAAGTGCAGGCTTGCTGAGATTATCCACTACCCCACCAAAAAGCCACTGCTGGCTTGCCGGGACAGATCAGCATGGAACGGACTCTGTGTCCACACGTTGTCTTCCAGCGACAGCAGAGACAAACCTGGAAGGGAACTTTTTTTTTCTTTTTCCTCTCTCTTGTTTGTTTTATGTTGTTGTGGTGGGTTTTTGTTTGTTTGTTTGTTTGTTCTTTCCTTCATTGTTTGATCTTGTTTTTATATGAGTATAAACAGAGTTTCTAGCCTGTTTGTGGTTGTGGTTCTGGTTCTGTTCTATTCTTTTTATCGCTTCCTTCTCTCCTTCCATCCAGTCTTCTGCAACAGTTTCCCAAAGTTAGTGGGATCCCTCTTTGTCCTCCAGCCTTACATCTAATTCCTGCCTCTTCTTCCACTTCTCTATTTTCTCAACTCATTTTAAATTTTAACCCCTGAGGGCAAAATTGACATATTAAGGACTTGTATATTGCATATAATTTTATGGTTTGTTTTAGATTTTGTTATATAACCATAAATCTAGTTTATACGGTTAAAAGTGGCAAATAACTGGTTAGCTCAGTCTGTCATTTTCTAGGCCATGTTTGATGCTTTTGGTACCACTCTAGCCAGAAGTGACATAATTGTTCTAAACAGCTGTTTTTCCTGGTATTCCATGACTGAGATTGACTAAGGGTCACAGAAAATACTGTGTCACAGTGCCAAAGAATGAAGGACTGGGCCAAACAGGCAGCAATTTCTCATTTCCAATAAACTGAAGAGGTAGGATCTTGCAACAGACTCAAAACCCAAAAACAAGCTACATCTGGAAGATACCTCAGAGAAGTAGCCATCTCCTAAGGGTTTTAAATACTAGCAATAAAGCAACCAACCATGGGCAATTTATAAGCATCACCCCAGAAATTAAACTATAGAAAGAAAAGAAAACGAGAAGACATTTAAACAAGATGCAACCCACACATCCAGTTCACCAAAGGCAAACCCAGGGGTCAATGAGGTGGGACAATCTGAAAGCCACCCACCTGGCCTATCTGAAGTGGTAACAACAAAGCAATTAAATGAGGCTCTGGAAAAAATCAAATCAGAAATAATTTCTCAGATAACTGCAGAGATGATGTCCACAATGAAGACCATGCTTAGGGACTCTAGGGCAGATAAAGCCAAAAAAAAACATTTCTTAAACTGAGTTTCTTAAAACTCATTTCTTAAAATGAGTTTAAGAAAATTATGGAAGCCATGAATGCTCAGCATAGGAAAGAAATGGAATCCATAAGGCAGAGTCAAGCAGATATCCAGGAGAACAAAAATTCCATTGAAAGTATTTGTAGCAGATTAAGCCAATGTGAAGACAGGATCTCAGATATAGAAGACGGGTTTGCGGTTAGTGATCATGAAAAGAAAGAATTCTTAAAATAGCAAGGGACCATGAGAAATCAATCCAGCAGCTGCTAGATGAGGCAAAGAAGAATAACTTAAGATTGATTAGAGTCAATGAAAAAGCAGGAGGTAGCATAAATGATATTAAAAAAAAAACTGTTCACAGACATAATGGCAGAAAACTTCCCTGGTAGAGAAAAAGAATTTGACATACAGATAAGTGAGGCGTATAGAACTCCAATTAGCCATGATCAAAAAAAAATCTACAGCCAGGAATATCATAGTCAAGATTCCAGAAATTCAATATAAGAGTAGAATCTTAGAGGGCCGGTGAGATGGCTCGTGGAGTAAGTGCCTGCCTGGCAAGCGCAAGGGCCCGAGTTCAACTCCAGGAACCCACATATGAAAAAAGGGCCGGTGATATCACTCAGCAGCACGGGCACCTGCTGGTGCATGAGGTCCTGAGGTCAACACCCCGGTACCCACCAAAAAAAAAAAAAAAAAAGAGTAGAACCTTAAAATCTGATACAGAAAAGAAACAAATCAAGTCATGAACAGTTTGGAGTGAAGTATTTCAAGTTCTAAAGGAAAATAACCTTCAACCCAGATTGATGTACTGCAAATAACTCTTTCAAAACCAATGGGGAAATAAAATACTTCCATGACAAAGAACATCTGAGGAAATTTATGACCACTGAACCAGCACTCCAAAATGTTTTGAAGGACATTCTAGAAAGAAATAATGAGGACTACAATTCCATGAACCCCAACAGAAGGAATCCACCAGGCAAGGCAAACAAAACAGAGGGAGGAAAAACAAAACAAAACAAAACAAACAAACAAAAAGATGGAGAGCTAACAACAGGAAAATAACATGACAAGGATAAGTCAATACATATCAGTTTTAACCATCAATGTTAATGGTCTCGATTTACCAATCAAAACACACAGACTTGCAGAATGGATCAAGAAGCAAGATCCAACAATATGCTGCATATAAGAAACACATTTAATTCAAAAAGAAATTCATAGACTGAAAGTCAAAGGATGGAAAACAATACTCTATGTGACAGGAACCCAGAAAAAAAGCAGGGGTAGCTATTCTATTTACAGACAAAATGAATTTCAAGCCAAGAATGGTTAAGAGAGATAAAGAAGGTCACTACATCCTTATAAAGGGAACAAACCAAGAGGAAGACATAATGATCATAAGTATAGATGCAGCAAATACCAATGCATCCAACAATATAAAACAAATATTAATGGGCATGAAAAATCAAATAAGCACTAATACAATTGTATTGGGGGATCTCAATATCCCACTGTCACAAAAAGACAGATCAACTAGGTAAAAAATCAACAATGCAATACTAGAACTGAACCAAACTTTTGAACAAATGGACTTAGTAGATGTCTACAGAGTGCTCCACCCCTCAACATCAGAATACACATTCTTCTCAGTTGCACATGGGACGTTCTCCAAAATAGACCACATGCAAACTCATAGAACATGCTTAAGTAAATGCTAAGGAATTGAAATTATCCCATGCATATTATCAGACCACAGCACATTAAAATTGGAAATCCATAGCAAAAGAAACCACAAGAACTTCCTAAACACATGGAAATTAAATAACACCCTCCTAAACAACCAATGGGTCACAGATGAAATTAAAGAAGAAATTAGACAGTTTCTACAATTGAATGATAATGACAGTACAATATACCAGAACTTATGTGCCACAATGAAAGCAGTCCTAAGAGGGAAATTTATAGCAGTGAATAACCATATCAGGAAAAGAGAGCAAGCACAAATAAACAACTTAATGGTGAACCTCAAACTTTTAGAAAAAGAAGAGCATGCTAAGCCAAAAGCTCATACGAGGGAGGAAATTATAAAGATCAGAGCAGAAATTAACATATTGGAGACTAAGAAAACAATACAAAGAATCAATGAATCAAAGAGTTCGTTCTTTGAAAGATTAAATAAAATCAACAAACCCTCATCCAACCTTATTTAAAAAGAAAAAAAAAGACTCAAATCTGCACAATTAGGAATGAAAAGGGTGAAATCACAATGGACCCTGCGGAAATCCAGAAGATCATCTATACCTACTTTGAAACTTGTATTCTAATAAGATGGAAATGCAGAAGAAATGGACAGATTCCTAGATACATATGAATTATCAAAGCTGAATCAAGAAGATATAAAAATCCTAAATAAACCAATATCAATCAGTGAAACTGAAGATGTAATCAAAAACCTCCCAACAAAGAAAAGCCCAGGCCCTGATGGATTCACTGCTGAATTCTACAAGAAATTTAGAGAAGACCTAACACCAATACTTCTCAAACTCTTTAATGAAATTGAAAGGAAAGCAATACTCCCAAATTCATTCCTGGAAGCAAGCATTACCCTGATACCAAACCAGGGAAGGAACCAACCAAGAAAGAGAACTACAGGCCCATCTCCCTAATGAATGTAGATGCAAAAATCCTCAATAAGATACTGGCAAACAGAATCCAGCAAATCATCAAGAAGATTATACACCATGACCAAGTAAGATTCATCCCAGAGATGCAGGGATGGTTCAATATACATAAATCAATAAATGTAATACACCATATTAACAGAGTCAAGAACAAAAATCATATGATCATCTCAATAGATGCAGAAAAAGCTTTTGATGAAGTCCAGCACCCATTCATGATAAAAACCCTACAGAAAATTGGGATAGATGGTCTTTATCTCAATCTGATAAAGGCCATCTATGACAAACCAACAGCCAATATAATACTAAATGCACAAAAACTGAAAGCTTTCACTCTGAAATCAGGAACAAGTATGTCCACTATCTCCACTCTTATTCAACATAGTCCTGGAAACTTTAGCCAGTGCAATTAGACAAGAGAAAGAAATAAAAGGAATAATGATGGGAAAGGAAGAAATTAAATTGTAACTATTTGCAGATGACAAGATACTCTACATAGAAGACCCCAAAAATTCCACTAAATAACTGCTAGATTTAATAAGCAAATTCAGTAGTGTAGCTGGATACAAAGTCAACACTCAAAAATCAATACCCTTCCTGTACACAAATAACAAACTCGCTGAAAGAGAAATTAGGGTAACAACACCTTTCACAATAGCATCCAAAAAATGAAGTACCTAGGAATCAATCTAATGAAGGATGTAAAAGACCTCTACATTGAAAACTACAGTACTCTGAAAAAGGAGATTGAAAAGGATATCAGAAAATGGAAAGATATCCCTTGCTCTTGGGTGGGAAGAACTAATATAGTGAAAATGGCCATACTTCCAAACTTGTTATACAGATTTAATGCAATTCCAACCAAAATTCCAACAATATATCTCAAAGAATTAGAGAAAACAATCCTAAAATTCATTTGGAACCAGAAGAGACCTTGAATAGCAAAGGCAATTCTGGGCAAAAAGGGCAAGGCAGGGGGCATCACAATCTTTGACTTGAAATTATACTATAAGGCTACTGTGATAAAAACAGGACAGTACTGGCAAAAAAACAGACCTGAAAATCAGTGGAACAGATTAGAAGGTGCAGAAACAACTCCAGACATACTAAGCCACCTTATCTTTGACAAAGGTACCAAACACATTCACTGGAAGAAAGCCTCTTTAATAAATAGTGCTGGAAAAACTGGCTCTGCACATGCCAAAGATTAAAATTAGAGCCATATCTTTCACCATGCACTAAACTAAACTCAAAATGGATCAAAGATCTAAATACTAAAACAGAAATATTAAACCTGCTGGAAGATAGAATAGGTAAAACTCTTGAAGACATTGGTGTACGCAAAGACTTTATGAATAAAACCCCAATCACACAGGAACTATCACAAAGAATCAACAATTGGGATCTCATCTTATTAAAAAGCTTTAGCACAGCAAGAGAAACCACCAACTGGGTGAAGAGACAACCCACAACATGGAAAAAATGTTTGCCAGCTGTTCCTCAGACAAAGGATTACTATCAAGAACATACAAAGAACTCAAAAAAATCAGACCCCCCCAAATTTAAAGACCCAATCCAAACATGGGCATCTGAGATGAGTACACACTTCTCAGATGAAGAAATACAAACAGCAAATAAATACAGGAAAAAATGTTCAACCTCATTGGTCATTCAAGAGATGCAAATTAAAACAACACTGAAATTCCATCTCACCCCAGAAAGAGTGGCTGTCATCAAGAAATCAGCCAATAACAAATACTAGCAGGGCTTTGGGGAAAAAGGAACCCTTCTCCACTGTTGGTGGGAGTGTAGACTTGTGCAACCACTGTGGAAATCAGTGGGGAGAATCCTCAGAAAACTAGGATTAGAGGTTCCATTTAACCCAGCTATTCCACTTCTGGGTATCTTCCCAGAAGAATTAAAAACATCATACCACAGCAATATATGTACACCCATGTTTATAGCAGTGCAATTTGTAATAGCTAAATCTTGGAAACAATCCAAATGCCCATCAACCAAGGAATAGATAAAAAAAGATGTGATATTTTTATACATTGGATTACTACTCAGCCATAAAGAAGGATAAACTGGAGACTTGTATAGGATGCAATGTGAGACCATACTCATAAGTGAAATAAATCAGATGTATATGTGTAAACATCGTACTGTCTCCCTAGTGTGTGAAGCTGAAAGAGTAAATAAGTTCCAAACTGTACAATAGATATTGTAGAATGGGAAGAAACTGTTCAAAGGGAAAAAGAAACTGGGATGGGGGAGTGGAGAAAAGAAGGAAGGGAAAAGCAAAAAAAAAAAAAAAAAAAAAATATATATATATATATATGATAGTTAAGATAGACACACTACTAATTTCTCTTAGTTCATTGAAAAGAAAGTTTTGTGCTAATATTGTTTGGACTATTGAATGCTGATATCTTGTACTCTGAGTAACTAATTTAAAGATAACAATATGCAATGTATTAACCATTGTTACCCTCCTATTACATTGTTTTGAAATTTTGTTCTATTTTTTCTCTTTAAAATAAAAAAATATTTTAAAAATTTTTAAAAAGAAAGAAAAGTAAGACAGAATTTGGTACCAGAAGTGGGGTTATTGCTGTGACTATACCTGACCATGTGGTTCAGGAGCCTTTGCGACTGGCTTATGGGAAGTTAGGAAAGACTTGAAGCTGTCAGCTGCAAACATAGAGCTGAAATGCTTTAGGTTGTACTTGATGAGAGATTCTAGTCAGAGCTCAGAGTTCAAAAGCCCAGAAGGCTGATAGAAATCCTGCCAACAAAGATCAGGCTCAGGAGGTTTCTGCTGGGAAGAAGGACTGCATTGCCGTTGGACTCCAGACAACATGTGTCATACATACCCTGGCAGAAAGGGTATATTTTGCTTTTGTCCAGAGACTTCACCTGAGACTAAGATTAAGAGCAGTAGACTAATCTGGCAGAACAAATTTCAAGGGAGTATAATGTTGAGGCAGTGGCATGGCTACTGTTGGGGGCTTTTAGGCAGATATATATTGAGAATCAAGAGCAAAGAGCCCAGCAGAAAGATTTAAAATGTGAGTTTGGCCAGAAAGGAAGCTCCAGTAATGTTGTAGCTTGCAAAGATAGAACAGAAGAGAAATTGGTTGCTGAAAAGACTAGCAAGAAAAAGCCAAGTATTTCAGAAGAAGAGAACAGAAAAGATGGCCTGATGACATCACAAGAACCAGCAAGGCTCCAGCCTTTGCAGCCTCAGAGTTACAAGAGCAAACTCTTCTTTGCTTTAAGAAGAAAGCCTCATGGGCCGGTGAGATAGCTCAGCAGCAAAAGCACCTGCCTGGCAAGCGCGAGGTCCTGAGTTTGACTCCCGGTAACCACATAAAGGAAAAAAGGGCCGGTGATATCGCTCAGTGGCACAAGTGCTTGCTGGCAAGTGTGAGGTCCTGAGGTCGACTCCTGGTACCCACATAAAAAAAAAGAAGAAGAAAGCCTCAGAGCACCGTGTTCCAAAGTGGCAGCAGCCTAGAGAATTTGTTCCTCGGGATTAGGTTCAGAGTTCTCAGCAACCCAGGCACTGGACCCCCGGGCATCATTTCAGCCTCTAGCACAGGAGGTGGCCTGTGAAGATTTCCATCCACAGTGGAGGAACTGGGGAGCCAAGGCCTCAGTAGGAAGCATTATTTGAGGGATTTGAGGAGGTGTTGGGTGGCCCAGGGTGAAGTCTGCAGAAAGCACAGTGGCGTAAGGTCCAGTAGCATCTCCTGGGGTCTCTAACAGACTCTGTTAGAGTTTGTGTCTGATGTCCCTCCAAAGCCTCATGCAGTCATCAGTGGAGCTTTTGAGAGGTGGCTGGATCTAGAGTGCGTGATGCTGGGATTAAGGGTGTGTGATCGGTAAACCAGCCCACTGATTGGTTTGTCACCACCCTAATCCTGGTAGTCTGGATAAGATAAAAGGGGCAGAAAGATGCTGTTAAGGCCCTCGCTTGCTTTGCTACGTTCCGCCTGCCGTGATCTGTTCTCCTGTGTCGAACCGCCCTGCCTTGGAGCCTGCTGATTGTCGAATGAAACCTGTATAAACTATGCACTCAATAAACATTTCTCCCTTTAACTTTGGGGGCCAGGTATTTTGTCTCAGCAATGAGAAAAGTAACTAAGAATTTGGCATCAGGGAAGTGGAGTTGTTGCTGTGATTACATCTGACCATGTGGTTCAGGATCCTTTGGGGATTGCTTGTGGGAAGAGTGGAAAGGTTCAGAGATGTTGGCTGAAAAAGTATAGCTGGAAAGCCTTAGGCTGTGATGTATGGGAAATTCTGGTCACAGCTCAGAAGACCAGAAAGCTGGTAAAGACCAGGCTCAGGAGGTTTCTGCTGGGATGAAGGACTACATTGGCTGCTGGACTCCAGACGATGTGTGTTATGCCTTGGCAGAAAGTTTGTCTGCATTTTGCTCGTGTCCAGAGACTTTGCCTGAGACTGACATTAAGGACAGCAGATTAATTAATCCGGCAGAAGAAATTCCAAGGCAGTCTAATGTTGAGTAGGTGGCATGGCTACTGTTGGGGGCTTTTAGCCAGATTTATGTTGAGAATCAAGAGCAAAGAGCCCAGCAGAATGATTTAAAACACTTTGAGTTTAGCTAGAAAGGGAGCTTCATTAAAGCTGTAGACTGCAAAGATAGAGCAGAGGAGATCTTGATTGCTGAGAAGGAAAAGGAGAATAGGAAAGGTGGCCTGAAGGCATCACAAGAAGCAGCAGGACTCCACCCTTTGCAGCCTCAGAATTACAAGGGTCAAAGACTTTGCTTTGAGAACAAAGCCCCAGAGCCCCATGTTCCAGAATGGCAGTGTCCTAGGGAAGCTGTTCCTTGAGATTTGGTTCATAGACACTCGACCCCTACAGCCAAGAGAGAAGGAAGCCTGGCTACTGCTCCAGCTGCCAGCAGACCTTAGTATCATCCATGCTGTGCATGCAGAATGCAAGAATTGTGGGGTCAGAAAGGCTTTCACCCAAATTTCAGAAGAAGGTCTGGGAGGGCAGGCAGCGTGCCCCTGAGAGAGCAGTGTGTGAAGCTGCTCTACCATCTAGCTAAATCCTTGGCCATAGCTCACGAAACGGTATGATTTTGCACATCTGGCCATTTCTCCTTCCAAGCCAAGTGAACAAAGAGATGCAGTTGCATGTCTCTCACAGTCAGGATTTCTCTTTACCCTTGTCCTTCAGGGAAGTCTCAGAAAGGGACTGTCATGCTGCAGCTGTCTGCTTTGGGTGCAGCCTGCACACAGGGCAGAAACATCTGTAAACCAGGCCCACGTCTTCTCCACCTCCGTTAAACAATCATGGGGCCCTTCCCAATGAGGCCACCAGAACAAGCTGAGAGAGAGAGAGCAGCATAACAGGGGTGGGGGTCCTGGGCCTTGGGGGCCACATCGTCACATAACTCACTGTGCCATCGAGGTCTGTCCAGGCCCAGTGGCGCACCTGCCACTTGCATTAGATGGTGGAGTGCTTCCGTGTGTGCCCAGCTTTATGATTTGGCTGGCAAGACAACAGCCATGTGTGACAGGCAGCTCAGATCATGTGGTAACTTGGCATTCAGTCTTTTTGAAGGCTCAGTAACAAGGCAAGGGCTATTTCTCAAAAGGAGAGCAGCTATCCACAGTGGCAGCCAGTGCTTTGCTCCAAAATCTTGCAGTAAAACTGTAAGAGCCAACTGGAAGCTGCATCATATCCCCCAAGCGAAGATGGTTTACACAGCCATCCAGACCTGTGACAGAGCCTTCTCTGGTGGATCCACTCAAAACCAGCAGCCTTTCAAGTTACTTGGTAAATGAGCCAGAATAACACACCTACATGAGGAACGGTTGTGTAAAAACCAGAAGAAAATCATTATAAAGTATAATTAGCGAATATGGTGAATGTCCAAATTTTTAAAAAATTACTACAGTAGTACCGGGTGTCGTGGTGCACACCTGTAATCCCAGCACCTGGGAGGCTGAGGCAGGAGGATTGCTGCAACTTTGAGGCCAGCCTAGATGACATAATGAGTTCAAGCCCAGGCTGAACTGCATAGCAAGACCCTATCTCAAAAAACAAGAAATTATTGTAGTAAAAGACATATTGCCATTAAACTCCCTTTAAATACTCCCAATTGCTTCAAATACCTTTATCCCACTGCTCTTGCCACGTTCTGAAGACGTTTTGTATCTTTAGCTGCGCTGTTGTGGCTGCCTTGATGTCCTGAATCCATTCAAAACATTTCCCTCTCATGGTTATTTTGACTTGGCAGGAAGAGCCAGAAGTCACACTGTGTCAGATCCAGTGAATAAGGGGGATGAGAACACATGGTAATGTTTCTCCAAGCCTGCTTTTCTGTTGGATGGCACTCAGCAGCAGCATTCACTGTATGTTTGATCACACTTTATGAAAATGCTCATGAAAGAGGATTTAAAGAACTACTTCACAAAGTATCAAAACAATGGTATACATGTGTTCCACTCAAGAGAGAGTGTTTTGAGAGAGATTAATGGCAATATATCTTCTACTCTAATTGCTTATTCTATTAATACCCACCATGTATTTAGATCCCCCTTTTATGTTAAGCCTCAGTTTTTGTTGCATAAGGAGCCAGATGCAAAAGCTCACCCTTCTTCACCCCCAGAAGGATGGCCTTATGTCCCCTCAATACTACTGGACCTCTAGAAAGGTAAATGAGGTCACATAGCACTGACTCTGAGTCAGATTTGTGACCTACACTCTGCATGCAAATGTCTTACTAATAAGTCTGGAGTAGTTACTACTCCTGGTCTCCAGGACTGATTGCTATGATATGAAGTAGTGCGTGGTGAAATGTTATGGGAAGGGAAGGCAATCAATATCCTTATGCACTCAGGACATAAGGTGACAGGGTTGGTACACCCCTGAGGTGTGACAGTAAAGGCGTGCCACTGGCCTTGCCAGTTGAAAGTAAACCACTTCTGGTGATCTTTACTTACAGGTACTAAGAAAATTAGCATTTGCCAAGTCAATAGCTACATGCCAGGTACTAGGGAATGTGCTAATTTGTTCAGGTAAGGAAGCCACATCTGATACAGCAGCTGCAATTGGAGACATCACCTGGCTAAGTTTATAGGAATCCACTGTCTTTCTCTGAGACCTGTCTTCTGCACAGGCCAAGTAGACAAGTTCGGTGGGGATGTGGTAGGAATCATCACTCCTGTGCCCTTCAAGTTACAGATGATGTCACTAATCTCTGCAACTCTTCCAAAACCTATGGTAGTGTTTTTGTTTACTACTGTCCTACACAGAGGCGTTCTAATGACTTCCACTTGGCCTCTTCCACCATAATTGTGCATATTCCACAGGTCAGGGACACAATATGGAAGTTCTGCTAGCTTCTGAGTATACCGATTATGTATTCTGGAAATGTAGAAGTAACCACAGGTTGGGTTTGGGGAGTCACTGGGCTCTTCTGAAACAAACCGGAGCTAAAACTCCATTAACACCTGGCCTCCACAAACCTTTGCTCCTCAGTGGGCTACCGTGGTGTTTTGTCTGTCTCTCAAAGCTAGAGCCTAGCACTCCCCAAAAGGCAGCAGGAATTCCTTTTCCTTGATTTAGGGCTACCCTTTTAAAAAGGCCACAAGTCCCTTCAAGGAGGGCTGGGAAGAAGGGCAGCATTATAAATTATTTGTAAGATGCTGGAGCCCTTCCTTAAGAGAACCCACTGTCCTACATGCAAGGGGTCGTGGATCTGTACACGGGCTCGGATCTGAGAACTGACTGAAGAGCTGTGATGGTTTTTATGATTCAGCTTAAACCTTTGTTCTCCTGATTTGGATTTTTTTTTTTTTTTGCTAATATAGATCAAGTAAAAATTCAGGAGGATTTCTATCTATTTTACTTCTAGGACCACCATGATCCACTAATGAACCCTGAAAGCCTCTGTGTGTCACACTATTCTGATTACAGCTTTGACTCTGCTGTCCACTTGGCCTGGGAAATCTAAGTGCTGACACGTGGCCCCACCCACCCCTCACCGTCCCATGAAAAGAGTAGGTTTTGGCAGATTGGAAAAAAAGAAATCTAAGGATATAGAAATAAAGAAAGTAGTAAACAGAGCCATTGATGTGTGGACAGTCCTAGGAGATTTAGGAGCAAGAAGCCACGGATTTCTCCAGCCATCCTGAAATATAGGAATGAGGTAAAATAACTTCTGAACTAACTCAGAATAACATTTTCAGTGTTCTTGTTTAAATTCATAGAAATGCATATAACTGATAAAGAATCAACCAAAATCAACTTTGGAAATAATGCAAACATAAAGCAAGGCAAAGTGGCCACCATGATTAGGATGATAGGAGTAAGAGAAATGATGCTTATTGTTATTATTTTTATTAGTAGTACATTTTATTTAGCATCTACTACAGGCCAACTATAGTTCACTCAAAATAACTCAACAAGATACTTATTATTCCATATAAGAAATGCAATGCTTTAATAAAGATGAAATTTCATACAAATGTGTGAGTTAACAGATATCTTGGATGAAAATACCATACTAGTAAAGAAAAGACCTTGGAATTAACTCTAGGATTTTACACTCCAAAGACGATGTCTTTCTGTGCATCACCAGAATCAGCTTGCATGAACTAAAGCATAATAAATAAATTCTCTACTGGCTGGAGAGCTGTAAGAATGCCATTCTGGTCATCATGCTCATGGGAAAAAGAGCAAAAATGGAAAATGTCCGGAGCAAAGCTAAAATAGGAGGGATGAGGGTGAAACGACACATTATCGAGTATTCCGGAATAGACTCTGCTCAGCTCAGAGCACAGCGGCCCAACATCAGGCGCTTTTCATGAAGGATGATCGCTGTTAGGATTCTGTGTCCATGGAAAACTGAATTAGAGAAGGGCATAGCCAGGGAAAGGAAGTCGTAAGACATAGGTGGTCTTTTTAAATGTCCTAACTAGCAAGTACCTAGAAGCTGGCCACAGCACAAGTTCAGTTAAGAAAATCAAATCTCAGCAGGAAGTACCAGAGGGTGACAAGGCAGAGCATGAGAATGAGATGCAAGATACCCCTTCCCGGCACCCGTGTTCTTGCAGGTTTCAATGCAGCTCCCCCCAGGAGGCTGTTGAGTCCATTTCCCTCCCCCACGAGTCTGAATGGCCTACGGGATCTGCTTAAGCTGAGGGGACACTAGCATGTGACTAAGCAAAGGTTTGAAGGGCATTTGCAATTGGAGGAAGACCAAGAGTCTGCCAACTTCTAGATCCTCTACAGGGGCCATCTGTTATGATTTATATCTGGATGTCCCCCAAAGCCTCATGCACTCATAGCTGGGGCTTTGGGAAGGCAACTGGATCATGAGGGCGTGATACTCAGCAATGTGGATTAGCTACTGGTGAGTGTAGAGCTGTTTGGTTTGGGAAATAAGGTCCGGTCAGAGGAAAGGGTCACTGGGGGTGTGGCCTGGGAGGGTCTGTCTCCCTCCTTCCTCCCTCAATCTCTCTCTGCTTCCTGCCATCATGCCATGAGCTGTTTCTCTTCTCCCAGGCCCCTCTACCAGCCCCTTCTGCTATGCTGCCCTCCCTTGAAGCCAACTGACTATAGAGACTGAAACCTCTACAAACTGTGAGCCAAAATAAACCTCTTCTCCTTTAATTTATGGGTATCAGGTATTGTACCTCAGTAACAAGAAAGTAACTCAGACACCATCTTAATTCATGTAACCCTGGACACTCCACCAGTGGGATGATGAGATAACCTGGTAGAAATGCGATGAGGAAGACCACACCAGAACCAACCACATGTCCCATAGAAGTATCAACAAAATAAAATTGTGATTGTTTGAAGCCACTGTATTTCAGGAAGGTCGTTTACACGGGTGAAGCTACTCACATTAGGGGACAAAAAAAAAAAGTGATAGGCAATATGGATACCCATTGTGTAATTCAAAAGCTGGCTAATTAGTTTTACGTCCTGAGAGGTTTTGTCCTCTTCTTGGTTGAAGATAGAAAATTGGAATTATTCTAGTTCCCATTCACTTGGAAACTAAAATGCTTTTGTAGATCATCTACTCCAATCTGGTCCATGTATGTAGGAGGGAGGTGAAACCAGCAGGGCATGTAACTTGCCCAAGGTCGTAGTGTGTTCCTGACCAAACAAAAGCGACCAGCCAGTGCCTCCCGTCTGCAATCGTGGGAACCACATATTAACCTTCTCGGGATCTTGACTCATCCTGAGATTCTATCACTGTGTGACTCTAGAGTTCTATCATTCCAAGCCGAAGCATAACAATGGCTGTGCTCCGGACAGCCTTGGCACTGGACAAGAACATGGTTTAGACTGAGTACCAACCATATCATCTCCTTTCAGCAAAACACCAACTCCCTCTACCAGCATGAGTTCCACCGACACACAAAGTCCTGTATTTCTAGTATTGCCTCCAGAAGTCACTGATCCAGAATATCAGTCCACAGAACTCAGAGGCAGAACCTGTGAGTACCGCGACTCCATGCAGAAATTATTTACCGCAAAACTGAAGATCATAGGGGTAAGTAGGACTTGCCCCAGGTATTTTCTATTAAGGCAGGTGCGGGCTCTCATTACTCAAGTCCTTCTTTGAAAGTCAACAACTCTCGATGGAGATAACAGAATATCTCCACCTACATATCAACCTAGAGGAGAAACTTAAAAGTTATTCAGTAAGTGTCCCAACATTGACATGCAAGCAAAAAATAAAATCAAAAAGGCAAGTATTTATGATTTTTCAAGTAGAAATCATGGGAAAGTTGGCTACTACTTTTGGTTGATGGGTCGTTAGAAGGGTCTTTAGAAGAACAGAGGTTTGATTTAGGGCATGTTGAATAGGAGGCGTTAGTGGAACATTCCAGAGGGGATGTTGACAAGAGGTAAAAATGTGAGTCTGGACTTGAAAATGTCATCACTTGGGGGGTCACCTACCAAATGGGTTGACAGTTGCTGTGGCAAAAATGAGATCATTCAAACTGACAGGGTGAAATGAAAATAAAAGGAAAGAGGACATACAAGGGATGATCAAAATATAGAATAAATGTTTAACTAGAGCAAAAGGCACATTGCCATTCATCCCCCTCCAAATCCTTCCCTCACTGAGAACACACTGTTCCCATCATTATTGCCATTTTCTGAAGCAGTTCTGGAAGTGTTTTTTCAGTAGTGTCTTTACAAGGTGTAATCAAAAGTACCGTGAATGCCACTGCCCAGTGTTATGCACCAGAAAGGCAGGCTCATAAAAAGATGATGCTGTGTCCTCATCCATCTTATTCACCGGATCTAGCACTATGTGACTCTGGCTTTCCCCCAAAGTCAAAATGACCATGAAAGGGAAGCACTTCGAATCCATTCAGAACATCAAGGCAGCCACAACAAAACTAAAGACACTCACAAAAGAGGACTTCCAGACACGCTAAAATAAATTTTAAATGTGCAACGTGTTTTCTGATCACACCAGAGACTCCTCTGTTGTACACCTGTCATTCTTCTTCCACGTCACTCCATCCGTCTTTCCCAGCATCTGTCAAGATGCTGCTTAGTGTTGAGGGCATCACCAGCATGATGCTGGGAGAAACAAAAACACCAGGGAAAGGAGTGCTGTCTGCCTGGGAGCGTGACACTGCCGCAGGCTCAGAGGACCTGGCATCTCCAGGAGGGTTTCATGACTGGCAAGGCTGGTACAGAGATTTAGAATTCAGCGCTCCTTAAACCTTCATGGTAAGGAGCTAAAGAGCTGGAGAGCTTGGCCAGACATAGCCTCACCTGATGATTCCGATCCACAAGTGTGTGTCAGCCCCTGACAGCCCGTGTGCCGAGCTCCCGCGTGGTCCCGATGCTGCCAGTCCACAGACCACACTTCTCAGGAGCACTGATTTAAATTGTTTTCCCTGGTACCCATTGTCAGATGGAGGGATTAAGAAAATACCTGGGAGCGTCACCAAGGGGCTTCTACTGTGTTTCCCCTATTTACGAAGGAGGGTAACTGCCAAGTCCTTTTAAGCGAATGACCTGAGCAGAAGAGAACCTACCCCTACGCGCTTTCTTTGTCATGACTTTCTCCTCTATTTACAGGCTACCCAGATCATCCTCGGAATTTTGAATTTTTCCTTTGGAACTGTTTTTCTTTTCACCTTGGTAAAGCCATACCCAAGGTTTCCCTTTATACTCATTTCAGGATACCCATTCTGGGGCTCTGCTTTGGTGAGTACAGTCAACCTAGTTCCACTGGGAGCCATACCAGTGGATGTTAGGGAATTCCTAATTATGAAATAAAATAGATGCAGGTGTATGATATGCTCTGAAAAGTGCAAAAGTGATTAACTGTTCTTGTTGAAATCATTGCCCCATTAATTCATTTGAGTTACAGATGCTCCATCAAGTCTTGAAGTTCCTTTAGGAATATTCCTTTGGGCCTTACAGTTGTTTATTTGTCCATGAACTCATTCTAAACTCGTTGCTATATATCATAGCACAGACCCACAGGACGAGCACAGTGAGGATCTTTCAAAGGGCTCTCAGTCCATCGAGAATGAAAATACGTGAACAGGTCATTTCAAGGCAATGTGACAGAGATGACACCAAGGCGTAGGAAATGCTTAGGCAACCGGGGACAGAGAAGCAACCTACACATCGGCACAGTGGAGAGGCAGGGGCGGCTTCTCAAGGGGCTCTTCTAGCACACAGAGTCATGGAGCTGAGGAATCACGTGCGGTAAACGTTGATTCAGCAGCTATTTAGCGCCAAGGATAGGTGGGACCGGGGATTCAGTGAAGGGCGGTCTTGCACCTCTCGGGTGAGCGGGGAGTCAGCTACCACAGGGTATGGTGAGTAATGACAGGCCCCAAGGGGAGGGGTGTTGTGCAGACATTTCCAGCTCGACTGAGCTTTAAAGGATGTGCAGTTTATGAGGATGGAGGACAGGAATGGGGTGTCTGGGGACAAAGGGTAGGGGTGTCTTGTTGAGAAAATAATGAGCAAAAGACTGAAGGTTTAGGAGAGTGTTTTCCATTCTGTGAATTCCAGAAGTCTAGCAGGGGGAGTGAGGGTGGGGGGAGGAGGCAAGAGAGATGCCAGAAGAGGAGCTAGAAATTGAAGTGGGGGGCCGGGGTCAGATATGAAGCTTCACCTAGACAATGATGTTAGCATGTTTGGCTTTCCTCCATAAAAATTCTTGAGGGTTCTTCAGAGTTAGAAGCACGTTAGCTTCAGCTCCATCAAAGAGGACATACCGGCGCGTGGTAAGACAGGATCTGGTCCTAAGGGTTGGAAAGTGCTTGGACCCTAGCGTGTCCCGGTGTCAACAGCCATAAAAGGGAGGATGAGGAAACAGAAGTCCAGTGAGGTGAAAGCATTTTTTCATAGTCAAATAAATGGCTAAATCTAAAGTAGATTTCCAGTCCTGTGTTTAGTCCACCGATTATTTCTGGACAGTCACATAGGGCAGCTCACACTTCCCACCTCCCCAAGGACAGTGGAATTCGAAAAGAGAGGGTGAGAGGGGACAGGCAGCGCCCATCCTGCGGGAAACTTTGACTCCAGTGAAACACTGGTCTGACATTAAGAGATTTATTCCCTTTAACAGTTCATTGCTTCTGGAGCCTTCATAATTGCATTGAAAAGAAAAACCACAGAAACAATGGTGAGTTCTGTTTCAACTTTATTACTAATTTAAAACTTTGAATTAATCCATTCTAGCCTTGAAAATGAATTTGGAAAATCATGAGACTACCACAGTTCCACAACTGTCACATACTGCTTCCAATCAACGGCATCTGCTCTCTAGTTTCATACAAACCCTTAGGGCCTGAAAGATGTTTTACTTTTCATGTGTGAAGACACGAAGTCACGGAACAGTTAAGTGGCTTGTCCAAGTTCCCCAGTCACTTAATGGTAGAACCAACTTCAGTATCGCGTTCTCTTGCTCGTTCTTCCTTTCCAGAAGTGCTTTGGTGCCTACTGGACATCAGGCACTTGGACAGACACTGGTGTGACTCACAGGAGAGGAACTCTCGTTGCATCGGAAATGGAGCTGGGCGTGGTATCACACGCCTATGACCCCAGCCCTCTGGGAGGCCAAAGCAAGAGGACAAGTTAGTGACTTAGCAAGATTCTGTCTCAAAAAAAAAAAAATTTTTTTTAAGGGCTGGAGAGGAACCTCAGTGTAAACCCCTGGGATCAATGCTCAATAACACACACACACACACACATGCGCGCGCACACGCGCACACGCAAATCATAAGTGGGATGTAGCAATACAGAGCGTATAGGTACCGAATACAAAATTATAATTATAAATGGAATATTTCTACTTTATTTGAAGAATCAAAGACATTAGCTGTTAATTTTCAGCAAAGAATATTTGTAGTTTTAGGAGAAATAAAAATGGCAGAGAAATGCAACGTTTAGTAAAACACAAATGTAAGTAGGCCGTGACTGCCTGCATCGAAATGCAATGCAATGTGGCCATGTCTGCGTGCCTCTGTCATCCCCCATGCACCTCCTCCCAGTCTGAATGGGAATTCACTTGGGACAGAACAGTGGTGGTGAACCTATGGCATGCGTGCCGCAGCGGGCTGTTCATATCACTGAAAGCTCTGTTATTGTGTTTTTCTTGTAATGTACGAGTCATTTTTTCTAAGCTAAAACCTCAGTATTCAGGTTTAATTGCAGAGTCAACACTTTGCGATAAATAAGTGGATTTGAGGTTGCAGTTTGGGCACGTGGTCTCCAAAACGTTTGCCATCACTGGTCTAGCAGGTGAGTGGACTCTTTCTGTAAACCAAGGCCTGAAGCCCAGGGAAATGAAGTGACTCATGTATGACTACCAGGCGGTCCGGCACCTTGTGCAGCTGTGACTAAAACCCTGCTCTCCCACCTCCCCACCCATTGCCCTGTCTACAGCACAGGCCAGGCCTGAGTCGCTGTGCTGTGTTCTGATTCCATTTCAGATAAGAGCAAGCTGCGTAATGAATTTCCTTAGTATCCTGGGATCCATCATTGGAATCATCCTCCTCACGTTTGGTTTCCTTCTCGATGGAACCTACCTTTGTGGCTATGTGCAAAACCTCGCTCCATGTCACGCAGTGACCTTCACATTCGTGGTGAGTGTGCTATGCTTGGACAGTGAGAAGGTGGTTTAATCCAGCCAATTCATTAGCAACCTCTGAGCACCACTCGATGATGACAGAGGGGTGTATTCCTTCTACTCGCTTAGAGAACCCATAAGATGTGATAGACATCGTACCAAGCATCATGGAATAGAGCAATGCACACATTATAACTTCCCCCTTCAGGAATTCACATGAGTGGCTGAGACAAAAGATGTGTGCAAATAAGTATAATACAAAGAGATGCACTAAAAGAAAAACACGAGCACGGCAGTATGGCTCAGTTCATAGTCCTAGATGTGCGTGAGAATCACAAGCAGAGCGTTGTCACGGATTTCTTTTTTTGTTAGTGTGATAGACTGAAAATGCACATTTACCTCTGCTCTCTTCAAAACACAACCTAAAGGAGGAGAGGTTTATTCCAGCTGGCACTTTTAGTCCACAGCTGGCCAACTCCAAGACAGGAGGGTGTGGTGGAAGGGTATAGCAGAAGAAAGCTGCTCAGGAATCAGAGTGAAGGGATTAGCATGGAGGGAGATGTGCCCTTCCAGGTCATAGCCCTGGTGACCACCCCTTCCAACCAGGCCCACCTCCTCACCGCATGGCCCCTGTGACCCAGTCCTCTTCCCACCTGTGAGCGCATGAGGTCCTTGGAGGACACTGAGGTATAAATCATAGCAATAAATATACCACAAGCAATGGCAACAGAAATTTTCAGGGAGGATACTTTTGTTCCAACAGACTCAAGCAGAAGTGGTCTAGTTAGTGATTCTGAGGAGCTTGAGCTACCTATCAGTGGAACCATTTGGGGGAACATTTGCTTCTGGAGCTTTTGAAAAATTATAGCTTGAGACATGTAAGAGGGGTGGGGTGGTTTTAGTAATATCATATCCATCAAGGCTCAAGGGCAGGCTTTCTTTTAATGATGTTTCCAAAATAACCAATCTTTTAACTATGAATGTAAAGAATTATCAGATTAGATAGCTAGCAAAAGAATGTAGCCCATACCTATTAATGAGAAACACTGAAATTTTTATTATTTTAATCACTGTTATCAGAATGGGGAAGACTCCAACCATGTGCTGAGATAGAAACAGAATTTTAGGGCCGAGTTACAGAAGGCTGGGCAGGAACTAGTTAGAATTTATAAACCGGAAGACTTTTATGAACAGACAATGGTCTTATCTTCAGAAAAGAGGACGGGAGGAGAGGGGAGGGAAAAAAGGAAAGAAAAATATATATATTATAAAGGAAAAAAATAGTCAACAATTAATTCTTGGAAATGCTAATAAAGTACAAACATCTTTTTTTTTCACTTCTGATTATGAAAGAGTAGTTTATACCAGAGCATCTGCTTACTATATAAACTTGGGAAAAAAAATGAAAATATACACTATGTATTTGCCAATGGATCAAGGGGGCCAGAGCAGTATTGATCTATTCCTAACTGGAAGGTTCTCTGATGTTCCTCACCAAAATTCAGATTTCAATGTCTGTTAAATCTTAAAGACAGAAAATTAAACCCAAAAGATACAATAAAAGAAATACTATATAAAGACAAGATCAGAAATCAGGATTTTTTTAATTTTTAAAAAGAAAGGGAGGGCCGGTGAGATGGCTCAGCGGCTTAAGCGCCTGCCCGGCAAGCGCGAGGGCCCGAGTTCGACTCCCGGAACCCACATACGAAAAAAGGGGCCGGTGATATCGCTCAGCGGCACGGGCGCCTGCTGGCGCGCGAGGTCCTGAGGTCGTCCCCGGTACCCACAAAAAAAAAAAAAAAAAAAAAGAAAGGGAAAAGAAATGAAAGAAACACATAGAGTACTACAAAGAATCAAAATATTCAACAATTAGTTCTTGAAAATGTTAATAAAATATAGGCTTTTTTTCTTCCACTTCTGGTTATGATGCAGTCGTTTATATCAGACCATCTTAGTAAAACTCACTTTAAAAGTTGATAAATAGGGGCCGGTGAGATAGCTCAGAGGCATAAGCACCTGCCTGGCAAGCATGAGTTCCTCAGTTCGACTCCCGGATCCCACAGACGAAAAAAGGTCCGGTGATATCGCTCAGCGGCACGGGCGCCTGCTGGCGTGCAAGGTCCTGAGGTCAATCCCCGGTACCCACAAAAAAAAAAGTTGATAAATATATCAAAAACAAAAATCCCACTGGACTGCTGGAATACAAATGAAAGAAACCACAGCAACCAGAATTTGAAGTGCAAAAATGACATAAAGAATGATAAGCACTGAGGTTAGCTCAAAATTCTCCACCTCTTTCCACCTTGATGTATTTGCTGATTCCTAAGTTTTCTGGGGTGCAGAGCTCAGATGCCAGGCTAACAGGGAGTTAAGACACCGAAAGGCTCCACAGAGAAGGCTGTAGCCCTGCACTGCTGCGACCCCAAGCTGAATGGGACCACTATGGGTTGCAAACATACACTAATAAAACATTCTTTAAAAAGAAAAAGAAACAAAGAAACTCTTTCTCTTTATAAGTTATTAAAAAAGACAACCAAGGAGGAGGGGTGGAGACTGATAAACACCACAAGATGTTATTTGTGAACAAAAACCGTACCCTAGAATTAAGAATGCAGGAAACGAGCCAGCCCTCACAAAAATGAAATTCATGCTTGAGTTATATTGATCTATGATTGAATCAACATAACCTTCCCATAATCTAATTGTCTGATGGAAGATCATTAAGTCATTGCTAGAAGGTGATAACATAATTTATAATTCCTACCATGTTCACATACTATGTTTATTGGGTTAAAAATATTAGTCATGCCAGAAGATGGGACTAAATGTCAGAAACACTAAAACAAGATAATAGAAATAAAGATGATCCAGATAGTCGAGTTAGTAGCCATAAACTTAAACAATCATGGCTGTCATATTCAGGAAGGGAACACATTGGAACGATTATCTGAGAATTAATTCAAATGGAATTGTAAAACTGGGAACTGGTAACTGAAATCAAGCATGCAGTAATGGGGCCAGTAACATTAAGCATGTCAAAGGAGACGGGAGGGGCAAGAATCAGTACGAAGGGGATGGGCATGGTCAAAGCATGTTATATGCATGAGTGAAGATGCCACTATGAAGTCTAACATTGTGTGTAATTAGTATGCACTACATAATTAATAAATGTATATATATGGAAAACAGAATCAGTATCAAATATCGAGGCTAAAGTCAGGAGAGGCTGCAATGATGGAGAGTAACAGGAAGTACCTGAGGGACCTATGCAGCAGAATTTTAAAATGTAAACTCTATATATATTTGGAGAACCAGGAAAGAGAAAAGCCAAAACACAGCCAAAGCAATTATTTGAAGAGATGATGGCTGATAATTTTTCTAACTAGGGCCAAATACAAGACGCAGATTCTGAGGCCTATGAATCACAAGCAGGAAAAAATTACAAAGGGAGCAATTACATATGAGTGCATAATAGTTAAATTGCCCAGAAAAAAAGAGATAAACCTCAAAAAACCTCATCTGAGGGATGAGTGGATGGACTGCTTTACAACCAAAGGAACAAAGTAAGCTAACAATGGATTTCTTCTCAGTTACGGGTCCGACGGAGGCCAGAAAGTAATGCAATGACCTCTGCAAAGTACTGGCACAAAATAATGCCAATGTGGAATTCTATGCCTGGCAAACATCTCCTATAAAAAAAATGAAAAAAATCCACACTGTTATGGTTTAGATATACAACATCACCCCAAAAGTCTCAAGTGTTCACAGACGGTGTTTTTAAAGAGTAACTGGGTCATGAGGACTCTAACTCCATCAATAATTAACTCATAGATGAGATCATAATTTGATGGCATTGTTGGGAAATCATGGAAATTTCGGAGGTGGGGCCTAGTTGAAGAGGGAGAGTCATGGGAGTGTGGCCTTGGGGACTGTGTCTGCTCACTGGCCCCTTCCTCTCTGGCTTTCCCTCCTCTCTCCTTCTCCACTTCCACCTCCACCTCCCCTTCTTCCACCACTCCTTCCTTGCTGACATGGGCTGAGCAGCTTTCCTCCACCATGCCCTTCTACCATGATGTACCCACCTGGCCACAGCCCTAAAAGTAATGGAGCCAACTGACCATGGGCTGGAACCTCTGAAACCAGAAGCCAAAATAAAACTTTCCTCCTTTAAAACAAAAATGTAGTTGGTGTTGGCAGACCTGGACTACAAGGTATACTAAAGAAGTTTCTTGGAGGATACCAAAGGAAAACACATTAATTCTGGAAGGAATAAAGGGTATCGAAAATGATAAAAGTGAGAGAGTGAAACTGAAGACATATTTAATCTTTGAAAAAAGTCATTTTGTGGGGTTTTAAAGTGGCACAGAAGTAGGTAAGGGTGTAAATAGAATTAAAGTATTCTCTTGTTTTCTAGCATAGTTAAGAACATTATTATATGTTAAAGTGGCACCTGGTAATTTCCATTGTTATCATTAAGAAAATATTTTTTAAATTTTGTTGCAGTGAGAACTCTTCTTTTTTTGGTGCTATCAAATCCAAACCGTTATGTTCTCTAGGCAAGCACTCCACCACTGAGCTACTTCCACAGCCCAAGAAGAATTTTTTAAAATATACAGTACTCCTATTTTTTAAAAAAAAGGTTATCATAATGAACTTAAAAATTTGCAGTCTGTATGCAAAAAAAAATCTACATCACAAGGAAACAAGTAAATCTAGGGAAGGAACTTCACCAATTATAGGGATGGGGGCTTTTCATAATGATTAAAATGTTGATCCACAAGAAAACCATAATTCCAAGTTGAATACTTCTAATAATAGCTCAAAATCAAGAGGAAAATCTAATGTAACTGAAAAGTATAAGTGAAGAAACTAAAATCATCCCAAGAAATTTTAGCACACATTTCTCAGTAACTAAAAGAAGATACTGAAAGACTACAAAATTTCAGGTTTCTTTACAACACAACTGGTAAAATTGATATAAATGTCATATTTACAACACTGCACCAAGTAAGTAGAAAATGCTGTCAACTGACTTTTCAGAGTATTAATCGAAGTTTTAAAAAAATGGAGTAAGTACTAAATGCCAGCCTAGAATTCTATGCCTGTGAAAATGTCCTTCTCAAAAATGACGGTGAAATAAAAATGATAACTAAAAAAAAAACAAAGATTCAGCAGAGCATTTGCAACAATTGATAAGCCACATAACAAATCTCAACAAAATTCACAAGATTAAAGTGGTGCCATTCGTTTTCTAAACACAATAGAATTGCATTAAATAGCAACGTAGATAGCTAAGAAAATAGCTTGGAAATGCTAAATTATGCAAGGGTCAAAGGATCTAGAACAGAAATTTAAAATATATATTAGGAGCAAAATTATAAATATTCATAACACATTTTATTGGACACAGTTAATATACACTTAGAGGGAACACCAAATCCTTAAACGCAAATACTGGAAAAGAAGAACTGAGAAGTAAAGACTCTAAATATCCATGTCAAGAAATGAAAGAATAAAGATAAAGATTAAATAACTAGTGAAATATAAAATAAACTATAAATAAGATCAATAGAGCCAAAATATCAATGCTTGAAAAGACTAAAAAAATACATAAACCTCTAACAATTATTCGAGAAAAACAGAGAAAATGAAAACTACCAATCTCAGACACTAACAGAGGTCTGTCAGCAGGCACAGAGCAGCCCTTGCTGCAGTGTATTATGAAGAGGGCTATAAAAGTAACTTGTCAGGGCAGATGAAATTGACAAAGCCACTGCAAAACCCACCTACGAAAACTTTGCCAAACCCACCTGCAGTGACTAACACGGAAGAAAGCACAACACTGGATTAGTCTTATCTCTAGCAAAAATCTGTAATTTAAAACTTTCTCTCAAAAGGGAACTCAACCTAGAAGCAGATTAATTTTTCCAAACATTTACCAAAGAAATAAAACCGACCTTAACAAATAACATACAGAAAACAGAAGAAAGAACCCTTGCTAACTCGCAGGTTATTTGTGTGAGACTGTCACAGCTATTCCTTATTAAAGATAAGGAATTTAACAGGTAATTCTCTCCTGTAAACTTTGTGTAGAACCCAGAAACAAAATACTAGAAAACACAATTCAGCAGTGTATATTAGAAAGTGTCATGGCCAAGTCAGTTGATACTAGAAATATACAGTTGATGTCACATTCAAAAATCAGTCAATGATAGACCTAAGTTTCTAAACACTAATTAAATAGAGAAATCAAGATATATCGTGCACAGGTACAAATTCCCTATAATGAATATGATCAGTATATATAATGTACCAATAAACTTAATTACACTTAAAAAATCAAAAATTAAAACAAGACCCACGAGTTATTAAAAAAAAAACTAATTAAACTAAATTGTGAAGATTTTGGAGTGGGGAGAGGGACTTAGGGAAATATTTGGGGGTGGACAAACCTGACTTGGAATACACAAGGATCTAACCTTAAAAGTAAAAAACAATAAAATAGACTAGTACAAAAATTTTTTTTCTAAAATAAGTAAAAGAAAAAAGTAAACTAAAACCTAAACCTCCTCACCAAGAAAATCATGAAGAACATGGAAAATAAGACACAGAACGGGGGAGATTTTTCCCAATGCATATATCTGGCAAGAAGCCATATTCTGTCTACATTAAACATCCTTGAAAATCAGTAATAAGCAGGCAGGAAAATTAAAAAGAGTAAGATGTGAACAAGTACCTCACAAAGGAAGACTGGCAAACGGTTAGTGGGCATGCTCGGCATTAGAGTCGTGGGAGAATGCAAGCTTAAGTCACAGTACTCTACTACTGAATTCACACGGCAATGGTCTTAATTAAAAGCGCTGCCAATAACAGCTATTGGTGAGGGTGTGAAGCACCTGGAACTCTTGCATGTGTTTTGGTAGACGTATAAGATGGTTCAACCATCTGGACAAACTACTTGGGCAATTTTTAACAAAGCTAATCATACACCTATTTTATGCTTCGTAATAGACATTTACGAAATTATTTCCTATGAATAATTTAGAAAATGTGTTATTTCCTAAGAATTTCTTGAACAAAATAATCTGCTATCCTTCCACATTACAATGGCTGAAATGTCTGCATACTCATGTCATTCTCCACTGATTTGGTTCCGAGCATCAGATACACTTGAGAGATGACACACAGGCTCTTTATTGCCAGTTTACCTCTAACTTCTTATAGTCAGGAAAACCACTACTGTGCTAATCCATGGCTCTTCGCCTTCTTTCTTCTTCTGTTACAGGGAATCCTGGTGACGATGTTGGTCTTCACCATGATTGAATTACTCATTTCTCTGTCTTTCTCCATTGTGGGATGTCACTTACACAGTTGTTAGGAATGGTGCTGACCAGCACTATGGAAATAAAGATGTGGTGTGACATTACCCCCAGAGGAATTCTGCGTGTGAGGAAAACCCACGAGGAACACAGCCTTCAAGGCGGCAAGTTTCTGAAGCAAAGAAGAGTGACTCAAAGGGGGCGGGGGCCTAGGGACTTCGGGCTGATGCAACACATCTGCCTCCTGGCAATGCCACGTTCATCTCTCCCCAGAGAGATTGATCACCCGGTGTCATCACCTCTTAACCATGCAGCCTTTCAACTAAAGCACAGCAATGTGAGGTTGGCCGTGTACACACAAAGTTGTGAGCCAGAGCCCAGGACCCAGGGCCAGGAGGGACAAGACATGCAGGGTCCCTTATTCCTGACAAGCTCCTGTTGATCTAAGAGAGTCCACACAATGCCTTCTTCTCCACTGGGTGAACACAAGTTGGGTGGGAGAATGGTTTGGAACAGGGGCTGAGGGTATAGCTCAGAGGTATAGCACTTGCCAAGCATGCTCAAGACCCTGGGTTTGATCCCCACCAACACGCACACACAAGAAAGGAAGAATGGTCTGGCCCACAAACTTTACCTGAGCAACTAGGACAGTAACAAAAGTAAAACTGAGGGTGAATATTCATGGAGCCACTACTATGTTCCAAGCATCACACTAAATGTTATGCCTGTGACCCATTTAATCTCACATAAACTCTAACAGATGGATTTTATTACCATGCCCAAAACACAGAAGCCACAGCACAAAAGCAATAAGTGATTTGCTCAAGGTCACAGGCTTGCAGTGTCGGAGCTATAGAATTGACAGGCCAGCATCTGGTTCTAGAGGCCACGATCTTCACTCCTACTCCAACCACTGCCTCTCAAGATTTCTGAGCTCAGAATCTCTTCATACCCTTAAAAACTATTGAGGTGTCACTACATGTTAATATAAACAATATTTCCCCTAAAATAACTATGTTTTCCAAAATAAAACAATGTAGACAAAGGCAGTGATCTCTGTGCTCACTCGTTTCTGTAAAGCAACAGTTGCAGACTTGACTGTCACCTGAGGAACTTTTGTAAACCCCAACCCAACACGTGCCAACACCCCACACCAGTTAAGTCCGAGTGCGGTGAGAGCCGGGAAGCTGTTTCCAAAGGCTTCCAAAGCAGAGCAAAGCCTGCAAGCTACTGCTTTCCTTTAACACAGCAGAAGCAACTGGATTCTCTCAGTGGCTTTGCACTTGATCTGTCATATCTGGTATTCTATATCTTGAGGTACATAACACTATAACCTTGCAGAAAGGGAGAATAAGTTTTATTATTATGATGATGATGATGATTAAAATAATTTGGGTTGGTGGACCCCCTGAAAGGGTATCAAGAACCCCAGGAGATTCCCAGACCACACTTAGGAACCACTGCCTTATATTATGTTACAATATTGCCTCTGCAGGCAGGAAACTGGAGCTCCAAGTAGCTAACTTTTCTGAAACTATGCAAGAAGTGTGATTTAGAATCAGGGTTTTAATTAAGATCCTTAACTCCAAGTCTCATGTATAGAAAAACCAAACTTAGCATGCTGAAAGAAATAGACTTACGTGCCTCTGCTGGAAGGAGCTCATGTCCATAGGTGCACGTGAGAAGGTGACGGTCAGGACATAGAGCAGGAGAAAAGGGGTTGATTTTTAATTTCCCAAGGAGTGAGACTCCACTGAAAAACATCTGACAACCAAGTGATGTTCAGATGTGTGAGGTCTGAGACATATTTAAGAGTGACAATCCTGACATGCATTGGCAATGGTTTGGGGCCACACCTCGGTTAAAATGTAGTTTCCCCACGTAGAACTGTGTGACTTGAACAGACTACTTAAAGCTTGTGGTCCTTAAATTCCTAAAGTGTGATAAGAATATCTTCTATCTAATGGATTTGCTGTGCACCTTAAATGAAATATGTGAAGTGATCTTATCAGCACCTGCAACTTAAAACCCACTTAGTAAAACAGTAGCTTTTTAAAATTTATAAATGAGATTTTATTGCTTTATAAACATAACTTATTGTATTGCTTGCTAGCTGTGAGAATTGGGGAAAGTTCCCTTATTTCCTGAACTTTAGTTTCTGCAATTCTAAAACAGAATCTCTCAATACAGTACATGTTAGAGTACTCTCATGTGGACAGTGTCAGCACATAGGTAAGAATCCAGTCAACATTACTTCCCTGTTAAAGATGTAAAGTAGTTCATCAGAAGAGAACTATGAAACTCTCAAATAATTCAAAGTGCACTTCCCTTAGGATGAATTATTTACAAGAACAACGTGGGGACTTTTTGACCTGTAACCAAATTCTAGATAAGTTAGATATTCAGCCTCTGTCCTCGGGGGAGCCTGCATCTCCTTCCCCAAGGAACTGGTGTCAGGGCCACACTGCTTCCATCACTGGACAGCCTGGTGATCATCACCTGCGTGGGAGAAACCGCCGAAGCGGAGGGCTGCTTCCTGTAGCACTGTGGAGGATGCAGAGACCAGAAAAGCCAGCCCTGCCTCCGAGGCTTATGGGGAGCAAGGGCCGAGTACGTGAAGGATGCAAACATGAATGCAGCAAAATACAGACTTCCTAAGGGAGCCCAAGTGCCTTGGGGATGAAAAATAATCAGAGGGCTAAGCAATCTGGAGAATAAATAAAAGACAAATTTGCATCAGGCAAACACTACATAAATCTTGGTGTAATTTCATGCAGATTTTAAGAGATTATCTTGGGAAAGGAGAGGACCACTAGATAATAAGAGATTAAATCAAAGAAAAGAAACTTTAAAAGTGTAATAGACTCAAGAAAATATCCTCAAACATTAAACGGAAGACAAGGTTATGGATCGAACATGTTAGTGATAAATCCTAATTGTGGTGGAAATTTCTACACTCCCGAGCATGAAGGACAATCAGTCCGAATCAGCAAAGACAAAGTAAGTTTATCTGTAAGTCTCTTTAGGAGGAATCAAAGGTAGCCCCATCTAAGTTATCTCACTGGGAACGAGGATCAGAATAACAGGGTCCCAAGCCTGGGAAAACAGGATATAAAGAGGAAAGGCCGCAGAGGATCAGGTTGTGCAAGTCCGTGAAGCCTCTCCAAAGCCGCACTCTAAGACCCGACCTGGCTCCCACACTCACGAATAGGAAGGCACACGTGCAAACCGAGCCAGCATCCTACACTCAGCCCTCAGGCCTCACAGTCACCCACAACTCTCACCCTGCATGCTGCGGTTTGGATGTGTTCCCCACAGTTCATGCACTGGCCACTTCACCCCCAGCGCAGTAGTGTTGAGAGGGGTTGGGTCACGTGGGCCATCATGAGTGGATGGATAGTGTCACTGTGGAAGAGGGCTCATTACTGCAGGACTGGGTGCCTGATAAAAAGACATCTGGCCCTTGCTCTCTCTCACACACACCTGTCCCTCTCAGCCTCTGTCTTCCACCATGGAATCCCACAGCATGAAGGCCCTTGCCAGATGTGGGATCCCTGATCTAGGCTCTAAGAAATAGATCTCTGTTCTTTATAAATTACACGGGCTCAGGAATTCTGTTATAAGAGCACAAAACAGACTAAGACACTATGTAATTATCATCCCCACCACCACCGATTCAGGCACTTCAGCAGATATGCACAGGCCCACAGTCGGAATTTTAAATGGGGGTGGATCTTTTGTCTCCATGCACCTCTCCCGTGCAGTGTTTCTGAGAGCGATAAATGGCCTTTACTTGAACTGCTCCGCGGATGGTGTTATGGCTGTGTCTAGATGTCCCCGCAAAGTCTCATGCAGTCATAGGTGGGGCTTTTCCAGAAGTGGCTGGATCTAGAGCGTGTGATTGATTCATGGCACAATGCTAGGATTAAGGGTGCTAGGATTAAGGGTGCTAGGATTAAGGGTGGATGATTACTAAATCAGTCATGGATTGGTGGCACTGCCCTGATCCTAGTCACCTGGCTACAATATTAGGGACAGAAAGAAGCTTGTCTTCTCCCTTGCTTGCTTGCTTTTGCTATCTTCTGCTTGCCATGAACTGGTTCTGTTTTGCATTTCACCTCTTCCAAGCCACGCTGCCTTGGAACCAGCCAATTATGGACTGAAACCTCTACAAACCATGAGTTAAATAAACCTTTCCCCCTTTAACTTTGGGTGTTGGATATTTTGTCTCTGCAATGAGAGAAAAGTAACTAAGACAGATGGAGAGCATTTTTTTTCATATTGCACCAAAATCAACTTCCCTATAACCTCTTCTACTCAGTTGTTCTAACCCTGTAGTTCCAAACTATCTTAAAGAAAGAGAGAGAAGAAAGAAATAGATGGATTAACCTCAGATTAAATAATGGAGCTGCCATATTTCAACTCTTTTGATTAAACAAACAAATAATTAATAACTATGTGCCTGTGTCTCTAATGAAACAAAACAATGGACAAAGAAATTGAAAAGGAATTAAAAGTACAACATTTGAACATAAAGCTTGTAATGAAGGTGGAGGTAATCATATCTTTAGGTGAATCTTTCTTTCATTCACCCCTCATGTTCAGACTTTCCTGGCACCATGACTTCTGCCGTTCCCCCACTGGATGTAGCACTAGGCTTGATGGTCAGGCAACTCCACCCCATACTGTGGAGGGGACACTGAGAACTAGGCTGATGGAAGGACAAGGTAGGTCCATAGGTCAAGTGTTCTTTCAATTTATGTCCCCAACTATGGAAACCAACTTGCTTCAAGCTTCTGGTTCATGTTCTGTGGCACCATTATATTTTTAGGCCATTTCGGTTAAATCTGACACAAGATATACATGGTCTGCTAGAACCCTAAGAGTGAGTGGCGGAGGACAGTATTTGGAAAGCCTAAGTGCAGCCCTCCTGAGTGTACACGCATGCTCAGTGATTCTTGCATCTCTGCACGGATGCCTCCTCCCCACCTACTCATCCCTACAAGTGAAGCGGAAAGGTAAAAGTCAGTCCTAGCAGCCCATCTTTGGAGAATTTCTAGAGCCCTTCTTGCCCTTAGGGACCCACCATCCACACCTGCTTACAGGGTGGGGGCCACAGAAGTTCTTCTAATTAAGGTAGCATGAAGCACCCCACGCAGTCCCCTGGGGTACTTTTCAAGAAGTGAAACCTTCTGGTAAGGCACCAAGTTTTTTGCGTCTCCCTTAGCTCTGGTAAGCATATATCAAACCAAAGTGATGGGAGCAAAGCGCAAAGTAGCAGAAGCTACTGATTTCCTGTCACCTGGTACCTACTGGAGACACCAGCCCCAGGCCTAGTCCGTCTCACTCACCTCCACCAGACACAGCATACTGAACTCAGCGGCCAACGTCCAAATCAGCCCTCGAGCCTTGAAGCCTCAGAGATTCAGGTAAGGAATCGTGGGCTTCATCTACATGGCTAAAGGAGATGGTGGATACGGAGCGGAGTGGTTTAGAGACGGGAGAGTGCTTTAACTCTAGGACTCTCCTAATCAGGCCTTCCAATAGCATCATGATCTGAGGGGGGCGATTTCAAGGCTTGCTACCCACCCACTTCCTTGGCCGCTTGTCCTTTCAAGAATTACCCAGGACAGCCAGCTGCAAGCCATCCTACAGAGGCAGTGGAGTCCAGCAGTGTGTAGGTTAAAGCGTGCTTTTCAACTGGCTGGGTTCAAGCTGGAGTTCTACTGCGTACAAGCCATATAACCTTGGGCGAGCTGCTAAACCTCGACTTGCCTTGACTTCCTCACCCTTTAAATGGGGCCGTAGTAAAACCCATTATGAGGATTAAACAAGCTAAAATACACAGGCCTTAAGACTGCCTGATACCAAATAAGAACACAATCATGGCCATATGAAAATAATTCCAACCCCTTTGCTGTTAAATGCTTTTGACTCCAATGATAAACTGTTGAATATGAATGCACCTAGGTGATGCTAAGCCTTGCAGGCTAACATTTTCTCTAGGGGATTAGTAGATATCAAATTAACCACAAAATCCTGCCTCAAACCCATAACCTAAGAAGCAAACAGTGGGGATAAAGTGGGCACTGGAGACAGGAGGAAGCTCTAATGATGGCTGCGGGGATTAATCTTAATTATGTCATCATGGTTTCCTGAAACCAGAGACAGACAGACAGACAGACAGACAGACAGAGATTCCCTCTTTCCCTTAAAATGACTCGACCTCACTACCACTGGCTTGGTGAGATGAAACTACAACTTTGGAGCTGGCGTCCTGAGCATTTACAAACCTTCCCAGAGGAAGGAGCTGAGCTTGATGCTCGGTTTCACACCCACTGAGCTCGGAGTATGCAGGAAACAGGTCCCCTGTGTAATCCTAGCAGGACACACAATTCCCTTAAGAAATGTAACTCCATGAGAGAAGCTGCAATTTAACAGGAGAAGAAAGTCCTTGGTGAGAAGTGACAAATGCAAAGGACTGCGAGTACTGAAAGAGAAGTAACCTACAGGGGTGAGGAGGGCAAACCAAGGCCCTGGGGTGAACTGGGGAGTGGACAGGAAGTGAAGAGGCCAAGAGGAGGCATGGACTAGGAGGAGAAGGCAGGGGACAGGGCCAGCCCGCGGCCCTGGAGGGGATAAGAGCTCCGGAAGTGTGTGGGGCTGGGGTGGTGTCCTGAGGAGGATGCGGATGAGCTCCTCCAGCAGGCAATCACGGGTCAGCAGGAGTGTTCAAGCTCTGGGTAGAGAAGGACTTGGGGTTTAGGAAGTTTGACCTAGCAGCCATGTGCAGAACGGACAAGGAAATGATTGAAGGTCAAATACATATATATATGCACTAATCCAGGAAGGAAATAAGAATAAAACATTTGCGGTGACGCTGGGAGCAAGATGTATCACAGAGCTAGGAATCACATGATCTGAACTGATTGACTGTGGGAGATGGGGTTAGAGTGAAATCAGCTCCAGCTTAATACAGCAGTCTGAGGCCCAGTACCTAGAAGAGGCCGCAGCATTTGCATCAGTCTTTGAACTGAGCTGTTCTGGTTGAATGACGCTGGTAGAAAGCAATGAAGAAGCACTGGGGACTGAGTGGGTGGTGAGGAAGTAGGGAAAGCAGTGGGATGTGACGCTTTGAAGAGGTTGGGGTAAAGGAAAGGGAGATGGGGCAGCAGCTGGGAGCACTGCGAGTTTGAAGAGGGGGCCTTTGGGATTGGGGGACACCGTGGCGTATTTTAGCCATCAAAAGAGTCCAGTAATAACACTTATTCTTTGAGTTTTTTGGTACCTTATCAATTGCAAACTATCTCATGTTCTAAAAAGAACAGTTTGAAATGGGCAAGGTAGCTATTTTCCTAAGTTTATAGGGAGTACAGACATAGAAAGCAACAGAACTGAACTAACTGCTGCAGAAGGACACAGAGTGAGAGACTACAAATGCAGGGGAGAACTGACCTTGTGGAAAGGAGCAGTCTTGGTAGATAGAGCTGGGCTGAAGGGCACAGGGGAAAGGAAGTCAAGCCATTCATCCCCAGAGACCAGTGCGCAGGAGGCCAGGAAGGATAAAAATGCGGAGCTATTTCGAGAGACAGAGGAGGAAGTTGAGGTAGCAGAAGTCAGGCAGCTTTGAACTTCTCAGTACGTGATGGAGTTATTGGACCTAAACGCCATTATTCAGAGCAAAACCCATAAAGCCTGTCAGATCTTCAGTGGATGGGCATGGAAACAGTAGTGCCTTCATGTTTCAAAAAAGATTTGCAGAAGTTGCTGGAATAAAACAGGATGGTGTGTGATCGAGTGAGTCCTGACTTTAGTATCAGTGCTGATTTTATCATCAGTGAAAATAAAATCCTACTATTACCATATTTTGACAAATGTATTCAGTAACCCCTACTAATCTGCCGCTCGTCTTTGAGCATAATTATGAGTTGGGTTGTATTTAAGTCATTGTGTATACATTTTTTTTATTTTAAAGAGAAAAGAAATAAAAATAAAACAGACTTTCAAAACAAGATAACAGGAGAGTAACAATAGTTAATACCTTGCATATTGTTATCTTCATAGTAGTTACTCAGAGTATAAGATATAGGCATGAAATATTGTCCAAACGATATTAGCACAGATCTTTCTTTTAAGATTTGTATTTTTCAATGATAAGGCAAAGCTGTGGGAATCTACAATATCCTTAGGAGTAGATGGGCTAGTTCTAGTTTTATGTATTTCTTTGTATAGTCAGCCTAAAATGCCCCAGTAGAATTTGCCTACATTAAAAGGTTCATCTCACCAATAATAAAAACACCACCTTAATCAGGCAGTTGATGAATAAGAAAAATTTTTAAAAATGAGAACCCAATCATTTCCCTTAGCCCAAAGGATTGGTGGCCTCTGATCTTCAAGTTGTCTCTACTGAAGTTATACTCTGGAGAGGAGTACAGTGCTTTCCAGCTCATTCCATATTTGCTAAAAGACCTTGGGAAGATGAATTTCTTTGAACCTCCATTTCCGATGACCAGAATTCATCTGCAAACCAGTAGTGGTTTATGTGAATACACTCTTCGGTGGCGTCTGTGATATGAAGCAGATCCTCAGCATCACGTGACAGGTGATAATCGAGGGCAGGGTCGCAGTGCAGTGAGGAGCATCCAGCCAAACCCTCTTCCCTCCAGCCTGCTTTCCGTTGCTTTGTAATCTCCCAGCGGCGTGTATATCTGAGGGAGGAGGGAGGAGTGCATAGGCAAAGCCTGACTTCCCATAGTGTAACCTGGCACCATGGATACCCCATTTGATAGGTCTGAGGCCTCGTTTCCAATCTTTAATATTTATGTAACTTTGAACAAGTTGCCTAAATTTCTACTGTCATTTCCTCTTCTCTAAAACAGATGCACTGCTTCCTTCCTTGTCTAGTCTATGAGGGTCAAAGGCGATGTTTTACATGACCTTTCTAACTATAAAGCAGGACCAAATGTGAGAGACTCAAACTGACCTGTCTCGTAGCAGACCTGTGGCTACACAGCTCTCTGTAATGTCAGTAAATAAAAATCCTGGATCGACAGTCTTGACCTTGAAGGCTCTTTACATGAGCAACAATCAATAAAGACCGAAGATGAGACCCCAGAAAGAGGTTTCCAGAGGCCAGGAAACACCCAGCAGAATCCCTACAAGTGGACAGCGCAAGTGAAGGAATACCAAAGAGAGTACAGAGTCAAAAAGGCTGAAAGTACTCTCAACATTAGAACCAGGAGGGTGTCGGTGCCCTCCCTCAGAAACGATGAAGAATCACAGAGAGGACTGAGTATACTCTCTCATTCATGTTAACTCGTTAATTCTTGGCACATTTCTGTAAGAGGCGTATTGTTCTCATCTTACAGATGTATAAAACGCTCACACCCAGAAAGCTAAGAACAGCAGTAGCAATAAAAACAGCTACTATTTACTCAGACATGGGTGCTTTACATATATTTATTTTCCTTCCGTTATACTTAGTAAGAAGTTACTAAGTCCAAGCATTATTTTAGATACTGAGTAAGACAGAACAAAATCTCTACTTTGTTGGAATTTATATTCCGTGAGAAAAGCCACAACCAACAAAGACCTAAGGTGATTGTCCTCAGGGCTAGGTGGCATGGAGCGAAGAAAACAGGATGTTTGGGGGGAAAGAGAGCAAATAAGAGGGTGCGTTATCGAGTGAGAGTTCCAGGAAGGCTCCTCTGAAAGGCTGACACTGACCTACACCTGAATCAAAAGGCTTACACGACTCGTCTGTGCACTTAAGTCTTACAGCAACCCAGGAGACAAGCATTATTATTATTGCTATTCTGCCGTTGATGAACCTAGGCTCAGGGAATTTAAAGCACTCATGCAACATCTCAGAGCAAATTGAAGGATTTCCATTTAAACTCAGGCGATCCCACGCACGTGGCCACAATCGAACATGCCGCTTGAGAAAGCCTCCTGGATGTGACTTGCTCAAGGTCGCAGGGTTAGAGGGACGGAGGTAAGGACATTCCTCACCATGCTCTCACATGAAGCCTCTGGCCCATCACAATGGTCAGGGTCAGATACGCAAAAGAACAAATCAACATAAAATGGATTTTCCAACATTAAATATAAGAAAGACATCCAAGACTTGGGCCAAATGACAATGATACAGTTAGAGGACAGATAGTCAGTAAGGGTGGAATTCAAAATTCCACAGGGAGACAGGGCACGTGGATGGGGTAGGGGTATACCTCTGTGGTGGACCATTTGCCTGGCATCCACAAGGCCCTGGGTGTAATCCCTAGCACTGGAAAAGAAGAAAGAAGAAGGAGATGAAAATTAAAGAATACATGTGGATATGCATGATCCGTGGCATTTCTTCAAAGGTAAAATATGCCCTAGCATCACTTGCAGGAATGCTGCCAGACTCCGGGCCCTGGGTCCTTGTCCCAGACAGCCCTTCCTGACCCCATCTTGGCACTTGGCAGGAGGCCCCACCTCAGATCTGATCTCAGATCGGAGGCCACCACCAGGAAGCCATGTCTACACTCCATGACACCCATGGAGGGATCGCTGAGAGACGCACTCAGACACACAACACAAGATAGCAAAAGCCTTGTCCCTGCTCTCCTCATTTATCGTTTTATTTTAGGAGTGCTGAGAACAAAATGACAACACCTCGAAATTCCATGAGTGGAACTTTCCCAGCGGAGCCTACAAAGGGCCCTATTTCTATGCAATCTGCTCATAAAGTAAACTTCCAAAGAATGTTGTCAGCGGTGGGCCCCACGCAGAGCTTCTTCATGAGGGAATCAAAGGCCCTGGGGGTAAGTCAGTCCCCCTCCATTGTTCCATGACCCAGAGGTGCTCTGGCCCCAGCTGGTACTGCAGGCCATGTATGGACTTCAACCCAATCTGAAGCTACGAGACCCTCCCTGGTGTGTTCCTTATGGTTGACACCATGGGCCACATCAAGCAATGTGCTGGAGAAGTTATCACCTGGATCACTTCAGAGTGGTCCTACGTCACCATTTGGTTCGGAGGAGTGTATGTTAGGGATCTTCCACCCCAGCCTATTACTAGAATCCCAGCATATTTCTGCTCCTTGTAAATGACCAATGGTGGGAAAAAACTGACCTGAAAAAGGAAAAAGTGAAATCCTTGGCACCTCTCCCATCTCCTTTGGACATTCTGCACAGACCAGGTCAGGAGCCAGGGCTCCCGACCTTTCCCTTCCCTTCCAACAGCAAAAATTCGGTTCATGACCAGTGCCCTCTTCTCTCCCCAGGCCATCCAGATCATGAATGGGCTCTTCCATATTGCACTGGGAGGTCTACTGATGATCCCCACAGGTGTCCATGAGCCCATCTGTGTAGCTGTGTGGTACCCTCTCTGGGGAGGCGTTATGGTGAGTGAAAAAACAAAGACCATTGGCAAAACAGTCAAGAAAAAGTGCTAAAAAAGATCCAGGCTCTTTTTGTATTAAGGAAAGCATGAGGACAGGAAATAGATTATCAAGTTGAACTAACTAAGTGGGAAGAAAGACTGACTAACCTGAGCATGAGATTACTGGCTGAGAGCTGGTGGCCTTGCCTCAAGTGAATGCAGAGGTGCTCTGTGTGGATCAGCAGAGGGGAGGAAGACCGTTCAAAGCAGGGCCTCTCCACAGTGAGCTCTGGTAGGGAGGGAGGTGCTAGATATTTGGTACAGTGAACCTCAAAGTACGTTTTCATGAGTTCAAAAGAACAGAACTGAAAATAAAACTTAATGCACTAAGCCAGGCATGGTGGCACACACCTGTAACCCCAGCACTCGGGAGGCTGAGGCAGGAGGATTGCCATGAGTTCTAGGCCAGCTTGGGCTACATAGTGAGTTCAAGTCCAGCCTGAACTACACAGTGAGCCCATCTCAAAACAACAACAACAAAAAAAAAAACCTAATGCACTGACATTCTCTTACCTATGCCACTCGGGGACATTATTCCAAGTCATATTGTGAAAGATGGTTAACTAGGGCTGATGGCAAACTCCATCAGTAAGGATTAGGTGTCACGAAGGTTGTTGCTGCTCATCGCTATTCGATGCTATAGACCACAGGGTTCCAGTTGCCTGGTGTATTGCCAGGGACATGTGAATGCTGCCTCTTTGCTCTTACTATATTCCCAGCTACAAGTCCCTAGGTGGTTGAAGGTCACAGATTAAATGACCTGAGTAAAGAAATACACCTGCTGGAAAATGAACGAACCTGGTAAAAATGGGTGTGTAGCTCGGAGAAATTGTCTGCAGGCGAAGATGACTTCATGACCAGGTCTCAGGGTTCGAAAGTGACCTCCATCTCTTTCCCTTTGTGCCCTTCCTCTGCCCCTCCCTTCCCACCCTCCTCGCCTCTCTTTTTTGCAGTTTATTATTTCTGGATCACTCCTGGTAGCTGCAGAGAAAACCTCCAGGAAGAGTCTGGCAAGTAACCGTATGTCCTTTTGTCCCACACGTGAGGGAAGGACCGATTTTCTCAGTTGAAAGCAGACCCTTAGAGAGCTTTGCAATCAGGGACTCTGCTCCAAAAGGCCAAGGCTCCTCATGGTTCTGCTGTGATCTTATTCATCACAAACTTGAAAGCCAGAGCCCGTGAGAGGGCACGGACAGTCTCATCATGTGCAGTGCTGTGTGAAAAAGTTAGACCTTTCTGAAAGCCGTGTCTCTTCTCCCAGACGACCATTGGGAAAGTTACCTGACCAGGGTTGTGATGGGTTCACGTTCCACCTAAGTTAGAGCCTTGAGTTACAACCTGGAACAGACCAGCTTAGCTGTATGAACCTCCGAGTTTTCACCTGTGACCTGGAGACAGTGGCCCTGGCTGTTGGGGGTGACATCGGCCTGGGGAGGAAGGGAGTAACGAGGAACCATGTTCCGTAGCTATGAGTGGTCTTGATCACGTGACTCTCGGGCACATTCCCACTCAAAGACAGGCTGCCCGCAGAGCTCCCAGTGCTAGATGGGTTGAGAAGAGTTTGCTAGCAAGTTTCCTCTCCAGAAAACCCTGTCCCAGCGCTGGGTTTCATACACTGGGCGGAGTCGCTTCTGCAGTCAGGGAAGGACTGAGTGGACTCCCCTGGTTTCTCTCTAGAAGACGCCCGGGAGGAAGCAGCTGTTCCCGAAGACCAAATTATTCTATTCCCCAAATTCTACCACCTCTACTAGCTTGCCACATGTGTGTCACATAGCCAGGGATGCACTACATGCTTTCTAAGACACTCGGCAGTGACCCCATACTATTAGGGTGCTTGTCACATAAATCTTCCTCTTTCGAACTTGCATCGTTCCTGCAAGGCACGACATTCACTCTGCCCCTCTCTCACCTGCGCTGCCCAGAGGCGTCAGCCCTAGCTGCAGTGCAAACATGGTTGACTGGGGCTGGTTGCAACCCACCTCGATGGAGTAGGTGGCATTGTCACTGCTGCCCCTTCTGTCTCTCTTTGTTGGCACGGTCCTAGGGACTTCCAGCCGTTCCCTCCCTGCCCATGCCTGCACCGCTCTCCACTGGAGCGTGGCCTAAGAGCCTCCTTCTCCTGAGCCCTGCCTTCTTCTGCAGGGAGAATTACACAGATGCCATTAGTCTTAATTTATTCAACACGTATTTACAGGCTGCCTAGTAGGACCTTGGTGGTGAAAGACGCAAGGACACAAGCTGTGAGAATGAAGGGTCACTCCTAGAATTTGGGATTCACAGATGGGGTAGATGCAGATGCCATAAAATTAAATGAGGAAGACAGAGAAACAAACAGCACAGGGAGGTAAAGAACTTACAGTGTAAAGAGAAAGAATTCACAGTGAGAGAGAGGCCAAAATGGGCGGAGAAAAGAACTTCCACAGGGTGTCGGTGCAGCACCCTCGTGAGTCAGAGAAAATAACATCCAGGATCCCTCCTTAGCTCGTATTCTCCAAGCGGAAATCAAAACCTAACTAATACATCTGTTTGTCTCTTTTTCAGATCAGAGTGAAAGTAACAATGAACTCACTGACCCTCTTTGCTGCCATTTCTGGAATAATACTCTTGATCATGGACATACTTAATATTAAACTTTCCCACTTTTTAAAAATGGAGAGGCTGATTCTTATTAAGACTCCAGTGCCATATATTAACATATACAACTGTGACCCAGCTATTCCCTCTGAGGAAAACTTTCCAGCCACACAGTACTGTTACAACATACAATCCGTGTTCCTGGTGAGTGTGAAACTGGGCTTCTCTCCACGGAGGAAATACCGTACGGCAATTTCACTATGAGTATCAGTTCTAGACCCAGCTCTGGGCCTGCTCCGTATTGCCTGTGTGGCTTTGGGCAAGAACTTCACCTATACACTGCCTCAGCTTCTTCAATTGTAAAATAGGAATATAACATTGCTTAGTTGATAGGGTTGTTCTGGGGAATAACTGAGTTCACATATACAAAATACTTAGAACAGTGATAATTACAGAGCACTGTGTTTAACACTATTATTAATATAATCAATGCTATTAATATTAATCACTATTAAATTAGAGGAATATGGAAGAAATTCCAAAAATATTATGAACATCTTTTCCTTCCTGGAGTTTTTAATGTTGAGTCTGAAGGGGAAAATCACTTCTCCAGTACGGAGCGGTCTCCTCGGAGTGACGCCACACCACGTGAAGCTGGAGAGAACCTAACTTTGACCTCAGTACTTACCCTGCACAGCACTGGTTCTTCAGCTGATTGCTCCTGCCTGGCTTCCTTCAGCAATACGCATTCACCACCCGAAGTTGTGGCAAGGGCTCAGGTTACAAAGGCACCGTCTTCTACACTAGCTGTGCCCCCAGCTACTCACCCCTCCCTTAAAGAACTGATCTTTGGGTCATTTAGTTTCAGTCAACAGCCAAACAGTGAGCACCAACCATGTCCCCGGTGCCACGATAACACTGTCACCTTCGCTCTGCTGTCTTTTTCAGGGCATTTTGTCAGTGATGCTGATCTTTGCCTTCTTCCAGAAACTTGTGGCAGCCGGCATCGTCGAGAACGAGTGGAAGAGACTGTGCTCCAGACCTAAAGCGGTAAGTGGAGGCCGCTCTGCCCATCACCGTGCTCTGGACAACCCTCACCCACACGGCCTCCTTCACGGAGAACGGGATCTAATGACACTCTGAAACCAAGCGTTTCACCGAAGATGACCCTCCGTACTGAGAGAAAGCAGAAAATACGATAGTGAGGAAAATGTCCTCGAATTTGAAATAAGCCTAGAGTTAGATGGAGAATATAGGTCTACAGCCGGTGACTCTTCCCTTCCCTTCTCAACGTCAGACTTCCATCTCGGGTTCAAAATTCTACACTTATCGCTTCAAAGTGAAGCTGGAGGTCCACGCCTGAGTGAGGTCGCTGGCGCTTTGACTTCATTTCTCTGTGTCCCCTCTTCTCCCCACCCTCTCACCTAATTCCTGTCCTAAAACAATAGGTTCAGAGACTCCAAAGTTGGGAAATACGAATATCCCAATGATAGATCTGCTTACTGCTTCAGAACTACTTAGATTTTTAAATAGACAGATTTAAATTTTATTTTGCAAATGTAGAAAGTAGGATAAGAAAGAGAAAATTACTTCCCCAGGGTTATAATCATTACAGAAAAGACAGAACTAGAATCTGACTTCCTCCGTTACTGTAGTGTTCCTTTCCCATGCTGTGTGACCATGCGAGGCAAAGTAGCAAAGCCTGCAGCCCTCGAGGATGGACTCAGACTTGAGTTTTGAGGAGAAAGGGATTTGAGCATCTGGGTAATTAGTCCTGGTAACTGGAGGTATACTATAAATAATATAAGCAGCATAAAAACTAAGAGATACCTGATAAATATGCATAGAGGTTATTGAGAATTATGTCAAGATTGAAGTCAGGAAAAATGTGTTTGTGTTCTAGAACGTGGTTCTGCTGTCAGCTGAAGAGAAAAAAGAACAGACAGCTGAAATAAAGGAAGAAATGGTTGAGCTAATTGAAGTGTCTTCCCAACCAAAAAATGAGGAAGAGATTGAAATTATTCCAGTCCAAGAAGAAGAGGAAGAAACTGAAGTAAACTTCCCAGAACCTCCACAAGACCAGGAATCCTCCCCAGTAGAGAATGACAGCTCTCCTTAACCTATTTCCTCTGCTTTCTATTTTCTCTTTTCAAGCATTAGTGTTTATAGCTTCCAAAAAACAGCCACTCTGTTGAGATCTTCTGCACTTCTTTTCCATATTTGCATTTTCATTTCCAAAGAGACTCTGGCCTCTTCTATTATTCAGAATGTAGCAGGTGTATCTGATCATTTGTGATGTTCGTTGTTCAGAGCATCTTTCCGACATTGGGAAGAGGCAGAATAAATGCTGCCAAATATGATTTCCTACTAAATTTTTCCTTGGGTAGGCTTTTTAGTAGCAGTAGTAGTATTGTTTTAATTTCTTCCACCAGCAAATGGAAAACTGTGCACCTGATGGAGAAGATCTGGGTCTTCTGGCCCATCCCTAATGGCCCTGAACTCCTTCCACATCCACATTTTTGGTGAAGTCCTTTTTGCCTCATCATTTTAATAATAAAAATAATGAGGATGAGTGAGGAAACAGTTCCATGTATCTTCCCATGGAGCTAATAGTGTGGCCTATTCTTAGAGCCCCACAGCCCATTCAGGAAGCTCTAAGTGGCCAGTACCAACCCCTTCTCTGTACAAGCACCAAGGCTTACACTCGGAGAGTGTCTCTCTGTCCCCTACTTTTCCCTACTGCTGATTAGGCTCCTGGTTGCACTATCCACCTACTTCTAGCATTTAAGAGAAGAATGGCTGAAGAAATGTCATAATGAGTACCCAAATTTAAATAATAATCAATCGACACTTATGTTTATAGCATGCTTTCTAGATGACCAAGTGTTATATCAAGTAATTTCATTTGATCTTCCATGGTCAAGAAAAAGTCTCCACCCTTCTTATTTTACAAGTAATTCAAAGAGTTAACCAAATAAAAGTAATCTGTCAATAGTCATGGCTGGTAATTATTAGAAGCTTGTTTCACACCCAGATCTTCATATTCAAACCCTGGTGATGTTTGAAGTAACAGAGTTGTCTACCCAATGACTTCATAAACTGCTAGGGCCAAGTCAGTAGGTTTCATCAAGAGTCTACTCTGACTCCCCTTAAACAGGTATTAAGAGTCATGAAACACACAAAGTCAGGTTTCACCTCATAGGAATAAAAACACTGAATTTAAAACATTCGTTCATACAACATTGATACAATAATCTCAGAAATAACTTCCTGCGTGGAAACAGCATCAAATCCCAAATCCTGGGCAATGGCTGCCTACGTTTTCCTGCTCACATTCAGAGATGCTGGTCTCTTACCTGGAAAGAACGATAGCGCAGGAAGACGTCACTGGAACCTGTCATCCAGATGCCCAACGATGTCAACATCCGCTTCCAAGGTGGCCGAGAACCCGGGCAATGCTATTTGCACTCTATGACATTGCTACTTTGCTAGGAACTAACAGTGGAGATGTGCCCTGCAGTTAGAAAACAGGAGATATAGATCAGTCCTCTGCGTTACATCTCCACAATTCACTCTAAATAAATGAAATGTGGTGTTTTCGTCTGCAGCGGATGATTCCAACATGGGCATTTCCGGTTCTTCTTTACTCCTCTAACCTTGAACTATGGGAGGCTCCTCTGGCCTGGAGCTCACATTCCCGTAAAGCAGCCTGATGTCAGGTCACCAATATTCGTGTCAATATATTCTTACACACACACCTCAAGGCAAGTGTCCACCGCTTCGGGTGCGAGTGCCATGCTGCTCACTCTCAGCAGCCTACAGTGTGACTGGGACACATGGCATGTGCTCTTGCCTTGGATTAGAGAAGAGGAAAACCTTCAAATGCCAATGGCTGTTTCAAAATCGGAAAACCTTCAAAAATGCATGATTTAATTTTTAATTTACTCCCCTGCTGAAATATATGTGACAATCCCATTCCAACACCAATCGTTTCCTTGGGAATTCCATTTTATTCATTTTTCTGATCTCAGTTATTTTTTACCAACTCATGTAACTCCTTATGAGACACTTTTTAATGTCTACTGAAGAAGAATGGAAATTTGTGCTATGACTTTCTCCCTGGTTATCCCTTTATCATTATATGATCAAGTAACATTGGCCAATAGCAAACATGCTTTGCCCTGAAATACAAAATACATTTCCTGGCTTTAAATTAGTTTTTTCCTGTCAGTACTTATTTGTGCAACAAATTTTGTGTCCACCATCTCAATTTGGCTGTGTCTGAAGGATTTCCTGGGATGCAGGATTTTCAGTGTTAACACCAAGACAGTTCTAGGTACATGTGATGGTCGATCATCCTCGTTCACAATACTGTAGAACTTCAGCCAGCTGTAATCACTGCATAACACAATCTGCTTTTTATATGTAACTATATCACAGGATTTTTTTTGATACATAATTTTCACATATACATTTTTAACTGCAACTCAGCACTTCATAAATCAATATAGACTAATTGACCATCCATATATGTACTTAGAGTATTTCCTTTTTTCACTCTTTTGGTTTTGGGTTTTTTGCAAATCATTTTTGGGACTGTAGAAACTATGTAAAGATATGCACTTCCTCTTCTCATTATGCAAAATGTGGCTTCATACTTCAAGCCTTCTCAAAGTCTACCACTAAGGAGGGCTGGCATTTTGGAAAAACCAGGAAATTAATTTTTTATTTCATTCTGACAAGTGGAACTCAACAGTCCAATACACAGAAATGCTAGCTTCAAGCTGATTTAGCATGAGTTCATCAGTGCAATTCTACTCGTTTTAAATTCTTGGTGAATAACCTGAAATGCTGATGGAGGTTCAAGTATAAAATTATCTTGTGTTCAGTCTGTGGTCCTTAAGGAGGTTTCCTTTCATTCAAACCAGATTGTTTCCTGAGCTAAAGAGAACCAAACCATATAAATGAATAGGGTAGAATCATGCAGTCCAGAAGTCAAAGTAATTTAGGATTATCCTATGAAGTCATGTTTGACCCTAACTCATCTCTTCTATTGTGACTTATGGTTAAAGAAAAAAAAAGAATATATATATATATATATATATATATATATATATATATATATATAGGAAGACACAAATAACCACTGAAAAATCATTGATTCATTCATGTAAAAATATTTATTCATCAGCATACAATGGTGAGCAAAAATAAGCAAACTGTCTCCTCTTAGAGCTTACTCCATGGTTGGAGAAGGAGATGTTGGTAGAATCCATCTGGCACCACTATGGTGTGTCAGCTTTCCACTGCTGTGACAAAATCTCTGAAGAAATGGACTTCAGAAGAGGGAAATTTTGTTTTGTCTCATGGTTTCCAAGGTATTAGTCCATGGTCAGTTGGCTTCATTGCTTGGTGCTTGTAGTGAAGTAGAACACCATGGTGGGGGGAACACAGTGGAACAAAGTTCCTCGAATTGTGGAGGCTGGAAGGAAAAAACGGAGACGAAGGGGCTGGGGTCAGCATGTCCCCGTCAATAGTGAGACTCCAGAAGACCTAACTTCTGTCCACTAGGGCCACTCTGATAGGTTTCACCACTTCCCAACAGTGCCATTGGTGGACCAAACCTTTAGCATAATGGGGCCCAGGGATATTTAAAATCCAAACCATAACACAGGTTAAGGCAAACTGTTAGGTGTAGAAGTGTGTACCTAAAGCTAGGAGGGGGCCCCTAGCCTCAAACGTCTGACCGTCTACTTTAAGATGATGAAAACATATCCATAAGGGATAACCAGCTTGAACCTAAGAACATTCAGTTGAAAAAGAAAAATCTCAACAAATAGTCATGGGAAAACTCATAGCCACATGCCAAAGAATGAAACTGGAAAACTAACTCACACAATACCCAAAACCAAACCCCTGAATAAGAGTTCCCAAGGGATGGTGACACTCTGTGAGGAAAGTCCCCAGCGGGCTGTCTCAGAAAATGCAACAGGTGACGATGAAACTGGGGCCATCGAAGAAAGCAGGGGGGCACTTAGTGTCCTGTCCCAGAGGCTAAGGAAAGGCAAGCGTCTCGAAGGCCAAAGCAGCCACAGAGAAGTGTGGTTAAGAAATGAGAAAAATGAGGGCCGGTGAGATGGCTCAGTGGCTTAAGCGCCTGCCTTGCAAGCGCGAGGGCCCGAGTTCGACTCCCGGAACCCACATACGAAAAAGGGGCCGGTGATATCGCTCAGCGGCACGGGCGCCTGCTGGCGTGCGAGGTCCTGAGGTCGAACCCCCGGTAACCACAAAAAAAAAAAAAAAAAGAAATGAGAAAAATGAAAAGAGAGTAGAGGCCACTGCATTCAGTATTAGGGGAAATAGTTTCAGAAAAGAAATGCTGAGAAGAAACTAACTGTAATCCAATGGGAAATGAGCGTGATGCATCAGCATGCAAACAGGAAAGGAAAGACATGACTCAGTGGTTTGTGTGAGAATCTAGGTCAGCAATTACGGATCCAAACAGGGCCAGAGTAACTGAGCAAACTGAAAAAGTATTACTGAGCGCCTACAGTGTGCTAATGCCATAAAGCAAGAATGACATACAAAGTTCCCGTCATCGCGATGTTCCCAGACCTCAGATGCACTAGTCTGCATCTCACCGGGGAGTAGTCAGGAGGAGGACAAAAAAGTTCAGATGCTTCTATCCCCTTAGAGCTGAGACCCATGCACGTCATTCCAGCTTATTAGTACTCTAGGGACATATTGAGGACTGTGTGTGGCTTTTACATTGCTCTTGATCTTCAGACCAATATTTCCTCAGTTTTCACGAAAGCAACCCATACAGCTAATGCTGAAGAAACACCTTTGTGGACAGCAGCATCGACAAGACAAACATTTCTCCATGGACCAGGTGGGATGGGGAAGGAGAAGTACACAGCCTTCAGAAAGCTCTTGCTGTGTAACAACTCCGGCACCGATTTTCATCAGCTGTTATAGTAAAACAGCTACTGAGTGATCTATCCACAACTCTCAGTGCTTTTATCTTTACAGGAAATGAAACTTGTTGAAGTTATGCTTCTGCGTTTTGCAGGAAGCAGCTGCGATGAATCTCAGTACATGCAGGAACAATTTGTGTCACAAAACACTACAAAACTTTATTCAAACCTATTCAATGAGACAGGATAGAATGTTTCATTTAAGTAAACTTGAATTTGGTGCTTGATAAAATAATAAGCTAAATTCTACCTAGGATGTAGTATTCATAGACCTTTTCATTTGTCAACATAAAACTGGAAGATACTTCTTAAATTGTTTTTTTTTCACTCATGGTTTCATTTGAAAATTTTTTTTCATTCATGGTTTCATTTGAAAATTTTATAATCAGGAAAGCTCTGAGAAACACAAATTCAAAATGGGCTATCATTGGCTGGGGTTGAAGGAATAGATTTAAGCTGAATTGTGCTTTGTGCATGTAATTTAGAATTCTAAGCACAGAGGTAGAACACCTTTTAGAACTAATAGCTTCCAACTGCACCTAAGGAGATGTTAAAACTCCTGACATTTGTTTCCCAGAGAGTCTAATACTGACACTAATCTGCACGTAGCTTGGGCATACATTTTTTTAAACTCCCATTTGACTCGAATGTGTATCATTTTGAGAACTCTTCTAAATTGCTTCTGTAGACTCCAGACATAACAAAACACAAACTAAACAGAAGGCAGAAATGTCTATCTGTCCTTCCTTCTTTCCTTTGTTTTGCTTTGGGCTTGGGTTTTTTGTTTGTTTGTTTATTTTAGAGGGACCATCTTTACAGAAAGTGGGTGATATAATTTAATTTCTGAAGAAATGGAATAAAAAATTTTTGTGAGATAATTTAATAAAAGCAGTAAAGTGGTGAGAGAAAAGATGCATGAGTTAAAGAGAGCCAGATTAAAATCTCATGAAAGAAAAGGGGAAATTGCTAAGATAATGTTTGACAAACTATCATAGCGTGTCCCAGGAGGTGGGCACTGGCTGTAGGGACTGTCCCTGTGAAGCCAAACTACTTTTCATAATCGTTGAAGTGACAGTTACATGTACTATGCTCATACACAGACATTCAGTGAGCCACCGACGCTAGTGTCTGCGTATGGGAATAATCTGCATAGCTCATCACTGAGGCTAGATTTCGACTCGCAGGATGGGAAGAGGGACGAAGAACAAGGAGACAGAAGAGGCAAGAAGGAGCGATGCTAAGACAAGGCCTTCTACTTCTTAGGCATCTGGATCTACAGTTAGTTCATGCTGCCTGTAAGTCACAGGATGGAAACAAGAGGGAATCCATTAAAATTAATACAAGAAGTACACTGGCCAAAAATAAGAAGAGAAACCCATTTTTTTGTACATTATGTGACAAGTGTGAAGGTAGAAACACTACACTCAGGAAATAGTTTAGCCCTCAGCTCAACTGATGTGTGACTCCATTTTACAGATTTAACCAAATGCCATTGCCCAAGGCCACATAGATGGTGAGAAGGGAACAGCAGCACAAACTTCATCCTAACGACAGCCCTTGTCCCTTCCATCTTTCTAAGACTGAAAAGAAAACTCACTGTCTTCCATCTGAAGATGCACATATTGCATCGATTCTCCAATTTTTCCTACACTGACCATCTCTGTAATCCCACAGTGTCACTGGTTGAGTGGCAGAGTTTTTCTTTTCGTGTTCCATAAAATAATGGTACATCTCGCCAACCATGAGGTGATAGATTCAGTGAAACACTGAGGTGCCTAGCTTGATGGAAGTTCTGAAAAGATATTTTTAAAATCATAGTAGCACAATAGCTCACATCTGGATATTCATCCTTCAATGAAAAGCAGGCGCCTGGAATAGAACATCCGTAGCAGGTGGTTTTCTTTAGTTCGATCTTCTTCACACCTAGTTCGACGCTGCTCCATTCTGAAATACTCTACCTTCCGACACTTGGCAAAATAATTCTACAGAAGTGCTCTGCCTGTGTGAAAAAAAGACAGACTGTACTCACAAAAAGAAACTTTCATTAATAATACAGATGCCAACGTGTGTTTGAAAGGCTCCCGTAAACTCACAGGAAACTTGGCCGTCAAGAGATCAACCCCACGCTGCACCGCTTCACCCCTTACTGCAGAGAGCAGCCACTCGCGGGGCAGAGGAAGTGAACAGGAGACCATCTGGGGACGGACAGCGGGGCCACCACTTGTGTCCCAAACCCACTCCACCCCTGTTCACTGGCACGGGGACAGTGGGTTCCTCTCTCCCACTCACCCTCAGAGCAGAAGAGGACACCTCACCACCAGACAAGACCCGGCCTCTCATCCTCGCCACAGGTGGGCTCAGATCTGGCGAGGAGGCAGCTGTGAGTATGGAGAGGACGCTGCACCCCACGGATGGGCCAAGAGTCCATGCTCACGCTGTTGCTTTAAACCAAAGATGAAATCTAAGCCCCACCGGCTGCTCAGCGTCAGGTTCAAGGGTGCCGGCTCCCACAACACTTTCCCCACCAGGCACTTTCTGTGCCTCTCTGATGGACCGGGTGGATTTCAGAGCAGAGTTGGCCTCTGTCATTATAGGGCAAGCTTCTCGATGGTAGCAAAACCTATTTTCACTCCTTCTGCACCTCACTGCCTGCTCAACCAACACCCTTGAGTAACTACCTCAGACTTTGTTCTTCAAGAACCCAAACAATCTTCAACACAGTTTTCATCAGTGACACTAACAGCTCGATACTCTCAAATTAGAACACATGCCCATTATCAAACCCCTGACTTCACTTCCCTTCAAATGAGAGGCATGTGAGGGGATGGGTATGTTGATTAGCTTGGTCAATCATGTCACAAGGTGAGCAGATACCAAAATATCAGGTGGTACACCCCAAATGTATACAATTTTTTATTTGCCTATTAAAGTAATTGAATACGTGATCCAGAGATCAGTCGCGAGGACAGTGGTACCTCGGTTCGCCAACATAATTCAGTTCATAATTCTGGGGAAGATGGCAGCAGTGGTCTTCTACACCCGATGTGGAGCTCAGGAACAGATGCCAAATATTGCCATCTTCCTGAATTGTTCCTGAATGGAACCACTCATGAACAGAGGCATTACTGTCCTTAGATTTTTAATTTCTCAGCTTAAACTCCGTGAGAGGGGAAAGTAGCTCAAGTAAGGATTTGTAATTAATTCTCTTCTCTGTGCCTTCCTAAAAGTGCACAGCCCCCATCTCTGCGCAGAGCCTGCTACCTCTCCTCTTGCCTTTGCTTCTAAAAGTGGGTGAAATCTCAGTAACTTCCCTTGGCTCCTCACTCGCCTTTGGACCACACTTCCACTTTAACCCAAAACTTTTAGTTCTTTTCTCAAATCCCTAACAAAATAAGTAGCAAACGCTGTGCTCCCTGGTTTGATATTGATGGTAGAGCACTCTCTCAACAGCCCCACTGCTCTTGCCACATTTCAAAGACAAAAGCACAGAGAGGGGCACTTGCCCAGGGCCACACCTGGGAAGAGAGAGGACGGGAGATGGGAACCTGGGATGTCTGGGTTTCATTCCTTCTTGCTCTTCATCTCCAGGGTCACTGTCTCCATTTCCTTTCCAAGCACCATTTTTTTTTTTTTTTTTTTTTGTGGGTACCAGGGGGTCGACCTCAGGACCTCGCGCGCCAGCAGGCGCCCGTGCCGCTGAGCGATATCACCGGCCCCTTTTTCGTATGTGGGTTCCGGGAGTCGAACTCGGGCCCTCGCGCTTCCCGGGCAGGCGCTTAAGCCGCTGAGCCATCTCACCGGCCATTTTTAACTTGCATGTCCAATTTCGGGTCTACCAAGCTTTGATCTTTGTGGTAGTTGTTGTGTTTTTACTTTTTTGGAAATAATTTTAGATTCACACAGAAGTTGCTGAAATAACCCAAGGAGCTCCTGCCAGCTTCCTGCTTGTTCACATCTTCTGTAACCATCGTAGCCCTGCTGAAACTAGGAAATGGCCATTTGCATAACACTGTTAACTACAACTCAAAACTTCCTCAGACTTCGTTTTGGAAAGCCCTGGCCGTGTTCTGTGTGTGCCAATAGTTCACTTAGCACATGTGGGGGCCGTGTAGCCGCCACACGACTGCATCTCCCAACAGTCCCCCACCCCCAACATCTCTCCCGACACCGCAGACGCCCCGCGGTGACCTTTCACACTCCTCTAACCTTTGACCACCACAATTCTGCTCATCACTATATGTGGTGTCAGGTTTAAGAATATTCTGCAGACAGAACCATGGCTCCCACAATACGCTAGGCGCCTGCCTTCAACTGACATGGAGATCTAACTGCAGAATTCTGGACCTCGTTTCAGATCCGCCTAACCTGAGCGTCCTTCTACGGCGTCTGTCACCCAGCTCGCCAGCAGAGATGGTGTCGTCTTGGTTGCTCTTTCACTGCACCAAGCTAGGCCCCGATGGAGCTATCGCTCCGGTTAGGAAGCGTGGTGGCGAACTGGCGTTCTAATCATAAAACCCATCGTGCAGAGGCAGTGAGTGTTACTTACCAACATCAAGCCCCTTCCTGGTTAGATTACAAAAGTACACGATTATCTGTTATTGCATAGCAGATTAGTAATCGATCCTCACTGGGAACGAAAGATACAATCTATTAGGGATATTCCCCACCACGGCATGAACACAAGCAGCCAACGGTGTCTGCGGCCTTTTCCTTACACCTAAACTTACGCTGGTCGTTCCGTTCAGCTGCGAGCTTGCAGAATCTGATGATGAGGTCCCACCTTGGGAAATCTGGTTTACCTGCCCATCGGAAATGTTCAGGTACAACACTATAAAGAAGAGCACCTAAAAGACACAGAACCCGAGGGTCTGGAAGAAGTTTTGACATGTTCACTTACCAGAGCCTAAGACCTCGCCTGGCATGGAGCTCACCCTCAGTGGGTGACATTTAGTGACTCTTAAAATGTCCTCTGCTCTTCGGTAGCTTCTCTGTGCTAGCCAGGGTCGCAGAAACAATTACTCCCTCATGAGTGGAATTCAGTGTCTTCCCTCAGTAGACACGTACTTGCATGTGTGACCCAGATAGACATACCACACAAGCATTGTTATAAAGTCCCCAACCATTTGTCACTTCCCAAGGTTGTATAGTGTCAGAGGAAAAGCAAAGTGACAGGTTTTCTTGACTCTCCAAAGGTAATTTGCAGATACCTCCAAAGTACAAAGAAAAACAGAGCACAAATGCAAACGTTAGACACATAGGACACCTAGTGGTGGAATCTGTCACCAACATGTCACAGTTTTTCCTTGGTATCACATTGCCACTTAAGACCACCACGGAGTTTCAAGCCCTGTGCTAAACCACCCAGGAGCCAGGTGGCTTCCTCTGAGAGTGTCCTCCAGCCAAGCCCAGTCCTGGCTGGCTCATGTTTACCCACAGACTGGTTCAGAACCCACCCTCCTGGTGTCCTGCTTTACGGGAAGACCGGCTTAGGTTTACACACACCAGGAAACACACACTCTGCCACTCCCTCACTCTGTGACCCTGATCACACTGCTCATCATGCAAGCCTCAATTTCCTTATGTATAAAATGGCAATTAGATCAATTATAGGACTATGGTATGAATTAAATAAAGATTTATGGAAACAATGTCCAATAAATGCCATGTGATATTATTTCTAACCCAAGGCTAAGTTAAAATTAAATATACTGTCTTTTTTCCACTAATGACTGAACGTGAGAATTTGTCTTTAGCTCCAGATGTTTTCCAGGAGTCCTACACACGCTGACCTCTTCTCGTTTGATTCTGGCTCAGTTTATCCGATGTCCCTGGTTTCTTTGCTCATCCCGCAGTTCTAGGGACCTGGCCCTCACCATTCCCCAGCCCGGAAGCTGCCCCTGACCCTGCGAGGATGCAGAATGGGGTCTGGCAAACGTGGAGTCCTAGTGCTTGACACAGGCTGCTGCTGCTCAAACCAGGGACCACAGGCCGGTGCTGGAACCCTCCCTTCCTTTCTGGCTTTCTTATTCATGAAACACAAATGCAGAAAATGAGAGCCAAGGATCCAGTAACTTCTCACTGACTCAATGGCTGTGGACATTCTGGGCTCTTGCCAAACTTGAATAATGCCTTGCGTGTGGTGTGCACTTCATACTGGTCCTGTTCTAAAGGACCACACTGCAACATATGACATGGTAAGCTTGGTCTGTCCACTATAATCCTATAAATACCTATAAAACTTGAGACAATGCAAGGATTCTTTATGACGTTACTCATAGGGTGAGTCCTATTAACAACATTTGAAACATGGACTGAAGTTTGTATCTCATTATGGGATAAGAAGCCTGTTTGGTCTCAAGTTTTCAGACAAGACTAGAACAAGACCCGCATGTGTGATATCTTCCATGACTTAATGATCATAATAATTCCATTCAAAGAAGGTAGACAAGACCAAACAAAAAACAAGGGTAGGAGACTTAGAAAAGAGTATTTACAGACATTGATGGAATATATCTTCATTTAATACCTAGCAAGGAAATTACTGAGGATTTTTGTATTACATATCTAAAGCAATTATTGTCAAGGACATTGTAAGTTTTATACTCCAGAAAAACGTTCCAAAATTGAAAATTAATCTTTATAGAATAACTTTTGGCAAATGGAAAAAAAATTATTCTATAACTTTGGAGGTTAAATGGCTGACTAGTGATGGATCAAAGATGTATTCTGAAAATACATCACTTGTCTTACTTTGGATAGAATTTTAAAGTAAATATCCTCTGTTTCTGAAATTATTCTAAAAAGTCTTCTGTACCTGTCAACATGCTTCTGAGACACTGATTTCTCTACTGTGAGTATCATTAGAACAAAAGATAGAAACAAAAATGTAAAACTACATTACCTTCTGCAAGCAGCATTGCTGTTACATTTGAACGGGCCAAAAATAGTCCAGATTTTTGTGCATGACAAGGAAAGGATCGCCAAGCATACATGGTGTGCGGTAAATAGCTCTGGTTATGGAACATCACGGGACACTAGCAGCAGGGACAGGGAGAAGGGAAAGGAAAAAGAAAGCTCGGCACCTCAGGCTTCCAGTATTCAAAGGGTCGGACCCCTCTGACTCTGGGTGTCTCCGGTATCCATATCTGTGGCCCCCAGCATTACGACCTCCTAAGCTTTTGATGTTTCCTTCTGCACCTCTTCTAGGACAGCGGAAGCGCGGGTAACCACTAGGTGGTGCGGTGTTTACAGCTGCACAGAGGGAAGCGAGGGTCTCACTCAGCTCCTTTGTTTCTAACTACTATGGCCACCAATCTAATTTAGGTTAAACAAATATATAAATTCAAAGTAAGCTATCTCAAATAACAACTTTAGAAACAAACACAATGTTCACCCCGAGGGTGTACACTTTCAGTGCCGGGAATTATTATTTTTGTAACTGTTTGCTTACACTTGTGGAAAGGCAGAAACTGCATGTAACGGTGATTGTATTAGCCGCCTTCCTCCCTCTCCTGACTCATAATTCTTCTCGATTCCCTGGTTATGTCTGGTTAGATTGCACTTATTCAAATACAATTATAGCCTACTGACTAAGTGTGGGGCACTGGCCGGAGGAATGCATGAGTCGGATGTCCAGAGGGAAGGGACTTTAGGAGCCACCGGCCAAACCCTCCTGGAATCCACGTTAGAGATTAAACGGTAGCCCGCAGGCCCACAGGTCCAAGCGGGGTCAGCACGCTGGAAAGGAATGGATGCCCTGGCTCTCTTCATCCCCAGACTCCGATTTATTACTCAGACTGGCCCTAAGGTCAGGTATGTAACAGAACGCACTGACCCGTCCTTCCCCATCCCTCCTCTGTCCTCTACATGAATTCCTGCACCGACCTCCTTCCTTTGTCCTTCATCCTTGCTTCCTGGTTCTATCAATGAAAGCCACCAAAGCTTCAGTTCACGGCTATCTTCGTAAGACTCTCAAGCTGAGGTATCTTGGTTAAGGGCAGTCCCCCAGGGCCTTCTGGAAATCGGATTGGACACTGACTCCAGTCATCTTTCATCCTTCACGCCAAGCCATGGTCCTGAACTGCGACAAGCGGTGCCCCATGTGAGGAATAAGTTGGTGCAGCTCAACACAGAGGACCAACCTCCCAAAGCCCAGAAGAGGAACGACAGCATCCAATCTTGCATCCTGGTAAGGGACAGAGGTGATCGCAGAATAGCAGGAAAGCCTTTGCAAGACTGCAGATTAGGTTTCTCAGCCCAGAGCTTCTAACTCTCGAATTACTGGAGCAGGGGTCCATTCATTTGTTCTTTTTGCTCTTTTACTTTCATCATATGGTGTGGATCAAACTTCACCCAAAGAGGAAAAACAATTTAAGCAACATTTACAATGTTTATTAAAGACATCCAGATGTAAAGTTTCTGAACCTCAGCTTATTAAATGATTGATGGTTACTTCACAATAGCATCCATGGTTTCCACTGGGGGACAGTCTGGAGATGGAGGACTGGGGACATTTGGGTCGAAAATTGAGAGAGTCACTGTGTCCTGTGAAAGCTGTGCACTTTGCTACCAGGCATCTTTGCATGTTGCTATTTGATGTACTGAATCAGACGAAGTTCTCCTGAAAAGCCTTATTCCTCCTCCTCATCTCCCTCTAAAAGCCCCCTTCCACCTCCAACCACCTAGGGGACCAGGAGGGCAGGGGGCATATAATTATAATACCATCTGCCAATTGGACTTGTTTTACAAAAAAAAAAAAAAAAAAAGGAAAAAAATAGGAAAAGAAAATAAAAATAGAAAAACTAGGGAAAGAAAATAAAAATAGGGAAAACAGAAAAACAGGATAAGAAAAGACAAATAGGAAAAAGTAGAAAAAAAGAAAATAAAAATGAAAAATATTGGCAAAGAACAGGAAAATAAAAATTGGCCAAAAAAAAAAAAGAAAGAAAGCTGAAGACAACAAAAGCCAAGCCAGAGAGTTATGCTAAACTGGGAAAAAATTTTATCAGTGTAAAGAAACCTCTATCAGTATTTTTTACAAAGGCTCAAGCACACACATATGTGTACCCAGAACTAGAAAGCTTAAAAGAGCATTTCCAATCTGCTTTATGAGTCTCTCTCTTTCTCCCTCCCTCTCTCTCTCTCTCAATGTCTAACACACTCTGACTTTCTAAAAATATTGAGATGCTTTGGTTAAACTTACAAAACTAAATTTAAAAGCAAACGTTCTATAGCCTAGTAAATTAAGTATCTTCTGTTCTCATCATTAGGCTTTTTGTTACAAAAAGTGAGCTTTAAGAGTTAAAGAGTATTTGAAAGTTAACATATAAAATGTGTTTGGTAATCAATTCATGATTGGCTTAAATAAACAACTATTACCTTAGTTTATGACATAACTTATGTATTTGGGCATATAAATATATGTATATATAAACAAGCCATGCTATAAATCCAAAGTCAAGTTTATAGACTTAAGACTATGTAAGCTTAATACATACAAAGTAACTCATAGGTGCTCCCTTTCATACAATACATGTTTAGACCTTAAATGTACATAATGATCAAACTTTCACATCACTTTACATTTGCACCTCACCTTTAAAGTTGACCTGCATCTACTGGCTTTGATTAAACAAACGTTTTTTACTGTATAAATGTGATGCACTTGTATGTTGGTTAATAAGTCTATTTGTGGTCCTTAACAGTTTCCTAAATTTATCAGAGCTGTAAAGATGTCTTTAATTCTTGTCAATATACTTATACCTTATAAAAGCCATTAAAGTCTAAAATATGTATTAAGAGAAGAAATTAATAGACATAAAGATGTCCATATCGCTGTGACACCAACCTCTGCTAGCCATCCATACATCGGCATCTTACTTTCCGCCCCGGAAACAAAAGGTTGTGATGAAGAAAGCAACTGGGACCTATTGAGAGAGTCCCATCCACCTCATGGAAAGGAAAACACTGGCATCCTTTAAAGGGTATTGCTCACTTTTCTACAGAAATTCTAGCCAGCGAACAGCCCAATTCCTCAATAAAGATGTGACACTCGGGAGTTGCAACATATACAAAAGTGGCATTTGTGGGGCTGTAGTCTTTGGCACATACTAACTACAATCCCGGGAAAGTTCCTTAACCTCTCTGTGACTCACTTTTACAGAATTAACCTACGAGAGCCTTAGAACAGGCCTGTCAAATCACACATCCTAATAAATGCCTGCTGTAATAATCTTAACAATAGCAGCAGCATTTATTAAATACCCTTGTTTAGTTGGGGGCTCAATGACTGCTGGTGTCACCTTCATTTGGTCTCTGGAGACCTTTTCAGACCTACAACAGCAACTTCACAAGAAACAGCCATGGGCGAGACCATGAAAGGAAGGGAAGACATCCTCCAGAAACCCTGTGGCCTCTGCTTCCAAGTTCTGAATAAGGAGCCTCCTGATAGCACGAGGGAAGTATTCTCTTTTTCTGTAAAAAGGAAATACTTCATTTCAAAAATGTATGTCTAGTGGCACTGTCACCAATTCATGTCTCACTCAGATTTACGAGCATATTCCTGCACGAGTGACACAGATGAGATCATGAAAGGGTGCTATATCACCCAGCGGCTGCACCCAGCCACACAGTTAGGAGACCCGGAAGGAGAGAAGACAGAAAGAACAAGATTTACTGTCACAGCCACCAGGAAGAGAGGAGAACGCCAGTCATTAAAGAGCACAGTTCATTTTCAACTCTCTCCCCGTGCTGCTTGGATAACAAGGGTCAACTGATCACGTGATACCCTGTCATACACAGCCCCAATTCTTTGGTCTTTCTAAAGTAATGCTGCCTTCTTCTAGGTTTAATTATGTTCAACCTGTGAGTAATATCGCCTGAAACCATCAGTTTCTTTAGCTTGTAACACTATCTTTTTTTCCACCTAAAAAATACATAAAGACACTAACCTACAAGAGGATGAAAACCTTCCATAATACACAAGAATAAAATGTGGAAAAACAACCCGCACTCACTCAACATTCATGAGATCCTGTGAACCACACAGGAAGAGGGGCTGTTTAATGTACCCTTGAGAGAGAGGGCTGAATGTAATAACTGGAATGCAGCAAGGCCCTTCCTAAATACATAACAGCATGCCATTATTAACAATTGCAATAAACACATTTACTGACATGAAAGGTGTTGATAAGACATTAAGCTAAAAAAGCACAAGATGTATACACATTATGATACTAAATACAAAATCGTATTTGTCTATGTCAAATACACATTTATATATGAAAGTTTACACATCTAAGTGAAATATCATTAATTATATCTGGGTGTTGGGATATGGGTGCTTTTTCCTTCTTTAAATTTTACACTATTTTCTGCATTTTCCAATTTTGTTTACTATATTTAAAAGACATAAATATGCAATCTGACACTGCATTGATGAGTCTCAGAAAGCAGGAAGGAGCTGGAAAAACAAAAAAGGAAAGGGTGTGTTCGTGTAGGAACGGGCTTCAGGTACAAACAAGAAGGAAGTACACAAGGACAGCATTCCTCCAAATTCCCAAATGGGCCTGTATGTTCACTTGGGTGAGTGAGAGGGAGCAATAAAAGGACTTTGGAATTATATGAAGATGGGGGAGAGGCTGGCTTGAAGGAAGGAAATAAAAAGGACTTATAAAATCCAGGAAAGCATCTGCCTCTGGAACAGAGCTTGCAGCTGAGGAGAAGACGACACAGAGGTGCTCAGCAAACAGAGTAAGTCCATGAAAGAGCTCTGCCCTCTGCACCAGCTCGGTGCACAGAGGGGCTCATCTCTCTGGGTGGCTTCTCAGCAGCACCCCATCCTGCTCTGGAGGGGTGAAGCTGATTCTTGTCTCTCTATTGGACCAGTAGGAAAATGAGGAGAATGAAACCGTGAGAGGAATGAAATGCAGAAGAAATTACACAGGAGAAGACTAGAGAAAGTGGATTACTACAAAGCAGAGAAAAGATACATCAAGAAAAAAGCATGAGGGCCAGTGAGATGGCTCAGCAGTGCAAGCGCCTGCCTGGCAAGTGCAAGGTCCTGAGTTCAACTCCCAGTACCCATATTTAAAAAAAAGAAAAGAAAAAAGCATGAAAAGCTAACACTAATAAAGCCAGAGGATAGAGGAAGTGGGTTGGATAGGGCAAGCATCCTAAATAGCTAGCCAGAAATAAACTAAAATTTGGGACTTGAGTTAATATACCAGAGGGCCCAAATAACTAACATAAGCCAATGGACTATCAGGGGCTAATGTAATGCAAGGGACAAAACACAGGCCCCTAGCCAAGAGGGAGAAGCCCTGGAGGAAATGAAGCTGAAATGAAATGAAGCAGCTTGCTTTCCCATCAAAGGCCTACATGCAGCCAGGAGCATCCCTGCATTCTGTCACATCCACCCCGACCAAAAACTGCATACAAAGCCAATGGATTTAAACATCTACGGTGTCCACCTTACAAACCCCTCCCTGACAAGCAGGGAGCTTTTCCTTTTATTCTTTCTATTAAACATGCACTCGGTCATTCCCCACTGCTTGCTGTGTGCTGTTCTGTTGGCTTCAGTCTTCCTTGCTGCAAAACAAGAACCGGAGATCTAGAGGGAGCTGGTTCTATCTTTGGCGCCCAACGTGGGGCACTCAGCTTCTCTACGGAGAGGTAAGTGTGGTGCGATGGCTGAACCTACATGCACACAGCCTTTGTCTGTCCCTATGGAACGCTAAGAAAGAGTGCTTACTCTGTGAGCTAGGGAAATGCTCTTAGAGCAGCTGCCACTCCTAAGACAGAGGACAGGCTCCCCAGCACCTCCTGGTTAGTGCCCCACTGAAGCCGGGGGGAATCTAGGCCAGACAGGCAGCTGTAGTCCTTTCCGGACAGAGATCTCTGGTTGCGTGGAACCAGTGAAAGCTGAGAGGGCACCTGAGGGGTCATGCTGGGGTGACCCCAGTGGGCACCCAAAGTCTCCTCAGGGGAAGCTGGGTGCCAACCACCCAACTGAGTAAAGCGCACTCTCCACTTTATCTGTCATCCCCACCTGCACACCTCCGTGAGGCGAGAGAGAAAACTCTGTCGGGGATCTGGTAGCCGCTGCTTCAGTGTGATCTGAGATACTGTCAGATCTCGCTCTTAAGCTTCCTTTAAGAGCTGAGCTACAGGTTTGGACCTTTCTCTCTCTCTGCTAGCATAATAGACCCCTCTTCAGATATGTCTTGATGAATTTCCTGACCAGGAACAGGTGAAAAAAGTGCCCTTGGATCCCCCTGCGAAACATTTCATGAAACAAGGGTCTAATTAACAAAGAGCCCTCCTTAGGCCCTTTATTCTTTCCAACTCATGGGGAGTCAGCTTCAGAACATCTTGACTCACAGCAGCTGCACCACATTCTCTAAACAAAACCACTGCCTCTCTCCTCAGTTCAAGCTAAGACAGCTTGCAAAACTGTCTGACTTTAACACAGGAGAACAGTTATCAGATGAGGGATTTACACTTGTGCCTTGCATATGCTCAGGGCTAAAAAAAAAAGCCTTTAGCTAAGTATGAGCCAAGGGGTCACAGCTTCAAGTAAAGGGGGTCACAGATGCTGCTGGTCACTACCTAGAGACCCTCCAGTCACCATCACTGGCACTGGATGTGACCAAACTTAAGTGATGTATAAGGTCAACATTGAACCTAACCATTGAATTTCATTTGGTTCTCATCCAATTCACATTGCAACCAGAATCATGGAAAGAATTAAGTTCATGAACCAAGGTTACCACTGTATTTTAGCTATCACTCAACTTGGTCAATACTCCTAAGAGTGCACTCTCACCTAAAAATAACTGTCTATATTTTTGTTCCTACACTTATATCTGAAAGTAACCATCTTTATATCTATGATTGTTGGTTCTCATGATAGGACGTTACTCTTCTTTAATAGGTGTTCTACTAGGGTCTGTAGAGAGGCTTCAGTGGCAATTTTAGAAAAAATTTGATTATGTCCAGGATCATTAAGGGTACAATTTATAGGCCAGTTAGTTACCTTGTAATGGTGGGGTAAACTATAAATCACGGAACTTTTTTCTGTGTCTCATCAGTGTGGTCCTGTTGCTCATTTTAATCATCTCCTTGAAGTGGTGCTACCCATCAAGAAAGCCCTAGTGTACTTGACAAAGTGTGCAGGGCACATATCCAGCAAGATGTTTGTTGTAACAGCCCGGCATATCCTTGTGCCCACCCTAGAAAAGAATTCCACTCTCTTTTAAGTGGTAAAGTAATTAGTAAAAGCACTAAGAGTAACATCTCAGATTACTTATCTGAAAACTTTGCTTTCTTTTTGAACAAGAATTTAAATATTCTGTGGGTTCACAGGAGTATTTGTTGCTCACACTTCGCGACAGCCTCTGGTTTCCAGGGCTCGCACTGGGTGTGGTGTATCCAGGTGCACCCTGCTACCTTGACAGCTGTGGAGAAGAAAGGATCATGGAGCGTGGTCCTTCCCAAGTTAGTCCTAGTGCAAGATGATGAGGGAAGAAGCTTTACTGGTACTAAATCTCTGGGTTGGAATATGGTATTGCTCTTTTTTTAGGCTGAGCTTTTGTGAGCCATTGAAGAATCCGTTGGGATTCAGACAGTGAGGTGACATTTTTTAGTAAGGCATCTGTTTGTCTATCAAAGAGAAAATCAATAGTGAGAAAAGGGCATCCATAAAGCATTTTAAATGGACTAAGGCCTAGAATTTGAGGTGCGTTTCTTATTTAGATAAGAGCTAAAGGGAGCGAGTGAAGCCACCGTAAGTGGGTTTCTTGAGCCATTTTGTGAAGATGTCTCCTTACGGTCTCTTTCATTTTTTGTGCTTCTCCCCATGATTGTGGCCTCTATGCACAATGAGGGTGATAGACAATGCCCAGTGCCAGAGAGACACCCGTGTGACTGTTGCTTTAAAAGAGGACCCAGTATTATTCTGTACGCTCTTAGGAAGTCCAAATCTGGGGATGATTTCTGAGACCAAAACCTTTATCATCTCTCATGCTTTTTCTGTTCCTCAAGAAAAGGCCTCAACCAGTTTGTGAAAGTATCTACCTAGACCAATACGTATTGGAGCTCCTTACTCTTTGGCATATGAGTAAAGTGGAGCCTCCAGTCTTCTCCGGGGTATTTACCATGTCTCCGTATACCTAGAAGGGCTAAGGTCCAGTTAAGAGGATTTTCGGGGGGTAGAGTTCACATGTCTTAACTATTTGTTGTATTGTATGAGAAAGTCCCTTTCCTATGAATAACTCTGAGGCCATCTGGTGAGTCTTGTCTGTCCCCAAGTGAAAAGTCTGATGTAAAGACTTAATAATTTTCTATTGACTAGCACCAGGAAGGAACAATTTATCATCATCTGATTGTAACCAGCCTGACGGAAGGAGCCGACACACATGGGACAGAGTCCCCTTGATTTCTGACAGAGGTTACTTGGGTCAAGCATGACCAAGGGGCCCTTCCCAGATCAGAGGGGGCTGTAGGGGGCTCTTGAGCAGCTTTTTTTGCAGCTGCTCAGCCTGTTGATCACCTCGAGATTCTCCGTCAACTCCTTTTTGGTGCCCTCTTCAGTGAATCACCACCACTTTGGGGGGCACATACACAGATGATAAAAGCTCGTCTATCTCCTTACGATACTTTATGGAAGAGCCATTGGCTGTCAGATAATTTCTTCCTTTTTATGTGGCTGTGTGCGCATGCAATACTAGGAAAGCATACTTTGAATCAGCATAAATATTGACTTTTTGTCCTTCACTGAGTTGTAAAGCCCTGGTCAGAGCCAGGAGCTCTGCTAGCTGGGCACTAGTCCCAGGGGCAAGTGAGGAGCTGCCCAGCATCTGACGTACAGTCACCACTGCGCCTCCTGCCTTTCTGGTCCCATTCGTCACGAAGGAGCTGCCATCACAGAGGAGGTCAGATCAGGATCGGTAAGGGGTGTCTAACAAGTCTTCTCTGGCTGTGTACGTGTGGAAAATTATCTGTTCACAGCCATATATTTTAGGCTCAATTTTCTCTTTTTTTGGTACAAAGGGGGCAGGGTTTAAGGAAGAACATGTCTTTATTTGAATGGCTGGGCCTTCTAAAAGTGGAGCCTGGTGTTAAGAAGTCAGTTGTCTGGAAGCCATAGGCTCCCTCTGTAAGAAAGAAGCCCTGCCACATAGTGAGGGGTACATGCAGTGGGATCTTTGCCTGGTCAGCTTGGAGGCCTCTGGTACCAGGAGAACTACAGCTGCCACAGCTCTAAGGCACACAGGCCGTCCCCTTGCTGGAATATCTAATTCATGACTCAGATACCTGCAGGCTGTTGAGTGGGCCCCCAATCCTGTGTAAGCCTCACCAAAGCCAGGCCCCACCTCTCATCAACGTACAAGTTGAAACAGTCTCCTGTCAGAAGGCTCAGTGCCAGGGCATTCAGAAGAACTTGTTTAAATTCCTGGAATGCAGTTTGGGAATCAGATTCCCAGGTAAAAATATGGGTAACTGCATTTTTGGGCTTCTTTATAAGCTGATAGAGGGGTTGTGACATCTCACCATATCCTGTCATCCAAAGGTGACAAAAGCCTCTAATTCCTAGGAATCCCTTCAGCTGTTTTAGGGTCTTGGGTTGTGAGAAGGAAAGTACTGGTTTAATTCTCTCTTTTTCCAGGCTTCAGGTTCCCTTAGATATCATAAGGCCCAAGTGTTTTACCTCAAGCTGCAAAACTGTGCCTTAGACCTAGAAACCTTATGTCCTCTGTCTGCTAGAAAATTCAGCAGAGCATGGGTGTCTTGGCTGGAGAGCTCTTCTGAGGGGGTGCATAACAGTACATCATCTACATATTGTAGGACCATGACGTGGGAAAATTTAAAACATGCTAAGTCGTGGGAAAGCACTTGCCCAAAATGATAAGCACTGCCTCTGAACCCTTGAGGAAGCACAGTTAAGTCATCTGAGAGGCCTGGTCACTGGCATTTTTACAGGTAAAAAGAAACTGGGAATCTGTATGTAAAGGAATATAAAAGAAGGCATCTTTTAAATCTAACACTGAAAACCAGCCAGCCTCTTCTGGGATTTGAGAAAGGAGAGCATGTGAGGTTAGGTACCAGAGGGTGAAATTGGCACTACTGCCTCATTTACCAGTCTAAGGTCCTGTGCCAACCTCCGTTCTCTACTGGGCTTCTAAACTCCCAAGATCGGCGTGTTGCAGGAGCTGTTACAGACTTTAAGTAAACCTTATCCCCTTAAATTGTTGATTATAGGCGAGTGTACTCTTTTAACTTCAGGCCTTAGAGTGTATTATCTCTGGTGAGGAAAAATAGTAGGATCTTTGAGATGTATTTGCACTGGGGCAGCTCTTATTGCTCTTTCTATTCTACCTTTAGTTGCCCATACTTTAGGATTTATTTCTGTCTCCACAAGGGGGAGGCCGTGTACCTGACCTGGGTGCATATATATTACAGAACTTAAGCAACGTAATAACTGGACTTTCAGGCATAATTAAAAAGGAATGGGAGAAGAGGAAGCCATTCTAGTTACAGCCTAAGGGTTGTGAGAAATAATGAGTTACTTCCTCGTAAGTGGCTCCTTTCACTGAAATATGATGGCTGGAAGGAAGACCAGGGTTGAAAAGAAGGACTGAGATACACGTGCCAGTCCAGCAAGAGCCTGATTCCTTTTCCCTCGATAGTCATGATTGCCCAGGGCTCCTCTGTGGAGATGATAGTCCTGCCAGAGGGAAAAGGCAGACTGTGGCCCTTCAGTCTTACTGGACCAGCTGGTAAGATGGGTCTGATTCCTGGGACCTCCATCTCAGAGGGCAGTCTGACTTCCAGGGGTCACCTATGTAATCAGGGCATGGTTCAGGGGGCCTCTTGTCATGACAGTTTTTATCACAGTCCCTCCTAAGGTGGCCTGGCTTTCTGCAGCAGTAGCAGGAGAGTTTAGTCATCAAGCTCTTCTTGGAGCCCTGGGAATCAGACTTAGAGTCTATTCCTTTTAAGGCCACAACCCAGGCAGTACTTTTTCTTGGTCTCTGTTTTTTCCTCTTGGCCTCCTCCTGGTCTCAGTTATAAAATACTGAGAAGCCAATTCTCATTAAACTATCAAGTGAGCTATCTGGAGCAAAAGACGTTTTTGTAGCTTTTTCCTAATATCTGTGTCTGACTGGGTAATAAGCTTCTCTTTAAGAATAATCTGTCTATCGAATCAGGAGCCAAGGAGGTGTTTCGTCAATGCCTCTTGTAAATGATCTAAGAAGGCAGAAGGGTTCTTGTCTTTCTCCTGATGAATAATTGACATTTTAAGATAATTGAAGGGCTTAGTTTTTGTACTTAGAGACCTCCAAGAATACATTTTGAAAGATGTCTCCTATTCCAATCTTCTGTCCGGTTGCTAGGCCAGTAGGGATCTTGTGTAGGGACTGCTTGGGCTCCAGTAGAAACTGGCTGTTCCCCTGGCTGCCTGTCTTCTGGCCTTCTAAAATTAACAATATGATATTCATCTCCAAATGTAAGAGCAGCTTGTAATGCTGCTTGTCTCTCATTAGAAGTTAACGTTTGAATTAAGAGTAACATTACATCTTTCCAGTCTAGTTCATAGGTCTGAGTAAGTCCCCTAAAGGCATCAATGTCCTTATCAGGGTCATCTGAAAACTTTCCCAGATCTTCTTTAATCGTTTGAGGTCACTGAGAGAAAAGGACACATGGACACAGATAGTGCTGTATTCTCTATTTACCTCCTATAAGGAATAATGTCCTTGAGGAGCTTGAACAAAAGCAGATGAGGATGGATAGAAGCCATTCATTGGCTGACTTAGAAGCCTCACAAGTGAGGGGAACCTCAGGCTCAGTAACAGTGGATGAGGCTTTCATTAAGGTTGCCCTGGAAACCTGGTCCTTACATCCAAAGGGCAAGGGAGGGGAAACTTAGGCTTAATAATAGTGGTTGTATCTGAATGTGCCTTAAGGGCCAGAGGTGTCTGATTTTCCTGTGGTTTACATTTACATTTTGAGCACAAATAAGTATTATCTCAATGCAAAGAAAGTCTGAATATAAGGTAATTCTGACCACTTTCCCTCTATCTTACAGTACAATTCTAGTTGTGGAACAGTATCATAATCAATACTTTCCTCTGCATTCTATTTTGTCTCTAGGAAGTAGGCAGGCCATGTGTGGGTGCAGAAAAATGTTAAACAGCTCTTTCTGAATACGAGGGGGCTGAACAATTTCCTGTGCTTAAGAATACATTCCCAAGGAGTAAGAGAACTGGACATAGAGTTCCCCATCTGAAACAACAAGGAGAGAACAAGGCATCCCTTTTAATCCCTACTTGGTTTCCATGTGTCCCCCAAGGTAACCTGCTCCAGAGCAGTGGCTGCTATCTGGAGAGTGGCCAGAAGATAGCTTGGGTCAGACCACTCACCCTTACCCACTCACACCCCTACCTTCCCCAGGAACTCATGCTCCTAACTCCCGCATGTGTTTCCAAAAACACAAGCTACAATTGATTCCAGCTGTAACAGTCATGTATAAACTAGGAAGCATTGCAAGCAAAATTAAACCAATAATCAAGAGATCTGAACAACTGTTTTCTAACTTTTTGAAAGACAGTAAGGAAAAAAAAATCAAAGGGCAAATTGGAAGTGGTTGGAGCACTCCTCAACCTGTAAAACAGATCATCTCCAGAGATAGAGAGAGGCAAGAATGGCTCAGAAAAATTCTGCTCTGCATCCCAGGGCCAAGAAGTCTCTAAGACATGTATGCCGTCTACCTAATCACTGAGGCAATCTTCTTTACCAGCAAGACAAGGCTAAGTTTTACTCAAAATCTGCTTAAAATGTCTATGTCTTTATATCTGCAACTCACTTAAGAAGCTCAAAAACCTTTACCCATCATCCAGCAACCACAACTTACACAATGGCTAAAGTTCCTCCCTCCCTGCCTTCGGTGTTAGCAAGCGCTCATTTTCCATGGGCTCAGCCCAAAAGTTCTCAGTTGCTGGATAGGAGGGAAAGGTTCTTTGATCTTTAGCAGAAACATGCCTCTAAAAAAGAAAGTGACAGGAAAAGATGAAAAATGAGATCAGAAAAAGGAAATCTTTTTTCTTCTCATGGTCATGGTGAGTTACTGAAACAGTTTGCCCATGAGTCGTCACCCTCAGCCTGGAAAGGTGAGAACGGGACTCTCAAGAGCTAAGATCGCCTCCTCACAGCGGAAGATCAGACCCGCAAGAAAACTGAGGCAGAGCAGGCTTGGCGTTCCCCTCTAGAGGGCAGAGTGGGGATCAGGCCAGACGTGCCAGTGAAACCTGTCCTCCAAATCTTAAGAACCACTGCTGGTCTACTGCCATTTACTGGCAGGTGGAGTCCCATAATTTATTAATAGGCATGTATATTTCCTGAATATAAACTAGATATCATATGAATACCCATTTTATAGCATTATGTAAGTTCACATTTTGGTTAGTATGAAAGTCAACTAGGGGATGCTCTAACATTATTTTCCCTAGTGCTCTTGTCTAACAAGTCGAAAAGGTCAAGCAAGGAGCAACAATAAATTTAGCAACTACGAAGTCCAAATGCAGCACACACAAAACAGGAATACAAGATCTTGCCTGCAAAAGTAAAATGTCCCATGTGATGTTAATGTTTAATATCATAATCTTCCCATATTCTCAACTTAAATTTATCATTATTTTAATAAAAAACAATGCATGAAAAGGCAGGGCATAAAAATTCAAGACATAAGCAATTGACAAAGAAGGACAACAATTTTTGATTACCTAAATGAGTCACAATGCAGAATCCATGAAACAAAAGCAAACTCTTACCTCCTTCCAATTAGCTCAGGGGGACTTCCAAATGATATAGGGGAAATAAATGCAACTCCCAACCTGCAAGATGTCAGATATGCCAAGTTTGTATTCCCAAAACTGTAGCATCAATTGTAAGGAACAAAAAAGATTAAGAGTGGGAAATATTTACTGAGAGAGAGAGAGAGAGAGAGCTCCTGAGAGACAGCAGGGGACCCAGAAAATGGGTTGCCATGGATACCCACTTTATAGAAGAAGTCTTTATAGAGCAAAATCACGAGGTGGGTGCAAAACCACAGGTGAATGCAAGATCATGAGATGGGTACAACTTGGGACAAAACTATGATCACCCAATAAGATTAGGAGTTTAGATGCTTAGGTAATATTCATCCAGTGGGGAGGCAGGTCACGAAGCAAGTGTACCTGGAAAGAACAAGGACCTTCCTAGAAAGAGATGAACAAAGGGGTTCCGACCACCCACTGGGGTGACACCCACTCAGGGAGTTAAGTAGGTCTGGTCATTCTGTTTCTATCTTGAGGCCTGGCCCTCAACAGATGCACATCCAGTCACAGTTGTAGTGTCTTCTCATTTTCTTTACTGACTCCCTTGAAAGCCTAACCTGTCTGACTGCCTGTAACATTTTTACCTAACTTAGCCGGGTATAATACTGCTGAAAAATGAATTAGAAGTCCTGCACATTTCTTATCAAATTTTTGAAGTAGACAAAAATAGATTACAAGGGCCAGTGAGATAGCTCAGCGGCATAAGCGCCTGCCTGGCAAGCGCAAGGTCCTGAGTTCGACTCCCCATATCCACATACGGAAAAAGGGCCAGTGATATCCCTCAGCAGCACGGGCACCTGCTGGCGCACGAGGTCCTGAGGTCGACCCCTGGTACCCACAAAAAAAATAAATAAATAAAATAAAATAAAATTCAAAGAATAATTAAAAGAAAAAAAGAAAATTCTTGTTTGTACTAAAGTACAATAGGCTCCATCTCTGTCTCCTTCTTTTGGCATTAACGTTTGGACTTAAATGCCTTATGTAGACTTTTCACATGTGCACATCCTGGACTTTAAAAATAGATGACTGGAGTTCTAATGGTAAAAGCATAGCTACCTTTTACTAAGTTCTTGCCAGATACCAGTTATTGTCCCAACATTCCATAAATTATGGCCACTGGATCTTTACATCAGCCCTTTTAAAGGGCATCATTTGTCACATTATAGCTCAGATGCCACAACTAGCAGGGACTTAGTTAGGAAAGTTGCTGAAGACAAAGTTAGTGAAAGGGCAGAATGAGAATTGGAAAGGTCAGCTGGAATGACATGGGGCCAAAGAAGTGGACACACACACACTTCACCTCGTCCTCAGATATTATCTGAGGAGTCAGGACAACAGGTGTAGAACTGGTTTTTCCATGGAATCATTCTTCCTGGTTTAAAATAACCATTTATGGATAAATATTTGTTTCTGTTTTGGAAAAGTAATCCCTTTGTAATCAGGTATATTGGAAACAGGTACTGCCAAGTTTTCAGCATTTGTTCAATTGCATCTCACATCTGAGTACGTTAGAGAGAGGTTTGAGTGTAGGGTTGGAATTCAATTCTCTCAGTGAAAATGAAACCTACCTTAAGGGGTTTTGCAAAAAAGAAGAGCGTTATCATGTGCACAGAACACAACGACAATAACAAAGTCAACCTGTTGAGCTGTAACTGGCACTATTTAAGAACTTTAGATAGAATAACTGCTTAATACTCAAAGTGACCTTATAAACAAGGGACTGTTATTAGTCTCATTCCATAGACAAAAGCAATAACCGCAAAGCCAGAGAAAAGTTAGCAAACTTTCCCAAGAAACACAGCTTGTTTCAACACCAGGATTCCAACCTGAGTTCATGCTCCTAACTGAACAGGACATGGTTCTGGCCCTATGGCGGCGAGCCGGGCCTTTAATGAATGTCAGTTCCCAGGACGACTCACCCGAGGGTGGCTGAGGAGAGCATTGCCGACGTGATTACTGAACGGTCAGCCTGGGTCAGAGAGCCCTGTCCACAGCGTGAGAGGACAGCAGGTTTGTGAGTACAATGCAGGACCAGGTCTACGCCCTGTCACCAGGGCTGGCCTGGAAGACGAGCTCTGCGAGGTCCACAGGGAACTTGCACAGCTGGAGTGAGGGACTCTGGGCAAGTCCACTCGCCAGTCCTCCCTCGCCTGCCACGCCTTTTCTGTGTAACCCTGATCCAACCATCTCCCTTGCCTCAGCTTCAGTCTCTGCTCCGCAACTAAAGGGGAATGAGACAGGGCAGGTGGGACAGTTCTTTCCTAATCAAAAGCACAGGATTCTAACGGCACGTGGTCAGAATATATGTCCCTGCGGAAATGCCAGGGGTGCAGTGCCACAGGCTATTCACGTAATTCATACTTCACACCAAGGATGAAGACACCCTGACTCCCACGTCTTGACATTCGCAAGTACGAGCAAATAGCATGCAAAGAAAGTCCCGGACAAGGGTATAAGCACACTGAAGACAGATTTTTGGGTGCCTCATGATTTTCCCAAAGAACCACAGTGATTGGTACTCATGTCTACTGGTGTGGGTTTATTTCCAATGAAAGACAAAAGCATGAGAAATCTTAAGAGTCAATTCCAAAAGAAAAGGCAATCTACGTGAGTGGCCATATGAAAGTTATCTGCCTTCCAATTACTGACAATGAATTATAACCTTAGGCTGCCCTGCTTGCTGTCAAATTGTATAATGAGCCCCTGTGCAGTTTTCTATCTGTGACTCTGACAGACACCACAAACACTGTGGCTTAAGAACAACGTAGCACTGCACGTACCTGGCAATTCTGCGAGTCACTGGGCTAACCCTGAAGAGTGGGCAGAGATACCTTGCTTTCTGCAGCTCAGGGAAATTATCAGTTTCCTTGCTTCCTCCAGCTTCTGGAGGGTTCCCTTAATCCTGGGTGCACAGCCCCTCCCTCCCTTTCAGACTCAGTGGGCAGCCTCTCTCTGGTCCTCCTTGGATCAGAACTTCTCGTTCTCTCATGTTCTGCTGCTTCCCTCCTCCACTTTTAAGGGCCCCTGTGATTGCTCGGGGCCAAACCAATAACCCAGTTCCAAGGTCAGCTTACTGGCAGCCTTCATTCCACCTGCAACCTGAATTTCCTGTGCCAAGGAGCCCAACAGACGCACAGGTGTTTGGGCTTGGACTTGCAATTCTTTGAGGGGAAGCACTATTTTGCCTCCCACAATCACTTCCCTCCTTCTGTTGTCCTTTAGAAATAATTAACTCAGTGAACACACCACACACACACACACACACACACAGCCTACAGAACTCAACAGGAAGAATGGAAGAAATGCATTTCCCTGTTCCCCACCTCGCTGCCTTTAAACCACAGGACACACAGGATTCCATGGTCAAATGTGAATCTTGTTCATCCCGATTGTCACTGCCCATAACCTTCCCTTCTTCCATTTGCATAGATAATTGACATTTGACAAGATGTTTACAAGTTTCTTTTTTGGGTAAATATGTCAATTTTGTTGTGTTTTTCACTACTTAGGTCCTAACGATGTCATCCAAGCCATCGACCTACCCAGCGCATGAAACACCCAATCCTTACCCACCCATCAGTTCCCTGGCTCCTGAGTCTCAGCAACCTGTGGGATTTACAAACCCAGCACAGGGTGCTCAGGTTTTCATGACACCTCCAGGAGTCTTTCCTAGCAGTCAGCTGGGCCAAGGAAATGTGCAAGTGACAAATCCAACACCAGGGACAGCAGCAACAAACTCCAAAGAAGCCATCAAGATACTTGGGGTGAGTCTATTTGCTACCAGAATTCAGTGTTTGCCTAGCAGGGCTCTTCGTAACTGTAAATTAAAGCGGAAGAGTAGATCCCCCGATTATTAAAAAGCTCTGAACTTTGCTATGGAAACTATGTCCCTTTCAGGTAAAAATAATTAGTCTGCATAAGGACTTCACCCTGAGATCATTTATTTTAAATTCCAGCAAGAATCCAAGATGACAGAAGACTCTGCCAGGCAGAAGTGCTCGGTAATGCTGATGTCACGGGAACATCACTACTTCTAGCTTGAATTTACTTCTGCAAAGCACTTCATCAGTGCATGTCAATGTTACGATGGTGGGTTTATTTTGTGAAGTTGGTACATGCATTTAACAAATCTTGGCAGTTTCAATCATACCCCCCACCTTTCTTCTAACAGTCTGACCCTGTTCTCATCTCCAGAAGTCCATCTCTAGGTTTCCTGTCCTCTCTCATTTAAATATATATGGATGGATGGATGGAAGGATGTGGTTTTTAATGTAAGAGAAACTACAGAATATTTAACTTTCTGTATCTGGCTAATTTTACTTAACATGATGGTTTCTAGTTTCATCAAATTTCCTGCAAATGAGAAAATTCCATTCTTTTGCATGGCTGAGAAATATTTCACACTTTCTTGCCAGCATTCACGGTATTGGTATTCTTGAAGGCAGTCATCCTGACTGCAGTGAAATGGAATCTCAGTGTAGTTTTAGTTTGCATTTCTCCAACAGCCAGAGATGCTGAACAGTTTTTCATATCCTCTGGGTCATGCAAACAGCTTCTTTTGAGAGGAAATTTGTTCATCTGCCCACGTTTTTATTGGATTCATTCTTTGATGTGGTTAACTTGTAAAGTTCTTCGGACATTCTAGATATTGATCCTCTATCAGAAGAGTAGCTCAGCAAAGCTTTTCTCTCCTTCGGCGGGTTACCTCTTCACTGCTGATTGTCCCCTTTCTGCAAAGGGCTGTAGAGGCAGCCTCAGTCCAGTCTCCGGCCTGGTGAGAAGCCTGATGTTGGCACATGGGTGAATCACCTCAGAGAACATTGGCGGTGGCCTGGGATGCATGGATGGGCAGCGTGGGGAGGGCTGTGTGTGAAGGGCAGGGTCGCTGCATCTGTTGGGGCTCCTCACCGCGTCGTCGGAAGGCCCTGATTTCACTGCTGCCTGACTTCTGCAGAGGGCACTTGGGACTCAATGTCAGCATCTTGCTTCTGTGAGCACCACAGCTGGAGTCTACTTGTAGGTGAAGATTCCACCTGCCTCCGGGGCATTGTTCATCCCTTTGATAAGCTTTGCCAGGACCCCTTTCACACCACTAACCAATTCCACTGGAGCACACCGAGGCGTTCCCTGCTCTGCGAGCTCTGTCAGCGTGTTATACTGAGTGCTCATTGTGTGCAAGAACTCCTCTACCCATCTTACTACACACTTTACCCCTTAACATTTTAAGGAAGTAGCCATGACCACTGGTCCGTCCAGCAGCCACCGTAAGCTGTGAAGGTGGCTCTTCAGATACCCCCCTGCCAGACTGAGGAAACTCCCTGCTCCTACTGAGCAGGTGGGCCCCAGTGGTGCCTCACACAGTCAACCACGCACAATGCTGGGAATGTCACAGAGCACAAAGCAGGCGTGATCTTTGCCCTTGCAGAGCTTACACCCTGGTGTGGGAAACTGGGCTATACAAATAGTAAGGAAGTGCAGTTCACCAGGGTGCTGCAAGGTGATAAATGATATACAGAGGATAAAGAAATGCAAAAGTAATAAAAGGCCCCAGGCAGTGAGCGGATTGCAATTTCAAGTTGGTCAGGGTGAGCCCTCCTTAGAACAAAACATTTGAGCAAAGATGTCAAATTAGGAGTGAGCCGGGCAGATATAAGGATGAGAGTGAGCCATCTGCATATGGGTTTTCAGATGAAAACACCTGTGATGTATGTGAAGAACAAGGTGAAGATCAATAAAGCAGAAGGAAATGTAAGAAATGACGGGGACAGAGATCAGCTGAGACCACCAGGCTTGTGTAAAGGCAACATGGCATGGAATTTATTGTGTCTGGGTACAGGCAGACAGAGGGTAAAGAGCCCATCTGTAGGGAGCAAAGAGAAGCAGGCCCTTTTTATAGGGCTTGAAAGAAGGCAAGGGACATTAGGCGGGAAGATCTTAGTAAGCATCAGTGGTCAAAGTCTCTGGATGTTTCATGTGTCAGTGGGCAAAGTCCATGAGGTGTCCGGTGTAAATGTTTGGGTGTCTTCAGATGTCCCAGTGCTTGGAAGATTCTGTGTTCCATCTTATTTCTTTTAGGACATTCTGTGTTTGTTGAGGGCAAGGGTGCTGAGGTGAGAACAATGCCTCTGCTGGCACACAGGTTGGGTATTGGAAGAGTCATGTCCAAATTGAACCTTACACAGAACGCAAGAGGGAAAGAAGAGCAGGGAGGACAGAGGATGGCAAGGGCGGGCAGGTGAGGCCTGAGGAACAGATGAATTTTTCTAATAGGAGGAGACATCCCACACTAGAACATTCTGCCTGACACCAGAGATTCCTGCAGTGAAATGCTTTAAAAGGACAATGAAGTTTTATAAAAGCCAAAGTGGGCAGAAGCTTCTTCCTCCCCAAGAAGGTGGCACAGTTGTGCCATAGAAGCACCAGTGACAAGGGTGTCCCAGCAGGGGTGGGACACAGAGGACCTGTACCAAGCACGTCAGAGCATGAAGTGGTTCTGGGGTGGAATGCAGAACACACTGGACGTGCCAGTGGTTAAATCAGCAGCATGGGCCGGTGAGATGGCTCAGCGGCATAAGCGCCTGCCTGGCAAGCGCCAGGTCCTGAGTTCCACTCCCGGAACCCACATACAAAAAAAGGGCCAGTGATATCGCTCAGCGGCATGGGCGCCTGCTGGCGTGCGAGGTCCTGAGTTTGACCCCCAGTACTCACAAAAAATTTAAAAAAAATCAGCAGCATATTTGGCCAGCAAATGGATAGCCAGGCTTCTCAAGGATAAAAGAAGGTCACCAGCAACCCAAGATCAGACTGCTGGGCATCAAGATGACAGGAAGGAGGAACACGGGACATTTGCGGCCAAATGACTGAACGCTGATCTTGGAGAAGAGCTTGAGAAGGCCATACATAAAGTCTGGAATTCTGCAAATGTATGATTCACTAAGAGGTTATCAGTTCGCTGAAGCGAGGTGCAAACTTGTGGTGTGTATGCAAGGATGTTTGAGAATAATTCTTCAGGGGGAAGGCACATAGCTTTTATGACAGTGTCAAGGAACTTCATTATCCAAAAACTATTCATGTCATAGTGTTATTTATAAAACTGATTTTCTGATTTTATTCAATTGAATAAAATAGCTACTTATTGATGAAATTAGGGCCCACCCAAAATAAAAAGATCCAATAAAAAAATGGACAATTTAAATGAATAAACACTTCTCAGAAGAAGTACAAATGGACAATAAATGCATGAAAAGTGTCCAGCAAATTTGGCTACTAGAGCAATGCAAATCAAAACAATACGAAGATTCCATCTTCCTTCAGAAAGAAAAGCATCTTCAAGACCTCAAAAACAACAAATGCTGGTGAAGTTGTGGGGGAAAAAAATGAATGCTTGTACAGTGTTGGTGGGAATGTAAACTAGTACAACCACTCTGAAAATCAGTATGGATACTCCTGAAAAAACTAAAAATAGAAATTCCATTGACACAAAGAGCTATCCCTCTTATAGGTATCTTCCCCAAACAGTTAAAGACATGACATGATGTACAGAAATATGCATACGCATATTTATAGCAGCATAAGTCACAACAGCTACATCTTAGAAGCAGCCCATATGCCCATCAACAGATAATGGATAAAGAAAATGTGGTATATGGACACAGTACACTTCTACTTTGACAAAGACAGATAAATGTGAGACACTTGTAGGAAAATGGATGCTCCTTGAGATCATGATGCTAAGGGAAATAAACCAGACACAGGTCAAATATTGTATGCTTTCCCTTCTATGAGACATTCAAAGCATAAATAATTTAGACTCTGTGAGAGGATCTGAGAAGATGCTATGGGACCTTACGCCACTGTGCTTTCTGCAGACTTCTCCTTGGGCCACCCAGCGCCTCCCCAAATGCCTCGAACAAGGCTTCCTACTGAGGCCGTGGCTCCCCAGTTCCTCCACTGTGTATGGAAATCTCCACAGGCCACCTCCTGTGCTAGAGGCTGAAATGACGTCCAGGGACCCTAACAAAACAGACTATGCACAAGCAGCAGCAGAGCAGAGAATGTTTCATGGGTTCACATAGAGAAGTAACTTTTAAATACCTGTTTTCTTCTTTCAGGGGGTCCAGATCGTGATTGGAGTGATGCACCCCGGGTTTGGAGTTATTCTGGCTTTACTGAGTTACAGTGAGAGTGACGTTTTGGGGTTTGGCTCCATCTCCTTTATCTCTGGATACCCCTTCTGGGGTGGACTCTGTGTGAGTAGATGGTGAGGACACCTCTCCCTGCAAAGTCCAGATGTCGCCACCCAACTCCCAACGCAGCTCCTGATAAGCCCTGCGTCTGAGCACTGGAGAACTTGCAGAAATCACAGCTCTGACTGGGCCTGCACAGGAGGAACTTTAGTTCCTTGATTTAAACTTGCAGCTAAAACCCATCCACTTGGGGCTGGCAAGATGGCTCAGCGGCGTAAGCGCCTGCCTGGCAAGCGTGAGGGCCTGAGTTCGACTCCCAGAACCCACATACAAAAAACAGGCCGGTGATATCACTCAGTGGCACGGGCGCCTGCTGGCATGTGAGCTCCTGAGGTCGACCCCTGGTACTCACAAAAAAAAAAAAATCCACTAAAGTTTATTATCACCAAATAATCAAGCCCAAATTCTAATTGGCTGTGACATTTAGGTGGAAATGTATGTATTGAGTGGGGATTGGCAGCAGAGGGGTCGGTAAATATGATTGGACATACGCAGTCGGGGCTGAAAGTGCATCTCAGCACTGAAAAAAAGAAAAAGTGAAAATATATACAATCGGTAAAGAGACAAGATTGAGCAGTAAGCACGAAAAGCATCAGAACAGCAAAAGCTTACAGGACAATGAGTTTTTCACATGCAAGAACCCAAGGAGGAAAAAAGCGAAGTTCAAGACATATCCCTGAGAGCTACTCTAGAAAATCGAGACATACCCGGGGAAACATAGAGACAGAAAACAGTTGGGTATAGATTAACCCTCCACATAAGCAGATGTCCCAGGCACAATCCAAGAACCCAACATTTCACAAATAATTTTGTCTATTTCTACAGTTTGTTATTTCTGGCGCTATCACCATATCAGCATTCCAGGAATTTTCCCCATGTCTGGTAAGAATGTTTCCACTTTTTAAACCCCTTGTACTGTGAGTTTAATTTACAGGGGAGGAAGATTGGGAAGGTAGATGTAGAATGTGTGGATAGGTGCACTTTCCCCAAAGCCCCTGCCGGTTGTCCCCCAGTGTGTACTGGTTGGGGAGCAGTCCTCCTCACCGTTTGCCACTCAGAAGTGCAAGCCGTGGGCCCTGGCCCTGGACTCACAGGTTGGGAAGCTGTAAAGGTCAGTGCTGTTCGAGCTTTAACCTAATGGCACCTGTTTCCGGAAGAATCCAGGAACCAGGAAGCACCGGCTGCCCACTGCAGTGACAAAGTCTCCAGAGTGTGTTTGCCATTTTTTATTAGTGAATATCGCTTGTTCTTCTTCAGACTGGGTTTTGTCAGCCATTCTCTAATTCACCATCAAGAGAATCCAGCTTAGAACAGAAGAAGAGCTTACGAAGTCGCTCACTGAGACAGGGCTTCAATTCTCAGTCCAGCACCCACCTAGTGCAACCTCATGGTTCAGTTACACACCAGGACAAAGAAAATGATTTGCCGTAAAGTAGACCAGAGGTGATTCTGAGGTTATGTGTAAAAATGCATTAGAGGAGAGAATGGACAGAGGGAGCAGAGACTCTTCCAGGCAAAACCACACTAAAATGATAAAATGAAGTACTCTAAACCCTAATCAGCCTAGTCCTGATTAATCTCCCGCTGTGATCCAACAACGAAGCACAGCACCTTCTCTGTGCTTTCGCAGATCCTCCCACTGAGATTTTCCAAGAATACGCTCTGCCCTTTAGCAGAGGTCACCCAGGACACTCAGTCAGGGATCTCGGTCTCTCTGAGGCCTTCAGGAGACGGCATGTCTGCGCACGAGATGGGCCCAAGAATCCAGCTGTGCCGTCCTAGAAAGCTAGCTGAGGACCTGGTCTCCCAAGCATCAGATGCATCTTGCTGTAAAATCCGTAGGAGTTCTGTACTCTGCCCATACACCTCTCCCCACAAAAGCCTGAAGGTTTCTCCTTCTAAACTCGGATTTCTTCACCTGGTCCTCAGGGCTTTCATTAGATCTGAAATCTATTGAAAAATAAATCTGTGAGTGTATCTGTCCCCATGTATGAAATCTGATCTATAGTACTGCCTCATCCAGTGTAAGAGCAAGGTATTGCAAAATTACAACATGATTACCGACACAGAATAACGCCCATTAAAAGCGTATTACCCCAGGAGGCTGAAGCTAAAGGATTGCAAATTTGAGGTCACCCCAGGCAACTCAGAGACACCCTATCTCAAATAACAAAATAAAAAGGGCTGGAGACATAGCTCAGCGGTAGAGCACGTGCCCAGCACACGTGGGGTCCTGTGTTCAGTCCCCAGTGCCAAAACATAAGAAAAAAATTTACTTCTACTTTTATTGTTTTAAAAAATGAAAGATAGTTTTTCTGTATGAAGCTTTCATATTAATATGACAGATGAGCTTCTGCCTTGTATGAGTTACATTTTCCACAGATTTTGAAAAACGACTGACTTCTAATTTGCAGAGTCTTTTACAGTACCTGCACAGAGGGGCAGAAAGAAAAGTCACCTCGACTTCAAAAATTGTTTCAAGATAGCAAAGATTAAGAACCATTCATTAATACCCATTGATTCTTATTTCATTTACCATCTACCCCATTATTTCTCCTGTTGTCTCCACTAGCTAAAAGGCAGCCTGGGAATGAATATCCTTAGCTGTATCTTTTCCGTCACTGGAGTGATCCTGCTGCTGGTGGATCTGTGCATCAATGTCCACCATCTACAAGTCTACTGGGCCTTGGTGAGTATCCCATAATCTGCCACACACCTGCTATCTCCTCCACCCCACAGAGTGAATCTGTTTTTATCTCTGATTGCTGTTCAGCAACTCCAGCAGAAAATCCCTTTTACCATCCCATCCTTACTCCTGGAAAAGTGTTTCAGGAAGAAAAACCCCTGCATGGGGCTTAGGGCTGAGAGACGGTCCCTTACTGGTCCATCCCACTGTTAATCGCCTGAACAATGGGGAAAGACTGGAATAGGCTGCTAAGACTCATGAAGAATACCCAGAAATTATTTCTGCAACAGTTTGAAATTCTGTATAAATAAGATACTGAAGGTACTGAGTGATTTTTACTTTTAGAGTAAGAATTGGGTGAAAGGAAAATGGCAGTGACAAGGACATTTAGTTTTACTAGGGACTCACAAAGAGCGAAGGAAAGTAAAGTAAAGCGTGTGGCTCTGAATGTGCACAACACAGAGGCATCTTTTCGTTAGCACCACTTTGGCCAAGCAAGGACTCTGACCCTAGAGGAAAGGTGAGGCCTGTGCCGGGATGACGGCCATGTGCAGAGAAGCGGGGACGCAGTACAGACCGAGGCTGATCTCCTTGCTCCAGTGGCCAAGCCAAGGTCTTCGGCCTCCTTCAGAGAGCAGAGCAAAGCCCCGGGGGAAGAAAGCGAGACGGGGGAAGGACCAGGCTCACTGCTCTATAACCACTGCTCTTGTGGGAAAGAACCCACTCCTGCAAGCCCTACCCCATGCAGGAGGCCACTATTAACCGCTCCACGAGTGTTCACGGTCCACACCCTCTCACCCTGGCCCCTCTTAAATGTCCCCAACCTCCCCATATTTACACCTACCATGGAAGCCCAGACTAAGCTCCTGGCACATGAGCCTTGCGGGGACAATCCCAATCCCAACCTTAACAGAGGAGCTCTGGGTAAACAAGGTGGAGCTCTGCAAGAACATAAAACTCACCTTCATTCATGTCACATGAAAAGAACAAAACGGACTCAAAAGTGAGCTTCTAATGTGGCACCCGCACAGAGAAGCAATCCTGATGTGACTCAAGGGGGTGGTCGGCAGCACAGCTCCCGGCCCCAGCTCTGGACGCTGGAAACCGTAAGAGCCGGAAATGAGGACAGAAGGAAGCTTCATGAATGCCCCCCGTCTGGGGCTCAGAAGACTGAGGAGGAGTACGGCACGAGCTCTACAGCCGAAGCCCTCGCGTAGCAGCCTGGTGCCCACGAGAAGGAGCAGGTGACGAGAGCTAACGGTTCTCCTGCACCTGGCTGATGTGGAGGAAGGAGCAGAAAGAAGGGGAACAGAAAACACCTCTGGCACTGGGGCAGACCTTGGTACCAGGCACTCAGTGGATGCCCAGAAGACAGGCAGGCAGGTGGGTGCACAGGTAGGTAGGGAGGTGGGTAGGTTAGTAGGTAGATGGACAGATATGAAGGTAGGTAGGTAGGTAGATGGATAGATAGGTAAGAAGGTAGGCAGGTAGATGATCAGAACAATGGATTTAAATCCCACTCTGTTAAGTATAAGGTATAAACAAGTCTTTAAAATTCTAGGTAGAACAGCAATATATGTACATCCATATTTATAGAGGCACTGTTTCTAATAGCTAAATCTTGGAAATAGCCCAAATGCCCATCATCTGATTAATGAAATGGATAAAGAGACTTTTTGTATACAATGGAGTGCTACTCTGCTGCAAAAAAAGGATAACCTTGAGACATATCTAGCTAAATAGATGCACCTTGAGGCCATTCTCTTAAGTGAAATAAATTGGACACACATGTGTAAATACTGCATTGTTTCTCTGTCGTGAGAAACCAACTGTGTAAATAAGTACTAAAATGTATAATAGATATTGTGAAATAGGAAGAAAATGTTCAAATGGGAAAGGGAACTAGGGAGGGGTGAGTGGGAAGGAAAGGAAAAGAAAAAAAATGAGAAAAGAAGGAAAAATTGGAAACAAAGCTTTTGAAAATAAGGAGGGGAAGAGGGGATGAAGGGAAGGTATGGGAATGCGAAAAAAAAGAATCAAGTTATGTCATATACAGGTACAAATTCCCTACAATGAACGTGATCATTATGTTTACCTAAAATGTACCAATAAATTAATTGAAAAGTGTGCTTGCATGCATGTGTGCGTGTGTGTGTGTGTGTGTGTGTGTGTGTGTGTGTGTGTGGTTCTAGGTAGAAAAGTCAAATTACCTATAAGCTGGGAAAAAATCAGGCTCAGTCTTCAACACAGCAGCATACAATCAGGGAAGACAACAGGGCAGTATTTTTTAACGTTTTCGTGAAAAGAAATCTTGACTCCAGAATATCACATCTACCAAACGTGTGTGCAAGCTAAAAGGATACAAGAAGATACTCTCCATAAAACAAGACACCTATGGGCATTGGTGTTTTTAAAAATTAATGTACTATTCAGCTGTAAAGCAGTTAACTTAAATGGAGAGTCCAGAAAGGCAGAGGGAGCTTGTGAAAAAGATTAATGGGCAGCACTAAGCCACGGAAGTAGTCAACTGAGGCGGAACAGTTCCAGAATTGAATGTAAGTGTTTTAATGTTTCACCCCTAAAAAGGAATAAACCAAAAAGATATAATCACCAAAAGCAGGGAGGTGAGAAGAGGCACGGCAAGATGAAAGGGACACCAGCGCCACTCACCTCCCCTTTCCATAACGAACAATCATTTAGTGCTGTCTAAAGCTGAAACTCACAGGTGCACAGTGACTTCCGCGTCTTCGTGGGTTTCATAAACATTTGTGGGCGGGGATGGAGGTGCCGCACAGGGGACTGAGCCGGGGCCTTCACACTGAGCTACATCCCCAGCTCTTTCTGTTTTTATTTTGAGATGGGGTCTGGGTAAGCCACCAGGTGTCCCAGGGTGGACTCAAACTTGCAATCCTCCTGCCTCAGGCTCCCCGAGTGCTAAGACGGCAAACGGACAACCTCATGCCTGGCTCCAAAACACTGCTTTTTAAAAATTAGCCTATTTAACTGAATTCACCCTCTTTTTCTCCTTTTAATATCATGTAAATGTAACACATTCAATTTAAAATGGGAAACATGAGTCCATTTTAAAGGAGGTTACTTCCTCTCACTCAGTTTTCCCTTTCTTGCTGCCACTTTGTGGATCCATTCCTCATTCTGCCTGGTACCCAGGCACAGAGATCTAGGATATGGCCATCAGTATCAATTCCGGTCATTCTGGGCAATAGCATCTGAAGTGACTGCTTAGTTCCTATGTCATTTGCTTTTTATTTAATGAGTAATATTTTCATACATACAAAAAGACTATGGCAAAGAAAAATCTGCCTATTTTCTGATAATTCTAATAGAACAGTCTACTTGGCAGAAAAGAAATTCTTCTTGCCTTTTAAAGAAAATTCAAAATAAATTCATATTCCTATAAAATAAGCATTAATGATAATGGAGAAATAAGCACAAAGTGAGGTAAGTGTGAGCAACTGCACGTGTGATGAGCGAACAACTTTCTGAATCCCATGTGAGGGCATCCCAATTACCCAAAATTTCTGGATAGTATTTATTTCTGATTTCAGGTTTCTGGAAAAGGAATTTCAGCCATGCTGATGCTCTTCTCTCTCTTGGAATTCTGCATAGCATGTGCCACTGCCCATTTTGCTACCCACGCCATCAGTAACCCCAATAGGGTGAGTTGGGCTCTTTGTAAAATAACTGAACTCATGCTGGAGGAATACAGATGTGTGAGTCTCCTGCACCCCAGATGTGCAGGTCTGTGACTTCCCACTGTGAGCCTACTCGAGTGCTCCAAGTCCTTGGCTCTGCTGGGAGGGGGACAATGAGTGGGGCTCTACTAACAACACGGCTTGTTTTTGTTCATTCTTTCCAGTCTCTCCTGGTTATTCCAAATGTGTACACAATCAACCCCATGATGCAGGAGTCTGCCCCAGCTCCTCCAAGAAGTGACAGCCACCCACCTTGCACCCCGAGATATTAAGCAAAAAGGGGGCTCTGTCAAATAGCATGAAGTAGAACTACTCTGCAGAAACTTCTTAAAAGCTGGCTCTTATTTTCCACAATGACCATTAATCTTTAGATGTGTTTCAAGCTGTTCTCAGGATCACCACTAATGACAACTGTAAGTCCCAATCACTGTGTCTCGACACTCACCATAAATGCACACTGACAAAAGCAAAAGATTGAAAAATGACCCTGCAACTCTCACAAACTTAGCAATTTTCTTCTCCATGCAAACTTTTCCTCAATAAAATGTCAAAAAGAACATAAATCTTTGGGATTTATTTGAAATTCATTTTGGTCTGACATTGATTGTAGGGAAACAGATCTGACAAAACACTTCAAGTCAAATGGGTATAGTTTTTGGTGATGACTTGCAGGGTGACCAAGTCACCAGCAGCCTTTCCTCACTGACCACCCCTTTCTGCTCAGAAAGCAAATGCCCAGTATCCCTGGTTAGAGCCACGCTGTTCTTCACACTGGTACCCTCAAAGCCTTGTCCTCAGCCTTTTGAATTTCTTCTGATTTTTGCTATTTACAGAGTATTTGCATGTACATTAAAATCCACAGCAAAACAACCACAAGACAAAGACGAAGGATGGTGCCCCGAGGGTTTGTACTTTGGTGTCGGTTTCTTGTTTCTGAAATGGGAGAAACTTTGTCATGCTTCGAAGCTAGCAGGAACAACCTAGGTAAGAGAGAAGGCTGCATGAAAGTGTAAACGTCAAGAGATCAGAGCACAGAGGGAGGACACGGCCCAAGTCATGAGAAGGGTGGTTTCTCTTCCCGATGTAACAAACAGGAAGGAAGACGTGACTGCTGCAGACATCCGTGGGTTTTCAGGAAGGGCAGTGAGTGTGTAAGAAGAGGTCACGCCCAGGTTGGAGGGCACAGGTACAATCTGAATACTGCACAGAACTGATAATGTTAAAAAATCATGGAAATGGACAGTGAACTGACAAGAGAGACAGCAGGATTGCCAGGCTGTACTGAGGACAATTTTGCGGGGTGGATCAGAAACCTACAGATCACATGAACTGCTCCATCAGTGCACAGCTGCTCAGATCTGGGTCCAGGGAAAGAACCTACTTTGTTTCATCCAGAAGTAGGGGCTTTCTAGAGAGGATGATAAAATCGCAGAAGGACAAAGAAGTGTAGGCCATTGTCAAAAGTACTGTTAAAATAATGCCCCCTGTAATTTAACCTGGATAAGGAGAGAACTAAAAAGTTAAAAGAGAGCTGACTGGGTCAAAAACTGACAAATGTACCTTTCTCTAGTAGAACTGTGAAGAACACATGACATAATACTAGTCAAAAAATGGTCTGCAAACAGCCAAGTGTTACAGTTTTGGAGTTTTGGAGTTAAAATAAAGAGTAGGCAAAGGAATTAAATGATGAAGAAGCAATGAGAAGAGTATTTCTGCATCTGAGAAAGCAGATGCATTAGGTCACATGAGCAGTATCGTCGCAAGGTTCTGGGTCTGCCTGGGTCCCAACTATTTAGAAAGCTGGCTGATCAGGAATGCAGTGTCCTGCAGCAGGAGACTTGCAGCTCAGCAAAATGAAGTGGTCCACCCAAACATATAAAATAAACTGCTATAAACATAACACCTCCTTTAGGAACCAGAAGTAGAGCAAACAAAATTTATTTTTTAAATGAAGTTCTACCTGGTTTATTCTATTTTTAATTTGCTTTATCAACAGTAATAGTAACAGCAGCAAACATTCAGCTCACCCAATGTGCCAGCCACACTCCAAACACCTACCTACATTCACGTATTTACTGCAGCAACCCTGGGTGTGATGGGCACTATCATGAGCAACATTTTCAGAGGAGGAAACTGGATAAGAGAGTTAAACTTGCCCTCACACATGTGGCTAGCAAATCAAGAAGCAAGGATTTGAACTCTAGAAGGCTGGCACCCAAACCCAGACAGTTCCCCAGATCCTGAGTCCTCTATTCTTACTGTCTCAGATACATAGAGAATTGCAACTCCAAAACAAATAAAAAAACAAACATGCTTGTCTGCAGAAAGCTCGTAGGACATTTGGAAGGAACTGCCTTAGTCCCTGTCAGACTTGATTCAGGCAAGAATCTCCCAGCACCCAACCTGTTTGTCAGCAGTGGCATCACTGTCAGTGAAGACACAGCTCAGCACCTGTGCTGCCCTCAACAAACACAGCATTTTATGAAAGAGATAGAACAGAGCATGGAATCTTTCAGACACCAGGACACCTGATGACACCCAAACATTTACACTGGACACCTCAAGGACTTTGCCCACTGAGGCACCAAACATTTAGAGAACCTGTCACCACTGATGTTTGCTAAGATCTTCCCACCTAATGTCTCTTGCCTTCTTTCAATCCCTGTAAAGAAAGCTGCTTCTCTTTGCTCCCTACACATGGCCTTTTTGCCCTCTGTCTGCCTACACCCAAGTGCGAAAAATTTCACCCCAGGTTGCCTTTACACAAGCCTGGTGGTCTCTGCTGGTCTCTGACTCACACAATTCCTTACATCTGGTGCCAAAACCTGGGAGGGAGACAAGCTCTCTCCAGAGGGCTTTAAGCTCTCTCGAACCTCTGCCCTAGCTACAGCTCCTGCCACTTCTGCTTTCCCAGATCTCACCGGGTGTTTCAGACTGGGTAGGTCCCCAATCTCTCTCTCCCTCTTTCTTCTTCCTTGCCTGCCTTTTACTCTGCTCCGTAAAGTCAGAGAGAACTCTGCCCTGCTTTTTGTGCTTTTTAAACTACAGTGCTGGTCTCAAAAAGCACACCCAGGAAGGCTGCTTCCCTTTGGCATCTGACCAACTGCAAAGACGTTTGCCTTGCTCAGTCTCTCACATTTTACGCTTTTGGGTCTCAATTGGAGACACCCACCAAAAAGACCCTACCACTCTCCTGCAACTCTCTCTGTACCCCAACTGGGAAACTTCCACCTTCCATTCCCCCCTCATTACTCCTAGCCTGTCTCCTGCAAAATTTCAAACCTCTCCACCTCTCTCTGGATCTGAAGCCCAAACATCTGTTCTTTCTCTGTAATACGGGATGGCCAGGCTACTGGACAATGGCTTTCAGTGACCAGAGCACAATACTTTTGATTTGTTCATTTTGCAATATAAGAAATAACAGGAGATAAGAGTTTGCTTTTATTTCTGGATTGCTGAATTATATTAGGTAATCATAATTGTCATCCTTGTTTGCCACTGCTTATGCCTTTTATAAATTACTTTATGCCTTTAGTTTATATTCCTTTGTTAAAATGATTATGATGTTCCTTTAAAGGGATGTTTTGCTTTGGGCAACAAGGTCTCGTATTCCTGTTTTATATATGTCACATTTAGACTCACTTGACCTGTTTAACTTGTGACTGCTATGGTTTTTAATCTTATCTTAGACAGTGCTAAGGAAAAGTAATATTAGAGCACCATCTAGTAGACTTTGATATAAAATTCTGAAAAATGGGTCTTTTTATAAAATCTTTTCTATATTCAGCTCAGGCTTTTATCTATCCCTTATAGAACACTATAATCAAAATCTGCCACCTAGTAATTGCCTTTGGGCAGCTGCCACTCTCAAAGCAGAGGATAGATTTCTCCAGTACCCCCTGGTGAATCCCCATGGCCAATGGGACGTTGACCAGATGGGCAACTGAATTCCTCTCCAGAGGCAGATCTCTGATTGTACAGAAATAGTAAAAACTGAAAGGACAACCGAGGGCTCATGGCTGGGACAGCTCACCAGTGGATACCCAAAAGTCCCTTAGTAGAAGCTAGGTCTTGACAGCACTGAATGGGTAATCAACAGACAATTTCCACTTACCCATTTTTCCACCTGCATTCCCCAAGTGAGGTGAAACGTAACTCTTTCCGTGATCATCGAGTATCCTCTGTCTCAGTGACTTGAAACAATGCTGCTTGAGCCCTTTCTTAAGCCTCTGTCCAGAGTCAAGCTACGGGTCTGGACTTTTCTCTCTCTACTACTAAGTTAGAAACCAGTTTTTCTCCTCCTTTCCCTTCCATCCATGCCCCCTCCGCTTCCCTCTCATGCCAATTCCTCCCTGACTTTTCTGTCACCCAACTCCCTCCCACCACATTTGCCTAGAGACACACACTGAGGGGCCCTGTTGTGGGTCAAAGTGCACCAGCCACCCCACCTGTGCACTAGTCCTGGGCCAGGGGTCCTGGGCTGAGTGAAACCAGCACCAAGTGCCTGCACCCTGGATGCCCAGCCTGCCCTGGCCAAAGCCTACTTGCTGCCCCCATAGCCCTGGTAACATGGCATAGCAAGCACAGGGCACTGCCTTAGAGGCCAAGGTCCAACTGGCACTCATACACAATGAGACTGCAGCACCTATACACAGAGCAGGTCATCTACATGGGTGCCAGAGCCCAACCTGGGTAAGGAAAATGCGAGCTTGCATGGCACACCCCCTTGCCCCACCCCATGCCAACAGACCTACCTGGCTAGCCCACACCTTGCCACCCCCAACCTCTGCAGCCACCATGACATGGCTGCCTGGCTTCATGAGTGAGCTGGACACCTGATCCAGACTACAGTTTCTGAGTCCGTATTCTTCTCTCTCTGTCAGATCTTTCCCAGGTCAGCCAGCCATCTGAGCTCTTTCTCTTCAGATCCTTAAAGCCCCAGTTTTCCTCAATTCAACAAAAGTTAACTTTAAACCCCTTGATTAAAAACTGCTCTTCCCTCCAGGAGGTTAAGTCAACAAAGCTTACAACTGTTTGCTTTTAACAGGGAACAAAAGCTATCAAAAAGCTATTTACACTTGTGCTTTACATCTGCTAAGACTGATATAACTGATCTTCTCTTCTGAGTATTCAACAACTAAAGTTTAGAGAGCAGAACTAGAGAGATAACTGGGCTAAAAAAAAAAAAAAAAAGCAACCAACATTTTGGCACTAGCCCTCCAAGGTCAGCAGAAACCCAGGACATCAAAGAACAGGACCCTACAACTCTGGTGAGTCACCCGCTCTCCTGAGCAGGGAGACTGCTAGACCCCAAGGGACAGAGACCAACAAATATACAGTGTGCCAAAGGAGAGTCACCAAGAGAGAAAAATCTCCTATGCTTTCACAGAAAGTGATATGGTCAAGCAAGACTATGACCCATCCTGGTGGCTGACACTGACAGAGGAGCTGAGAGGCTCTGCATATGGTTTCAAGAGTAATGCCTGAAGAGCCTTACTTGAACTAAATAGACAGTGAGAGATCAATTTTGGTTAACACAGGTCTCATTTTAATTTGGTCTTAGACAGCCAGCAGAAAAGTATAATCAAAAGAGATAAATAACCCTTTGTTATCTGTGGCAGTTATTCACTGTAAAAGATACCTTGACTGGTCCCTCCCTCTTGTAAAAAAAAGTAAAATTAATAAGACAAGCTGTCCTCCAAAATCAGATGGCATTACACATTCTAACAGCAACACAAGGGGGTACCTATGCCATTATAAAAACTAAGTGCCGTGTACACATTCCTGATCCTTCTGCTAATATCTTAATGGCTATGCAAGATAGCAGATGACAGGTTAAGACCATATCAGGTTCTGAAATTCTCTAGACCTTCTCCTTATCCTCTTTGTGGAAGGCTATTACTGAGTCTTCCTAATGAAAACTTTTGTTGGTTCTATTCATAATAGCCTTGTTGATTTTATTGTTTGGCCCATGCTTACTGAACTGTTTCTTTGGCCTTGTCTCCTCCAAACTTAAGGCTACACACCTACCCAAGACAAAAACACCTGACCTCTATCAAGGGCCTTTTAGATAGACCCTCTGGAGAGTGTCTCTAGCTGCCAATCACAGCTAGGACCTCCTTCAGCCTGAAGAAGGGGTTGGTCACCAACCCCTACCCTTTACAGCAGCTTGAAATACCTCTTCAGAGGGGGGATATTATAGACAGCTAGGTTAGGTAAAAATATCATAGACAGTCAGGTAGGACTAGGCCCTCCAAAGAGTCAGGATGAGACCAGGCCTCTCATGGATGGGCTCAGATCTGGGGAAGAGGCAGCAGTGAGTATGCAGAGTACACCATGCCCCATGAATGGGCCAAAATCCCATGCTCATGCTGCTGCTTTAAACCAAGGATGAAATCTGAGCCCTAGTGGCTGCTCAGAGTCAGGTTCAAGGGTGCCGGCTCCCACAAAGCTTTCCCCACCAAGCACTTTCTGTGCCTCTCCGATGGACCAGGTGGATTTCAGAGCAGAATTGGCCTCCTTCATTACAGGGCAAGCTTCTTGATGGCGGTAAAATCCATTTTCACTCCCTCTGCACCCCATTCCCTGCTCAACAAAGACCCTTGAGTAATTACCTCAGAGTTTGCTCTTTAAGAACCCAAAGAATTTTCAACACAGTTATATCAGTGACACTAACAGCTCAAGACTCTCAAATTAGAACACATGCCCATTATCAAACCCCTAACTTCACTTCCCTTCAAATGAGAAGTGTATGAAGGTATCGGATATTCTTGCAGTGGGTTCCAATCACTTGCCCAGAGTTACAGCATATGGCAGAGAGAAAGAGTAAGAGAAAAAAGAGGGGTGCAGCAGGTATCTGGGATGACCAGTTGTTCACAGGGAACAAAAGGCCAAGAGGCACCTAGAACCTTGTTATTTATTCATTGAGGAAAATGGTGAGGGGATCGTGGCTGGATGTGCTGGACAAGTGGTGAGGCTGGCAAGGCTTGTAACAGAGGGAACAAAACATTCTTGCTGAAGGGACAGGAACAGCCAGGATTAGGTTATAGTTAACAAGTAACCTGCTTTGTAGCCAATTCTGGGAAGGAATTTTCCTCTGGAGTCACGCAGGCCTCAACAGAGATGTCATCTCATATCTCAGCCCCATGGTACCACAGCTCGTCTGAGCCCAACCATAGCCGTTGATAATAAACAATGCTAGTGCATCATCAGCCACCTGCCTTCATGAAGATACGTACACAGCCTCGGGCAGACTCACTAATTAAACTGAAACCCAGTTTAGGGACGTCCCCTCTACACAGCCTGCAATGCTTATAAGTAAACACAATCGATCTGGGCCTGGGGAGGCCAATGTGGTGGTTCCCTACCTGAGGGTGTAGGTATGTTGATTAGCTTGGTCAATCATGTCACAAGGTGAGCAAATACCAAAATATCAGGTGGTACACCCCAAATGTATACAATTTTTTATTTGCCTATTAAAGTAATTGAATACGTGATCCAGAGATCAGTCGCGAGGACAGTGGTACCTCGGTTCGCCAACATAATTCGGTTCATAATTCTGGGGAAGATGGCAGCAGTGGTCTTCAACACCCGATGTGGAGTTCAGGAACAGATGCCAAATTTTGCCATCTTCCTGAATTGTTCCTGAATGGAACCACTCATGAACAGAGGTATTACTGTCCTTAGATTTTTAATTTCTCAGCTTAAACTCTTTGAGAGGGGAAAGTAGCTCAACTAAGGATTTGTAATTAATTCTCCTGTGCCTTCCTAAAAGTGCACAGCCCCCATCTCTGTGCAGAGCCTGCTACCTCTCCTCTTGCCTTTGCTTCTAAAAGTGAATGAAATCTCAGTAACTTCCCTTGGCTCCTCGCTTGCCTTTGGACCACACTTCCACTTTAACCCAAAACTTTTAGTTCTTTTCTCAAATCCCTAACAAAATAAGTAGCAAACGCTGTGCTCCCTGGTTTGATATTGATGGTAGAGCACTCTCTCAACAGCCCCACTGCTCTTGCCACATTTCAAAGACAAAAGCACAGAGAGGGGCACTTGCCCAGGGTCACACCTGGGAAGAGAGGGGACGGGAGGTGGGAACCTGGGGTGTCTGGGTTTCATTCCTTCCTTCTCTTCACCTCCAGGGTCACTGTCTCCACTTCCTTTCCAAGCACCATTTTTAACTTGCATGTCCAATTTTGGGTCTACCAAGCTTTGATCTTTGTGGTAGTTGTTGTGTTTTTACTTTTTTGGAAATAATTTTAGATTCACACAGAAGTTGCTGAAATAACCCAAGGAGCTCCTGCCAGCTTCCTGCTTGTTCACATCTTCTGTAACCATCGTAGCCCTGCTGAAACTAGGAAATGGCCATTTGCATAACACTGTTAACTACAACTCAAAACTTCCTCAGACTTCGTTTTGGAAAGCCCTGGCCGTGTTCTGTGTGTGCCAATAGTTCACTTAGCACATGTGGGGGCCGTGTAGCCGCCACACGACTGCATCTCCCAACAGTCCCCCACCCCCGACACCCCGGGGAGAGCAGCGATCTCTCCCGACACCGCAGACGCCCCGCGGTGACCTTTCACACTCCTCTAACCTTTGACCACCACCATTCTGCTCATCACTATATGTGGTGTCAGGTTTAAGAATATTCTGCAGACAGAACCGTGGCTCCCACACTACGCTAGGCGCCTGCCTTCAACTGACATGGAGATCTAACTGCAGAATTCTGGACCTCGTTTCAGATCCGCCTAACCTGAGCGTCCTTCTACGGTGTCTGTCACCCAGCTCGCCAGCAGAGACGGTGTCGTCTTGGTTGCTCTTCCGCTGCACCAGGCTAGGCCCCGATGGAGCTATCGCTCCAGTTAGGAAGCGTGGTGGCGAACTGGCGTTCTAATCATAAAACCCGTCGCGCAGAGGCAGTGAGTGTTACTTACCAACATCAAGCCCCTTTCCGGTTAGATTACAAAAGTACACGATTATCTGTTAGTACATAGCAGATTAGTAATCGATCCTCACTGGGCACAAAAGATACAATCTATTAGGGATATCCCCACCACGGCATGAACACAAGCAGCCAACGGTGTCTGCGGCCTTTCCCTTACACCTAAACTTACGCTGGTCGTTCCGTTCAGCTGCGAGCTTGCAGAATCTGACGATGAGGTCCCACCTTGGGAAATCTGGTTTACCTGCCCATCGGAAATGTTCAGGTACAACACTATAAAGAAGAGCACCTAAAAGACACAGAACCCGAGGGTCTGGAAGAATTTTTGACATGTTCACTTACCAGAGCCTAAGACCTTGCCTGGCACGGAGCTCACCCTCAGTGGGTGACATTTAGTGACTCTTAAAATGTCCTCTGCTCTTCGGTAGCTTCTCTGTGCTAGCCAGGGTCGCAGAAACAATTACTCCCTCATGAGTAGAATTCAGTGTCTTCCCTCAGTAGACACATACTTGCATGTGTGACCCAGATAGACATACCACACAAGCATTGTTATAAAGTCCCCAACCATTTGTCACTTCCCGAGGTTGTATAGTGTCAGAGGAAAAGCAAAGTGACACGTTTTCTTGACTCTCCAAAGGTAATTTGCAGATACCTCCAAAGTACAAAGAAAAACAGAGCACAAACGCAAACGTTAGACACATAGGACACCTAGTGGTGGAATCTGTCACCAACATGTCACAGTTTTTCCTTGGTATCACATTGCCACTTAAGGCCACCACGGAGTTTCAAGCCCTGTGCAAAACCACCCAGGAGCCAGGTGGCTTTCTCTGATGCTGTCCTCCAGCCAAGCCCAGTCCTGGCTGGCTCGTGTTTACCTACAAACTGGTCCAGACCTGCCCTGCCGGTGCCCTGCTTCACAGGAAAGCAGCATAGACTTACAGATATAAGGAAACAGTCTGCCACTCCCTCACTCTGTGATCCATAACAGTGGTCAGTTAGCAGTGTAGCTGGAAATTGTTAGAAGGGGTTAGTGACTGGAGTCCCTTCCTATATCTAGCTTTTTACTACTACACTGTTTTATACTTATTTTGGTTATACTTTTCTGCTGGATGTTGAAGACCAAGTTAAAGTGAGACCTGTATTAATTAAAATTAACCTCTTGTTATCTATCAAGGTCAGTTAAGTCTCCTCAGGATTTACCTTAGAAGCATGTACAGTGCCTCTCAGTACTTCTATCACTGTCAGCCATTTGGATGGGTCATGGCCATTGCTTGAGCAATCGCTTTCTATGAAAGCATGGGAAACTTTGCTCTCTTGGTGACTCTCCTTAGGCACACTATACACCATTGATTTTCATCATGTGTGGTCCAACAATCTCCTTGGTGAAGAGGTCTGGACCTCACTAAGTTATTGGATGTCACACAAGAGGTTCCCTCATGTCCTGAGTCCTCATTGACCTTGGAGAGCCAGGGCCAAAATATTGGCTGTCCTCTTAGCCCATCTAACTTTCTAGTTTTGGCCTCTAAACTTTAATTGTTGAACACCCAGAAGAGAAGTTTAGTGACATTAGCATTGTGGTGGGAGCAGTGAGCTTCATTATTATAATTTTATCTGAATATCAAGCACTTTGAAATATAAAGTATAACCAGAGAACTGTTATTTCTTGCCAACCATGGATGTTCTAGTATTTCAATCCCTGCAGAATGTTAACAGATGATAGTTATATAGTTTTACAGAGAAAAATTGAGATCAAGAGCCATACAAAATATTGTAAGCATGACAATCATGATGACGTTTTGTAACACATGTAAATCTCTATGTTGGTATACAGCAGCCTTTTTAGTTGATCATCTCTATCAAGTATATAAAGAAGCTTTTATCTAATTGGTTGCCTTTTAATAGGATGTCAGTGAAGAAGTTTGTGACACTGTCTGGACTGGTTAATGTCTAAGCATCTCTAAGTGTAGTGGCACGAATATAGCATGCACATCACATAAGTTTTTGTTTGAAAAATTATTATTTAACTGGCGACTTCATGCTGGCTTGGCATGAACCCCCTATCATAAGCAGTTGGAGCACAAGAGAAAGGCAGGTGTCTGAATCTGAGAGAGAATGTTTATCACCATAAACAACCCCAGTTTTACATTTTGGAAGACCTGTACATCTGGAAGTCATGAACATATTTAATACATCATGAGATTAGCAATAATGAATTGTCATAGCCATATGAAAACTTTTGTTTCTTAATTTAGTTTTGTAACAAGAGCATATTTTAATGAGAAATCTTATTGTTTTACCCATACAAGACTTAACCTTTTGATCATGCCCAATGTAAACATATCACAATAATATTTTTAACAATGTTTATTGGGGTGTCTCACACAAGGCTATGGAGACTACTGGGGTCCCTGTTAATGAACAAGGACTGGAGAAATATATCCAGGCAGCTGCTTCCTTATTCAACAAAGGGAGTCCTGTCCAGCAGTTTCTCCCTAGCCTAAGGGATTTCTGTTTAACTATCTTAACAAATTTTTGATGACCTATGAGTACCAGGTCATAACAATTAACACATTATTTTTTGATCAATGAAAGACTCTCAAATTATTATATACAGACAACAATATACATTGCGTTTATAAAACCACTCTTGATACTGCTTTGATCCATTGGAAACCCAAATGGAAGCATGTCCTTAATTTTAATGACTTTACCTATCAAACAACTCAAATTACAGACAAATGTTTCAAAAATCCAAAATTGATTAAAAAAAGAAAAATTGGTTGAGCTCAAATAAAAGAGCTGTTTACAGATTGGACAGACTGACAATTACACATAAGACAATTTGTTTATAAAATCAGAGTGCACTCAGATATATTTGGCCAAATGGAATTACAATACCTCCTTTACAACTTTTTGTTTGAAATTATAAATAGACTAGTCAGAACTTTTTTATAGGTCAATTAACAGAAATCTCTTATAACAAGAATTTAGAAGGAATAAAAAGCTTTTACTTTTAATCAACATTTTTTCTGTATTTTATTTTGTCTTAAGAATATCAGCAACTTTCGTGTCCCTTTCCTTCATGTGCAGCCTCCAGCTCAGTCATCTCTACATGTTCTGTTACCTATTCAGAGCTTCTTTTCTTCTAACAGTGTTCCTGGGATCTCTCTCTTCAAGGTTTAATATAATTTGGGTTCATATTATCACTTACATGGACCTTTTTTTTTCCTAACAGCATTTGTGGAATCCTTCCGTAAGTCTAAAGAAATTATAAAGATTTAGGCCAGTCAGAAACCAACAGCAATTTCAGGTGGAGGTGTATGCCTGATTTTAATCACTATAGACTACTGGCTGCATGCTCATGATCACTGAAATAAAAAAATTTAACAAGATTTAAATCTGATTGAGGCTTTTGTGTAGTATGGGCTAACAATAAACTTCTTTACAACTTGGCTTTTATATCTTGACAAGCTTCGGGGTGGTTTTCAAAGACTTTTCCAGCTCTGACAGCCCACGGGTGCCTTTGCTTTGGCTCCCAGGGTGTGCAGCCTGTGTTCCCCACTGCAGCTGACATGACATTTTGAAAAAGCAGGCATTTCGGTTCCTCCCACAACCCTTGTCCCGGCTGGGGTCCAGGCTCCACTGAGCTCCATGGCTCTTACCACACACCCATTGGCCAGCTCCCTCTCCAGCCTAGGGGGTCTGTGATAAGTGGTGGGAGGAGCAGAAAGCAGCGGTTTCTCCCTGTTCTCACACATTTGGCTTTCAGTGGTCCCTTTAAGAGTCTGTAGGTATCTAGATAGATTTGTGCTGGTTTGCTTTTTCCCAAGCCTTTCAGATCTAACTGGTCTCTCCCCAAACACTTTTGGCAGTGGTGAATGACTGCTTTGAAAACTCCTATGCCTGGGAAGTCAGCTCTTCCTGCAGAGCCTCTGCCTTGAGGGCAGAAGCATCTGCCGGGAGTGTTTTTGTTTCCTCTATGCCTGAAGCAGGAGCTGTTGGCTGGGAGCTTGGTAATGGATTTAAAACTGAGCAGACCAGATTCTAAGTTGAAAAAATCTCAGGGAAAATAATTTTTCCTCTATCATGTGCCCTTTTAAGATTTTTCCAATTCTCTCCCAATTGTCAATATCCATAGTGCTTGTCTGAGAAAACCATGGATTATATTTGGTTACCTCCTGTAGCATTTTTGTTAAGCCTTTTGTTGGCACATGAGCCCCTGAGCATTTAGTGTGGCTTTTCCTGGGCCTTTCAGGCCAAACCAGTTTTGCTCCAAATGCCTCTAGGGGTGATAACTCTGACACCTGAGGCTATAGCCTTTTGCAGTGAACTCTGTAATAGAGCTAAAATTGATCTGTGGTTTGCCCCACGTTTTATTGCTGGAAAATTGAATACTTTTCACAGATGAAAGAGACTCACCCTTTTCTTCCTCGTGGAAGGCTTTTTCTTCCCCTCTCTTTTCTGGTGTCCCAGGTGAAGTTTCTTGCTATGAAGGCCTTCTCCATCTTGAACACTTTCCACTCTTAGTGGAATTACTCACTCAGGTTAAAAGTCCTAGTCCAAGGATTTCAGGTCCCTGCTCCAGGAACCAGTTATCAGGGTCTTGGCCTAGCCACAATCTCCTAAAGTAGTGGATGGTGAATGGCTTAAATAAAAGAGACCAGGAGTATGATTTTTGGAGCATCCAGGAAGTTCAGAACTCTCAGCAGTAAAGACAAAGAGCTCCACTGTACAGCCCATATTTATTTGGTTTTCAACCAAAGGGAGGGAATACTGAGGCAAGCACAGGAACTGAGCAGGACCTTGGGAGTCAGTTCCAAGACTTCTCCAAGCAGTAAACTATGCCAAGTAAGAGAACTGTTTGATCTTTAAGGTTGGCAGATTTATTGCTCTGGAATATGGGGTGTCAGCACCCCATTCCCTTGGCTGCTTCAGCTGTGGTGCTATCTTCATTCCATAACACTATGCATACGCTCTTTCCACCAGAGCCAGAGGTGCCTGGCTTAATCCTATAAAGCAACTTAACCCTATAAAGCCCGGTCTTCAAAAAATATAACTTACACAAGGAGAGAAAGATTTGCCAATCATATATATGAAAAGGGACTAGTCTCCAGAATGTATACAGGAAAGCTTACAATTGAACAATAAAAAAGCAAATAGCCTGATTTTAAAATTGAAAGGATTTAAATACAGATTTCTCCAAATAAAATATATGGATGCCCAATAAGCACATGAAAACATGTTCAATGTCAAACACTAGGGATGTGCAAATCAAAACCACAAGGAAATACTACTTCATGCTTTTGTGAATAGCTGTCAGTATAAGGAAAGTAACAAGTGTTGGGAAGAGAAACTGAAATCTCAGCTATGGTGGGTGGGAACGTAAAAGGGTGTAACAGCTTTGAAAAATTGTTAGGCAATTCCTTAAAAAGCTAAATGTAAAGTTTACTGTACGACCCAGTAAGTTCACTACTAGGTAGACAGATACTCAAGAGAAGTGAGAACATGTGATCTCACAGAAACTTGTACACAAATGTTCATAAGCATAATAACTAAAAACGGGAACAACTTAAATGGCTATGAAATGAAGAATAGACAAAATATGGTATATCCTTAGGAAACATCAATCCACCATAAAAAAAAAAGAACAAAGTGCAGGAGCATGACGCTTGTGCAAGAAGTCAGATACAAACAGCCATATACTGTTTGATTCTGTTTGTAGGAAATGCCCAGAATAGGCAAATCCGTGGAGGCAGAAAAGAGATCACTGGCTGCCAGACTAGGGAAGAGCAAAATAACGAATAACTGCTAATAGATCGGGTTCTTTTGGAAAAAAATATGCAACGGTGATATTTGTACAATCTTGTGAATATACTTTTTTTTGGGGGGGGTACCAGGGGTCGACCTCAGGACCTCGTGCGCCAGCAGGTGCCCATGCTGCTGAGCGATATCACCGGCCCCTTTTTTCATATGTGGGTTCCGGGAGTCGAACTCGGGCCATCGCGCTTGCCAGGCAGGCACTTACGCCGCTGAGCTATCTCACCAGCCCCATGAATATACTTTTAAGCACCTGAAATAATGAACTTTGTGATCTGTGAATCATATCTCAATCAATAATTTTAAAAGATAACCAGCAATATATACAACAGCAAAAACTAAAAATCAGAATAATGTTCTAGTGCTGAGCATAAAATAATTGTTCTATAATATTAAAGCATAAGAAGGAGTTCAACAAAAGTAAGGCACCACAAGAAACTACATGAAATAGGAAGGAGCTGAGTTAAACCTTAGAGAATAGGTAGAAATTATATGGTAGGAGAAAAAGAGAGAAGAATATTTGATGTAGGGTATAATTTCTAATTATCTCCAGGGGCAATAACTGAAAAAGCAGGGCAGGTGGTAGTTTCATCAGGGTATAACTAAAATTAAGGCAATAGAGGAAATCCAAAAGCACACTAGGCAGGGTCTCGAAGGCCTTCCACATTTGGACTTTAACTGGTAAGCACGAGAGACTCATTTGAGGTATGTGAGTAGAGAAGTGACAAATTCTCATTAATAAATCAGAAAACATGTGAGACAGCGGAAGTACAGAAGAAACTGGACCTGAATTAAAGACTTTTATAAGAAGGAAGGAAGGATGTGTAGATTTTAGAGGGAATTTTTGAAGTGGGTAGGACTGAAAGGACATACAGGATTTCACCAGATATAAACAGTGAAAGGGGAACAAATCAAAGACATCTCTCAGCTTCGAGCCTGGACCAGAGGGAGGAAGACAGAGGTCAGACTGCTGATGAGGCTAATGGAGAGAGACGGAAGCTTAGAAACTGGCTCACGAGCTCGGACTGGACTGGCTTTACAGTTTTCCATTGAAAATAGAAGATTCACTATTAAACACATGGCAAAGTATGGACAGACATAGAAATTAGGTAAAAGAAAGGATTGAAAATGAACTACATCACTCATTCACTTAAACTTGATACACTGGGTTTGGGGAATAGGGAAGAGTTCCCAAGGGATGATGACATCTGAGAGGAAAGCCCCTATCTTAGAAAATGCAACAGGTGACTATGAAACTGGGGTCATCTTAAGAAAGCAGGGGTGGACTTAGAGAGTGTCCTGTCCCAGAGGCTAAGGAAAGGCAAGCGTCTCGAAGGCCAAAGCAGCCTCAGAGAAGTGTGGTTAAGAAATGAGAAAAATGAAAAGAGAGTAGAGGCCACTGCATTCAGTATTAGGGGAAATAGTTTCAGAAAAGAAATGCTAAGAAGAAACTAACTGTAATCCAATGGAAAATGAGCGTGATGCATCAGCATGCAAACTCTGAAAGCAGACAGGAAAGGAAAGACATGACTCAGTGGTTTGTGTGAGACTCTAGGTCAGCAATTACGGATCCAAACAGGGCCAGAGTAACTGAGCAAACTGAAAAAGTATTACTGAGCGCCTACAGTGTGCTAATGCCATAAAGCAAGAATGACATACAAAGTTCCCATCATCGCGATGTTCCCAGACCTCAGATGCACTAGTCTGCATCTCACCGGGGAGTAGTCAGGAGGAGGACAAAAGTTCAGATGCTTCTATCCCCTTAGAGCTGAGACCCATGCACGTCATTCCAGCTTATTAGTACTCTAGGGACATATTGAGGACTGTGTGTGGCTTTTACATTGCTCTTGATCTTCAGACCAATATTTCCTCAGTTTTCACGAAAGCAACCCATACAGCTAATGCTGAAGAAACACCTTTGTGGACAGCAGCATCGACAAGACAAACATTTCTCCATGGACCAGGTGGGATGGGGAAGGAGAAGTACACAGCCTTCAGAAAGCTCTTGCTGTGTAACAACTCCGGCACCGATTTTCATCAGCTGTTATAGTAAAACAGCTACTGAGTGATCTATCCACAACTCTCAGTGCTTTTATCTTTACAGGAAATGAAACTTGTTGAAGTTATGCTTCTGCGTTTTGCAGGAAGCAGCTGCGATGAATCTCAGTACATGCAGGAACAATTTGTGTCACAAAACACTACAAAACTTTATTCAAACCTATTCAATGAGACAGGATAGAATGTTTCATTTAAGTAAACTTGAATTTGGTGCTTGATAAAATAATAAGCTAAACTCTACCTAGGATGTAGTATTCATAGACCTTTTCATTTGTCAACATAAAACTGGAAGACACTTCTTAAATCGTTTTTTTTTTTCATTCGTGGTTTCATTTGAAAAATTTTTTTTCATTCATGGTTTCATTTGAAAATTTTATAATCACGAAAGCTCTGAGAAACACAAATTCAAAATGGGCTATCATTGGCTGGGGTTGAAGGAATAGATTTAAGCTGAATTGTGCTTTGTGCATGTAATTTAGAATTCTAAGCACAGAGGTATAACACCTTTTAGAACTAATAGCTTCCAACTGCACCTAAGGAGACGTTAAAACTCCTGACATCTGTGTCCTAGAGAGTCTAATACTGACACTAATCTGCACGTAGCTTGGGCATACATTTTTTTAACTCCCATTTGACTCGAATGTGTATCATTTTGAGAACTCTTCTAAATTGCTTCTGTAGACTCCAGACATAACAAAACACAAACCAAACAGAAGGCAGAAATGTCTATCTGTCCTTCCTTCTTTCCTTTGTTTTGCTTTGGGCTTGGGTTTTTTGTTTGTTTGTTTATTTTAGAGGGACCACCTTACAGAAAGTGGATGATATAATTTAATTTCTGAAGAAATGGAATAAAAAGAATTTTGTGAGATAATTTAATAAAAGCAGTAAAGTGGTGAGAGAAAAAAATGCATGAGTTAAAGAGAGCCAGATTAAAATCTCATGAAAGAAAAGGGGAAATTGGTGAGATAATGTTTGACAAACTATCATAGCGTGTTCCAGGAGGTGGGCACTGGCTGTAGGGACTGTCCTTGTGAAGCCAAACTGCTTTTCATAATCGTTGAAGTGACAGTTACATGTACTGTGCTCATACACAGACATTCAGTGAGCCACAGACGCTAGTGTCTGCGTATGGGAATAATCTGCATAGCTCATCACTGAGGCTAGATTTCGACTCGCAGGATGGGAAGAGGGACGAAGAACAAGGAGACAGAAGAGGCAAGAAGGAGCGATGCTAAGACAAGGCCTCCTACTTCTTAGGCATCTGGATCTACAGTTAGATCATGATGCCTACGCTTCATAGGATGGAAACAAGAGGTAATCCATTAAAATTAATACAGGAAATACACTGGCCAAAAATAAGAAGAGAAAACCTTTTTGTTGTACACCATGTGATAAGTGTGAGGGTCGAAACACTACACTTGGAAATCCAAGGCACAGGTAAAATTAAATATATTGTCTTTTTTTCCACTAATGACTAAAGGTTAAAATTTGTCTTTAGCTCCAGATGTTTTCCAGGAGTCCTACACACACTGACCTCTTCTCGTTTGATTCTGGTTCAGTTTATCTGATGTCCCTGGTTTCTTTGCACATCCCACAGTTCTAGGGACCTGGCCCTCACCATTCCCCAGCCTGGAAGCTGCACCTGACCCTGCGAGGATGCAGAATGGGGTCTGGCAAACGTGGAGTCCTAGTGCTTGACACAGGCTGCTGCTGCTCAAACCAGGGACCACAGGCCGGTGCTGGAACCCTCCCTTCCTTTCTGGCTTTCTTATTCATGAAACACAAATGCAGAAAATGAGAGCCAAGGATCCAGCAACTTCTCACTGACTCAATGGCTGTGGACATTCTGGGCTCTTGCCAAACTTGAATAATGCCTTGCGTGTGGTGTGCGCTTCATACTGGTCCTGTTCTAAAGGACCACACTGCAACATATGACATGGTAAGCTTGGTTTGTCAACTATAACCCTATAAATACCTATAAAACTTGAGACAATGCAAGGATTCTTTATGACGTTACTCATAGGGTAAGTCCTATTAACAACATTTGAAACATGGGACTGAAGTTTGTATTTCATTATGGGATAAGAAGCCTGTTTGGTCTCAAGTTTTCAGACAAGAATAGAACAAGAGGGCCGGTGAGATGGCTCAGCGGCTTAAGTGCCTGCCCGGCAAGCGCGAGGGCCCGAGTTCGACTCCCGGATCCCACATACGAAAAAGGGGCCGGTGATATCGCTCAGCGGCACGGGCGCCTCCTGGCGCGCGAGGTCCTGAGGTCGACCCCCGGTACCCACAAAAAAAAAAGAAAAAAAAAAAAAAAAAGAATAGAACAAGACCTGCATGTGTGATATCTTCCATGACTTAATGATCATAATAATTCCATTCAAAGAAGGTAGACAAGATCAAACAAAAAACAAGGGTAAGAGGCTTAGAAAAGAGTATTTACAGACATTGATGGCATATATCTTCATTTAATAGCTAGCAAGGAAATTATTGAGGATTTTTGTGTTACATATCTAAAGCAATTATTGTCAAGAACATTATAAGTTTTATACTCCACAAAAATGTTCCAAAATTGGGCCGGTGAGATGGCTCAGCGGCGTAAGCACCTGCCTTGCAAGCGCGAGGGCCCGAGTTCGACTCCCGGATCCCACATACGAAAAAGGGGCCGGTGATATCGCTCAGCGGCACGGGTGCCTGTTGGCGCGCGAGGTCCTGAGCTCGACCCCCCAGTACCCACAAAAAAAAAAAAAGTTCCATAATTGAAAATTAATCTTTATAGAATAACTTTTGGTCAAATGGAAAAAAATTATTCTATAACTTTGGAGGTTAAATGGCTGACTAGTGATGGATCAAAGATGTATTCTGAAAATACATCACTTGTCTTACTTTGGATAGAATTTTAAAGTAAATATCCTCTGTTCCTGAAATTATTCTAAAAAGTCTTCTATACCTGTCAACATGCTTCTGAGACACTGATTTCTCTACTGTGAGTATCATTAGAACAAAAGATAGAAACAAAAATGTAAAACTACATTACCTTCTGCAAGCAGCATTGCTGTTACATTTGAACGGGCCAAAAATAGTCCAGATTTTTGTGCATGACAAGGAAAGGATCGCCAAGCATACATGGTGTGCGGTAAATAGCTCTGGTTATGGAACATCACGGGACACTAGCAGCAGGGACAGGGAGAAGGGAAAGGAAAAAGAAAGCTCGGCACCTCAGGCTTCCAGTATTCAAAGGGTCGGACCCCTCTGACTCTGGGTGTCTCTGGTATCCATATCTGTGGCCCCCAGCATTACGACCTCCTAAGCTTTTGATGTTTCCTTCTGCACCTCTTCTAGGACAGCGGAAGCGCGGGTAACCACTAGGTGGTGCGGTGTTTACAGCTGCATGGAGGGAAGCGAGGGTCTCACTCAGCTCCTTTGTTTCTAACTACTATCGCCACCAATCTAATTTAGATTAAACAAATATATAAATTCAAAGTAAGCTATCTCAAATAACAACTTTAGAAACAAACACAATGTTCACCCCAAGGGTGTACACTTTCAGTGTCGCGAATTATTATTTTTTGTAACTTTTTGCTTACAATTATGAAAAGGCAAAAACTATGTTTAATGGTGATTATATATTAGTCGCCTACCTACATTTCCTGACTCATAATTCTTCTCGATTCCCTGGTTATGTCTGGTTAGATTGCACTTATTCAAATACAATTATAGCCTACTGACTAAATGTGGGACACTGGCCGGAGGAATGCATGAGACGGATGTCCAGAGGGAAGGAACTCTAGGAGCCACCGGCCAAACCCTCCTGGAATCAACGTTAGAGATTAAACGGTAGCCCACAGGCCCACAGGTCCAAGCGGGGTCAGCACACTGGAAAGGAATGGATGCCCTGGCTCTCTTCGTCCCCAGACTCCGATTTATTACTCAGACGGGCCCTAAGGTCAGGTATGTAACAGAACACACTGACCCGTCCTTCCCCTGTCCCTCCTCTGTCCTCTACATGAATTCCTGCACCAACCTCCTTCCTTGGTCCTTCATCCTTGCTTCCTGGTTCTATCAATAAAAGCCACCGAAGCTTCAGTTCACAGCTGTCTTCGTAAGACTCTCAAGCTGAGGTATCTTGGTTAAGGGCAGTCCCCCAGGGCCTTCTAGAAATCGGATTGGACACTGACTCAAGTCATCTTTCGTCCTTCACGCCAAGCCATGGTCCTGAACTGCGACAAGTGGTGCCCCATGTGAGGAATAAGTTGGTGCAGCTCAACACAGAGGACCAACCTCCCAAAGCCCGGAAGAGGAACGACAGCATCCAACCTTGCATCCTGGTAAGGGACAGAGGTGATCGCAGAATAGCAGGAAAGCCTTTGCAAGGCTGCAGGTTAGGTTTCTCAGCCCAGAGCTTCTAACTCTCGAATTACTGGAGCAGGGGTCCATTCATTTGTTCTTTTTGCTCTTTTACTTTCATCATATGATGTGGATCAAACTTCACCCAAAGAGGAAAAACAATTTAAGCAACACTTACAATGTTTATTAAAGAGATCTGGATGTAAAGTTTCTGAACCTCAGCTTATTAAACGATTGATGGTTATTTCACAATAGCATCCATGGTTTCCACTGGAGGACAGTCTGGAGATGGAAGACTGGGGACATTTCGGTCAAAAGTTGAGACAGTCACTGCGTCCTGTGCAAGCTGCATACTTCGCAATCTGGCATCTGCAGGGTCCCTATTTGATCCACTCATTCAAAGAAAGACCCCATGAAAAGCCTTCCTCCTCCTCCCTCATCTCCCACTGATAGACTCCTTTCACGTCTGACTCCCTAGGAGACCAAGAGAGGTGGGCAGAGGGGAGGGGGCCCATAATTATAATAGCATATACCAATTGGACTTGTTTTGCAAAAAAAATTAAAAAAATAAGGAAAGAAAAGAAAAAATAGGAAAAGAAACTAAAAATAGGGAAATAAAAAGAAAAGAAAAGAAAAATAGGAAGACTAAATAATATTAGGGAAAAAATAAGGACAGAAAAAGAAAATAAGGATTGAGAAAATGGGAAAATAAAATTAGAAAAAAATAGGAAAAGAAAAATTAGCAAAAAAAAAATGTAGAGAGATCTATAGACAACAAAAGTCAAGCCAGAAAGTTATACTAAACTGGGGAAAAAAATATCAGGGAAAAGGAATCCCTATCAGTATTTTTTAAAAAGGCTCAAGCACACACATATGTGAGCCCTAAGCTATAAAGCTTAAAGGAGCATCTCCAATCTGCCCTGTGACCGCTCTCTCTCCGTCTGTCTCTCTGTCTCTGTCTCTGTGTCTCTGTCTCTCGCTCCCTCTCTCTCTCTCTCTTTCTTGCTCACAAAGTTAAAAAGTCCTTCAGGTTCTTTGATTACTGGTTTAATTTTCTGCCTGCGATGTGACTGCAATCAATGGCGGCTTTTGTCTCCCGAGGCGCGCTGTGCTAAGCACCAGAGACCCACCCTGGGAAGCCTTCGGTCTTGGTTGTCTTTCTGCCCTTGGGATGGCTGCGATTTGGTGCTCCAGGGCAGTGCTCTTCTCTGTGGCTGCTGCATTCTGGGACTGGATTTCCAGGATGGTGGGTTCCCCGCTCCCTGCGACCCTTCCACAGTGAAGCCGACCTTCACTTATCTCTGGGACATACTCTTAAATCTCATCTAGATTTCACCCTCAGACCCTCGAAGAGTAAATGTAAATGTTTTAGTCCAAATCTATCAGCCTTTCTACCCTTAGGCAGAACTGGAAATTAAAACTCCTTTCACTTCCCGCTCCCTGCTAGAAGGCTGTTCCGCAGGGCAAACTGACTGGTTTTTACAGCACAGATATGTTCATCGATAAAACAAAAAATATTCCTAGGAATACTTATGATTCATTAACACTTTTAAACAGAAACAGGCCTATTCCTATAAGATAAATCACCAGCCTAAATCCCTTCTTAATAATAGTCTTTGCTTTCATTGGTGTGAAAAGGTTTTTCCTTCTGACTCTTATTACAAGACCCTGTGCTCACAGATGATCTATTGATGAAGTCTAAAGTTCTGACTAGTCTTCTCTAGTTATGAACCAAAAAACGGTAAGAGGGTTATTGTAATTATACTTGGCCAATGTATGTGAGAGTGCACTCTGGTTGAAAAACAACTGATTGTGTGTTTGTACATTTGTTCATCTGTTTGTTTAATGTACGTTAATAACTGGCTAAGGCACCTGTAGCTGCCTTGTTTAAAAAAATATTTTTTGAACTCAACAATTTCTTTTTATTTTTACTTTTTTTTTTTGGTTTTTTTTGAGATTTCCATGGAAAGTCCATTTGTATAATTTTTCTAAGTAGTCAAACTTTTTAAAAAACATTACCAGATAAACACTGACAGGCTTGAGGCATAGGCATAAAAGCCTCAAAGTTTGATAACATAAATTTACCTGTGATTTAGGATAATCTATATAAGTTGCCATATGGTAACCATCAGGTATATATTATATTCTCCTCCAAAAGTTCTACTTAATTTGGCTTATAGATAAATAAACACCCAAGACATTATCTCAACTGCTTGTGGTTAAAATAGTTTAAAAATAGGCTAATTTAAATCACTTGGGATGAGTAAAAATGTCTTTAAAGTTGGTAACATATATCCATCCAGGTTCTTAGGTACCCAAAATAGTATTAAAAATCAGTTTTGTAAATGTAATGTCTATTATTGTCTGGGAACCATAACTTATCTGTTATGATGGGTCATCTAAATTAATTGTTTTTGGCTATGATTGAAAAATTAAGTGTTCTGTCTAAAACAACATGGTTTTCTAAAAATATTGAGAGGCCGGTGAGATGGCTCAGTGGCATAAGCGTCTGCCTGGCAAGCGCGAGGGCCCGAGTTCGACTCCCGGAATCCACATACGAAAAAAGGGCCAGTGATATTGCTCAGTGGCACAGGCTTCTGTTGGCGCGCGAGGTCCTGAGGTCGACCCCTGGTACCCACAAAAAAAAAAAAAAAAAAAAAATCTGTTGAGATGCCCTCGGTTAAACTTACAAAACTAAATTTAAAAGCAAAGGTTCTATGTTTTACTAAAATAAGTGTTTTTGTTCTCATCATTAGGCTTTGGCTTACTAAAAAGTAAGCTTTAAGAGTTAAAGAGTATTTGAATGTTAACATATAAAATGTGTTCAATAATCAGTTCATGACTGGTTAAATCAACTATTACCTTAGTTTGTCACATAACTTCTATATTTGGGCATACATGTATGTGTGCATATAAAAAAAAGAAGCTATGCTATGAATCGAAAGTTTGTAGACTTAAGACTATGTAATACATATGAAATAATGAATAGCTGCTCTATTTTATACAATATATGTTTATATATGATATATAATAATCAAAAGTTGACATCACTTTAATTTTGGTCCTGACCTTTAAAGTTGACCTACATCTACTGGCTTTGATTAAACAAACATTTTGTTACTGTATAAATGAGATGCACTTGTATGTTGGTTAATAATTCTACTGGTGGTCATTAACAGTTTCCTAAATTTATCAGAGCTGTGAAGATGTCTTTAATTCTTGTCAATACACTTATACCTTATAAAAGCCATTGAAGTCTAAAATATGTATTAAAAGAAGAAATTAAAGCGGCGTAAGCGCCTGCCTGGCAAGTGCAAGGGCCCAAGTTCGACTCCCAGAACCCACATACGAAAAAAGGGCCGGTGATATCGCTCAGCGGCACGGGCACCTGCTGGCGCGCGAGGTCCTGAGGTCAACCCCTGGTACCCACCAGAAAAAAAAAAAAAAAGAGAGAAAAGAAATTAATAGACATAAAGATATCCATATCGCTGTGACACCAACTACTGCTAGCCATCCATACATCGGCATCTTACTTTCCACCCAGGAAACAAAAGGTTGTGATGAAGAAAGCAACTGGGACCTATTGAGAGAGTCCCATCCACCTCATGGAAAGGAAAACACTGGCATCCTTTAAAGGGTATTGCTCACTTTTCTACAGAAATTCTAGCCAGCGAACAGCCCAATTCCTCAATAAAGATGTGACACTCGGGAGTTGCAACATATACAAAAGTGGCATTTGTGGGGCTGTAGTCTTTGGCACATACTAACTACAATCCCGGGAAAGTTCCTTAACCTCTCTGTGACTCACTTTTACAGAGTTAACCAACGAGAGCCTTAGAACCAGGCCTGTCAAATCACACATCCTAACAAATGCCTGCTGTAATAATCTTAACAATAGCAGCAGCATTTATTAAATACCCTTGTTTAGTTGGGGGCTCAATGACTGCTGGTGTCACCTTCATTCGGTCTCTGGAGACCTTTTCAGACCTACAACAGCAACTCCACAAGAAACAGCCATGGGCAAGACCATGAAAGGAAGGGAAGACATCCTCCAGAAACCCTGTGGCCTCTGCTTCCAAGTTCTGAATAAGGAGCCTCCTGATAGCACGAGGGAAGTATTCTCTTTTTCTGTAAAAAGGAAGTAAATACTTCATTTCAAAAATGTATGTCTAGTGGCACTGTCACCAATTCATGTCTCACTCAGATTTACGAGCATATTCCTGCGCGAGTGACACAAGAGATGGAGAAAGGGCGCTATATCACCCAGCACTGCACCGATAACCCCAGGCACACAGTTAGGAGACCCGGAAGGAGAGAAGACAGAAAGGTTTACTGTGAAGGTCACCAGAAAAAGAGAGAACACCAGTCATTGTTTGTTTTCCACTCTCCCACCTTCCCCCACCACTTGGATACTAAGCTGATCATGTGATACCCTGTCATACACAGCCCTGATTCTTTGGTCTTTCTAAACCAATGTGGCCTTCTTGTGGGTTTAATTATGTTTGCCCTGTGAGCCAGATACCTGCCTGAAATCAGCAGTCTCTTAATCTTGTAACACTATAAATCTTTTTTTCCATTTAAAAAATATATGAAAATATTATCCCACAAGAGTATGTTCCCTAGACAACTCACGCGAGTTGGCTGAGGAGAGCGTTGCTGACGTGATTACTGAACGGTCAGCCTGGGTCAGAGAGCCCTGTCCACAGCGTGAGAGGACAGCAGGTTTGTGAGTGCAGCGCAGGACCAGGTCTACGCCCTGTCACCAGGGCTGGCCTGGAAGACGAGCTCTGTGAGGTCCACAGGGAACTTGCACAGCTGGAGTGAGGGACTCTGGGCAAGTCCACTCGCCAGTCCTCCCTTGCCTGCCACGCCTTTTCTGTGTAACCCTGATCCAACCATCTCCCTTGCCTCAGCTTCAGTCTCTGCTCCGCAACTGAAGGGGAATGAGACAGGGCAGGTGGGACAGTTCTTTCCTAATCAAAAGCACAGGATTCTAACGGCACGTGGTCAGAATATGTGTCCCTGCGGAGATGCCAGGGGTGCAGTGCCACAGGCTATTCACGTAATTCATACTTCACACCAAGGATGAAGACACTCCGACTCCCACGTCTTGACATTTGCAAGTACGAGCAAATGGCATGCAAAGAAAGTCCCGGACAAGGATCTAAGCACACCGAAGACAGATTTTTGGGTGCCTCATCATTTTCCCAAGGAACCACAGTGATTGCTACTCATGTCTACTGGTGTGGGTTTATTTCCAACGAAAGACAAAAGCATGAGAAATCTTAAGAGTCAATTCCAAAAGAAAAGGCAATCTACGTGAGTGGCCATATGAAAGTTATCTGCCTTCCAATTACTGACAATGAATTATAACCTTAGGCTGCCCTGCTTGCTGTCAAATTGTATAATGAGCCCCTGTGCAGTTTTCTATCTGTGACTATGACAAACATCACAAACATTGTGGCTTAAGAACAACGTAGCACTGCATGTACCTGGCAATTCTGCGAGTCACTGGGCTAACCCTGAAGAGTGGGCAGAGATACCTTGCTTTCTGCGGCTCGGGGAAATTATCAGTTTCCTTGCTTCCTCCAGCTTCTGGAGGGTTCCCTTAATCCTGGGTGCACAGCCCCTCCCTCCCTTTCAGACTCAGTGGGCAGCCTCTCTCTGGTCCTCCTTGGATCAGAACTTCTCATTCTCTCATGTTCTGCTGCTTCCCTCCTCCACTTTTAAGGGCCCCTGTGATTGCACGGGGCCAAACCAATAACCCAGTTCCAAGGTCAGCTTACTGGCAGCCTTCATTCCACCTGCAACCTGAATTTCCTGTGCCAAGGAGCCCAACAGACGCACAGGTGTTTGGGCTTGGACTTGCAATTCTTTGAGGGGAAGCACTATTTTGCCTCCCACAATCACTTCCCTCCTTCTGCTGTCCTTTAGAAATAATTAACTCAGTGAACACACCACACACACACACACACACACACACACACACACACACACACAGAGAGAGCCTACAAAACTCAACAGGAAGAATGGAAGAAATGTCTTTCCCTCTTCCCCACCTCACTGCCTTTAAACAACAGGACACACAGGATTCCGTGGTCAAATGAGAATCTCCTACATCCCGATTGTCACTGCCCATCACCTGCTTACTTCCCTTTTTCCAACTACATAGATAATGACATTTGACAAGATGTTTACAGGTTTCTTTTTTAGGTAAACGTGTCACTTTTGTTGCTTTCTAATACTCAGGTCATAAGAATGTCATTGAAGCCATCGACCTACCCAGTGCATGCAACACCCAGTCCTGACCCACAAAGCAGTTTCCTGGCTCCTGAGTCTCAGCAACCTGTGGGATTTACAAACCCAGCACAGGGCGCTCAGCTCCCCTTGATGACATCTCCGGGAGTCTTTCCTAGCAGTCAGCTGGGCCAAGGAAATGTGCAAGTGACAAATCCAACACCAGGGACAGCAGCAACAACCTACAAAGAAGCCATCAAGATACTCGGGGTGAGTCTATTTGCTATCAGAATGCAGTCTTTGCCTGGCAGTGCTCTCAAGTACCTGTAAGTTATAGACAAAGAGAACATCCTTTAACCGAGTATTACTTTGGAAATTGTTTCCCTCTTACAGGAGGGCCACAGTTGAATCTGTGGTGAATGGTCCCTGAGCTCCACTATTTACCACACTCAGTTTTAATTTTTTAAGCAGTTTAAAATCAAACACCCAATGTCCAGGGACAAACTGATTTGATTATTAAGATTGTTTTTAACCACCATTGGGAAACAACAGCCTGTCGGTATTCAGACACATGAGGTTTAGAATGTTTTATCTTTAAATAGTCTGGAGGTGCAGGCTGAGTATCGAAAGCCTCACTCAGCTCTGGGTCTCCCCCAGGAGCCAGCAGCACAGTGAGGAGCCTTTCTTTTTTTTAATATTTTTCTCACTATTCCCAATCTAAAACAGAAACTTTGGGAGTACTAGTGCTTAATGGATCTAAAGTAGATTTTTACCAAGCTCCAAGCTGAGAAGTTCTCAGGAGAAACAATTTCTCCTCTGCCATGAGGTCTCTTTAAAATTTTTTTTCTTGTCCCAATTTAAATGTCTTAAGTTCCCACCCACAGGAAATAAGGATTGTACTTAATTAATTGCTGGAGTATTTTGGTGACACTGCTGGCTGGCACTGCGTACTTTACATTCTTTAAAAAATATTTTATTTTTAAAAAATGTTTTAAAGGAGATTTTAAAGAGAGATTTTAAAGAAAGGGATTTCTTTTTAAAGAAAGAAAGACATAAATTACCCTTTGTTTTAGTCCCAGCAAAATAATTACTCAAGTAAAAAGCACTAACTTTACGGCTCCATGTCCCAGCGTCTCCAGGAAATCATCACTCCAGATCCGAAGACTACCGATAAACTGCTCCTAGTAAATCCACCAGGCAGGCGAGAACGCCCTGGGATCAGGCCACATTGAGTGCCAGTTATTAGAGACCCTTCCCATGGTGCCAGTTATTGGAGACCCCAGCAGTGGGTTTCAATCTCCTGTCTGGGTTACAGCACATTGGGGGAAAGGAAACAAAGAGTAAGAGACAAAGTAGAGGGGTGCATAGCAGGGATCTGGGACCACCAGTTCTTCTCTAGGAACGAAAGGCCTCTCCAGCTAGCTACTGTTTTAGTAGCCAGTACAGGGGAGTGGCTAGGGTTCTTTTCCTGGAACAGTATAGATGCAGTGGTAAAATGGGCAAATTTAACATCATAATAGAAGCAAGCCAAGATCCATCCCCAAATCTTGGTGCAACTCTCATTGATCTACAGGAGGCGGGATTTCTGCTTTCCAAAACTGGCCCGTAAGGCAGGCAGAGAAGGAGAGCCTAGGACAGATACTATGTCAACTTACAATTCCTGGTCCCCAGCACCACCCCCCACCTTTTGTCCCACAGCCTGTTTAACCCCTTTCCCATCTCCAGAAGTCCATCTCCAGATTTCCTGTCCTCTCTCCTTTAAGTGCATAATTGGGTGGATGGATGGATGGATTGAGGGAGGGAGGGATGGATGGATGGATGGATGTGGTTTTTCTTTTTTCTTTTTTAGTACCAGGAATCAAACTCAGGGCCTCACACTTGCCAGGCAGGTGCTATGCTGCTGAGATATCCCCGACTTACAGATGTGGGTTTTCATATAAAAGCAACTACAGAATATTTAACTTTCTGTGTCTGGCTAATTTCACTTAACATGATGGTTTCTAGTTATTCAAATTTCCTGCAAATGAGAAAATTCCATTCTTTTGCATGGCTGAGAAATATTTCACACTTTCTTGCCAGCATTCACAGTATTGGTATTCTTGAAGGCAGTCATCCTGACTGCAGTGAAATGGAATCTCAGTGTAGTTTTAGTTTGCATTTCTCCAACAGCCAGAGATGCTGAACAGTTTTTCATATCCTCTGGGTCATGTGAACAGCTTCTTTTGAGAGGTAATTGGTTCATTTGTCCATGTTTTTATTGGATTCATTGTCTTATATGGTTAACTTGTAAAGTCCTTCAGACATTCTAGATATCGATCCTCTATCAGAAGAGTTGCTCAGCAAAGCTTTTCTCTCCTTCGGCGGGTTACCTCTTCACTGCTGATTGTCCCCTTTCTGCAAAGGGCTCTAGAGGCAGCCTCAGTCCTGTCTCTGGCCTGGTGAGAAGCCTGATGTTGGCACATGGGTGAATCACATCAGAGAACATTGGCATGGGATGCATGGATGGGCAGCGTGGGGAGGGCTGTGTGTGAAGGGCAGGGTCGCTGCATCTGTTGGGGCTCCTCACCGCATTGGCCTGGGATGCATGGATGGGCAGCGTGGGGAGGGCTGTGTGTGAAGGGCAGGGTCGCTGCATCTGTTGGGGCTCCTCACCGCGTCGTCGGAAGGCCCTGACTTCACTGCTGCCTGACTTCTGCAGAGGGCACTTGGGACTCAATGTCAGCATCTTGCTTCTGTGAGCACCACAGCTGGAGTCTACTTGTGGGTGAAGATTCCACCTGCCTCTGGGGCATTGTTCATCCCTTTGATAAGCTTTGCCAGGACCCCTTTCACACCACTAACCAATTCCACCGGAGCACACCAAGGCGTTCCCTGCTCTGCGAGTTCTGTCAGTGTGTTATAATAAGTGTTCATTGTGTGCGAGAACACCTCTACCCATCTTACTACATATTTACCCCTTAACATTTTAAGGAAGTAGCCATGACCACTGGTCCGTCCAGCAGCCACCGTAAGCTGTGAAGGTGGCTCTTCAGATACCCCCCTGCCAGACTGAGGAAACTCCCTGCTCCTACTGAGCAGATGGGACCCAGTGGTGCCTCACACAGTCAACTGCACACAGTGCTGGTGCTACAGCAAACAGAAACACCAAAATGACACCCAGGATTTGGAGGCAGATTTATTTACATTGATGGGCACTGATTGGGATCATTCCCAAAATGTCAGGCCCCATCTCTGGTGGTCTAGGGCTTATATGGGATAAGCAAGCAGGACATACAGAGGCAGAATGGCTTGTCAGTTGGGGATTGGTTCTTACAATATGCACGACTGTGACCAGCTATGCATCACAGTGACCAGCCATTTCAAAGAAACAAAAGTAACAGGAACTGTAACCAGAACTATTACCTGGGCAACTAACAAACTGAAGTATACTGGCTGTGGGGGCATCTTCTGCTACATTTCCCTTTTTTAGTTTCCCTGCCAAGTCTTTGCTGGGCATGTTACATGTGATCTTCTGAGACAAGGCCCAATTAGAAGCAGTAACATTGGGGCTGTCAGTGGTCCTAGGATGGGCCCTAGCCAAGATCCCCAAGACTGAATTCCCAGCAGAAGTTTGTGGTTTGTTTCTTTTATTATAGGGTTTCTCCCTGAGTTAACTCTGACAAGGGAATTAAGGAGTTAATGAGATCTAGGAGAGTGTCCAATTTACCTTGGACACTTGTCATATCTTTTGTAAGGGCCTTACTAGTTATTTTCTATTTTCTTGGGACAATCATCCATAGAGCTAAAGCAAAGCAAGGACTGGAGTAAGCAGCCTGAAAAGGCACAAAAATCAAGGGGAGAAATGCATTGAGGTGTGGAGCAATCCTGTGAAATGTGTCCTCAGGCTTCAGCCATGCATGGACTGGTCAGCATGTGGAGTGACCAGAGCAGGGCTTTGAGTGCACTGTCTCTTTAGATTGAGCCCCAGAGGAGCTGTCTAGTCCAGGTAAATTCTCCAGAACTCTAGAATGGTGGATCTAAAGCTAGATTTCTGAAATTATAGAGGTAGTTAATATGCACATGGGTTATGTCTTTGTGCAAGAGTGCCTACAGGTATAGCTGATCTTTTAGCTAAACTTTTGTGGAGCTAGTTACAAGCTGTTTTTGTAGGGTTATGTTTTATTTTTTCAACTTTTTAGAGCTTGTAGCCTGTATGCTTTACATAGTTTTTATTTAGTTACCTCTGCTACAAATAAATGCAGGCTATTGTCCCTGCTAATGATTAGCCATATCTAGGGATGATTTATCATAACAGGACCCTACAAACTTTTATTGCCCCTTCAGCTCAGGTAGAGAATGCCTCAGGCTGGCCCAAGCAGGTGTAGATGAGCACTGAGTATAGCTGTATATCTTTAAATGGGGGGAGGTCAGGGCCAGTGACACAGACCCTGAAGCCTGACCTGGCTGCAGGGATACGGGTGCCAGCACTGTGGCTTGAGCTTGCAGAACATACCATGGGGCAGGTCTGGCTCTGATTAAGATGAATCTTCTGGGAGTACCAGGTAAAGTTTTTCTGACTGGGGTTGATGTTTCAGTCAATCAGATCCCCAGAGGGGGCTTAAGAGTGCAGGTTTGGTGTTGGTGGTGGCAGGTTTCTCAACCATAACAAGAAGCAGTAGCAGGAGAGCTTTGGCAAAATAACTTTGTCCAAGGTGACCACAGCATATCTAGCCTGTCAGACTCCATTTCTAATGGAGCTACTTCCATCCATAAACAGGGTGTGCTCAGTATCTGTCAGGGGGATTATTTTTAAGTCATGGTCTGGTGGGCTCAGCTTGGTGGGCAGATACATGGCAGGATCAAGTGGTCCACATTTATTCAGGAGGTCCAGTACAGCATGTGGCACCTGGACCGCTAGGTCTCAGCCTAAGGTGAGCCTGTCAGCTTTCTTGATCAGAAGGACAGTGGCTACTATAGCATGAAGGCAAAGGGGGAGCAGCCCTTAGCAACTGGATCCAAGTATTTGTATAGGTAGGCCAGTGGCACTCCCAGGGGCTGACAGTCTGAGTAAGTGTCATTGTTTTTGTGAACCCAAGGATTCCGAGTCTATAGAAGCCAGCAGCTCCAAGAAATTTGCAGAGTTTCTTTCTTGTAACCAGTTTCTGTCAGATATTGCAGCAGAGCTTTTGTGCCTTTCCAGCAGACAGCTTGGGTGTCATTAATCAGAAGTGCAGTGATCATTTCCAAAGAGGGTAAACAAATTTTTGAACCTCTGGGAAGTTGAGTCCAGGTCAGTTGACTTTTGAGTTCAGAACCAGGGTCTTTGCAAAGAGGGGCTGGCTGACAGGAACCAATTGAAGGCAGAAGAAGGCATTCTTTAGGTTCAGGCAGGTGTGCCAGCAGGCTGTGGGTGGCAGAAAACTGAGGCAACATATACATAGGGCAATCATGGTGGCATTGGCAGCTCGGAGATCTTAAACTGGCTTTACAGCCAGGAGAGGTGTATTTTAGCTGTTTGACAGTCAATAGACATTTCGCAGTTTTGAAATCTCATTTTTTCTTTCTCAGGGAACCATGACACAGGTGGAGGGACAGAGAAACAGTGTGTCCTGGAGACAGATCTGTTGCTAAGGCTCCCTGAAAATAGTGGGAGAGTTCCCAAACCCTTATGGCAATTGAGTAACAGTCCAAAAAGTGTGTATGGGTTGGGAACTGCAGAATGAAAGGTGATAGCTGTGTTGTTAATGGCATAGAGATCTTGCCCAATGTGATTAACAGTCTATGAGGCTGATGCCTGTTTGTGCTTCCTGTGACATCTGACAGCAATGGGGGTCGTGGTGATGCAGCATCGTTGATGGCCAGGCCCAGAGGTTAGTCTTTAGCCCATACCTCTGGGAGGAGAGTTTTCAGAACTTCAGGATTGTGGTTATCTCTCTCAGGCTGAGGCAGGCCTGTTCTCTTGGGGAACAAAGTTGAAAGTGCAGGGTTAAATGAGAGGAAGGCTGACTGGCTTGGTGCAAAGGAGATGGTCGCTTCTAACTTGAAGAGGAGGTCTCTTCCCAGAAGCATTATGGGGACTGGTTTATACAGGAATTCATTTTTGGTGAGATGTCCTCCCAGGGTGCAAGTTTGTGCCTGGCAGAAGGGGTAAGAGGCAAGAGTCCCAGCTGCCCTGGTGATGGTAACTTTGACAGAGGGAACTTTCGAAGGCAGAGAGTCCTATTCCAATACCAGGAAAGCCACAGGTTTTGCCCCAACTATGGCAATGACCATGGGCTCTTGGGGTCCCAATATGATAGACCTCAGTCTGTCCTATCCATCCAGGCCTGACAGGGTGATGAGAGGTTCAGGCTGAGGTAGGCCTGGATAGTCAGGTTTCTCTGTGTCTCACAGATGGAAAGGGCATTTTTTTTGTGTGTCCATAGCCCTTATAACTCATAGTCAGAGGGTGTGGTCATCTTTCAGACTGGACTTTCTTACAAACATCAGGTACTTTTCTTTTATCAGGTTTCTGGGTAACAGTGGCTGATGGGCTTTTTGCCCCCCTTTTTGATGTCTTTGAGAAGCGCTTGACTGGGTCATTTCTAGGTGGGGCGGCCTTTGGGAAAGGCCATGGCAATTCATTTGTCAGGGCTGACAGCCCAATTTTTCCTCAGTCAAAATGTGGAACTCAGAAGGAATTGCTGACAGTCAACTCGAGTGGCATTAGATGATGCCATGTGACCAGGATAGAAGCATAAGTCTCCAGAGGGAGGGCCTCTGTGGCCAAATGCAGGCAATGGCTAACTGGAACTGGTTCAATTGGCTGAAAGTAGACAAGTCGGTAGCGGGTAGTGAAGCTATCGGTGTTGTCAGCAACTGCAGTGGCCGAAGAGGGTGCCAAGGTAGAATTCTCAGGAAGAATGGGCCTCTTTTTTCCTTTGTTTTCTTTGAGACACAGGGAGAAGTTTGGTTTCATTTTTAACTTTGTAAAAGCCCTTTTTCCTGCAGTCAGGGACTGTGGGTTTTGACTAATTAGTTCCCATCTCTGACTTCCTATGTGTGTGTTGTGTACCTTTGAACAATGGCACAACAGACCAAGAGTGGGTGCCCCTCAGAGAGATACCATTCAGATGCCCACCCGGCCATGCCCCTTGTGGGGACTTAGGTGCAACTTAGCTAAGGAGGGTGTGAGGCCTCCATTATGCCATATGTCAATTACCACAGAACTGTACATGTGGACCCAATCAGACCAGTGCTTTCCAGTCTTGGCGCACAGATGGAGCAGCCCACTACTTACACTGTCCATTCCACTCACTCACACATTCGTTCAGCAGGCACTCAGAGGTTAAACATTCCAGCCCCCTTCTCTTGAGAGTAGTCCTGACTAACAAGAGTTGACCAGACTCCCCTACCGGAATCAGGCAGGCAGGCAGACAGACAGACTGCATCCTCCTCCCTCTGAGGTCCAATGTGAGCCACTTGAGTGGGGAGCCAGGAATCCTCCTCCAGACCTCTGAGGGAACTCAAGAAATCTCAAGGGTGCGCCTTCCCATCAGGACCTGGAGAAGTCCTTGATCAGTCCATGAGGGCCATGACCAGTGACCAAAGAGGTCACCATGATTAGTTTTCCTGGCCAATGCACCAGATGCTACAGCAAACAGAAACACCAAAATGACACACAGGATTTGGAGGGAGATATATTTATATCGACGGGCACTGACTGGGATCATTCCCAAAATATCAGGCCCTGATCTCTGGTGGTCTAGGGCTTATATGGGATAAGCAAGCAGGAAATACACAGGCAGAATGGCTTGTCAGTTGGGGATTGGTTCTTACACTGTGCATCACAGTGACCAGCTATGCATCACAGTGACAGCCATTTCTAAGAGACAGGAGCAACTGGAACTGGAACAGGAAATATTACCTGGGCAACTAGGAAACTAAAGTATACTGGCTGTGGGGGCATCTTCTGCTACACTGGGAATGTCACAGAGCAGGCATGAGCTTTGCCCTTGCAGAGCTTACACCCTAGTGTGGGAAATTGAGCTCTACACATGGTAAGGAAGTGCAGTTCACAGGAGGCTGCAAGGTGATAAATGATATACAGAGGATAAAGAAGTATAAAAGGAATAAAAGGCCCCAGGCAGTGAGCAGACTGCAATCTCAAGTTGGTCAGGGTGAGCCCTCCTTAGACCAAAACATTTGAGCAAAGACGTGAAATCGGGAATGAGCCAGGCAGATATCAGGACAAGAGGGGACAACCTGCATGAGGGCCCTCAGATGAAAATGCCTGCTCTGCATTTGAAGAACAGGGTGATGTCTTAGCTATTTTTCTCACTGCTGAGACAAAATACCCAATGCAGAAAGATAAGGGAAGAAGGGTTTCTTTAGCTCACAGTTTGTACAGGTTTCAGTCCATAATCAGCTAGCTCCAAGGCAGGGTGGCACATGACAGGCAACAGTTCATGGCAGTGGAAGATAGCAAAACAACAAGAAAGAGTGAGACAAGCCTCTTTCTGTCCTTTATATTTTACCCAGTATACTGGGATTAGGGTAGTGCCAATCCAATCGGAGGACTGCTACAGCAAGCACTCACCCTTAATCCCAGCATCACACTATGAATCAATCACACATTCTAGATTCAGCCACCCCTGAAAAAACCCTATGACCACATGAACCTTTAGGGGGACATCTAGATACAAACCATAACAGGTGGTGACCAGTAAAGCAGAACAGTATGCAAGCAATGGGGAGAACACTGGGGACAGAGGATGGCAGGAGTGAGCAGGTGAGGCCTGGGGAACGGAAGGCTTTTTCTAATAGGAGTGAGGAAATATCCCACACTGGAACATTCTGCCTGATGCCAGATATGCCTGAGATGAGATGCTTTAAAGGGACAAGGAAATTTTATAAAAGCCGAAGTGGGCAGAAGCTAATTCCTCTCCAAGAATGGTTATGCCATAGAAGCCCCAGTGACAAGGGTGTCACAGCAGGGGTGGGACACAGAGCACCTGTACTAAGCACATCAGAGTGTAAAGTGGTTCTGGGGTGGAATGCAGAACACATTAGATATGGAAGTGGTTAAATCAGCAGTGATTTTGACCAGCAAACGCACAGCCAGGAATCTGAGATCTAACTGCCAGGCATTGAAATGATGGGAAAGAGGAGGACGGGACATTTGTGGCCAGATGACTGAACTCTGATCTTGGAGAAGAGCTTGAGAAGGCTATACATAAAGTCTGACACCGTAGTTCTTCAACTGTATGATTAACTAAGAGGTTATCAGTTTGTTGAAGCTACATGCAAATGTGTGGTGTGTATGCAAGGATGTTCAACAACAATTCATGGGGAATGCTCATAGTTTTGACACTCTCAAGGAACTTCATTATCCCAAAACTATTCATCTCACAACATTAATTATAAGTCTGCACTTTTCTAATTTTATTCAATTTAATTGCATAAACTAGCAATGTTTTGATGAAATGAGACCCTCCCAAAAAAAAAAAATCCAATCAAAAAATGGACAGCTGAGGAAAAAAACACACTTCTCAGATAAAGAAGTACAAATGGCCAATAAGTGCATGAAAAAATGTCCAGCTTATTTGGCCACTAGAGCAACACAAATCAAAACAATACAAAGATTCCATCTTCTTACAGGAAGAATGGCATCTTCAAAACCTCAAAAAACAACAAATGCTGCCAAAGATGGGGGGAAAAATGAACCTTTCTACAGTGTTAATGGGAATCACTATGGATATTCATCAAAAAACTGAAAATAGAAATTCCATTGACCCAGCTATCCTTATATGGGTATCTTCCCAAAACAGTTAAAGATATGGTACAATGTACAGAAATATGCATACCCATATTTATAGCAGTGTAAGTCGCAATACCTACCTCATAGAAGCAGCCAATATGCCCATCAACAGATGAATGGATAAAGAAAATGTGGTATACGGACACAGTGGACTACTACTTTGCCATAAAGAAAGATACATTTGAGATATTTGTAGGAAAATGTACCTGGAGACCATAATGCTAAGTGAAATAAGCAAGACACAGGTCAAATATGGTATGGTTTCTCTTCTATGAGAAATTCAAAGCATAAGTAATTTAAAGAATCGTCTTAGTTACTTTTCTAGTTGCAGTGACAAAATACCCAACACCCAAAATTAAAGGAGAACAGGTTTATTTAGCCCACAGTTGTGGAGGTTTCAGTCCATAATCAGCAGGCTCCAGGGCAGGGTGGCTCAGCAAAGAACAGATCATGGCAGATGGAATGTAGCAAAGCAAACAAGGGCCTTAACAGCATCTTTCTACCCCTTTTATCTTATCCAACTACCGGGATTAGAGCAGTGACAAACCAATCAATGGACTGATTTAGCAAATCACACGCCCTTAATCCCAGCATCACACACTCTACATCCAGCCACCTGTGAAAAAGCCCCGCCTATGACCACAGGAGGCCTTGGATGTACATCTAGACACAAGCCAAAACAGAGTCTGTTAGAGGACCCGAGCAAACACTACTGGACCTTAAGCCAGTGTGCTTTCTGCAGACTTCTCCTTGGGCCACCCAGCGCCTCCCCAAATCCCTCGAACAAGGCTTCCTACTGAGGCCTTGGCTCCCCAGTTCCTCCACTGTGTATGGAAATCTCCACAGGCCACCTCCTGTGCTAGAGGCTGAAATGATGTCCAGAGACCCTAACAAAACACACTATACACAAGCAGAAGCAGAGCAGAGAATGTTTCATGGGTTCACATAGAGAAGTAATTTTTAAATACCTGTTTTCTTCTTTTAGGGGGTCCAGATCGTGATTGGAGTGATGCACCCCGGGTTTGGACTTATGCTGCCTTTACTGAGTTACAGACTGAGTCAGGCTTGGGGCTTTGACTCCTTTGCCCTTCTTACTGGATACCACTTCTGGGGTGGACTGTGTGTGAGTAGATGGTGAGGACACCTCTCCCTGCAAAGTCCAGATGTCGCCACCCAACTCCCAACGCAGCTCCTGATAAGCCCTGCGTCTGAGCACTGGAGAACTTGCAGAAATCACAGCTCTGACTGGGCCTGCACAGGAGGAACTTTAGCTCCTTGTTTTAAACTTGCAGCTAAATCCCATCCATTCAAGTTCACTCTCACCAAATAATCAAGGCCAAATTCTAACTGGCTGTGACATTTAGGTGGAAATGTATGTACTGAGTGGGGATTGGCAGCAGAGGGGTCAGTAAGTATGATTGGACATACGCAGTCAGGGCTGAAAGTGTATCTCAGTGCTAGGGCATTTGCCCATCATGATCGAGGCCCTGGGTGGCTTGACCCTCAGCACTGCAAAAAAAAAAAAAAAAAAGGTGAAAAAATATACAATTGGTAAAGAGACAAGATTGAGCAGTAAGCACAAAAGGCATTAAAACAGCAAAAGCTTACAGGATAATGAGTTTTTCATATGCAAGAACCCAAGGAGGAAAAAAGCAAAGTTCAATATATACCCCTAAGAGCTACTCTAGAAAACTGAGACATACCACAGGAAATTTAGAGACAGAAAACAGTTGGGTATAGATTAACCCTCCACATAAGCAGATATCCCAGGCACAATCCGAGAACCCAACATTTCACAAATAATTTTGTCTATTTCTACAGTTCGTTATTTCTGGCGCTATCACCATATCAGCATTCCAGGAACTTTCCTCGAGTCTGGTAGGAATGTTTCCACTTTTTAAACCCCTTGTGCTGTGAGTTTAATTTACAGGGGAGGAAGATTGGGAAGGTAGATGTAGAATGTGTGGATAGGTGCGCTTTCCCCAAAGCCCCTGCCGGTTGTCCCCCAGTGTGTACTGGTGGGGGAGCGGTCCTCCTCACCGTTTGCCACTCAGAAGTGCAAGCTCTGGGCCCTGGCCCTGGACTCACAGGCTGGGAAGCTGTAAAGGTCAGTGCTGTTCGAGCTTTAACCTAATGGCACCTGTTTCCGGAAGAATCCAGGAACCAGGAAGCACCGGCTGCCCACTGCAGTGACAAAGTCTCCAGAGTGTGTTTGCCATTTTTTATTAGTGAATATCGCTTGTTCTTCTTCAGACTGGGTTTTATCAGCCGTTCCCTAATTCACCATCAAGAGAATCCAGCTTAGAACAGAAGAAGAACTTACAAAGTCGCTCACTGAGACAGGGCTTCAATTCTCAGTCCAGCACCCACCTGGTGCAACCTCATGGTTCAGTTACACACCAGGACAAAGAAAATGATTTGCCGTAGACCAGAGGTGATTTTGAGGTTATGTGTAAAAATGCATTAGAGGAGAGAATGGACAGAGGGAGCAGAGACTCTTCCAGGCAAAACCACACTAAAATGATAAAATGAAGTACTCTAAACCCTAATCAGCCTAGTCCTGATTAATCTCCCGTTGTGATCCAACAACAAAGCACAGCACCCTTTCTCTGTGCCTTCGCAGATCCTCCCACTGAGATTTTCCAAGAACACGCTCTGCCCTTTAGCAGAGGTCACCCAGGACACTCACCCTGCAATCTCGGTCTCTCTTTGAGGCCTTCGGGAGACTGCAAGGCGCGTCCAGGGGGAGACAGGTCCAAGAATCCAGCTGTGCTGTCCTAGCAGGCCAGCCGAGAACCTGGTTTCCCAAGTATCAGATGAATCTTACTGTAAAATCCATAAGAGTTCTGTACATTTCTCCTTCTAAGCTTGGATTTCACCTAGTCCTCAGGGCTTTGAGTAGATCTTAAATGTTTCAGAAAAATAGATCTGTGAGTGTATCCATTCTCATGAATAAAATCCAATGACATAGTACTACCTCATACAGTGTAAGAGCAAAGTATTTGTAATTTTTAACATAGTTATTGACACAGAATAATGCCCATTAAAAGCTTATTAGTCTAAGAAGCTGAAGTAGGAGGATTGCAAATTTGAGGTCACCCAGGGAGACACCCTAGCTTAAAATAATAAAATAAAAATTGCTGGAGACATAGCTCAGTAGTAGAGCACCTGACCAGTACACACTGGGTCCTGTGTTCCGTCCCCAGTGCCAAAACAGAAGAAAGAAAACTTTACTTGTTCCTTTTACTGTTTTAAAAAAGGAAATAGTTTTTATATATGAAGATTTCATATTAATATAACAGATGAGCTTCTGCCTTGTATGATTTATGTTTTTATACGGCTTTGTTAAAATATCTGACATCTGATTTGCAGAGTAATTTTTACAGTAACTACTCAGAGGGGCAGAAAGAAAAGTCACTTCGACGTGAAAAATTCTTTCAAGATAGCAAAGATTTAGAAGCATTAACTCTCACTTATTTTACTTTCATTTAATTTTGTTAAACATCTATCCCATTTATTTTTCCTGTTGTCTCCACTAGCTAAAAGGCACGCTGGGAATGAATATCCTTAGCTGTGTCCTTTCCATCACTGGAGTGATCCTGCTGCTGATGGATCTGTGCATCAAAGACCGTGACCAACAACTCACCTGGACTTTGGTGAGTACCCTTTACTCTGCCACACACCTGCTCTCTCCTCCACCCCACAGAGGGAGTCTGTTCTCATCTCTGATTGCTGTGCAGCAACTCCAGTGGGAAATCCCTTTTAAGATTCCGTCCTTCTTCCTAGAAGAATGTTGCTCGGAGAGTAACCCCTGCAATGGCTTAGGGCCCACAGATGCTCCCTTACTGGTCCATCCCACTGTTAATCACATGAGCAATGAGGAAAGGCCGGGTTCAGGCTGCCAAGACTCAGGAAGTATCGGGTACCTGGCAAGATCCCAACTGCCTGTATGAGGTGTACGACGAAAGGATGAAATAAGAAACAGAGACAAATCTAGTGATACACGAGAAGGGCTGGGAGGTCAGTGCCTCGGGATGGGCAGAGACAGGCCCTCCAAGCCAGCCGCTGTTTATTGGGTGTACGCAGTGACAGGCGGGATTAGTGGAAGACTCGGGTCGGCAGGAGACTCCGAGATGGACGACTCAGCGGGCAACTGATAACTCGGGCTGGCCCACGAGGGCGGAGATGATCTTACGCTAAGAAGGGTCTGGCCCGGAATTTTTTTAATCTAGTGGTCTTAGTTTTAGTCCTAGTGGGTAGGAGAACACGGCTCATCCCTAAAGAGATAATGAGAAATCTCGGAAGGGTGATACCTATAAGCTGGGAAAAAATCAGTTTGGCTCAGTCTTCAGGGCAGCAGCATTCAGTGAGGGAAGACAACAAGGCAGTATTTTTTAATGTTTTCGTGAAAAGAAATCTTGACTCCAGAATATCACATCAATCAAACGTGTGTGCAAGCTAAAAGGATACAAGAAGATACTCTCCGTAAAACAAGACAACCTATGGGCATTGGTGTTTTTAAAACTTAATGTACTATTCAGCTGTAAAGCAGTTAACTTAAATGGAGAGTCCAGAAAGGCAGAGGGAAGCTTGTGAAAAGATTAATGGGCAGCACTAAGCCACGGAAGCAGTCAACTGAGGCGGAACAGTTCCAGAATTGAATGTAAGTGTTTTAATGTTTCACCCCTAAAAAGGAATAAATCAAAAAGATTAATTACCAAAAGCAGGGAGGTAAGAAGAGGCACGGCAAGATGAAAGGGACACGAGCGCCACTCACCTCCCCTTTCCATAACGAACAATCATTTAGTGCTGTCTAAAGCTGAAACTCACAGGTGCACAGTGACTTCCGCGTCTTCGTGGGTTTCATAAACATTTGTGGGCGGGGATGGAGGTGCCGCACAGGGGATTGAGCCGGGGCCTTCACACTGAGCTACATCCCCAGCTCTTTCTGTTTTTATTTTGAGATGGGGTCTGGGTAAGCCACCAGGTGTCCCAGGGTGGACTCAAACTTGCAATCCTCCTGCCTCAGGCTCCCCGAGTGCTAAGACAGCAGGCAGGCAGCATCAAGCCTGGCTCCCTGAACACCACTTTTGAAAAATGAGCCTATTTAATTGGATACAACTTCTTTTTCTTCTTAAAATCATGTAAACATAAAACATTCATTTAAAAATGGGAAACATGAGTCCATTTTAAAGGAGGTTACTTCCTCTCACTCACTCAGTTTTCCCTTTCTTGCTGCCACTTTGTGGATCCATTCCTCATTCTGCCTGGTACCCAGGCACAGAGATCTAGGATATGGCCATCAGTATCAATTCCGGTCATTTGGGGCAATAGCATCTGAAGTGACTGCTTAGTTCCTATGTCGTTTGCTTTTTATTTAATGAGTAATATTTTCATAAAAACAAGACTATTGCAAAGAAAAAAATCTGCCTCGTTTCTGCAATTTCTACTAGAACAGTCTACTTGGCAGAAAAGAAATTCTCTTGGTATTTTAAAGAAAATTCAAAATAAATATGTATTCCTATAAAATAAGCATCCAATGATAATGGAGAAATAAGCACGAAGTGAGGTAAGTGTGAACAACAGCACGTGTGATGAGCGAACAACTTTCTGAATCCCATGTGAGGGCATCCCAATTACCCAAAATTTCAGGATAGTATTTATTTCTGATTTCAGGTTTATGGAAAAGGAATTTCAGCCATGGTGATGTTCTTCTCTCTCTTGGAGTTATGCATAGCTTCTGGCACTGCCCATGTTGCCACCCAAGTCATCAGCGACTCCAACAGGGTGAGTTGGGCTCTTTGTAGAATAACTGAATGCATGCTGGAGAAATACAGATGTGTGGGTCCGCGATGCCCCACTGTGAGCTTGCTTGAGTGCTCCAATTCCTTCCCTCTGCTGGGATGGGGACACTGACTGGGGCTGTACTAACGACATGGCTTGATTTTGTTCATTCTTTCCAGTCTCGCCTGGTTATTTGAATATGTAAGCAACCAACTCCTGTGAAGCAAGAGTCCACCTCAAGTCCTCCCAGAAGTGACACCCACCCACCTTATTCCCCGAGATATTAAATGAAAAAAGGGGGCTCTGTCAAATAGCATGAAGTGGAACTACTCTGCAGGAACTTCTTGAAAGCTGGCTCTTATTGTCCACAGCGACTGTTAATCATTAGATTCTCAGGCTCATCACTAATGACAACTGTGTGTCCCAATCGCTGTCTCTCAACATGCACCATGACAACACACTGACAAAGGAAAAGGACTGAAAAATGACCCTGTAACTCTCAAAAGTTACACATTTTCCTGTTCACGCTAACCTTCCCTCAATAAAATGTCATAAACAGCAGAAACCTTTTGGATTTATTTGAAATTCATTTTGCTCTGAAATTGATTGTAGGGAAACAGATCTGATGAAACTCTTCAAAACAGACAAATAAAGGTTTGGCAATGACTTGAGAGGTGCTGAAGTCGCCAGCGTCCTTTCCTCACCCACCTCCCCTTTCTGCTCAGAAAGCAAATGCCCAGTGGCCCTGGTTGGAGCCACATTGTTCTGCACACTGGTACCCTCAAAGCTTTGTCCTCTGCCCTCTGGAAATCTGCAGTGTTTTGCTATTTACAGAGTATTTTCATGTAAATTAAAGTCATTCACAGCAAAGCAAAAGCAAAACAAAGATGCAAGGATGGTGACCTGAGGGTTTGTACTTTGGTTTTGGTTTCTTCTTTCTGAAATGGGAGAAACTCTGTCATGCTTCGAAGCTAGCAGGAACAACCTAGGTAAGAGAGAAGGCTGCATGAAAGTGTAAACGTCAAGAGATCAGAGCACAGAGGGAGGACACGGCCCAAGTCATGAGAAGGGTGGTTTCTCTTCCCGATGTAACAAACAGGAAGGAAGACGTGACTGCTGCAGACATCCGTGGGTTTTCAGGAAGGGCAGTGAGTGTGTAAGAAGAGGTCACACCCAGGTTGGAGGGCACAGGTAGAACCTGAAAACTGAACAGAACTGATAATGTTAAAAAATCATGGAAATGGACAGTGAACTGACAAGACAGATAGGATCGCCAGGCTGTACTGAGGACAATTTTGCGAGAAGGATCAGAAACCTACAGATCACATGAACTGCTCCATCAGTGCACAGCTGCTCAGATCTGGGTCCAGGGAAAGCACCTACTTTGTTTCATCCAGAAGTAGGGGCTTTCTAGAGAGGATGATAAAATTGCAAAAGGACAAAGAAGTGTAGGCCATTGTCAAAAGTACTGTTAAAATAATGCCCCCTGTAATTTAACCTGGATAAGAAGAGAACTAAAAAGTTAAAAGAGAGCTGACTGGGTCAAAAACTGACAAATGTACCTTTCTCTAGTAGAACTGTGAAGAACACATGACATAATACTAGTCAAAAAATGGTCTGCAAACAGCCAAGTGTTACAGTTTTGGAGTTTTGGAGTTAAAATAAAGAGTAGGCAAAGGAATTAAATGATGAAGCAATGAGAAGAGCATTTCTGCATCTGAGAAAGCAGATGCATTAGGTCACGTGAGCAGTATCATCGGGCGGTTCTGGGTCTGCCTGGGTCCCAACTATCTAGAAAGCTGGCTGATCAGGAATGCAGTGTCCTGCAGTAGGAGACTTGCAGCTCAGCAAAATGAAGTGGTCCACCCAAACATATAAAATAAACCACTATGAACGTAACACCTCCATTAGGAACCAGAAGTAGAGCAAACAAAATTTATTTTTTAAATGAAGTTCTACCTGGTTTATTCTATTTTTAATTTGCTTTATTAACAGTAGTAATAACAGCAGCAAACATTCAGCTCACCCAATGTGCCAGCCACACTCCAAACACCTACCTACATCCACGTATTTACTGCAGCAACCCTGGGTGTGATGGGCACTATCATGAGCATCATTTTCAGAGGAGGAAACTCTGGCTGAGAGAGTTAAACTTGCCCTCATACATGTGGCTAGCAAATCGAGAAGCAGGGATTTGAACTCTAGAAGGCTGGCACCCAAACGCAGGCAGTTCCCCAGATCCCGAGAATTGCAGCTCCAAAACAAATAAGTAAACAAAAATGCTTCTGTGTGGCGAGCTCGTAGGAAATCTGGAAGGAACTGCCTTACTCCCCAGTCTGCAGTAGGGGCTGAGTAATATAACAGTACTACCTCTGACACTTGCCTCCTGAGCGCTACGGCTACCTCGTGATCACTACTGGGAATCCACTAACTAAACACCAAATGGTTCGTCCACCGCCAGCTTCTCTTTCTACTGCACGGTCAAAAAATGCTAACGGAGTTGGTCTCAGCCATCCAAAATTTATATTCTAAGGCTTTTTAAAGTGTGAAAACAAGACTGTTCACTTTGACAACCTAAACAGTGCTACTGGCATAAAAGTCTTCTAGTGGATGCATTAAAAATGATGCGATCATGTCATTATACAAGGAGGAACGAGAGTCACTCACTCATTCAACAAACGCGGATTGAGCACCTAGCCTATTCGGGGCAGTGCTCTGCGTGCTTGAGAAATACAAAGATTCTGTTCCTGAGGGACAGATGTCCTGTGAAAAATCAAGTCAAATCAGTTAGAATTTAAAACTTGCACACTTTCCATAAATGTACCTGCGATCTGACACCTAAAAGGTGACTGCACCAGAAATATATCCCAACATAGACGTCACAAACCTACTACTATTTTCATTCTGGACCCTGGGAAAGTGTTCATGTATTTGTTCTTTTGGTGTATCGCACCGCTAGTGTGTGACCAAACACTGTGCCACACTACTACCTAAATTCAGACTGCACAAGTTTTGCATGTGGAATAATACAAAACGGAATGGAGGGCCGGTGAGATGGCTCAGCGGCGTAAGCGCCTGCCTGGCAAGCGCGAGGGCCCGAGTTCGACTCCCGGAACCCACATACGAAAAAGGGGCCGGTGATATCGCTCAGCGGCACGGGCGCCTGCTGGCGCGCGAGGTCCTGAGGTCGACCCCCTGGTACCCACAAAAAAAAGAAAAAAAGAAAAACGGAATGGAGTGGCTTTATCTAAATGATGGCACACACAAGTTTCTTTTATGCACATGTAACTAATGCTTGATTAGAACACAAAAGCTTTGCCCAAGAAATATGACTTGAGCTACATGCACACACAAACATGCACACACACATACACACACAGAGGCACTGAGGGCACCCACACACCACACATACATGCAAGCACACAAATGCCAAGAGCATCCTATATTTAGTCTGTTCCCTCCTCAGAAAAACATGGCTTATTACTAGGTCTCTAGGGCCCTAGAGGGTCTTCCAAGTCTAAATTCTAAGGCTCGAGAGACTAAGTAACTATGAAAAAGTATAACACTTGTTTTAGGGAACAGAAGCAATTCCAACACAGTTGATTGTGGAACACACAGACTCTTTCTATGACTCAAAGATATGAGAGATGGATGGACGGACGGATGGATGGACGGATGGATGGATGGATGGACGGATGGATGGACAGAAGGATGGATGGAGGCGTAGATGTGTAACAGATTCAGAGACTCCTGCCTGGACAGCACACTTCTGAAAGCTCTTTCCCAGAGCACTTGTTGCATTTGTCCCACCCTCTAAGAATCTTAACTGTCACTTGTCTCATGAGCAGGTGCTGGCATTGAAAACAAAGCTTTTCTCTCTACAACTTATTCTCTGTAAGACAATTAATAACTTTTTACTCTTTGCTTTGTGCTTCTAGCTCCCTTCTTCTCCACTCCTCACATCCCTGTTATTATTCTTAAAACAAATCCAGTTTAATGGATCTGCAACTCTGCGGTGCTCAGGGGACCCCCTTCAATGTCTTTCACACACACACTCCAGAGGTCTCCACACTTACAATCTGACTTTATATTTTGCAATTCTTCCAACTCCCCGAAACATCTAGTAACACTTCAGAATACAGTACAAATTTTTAGGCCAAATGTCACTTCAAATCTTCATACAATGCTATCATGTCTACCTACAATGTCAAGATCATAATTTCACAGTTGAGAAAACAAAGTCAATGAAAGTAGAGTACACACAGCCAGAGCTGGAGCTCAGTTCCCCCCCAGACCTTCCAATTTCTTTACCGTATCCTTTATGCAGTCCCATGACAGTTACAAAGTGGAGCCTTTCCTCAAGGAGGCTCAGAGGAAAAAAGCAGGGGAGGGGATATAGATTCTGGAGCAAGGCTTAGAATGCTGGAGTTAGAATCACAACTTGAGCCTTCGTGTGCTGTGTGAACAGGGACAAGTTCTTTCCCCAATCTGCAGTATTATCATCTGTTAAAATGGAAACAACAGTGGTGTGTATATCATACGTATGATAGAAAGTTTAAATAAAAAAAGCTATGTAAGGTACTTAACATATTGCCTGAAATGAACAGACACTTCTCAGATGAAGTAGAAGCAGCAAATATATACGTGAAAAAATGTTCAACATCACTGGTTATTCAAGAAATGCAAATTAAAAAAATGTGAAGGGCCAGGGATATAGCTCAGGAGCATAAACACCTGTCTGGCAGGTTCAAGGTCTTGAGTTTGACTCCTGGTACCAAAATACAAAAAATAAAAAAATGAAAAAAAATAAAATAAAATAATGTGAGATTCCATCTCAGTCCAGAAAGTATGGCAATTTTCAATAAATCAACCAATAACAAATGCTGGCGGGCTGTGGGGAAAGGAGCCTTTCTCCGCTGTTGGTGGGAGTGTGGACTGATGCAACCACTGTGGAAATCAGTGTGGAGACTCCTCAGAAAACCAAAACTAGAGGTCCCTTTTGACCCAGCTGTTCCCCTTCTTGGTATCTTTCTAAATCATTAAAAACATCATACTTCAGTGATATATGCACATTCATGTTTATAGTAGCACAGTTTGTAATAGCTAAATATTGGAAACAGTACAAATGTCCACCAACCAATGAATGTATAAAGAAGATCTGTTTTTTAATATATTGTAGTACCCCTCAGCCATAAAGAAGGATAAACTTGAGATATGGATGCACCTTGACACCATACCCTTTTTTTTTTTTTTTTTGTGGGTACCAGGGGTCGACCTCAGGACCTTGTGCGCCAGCAGGCGCCCATGCTGCTGAGCGATATCACTGGCCCTTTTTTCGTATGTGGGATCCGGGAGTCGAACTCGGGCCCTCGCGCTTGCCAGGTAGGCACTTACACTGCTGAGCCATCTCACTGGCCCTTGAGACCATACTCTGAAGTGTAATAAATCAAACACACATGAACAAATACCACATTGTTTCTCTGGTGTGAGTACTGACAAGTGTAAATACGGACCAAAATGTATACTAGTTATTATGAAATAGTAAGAAAATGCTCAAATTGGAAGGGAACTAGAGAGGGAGGAGGGGGAAAGGAAGGAAAAAAAAAAAACATGAGAAAAGAAGGAAAAAATGGATCCAACTTCTGGGAAGATGGTGGAATGGTGAGCAGTAGAAAAATAGCCTCTCCAAGATTTGGTGTCCAGAGCCTGAAATTCAGCAACTTGAGGAGGAGGAAAAGGAGGACGGTGAGTCCCTGGGACCCAGAAAGGATCTGAAGCAAGAATTGAAGTACACAGGGAGAGCGAAGAGAAAGACTTCAACGAAGAAGGATGAGGCAGGCCGCCCTTTCTCCCTGAGCCCAGACTCACTGTGTGGGAGGGGTGGCTCACACCTGCAGACACATGGTGACCACTAGTGACCTCAGAGGCCTCCACAGAGAAACACACCAGAGGAACGGAGCAGGAGACACGGCATACTGCAGTGGCTGGTGAGTTATTCAGATTCAGACATCCCCCAGGAGAGGGTGATTGGCCAGTCACCATCTTGCAAAGGAGCCAACTGAGCTTGGAACTCACAGCAACTGCTGGCTCCACCTATCGACTCCCAGTGCCATGGTGAGGGAGCCAAGCTCAAGTTGGCAGGAGGTCAGGAAGCTGAGTTTGAGCCAGCAGGGAGCAGACTTCAAGCCAGCAGAAGACACAAGAACTGGTGTAGGCTGAACAGGTCTGGTTCCAGCCTCATGGCCAGAAACCAGCCCAACCTTCAGTGGAACTAAAGGTGCAGGCTTGCTGGGATTAACCACTACCCTGCTGTAAAGCTACATCTGGCTTGCTGGGATTAACAACTCAGACCAGGACTCTGTCTGCCCACGCAGTCTACCAGTGACAGCAGAGACAGGACTTGAAGTGGGCATTCTTTTTCTCTTTTTTTTTTTTCTTTCTCTTTTTCTTGTTCTTTTTGTTGTTGTTGCTGCTGTTGTTTCATTTTTTTATTGTTTATTCTTTTTATATGAAAGTGAACATAGTTTCTAGTTTTTCTTTTGTTGCTGTTCTGTTCTGTTCTTGTTTTTATTGCTTCTTTCTCTCTTTCCCTCCCATCTTCATCACCAGTTTCCAAAAGTTTTTGTGATCTTCCTTTGTCCTCCAGCCTTACTTCTAAATTTTTCTTCTTTTATTTCTCTATTTTCCCCCCAACCCCTTTTAAATTTTCTCCCCTGAAGGTAACATTGCCATATTGAGGGCTTATTTACTGCATACAATTTTCTGGTATGTTTTATATTTTGTTATATAACCACAAATCTAGTTCATATGATTAAAGGTGGCGATTTAATATTTACTTCATATGTCATAGGTGTGTCATTTTCTAGGCTGCTTGATGCTATTCTTATTACTAATTGACCGCTCTAACCAAAGTGACATAATTGTTCTAACCAGTTGTTCTTTCTGGCATACCAAGACTGAGATTGCCTAAGAGTCATTAAAAAATACTATATGCCAGTGCCAAAGAACCAGGGGCTGGGCCAAGTAGTCAGCAACTTCTCATTCCCAATGAATTGAAGAGGTAGGATCTTGCAACAGACTCAAAACCCAAAACCCAGCTACGCCTGGAAGACAACTCTGAGAAGCAGTCACTTCTTAAAGTCTAAATACCAGCAATAAAGTTACTTGCCATAGGCAATTTACAGGCATCAACCCAGGAATTAAACTAAAAAAAAAAAGAAAATGAGAAGACACTTAAACAAGATGCAACCCCACACTTGCAGCTCAACAAAGGGAAACCAAGGGGGCAATGTGGTGGAACAATCCAAAAGCCACCCACTTGGATTCTCTGCAGTGGTAGCAGCAGAAGTAACAAAGCAGATAAATGAGGCTATAGAAAAAATAAAATCAGAAATAAATTCTCAGATAACTACAGAGATGATGACTGTTGCAACCTGACAAGGCCATTGCCGCCATTTCAAAACCAGGACTGCCATTTCAAAATAGTTAAGTTTCTGTTCTTTGTGGTTAAGTTTCTGTTTCCCCACCTCAGGGTAAATTCCTGTAAAGCATGTGGTTCTGACTATTGCTCAAGGCTCCTTTGTTAACCTTCTCCAAACTGATTGGTTGCCCATTTGCTGAACTCCTCTGCCCATAGGTTCCCCAAAGTAACCAATAAACAAACTAGATACCCATTAACTCCCTGCGATTGGCTTCTGTAAACTTTGCTTGCTTATCCCTCATTACCATACCCAACCCTATAAAACTTGCTTCTTGTCTTCGCCCGGGGCTCCTCTTTGTTCTGGCATCGAGGACGCGGCTGGGTACCAGCTAAAATAAAGAGCTCAATTTTTATTTTTTGGACATCCTCCCTTTGTAGTCTCATTCATAGAGTACAACAATGACCATAATGAAAGACATGCTTAGTGATTCTAGAGCAGATACAGATTTAAAAAAAAAAAAATAGAGGAGGGCTGGTGAGATGGCTCAGCAGCGCAAGTGCCTGCCTAGCAAGCACGAGGTCCTGAGTTCGACTCCTGGTACCCACATAAAAAAAAATAGAGGCGCTTAGGAAAATGATGAAAATCATGAACGCCCAATGTAGGAAAGAAATGGAATCCATTAAACAGATTCAAACAGATATCCGGAGATTAAAAATTTCATCAAAAGTATATGCAGCAGAATGAGTCAATGGGAGAATATAATCTCAGATATAGAAGACAGGATTGTGGTTAGTGATCAGGAAAAGAAAGATTTCTTAAAAATAGAAAGGGACCATGAAAAATTAATACAGCAGCTGCTAGATGAGGCAAAAAAAGAATAACATAAGAATGATTGGAGTCACAGTAGATGTTTACAGAGTGTTCCACCCAACAAAATCAGAATATACATTCTTCTCGGCTGCACATGGGATGTTCTCTAAAATAGACCATACGGCAGCCCATAGAACATGCTTAAGTAAATGCCAAGGAACTGAAATTATCCCAGGCATATTATCAGACCATAGTGCAATGAAATTGGAAATTAATGGCAAAAGAAACCATAAAAACTCCATAAACACATGGAAATTAAATAATACCCTCCTGTACAACCAATGGGTCATAGATGAAATTAAAGAAGAAACTAAACACTATCTACAATTAAATGAAAATGCAAATATAATGTACTGGAACCTGCAGGACACAATGAAAGAGTCCTAAGAGGGAAATACATGTAGTGAATACTCACATTAAGAAAACAAATAAACAACCTAATGTTGACCCTCAAGCTTCTAGAAAAACAAGAGCGAGTCAGTCCAAAAGCCCATACAAGGGAGGAAATTATAAAGATCACAGCAGAAATTAATGCAACTGATACTAAGAAAACAATACAAAGAATTAATGAATCGAATAGTTAGTTCTTTCAAAGAATAAGTAAAATTGATAAACCCTTAGCCAAACTTATCAAAGAAAGGGAAGAAAAGACTCAAATTCATGCACTGAAGAATGAAAAGGGTAAAATCACTACAGAGCCTGTGGAAATTCTGAAGATTACCAATACCTACTTTGAAAATCTTTACTTGCATAGGATGGAAAACAGAAGAAATGGACAGATTCCTAGCTATGTATGAATTACCAGAGCTGAGTCTAGAAGATATAAAAATTCTGAACAACCCAATATCAGTTAATGAGATTGAAAATGTAATTAAAAACTTACCAAAAAGAAAAGCCCAGCTCCTGATGGTTCACAGCTGAATTCCACAAGAAATAGAGAAGATTTAATGCCAGTACTCCCCAAACTCTTTAAAGAAATTGAAAGGGAAGCAATACTCCCTAACTCATTCCTGGAGGCAAGTATTACCTTGATAGAAAAACCACAGAAAGACCCAACCAAAAAAGAGAACTACCAGCCAATCTCCCTGATGAACATAGATGCAAAAATCCTCAATAAGATACTGGCAAACAGAATGCAGCAAATCATCAAGAAGATTATACACCATGAACAAGTGAGATTCATCCTAGGAATGCAGGGATGGTTCAACATACACAAATCAATAAACATAATACACCATATCAAATGAGCCAAAGACAAAAATCACATGATCATCTCAATAGATGTAGAAAAAGCTTTTGATAAAGTCCAACACTCATTCATGATAAAAAACTGTACAGAAAATCAGAATAGATGGTTTTTACTTCAATCTGATAAAAGCCATCTATGACAAACCAACAACCAACATCATACTAAATGGACAAAAACTGAAAGTTTTCACTCTAAAATCAGGAACAAGACAAGGATGTCCATTATCACTACTACTATTCAATATAGGTCTGGAAATATTAGACAGAGCAATTGGACAGAAAGAGAAATAAAAAGAATAAAGAATAGGAAAGGAAGAAGTTAAATTATCATTATTTGCAGATGACATGATACTCTACACAGAAGACCCCAAAAACTCTACCAAAAGACTTCTAGATTTAATAACCAAATTCAGTAGCATAGCTGGATATAAAGCCAACACACAAAAATCAATAGCATTCCTGTACACAAACAACAAACTCACTGAAAGAGAAATTAGGGAAACACCTTTCACAATAGCATCCAAAAATATGAAGTACTTAGGAATCAATCTAACAAAAGAAGTAAAAGATCTATATATTGAAAATTACAGTACTCTGAAAAAGGAGGTTAGAAAGGATATCATAAAATGGAAAGATAGCCCTTGCTCAAGGATAAGAAGAACCAAAATAGTGAAAATGGCCATATTCAAATCAAAAAATGTATTACACCACATTAACAGAGCCAAGGACAAAAACCATATGATCATATGACCATATTCCCAAAATCATTATACAGATTTAGTGCAATCCTGAACAGAACACCATTAGCATATCTCACAGAACTACAGAAAGCATTCCTAAAATTCCTAAAATTCATTTGGAACCAGAAGAAACCTAGAATAGCAAAAGCAATTCTGGGCAACAAAGGCAAAGCAGGAGGCATCAAAATCCGTGTATGTAGAACCATACTGTGTTAAAATCAGCATGGTAGTAGCAAAAATAAAACAGACCTGAAGACCAGTGGAACAGATTAGAAGGTACAGACACAACTACAAACACACTCAGCCACCTTATCTTTGACAAAGGGGCCAAACATGCTCACTGGAAGAAAGACAGCCTCTTTTAAAAAAGGTGCTGGAAAAACTGGCTCTCTACATGCTGAAGACTAAAACTAGACCCATGTCTATCACCATGCACTGAACTAAAGTCAAAACAGATCAAAGATCTAAATATTGGGCCGGTGAGATGACTCAGCGGCATAAGTGCCTGCCTTGCAAGCGCGAGGGCCCGAGTTCGACTCCCGGATCCCACATACGAAAAAGGGGCCGGTGATATCGCTCAGTGGCACGGGTGCCTGTTGGCGTACGAGGTCCTGAGGTCGACCCCCCGGTACCCACAAAAAAAAAAAAAAAAAAAAGATCTAAATATTAAAAACAGAAACATTAAATCTACTGGAAGAGAAAGCAGGTAGAGATCTTGAAGACATGTAAGTAGGCAGAGACTTCATGAACAAAGCCCAAACTGCACAGGAACTACTTTAAACAATCGACAACTGGGATCTCATCTTATTAAAAAGCTTCTGCACAGCAAGAGAAATCACCAACACAGTAAAAAGACAACCCACAGAGTGGGAAAAAAATTTAGCCAATTGTCCCTCAGACAAAGGACTTCTATCTAAAACATAAATAACTGAAAAAAATCAAACCTCCCAAATTCAAAGACCCAATCCAAAAATGGGCATCTGAGACGAATATACACTTCTCAGATGAAGAAATACAAATAGCAAATAAACATATGCAAAAATGTTCAACATCATTGGTCATTCAAGAGATGCAAATTAAAACAACACTAAGATTCCATCTCACCCAGAAAGAATGGCTGCCATCAATAAATCAACCAATAACAAATGCTAACAGGGCTTTGGGGAAAAAGAAACACTTCTCCATTGTTGGTGGGAGTGTAGACTGGTGCAACCACTGTGGAAGTCAGTGTGGAGATTCCTCAGAAAATCAGGATTAGAGGTCCCATTTGACCCAGCTATTCACCTTCTGGGTATTTTCCCAGAAGAATTAAAAACATCATACCATAGCAATATATGTGCACCCATGTTTAGCACAATTTGTAATAGCTAAATCTTGGAACTAACCCAAATGCCCATCAAGCAAGGTATGGATAAAAAAAGATGTGGTCTTTTTATACCATGAAGTACTGCTCAGCTATAAGGAAGGATAAACTTCAGACTTTTATAGGTAAATCAATGCAGCTTGAGACCATACTCATAAGTGAAATAAATAAGACTCACATGTGTAAACATCACTTTGTCTCCCTAGTGTAAGAAGCTGAGAGCAAATAAGATCCCAAATATGCAATAGATTTTGTGAAATGGGAAAAAACTGTTCAAAAGAAAAAAAAAAAAAAACTGGGATGGGGGAAAGGAGAAAAGAAGGAAGGGAAAAGGAAAAATAAATAAATATATGTACGTATATATGAGATAATTAAGATAGTTGTACTACTAATTTCTATTAGTTCATTGAAAAGAAAAGTATGTACTTATATTGTTTGATCAATTTTTCATGCCTATATCTTGTAATCTGAGCAACTACTTTCAAGATAACAATATGCAATGTATTAACCATTGTTACTCTCCTATTATCTTGTTTTGAAATTTTGTATCATTGTTTTTACTATTTTTTTCTCTTTAAAATAAAAAAAAAAGAGGGCTGGTGAGATGGCTCAGCGGCATAAGCGCCTGCCTTGCAAGCGCGAGGGCCCGAGTTTGACTCCCGGATCCCACATACGAAAAAGGGGCCGGTGATATCGCTCAGCGGCATGGGTGCCTGTTGGCGTGCGAGGTCCTGAGGTCGACCCCCCCGGTACCCACAAAATAAATAAATAAATAAATAAATAAATAAATAAATAAATAAATAAATAAAAGATTGATTGGAGTCAATGAAAAAGCAGGAGAAAGTGCAAATGACACAAAAAACTTGTTCACAGTAGTCATAGCAAAAACTTCCCAAACAGAAAAAAAAAAAATTTGATATACAGATAAGTGAGGCATGTAGAACTCCAATGAGCCACGATCAAAAACAAAAATCTACATCAAGGCATATAATAGTCAAGATTCCAGAAATTCAAAACAAGAACAGAATACTAAAATCTGTTACAGAAAAGAAACAAATCACCTACAAAGAAAAGCCCACCAAAATTACAGTAGACTTCTCAACACAAATTATCAAGTCAAGGAAAGGTTGGAGTAAAGTATTTCAAGCCCTAAAAGTAAACAACCTCCAACCCAGAATGATGTACCCCACAAAACTATCTTCCAAAGTAGATGGAAAAATAAGATACTTCCATCACAAAGAACACCTGGTGAAATTCATGAACATCAAACCAGCACTCCACAATGTTCTGAAGGACATTCTAGAAAAAGGTAACAAGGATTACAACCCCATGAACTCCCAAAAAATGAGTCAACGAGGCAACACAAGCAACTACACAGAGGGGAAAAAAAGGGAGCCAGTAAAGGAAAATAACATGACAAGGACAAGTCAATACATATCAGTTATACTCATGAATGTTAATGGTCTCAATTCACCAATCAAAACAAACAGACTGGCAGAATGGATCAAGAAACAAGGTCCAACAACATAACACATGCAAGAAACACATTTAACTCAAAAAGAAATTCATAGACTGAAAGTCAAAGGATAGAAAACAATACTCCATGTAACAAGAAACCAGAAAAAATCGGGGTTAGCTATTCTATTTGCAGACAAAGTGGATTTCAAGCCAAGAATGATTAAGAGAGACAAAAAGGTCACTACATCCTTGTAAAGGGAACAATCCAAGAGGAAGAGATAACAACCATAAATATATATGAACCAAATACTAGCACATCCACTATATAAAACAAATATTAATGGACATGAAAAATCAAATAAGCACTAATACAATTGTAACGAGGGACCCCAATACCAAATAGACAGATCACAAATAGACAGATCAACTAGACAAGAAATCAACAATGAAATACTAGAACTAAAACAAACTTTTGAACAAATGGACTTAGTAGATGTCTACAGAGTGTTCCACCCCTCAACATCAGAATACACATTCTTCTCAGCTGCACACAGGACATTCTCCAAAATAGACCACATACTAGCTCATAGAACATGCTTAAGTAAACGCACAGGAATTAAAGTTATCCCATGCATATTATCAGACTATAGTGCAATGAAATTGGAAATCAATGGCAAAAGAAACAAGAACTTCATAAGAACACAGAAATTAAATAACACCCTCCTGAATAACCAGTGGGTCACAGATGAAATTAAAGAAGAAATTAAATAGTTTCTATAATTAAACAATGATACCAATGCAACATACCAGAACTTATGGGACACAATGAAAGCACTCCTACAAGGGAACTTTATAGCAGTAAATATTCATATCAGGAAAACAGAGCAAGCTCAAATAAACAACTTAATGTTGAACCTCAAGCTTCTAGAAAAAAAGGAGCAAATCGAGCCCAAAGTTCATTTGAGGGAGGAAATTATAAAGATAAGGGCAGAAATTAATGCAATTAAGACTAAGAAAACAATACAAAGAATCAATGAATCAAAGAGTGGGTTCTTTCAAAGATTAAATAGAATTGACAAGCCTTTAGCCAAACTTATCCAAAACAAGGAAAGAAAAGACTCAAAACCATGCAATTAGGAATGAAAAGGGTGAAATCACAACATATCCTGCAGAAATCCAGATCATCAATACCTACTTTGAGAACCTGAATTCTAATAAGATGGAAAATGCAGAAGAAATGGACAGATTCCTAGATACGTATAAACTACTGAAGCTGAATTAAAAAGATAAAACATTCTAAATAAACCAATATCACTCAATGAAATTGAAGACGTAATTACAAACCTACCAACAAAGAAAAGTCTGGGCCCTGACAGATTCACTATTAAATTGCACAAGAAATTTAGAGAAGACCTAATACCACTACTTCTCAAAATCTTCAGTTAAATTTAAAGAGAAGAAATACTCCTAAATTCATTCCTGGAAGCAAGCATTACTCCAATACAAAAATTAGAGAAGGACTCAACCAAAAAAGAGAACTACAGGCCAATCTCCCTAATGAACATAGATGCAAGAATCCTCAGTAAGATACTGGCAAACAGAATGCAGCAAATCATCAAGAAGATTATACACCGTGACCAAGTGGGATTCATCCCAGGGATGCAGGGATGGTTCAACACACACAAATCAAAAAATGTATTACACCACATTAACAGAGCCAAGGACAAAAACCATATGATCATCTCAATAGATGCAAAAAAAATCATTTGACAGAGTTCAACACCCATTCATGATGAAAACCCTACAGAAAACTGAAATACATGGTCTTTATCTGAATCTGATAAAAGCCATGTGTGACAAACCAACAGCCAACATCATACTAAATGGACAGAAACTGAAAGCTTTCACTCTGAAATCAGGAACAAGACAAGGATGTCTACAGTCTCCACTCTTATTCAACATAGTCCTGGAAGCTTTAGCCAGAGCAATTAGACAAGAGAAAGAAATAAAAGGAAATAATAGGAAAGGAAGAAGTTAAATTATCATTATTCACAGATGACATGATACTCTACATAGACTCCAAAAACTCATTCAAAATACTTCTAGATTTAATAACCAAATTTGGTAGCATAGCGGATTCAAAGTCAACACTCAGAAATCAACAGCCTTCCTGCACATGAATAACAAATACACTGAGAGAGAAAATAGGGAAACCACACCCTACACAATAACATCCAAAAAGAAAAAAGAAATATGTAGGAATAAATCTAATGAAGAAAGCAAAAGACCTCTACACTGAAAACTATGGTACGCTGAAAAAGGGCATTGAAGAGGATATCAGAAAATGTAAAGATATCCCTTGTTCTTGGGTAGGAAGAACCAATATAGAGAAAATGGATATACTTCCAAAACTGTTATAAACATTTAATACAATCCTGATCAAAATTCCAACAGCATATCTCACAGAATTAGAGAAAACAATTCTAAAATTCATTTGGAACCAGAATAGACCTAGAATAGCAAAGGCAAATCTGGACAATAAAGGCAAGGCAGTGGGCATCACAATCCCTCACTTGAAACTGTACTACAAAGCGACTGTGATGAAAACAACATGGCACTGGGAAAAAAAAAAAAAAACTGACCCAAGGATCAATGGAACAGATTAGAAGATGCAGAAATAACTCCAGACATATTCATCCATATTATCTTTGACAAAGGTGCCAAACACATTCACTGGAAGAAAGATAGCCTCTTTATAAATGGTGCTGGAAAAACTGGCTTTCCACATTCTGAAAATTAAAACTAGCCCCATGAGCCGGTGAGATGGCTCAGTGGCATAAGCGCCTGCCTGGCAAGCGCGAGGGCCCGAGTTCGACTCCCAGAACCCACATACGAAAAAAGGGCCAGTGATATCACTCAGCGGCATGGGCACCTGCTGGCGCACGAGGTCCTGAGGTCGACCCCCGGTACCCACAAAAAAAAAAACTAGCCCCATATCTTTCACTATGCACTAAATTAAAATCAAAATGAATCAAAGATCTAAATATTAAAACAGAAGCACTAAATCTGCTGGAAGATAGAATAGGTAGAACTCTTGTAGACATTGGTGTAGGTAAAGACTTTAGGAACAAAAACCTGATCACACAGGAACTATACCAAAGAATCAACAACTGGGATCCCATCTTATTAAAAAAAACTTTCACACAGCAAGGGAAATCATCAACAGAGTGAAGAGACAACCCACAGTGTGGAGAAAAAATTTTTCCAGCTGTCCCTCACACAAAGGATTAATATCCAGCATATATAAAGAATTTTTAAAAATCAGACACCACAAATTAAAAGACCCAATCCAAACATGGGCACCTGAAATAAGTAGACACTTCTCAGATGAAGAAATACAAACAGCAAATAAATATATGAAAAGTATTCAATATCACTGGTCATTCAAGAGATGCAAATTAAAACAACACTGAGATTCCATCTAACTCCAGAAAGGATGGCTATTATCAAGAAATCAACCAATAACAAATGCTGGTGGGGATGTGGAGAAAAAGAAACCCTTCTCCACTATGGTAGAGAGTGTATAGTGGTGCAACCACCATGGAAACCAGTGTGGAAATTCCTCAAAAAACTAGGATTGGTAGTCTCATTTGACCCAGCTATTTTCCTTCTGGGTATCTTCCTGGAAGAATTGAAAACATCACACCACAGTGATGTGGACCCATGTTTATAGCAGCACAATTTGTAATAGCAAAATTTTGGGAAAAAAACAAATGCCCATAAACTGAGGAATTGATAAAGAAGATGTGATATATTTTATACAATGGAGTACTACTCAGCCATAAAGAAAGATAAACTCGAGACATTTCTAGGTAGATGGATGAATCTTATGACCATACTCTTAAGTGAAACAAACTGAATAAGCATGTGTAAATGTCACATTTTCTCCCTGGTGTGAGAAAATGAAAGAGCAAATAAAGACCAAAATGTACAATAGATGTTGTCAACAGGAACAAATTCTTCAAAAGGAAAAAAGCAACTAAGTAGGGGAGATGGGGAAAGGAAGGAAAGGAAAAGGAAAAAAATGACAACAGAAGCATTAAATGGAAACAAAGCTTTATAAATAAGGAAGGGAAGAACATTGGAGGGAGGGGAGTGGACTGGGAAAAAAAGATGAATCAAGATAAATCATATACAGGTAAAAAGAAACCCTTTGAGAATATGATATTATGTATATTTAAACTGTACCAATAAACTTAATAAAAAATAAATAAAATAAGAAAAACAGGCGCCTGGAACAGAGCGTCTGTAGGAGGTGGTTTTGTTTAGTTCGATCTTCTTCACACCTTGTTTGATGTTGCTTCATTCTGAAATACTCTACCTTCCGACACTTGGCAAAATAATTCTACGAAAGTGTTTTGCTCTGCCTGTGTGAAAAAAAGACAGACTGCACTCACAAAAACAAACTTTCATTAATAATGCAGATGCCAGTGTGTGTTTGAAAGGCTCCCGTAAACTCACAGGCAACTTGGCCATCAAGAGATCAAGCCCACGCTGCACCGCTTCACCTCTTACTGCAGAGAGCAGCCACTCGCGGGGCAGAGGAAGTGAACAGGAGACCATCTGGGGATGGACAGCGGGGCCACCACCTGTGTCCCCAACCCACTCCACCCCTGTTCACTGGCACGGGGACGGGGGGGTCCTCTCTCCCACTCACCCTCAGAGCAGAAGAGGACACCTCACCACCAGACAAGACCCGGCCTCTCATCCTCGCCACAGGTGGGCTCAGACCTGGCGAGGAGGCAGCTGTGAGTACGGAGAGGACGCTGCACCCCACGGATGGGCCAAGAGTCTGTGCTCACGCTGCTGCTTTAAACCAAAGATGAAATCTAAGCCCTAGTGGCTGCTCAGAGTCAAGTTCAAGGGTGCCGGCTCCCACAAAGCTTTCCCCACCAGGCACTTTCTGTGCCTCTCTGATGGACCAGGTGGATTTCAGAGCAGAATTGGCCTCCTTCATTAAAGGGCAAGCTTCTTGATGGTGGGAAATCCATTTTGGCTTGCTCTGCACCCCAGTCTAAAATGGCAATCAGATCTGATATAGGACTGTGGTATGAATTAAATAAAGATTTATGGAAACTCAGTGTTCAATAAATGCCATGTGATATTCTTTTTAAGTTACTGATGAATTAATATTAAATATACTGTCTTTTTTCCACTAATGACTGAACGTTAAAATTTGTCTTTAGCTCCATATGTTTTCCAGGAGTCCTACACACGCTGACCTCTTCTCATTTGATTCTGGCTCAGTTTATCTGATGTCCCTGGTTTCTTTGCTCATCCCACAGTTCTAGGGACCTGGCCCTCACCATTCCCCAGCCCGGAAGCTGCACCTGACCCTGCGAGGATGCAGAATGGGGTCTGGCAAACGTGGAGTCCTAGTGCTTGACACAGGCTGCTGCTGCTCAAACCAGGGACCACAGGCCGGTGCTGGAACCCTCCCTTCCTTTCTGGCTTTCTTATTCATGAAACACAAATGCAGAAAATGAGAGCCAAGGATCCAGCAACTTCTCACTGACTCAATGGCTGTGGACATTCTGGGCTCTTGCCAAACTTGAATAATGCCTTGCGTGTGGTGTGCACTTCATACTGGCCCTATTCTAAAGGACTACACTGGAACATATGACATGGTAAGCTTGGTCTGTCCACTATAACCCTATAAATACCTATAAAACTTGAGACAATGCAAGGATTCTTTATGACGTTACTCATAGGGTGAGTCCCATTAACAACATTTGAAACATGGGACTGAAGTTTGTATTTCATCATGGGGTAAGAAGCCAGTTTGGTCTCAAGTTTTCAGACAAGACTAGAACAAGACCCGCATGTGTGATATCTTCCATGACTTAATGATCATAATAATTCCATTCAAAGAAGGTAGACAAGATCAAACAAAAAACAAGGGTAAGAGGCTTAGAAAAGAGTATTTACAGACATTGATGGCATATATCTTCATTTAATAGCTAGCAAGGAAATTACTGAGGATTTTTGTATTACATATCTAAAGCAATTCTTGTCAAGAACATTATAAAATAAATAATTATTCTAAAATTGAAAATTAATCTTTGTAGAATAATTTTTGGTACATGGAAAAAAATTATTCTATAACTTTGGAGGTTAAATGGCTGACTAGTGATGGATCAAAGATGTATTCTGAAAATACATCACTTGTCTTACTTTGGATAGAATTTTAAAGTAAATATCCTCTGTTTCTGAAATTATTCTAAAAAGTCTTCTATACCTGTCAACATGCTTCTGAGACACTGATTTCTCTACTGTGAGTATCATTAGAACAAAAGACAGAAACAAAAATGTAAAACTACATTACCTTCTGCAAGCAGCATTGCTGTTACATTTGAACGGGCCAAAAATAGTCCAGATTTTTGTGCATGACAAGGAAAGGATCGCCAAGCATACATGGTGTGCGGTAAATAGCTCTGGTTATGGAACATCACGGGACACTAGCAGCAGGGCAGAGAGAAGGGAAAGGAAAAAGAAAGCTCGGCACCTCAGGCTTCCAGTATTCAAAGGGTCGGACCCCTCTGACTCTGGGTGTCTCCGGTATCCATATCTGTGGCCCCCAGCATTACGACCTCCTAAGCTTTTGATGTTTCCTTCTGCACCTCTTCTAGGACAGCGGAAGCGCGGGTAACCACTAGGTGGTGCGGTGTTTACAGCTGCATGGAGGGAAGCGAGGGTCTCACTCAGCTCCTTTGTTTCTAACTACTATCGCCACCAATCTAATTTAGGTTAAACAAATATATAAATTCAAAGTAAGCTATCTCAAATAACAACTTTAGAAACAAACACAATGTTCACCCCAAGGGTGTACACTTTTAGTGTCACAAATTATTATTTTTTGTAACTTTTTGCTTACAATTATGAAAAGGCAAAAACTATACATTGGTGATTATATTAGTCGCCTACCTACATTTCCTGACTCATAATTCTTCTCGATTCCCCGGTTATGTCTGGTTAGATTGCACTTATTCAAATACAATTATAGCCTACTGACTAAGTGTGGGGCACTGGCCGGAGGAATGCATGAGTCGGATGTCCAGAGGGAAGCGACTTTAGGAGCCACCGGCCAAACCCTACTGGAATCCACGTTAGAGATTAAACTGTAGCCCACAGGCCCACAGGTCCAAGCGGGGTCAGCACACTGGAAAGGAATGGATGCCCTGGCCCTCTTCGTCCCCAGACTCCGATTTATTACTCAGACTGGCCCTAAGGTCAGGTATGTAACAGAACGCACTGACCTGTCCTCCCCGTCCCTCCTCTGTCCTCTACATGAATTCCTGCACCGACCTCCTTCCTTGGTCCTTCATCCTTGCTTCCTGGTTCTATCAATAAAAAGCCACTGAAGCTTCAGTTCACAGCTGTCTTCGTAAGACTCTCAAGCTGCGGGGTCTTGGTTAAGAGCAGTCCCCCAGGGCCTTCTGGAGATCGGATTGGACATTGACTCCAGTCATCTTTCGTCCTTCACGCCAAGCCATGGTCCTGAACTGCGACAAGCGGTGCCCCATGTGAGGAATAAGTTGGTGCAGCTCAACACAGAGGACCAACCTTCCAAAGCCTGGGAGAAGGAACGACAGCATCCAACCTTGCATCCTGGTAAGGGACAGAGGTGATCGCAGAATAGCAGGAAAGCCTTTGCAAGGCTGCAGATTAGGTTTCTCAGCCCAGAGCTTCTAACTCTCGAATTACTGGAGAGGGGTTAAGTTCATTTGTTCTTTTTGTTCTTTTACTTTCATCATATGGTGTGGATCAAACTTCATCCAAAGAGGAAAAACAATTTAAGCAACATTTACAATGTTTATTAAAGAGATCTGGATGTAAAGTTCCTGAACCTCAACTTATTAAATGATTGATGGTTACTGCACAACAGCATCCATGGTTTCCACTGGAGGTGGTGGGCTGGGGACATGTGGGCTAAAAGTTGATACAGTCATTGTGTCATGTAAAAGCTGTGCACTTTGCCATCTGGCATCTCTGCAGGGTCCCTATTCAATCCACTCAATCAAAGGAAGTCTCCATGAAAAGCCTTCTTCATCCTCCTCAGCTCCCTCTGAAACCCCCCTTCCACCTCCAACTCCCTAGGAGACCAAGAGAGGTGGCCAGAGAGGAGGGGGCACATAATTATAATACCATATACCAACTGGACTTGTTTTGCAAAAAAAAAAAAAAAAAATAGAAAAAATAAGAAAAGAAAAGAAAAAATAGGAAAAGAAACTAAACTAAGGAAATAAAAAGGAAAAGAAAAATAGGAAGACTAAATAATATTAGGGAAAAATAAGGACTGAGAAAATGGGCAAATAAAATTAGAAAAATAGGAAAAGAAAAATTGACAAAAAAAAAAAAGAGAAAGCTGAAGACAACAAAAGTCAAGCCAGAAAGCTATGCTTAACTGGGAAAAATTTATCAGGGGAAAGGAACCCCTATCGCTAATAAGTCTCAAGCACACACATATGTGAATCCAAAGCTATAAAGCTTAAAGGAGCATCTCCAATCTGCCCTGTGACCGCTCTCTCTCCGTCTGTCTCTCTGTCTCTGTCTCTGTGTCTCTGTCTCTCGCTCCCTCTCTCTCTCTCTCTTTCTTGCTCACAAAGTTAAAAAGTCCTTCAGGTTCTTTGATTACTGGTTTAATTTTCTGCCTGCGATGTGACTGCAATCAATGGCGGCTTTTGTCTCCCGAGGCGCGCTGTGCTAAGCACCAGAGACCCACCCTGGGAAGCCTTCGGTCTTGGTTGTCTTTCTGCCCTTGGGATGGCTGCGATTTGGTGCTCCAGGGCAGTGCTCTTCTCTCTGGCTGCTGCATTCTGGGACTGGATTTCCAGGATGGTGGGTTCCCCGCTCCCTGCGACCCTTCCACAGTGAAGCCGACCTTCACTTATCTCTGGGACATACTCTTAAATCTCATCTAGATTTCACCCTCAGACCCTCGAAGAGTAAATGTAAATGTTTTAGTCCAAATCTATCAGCCTTTCTACCCTTAGGCAGAACTGGAAATTAAATCTCCTTTCACTTCCCGCTCCCTGCTAGAAGGCTGTTCCGCAGGGCAAACTGACTGGTTTTTACAGCACAGATATGTTCATCGATAAAACTAAAAATATTCCTAGGAATACTTATGATTCATTAACACTTTTAAACAGAAACAGGCCTATTCCTATAAGATAAATCACCAGCCTAAATCCCTTCTTAATAATAGTCTTTGCTTTCATTGGTGTGAAAAGGTTTTTCCTTCTGACTCTTACTGCAAGACCCTGTGCTCACAGATGATCTATTGATGAAGTCTAAAGTTCTGACTAGTCTTCTCTAGTTATGAACCAAAAAACGGTAAGAGGGTTATTGTAATTATACTTGGCCAATGTATGTGAGAGTGCACTCTGGTTGAAAAACAACTATTTTTGTGTTTGTATGTTTTTCTGTTTGTTTAATGTGTATTAATAACTGGTTAAGGCACCTGCAGCTGTTCTCTTTTAAAAAAAAATATTTTTTGAGCTCAATAATTTTTTTTTTGGTTCTTTTAGAGATTTCCATGGAAAGACCATTTCTATAGGTTTTCAAAGTAGCCAAATTTATTTTAAAAATTACCAAATAAAGACTGACAGGTTTGAAGCCTACATAACTATAAAACCCTTAAAGTCTGATAACACATAGGTTACCTATGATTTAGGATAATCTTGTTTCTCCATTCTTTTTTTTTTTTTGTGTGTGTGGGTACCGGGGGGTCGACCTCAGGACCTCACGCGCCAGCAGGCACCCGTGCCGCTGAGCGATATCACCGGCCCCTTTTTCGTATGTGGGTTCCGGGAGTCGAACTCGGGCCCTCGCGCTTGCAAGGCAGGCGCTTATGCCGCTGAGCCATCTCACCGGCCCCGATTTAGGATAATCTGTATATGTTTCTTACGTTAACCTTCGGGTATATTATATTATCCTCCAACAGTTCTACTTAAACTGGCTTACAGATAAACACTCAAGACATTAGCACAAATGCTTGTGGTTCATGTAGCTTAACAACAGGGTAATTTATATCAGTTGGTAAGAGTAAAAGTGCCTTTAAACCTGGTAACATATTTCCATCCATGTTCTTAGGTAACCAAGGCAATATTAAATATCAGTTTTATAAATGCAACATCTCTTATTGTCTGTGTACCATAACATACATATATCTTTAAATATGTGTTTTCTGTTATGTTAGTTCATGTAAAGTAATTGTTTTTAGCTATATTGAAAGATTAAATTTTCTGTGTCTAAAACAATATGCTTTCCTAAAAATATTGAGATGCCCTTGGTTAAACTTAGAAAACTAAATTTAAAAGCAAAGTTTCTATTTTTTTTTTTTTTTTTTTTTTTTGGTGGGTACCGGGGGGTCGACCTCAGGACCTCGCGCACCAACAGGCACCCGTGCCGCTGAGCGATATCACCGGCCCCTTTTTCGTATGTGGGTTCCAGGAGTCGAACTCGGGCCCTCGCGCTTGCCAGGCAGGCGCTTATGCTGCTGAGCCATCTCACCAGCCCCAAAGTTTCTATATTTTACTAAAATAAGTTTCTTTTGTTTACATCATTAGGCTTTGGCTTACTAAAAAGTGAGCTTTAAGAGATAAAGAGTATTTGAAAGTTAAACTATAAATCATGTTCAATACTCAGTTCACGGTTGGTTAAATACACAACTACTGTCTTAGTTCTATATAGTATGTATATAGTATGTACTTAGTATATATAACATATATTTGGGATATATGTATGTATGCATCTAAAAACAAGCTATGCAATGAATCTAAAGTTAAGTTTATAGAGTTAAGACTGTGACAGCTTAATTACATACAAAGTAACAAATAGGTGCTCTCTTTTACACAATATTTATTTAGAACTTAAATATATATAATGATCAAAAGTTGACATCACTTTAATTTTGGTCCTGATCTTTAAAGTTGACCTACATCTACTGGCTTTGATTAAACATTTTGTTACTGTATAAAGGAGATGCACTTGTATGTTAATAAGTCTATTTGTGGTCATTAACAGTTTCCTATTATCAGAGCTATGAAGATGTCCTTAATTCTTGTCAATACACTTACATCTTAGAAAACCCATTAAAGGAGTCTAAAATTTGTCTTAAGAGAAGAAATTAATAGACATAAAGATGTCCATATCGCTGCAACACCAACTACTGCTAGCCATCCATACATCAGTATCTTACTTTCCACCTAGGAAACAAAAGGTTGTGATGAAGAAAGCAACTGGGACCTATTGAGAGAGTCCCATCCACCTCATGGAAAGGAAAACACTGGCATCCTTTAAAGGGTAATGCTCACTTTTCTACAGAAATTCTAGCCAGCAAAGAGCCCAATTCCTCAATAAAGATGTGACACTCGGGAGTTGCAACATATACCAAAGTGGCATTTGTGAGGCTGTAGTCTTTGGCACATACTAACTACAATCCCGGGAAAGTTCCTTAACCTCTCTGTGACTCACTTTTACAGAGTTAACCAACGAGAGTCTTAGAACCAGGCCTGTCAAATCACACATCCTAACAAATGCCTGCTGTAATAATCTTAACAATAGCAGCAGCATTTATTAAATACCCTTGTTTAGTTGGGGGCTCAATGACTGCTGGTGTCACCTTCATTCGGTCTCTGGAGACCTTTTCAGACCTACAACAGCAACTCCACAAGAAACAGCCATGGGCGAGACCATGAAAGGAAGGGAAGACATCCTCCAGAAACCCTGTGGCCTCTGCTTCCGAGTTCTGAATAAGGAGCCTCCTGATAGCACGAGAGAAGTATTCTCTTTTTCTGTAAAAAGGAAGTAAATACTTCATTTCAAAAATGTATGTTTAGTGGCACTGTCACCAATTCATGTCTAACTCAGATTTACGAGCATATTCCTGCACGAGTGACACAGACGAGATCATGAAAGGGCGCTATATCACCCAGCGGCTGCACCCAGCCACACAGTTAGGAGACCCGGAAGGAGAGAAGACAGAAAGAACAAGATTTACTGTCATGGCCACCAGGAAGAGAGGAGAACGCCAGTCATTAAAGAGCACAGTTCATTTTCAACTCTCTCCCCGTGCTGCTTGGATAACAAGGGTCAACTGATCATGTGATACCCTGTCATACACAGCCCCGATTCTTTGGTCTTTCTAAAGCAATGCTGTTTCTTAAGGGTTTAAGTATGTTCAACCTCTGAACAATATTTTCTTTTAGGTTTTTAAAAATCTGTTTTACTTAGCATAATATTCTTAAGGTCTATCTGTGTTGTAGCATAATATACAGTCATATCTTCATTCTTGACTTGTTTAAAAACTGTCATATTTGTACTCCTCTCATCTTTTTTTATGAAGAGAAAAAAAATTTAAAAATTTCAAAACAGGATTATAAGAGGGTAACAATGGTAAATACATTGCGTATTGTTATCTTTAAATTAATTACTCAGAGGACAAGATACAGGCATTTAATTGTCCAAACAATATTAGCACAAAACTTTCTTTACAATGAATTAAAAGAAATTAGTAGTATAACTATCTTAAACTATCATATGTGTGTGTGTGTGTGTGTGTGTGTGTGTGTGTGTGTGTGTATATATATGTAATTTTTTTTTTTTTGCATTTCCCTTCCTTCTTTTCTCCATTCCCCAATCCCAGGTCCTCTTTCCTTTTGAACACTTTCTTCCCACTTTACAATATCTATTGTACATTTTGGACCTTATTTACTCTTTCAGCTTCTCACACTAGGGATTCAATATGATGTCTGCACATGTGTGTCTGGTTTATTTCACTTGTGAGTGTGATCTCAAGCTGCATCCATTTACCTATAAAAGTCTCAAGTTTATCCTTCTTTATAGCTGAGTAATATCCATTGTATAAAAAGACCACATATTTTTTATCCATTCCTCAGTTGATGGGCATTTGGGTTGTCTCCAAGATTTAGCTATTACAAATTGTGTTGCTATAAACATGGGTGCACAGGGCTGGTGAGATAGCTCAGCAGCATAAGCACCCGCCTGGCAAGCATGAGGTCCTGAGTTCAACTCCTGGAACCCACATAAAGGGAAAAAAAAGGGCCGGTGATATCGCTCAGCGGCACAAGCGCTTGCTGACAAGCACAAGGTCCTGAGGTCGACTCCTGGTACCCACCAAAAAAAAAAAAATGAGTGCACATATATTGCTGTGATATGATGTTTTTAATTCTTCTGGGAAGATACCCAGAAGTGGAATAGCTGGGTTAAATGGAACCTCTAATCCTAGTCTTTTGAGACAGTGATCTCCACAGTGGTTGCACAAGTCTACACTCCCACCAACAGTGGAGAACGGTTCCTTTGTCCCCAAAGCCCTGCCAGCATTTGTTATTGGCTGATTTCTTGATGACAGCCACTCTTTCTGTAGTGAGATGGAATCTCAGTGTTGTTTTAATTTGCATCTCTCGAATGACCAATGATATTGAACATTTTTTCCTGTATTTATTTGCTGTTTGTATTTCTTCATCTGAGAAGTGTGTATTCATCTCAGATGCCCATTTTTGGATTGGGTCTTTAAATTTGGGGGGGTCTGACTTTTTTGAGTTCTTTATATGTTCACAATAGTAATCCTTTGAGGAACAGCTGGAAAATATTTTTTCTCACATTGTGGGCTGTCTCTTCATTCTGTTGGTAGTTTTAATAAGATGATATCTCAGTTGTTGATTCTTTGGGATAGTTCCTGTGTGATCAAAAGTCTTTGCCTACACCAATGTCTTCAAGAATTTTACCTATTCTATCTTCCAGCAAATTTAATGTTTTTGTTTTAATATTTAGATCTTTGATCCATTTCAAATTTAGCTTAGTGCATGGTAAAAGATATTGGTCCAATTTTAATCTTCAGTATGGACAGAGCCAGTTTTTCCAGCACCATTTATTAAAGAGGTTATCTTTCTTCCAGTGAATGTGTTTGGCACCTTTATCAAACATAAGGTGGATGAGTATATCTGGAGTTGTTTCTGCATCTTCAAATCTGTTCCATTGATATTTGGGTCTGTTTTGTTGCCAGTACCATGCTGTTTTTATCACACTAGCTCTGTAGTATAATTTCAAGTCAGGGATTGTGACACCCCCTGCCTTGCCTTTGCTGCCCAGAATTGCCTTTGCTATTCAAGGTCTCTTCTAGTTCCAAATGAATTATAGATTGTTTTCTCTAATTCTGTGAGATATGCTGTCAGAATTTTTATTGGGATTGCATTAAATCTGTATAACAGTTTTGGGAGTATAGCCAATTTCACTATGTTGGTTCTTCCTATCCTTGAGCAAGGGATATCTTTCCACTTTCTGATAATCTCTTAAATCTCCTTTTTCAGAGTACTATAGTTTTCAATGTAGAGATCTTTTACATTCTTTTTTAGATTGATTCCTAGGTATCTCATTTTTTGGATGCTGTTGTGAAAAGTGTTGTTTCCCTAATTTCTCTCTCGGTGAGTTTGTTATTCCTGTGCAGGAAGGCTATTGATTTTTGAGTGTTGACTTTGTATCCAGCTATGCTACTGAATTTGCTTATTAAATCTAGCAGTTTTTTAGTGGAGTTTTTGGGGTCTTCTATGTAGAGTATCTTGTCATCTGCAAATAATGATAATTGAACTTCCTTTCCTATCCTTATTCCTTTTATTTCTCTCTCTTGTCTAATTGCTGTGGCTAAAGCTTCCAGGACTATGTTGAATAAGAGTGGAGACAGTGGACATCCTTATCTTATTCCTGACTTCAGAGTGAAAGCTTTCAGTTTTTGTCCATTTAGTATGATGTTGGTTGTTTGTTACATATGGCTTTTATCAGATTCAGATAAAGACCATCTATTCCGATTTTTTGTAGGGTTTTATCATGAATGGGAGTTGGACTTTGTCAAAAGCTTTTTCTGCATCTATTGAGATGATCATATGATTTTGTCCTTGGTTCTGTTAATATGGTGTATTACATTTATTGATTTGCATATGTTGAACCATCCCTGCATTCCTAGGATGAATCCCATTTGGTCATGGTGTATAACCTTCTTGATGATTTGCTGCATTCTGTTTGCCAGTATCTTACTGATAATTTTTGCATCTACGTTCATTAGGGAGATGGGCCTGTAGTTCTCTTTCTTGATTGGGTCCTTCTCCGATTTGGTATCAGGATAATGCTTGCTTCCAGGAATGAATTTGGGAGTATTGCTTCCCTTTCGATTTCACTAAAGAGTTTGAGAAGTAGTGGTATTAGGTCTTCTCTGAATTTCTTATAGAATTCAGCAGTATATCCATCAGGGCCTGTGCTTTTCTTTGTTGGGAGGTTTTTAATTACATCTTCAATTTCATTGATTGATATTGGTTTATTTAGGATTTTTATATCTTCTTGATTCAGCTTTGGTAATTCATTTGTATCTAGGAATCTGTCCATTTCTTCTGCATTTCCATCTTATTAGAAAACAAGTTCTCAAAGTAGGCGTAGATGATCTTCTGGATTTCTGCAGGGTCCACTGTGATTTCACCCTTTTCTTTCCTAATTGCATGGATTTGAATCTTTTCCTTCCCTTTCTTGATAAGGTTGGATATGGTTTTGTCGATTTTATTTAATCTTTCAAAGAACCAACTTTTCGATTCATTGATTCTTTGTATTGTTGTCTTAGTCTCCAATGCGTTAATTTCTGCTCTTCTGCTCTGATATTTATAGTTTCCCCCTCGTATGAGGCTTTGGCTTAGCCTGCTCTTCTTTTTCTAAAGTTTGAGGTTCACCATTGGGCTATTTGTGCTTGCTCTGCTTTCCTGATATGGGTATTCCCTGCTATAAATTCCCCTCTTAGGACTGCTTTGTGTCCCATAAGTTCTGGCGTGTTGTATTGTCATTATCATTTAATTGTAGAAACTGTCTAATTTCTTCTTTAATTTTATCTGTGACCCATTGGTTCTTCAGGAGGGTGCTATTTAATTTCCATGTTTAGGAAGTTCTTGTGGTTTCTTTTGCCATTGATTTCCAATCTCATTGCACTACAGTCAGATAATGTGCATGGGATAATTTCAGTTCCTTTGCATTTACTTAAGCATGTTCTAAGAGCTAGTATGTGGTCTCTTTTGCAGAACATCCCATGTGCAGCTGAGAAGAATGTGTATTCTGATGTTGAGGGGTGGAACACTCTGTAGACATCTACTAAGTCCATTTGTTCAAAAGTTTGGTTCAGTTCTAATATTTCATTGTTGATTTTTTGCCTAGTTGATCTGTCTTTTTGTGACAGTGGAGTATTAAGATTCCCCAATACAGGGCCGGTGAGATGGCTCAGCGGCTTAAGCGCCTGCCCGGCAAGCGCGAGGGCCCGAGTTCGACTCCCAAAACCCACATACGAAAAAGGGGCCGGTGATATCGCTCAGCGGCACAGGTGCCTGCTGGCGCGCGAGGTCCTGAGGTCGACCCCCCAGTACCCACAAAAAAAAAAAAAAAAGATTCCCCAATACAATTGTATTCTGCCTGATTTTTCATGTCTGTTAATATTTGTTTTGTATAGTTGGGTGCACTGGTATTTGCTGCATATATATTTATGATTATTATCTTTTCCTTTTGGATTGTTCCCTTTACAAGGATCTAGTGACCTTCTTTATCTCTCTTAATCAGTCTTGGCTTGAAATTAACTTTGTCTGCAAATAGAATAGCTATCTCTGTTTTTTTCTGGGTTCCTGTCGCATGGAATATTGCTTTCTGTCCTTTGACTTTCGATCTATGAATTTCTTTTTGAATTAAATGTGTTACTTGTATGCAGCACATTGTTGGATCTTGCTTCTTGATCCATTCTGCCAGTCTGTATCTTTTGATTGGTGAATTGAGACCATTAACATTGATGGTTATAACTGATACGCATTGACTTGTCATGTTAACTTCTTGCTGGCTCCCTCCGTTTTTCCCTCTGTTTGTTTGCCTTGCCTGGTGGATTCCTTCTGTTGGGGTTCATGGAGTTGTAGTCCTGTTATCTCTTTCTAGAATGTCTTTCAGTACACTGTCGAGTGCTAGTTTGGTGTTTATGAATTTTGTCAGGTGTTCTTTGTCATGGAAGTACCTTATTTCTCCATCAGCTTTGAAAGATAGTTTTGCAGGGTACATCAACCTGGATCGAAGGTTGTTTTCCTTTAGAAGTTTAAATACTTCATTCCAAGCTCTCCTTAACTTGAGGGTTTGTGCTGAGAAGTCAGCTGTGATTCTGATGGGCTTTCCTTTATAGGTGATTTCTTTCTTTTGCATAACAGCTTTTAAGATTCTATTCTTGTGTTGAATTTCTGGAATCTTGATTATGATATGCCTGGCTGTAGATTTTTTTCTGCCATGAAGTCTGTGAACCTTTTTTTATATCATGTGTGCTATCTCCTGCTTTTTCACTGATTCCAATCAATCTTAAGTTATTCTTCTTTGCCTCATCTAGCAGCTGCTGGATTGATTTCTCATGGTCCCTTGCTACTTTTAAGAAATCTTTCTTTTCATGATCGCTAACCGCAAGCCTGTCTTCTATAACTGAAATCCTGTCCTCACATTGGCTTAATCTGCTGTGGATACTTTCAATGGAATTTTTATTCTCCTGTATATCTGATTGAATCTGCCTTATGGATTCCATTTCTTTCCTCTACTGAGCATTCATGGTTTCCATAGATTTCTTAAGCTCCTCTACTTTTTTGTCTGTATCTGCTCTAGAATCACTAAGCATGATTTTCACTATGGACACCATCTCTGCTATTATCTGAGAAATTATTTCTGATATTATCTTTTCCAGAGCTTCATTCAATTGCTTTGTTGTTACCACTTCAGAGAGGCTAAGTGGGTGGCTTTCAGATTGTCCCACCTCATTGCCCCATGGGTTTGCCTTTGGTGAACTGGACATCTGGGGTTGCATCTTGTTTGTCATTTTCTCTTTTTTTAGTTTAATTCCTGGGGTGATGCTTGTAAACTGCCTATGGTGGGTTGCTTTATTCCTAATATTTAGAACCCTTAGGAAATGACTTCTCCAAGATATCTTCCAGGTGTAACTGGTTTTTGGGTTTTGAGTCTGTTCAAAGATCTTATGTCTTAAATTTGTTGGGGATGAGAAGTTGCTGCCTGTTTGGCCCAGCCCCTGGTTTTTGGCACTGTGCCACAGTATTTTCTATGACCCTTAGTCAATCTCAGTCTTGGAATACCAAGAATAGCTGTTTAGAACAGTTATGTCACTGTTGGCTAAAGTGATACCATCAGCAATAACAGTAGCATCAATCAGCCTAGCTAATGACAAACTGAGGTAACCATTAATTTCCTACCTTTAACCATATGAACTATTTGGTGGTTATATAACAAAATCTAAAATAGACCAGAAAATTATATGCAGTATATAAGTATATAATTATATGCAGTATATAATTATAAGCAGTATATGTCAATTTTACCCTCAGGGGTTAAAATTTAAAAGGGGTTAGGGAAAAAATAGAGAGGTAGAAGAAGAGGAAGAGATTAGAAGTAAGGCTGGAGGACAAAGGGGGATTACGCTAACTTTGGGAAACTGGTGCATAAGACTGGAGGGAAAGAGAGAAGGAAGGGATAAAAAAGAAGAACAGAGCAGAACAACAACCACAAAGAGGCTACAAACCACATTCACACGCCTATAAAAACAAGATCAAACAATGAAGGAGAAAAAACAAAAATAAAAAACAAAACCACCACCAAACAAAAGAAACAAGAGAGAGAGAGAAAAAAGTCCACTTCCAGTATTGTCTCTGCCATCACTGGTAGACATCATGTGGGACAGAGTCCTGATCCTTGTTGATTTATCCCAGCAAGCCAGCAGTAGCTTTTTGGTAGGGTAGCAGATAATTTCAGTGAGCCTGCACCTTCTGGCCAAGACCAGACTCATTTGGCCTGCAGCCATCAGAGCAGCTTCCATGGGCTTGAGCCCAGCTGGGAGCTGCTAGGCGGAGCCAGCAGCCACTCTGAGTTCTGAGCTCAGTCAGCCCCTCTCCAAGATGGCTCCTGGCCAATCACTCTCTCACATGGGATGACTGAGCCCTCAGCGCTCACCACCAGCCAGTGCAGTCCTTCTCATCCACTGCTCCCCTCCACTGCCGCATCTCTCTGTGGAGGTCTCTGGGGTTGCCAGCAGTCACCTGTGTCCACAGGTTTGAATCACTCCTCTCATGCAGTGAGTCCTGTCTCATGAAGAAGGCACTGCCAGCTACCTCCTTCTTCTTTGTTGAAGTTTCTCTCTTCCCTCTCTCCGTGGACTTCGATTTGCACTTCAGATGCTTCCTGGGTCCAGGGGACCCAATTCCCTCCTCCTTGTCTTCCTCGAGTTGCTATATTCCAGCATCTGGATTGCAGCTCTCAGAAAGGCTCTTCCTCTGCTGCTCACCACTCTGCCATCTTGGTGCCTGGATTCCTCTGAGCAATATTAGTGCCAAAAATCCTCAGTTTCTAAATCTTTTATTTAAAAAAAGACATAAAAATATTGGCCTACAAGGGACGAAAATTTTTAATAAAACACAGAAAGAAAACATGGAAAAGCAATCTGCACACCTTCAACATTTGTGAGATCCTGTGAACTACACAGGGAGTTGAGGTGAGCGTAGCTGGAGGGTACTCACCGTACACATAAAAGAGAGCTGAATATAAATAACTGGAATGCAGCAAGACACTTTCAAAAAACATAGCAGCATGCCATGATTAAGAATTATAATAAACACTTTTATTGACACAAAAAGGTGTTGATAAGACAGCAAGCTAAAAAAGCAGTTTACAAAATATATACACATTATGATACTAAATTTCTGATTTTACAAAATCATGTGTGTCTATGTCAAATACACATTAATGTGTGAAAGTTTACACATCTGAATGAAATATCATTAATTATGTCTGGGTGTTGGGATTATGTGTGCTTTATCCCTCTTCTTTTCTAAAAAATTACATGCATTTTCCAATTTTGTTTACCAAATTTAAAAGACATTGGGCTGGTGAGATGGCTCAGCGGCATAAGCGCCTGCCTTGCAAGCGCGAGGGCCCGAGTTCGACTCCCAGATCCCATGTACGAAAAAGGGGCCGGTGATATCGCTCAGCGGCACGGGTGCCTGCTGGCGCGCGAGGTCCTGAGGTCGACCCCCCGGTACCCACAAAAAAATAATAAAATAAAAAATAAAAATAAAAATAAAAGACATGAACATACAATCTGAAAGGCACTGATGAGTCTCAGAAAGCAGGGAGGAACTGGAGAAATAAAAACTAAGGTGTGCGTCGGTGTCAGAACAGGCTTTGGGTACAAACAAGAAGGAAGTACACAAGGACAGCATATCCCTAAATTCCCAAATGGGCCTGTGTGTTCACTTGGGTGCATGAGACGGAGCAATATAAGGACTTGGAAATTATATGAAGATGGGGGAGAGGCTGGCTTGAAGGAAGAAAATAAAAAGGACTTATAAAATCCAGGAAAGCATCTGCCTCTGGAACAGAGCTTGCAGCTGAGAAGACGACACGGAGGTGCCCGGCAAACAGAGTAAGTCCATTAGAGAGCTCTGCCCTCTGCACCAGCTCGGTGCACAGAGGGGCTCATCTCTCTGGGTGGCTTCTCAGCAGCACCCCATCCTGCTCTGGAGGGGTGAAGCTGATTCTTGTCTCTCTATTGGACCAGTAGGAAAATGAGGAGAATGAAACCGTGAGAGGAATGAAATGTGGAAGAAATTATACAGGAAATGACTGGAAAAGTGGGTTGCTACAAAGCAGATAAAAGATACATCAAGAAAAAAAAATCAAAAGCTAATACTAATAAATCCAGAGGATAGAGGAAGTTAGGCATATAGGGAAAGGGTCCTAAATAATTAACCACAAATAAACTAAAATACTGGGGCCTAAGTGAGTTAGTATACCAGAGGATCAAAATAACTAACATAAACAGATGGATTATCAGGGCCTATTAAAGTAAGGGACAAAAACCAGGTCCCTAGACAAATGGGAGAAGCCCTGAAGGAAATGAAGTTGAAATGAAATGAAGCAGCTTGCTTTCTCATCAAAGGCGTACCTGCAGCCAGGAGCATCCCTGCATTGTGTCACATCCACCCCGACCAAAAACTGCATACAAAGCCAATGGGGCCCAGTGAGATAGCTCAGCAGCACAAGCGCCTGCCTGGCAAGCGCAAGGTCCTGAGTTCGACACCCGGAACCCACATAAAGGAAGAAAAGGGCTGGTGATATCGCTCAGCGGCACAAGCGCAAGGTCCTGAGGTCAACTCCTGGTACCCACATTAAAAAAAAAAAAAAAAGCCAATGGATTTAAACATCTACGGTGTCCACCTTACAAACCCCTCCCTGACAAGCAGGGAGCTTTTCCTTTTATTCTTTCTATTAAACATGCACTCGGTCATTCCCCACTGCTTGCTGTGTGCTGTTCTGTTGGCTTCAGTCTTCCTTGCTGCAAAACAAGAACCGGAGATCTAGAGGGAGCTGGTTCTATCTTTGGCGCCCAACGTGGGGCACTCAGCTTCTCTACGGAGAGGTAAGTGTGGTGCGATGGCTGAACCTACATGCACACAGCCTTTGTCTGTCCCTATGGAACGCTAAGAAAGAGTGCTTTACTCTGTGAGCTAGGGAAATGCTCTTAGAGCAGCTGCCACTCCTAAGACAGAGGACAGGCTCCCCAGCACCTCCTGGTTAGTGCCCCACTGAAGCCGGGGGGAATCTAGGCCAGACAGGCAGCTGTAGTCCTTTCCGGACACAGATCTCTGGTTGCGTGGAACCAGTGAAAGCTGAGAGGGCACCTGAGGGGTCATGCTGGGGTGACCCCAGTGGGCACCCAAAGTCTCCTCAGGGGAAGCTGGGTCCTGACAGCCCGACTGGGTAACTAGCAGAGCAATCTCTACTTATCCGTCGTCCCCACCTGCACGGCTCCGTGAGGTGAGAGGGAAAACTCTCAGGAGTCTCCTGGTTTCCTCTGCCCCAGAGTGACCTCAGACACAGCCAGAGCCTGCTCCTTGGCCTCAAGAGCTGAGCTACAGCTTTGGAACCTTCTCTCTCTGCTAGCATAACAGACCCCTCTTCAGATATGTCTTGATGAGTTCACTGGCTGGGAACAGGTGGACAAAGTAGCCCCAGTTCCCTGAGAAAGGTTTGCTAGCACAAAGATGGCAGTTAAGAGCCAGCCGCCCCACGTCCCTTATTCATTCCAGCTGAGAGCTTCTGAACTCCTTGGCTCACTGCAGCCGCACCACATTCTCTAAAGACAATCTGAGAGGCAGCACTGCCCCTCCCCTCAGGAGACCCAGCTAAGGCAGCTTGCAGAGAGTATTTGCCTTCAAGCAGTTATCAGAGGGCAGATTCATATTTGAGCATTGCATAGCTGAGGGTTTTAAGAAAAAGCCTTTAGCTAATTATGAGCCAAGAGGTTACAGGATCAAGAAAAAGGCTCACAGATGCTGCCGGCCCCTTCCTAGAGGCCCTGCAGTCCACCCCTGCTGGAGGACGTAAGCGTCAAACTTCAGGGATGCCGTAAGCTCAGCAATGAATCTCGCCTTAATCAACTCCCCCTGAATTTGACTTGGTTCTCGTCCAATGGAGTTTGCGACCACAGCCTTGGAAAAAACTGAGCTCATGAACCAGGTACCACTGCGTGACAGCTACAGCGCAACCTGGCCAATATTCCCAAGAGGGCACTCTAACCAAAAAATAATTGTTTGTGTTTTTGTTCCTTTTTTAAACTGACATAAACCTGACATAAACATACATAAACCTGCTTTGTTAAAACTTTTTGAACTCATATCAATCTTTGTTGCCCCAAAACACAACCCAAGAGCTGGAAGGAACTGGCTACACTAAAACAGAGTAGGTTCACCTGACTGCTAGCAAGGAGGAGTGTTTGAAGATAACGTGGCTACCACAGGACAGCCCTCACCACAGGGGTACTGTAGCATTCGGTTTTCTAAATACATTTTAATTAACCTGCTTCTTTCTAACAAAAAGGGGGGATCGCTTTCTATCTGTGGAAGTTTAAATGCCTGCCTACTTTTGGGAGGACTGGGTGGTGATTCTTTCAAAGCCATTCAGTAAGATGTCTGACTGTATGTTATATTCAAAAAGATGGGACCGGTGAGATGGCTCAGCGGCATAAGTGCCTGCCTGGCAAGCGCGAGGGCCCGAGTTCGACTCCCGGATCCCACATACGAAAAAAGGGCTGGTGATATCGCTCAGCGGCATGGGCGCCTGCTGGCGCGCGAGGTCCTGAGGTCGACCCCGGTACCCACAAAAAAAAAAAAAAAAGATGGTGCACATCTTCATTCTGTTCAAAGTCGACATGGAAGGGAAGAAGAAAGACACTGGGAAAAAAGTAATCTCTTGCTATTTTTATTTGAAATTATCTAATCAAAGAGGAAATTGTCAAGTTTTTCTCTTTTTGTTATGGCCCTGCACTTTTGATCTAACAGACCTTCTATGTGCTTTATGCTTTAAAAAGTTGCAATTGTTCTCATTTTTAGAGGAAAGACAACTGATGGTAAATATCTCACCACCTGTCAAGAGAAAAATCATAGGTGGAATCTATAAAAACAGGCTACCTGTGATCTATTATTTACAGGATTATCCTCATTTCAGTCACATAATCAGTTATTCCCCCAAGCATTTTAGCTGTTTCCATGTGAAGTCATTTTGGTGTAAACTAAAGGGATCAGAACTGGCCCAACTCTTTAGTTGTTTTTCTTCATTTACAACTTGATTTAGCAAAACTACATTCTAAAACTATCCATAATCTGTACAGAGTTAGCTATTAATGATCTGGATTTTATATGACATTTAAAGATATTAGTCCAAAAACTAAATACCCAATATGAAATAAGAAAATATTAAAAAATAAATTAGAAGTCATATACTTTTCTTATCAAATTTTTCAAATAGACAAAAAAGATTACAATGGTCAACACCAAAGGAGAAGGTAATAAGATCACACCCACAGAGCATAAATGTTTAATTTTGTACTTTTTTCAAATTCAAGAAAATTCTTGATCTGATCGATTATAATACCACTAGCTCCATCTCCTATCTCCTTCTCTTGGCATTAATGTTTGAAGTTAAATCCTTTATATAAACTTTTCATACGCACATATTCTCCATTCTCTCTTTAAAGATAGACAATTTGGGATTCTAACAGTAAAATTATAGCTACTTTTTCTAAGCTCTTGCCTGGTGCCAGGTACTGTTCCAACATTACGTAAATTATGCCCACTGGGTCTTTACACAACCCTCTTTAAAAGACATCATTTGTCACATTACAGCTGAGACGCTACAACTAAGAGAGACTTAGTTAGGAAAGTTGTTGAAGGCAAAGTTAGTGACAGGCAGACTGGGGATTGGAAAGGGCAACTGGAGCAACAGGAAGCCATGGAAGTGGACTCACACTTCACCTCATGTCCTCAGATGTTGCCTGAGGGAGTCAAGACTACAGTGTGGAACTGGTTTTTCCATGGCATGTTCTTCCTTGTTTAAAGTAACCATTTGTGGATAAATATTTGTTTCTGTTTTGTAGTCAGGTATATTAGAAACAGGTAATCTCTCTTTCCACCAGTGGTCAGCATTTGTTCAACTGCATCGCACATCTGAGCAGGTTAGACTAAGAACTGAGTATAGGATTCGGGCCTGAATCTCAGTGAAAATGGAAACAGTTTTAGAACCTACAAGAAGGTTATCTTGCACACACAACACAGCAACAGTAATGAAGTCAACCTGTTGGGCTGAAAGTGGCACTACTTAAGAGCTTTAGACAGAATAACTGCTTTGTGCTCAAAGTGACCCTATAAAGAAGGGACTCATTAATCCCATTTTATAAACAAAAACAACACCAAGGGCAAAAAACAGTTAACAGACTTGCCCAAATTACATAGATCGAATCACTACCAGGATTTCAACCTAAATTCATGCTCCTAACTGAACAGGACATGGTTCTGGCCCTATGGCGGCGAGCCGGGCCTTTAATGAATGTCAGTTCCCAGGATGACTCACCCGAGGGTGGCTGAGGAGAGCATTGCCGATGTGATTACTGAACTGTCAGCCTGGGTCAGAGAGCCCTGTCCACAGCGTGAGAGGACAGCAGGTTTGTGAGTGCAGCGCAGGACCAGGTCAATGCCCTGTCACCAGGGCTGGCCTGGAAGACGAGCTCTGCGAGGTCCACAGGGAACTTGCACAGCTGGAGTGAGGGGCTCTGGGCAAGTCCACTCGCCAGTCCTCCCTCACCTGCCACGCCTTTTCTGTGTAACCCTGATCCAACCATCTCCCTTGCCTCAGCTTCAGTCTCTGCTCCGCAACTGAAGGGGAATGAGACAGGACAGGTGGGACAGTTCTTTCCTAATCAAAAGCACAGGATTCTAACGGCACGTGGTCAGAATATGTGTCCCTGCGGAGATGCCAGGGGTGCAGTGCCACAGGCTATTCACGTAATTCATACTTCACACTAAGGATGAAGACACTCCGACTCCCACGTCTTGACATTCGCAAGTACGAGCAAATGGCATGCAAAGAAAGTCCCAGACAAGGGTCTAAGCACACCGAAGACAGATTTTTGGGTGCCTCATCATTTTCCCAAGGAACCACAGTGATTGCTACTCATGTCTACTGGTGTTGGTTTATTTCCAATGAAAGACAAAAGCATGAGAAATCTTAAGAGTCAATTCCAAAAGAAAAGGCAATCTACGTGAGTGGCCATATGAAAGTTATCTGCCTTCCAATTACTGACAATGAATTATAACCTTAGGCTGCCCTGCTTGCTGTCAAATTGTATAATGAGCCCCTGTGCAGTTTTCTATCTGTGACTCTGACAGACACCACAAACACTGTGGCTTAAGAACAACGTAGCACTGCACGTACCTGGCAAATCTGCGAGTCACTGGGCTAACCCTGAAGAATGGGCAGAGATACCTTGCTTTCTGCGGCTCGGGGAAATTATCAGTTTCCTTGCTTCCTCCAGCTTCTGGAGGGTTCCCTTAATCCTGGGTGCACAGCCCCTCCCTCCCTTTCAGACTCAAGTGGGCAGCCTCTCTCTGGTCCTCCTCGGATCAGAACTTCTCGTTCTCTCATGTTCTGCTGCTTCCCTCCTCCACTTTTAAGGGCCCCTGTGATTGCACAGGGCCAAACCAATAACCCAGTACCTAGATCAGCTTACTGGCAGCTTATTATCCACCTGCAACCTGAATTTCCTGTGCCAAGGAGCCCAACAGACGCACAGGTGTTTGGGCTTGGACTTGCAATTCTTTGAGGGGAAGCACTATTTTGCCTCCCACAATCACTTCCCTCCTTCTGCTGTCCTTTAGAAATAATTAACTCAGTGAACACACCACACACACACACACACACACACACACACACACACACAGCCTACAAAACTCAACCAGAAGAATGGAAGAAATGCATTTCCTTCTTCCCCACCTTGCTGCCTTTAAACCATAGGACACACAGGATTCCACAGTCAAATGAGAATCTTGTTCATCCCAGTTGTCACTGCCCATCACCTGCTTGCTTCCCTTTTTCCAACTGCATAGATAATGACATTTGACAAGATGTTTACAAGTTTCTTTTTGGGTAAATGTGTCAATTTTGTTGTTTTCTAATACTTAGGTCATAAGAATGTCATTGAAGCCATCGACCTACCCAGTGCATGCCACACCCAGTCCTGACCCACAAAGCAGTTTCCTGGCTCCTGAGTCTCAGCAACCTGTGGGATTTACAAACCCAGCGCAGGGCGCTCAGCTCCCCTTGATGACATCTCCGGGAGTCTTTCCTAGCAGTCAGCTGGACCAAGGAAATGTGCAAGTGACAAATCCAACACCAGGGACAGCAGCAACAACCTACAAAGAAGCCATCAAGATACTCGGGGTGAGTCTATTTGCTGCCAGAACTCAGTCTTTGCCTGGCAGGGCTCTCTAGTACCTATAAGTTACAGGGGAAGAGTACATCCCTCAATTATTAAAAAGCTCTGAATATGACTTTGGAAATGGTATCCCTCTTAGGCAGAAATAATTAGTCTGCATAAGGACTTTACCCTGAGCTGATTTTATTTTAAATTTCAGCAAGAAACCAACAGGTGACAGAAGACTCCACCAGGCAGGAGGATTGGGTAATACTGATGTGATGTGTTGAGAGCCCTTCATGGTCCTCGTTTATGTTTGTAATCCCAGAAGTTTATGTTTGTAAACTTCATGGTCCAGAAGTTTATGTTTGTAATCCCATGGAAAAGTTATTGGAATTCGAATAAGTTAATTCCAATCTACCACTTCCAGTGCAACCCATGGCAAGAACAAAAGACACTAAAACACATTTGTAGTTGTGGGGAGCCTAGGGGGGTCCTAAGTCCAGCTAGTATGATAGCTAACTGGAACAAAGGCCAGGACCCAGGGCCAAACCCAGGTTTCATTAATTTGTGAAGAGGGGAGTAGCTCGGGGATGAGTGAATGTAACTGTGGTGGGAAGTATGTGAGTGCCGTGAGCTGGGCTAGGTAGGAGGCCTCAAATCACCTCTGCAATATGAGGAGAGAGATATGCAGAAAGAGTAATCTGCATAACATAATTTGAGGCAGTATCTAATGTTTTGGGGTTGGTGCTTCAGCTCTGATGTGCAATTTTTTATGCCCTAAAATGTCACGGCCTCTTTCTCAAGGCTCAATTGCGGCCAACAGCATGGAGCATGGCTCTCCCTCCCACCCAGCTCACACATGCTTCTTGGGAGCTATGGGGTGCAACAACACAGACCTGTCGCCTTGCTTCAAAGATTACACATCAGCACCTCAGATAGACCAATTTGCATTGCTTAAAGCCAATTGGGGGGATAAGGAAATGTCCTAGGCAGCTTTGTACATATCAATACATGGAAATAGGGCCAGGTTTAGCCAAAATGGAGACAACTGCTCTTCGTTCAAGGAGAGTCATCCAGGTGGTCCTCCACAGTGATGGGAGCACCACTACGTCTACCATGAATTCACTTCTGCACTTTACTAGTATATGTCAATGCTATGATGATGGGTTCATTTTGTGAAGTTGGTGCATGCATTTAACAAATCTTAACAATTTCAATCCCTCCCCCTACCTTTCTTCCCACAGCCTGTTTGACCCCTTTCCCATCTGCAGTGGTCCATATCTCCAGGTTTCCTGCCCTCTCTCCTTTAAGTATATACAGATGGATGGATGAATGTGGTTTTTAATATAAGAGAAAATACAGAATATTTAACCTTCTGTCTGGTTAATTTCACTTAACATGATGGTTTCTAGTTTCATTAGTTTTCCTGCAAATGACAAAACTGCATTCTTCTTTATGGCTGAGTAATATTCCACCCCATATATATACACCAATTTTCTTTACCCTTGCATCTGTTCATGGGCATCTAGGCAGTTTGTCAAGCTTGGCTATTGGGAATTATGCTGCTATAAACATGGGTATGTATGTATCATTACAGTATGTAGTTTTTAACTCTTCAGGGAATATGCCAAAAGGGCAGTACAACTGGGTGAAATTGTATTTCTATGTTTAGTCTTTTGAGGAATTTCCATACTAATTTCCATAGTGCTTATACTAGTTTACATTTCTACCAACAATGTAAGAAGGGGCTCCTTTTTTTCTACTCTCTCAAAGACATTTTTTGTTTTGTTTTGTTTTTGTTTTGTTTTTGTTTTTGTTTTTGTTTTGATGGCAGTCATCCTGACTGCGGTGAAATGGAATCTCAATGTAGTTTTAGTTTGCATTTCTCTGAGAGCTACAGATGCTGAACAGTTTTTCATATCCTCTGGGTCATGCAAACAGCTTCTTTTAGGGGTAATTTGTTCATTTGCCCACGTTTTTATTGATTCATTCTTTGATGTGGTTAACTTGTAAAGTCCTTCAGACATTCTAGATATCGATCCTCTATCAGAAGAGTAGCTCAGCAAAGCTTTTCTCTCCTTCGGCGGGTTATCTCTTCACTGCTGATTGTCCCCTTTCTGCAAAGGGCTCTAGAGGCAGCCTCAGTCCCATCTCCGGCCTGGTGAGAAGCCTGATGTTGGCACATGGGTGAATCACATCAGAGAACATTGGCGGTGGCCTGGGATGCATGGATGGGCAGCGTGGGGAGGGCTGTGTGTGAAGGGCAGGGTCGCTGCATCTGTTGGGGCTCCTCACCGCGTCGTCGGAAGGCCCTGACTTCACTGCTGCCTGACTTCTGCAGAGGGCACTTGGGACTCAATGTCAGCATCTTGCTTCTGTGAGCACCACAGCTGGAGTCTACTTGTAGGTGAAGATTCCACCTGCCTCCGGGGCATTGTTCATCCCTTTGATAAGCTTTGCCAGGACACTTTCACACCACTAACCAATTCCACTGGAGCACACCGAGGCGTTCCCTGCTCTGCAAGCTCCGTCAGCGTGTTATACTGAGTATTAATTGCATGTGAGAACTCCTCTACCCATCTTACTACACACTTTACCCCCTAACATTTTAAGGAAGTAACCGTGAGTGTCAGTCTGTCCAGCAGCCACCGCAAGCTGCAAAGGTGGCTCTTCAGATCCTCCCCCTGTAAGAGGGAAGGAAGAGCAGGGGAGACAGAGGACGGCAGGGGCAGGCAGGTGAGGCCTGGGGAACAGAAGACTTTTTCTAATAGGAGTGAGGAGACATCCCACACCAGAACATTCTGCCTCACACCAGAGATTCCTGCAGTGAAATGCTTTAAAACGACGATGAAGTTTTATAAAAGCCAAAGTGGGCAGAAGCTTCTTCCTCTCCAAGAAGGTGACACCAAGAAGGTGCCATAGGAGCCCCAGTGACAAGGGTGTCCCAGCAGGGGTGGGACACAGAGGACCTGTACCGAGCACATCAGAGCATGAAGTGGTTCTCGGGTGGAATGCAGAACACACTGGATGTGCAAGTGGTTAAATCAGCAGTGATTAGGACCAGCAAATGCACAGCCAGCAACCCAAGATCTAAATGCTGGGCACTAAAATGATGAAAAGGAGGAGGATGGGACATTGTGGCCAGATGACTGAATTGACAGTCTCGCAGAAGAGCTTGTGAAAGCCATACATAAAGTCTGACACAGCAGTTCTTCAACTGTATGATTAACTAGGAGGTTATCAGTTCACTGAATCTATGTGCAAACTTGTGGTGTGTATGCAACGATGTTTAAGAATAATTCTTCAGGGGGAAGGCTCATAGATATATGACAGTCTCAAGGAACTTCGTTATTCAAAAACTATTATAAATAACAGAATTATTTATAAGGCTATGTTTTTCTAATTTTATTCAATTTAATTGCATAAATGAGCAACTTCTTGATGAACAAAAAATGAGACCCCACCAAAAATAACAAATCCTATCAAAAAATAAACTGCTGAAAAAAATAGACACTTCAAAGAAAAAGAAGTACAAATGGCCAATAAGTGCATGAAAAATGTCCAGTATATTTGGCTACTAGACCAATGCAAATAAAAAAAAAATACAAAGATTCCATCTTCCTCTAGGAAGAATGGCATCTTCAAAACCTGGAAAAACAATAACTGCTGGCAAAGTTGAAGTAAAACTAAACACTTCTACAGTGTTGGTAGGAATGTAAACTAGTACAACCACTATGGAAATCAATATGTTGACATTCATCAAAAAACAAAAAAATGGAAATTCTACAGACTCAGCTATCGCTGTCATGGGTATCTTCCCAAAACAGTTAAAGACAGGGTATGATGTACAGAAATATGCATACCCGTACTTATAGCAGTGTAACTCATGATATCTACATCATAGAAGCAGCCTATATGCACATCAATAGAAGAATGGATAAAGAAAATGTGGCACATGGACACAGTGGACTACTACTTTGCCATAAAGAAGGATAAATTTGAGACATTTGTAGGAAAATGGATGTACCTGGAGACCATAATGCTAAGTGAAATAAGCCAGACACAGGTCAAATATGGTATTGTTTCTCTTCTATGAGAAATTCAAAGCATAAGTAATTTAAAGAGTCTGCCTTAGTTATTTTTCTCATTGCTGAGACAAAATACCCCATACCTAAAGTTAAAAGGAACAGGTTTATTTAGCCCACAGTTGTGGAGGTTTCAGTCCATAATCGGCAGGCCCCAAGGCAGGGTGACTCAGCAGAGAAGAACAGTTCATGGCGGGAAGAATGTAGCAAAGCAAGCAAGGGCCTTAGCCGCATCTTTCTGCCCCTTTTATATTACCCAGGCCACCAGGATTAGGGTGGTAGCAAACCAATCAGTGCACCGATTTAGTAATCACACATCCTTAATCCCAGCATCACACCTTCTAGATCCAGCCACCTCTGAAAAGCCCATCTATGACTGCATGAGTCTTTGGGGACATCTAAACACAAGTCATAACATTCCACCTCTCGCCCCTCAAAGACTCAGGCACATCCCTTTATGCAAAAAACATTTGGTACATCTCCAAGAGATGCTAAAGTCCTACCAGTTTCAGCACTGCTGAAAACTCAAGTCCAAAGTCTCTTCTGAGATTTAAAGCCAACTCTTCACTGCAAGCCCCTGGACAAATGAAAATAAAGTTAAACACTTCCAACGTTCAATGGCACAAGATACACATTTCTATTCCAATAGTTATAAACTTGGATAGCAAGGAATGGGAACAAAGCAAGCCCAAAATCCAGCAGGGCAAACGTTAAACCCCATAGTTCCACTTCCAGCATACCCAGCCATCTGTAGCAAGTTGTGAACTCCAAAGGGCTTGGCTGGCTCCGCCACAGTGGCACTGCCAGTGGTTCTAGCTCCATGGCTTCTCTCTAGGGCCAGCTCTGCTCCCTCCTTGCAGTTTCTCTCAGATAATCATGTTCCTGGCTTCTCCAAACTTCTGGGGTAGCCAATGCACATTAGGCTTCACCCTCACAGCTTCACACACTGCCCTCTCAGGGGCACCCTGCCTGGCCTCCCAGGCCTTCTTCTGAAATTTGGGTGTAAGTCTTCCTGAGCCCACAATTCTTACATTCTGCATGCACCTAAAACCATCACCATGTGGATGATGCCAAGGTCCGCTGCCAGCTGGAGCAGTAGCCAGGCTTCCTTCTCTCTTGGCTGTAGGGGTCGAGTGCCTATGAACCAAATCTCAAAGAACAACTTTCCTAGGACACTGCCATTCTGAAACATGGGGCTCTGGGGCTTTGTTCTCAAAGCAAAGTCTTTGACCCTTGTAATTCTGAGGCTGCAAAGAGTGGAGTCCTGCTGCATCTTGTGATGCCATTGGGCCATCTTTTCTATTCTCTTTTTTGTTCTCAGCAATCAAGATCTCCTCTGCTCTATCTTTGCAGTCCCCAGCTTTAATGAAGCTTCCTTTCTAGCCAAACTCAAAGCATTTTAAATCATTCTGCTGGGCTCTTTGCTCTTGATTCTCAACACAAATCTGGCTAAAAGCCCCCAACAGTAGCCATACCACCTACTCAACATTAGACTGCCTTGAAATTTCTTCTGCCGGATTAATTAGTCTGCTGCCCTTAATGTCAGTCTCAGGCAAAGTCTCTGGACACGAGCAAAATGCAGACAAACTTTCTGCCAAGGCATAACACACATCGTCTGGAGTCCAGCAGCCAATGTAGTCCTTCATCCCAGCACAAACCTCGGGAACCTGGTCTTTACTAGCTTTCTGGTCTTTTGAGCTCCAACCAGAATTTCCCATACATCACAGCCTAAGACTTTCCAGCTCAACTTTTTCAGCCAGCATCTCTAAACCTTTCCAAACTCTTACCACAAGCAATCCCCAAAGGATCCTGAACCACATGATCAGATACAGTCACAGCAACGACCTTAATTCCCTGATACCAACTTCTTAGTTACTTTTCTCATTGCTGAGACAAAATACCTAACCCCCAGAGTAAAAGAGAGAAAGGTTTATTTAGCACATAGTTTGCAGAGGTTTCAGTCAACAAACAACTGGCTCCAAGGCATAGTGGCTTGGCAGAGGAGAACAGATCATGGCAGGTGGAATGTAGCAAAGCAAACAAGGGCCTTAACAGCATCTTTTTACCCCTTTTATCTTATCCAGACTACCAGGATTAGGGTGGTGACAAATCAATCAGTGGGCTGATTTACTAATCACACACCCTTAATCCCGGCATCACACACTCTAGATCCAGCCACCTCTCAAAAGCTCCACTGATGACTGCATGAGGCTTTGGAGGGACATCTAGACACAAGCCATAAGAGTCTGTTAGAGACCCCAGGAGATACTACTGGACCTTATGCCACTGTACTTTCTGCAGACTTCACCCTGGGCCACCCAGCGCCTCCCCAAATCCCTCAAACAAGGCTTCCCTCTGAGGCCTTGGCTCCCCAGTTGCTCCACTGTGTATGGAAATCTTCACAAGCCACTTCCTGTGCTAGAGGCCAAAATGATGCCCAGGGACCCTGGCCACACAGACTATGCACAATCAGGAACAGAAGAAAGACTAATCATTCACGGGTTGAAATGGAGAAGTAATTTATAAATGCCTGTCTTCTTTTAGGGGATCCAGATCGTGATTGGAGTGATGCACCCCGGGTTTGGAGTTATTCTGCCTTTGTTGAAATACAGTCTGAGTCAGGCTTGGGGCTTTGGCTCCATCTCCTTTATCTCTGGATACCCCTTCTGGGGTGGACTCTGTGTGAGTAGATGGTGAGGACACCTCTCCCTGCAAAGTCTAGATGTCACCAGCCAACTTGCAACTCAGCTCCTTTAAAGCCCTGGGTCTGAGCACTGGAGAACTTGCAGAAATCACAGTGCTGACTGGGCCTGCACAGGAAGAACTTTAGTTCCTTGTTTTAAACTTGCAGCTAAAACCCATCCACTCAAGTTCACTCTCACCAAATAATCAAGGCCAAATTCTAACTGGCTGTGACATTTAGGTGGAAATGTATGTACTGAGTGGGGATTGGCAGCAGAGGGGGATTGGACATACGCAGTCAGGGCTGAAAGTGCATCTCAGTGCCACAGCACTTGCCCATCATGATCGAGACCCTGGGTGGCTCGACCCTCAGCACTGCAAAAAAAAAAAAAAAAAAAAAAAAAAAAGGTGAAAAAATATACAATTGGTAAAAAGACAATATTGAGCAGTAAGCTCAGAAAGCATCAGAACACCGAAAGCTTACAGGACGAGTTCCTCATATGCAAGAACCCAAGGAGGAAAAAAGGAAAGCTAAAGACATATCTAGAGCTACTCTAGAAAATCGAGACATACCAGGGGAAACACAGAGACAGAAAACAGTTGGGTATAGATTAACCCTCCACATAAGCTGATGTCCCAGGCACAATCCAAGAACCCAACATTTCACAAATAATTTTGTCTATTTCTACAGTTCGTTATTTCTGGCGCTATCACCATATCAGCATTCCAGGAACTTTCCTCGAGTCTGGTAGGAATGTTTCCACTTTTTAAACCCCTTGTGCTGTGAGTTTAATTTACAGGGGAGGAAGATTGGGAAGGTAGATGTAGAATGTGTGGATAGGTGCGCTTTCCCCAAAGCCCCTGCCCGTTGTACCCCAGTGTGTACTGGTGGGGGAGCGGTCCTCCTCACCGTTTGCCACTCAGAAGTGCAAGCTCTGGGCCCTGGCCCTGGACTCACACGCTGGGAAGCTGTAAAGGTCAGTGCTGTTTGAGCTTTAACTTAATGGCACCTGTTTCCGGAAGAATCCAGGAACCAGGAAGCACCGGCTGCCCACTGCAGTGACAAAGTCTCCAGAGTGTGTTTGCCATTTTTTATTAGTGAATATCGCTTGTTCTTATTCAGACTGGGTTTTGTCAGCCATTCTCTAATTCACCATCAAGAGAATCCAGCTTAGAACAGAAGAAGAGCTTATGAAATCGCTCACTGCGACAGGGCTTCAATTCTCAGTCCAGCACCCATCTGGGGCATTCTCATGGTTCAGTTACACACCAGGACAAAGAAAATGATTTGCCAAAAACTAGACCAGAGGTGAGGTTATGTATAATAATGCATTAGAGGAGAGAATGGACAGAGGGAGCACAGACTCTTCCAGGCAAAACCACACTAAATAAAATGAAGTACTCTAAACCCTAATCAGCCTAGTCCTGATTAATCTCCCCTGTTGTAATCCAACAACAAAGCACAGCACCTTCTCTGTGCTTTCGCAGATCCTCCCACTGAGATTTTCCAAGAACACGCTCTGCCCTTTAGCAGAGGTCACCCAGGACACTCACCCTGCAATCTCGGTCTCTCTGAGGCCTTCAGGAGACGGCATGTCTGCGTACGAGATGGGCCCAAGAATCCAGCTGAGCCGTCCGAGCAGGCCAGCTGAGGACCTGGTTTCCCAAGCATCAGATGCATCTTGCTGTAAAATCCATAAGAGTTCTGTACTCTGCCCATACACCTCTCCCCACAAAAGCCTGAAGGTTTCTCCTTCTAAACTCGGATTTCTTCACCTGGTCCTCAGGGCTTTCATTAGATCTGAAATCTATTGAAAAATAAATCTGTGAGTGTATCTGTCCCCATGTATGAAATCTGATCTATAGTACTACCTCATCCAGTGTAAGAGCAAGGTATTGCAAAATTACAACATGATTACCGACACAGAATAACGCCCATTAAAAGCGTATTACCCCAGGAGGCTGAAGCTAAAGGATTGCAAATCTGAGGTCACCCCAGGCATCTCAGAGACACCCTATCTCAAATAACAAAATAAAAAGGGCTGGAGACATAGCTCAGTGGTAGAGCACGTGCCCAGCACACATGGGGTCCTGTGTTCAGTCCCCAGTGTCAAAAAAGAGAAAGAAAACTTTATTTGTTCTTTTACTGTTTTAAAAAAGAAGACCGTTTTTATGTATGAAACTTTCATATTAATATAACAGATGAGCTCCAGCTTTGTATGATTTATGTTTTTATATGGCTTTGTTAAAATATCTGACATCGGATTTGCAGAGTAGTTTTTACAGTAACTACCCAGAGGGGCAGAAAGAAAAGTCACTTCAACATGAAAAATTCTTTCAAGATAGCAAATATTAGAAACCATTAACTCTCACTCACCCTACTTTCATTTAATTTTCTTCTCCATCTACCCCATTATTTCTCCTGTTGTCTCCACTAGCTAAAAGGCAGCCTGGGAATGAATATCCTCAGCTGCGTCTTTTGCATCATTGGCGTGATCCTGTTGCTGGTGGATCTGTGCATTAAAGTCCACCGTCAGAAAGACCACTGGACTTCGGTGAGTCTCCCACAATCTGCCACGGGACTGCCCCTCCTCAATCCCACACAGGGAGTCTGCTCTCATCTCCAATTGCTGTACAACAACTCTGTGGAAAATCCCTTTTCCTATTCCATCCCTATTCCTGGAAATGTGTAGCAGGGAGAAAAACCTCTGCATGTGGCCCAGGGCAGACAGACGGTCCCTTACTGGTCAGTTCCACTATTAATCACATGAACAGTGAGGAAAGGCTCGGATAGGCTGCCAAGAATCAGGAAGAATGCCTGCAATTATTTCAGCAACAATTTAAAATGCTATATAAATAAGATACTGAAGGTACTGAGTGATTTTTACTTTTAGAGTAAGAATTGGGTGAAAGGAAAATGGCAATGACAAGGACATTTAGTTTTACTAGGGACTCACAAAGAGCGAAGGAAAGTAAAGTAAAGCGTGTGGCTCTGAATGTGCACAACACAGAGGCATCTTTTCGTTAGCACCACTTTGGCCAAGCAAGGACTCTGACCCTAGAGGAAAGGTGAGGCCTGTGCCAGGATGACAGCCATGTGCAGAGAAGCGGGGACGCAGTACAGACCGAGGCTGATCTCCTTGCCCCAGTGGCCAAGCCAAGGTCTTCGGCCTCCTTCAGAGAGCAGAGCAAAGCCCCGGGGGAAGAAAGCAAGACGGGGGAAGGACCAGGCTCACTGCTCTATAACCACTGCTCTTGTGGGAAAGAACCCACTCCTGCAAGCCCTACCCCATGCAGGAGGCCACTATTAACCGCTCCACGAGTGTTCACGGTCCACACCCTCTCACCCTGGCCCCTCTTAAATGTCCCCAACCTCCCCATATTTACACCTACCATGGAAGCCCAGACTAAGCTCCTGGCACATGAGCCTTGCGGGGACAATCCCAATCCCAACCTTAACAGAGGAGCTCTGGGTAAACAAGGTGGAGCTCTGCAAGAACATAAAACTCACCTTCATTCATGTCACATGAAAAGAACAAAACGGACTCAAAAGTGAGCTTCTAATGTGGCACCCGCACAGAGAAGCAATCCTGATGTGACTCAAGGGGGTGGTCGGCAGCACAGCTCCCGGCCCCAGCTCTGGACGCTGGAAACCGTAAGAGCCGGAAATGAGGACAGAAGGAAGCTTCACGAATGCTCCCCGTCTGGGGCTCAGAAGACTGAGGAGGAGTACGGCACGAGCTCTACAGCCGAAACTCTCGCGTAGCAGCCTGGTGCCCACGAGAAGGAGCAGGTGACGAGAGCTAACGGTTCTCCTGCACCTGGCTGATGTGGAGGAAGGAGCAGAAAGAAGGGGAACAGAAAACACCTCTGGCACTGGGGCAGACCTTGGTACCAGGCACTCAGTGGATGCCCAGAAGACAGGCAGGCAGGTGGGTGCACAGGTAGGTAGGGAGGTGGGTAGGTAAGTAAGTAGATGGAGAGATAGGTAAGAACAGAGGTAGGTAGATGGACAAATCAATGCATATAAATCCCACCCTATTAAGTATAAGGTATAAATAATTCTGTAAAGTTCTAGGTAGAAGCTAGGTGTGGTGGCACATGCCTATAATCCTAGCACTTGGGAGGCTGAGGCAGGAGGATCACTGTGTGTTCAAGGCCAGCCTGGGCTACATAGTGATTCCAAGGCCAGCCTGAACTACATAGTAAGACCCTGCATCAAAAAATAAAAAAATTAGGGCCGGTGAGATGGCTCAGCGGTGTAAGCACCTGCCTGGTTAGCGCGAGGGCTCGAGTTCAACTCCCGGAACCCACATACGAAAAAAGGGCCAGTGATATCACTCAGCGGCACGGGCGCCTGCTGGCGCGGGAGGTCCTGAGGTCGACCCCCGGTACCCACAAAAAATAAATAAATAAATAAATAAATAAATAAATAAATAAATATAAAAAAATTTTAAAAATAAAGCTCTAGGTAGAAAAGTCAAATTACCTATAAGCTGGGAAAAAATCAGTTCGGCTCAGTCTTCAGTGAGGGAAGACAAGAGGGCAGTATTTTTTAAAGTTTTCATGAATAGAAATCCAGACTATCACATCGAACATGTGGCAAGCTAAAAGGATACCAGAAGATACTCTCCATAAAACGAGACACCTATGGGAATTGCTGTTTTTAAAACTTAATGTACTATTTAGCTGTAAATCAGTTAACTTAAATGGAGAGTCCAGAAAGGCAGAGGGGAGCTTGTGAAAAGATTAATGGGCAGCACTAAGCCACGGAAGTAGTCAACTGAGACGGAACAGTTCCAGAATTGAATGTAAGTGTTTTACTGTTTCACCCCTAAAAAGGAATCAACCAAAAAGATATAATCACCAAAAGCAGGGAAGTAAGAAGAGGCACGGCAAGATGGAAGGGACACGAGCGCCACTCACCTCCCCTTTCCATAATGAACAATCATTTAGTGCTGTCTAAAATTGAAATTCAAAGGCGTACAGTGACTTCCACGTCTTCATGGGTTTCATAAACATTTGTGGGCGGGGATGGAGGTGCCGCACAGGGGACTGAGCCGGGGCCTTCACACTGAGCTACATCCCCAGCTCTTTCTGTTTTTATTTTGAGATGGGGTCTGGGTAAGCCACCAGGTGTCCCAGGGTGGACTCAAACTTGCAATCCTCCTGCCTCAGGCTCCCCGAGTGCTAAGACAGCAGGCAGGCAGCATCAAGCCTGGCTCCCTGAACACCACTTTTGAAAAATGAGCCTATTTAATTGGATACAACTTCTTTTTCTTCTTAAAATCATGTAAACATAAAACATTCATTTAAAAATGGGAAACATGAGTCCATTTTAAAGGAGGTTACTTCCTCTCACTCACTCAGTTTTCCCTTTCTTGCTGCCACTTTGTGGATCCATTCCTCATTCTGCCTGGTACCCAGGCACAGAGATCTAGGATATGGCCATCAGTATCAATTCCGGTCATTTGGGGTAATAGCATCTGAAGTGACTGCTTAGTTCCTATGTCGTTTGCTTTTTATTTAATGAGTAATATTTTCATAAAAACAAGACTATTGCAAAGAAAAAAATCTGCCTCGTTTCTGCAATTTCTACTAGAACAGTCTACTTGGCAGAAAAGAAATTCTCTTGGTATTTTAAAGAAAATTCAAAATAAATATGTATTCCTATAAAATAAGCATCCAATGATAATGGAGAAATAAGCACGAAGTGAGGTAAGTGTGAACAACAGCACGTGTGATGAGCGAACAACTTTCTGAATCCCATGTGAGGGCATCCCAATTACCCAAAATTTCAGGATAGTATTTATTTCTGATTTCAGGTTTATGGAAAAGGAATTTCAGCCATGGTGATGCTCTTCTCTCTCTTGGAGTTATGCATAGCTTCTGGCACTGCCCATGTTGCCACCCAAGTCATCAGCGACTCCAACAGGGTGAGTTGGGCTCTTTGTGGAATAACTGAATGCATGCTGCAGAAATACAGATGTGTGGGTCCGCGATGCCCCACTGTGAGCTTGCTTGAGTGCTCCAATTCCTTCCCTCTGCTGGGATGGGGACACTGACTGGGGCTGTACTAACGACATGGCTTGATTTTGTCCATTCTTTCCACCCTGTCCAGGTTATTCCAACCAACCCTGTGACGCAGGAGTCCACTCCAGCTCCTCAGAAGTGACTGCCACCCACTTAATGCCCCGAGATATTAAGTGAAAAAAGGGGGCTCTGTCAAATAGCGTGAAGTGGAACTACTCTGCAGGAACTTCTCAAATATATTCACTAAATATTTACACTGCAAGCCAGAATTTTAATTTCTCCAAAATGCCAATTTTAAGTTAGCAGGAATAATGAAAGCTCAAGATGCTCATTAGCTGAAGGAATGTAGGCTCTCCGGGTACCCTAACACCCGAGTTAGTCATCACAGGTGTACAACAGGATTATCTGTCCTCGTCAAACTCCTCGTGCCTTGTCCACCTTCCCAGATCTGATTCTTCTATATTGTCTAGCTGGCTGCTACTTAAGACTTCTTTGCACTTCTCGTTATAAACATTTTCTTAATTACCATCTACAACAATTAGAAAATTGGTACCATGTGTTTAGACTGAAAGGTAAACCCATATCAGCAGATGGGTTTCTGAAAAGTCATCCTGAAATGGGTAAATTCCTAGACACATATGAATTATAAAAACTGAACCATGATGATATAAAAGCCTGGAATAATCCAGTAACAAGAAACAAAATAGAGACAGTTATAAAAACTGTACCAACTAAGAAAAGTCCAAGACCCAGTGGATTCATCACAATATTTTACACGAACTTCAAGGAAGAACTAATGCCAATATTCCCCAAGCTCTTTCATGAAACAGAGAGGGAAGGAAGACTGCCAAACTTATTCCTGGAAGCTATCATTGCCCTAACACCAAAACTGGACAAGGACTCAACAAAAAGAAAAAGACAGAAAAGAAAAGAAAACGAGAGGTCAATTTCCCCAATAAATATACATGAAAAATCCTCCACAAGGCATTTGCAAAAAGAACACAACAGGGCCGGTGAGATGGCTCAGCGGCATAAGCGCCTGCCTTGCAAGCGCGAGGGCCCGAGTTCGACTCCCGGATCCCACATACGGAAAATGGCCCGGTGATATCGCTCAGCGGCACGGGCGCCTGTTGGCGCGCGAGGTCCTGAGGTCGACCCCCCGGTACCCACAAAAAAAAAAAAAAAAAAAGAACACAACAAATCATTTTTAAAAATTATATAACACTCTGGTTTCCCTTCAGACTTTCTCTTTTTACTAAAAATTATACATCATGGGCCGGTGAGATGGCTCAGTGGCCTACACGCCTGCCTGGCAAGCGCAAGGTCCTAAGTTTGACTTCCGGATCCCACATACGAAAAAAGGGGCCAGTGATATCGCTCAGTGGCACGGGCGCCTGCTGGCGCGCGAGGTCCTGAGTTTGACCCCCGGTACCCACAAAAAAAAAAAAAATTATACATCATAACCAAATTGGTTTCAACCCAGGCATGCAAGGTTGGTTGAAGATACACAAATCAAATCAATAAAAATACTACATCACATCAACAGAAGCATATCAATAGATTCAGAAAAAAGCTCTTGAAAAAAATCCAGCATCCATTTATAATAAAAAAAGAACACTTATAAAAATAGGTATAGCTAGGCGTGGTGGCACACACCTGTAATCCCAGCACTTGGGAGGCTGAGGCAGGAAGATCACTGTGAGTTCGAGGCCAGCCTGAGCTACAAAGTGAGTTCAAGGCCAGCCTGAACTGCATAGGGAAACACTGCCTCAAAAACACACACACAAAAAAAAAATAGGTATAAAAGGACCTTACATTAAATTGATAAAAGACATTTATGACAAACTCACTGCCAATGTCATAATAAATGGGGAAAAACTGAACATATTCTCCCTAAAATCAGGGATAAGACTAGGCTGTCCACTCTCAGCACTCCTGCTCAAATTAGTACTCAAAACTGACCAGAGCAATCAGGCGAGAGAACGAAATAAAAAGGACTCAAGAAAGTAAAAAGTGGGCCGGTGAGATGGCTCAGCGGCATAAGCGCCTGCCTTGCAAGCGCGAGGGCCCGAGTTCGACTCCCGGATCCCACATACGAAAAAGGGGCTGGTGATATCGCTCAGCGGCACGGGCGCCTGTTGGCGCGCGAGGTCCTGAGGTCGACCCCCCGGTACCCACAAAAAAAAAAAAAAAAAAAAAAGAAAGTAAAAAGTCTGGGCCGGTGAGATGGCTCAGCGGCGTAAGCACCTGCCTGGCAAGCGCAAGGTCCTGAGTTTGACTCCCGGTACCCACATAAAAAAAAAAAAAAAAGAAAGAAAGAAAGAAAGGAAAAAGTCAAACCATCATTATTTGTACATGGCATGATTCTTTACATAGAAGATCAAAAAGAAATCCACCAGAAGACCCTTAGAAGTAATTGACAAATTCAGTGAAGTGGCATGATACAAAATAAGCACACAAAAATCAACAGAATTCCTATACACCAGCAATGAACCCATGGACATAGAAATTAGGAAAACATTCCCATTCACAAAAGCTTCAAGAAAACATAAACACCAGAAATTAACCTAACCAAGGAAGGGAAAGACCTCTATGATGAAAACTATTACTCTGCAAGAGGAGACTGAAGAGGATATTAGAAAACAGGAAGCCATCCTCTATTCTTACATAGGTAGAATAAATATTACCAAAAATGATATAAAACATTAATGCAATCACAATCAAAATACTCACAGCATTTTTCTCAGAACTAGACAAAACAATTCTCAAATTAACATGAAACCAGAAGACACCCAGAATAGCCAAAGCAACCCTGAGCTGCAAGAGCAAAGCGGCAATATTACAATCCAAGGCTCAAGTTCCACTACAAAACAACAACACTGAAAACAGAATTGTACTGGCACAAAAATAGACATATTGGGGCTGGTGATATAGCTTGGTAGCATAAGCGCCTGCCTGGCAAGCGCGAGGTTCTCAGTTCGTCCCCCAGTACCCGCATATAAAAAAAAAAAAAAAATAGACACGTTGACCAATGGAATAAAATAGAGGATGCAGGGCCGGTGATATACCTCAGTGGCATAAGCGCCTGCCTGGCAAGCGTGAGGTCTTGAGTTCAGTCCTGGTACCCACATAAAGAAAAAATAAAATAAAATAAAATATGCAGAAAAAATCTCAAGCATCTTCAGGCATCTGACTTTTTACAATGGGGCCAATGCTAGAGAAAAATCTTTTTAACAAACAGTGCTGGGGAAATTATCTATGCTCATGCAGAATGAACCTAGACCCATATTTCTCACCCTGTACTAAAAACAAATCAAAATGGACCAAAGACCTACATTAAAAAAAAAAAAAAAAAACACTGAATCTGCTGGAGAAAATATTTCGCAAAACTCTTAAAGACATAATAGGCAAACACATGCTGATCAAAACCCCAATTACACAAAACATAATACCAAAAATTTTTAAATGGGGTTAGCTTCTGCATAACAAAGGAAACAAGGAACAGAGTGAAGGGAAAACCTACAGAATGGGAAAATTTTCTCCAGTTTGTCCTCGAAAAGAGGTTTACTCTATAGAATACATAAAGAACTCAAAAAAATTAAACCCCACGAAAGAAAAGACTGAACTTAAAAAATGGGCCAATGAAATTAACAGACAGACACTTCTCAAAAGAAGTACAAATTGCCAAAAAATATATGAAAAATGTTCAGCATCTTTGGCCATTATAGAAATCGTAATCCAAAAAACACTGAGATTCCACTTTAGTCCAGGAAAAATGCACCGAAAAGAAAGAATTGAAAAAAAAATTGTTAGTGAGGTTGTAGGAGTAAAAAATATGAATCCTTCTATGTTGTTGGTGGGAATGGAAACTAGTACAACTACTATGGAAATTCCTCAAAAGCCAAAACTAGAAATTCCAATTGACCCAGATGAAGTCATATTACACTGACACAGTCATACCCATGTTTATAGCAACACCTCCCACCATAGCTAAATTATAGACAGAGCCTGTGTGCCCATCAACAGATGAACAGATAAAGAAAATGTGGTGTGCATACACCGTGGAGTACTACTCCGCCATAAAGGAGTATAAATTTGACTTATCTGTGGGAAAATAGATGGATTATGAGGCCATAATATTAAGTGAAATAAATCCGACAGAGAAGGCTATCACATAGTTTCTCTAAAATAGAAGTAACTTTAAAACGAATAAAAATGATGTTAAAAAAAAATCAGGGAGTTAGTCTCTGTACAGACAGGCAGAGGACCTTGGAAAGGAAGGAGAGGGGAGGGCAGAAGCAAGGGTATAAAAATGATTAAGATGTGATAGCTATAGGTACCAATTCCCTAAAATGAATGTAATTACTATGTATGGCAAATACATACTAAAAAAACCTTTTGATAAAGTCTTCCTGGCACCTTGCTAGATGCTCTCCTCATTATATCCTCCTTTTCTTACCTATATTTGGGGGTGGGGAGGAGTGAGCCATGAACTCAACTGCTTGCCTTCTTCAATACTCACACGTCCTAAAGGGCTTTGTGGTCAACATTTTTCCTTGCGGACAGAAAAGGTGAAGGATATTCTTCATCCATGGTCCTGGACCTTTCGTGTGTGAGAAACAGGGATGCAAAGACGGTTGAACATCCACAGTCAAATTCAGATCCCAGTTTGGCCTCGCCATTTCTAGACTGCGCGCCCAGTGCGTGCGCGCATGCGCTCGCTGAGGCGCGCATGCGCACGAGGAGCGCCGTTGCCTTGGAGACCCTGGTCCCGGGGCGCCTGAGGACCAGCGGGTTGGACTCTGCCACCTTTGTGATGCCACGCGGCGGGGTCCGGGCACCTGGCGCTGAGGGCCACCCTAGGCGGGTCCTGCCTCTTCGGCCCGGGCCCTGGTGAGCACCCGGACCCGGGGACCCCACAGCCTGCCGGGAGCTCGCGTGCCACAGGACTGGCTGGACTTTGAGAGTAAACTGCGAGGCAGCGCAGCCCTCAGTCCTCCTGGGGCCCACCGGGCGCCCCCGGGCCTGCCTGCAGGGTTAGGGGGTGACGGGGGCTTGGAATGCGGCCCGGGGGACTTGTCCTCGGCCTGCTTTCGTGTTAGTGCAGAGGCCACCAGAAAACAAACACAAGCGGTTATTTTATTACTTTTCATTGCTTTTATAAAAACAGGATGCATAATTGGGTGGTAGAATAGCCATATGTAGAATACTTTTAGAATTTCAACCAGTTAATTCATGAATATATCGGAGTACTTCTTTCTTCCATCAGTTAAGCTGGGAGTTTGAAACAGGCATACGCTATTTTTTCTCATTAGTAGTCTGAATACTTCTCATGGGGTGGCTTGGTGGCAGCCTGATAGAGATTATAGTGATGATAAATATTTTATTTCCCCAAGTCTCTTCATGCTTCTTCCACTGTTAAGCTATTTCTGCGAAAAGAATTTGTCTCTATACACAAAAGGACTTATTTTTACTTTCCTGTGTTTTGAAAAGCGACAACAGCAATCTTGATACAACTTCTCATTACACAAATTCTATAGTTCTGTGGCCTTTTATTTCATCAGGACAGAGATTAAACTTGGTTGTCTACAGGCCTAAACCCTTTGTTACTTCTCAAATATGGTGTCAGAATATTGATAGCTTACTGCAGTTACTACATGCTGTTTTCTCTCTTTTGCTAACACTGGCTGTCATGACATTTAGAGACACTAAGAAATTAAATTTTAGAAACCAAAGATTCCTGAAAATAGTCAAGTCATTAAACTTTAAAGTTTTGGAGCCATTCAGTCAGAACTTCCCCCTTTCTGAAAAGATCAAGACCAAAACTAAAATCATTAGGTGGCATGACTCACACTACTGAGTTATGCATGACACTCTTAGCATATACAGAATTTCATATCTACACAGGGATAAAGTCCCATACAGGGATGGACCTATTAGCCAGGATTTTATCTGTGTAAATGTGATCTAAACACAGGAAGAAATACAGGAATAATAGGAAGGAAGGAACAGGAGATACCTTTAGAATAACAGAAGCAACTTTGATAAGATATTGATAGAAGAAAATTATTTTAATATAGAAAGAAGAACAAAGTAGCAAGTATGTATCAGGAAAAATCACAATTGGCCAACTTAAATACAAGAACTTGGCTTTGAAAATGTAAACATGGCAGTATGAAGTGCATTAAGTTGATTATTTATGCAAATTAATGGTTGAGAGCTGTACTGAAAATTGCCTACTACTAGTCCCTAGGTGGCCTTTATGCTTGCTTTGTCACCTAGAGACACTGTTCACAACCAAGAGGTAAACCCTGTAATAGACCAATATTGTTTAGTCATCCAGCCAGGCTTTCCAGTCACAGACACAGTCATTCAGGACAGGCAAATGCAAGGTGATGCCTCTAAGAATCAAACCATTGAAAGAAGAAAGCTGTTGCTTCTGAGTTTGGGAGGTAATTGCGAAACTGTAAAAAAATAATAATAATAATAATCAAATTTATGTATTTTCTTCTGAGAAAATCATATGTATGTGTTTTGTGGCTTTTTTAGAAATTTGATAATAAAGATATCACCAAAGGTTAGAAACAAAATCAACTAAAGGAAGTGCTGGTATGGCGTGTGGGAATGCACACATCTCTAGAGCAGACAGTCTTGTTTTGGGGGTAAGTAATAGTCCACTTTCATGACCATGAAGTATTTCGGTTTTGGAAAGGGAGGTATTGTTGGATCTGGAAAGGGGCAGATTTCGTTCAATCAAAGGATAAAAGATTTTTTTTAAATATGTAGATTGTCTTCTGTAAGTTTTGACTGATCTCATCTCTCTTCATAAACAAAAGTGTACTTAGAAGTTAGTGTGCTAACCAAACAAACACAGGCAGGATTATAGAGAAAGCAAAATAAGTGGTAAAATTTTAGAGAGAATATGTGTGTTTTCCTTAACTGTGAGAGAGACCCATCATTGCTAATTTTATGTCTGTACAGTAAAATGATTATAAATTCATCTGTTTTATTACAGATTTGTTCTACTAAGTTATAAACCTGTTAAATTACAGACCATTTGTGTAGTTGTCTTAGTAAACACCAAGGAATTATGCGGATCATGTACTTTACAGTCTGTGGGTGGGGCACCATTCTCAGTGTCTTTGACTTCTGTATAAACCAGTTGTGTAAGTCTCCTTCCTGATTGTTAGCAGAGGTACTTAACCTTTTGAGGTCACAGACCACTTTGAGGTCACAGACCACTTTGGGTATGGAATGAAAGCCATGAGTCTTCTCCCCAGAATTCACCCCTCCTTTTTTTTTAATAAGTGAGGAGGAGGAAGTTTGACTTTCTGGAATTCGTTCTTTGGCTCTTAAGTAAGAACCATTTTTTTTTGTGTGTGTGGGTACCAGGGGGTCGACCTCAGGACCTCGTGCGCCAGCAGGCACCCGTGCCGCTGAGCGATATCACCGGCCCCTTTTTCGTATGTGGGTTCCGGGAGTCGAACTCGGGCCCTCGCACTTGCCAGGCAGGCACTTAAGCCGCTGAGCCATCTCACCAGCCCCAGTAAGAACCATTTTTAAGGTGTTATTTTGTTTGTTTGTTTGTTTGTTTTTGGTACCAAGAATTGAACTCAGGACCTTGTGCTTGCCAGGCAGATGCTTGTGCCACTGAGCTATATCCCTGGCCCCCATTTTTAAATAAAAAAAAAAACCCATCTTGTCCTTCACACACTGGCAAAGTGGTTTTCTTTTCTTTACCAGCTTTGACTATTTGAATATTTCACATAGAACATATAGAACAATATTCATTGATATAAAGAGACATTATTTTTCAAGCTCACTTCTTTGGACCATGGAAAGGTAGGTAGAATTAGTATCCTCAACAGTGATGTTCTTACACAGTAGGTGTTGACTAAGGGCCGGCACTATGCAGATCACCAGATGAGAGGCCAGTGACACCGTAATGAGAACTACAAAGTCCAGGCTCGTGGGGACCTTCAATCTAGAGGAAAATATTTCTCCCAGTCAAATCCAGAGAACCTCTGGAATGATACCATCTTTGCAAATTTGATGCATCAGGAAACTTTAAATTCTAAATCTATAGACCATATGGTTCTTACCAGAAAAGAGATGCTTCTTTTAACAAAAGAAAAAAATACCTTCTTTGAAATGTATCTCTAAAGTTAGCCAATTGCATTGATGTGTTTCATAGACTACTTGATTTGCAAGGATTTCCCAGAACCCTTAAAACATTAAATAGCTTCCTATTAAAGTTTATATCAAAATGAAAATAACATCCTGTCATTTGAAAGAGTAATTAAATATGATTCAGTATATGAATTACTAGTTGATATATAAATTCAGAAATAAATTTACTGAGACATATTTACTGAGAGAATGATTACATTCTTAAAAACCAAAGTTGAATAATAATTCTCCCCTACTCTAACCTACTCTATCTAGCACAAAGACCTTGTTCACGCAAGTCTACCTTGGATATCCTTTATATGGTTGTGTTAGATTGTCCCTCAATCTAAAATACTTGTGAAAAAACTTATAAAGGTAAACCTTTATAAGATTCAAAAAGTTATTCTTCTTCATAAAAAATTACAACATACAAGAAAATGTTAGCTAGATAGCTTCCTGCATCAGAGTGTTACAGAAATCTGATATCAAACCAAAGGGAAGACTCTTTGCACCTGAGGAGTTGGAAGTGAACCTTTATTACACTGGCAGGCTGAGGAGAACCAGGTCTCAAATCATCAGTCCAGAGTCAGCTTAGAGTTCAGCTTAAATGCATTTTTGCAAGCCGGAAATACAAAGCTACTTGCAGTCTATTATATGATTGGTTACATAGGCTAAGGCAAATGTTGTCAGGCAGATTCCTTCTCGGTGGGCTCTGCTAGGGAGGGGGCTGTCCAAGTGGGCAGGTGAAATCAGGCAAGCATGTCTTTGACTGGGTTATTCTGTCCTAGGTGGAAAGTTCCTGGAATAGGCAAGCAAAACAGAATATGTTTATAGGCTGGGAAGTACGGGCGATGCAGCTGGATGCAGTCAGATAAGGATGAGTCAAACTGTCTCCGAATTATAGCTGGCGTGGTGGCCAAGGCCAGCTAAGTCTGACTACGTGACAGGCAGCGTGAGCTTAGGCAGAGGCTACTAACTGATTCCTAATTTCTGCTATGAAATTTCTATAAGTTTGCCATCACGAGAGTAGATTAGAAACTGCACTTCTCTGAACTACTCTCAATACTGTCCCCTCATGCCATTATTTAGTAAGTAGAGAAGACGGCCTGTCGTATAGCCGAATTGTTAACTTTCTTATGAAAGAACTGATCAGAGCCACTTTTATGGAACAACCTGGTGCTCCTGGTACAGCCGACTCCTCTTTGGGAAACTTCAGTCCTTTCTGGCTAGAGCCTGAGCTCACCAGTTCAGGAAATACATTGCTAAGTGCATGGTTATTTAATTTTCATCTTTTGTAAAGCATTAATGTTTCTTATAGTTAAGACTAATTGGAATTATGTTTTAAATTACACTGTTTTGGTACTAATAATATTCTCTTCTCACAGACTATCCAGATTATGCTTGGCATCTTTAATGTTTTAATGTGGTATTTCCTGTTGGTTTTATACATGGGACAAATAAGAGGAGTCTTTGGGAAATATGAACCTTTAACGTACAGAACAGGATGCACACTGTGGGGAGTTTTTGTGAGTAGACATTTATATTGATTTAATCACTTGGTGAATAATATCCATGTCTATAGTAGAAGGTAGGAAAAAATCTCTAAACTAAAAAGAGGGAGCCAGGTGTGGTGGTAGATGCCTGTAACCCCAGCACTCTGGGAGGCAGATGCAAGAGGATCACAAGTCCAAGCAAATTAGCAAATTTAATGAGAACTTGTCTCAAAAAAAGTTTTAAAAAAAGTATTAAGATGTGCCATGTACACATATGCATGTACCAGTTACCCGCAATGAAAGTAGTCGTTACGTATTGCAAACATGTACTAATAAGAAAAAGGCTGGAGATGTAGCTCAGTGCAGAGAATCCAGGTTCAATCCCCTGTCCCACATTAAAAAAAAAAAAAAAGAGAGAAGTCTTTGCTCTGGACGTGGCTATTATATAGAAAGATTGTTGAAGTCTCCTACCTCATCAGCAGAGATTCTTAGCCTCTGTTTCCAGAATTCTGTAACTAAATGCCACATTGGTAATTTATTCAAAGTTAAATTCTTTCTTTCAACAAATTTGTTTTGAGCACCTTTCATTTACCAATGCTTTTCCCAGAGTCGTGGCTACAGAAGAGAATACGCAGTGACTATGGTAGGGTGTCCCGAGACACAGCAAAGACGGAGAGTCCTAACCGTACTCACAGTCTCCGCCCGAGCCTCCTCACGCACGTCAGCAGTCGTGCCCTGGATCTGCCCTTGCCCGTGCTCTTCGGGGTGTCCATACAGCTGATGTGTTAGGAGGGAGAGCTGAGAGTAAGGCATCCTGGAAGTCACGAGAAATGCTGTATTACAAGAAATAGGGAGAGCCTCTCTCTCCCTCTCCCACTGTTGATTTGTCAAATAAGATGAAAACTGATAACTGACTGCTGAGTTTAGTAATACAGTGACCAGTTAGGAAACAGGACAAGTATTTTCAGTGGATTTGTGAGGCAAAAGCCTGATTGGAGTCAGTTTAAGACACATAAGGAGTATCAGGTTCAGGCCCAGCCTGGGCAACTTATTGACTTAAGTCCGATCCTGTCTCTAAATACAAACTTCTTTAAAAGGGCTGGAAATGTATCTCAGTGTAAACTCCGGGCTCAGCTCCAAGTACTACCCCCCACCCTGAAAAAAAGAAATATAGAAAGAGAGAAATTTGAGCTAGCAAGTATAGACGAGTCCTTTCAAGGACTTCGCTATGATGTGCTACTGAGAAATGAAGTGAGGGCTGGGGAAATGTGGGCACCAGAAGCTCTGCTTATTTGTCCCTCTAAGTTGAAATACTGTCTAGGCTTTTGGTAAAGGGACTGAACCAGAAGGAGGAAATCAATGATATGAAATAAATGAAGCACCATGTATTTGTTTAGGCAAGAGATGATGAAGCTTAATGCCCAAATAGCTAAGAGCGTAGACAGTTATCTCCAGCAGCAGTTCTCAGAAAGAGGTGGTTTGCACCTCGGAAACATTTCATAGTGTCTGGAGAGCTTTTGTGTTTTCCCAGTGCACATCTAGTGAGCAGAGTCCAAGGATGCTGCAAAGCAACCTAAAAGGCACAGGACAGCCTCTGGCAGCAGCGACTGAGAGGCTTCAGGCTGTAAATCACATTAGGTGGGGAGCAAGATGGAAGACACAGTAAGAAAGAGAGAGCACAGGTTCTGATAAGTGGGGGCGATTGTGGAAGTTTTTTTGCAATAGCGTGAAACTTTTCAGGGAACTGGGAAGTGAGATCATGAGCTGAAAGTGAGGATGGACAAATAGGTGAGAGGGGAGAGTGTGAAAAATCATCTAGGAAAGTGAGAGCACACAGGAATATAGAAGAGCAAGTGGGTTTTCATACAGCATTAACGACCCGAGGGCCAGGAACCTGACTGCATAGTGAGATGGGCTGTATGTCTTCCTCGGGCCACAGCAAGGCCCGTAAGCATAAGCATGCAGTAGGAGAAAAACCACACTTAGCAGGACTTGAGTTCAGCCACGACACTGAGGAAACAAGAACAGTACAGAGGAGTGAAGGGTGGATACTAGGGACGTTTGCAATGGCAGACCACGGAATTTAAACTAATGAAGAATGTTGAGGGTCTCAGAATATTGATCCTGGAGGTAAAAAGGGTTTTAGTGTTTTAATAGCAGAAGACATGTGCTGGAAAGATAGCAGGTAATGGTCAGTGTGGAATACATTAAATTGAGACCTGAAATTAAAATAAGGACAGAACTATCAGGATGGCTAAAAGAGGTTGACATAAAGGCTTGAATGAGAGAAATTCAAATAACCACACACCCAAGGTATTAGAAGGACCTCAGTCATATATATATTCATATATTCATATGTTCACATACATTCATATGTATTCATATATTCATACATATATGTGATCTGGAGAGAGGTGAATGATGAAGGGAAGAACAGATGAGTTCCCTCATGCGGGATGGAGGACGCTAGCATCTGACCACATTTGATTCAAAGCGGGAGGAGAAGGAATGGTCAGAAGTAGCCACGCTGCTTTACCCACGTGTGGGGCAGGAGTTCTGAGCTCCTGGAGACCAGGCGGCCACTACGTCAGAGGGCAAGTGGCCAGCAGAAGGAGCAGTGGTAGGCGATCCCCTGCCTTTTCCACACTGGCCCTTCAGGGCCCACAGATTACCTTGGGAAAAGTCAGGAGAAAAGTAGTGGATTTTCAAGCCAAATCCAGATAAATGTTCTACGTCCTTTAGTGTTAATTATTCATCTTCTAAAATAGCATTTTTCGGGCTGTGCGTCTCTGAGGACGGGGTGTGTCTCCGCACCCATGCTTAGGTCTTGCTTTCTGACTGAATCTGCTGGTCTGTGTCTTCTGACTGGGAGCTAGGACCAGGAGCTGAGAGTGGCCATCGTAAGATGTTCACGGAATCCTGTCACTGCACTGTTTTCCAGGCCTGATTCCTCCTTTTCCTCCCGCTTACTCTCTCAGCTGGACGGACAGTCCCTCGGGCTCTTCGGTGCTGTTGCCTCCCATATCTGCTAGGACTCCTGTCAGTGTCTTCCACAGTGCGGGTTTAGCGGTCACGAATTTCTTTAGGGTCTCTTTGTTCTGGAAAGTGTTTCTCCACCAGTTTTTCAGGGCAGTTTTGCAGGATGTGGGGCTCTGAATCTGTAGCAGTGGGGTTGACAATTGTTTTCTTATTTAGGGCTTGAGAAATCTTACTCCAGGTCCTCCTGGCCATGAGGTTGTGCTGAGAAATCTGCTGTTATTCTGACAGGCTTGCCCTTACAGGTTACTTGCTGTCTTACTCTAACTGTTTTTAGTATTCTCTCTTTGTGTTGTATTTCTGGAATTTTGATTGTGAAGTTTCATGGAAAGGTTCTTTTCTGGTCATGGGTATTTAGGGTTCTCTGTGCCTCGTTTACCTGGAAATTGAATTCTTCCTCTACACTGGGAAAATTTTCTGCTCTGATTTTCATGAATAAATTTTTTTTTTTTTGGTGGGTACCTGGGGTCGAAGTCAGGACCCCGCGCACCAGCAGGCGCCCGTGCCACTGAGCAGTATCACCGGCACTTTTTTCGTGTGTGGGTACCGGGAGTCTAATTCAGGACCTCCCGCTTGCCAGGCAGGCGCTTATGCTGTTGAGCTATCTCACCGGCCCCATGAATAAATTTTTATACTTCAGAGTCATCTTCTTTGCTTTACTCCTGTAAGTGTTAGATTATTTCTTTGTTTTTGGTTTTTTACTCTTTTTTGTTTTTTGGTTTTTGGTTTTGTTTTTGTTTTTATTGCAGTCATCTAGCAGCCAATGGCTCCAGCTTCCTAGAGCCTTCATGTTCTTAGGGGATCACTGAGTACATGATTTACTACATAGCCTTGTCTTCAAGTTCTGACACGCTCTCCTCACACTGATCACATATGCTACCCACACTCAGTCGAAGTTTCTCATGTCCTGGATTTCTGCTTGATTTCTTTTCACAATTTCTAATTATTTAACAAAATAGTCATTCATACCTTTTGTTTAACACATTCACAACAGCTTGTACCACCAGGTGGGACTGTCCTTGCTACCCAGTGGACAGTTATGCATGTCCCTCTGGTGGTTCAAGCAGGTGGAAACATGCTAATTTAACCAGCTTATTTTCGTGTTTTCTTTAAATTCACTGGATATTTTATTAACACCTTTATCTGTTCATGTAAATCATCTTTAAGCACACTAAATATCTTATGAATTTACTTATTTATTTCTTCTTCAATCTCTTCAAACATTTTTACCATTTGGGTTTTCGTTTGTTTGGTTTTGGTTTTTGGAACATATTGCCTGTAAGTTCCTCTGCTTCAGTGCCCATGAGATCAGCTGTTGCCTTGTTTTCTTGTTTTTCTGTTGCTTTTGTGCGTGGGTGGAAGATCAGTTAAGGTAGAACAACTCTGTCACTGCTGTGGATGTATCTTTAGTCCGCGTATGTCTCCCAGTCACGTGACCGTGGCTTTAGTTATCTTTTGATGTTTATACAAAGCGCTTCCATGTCCTCAACATAATAGGGTCAGTCCCTGTCACTGTGTTACAAGGAGAGAACTGCCAGTTATGTATGAGACAGCACACACGCACAGAGAGAGTTTCGGTCAGGAGTTCGTAGGCTGTCTGTGACTAACACGACCACCTACACTCTGCCCACTGCCCTTCATACCCTTGGTCACCGGGGACCCTACTGTTACTTTCAACAGCTGTTGCCTTTTGATAACATCATTACTTCGCGATGGAAAGTAGTGGAAAGTCCTCATCCTTTCCACTAAAACGTCTTCCAATCTTGTTAGTATTGTAAAACTAATTGACTTAGAAGAGGGAATTTGTAAAGCACATCTTAAGTTGGCAGTCATTATCAATGAGTATTTATGCATGTCTTTTTATGTCCAGTTTATCCTATCAGGAGCCTGTATAATAAAATCAACAAAGAATCCAACTCAAACCCTGGTAAGTTGAAATCTTCAGGGTATCTCTAGAAATCGCCTGTCACAAAAGTAAACAATAGATCTTAAAGAAAAAAAAGTAATGTTTAAACCATGAAGGAATCTACCCTCGCAGTAAATACATGAAGAAATTAAGTGAAAATCCAGTATCATTTAAATTAATGTAAACAAATATGCAATAATCCTTAAAATTGTGACTGCCTTTTGTAAACACTTCTGAATTTTAAGTTAGTTTTGTTTTGTTTGATGTGCTACCTTTTAGCATTACATGAATATTAAGACTAGAAAAAAATTATAAGACCAGATGCCTTTATGTATAGATTAATTAGAGTGCTGTAAAACTTCATTTTCTGAACCATCCAATTTGGAAACAAGATTGTATCTTGTAACAAAGTAGGTTATTTGTCAAGAAAAAAAGATCTGTGATGTAGGTAGAAGGATATTGAAAAGAAAAATAATCTCAGAATTTTAGAACTGAAAAATAATCTTAGAATCTTAGAGCTGAAAGAAATTAGTTTGATTTTTACACACCATGGAGTACTACTCTTTCTCAAAGGATAAATTGGAGACATTTGTAGGAAAATGGATACACCTTGAGACCATAATGTTAAGTGAAATAAATCAAGACACAGAAGCTTAAATACTGCATGGTTTCTCTTATATGAGAAACTCAAGATATAAATAAAGAGCAAAATAAAAGATGGATAATAGGAAATAGGGAGATAGCTTTCTCTCAAACGGGAAGGGGATCAAGACATGGAGGGAGGAGGGTGGCAAGAAAAGGGGATGAGAAAAGAATTAATATATTTTATGTACATGGACCTACTCCACACAGGGAAAGTAATCATTATATATTGCAAACATGTACCAAAGAAAAAAAAACTTGATGTCTGATTAAGTTGCATTAAAAGCTCAAATTGTAAAACACAATGTTTGCACCCAGTGGAATGTTTATAAGCGTGATGATATTTTAATGTTTCCTCTAGATTAATTGGGTTTCCTCTAAACCAGAAAAATATTTTACATGACTAGTAAGCATACAGACACTTCTAAATCCTCACAGCAGGATTACTTATTAGCAAAACAAACGACTTAACCAAAATTTGTATTCTGGCCCAGCGTGCTGGCATGTGCCTGTAATCCCAGCACTTGGGAGACTGAGGCAGGAGGATCACTGTGAGTTCAAGGCCAGCCTGGGCTACATAGTGAGTTTAAGACCAGCCTGAATTACAGAGCAAGACCCTGTCTCAAAAAAAAAAAAAAAAAAAATTGTATTCTGAATATAACAAACTTCCTCTGTCTTCCTTTCAGATTGTGTCTTCTTTAGGCCTGAATCTCTTATGTATAATTGTTGCAATGGCTGCAGTAATTCTGACAGTAGTGGAGTTGTCTAAGTTTAAAACTGTGTCATATAAGAATTATGGGCAAGCGGTAAGTGACTAATTCTATAGAAACATCTTAATTTCAAAATTATTTTTTCAATTATTTTGAAGTTATTTTGAAGACTTAGGAGGTAAAATTAGGCATTTATTTTTTCTCATACAATGCTTTGATTTAGTAGTGAGCTCTTGATTGAAAATTTTAATTCAAAAATAATTCTAAGACATACTTTTTTTTTTTTTTTTTTTTTTGTGGGTACCAGGGGTCGACCTCAGGACCTCGCGCACCAGCAGGCGCCCATGCCGCTGATATCACTGGCCCTTTTTTTCCTATGTGGGTTCCGGGAGTCAAACTCGGGCCCTCGCGCTTGCCAGGCAGGTGCTTACGCCGCTGAGCCATCTCACCGGCCCTAAGACATACAATTTTAGGAAATATTAATAAGCTGTTTGAACTCTTGACTTGCCTAATTAACATACAGCAGGGCTTCAGTGCTAAGGACCTATGCATTAGGTTTAGGGTCATTTCTTTTAATGCAAGAAAAGAATAATCCTTGAGGATAAAAATGTTCCCAAAGTCAAAAAAAATTCTGCTATTGATACATATGATTCAAACTGTCAACACCTAATGATTTCTGAATTAGCATGGGACTTTTCATAACAACCTATCTTTCTGTCTTAGTTGAATTCTGCTCTAAGTCTTCAAATGCTAAATATACCTAAGCCTGTCATTTCTGATCAAGTATCTAGTCACAAACTTTGTACTACAGAAATAACTGTGTTGCTTTCTGAGGCAGCAATATTCTCCAGTAAATGTCAGTCTTTTTTACTGATAACACAACAGATTTATTTCAGTTGTGTTGGCCTTAAATTTAAAATCACAGCTGATTAGTGCTTCAACAAAGTTCATAAAAGTCTCCCAGGTTAGATAGCAGCTCCTCCTGGTTTGACCAACAAAAGCAAATAGATGATAATTACAATAATGCACAGAAGAGTTATGATAGGTGGGGATAATCTTCCTGCTCTTTCCTCCCCTGTATGTTTCTTCTCCATAGGACAATGTATCATGTAGATGACCATTAGCAGGAAGAATCCAAACATGGAAAACAGAGGCCCGGAGAGCAGTGACAGCAATGATAGGAAGAGCAGTGCCCCAAAACAGATTATGTGTGATGAATGATGACTTAAATAAACATGACCAGAGTCTCCCATAAATTGTAAGAAAATTCCCCCTTGCCCTGGAGATGCAACGTAGAAATCTTTAGTTGTAATTTTGGGGGCAGGACAATAAGGACAGAGGACTTAAGTTCTTCCGTATCTGATTGTTTTAAAATGTTGAAGTCACCATCTTATCTCTAAGCTTGCAGTTACCACTTTAGGGAACTATGGCATAACCGTCAAAACCTGCCATGCTAGTCTGTTTTCTGTTTGTAGCAAAATTACTCCACCTGGGTACTTACAAAGAAAAAGAGGTTCATTTAGCTCACAGATTTGGAGACGGAAACTTAAGTTTGTTGGGCTGTGAGTGGGGGCCTTGTGGCCCATGGCTTTGTGGCAGGGACGGAGCATTGTGAGAGGGGACATTCAGCAAGACAGGAAGCGGGGCAGGGGGCTGTCTGTCTTTTAGGTCAGCCCTCTCACAGGCACAAACCAGGTTCTTGTGAGAACAACATTCGTTCCTCCCGAGAACCATGCCTTGGGGCCCTGAGCCTCTCCTGCCTCCTCGGTGTCACCGCCTGTGGTCTCTTGAGCAGGTTTAACTTCCGGTTGCACAGTGTCCTTGTGCCTAAGAGGGGAAAGTATTGACCCAGCTGTGTTCACGCTCTGCTCTGCTCTTTCCCTACTCCTGGCCTAATCGTCCTGATGGCTAGTTGGACCTTTCTGCTTGGATATATTTCTATTCTTATCATTTCAAAGTGAGAAGATATATAATCAAAATTATTTATCTCTTCAAAAGTACTGTATTGTAAAACTTCCTTCTTTCAATTTCCTAAGTCCAACATTTTGACCTTGACCCCTATCTTTCCACTGTTTTATTCAAATTACCAAATATCATTTATTCTTAATTTGAATTTTTAAAAATAATATTCTGTTGGTTTTAAGTGAAATACTGCACAACCCCAAATTGACGTTACCACAAAAGACCACACTTGCTGATTTAACATTGGGCCAGAAACTTAGGTTGTATGTCAAGACCCCAGTGAAATGGAATTTAGTTATTTGAGGAATCTCCACACTTATTTCTGTACTGGTTGAACTAGTTTACAATCCCACCACAGTGTAGAAGGGTTCCTTTTCCCCTGAAGCCTCTCCGGCACTTGTTATTATTTGATTTCTTGATGATGGCCATTCTTTCTGTAGTGAGGTAGAGTCTCAGTCTTGCTTTAATTTGCATTTCTGTAATGGCCAGTGATGCTGAACATTTTTTCATGTAACTATCAGCCATTTGTACTTCTTCTGAGAAATGTCTATTCATTTTAGTTGCCTATTTTTTATTGTGTTTTATTGAGGGGGCTAATTTTTTTTAATTCTTTACATATTCTTGATATCAGTCTTCTGTTGGAAGAATAACTGGCAAAAAAAAGTTCTCATTATAGCAGCACAACTCATAACAGCTAAATCTTCAAAGCAGCCTATTTGTCCATCAGTATATAAATGGATAAAGAAAATGTGGCATTTATACATAATGGAGTACTATTCTGCCATAAAGAAGGATAAACTTGAGTCGTTTGTAGGAAAGCGGATGTACCTTGAGACCATAATGTTAAATGAAATAAATCAGACATACAACCTTAGATATCACATGGTTTCTCTTATATGAGAAACCCAAAGTATAAATAAAGAGCAAAATTTAAAAAAAATAGATCATAGGAAGCAGAGAAATAGATCTTTTTCATAGGAGGGGATCAATGGAGGGGTATGAAGAAAGAATTAAGATGTGTTATGTACATGTACCAATGCCTCATGAGAAATGGAATCATGTACAGCAAACATGTACCAATGAAAATTTTAAAATTTTAAAAATCCTAGTCACACACGCTCCGTGTTACCCTCCTATGTCTGCTTCTCTGGCAGACATCTCGCCACTTCAGTGGAAGAGGTTTGGTGGTGAAAACCCTGTGAAAAGAAAGGGATGTAGATAAAGTGAATTTTTACAGTCTTGCCCATCAGGAGGTCATGAGTAGTTTCCAGCTGAAATGTTCTGATTATGTAATGCTGCCAACAAACTGAAATTAGAACTCTATACTTGGGTATTTAAAAACTCTAATCTCTTTCCTTATCTTCCCATTGTATCATACATGAATGAACACTATACTTCATTTAAAACTTTTTATCATTTTCTCAAACAGTGTTTCATGGATTCAAATGTTTGCTCACATTAACAAACTGCTCACATTGTGATATGGCTTCCTAATGGGTTCTAGTTTATGTCTCCATTTCTCCATTATTTTATCACACTTTCTAAAACAAGATGGGTTACAATGAAACAAGGAAATAAAAATTGAAAACTTCCTAGAATTCTGTTTCTTTCATTTTTTAATCAGTCTGCCATTTCTCAAAGGTCCTACTTCTTTATGATGACTTTCTGGATATTAATAGATTTCAGTGACTCTCCTGTTCCCTATAGTTAGTGACATATTAATCTTATCATATATGACTTTATATTACTTTTCCAACTTTGCTGTTTGATCATAAACTCTGAGGAAACAGGAAGTTTTTATGCCACTGTTCCTACGATATAATTCTATCACCTAATAAGTTTCTTGCATATAAAAGAATTAAATAAAACCAACAAAGGTAAAGGGAAAAGGAGAAAAAGAAGGGTGGAAGCAGAGAGAATTCTAGGTCTGAGTGTCATTCTTGGCTTTAGATAGCCATCACGAAAACTACTTATTTAGGATGATCTCCAGTATAATTCATATATGTGGTTGAAAATATCTTTCCAATAGCAACAGGAGGTATCTGCTTACTTATCCCAAAAATGATAATCACCTTGTACTTCCATGTGAAATATTCTTTGAACTTGTTAAATTTACAAATAATTTCATAAAATATCATAGCAATATTTATGTGAGGTTTTTATCACCACAAATGTAAATTTAAGTAAGTTTGTAATTAATAATAGCTTTCTTAATAGACAAGAGGATTGTTTGTTTGGTGCCCACCTTATTAGAGATAGGAGAGTCAAATCTTATTAAGGGGACAGTGGCTGGCTGTGCCAGGGATGCTCTAGTGAGGACAGAATGAAGGTCAAGGATGGAAGCCACAAACGATGAAGTGGGAAGAAGAGCATGAAATTGAAGCAAGAAACAGTGGAATAAAAATGCTGGAGAAATCAAATAGTGAAAGAGGTTTGTTCTTCTTTTCCTTGACTCTTATACTAGAGGCTCCTCCCATGATCGTGTTTGCATTTACTGACGATAATAATGCCAATTTCCGTTTCCTGATCACAGAAACTGGGGAGGGAGGTGTCGCGTGTGCTGCTGGTCGTCTACCACCTGGAGATAGTCATTGCCCTTACCCACGCAATCTGCACGTGTGGCACCTTGGTAAGTTTCTCTGGAATATCAAGCACTATTGATTTCTAGTAAACTTATTATGAGGAGATGAAGTGCACTGTGTGTTGTGTTTGGAAATAATAAAAAAGAAATGTGCAATAATCTCTACTTTTTCCTGTAGTTTATAAATAGAAAACATAAAATGACAAAATTAATATGTGAAACTATAAATCATTTTTAAATTATACATTAAAAATGAATGTTCTGGGGCCGGTGAGATAGCTCAGCCATATAAGCGCCTGCCCAGCCAGCGCGCGGTCCTGAGTTCGACTCCCAGAACCCAAATAAAGTAAAAAAACGGGCCGGCGATATCGCTCAGCGGCGCTAGAGCTTGCTGGCAAGCGCGAGGTCCTGAGATCGACTCCCCCAGTACCCACATAAAAAAAAAAAAAAAAAATGAATGTTCCCGTACAACCAAATCTATACAAAAAAGACATGCAACACAGTTTTCTTTCCTGCTAATTACCTGTCTGATCATAGTCACAGTGTTTTGTCATGTGCATTTTTTGCAACTATCTTAAGCATATTTCCATGACAAAACATATCTAAACAATGCCTTTGATAATCTCATTGTATTTCTTAGTATTTAATATTCCTTTTTTCCTGAATATTTAGCTTTTTTCCAGGATTTTTTTGAAATTATAAGCAATGATTCAGTAAACATTTCAATACAAATATGTATACATGCAAGAGACTACTATTTCTGTAAGTGGTAGATTCCTGAAAGTGTAATTGCAGAGTCCAATTTCAAAAATGCCTAACAACTCACCATGCCACAGAGGTTTATGAGAAAGGTTATTTCCTCTCAGGTTTAAAATAACTAGATACCTAACATTTATTTTTTCCTCAGATATTAGTGGAGGGTGTGCTATTTGATAGGCATTGTAATAGGCCCTAAGGATGTCATGATTCAGAGGACAGTGGCTCCACCACCAGAGAGGCTGCATTCCAGTGAGGGGAAAGAGCAAACAGGAGAGAAGCCTAGGGAGCCAGTCTTAAAAATAAAAACCAAGAATAAAAAAATTAAAAAGTTAGTAGATAGTCAGAGACCACAAGTTTCAAAGCAATCAGAATTCAGAGTTGCTACAACTTATTATGTAAAATGTCCAGTTTTCAACAACACCAAAGTAGTACCAATATAGTGAAGAGAGCACTGAACATCAGATGTAGTCTCTTGAGAAAAGGGAGAAGACAAATACTATACTTCACAAAGAAAGATGTCAAAAATCTAAATGTGTTTGAAAATTATAGGATGGCAGTGATAGCTCATCAAACGACACTATCAGCAATTATTTTCTAAAACAGTAGAAATTCTGAAGTTGTACTCTAAGAATATAACTGAAATGAAAAACTCACTAGAAAGCCTGAAGTACAGATGTAAACAAATAGAAGACAAAAATCAATGAACAGAAAGATAGTACAAAAAAGATCAGTCCAAAAAGCAGTGGAAAAAAGAAGTGAACAGAGCTTCAGAAACTACTGGGGCTCTGTTGAGAATGTTTAATGGGAATCCCATAGAAAATGAATGGACAGAGAAAAAATGGAAGAAATAATGGCCAAATACTAATTTGATGAAAAAGATCATTGATCCAGTGATCCCTAACCTAGAGTAAACACAAAGCAAGCCCTTCCGAGACACTTCTGTCAAGCTGCATTTTAAAGAGAGAGAAAATACTGAAAGTAGTGAGAAAAAACAATGGCTTGATAAACAATAGAACAACAGTAAGGTAGACAGCTGACTTCTCATGAGAAACAGTGGCGTTCAGGAGCTAGTGGGGTGGCATATTAAAGTGCTAAAGAAAAAAATTCAAGTAAGAATTCTGTATCCTTTAAAATTATCCTTCAAAAAATGAAGATGAAATAAAGACATACATAGATGAATAGAGAATGCACTGCTAGCAGAAATGATGTGAAAAGAAACACTGAAAAGTGGTGATGTCAAATGAAATGCAAATGCACATGAATAAAGTGCACCATTAAGAATAACGGTAAGGGGGGCCGGTGAGATGGCTCAGCGGTTTAAGCGCCTGCCTGGCAAGCGCGAGGGCCCGAGTTCGACTCCCGGAACCCACATACAAAAAAAGGGCCGGTGACATCGCTCAGCGGCACGGGCGCCTGCTGGCACGCGAGGTCCTGAGGTCGATCCCTGGTACCCACAAAAAAAAAAAAAAAAAAGAATAACGATAAAGGATTACAAAAATCCATATAAATACATTTTATATGTTCTTCTCTTTAACTTATTTAGCAAACAACTGCATAAACTGCATTGGGCTCACCCAGGTATTTGGAATAATCTCCTTAATTGAAGGTTGCTAGTAAGCAACATTAATTCCATACATCATAAATACCTGGATCTACCATTTAGCATGAAAGTATCCACACACAATACATAAATGAAGGGTTAATGGCTTTTTTCAATAAAACTTTGTTAGCAAAATCAGGCAATGGGCCAGATTTACTTCATGCGTCATATTTTGCCAACTCATGCTCAACAAGTGCACACTATAAAAGCTGTAATTATAGCACAGTGGAGTTCTCGATGCAATGTGTATGCTATAAATAGCACCAAAGGAAAAGCAAGGGGACAGAGCTGTACGGGAACACAGTTGCTGTATGTTACCGGAATTGGCACTTATCTAAGATAGATTATGATAAATTAAGATGTATATTTATGGGCCGGTGAGATGGCTCAGTGACGTAAGCGCCTGCCTGGCAAGCACGAGGGCCCAAGTTCGACTCCTGGATCCCACATACGAAAAAAGGGCCGGTGATATCGCTCAGCGGCATGAGCGCCTCCTGGCGCACAAGGTCCTGAGGTTGACCCCCAGTACTCACAAAAAAAGTAATTTTATGACAGGTAAAGGAAGGACACAATACATGAGATATAGAGAAAAGAAATGGTAAAATATCAGACACAAATCCATTTCAATAACCACATTAAATAAATTAAACTAAATGAGATTCTATTAAGTGCCCAGCACAATGACTGAATTTCAAAATACTGAAAATTCCAAGTGATAATAAAGACTACAGATAAAAGAAATTTCATACTCCTAGTTAGACTATAAATTATCACAACAGCTTTAAAAGCTATTTGGGCATTACCTTCTAAAAATCAGATGTGCATAATCCCACAGTTAGTAACTAATTCCTTAGTATATATACCCAATGTCTGTCAGATGTACTAAGATACATTTCCATTAATGGTATAATTAATGGAGTCTTTGTAATGACTCCAAAGCGGTAACACACAAATGTGACTGACTGGGGAATATATCAGGGTAAATTACTCTAATAAAATTCTGTATAACAAATAAAAAGATATCGAACTACACTTACAGACATGAGGGAATTTTAAGCATGTTCAGTATAAAAAGGCAGACTCGAAGACTATATTTTATATTCCAGTCATAAACTTTGAAACAGGCAAAACTAAAGCTAAACTGTAGTGATCAGTGATGCAAGCTTAGTTGGTAGAGCTGGGAGGGATCAGTAACCTAAAAGTCAAAGTGACAGCTGGGGGTTAAAGAATGGATAATAGTTGAATCGTGAGATGCTAGGGTGAATTTTGGGATGCTGGCATCTAGTGTGTTCAAGAAGACCATTACTATTTCTAATGTGGAAATCAGGAAGTATACCAAAAGTTACAAGTGATCCAACAGTAATGAAGAAAGCAGGTTAAGGTGGGAATGGGACAGAAATAGGACATGAGGAACTTGAAGGTCTTACTCTATACGTATCAGTACACTGTGTGTTTTTAAAATGTGATTTGTAAGAAGTTAATTTTTTTTTCCAGAGTCGAAGACGTGGCACTGCTTCTACACCTGCTACAGATGAGGCTGAAAGTGCTTTTTGAAAACCTTAGAAATGTGAGATTTTTACTGATGCTGATACCTGATGTGGGTGCTATGATATGTCAGTATTATAAAGCTGCTGCAAAGCCTTCAGGTTTTGTGCGAAAGAAAATACAAAACAAGTTGAATTTTTCTCATCGACATTCAAGAAATTTCTGTATACGCTTTTCTAGGCTCCAAGGTTAAAGCTTTATCCTATCTGAGGATGAGATTAGTACAAGGAAGAGTTTCTTATCTAGATAGTATGAATAGCTCTCGACATTCCACAAAAGCTTTTATAAAAGACTCTAAAAAACATTTTTTCTCTAGAGTGCAGGCTTACAAAGACTTCAAGTGTGATGTTGCATAAATCACAAGAAAATACCGTGTCTCAATAAGTAAAAATCGTATTTCACACTCTGAATTTGCCAACTGAACTAGCTCCTCCATTAACAAGGTGTGACAAAGGCCAGCAAATCAGAGCCCCCATTGTCCCTTGACTTCCGCCTCCTCATTAAACTTCCTTTCCACCTTGGGAGCCTCTGCTCTTTCTTCCCCAGCTCCCCCACTTATTGTTTGGATAATCTGTCCAATTACTTTTCAAAGCAAGCTTCTTTTGCACAACAAGAATTTCCCAGGTATCTGCTCTGAATTGAGTTTAGTCTGTCTTCTAATATGGAACATTGCTTCAGAGAGCTTTGCTCAGTGATGCTATCGTGCCGTTAAATACATACAGCTTCTTTTTAATTGTGCTACTGGGCTTTGTTTCAGTTTTTGTTTTGGTTTTTTTGTTTTGGTTTTTGTTTTTTTGGGGGGGATTCTACTGTCTCTTAAAATGTTTCACCAATTGTTATCAACTACTGTTAAGATTTTTTGATTCCACAAATTTCAGAGTTTAGCTCATTTTTTTCAGCTAATTTTTTTCATTGTCTACTGTGTGCCAGTGAATATATTCATTTCCAGAGTGTCAAAGATTAATAAGGCACCTGATGGCACATTTTTGTTTTGGGTAGGAAACAAGTAACAAGTCAAGCCTATGTGATACATTAATTAGCAGGAATATGAAAGAATACAAGTAGGACAGAAGAGTTAATGCTCCTTTTGTGAAATAAAAGTGACAATGCTTTATAAAACCTGTGAGCAGGGGATTAGTAGTTTACCAAGCAGCTTGAAATATATGATCCAATTGAGAGAGCTGCAGTATTTGTTGGCCTAGTAGGTCAAATAAGCTCACAGGCCTGATTTTCTCTGACGTGGCCTTGATCTGTCATGTATCAAAGGTGGGAAGACATTTCAAACACCAGGATCAGCTCATCAGAAATGTGGGAAAGGAAGGGCAGAACGAGATGGTGGAATAATCCAGGGACGTCCACACCCCCACAGAAACATCAACTTGAACAACTGTCTACACACAAAATACCTTCACAATGGCTAAGGAAACCAGGTAAAAGAGCATAGCACCTGGTGATGGCACAAAAACAAAAGCCACGTGGAAGGGAGTAGGAAAGACAGTTTCACATTTACTGTGTCAGCTATTCCCCAGCTTAGGCAGTGCAGCGTGGACGGAAACACTGTCCACTGCGGATGAAGAAGAGAGGGAAATATGTGCGAGACTCTGCCTTGGACTCCGGCGCTAAGCCTGAGAAGACAGTCGTGAACCCTGCCCTAAGATGAGCACCTGTGGACACAGCCTGCAGATCTGCCCCAGCACCAGGCAGTAACCAGCAGCCACTGCAACACAGACTCAATTTACACTCCACGGCAGTAGCAGCCCACTGCAGCGGCCACAGATGTCAGGCAAACCTCAGAGGCAGATGGGCCTCGGCAGCCCCAGCTCTTCAGATGCAGCCGACACTATCAGCCTCAGCAGCCATGGGATTCCACCCTGGCACTACACTGGCACAGTGGACCCGGGCTTAGAACATCCCGTGATGCTACCGTGGCCACAGTGGGCCCAGGCGTAGGGACCACACCCGAGTCTTCCAGGAATCTCTGGTCAGGCTGACGCTGGAAGAGCACCTCCAGCCTGAGACATGCTACCAGGCCAGAATAACTGCTACTAGTGCACAGATCATGGCCACAAGGACCAAGCACAGTCAAGGACACATGACATCACCAGAGGAACAGAGGAGTGTGCCAGTGACAGACCCTGAAGAGACGGACATGTGTGAAGAGCATGAGAAAGAACTCCAAGTAACTGCTCTAAACCACCTCAGCAAACTTCGAGAAAATATGGAGCAGTGATCCAAAGAAAGATCAGAAAACTTAAACACCAAAGTAATGAAATAAAAAATTGAGCAGATAATTAAATTTAGTGAAATAAGATGCTATAGAAAGTGGCAATAGCAGAACTGTTCAAGTGAAAATATAATCTGTGACCTTGAAGGCAGGTTGTTACACATAGAGGAGAAAAATGAAAAGGAATGAAGATTATGGAGTTTGTGCTGCAGCATCAAAAGCAAATACTTCAGTCATTGGGGTTCAAGTCAGAAAAGATAGAACAAGATAGAAGCCTATTTAAGGAAACAACAGGGCCAGGGATATAGCTCAGCGGCACAGCCCGGCAAGCACAAGGTCCTAAGTTTGATTCCCGGTACCAAAAAAAAAAAAAAAGGAACCAACAAACTTTAAAACTGGGGATATTTAGCTACAGAAAGTTCAGTGTCTCCAATCAGATTCAGTGCAAATCAAACCAGCCTATGACATAAAGAATCAAAAGTGCAAATAAAGCAGAGGGTCCTGGAAGCAGGAGGAAGAGGGGAGGAGAACCACCACCACCACGGCAGCACTCTCGGCAGAAACCCTGCGGGCTGGACGAGGGCAGGATAACACATTCAGAGCGCTGATGAAAACGCACCGCGATGAGCCCATGAAGTCTGGAAGAGCTACAGCTGCACAAACGCACAGATTCCAGCCTAAGGCAGCAATATGAGAAGTGAAGGAGACGCTTCACCCCGGAAGAACCCAATACCTCCCCACTGGCTGACCCCAAAGGAGTGGAGATAAACAACCTGCCTGAGAATTCAAAATAATTGTTTTAAAGAAGCTCAGCATATTCCAAGAAAGCACAGAGAAATAATTCAGTGAGATCAGGAAAACAATAAATAACTAAAATGGGAAAGTTAACTGAGAGAATTCAATTTTTTAAAATTTGGAACTAAAAAATGCACCAACAGAATGGGTCAAGCAGAAAAAAAAAAAGGTATCTGGGAAGTTGAAAATATACAGTCAGAGGAGAAAAAAGAAAATAAAAATACCGAAGCACGCAGGGCTAATGAGACACCAAGAGAACAAATGTTCAGATTATGAGAGGAGACAAACCAAGACTGAAAGCTTAAAGAAATAATAGCCATTTTTTTTAAATCTGGAGAAAATATCTAAATATCCAGGTGTAAGAATCTAACTAATACTCAGGTTCAACCCAAGTAAGACCACACTCAAATGTAATTAAAAGGTAAAAAATAAAAGGCAAAGACAGGAGCTTGAAGGCACCAAAAAAGGAAGCATATCATATAAAAGGGCGTTTGAGCAAGGATAGTAGCAGATTTCCCAGCAAAAAGAAACAAGCCAGGACAGAGTGCAATGCCACAAAATGATAAAAAGCGTTGCCAACCAAAAACATGTGATCCTGTGGAGTTGGCTTTCCCAGGAAAATAAAAGATAAGGGTGTTAGTCACCCCATTACTGTTCTACAACAAAAGTTAAAGGGAATTCTTTCAGCCTAGAGAAGAGAATTGTAATTAGTAACAAATATACGTGAAACTCACTAGTAAAAGTACACAGTCAAACTCGGAATAGTCTAATACTATATTGAAGGAGTGTAAATCACATTTTTAGTAGTAATGTCAAAAGACAAAACATTTAAAAATAATGCTACAATCATTCGTCAAGGGATACACAATATAAAAAGATGAAACTTGTGACACCAAAAAAATAGAAAACTGGTGGAATGGAGTAAAAATGTCGAGTGTTTTTATGTGACGAAAGTTACATTTTTATCAATTTAAAATATCTTATTATGTTTTGTGCAAATCTTATATTTTGTGTATGTTGTATCTTGCTAAATCCAAAGCAAAATCTACAAGTTGTTATTGAAAAATATGGTGTATGTTTAAATTTTTTTAAAAAAAAACTATTACAGTAAAAAGCATTGCCATGAATCTCCCTCAGAATATTCCCCTTTGCTTCAAGCACATTTATCCCATAGTCCTGGCCACTTTCTGAAGCTGCTCTGGAAGTCCTCTTTCATGAGTGTCTTTAGTTGTGCCATTGTGGCTGCCTCAATGTCCTGACTTGAATGAAAACATTTCACTTTCATGGTGATTTTGACTTCAGGGAATAGCCAGAAGTCACGCGGTGCCAGAGACAGTGAAAAAGGGGGATGAGGACATGGAGTCATGTTTTTATGAGCCCACTTTTCTGTCGGATGGCACTCCACAGCAGCATTCACTGTATTTTTTATGAAACCTTATAAAGAGATGAGAAATGATTTGGCTGATTTGAGAATAACAACATGTGGCTAGAAATATCAAAAAGAAAGGTGATTAAGCATGAAGTTTTAAAGATAGGCAAAGCCAACTCTGCCTTTCTGGCCTTGTTAAGATTGTCATGCAAATGTAGAGAAAAAACTAAAAGGATGAGAAGAGCTGAAAGGGGGAAGAGGTTTTTAAGACCTTGAAAGGTCTAGAATAGCACTATCCAATAGAAACACAATATGAACCACATGTGTAATTTTAAAGTTTTCTAGTAGCCACCCTAAGAAAATAAATGGAAACAGGTTAACTTAATTTTAATAATTAGTTTAATATAGAACACAACCTAGCTGTGTCATCTAAACACAAGGATGAAAATTCTTGAGATATTTTATAGTCTTTCTTATCATATCAAGTCTTCAAAATTTGGTGTCGATTTTACATTTACAATACATATCAATTCAGAGTAACTACACTTTAGTCGCTTAGTAGCCAAACATGACTACTGGTTACTCTATTGGAATGGGTGGGTCTTGAGTGTCAGAAGTATTCACAGAAAATGTACCCTCCGCTCTTCCCACCCAAGAGCTCTTGGTTCAAGAAAGAATGAACAAACTCTTAGAAAAGTGGAAAGATGGGTTACAGGTCAAGGAGATGAGACACCCTGTGAAAAAGCTGAGCAGGGTCTGTCCACAGAGAAGGCAAGTCTTCCTACCCCAAGCTCATCTCAATAGATGGCTTCAGTTTTTCCTTTTTTTCTGGATTATTCTCACCAGCATATAAACGTGTTATTATTTCTCCTGTAAAACATAAAACAAAATACCTTTGAACTCTGCTTCTGCCTCTACATACATTTCTTTCTTTCACTTGAAAACAAAATCTATTTGTCTGTCTGTGCTGATTATCCCCAAATGATCACCTCCCATTGCTCCTGAACCCATTCTAGTTAGGATCCAACCTCCACCTCTCTTCTGAAATGACTTTTGCAACAACCTCCATGCTGCAAAAGGTAAGGAGAGGCACACCTTGAACCTGGCGGGAGATCCTTGCAACCATCCTATGAGCTCTTCTTAGCTGGACCCTGCGGATTTGTTCACCTTTCTGACCCCACCTCTCCTCCTAGGCAGGAGCCTGCTCATTTCCCTAACATCCTAACCCCACCAGGTAAGCTCCTCACTGCTGAGTCTCAACACCCAGAGCGCCACTGGACGCACAGTGAGGCTCAGAGGTATTCGTTCAATCACAGCGTGAGAAACGCCTGGGGCCTCCTGTGCACGGCAGCCCACCACGCGCGCTCCTCCACAGCCACCCTTGTGGCTGTGTGCACTGAGGAGCGTGACTGTGACCCGATTCGCTTGCGCACTTCTACTGGGTGCCAGGCGCTGCTTTTTCACAATGTTCAGTGACTTTAAAAAAAAAAAAAAAGGTGAAAGATTTATCCAATCTGAAAAATGGTATTGTCATCCAGGGCAGACAATGCGTCTAAAAGTGCGCCTTGACTCAGCATAATCATCTTACATGTTTCTTATGTTCTTTGGCCTATTAGTTTGGTTTTCAATCTGTGTATATGATATATATGATAATTAACTTTATATGGCCTTAAATAAATGAATCTGGTGCTGGAGAAATAAAAGGGGGGTGGAGGGAAAGGGAAAAAAATAATTGAAATGTGTACATGTACCAATTCCCTACAGCAACTAATCATTATGTACTGCAAACATGTACTGATAAAAGTCAAGAAAAGATTAAATTAAATTTTCTAAAAAGAAGTTCTCCCTGATACTTGGCTTCGTGGAGATGATCTTCAAGCTAGGATTCCATCATTTGGATGTCGGGACCAGATTCTAGATTTGAAACTGACTCAGAGCCTGGCTTCGGTCGGTCGGTCGGCCGGTCGGTGCGCGCCCGGGAAGAGCCGCAGCCCCGCGCACAAGTCTCCACGGCGCAGGACAGCGGCTGGGGAACCGGGAAGGTCCGGGGCTCAGCAGCACCCTTCCTTCTGCACCTCGCGGGCGGCCGTAAAGGAACGAAGGGCTCCGGGCCCGCGAGCGGGAGGAGCAGAGGGCGGGCTCGGCGCGGGGCCGGCCCCTCCCACGGCGCGAGCTGCCCGCGCGCCCGCACAGCCGCGGGGGCGTTGGTGCCGCGCGGCGATGCGGGGCTCTCCGAGGAGGCGGCGGCGCCCACCGGGCAGGGGCTCTGCTCCCTGCAGGAATTCCGGGGCTGGAAGATCGGGGCAGAGGGCACTGCCTGCTCGGTCACGGCCTCCTGGGCCTGCGACCCAGTCCACGTAGAAACCCACGGCCCGTGCCACCGCACGGAGCACAGGCGCTGCAGCTCTGCCTCCGCCGGAGCTCGGGTCGGTTTCTCCGTTCGCTCCCCGGTGACCACGCCGCAGGGCTTCCCTGCCGCGGAGGAACGAGCCTTGGAAGAGCAAACGCCGCAGACGAGGTCGCACGGGCACCGGTGAGACCCGAACTCCACCTTCCTGTCCCGGCGTCCTCGTTTTCGGGCGTCAGCGAACACCCCACGGGCAGCTCCAGCCTTGACACGCCGCGGACGCGCGGGGGCGCCCCGCGAGAGGCCGCTTCCCACGGCCACTAGCAGCTGACTAGGTGAACAGCCTTTCCGGCTGCCGCCGCAGGAGCTCTCTCTTACCAGTTCTAGCGACACTGGGTCTCTCCGTTGTATTCTTTGCGATGGATGAGTGTATATTTACATAATGTAGGGGCAGAAGGTCGCCCAGGTTTCCAGAGGAACGCGGGGAAGGAGGTTGGCGCCACGGGGAGGGCGGGGCGCCCTGTGCCTTCCCCGCCTCTGCGGCTCAGCGCCCTCGCAAAGCCCCTTCCCCACCAGCCCGGAGCACGGCGGGGCCCTGCTCCTGTGCGCACCTTCTCCGCGGAAGGCAGCCTGCGCAGCCCTACGGCGTGAACTCCCGAGCGTAGCGGAGTCAAAGAAAGCGTCCCGCAAGGGTGATCCTGGGCTCAGCTGGGGGATACGTCCGCCTGCCTTCCTATCGGCTAGGACCTAGGAGTCATTTTCATAGATGTTAAATATGGAAGCTAAAGGGGATTCATAGGACTTACACAGAATAACAAAGGTCATCCACAATTTTAATGATAGGAATCCGTGAGCTGTAATTTTTTTATCGACTGAACACTCCCTTTATTTTTGTAACTGTCCCTAACTCGTGAAGCCTAGCTTTGCAAAGTATAATATGGTCCAGCCTCTCCTGCAGCTGATACGGGCGTGCGCCACAGACTCTTCTACTCCGGCACCCTTGAGCCAGGCTTTAATCTGGAAGGTTGCAACAATGCGCAGTAGAATTAACCATGGTGACCAAAATCCAGCGTTCTCTGACCTTGTCAATGTGGAGATACAGTAATTTCTAGAGGGCTTGGGGTGATTGGGACAGCCACCACATAGTATCAACTCTAGTCTAAGGTTAGCAAATGAGCAAAACTTTTTGAGAAGTACATGTTGGATTTTTGTCAAAATAATAATATTGGTGATTTGGTACACAAACATCTATTGGGGGACTACAGAGTAGTGAAAAATGAGCAGTGTAGAATTAGACTCTCTCTCAAGTTTAGGTACCTTGTCCAAGACCTCATGAATATTAATTTGCCTCCATATTTTCTTACAGAAAAGAAAAACCATTCATCCTCTCATTTCTTTGTTGTATCTTACTGAAAAATGCCACAAAATCGTCTATGGATAAGAGAGGAATCGAGAACGTTGGGGGTAAGAACTAAGTGCTACTTGAGTGAATAAATAACTTAGTGTCACAATTTCTAAATATACAAGGGAGGAGGCTTTAGCCCCTCTATCACGGATTCCCCAAATGTAGCAGGGTTAAAGAAAGTGTCCTGCAAGGCTTACGTAGCATCTATGTTTTCCACCTGCAGCCAGAGCACGTAAGCTGTATATTAAAGATAAATAGGAATTATGAATCTATCCATTATATTTCAATAACCCAGCACCATCACAGCCCACTCATAACTTTAGAAAATATGCCCAGAACCTGAAACTGGATAGAAAATCTCTTTTTCTAGCTATAAATCATTTTAACATAAGCTGACTTAGCTCTAAATGAGATGGTCAGATTGTAAAACTGCATTCGCAAGCAGCTGCGTGTCACAGAACTCTGTGGACAGCGGTCACAGCAGCACTGTGCTCTGAGCGCGCCGCTGTTCTCCGAGCGTTATCGTTAGCTACAGCAGGCATCCGCCTTTACGACTGGAAGATTCTACATCGTCCATGGGACTGCTGGAGGGTGGGGCCACCGCACAAGTCAAACCAGCGGAATTAAGATTCATTTTAGAAAATTCCAAAACATCAAGGGGTGAGGGGCGGGCCTAGAAACTAGCTAGTGAGTTCAACAAGGTCACAGGATACAAGAGCAATACATAAAATGGATTGTATTTCTGTATGGTAGTAATTAACATGTAGAAATCAGCATTGTAAATGAAATGCTATTTACAGTCATCCAAAAAACTACTTAGGTATACATTTAACAAAACATGTACGGGCCTCATAATTCTAAAACTACAAAGTACTGATAAAAGAATTCAAAGTAGGTTACATACATGAGAAGATTTTGTGGATCACAGAATTCAGCACAGTAAAGATGATGAGTCTTGCCAAATTGACATATAGATTCATCACAATCTTTAGCAATATCTTTTGTAGATGTAGATATTAACGAGATTATCTAAAATTTATAAGGAAAGACAAAAAGCCAAAACATCTAGTTTTTTTAAAAAGAACAGTAAAGTTGAAAAAAATTACACTACTTAATTTTAAAATATTATATACCTACAGTTATCAAGTACGATATTTTTCTAGCAAAAGACACACGGAGAAATGGAACAGAATGCAGGTCAGAAAGACTGCCCAAGCAGAGCCAGATGATTTTGATAAAAGTAATTCACTGGAGGAAGTGTAGTTTTCTCAATAAACTGGATAGTCATTGGTTTAAAAAAGAGAGAACTTAAAGTTTCCCACCTTATATAAAATTAATTCAAAATGGATCATAGATATGAATATTAAATGTAAAACTATAACACTTTTAGAAGAAAGCATAGGAGAAAATATTTGGTATCTAATAAGGAGTTCCAGACATGACACTAAAAGCATGATCTACCTATACAAGAAAAAAATCAGCACTTTTTATTTAAACACTATTGTTTTAAGAAAGACTCTGTTAGAAAGATGAAAAGGCAGGATTCAGTGTGGGAAGTAATACTTGCACACCACATATCTGACAAAGGATTTATATCTAGAATATTATATTTTAAAACCCAAATGATCCAATTTTCAAATCAGCAAAAGATATAAAGAGACAATTCACTGAAGAAGATATATAGATGGCAACTAAGTGCATAGAAAAATACTCAACATCATCAGCCACCAGATAACTGAAAACAGACTATGATGAGCTATTACTGCACAGCTATTAAAAACAGCTAAAATCAGAAATAGTGACCATGCCAAATGCTGGACATTAAATGTAAAAATGGTGCAGCCACTCAGGAAAATAGTACGAAAGATTCTTTAAACACCAAGCATGCACTTGCCACCAAACTCAGCAAATACCGCTCCTGGGCACTTATCCCATTTATCTGATGCCTGCCCAGACGGCGACATAAACTACCACAGCTTCTGTGTTTCTAGCCCTAAGCTAGAAACTATCAAAATGCCACTTGTGAAAGTATAGTCACTGATACCATAAGATGCTACTCGGAAATGAAGAAAGAACAAACTACATTGACACAGGCAGCAACCCGAGGGATCTCAAGGGTATCATGCTGAATGCAAAAAGCCAATCCCAAAAGACACCTAATGAGTTGTTCTATTTATCTAACATTCTCCAAGCAGCGGAAGTACGGATACAGAGAGCAGAGAGCGACTACCAGGAGTTAAGGGTGTTGAGGGGCAGAGCACAAGGGGTAACTTTGTGGTGATGGAATAGTTCTCTATCTTGTTATGGTCAGCTACACACAGGTACACATGTGGCACACAACTGTACACACAGTATTATATCGGGGCCATATGCCTCATCCTGATACTCTACAATAGTCATACAAGATGCAGTGATTCCACGAGGCCGTCGCCTTTATTCACCGTGGCATTTTCTTTACGTGTGCTCCTTTCAAAAGTTGGACTGGAGGGCCGGTGAGACGGCTCAGTGGCATAAGCGCCTGCCTGGCAAGCGCGAGGTCCTGAGTTCGACTCCCGGTACCCACATAAAAAAAAAAAGTTGGACGGGAATAGGAAATGATTGATGATCGTGTTCTTCTCTCCCAGGCCATACAAATAATGAATGGCCTGATTATTCACTTCCTGGGAGCACTCTGGAGATATTTGTTCCTCTCACAAATGACTGTGTTGGCATCAGCGTATATTCCTATTATGCTGCTACTGGGATACCCGTTTTGGTCACCTTTTTGTGTGAGTAAATGATCTAATTCCTGATCACTATTCATTGACTTCCTCATTTCTTTTTTTTTATTTTAAAGAGTAAAAATTAAAAATAAAAATACAGGGGGCCGGTGAGATGGCTCAGCGGCATAAGCGCCCGCCTGGCAAGCGCGAGGGCCCGAGTTCGACTCCCGGAACCCACATACGAAAAAAGGGGCCGGTGATATCGCTCAGCGGCACGGGCGCCTGCTGGCACGCGAGGTCCTGAGGTCGACCCCCCAGTACCCACAAAAAAAAAAAAAACATACAACAGAGTTTCAAAACAGGCCTCATAGGAGGGTAACAATAAATGATACACTGTGTATTGTTTTCTTCATAGTAGTTACTCAGAGTACAAGATATAGGCGTGAAACATTGCCCAAACAGTATTAGCACAAACCTTTCTTTTCAGTGAACTAAGAGAAACCAGCTGTCTAACTATTTTAACTATCTTGTGTATATATATTTTCCCTTTTCCCTTCCTCCCTTTCCCCATCACAGTTTCTCGTTTCTTTCTTTCTTTCTTTCTTTTTTTCAACAGAGGTTAAGAGCAGAATATATTTATTGGGGAAAGAAAGCTTCTGTCTGAGAGACAGAGGGGTCCCGAGCGGGTTGCCCAGTTTCTCTTTTCTTTTCACCAGTTTCTTCCCAATTCACAGTAACTGTTGTACATTTTGGATCTTACTGACTCGTTGAGTTTCTCACACTAGTGAGACAATACAGTGTTTACACATGTGGGTCCGACGTATTTCACTTATGAGTGTGGTCTCAAGTTGCATCCATTTACCTATAAAAGTCTCAACTTTATCCTGCTTTATGCCAGAGTAGTACTCCATTATATTTTAAAAACCCCATCTTTTTTATCCATTCCTCGGTTCATGGGCATTTGGGTTGTTTCCAACATTTAGCTATTACAAATGGTGCTGCTATAAACATGGGTGCACATATATCGCTGTGGTACGATGTTTTTAATTCTTCCAGGAAGATGCCCAGAAGGAAATAGCTGGGTCGAATGGGACCTCCAATCCTAGTTTTTTGAGGAATATCCACACTGATTTCCACAGTGGTTGTACCAGTCGACACTCCCACCAACAGTGGGGAAGGGTTCCTTTTTCCCCACAGCCCTGCCAGCGTTTGTTATTGGTTGATTTCTTGATGGCAGCCATTCTTTCTGGAGTGAGGTGGAATCTCAGTGTTGTTTTAATTTGCATCTCTCAGATGACCAATAATGTTTAACATTTTTTCATGTATTTATTTGCCATTTGTATTTCTTCATCTGAGAAGTGTGTATTCTTCTCAGATGCCCATTTTTGGATTGGGTCTTTGCATTTGGAGGGTCTGAAATTTTTCAGTTCTTTTTTTTTTTTTCTTTTTCTTTTTTTTTTGTGGGTACTGGGGGTCGACCTCAGGACCTCGCGTGCCAGCAGGCGCCCGTGCCGCTGAGCGATATCACCAGCCCCTTTTTCGTATGTGGGTTCCGGCAGTTGAACTCGGGCCCTCGCGCTTGCCAGGCGGGCGCTTATGCCGCTGAGCCATCTCACCGGCCCTATTTTTCAGTTCTTTATATGTTCTAGATATAAGTCCTTTGTCTGAGGGACAACTTGCTATGATATTTTCCCACTCTGTGGGTTATCTTTTCACTCTATTGGTGATTTATTTTGTCGTGCACAAGCTTTTTCATAAAGTAAGATCCCATTTGTTGAATCTTTGTAATATTTCCCTTGCAGTCTGGGTTTTGATCATGAACTCTCTGCCTACACCTATGTCTTCAAGATTTCTACCTACTTTCTCTTCCAGTAGATTTAGTGTTTCTGTTTTAATATTTAGATCTTTGATCCATTTTGATTTTATTTTAATGCATGGTGATAGACATGGGTCTAGTTTTAGTCTTCAGCATGTGGAGAGCCATTTTCTCCAGCACCATTTATTAAAGAGGCGATCTTTATTCCAGTGAACATGTTTGGCTCTTTTGTCAAAGATCAGGTGGCTGAATATATTTGGAGTTGCATCTGCATCTTCTATTCTGTTCCACTGATCCTCAGGTCTGTTGTTTTGCCAACACCATGCTGATTTTATCACAGTAGCTTTGTAGTATAATTTCAGGTCAGAGATTATGATGCCCCTGACTTGCATTTATTGCCCAGAATTGCTTTTGCTATTCTAGGTCTCTTCTGGTTCCAAATGAATTTTAGGAATGTTTTCTCTAGTTCTATGAGGTATGCTAATGGTGTTTTGATTGGGATTGCATTAAATCTATATAACTATTTTGGGAATAGGGCCGTTTTCACTATGTTAGTTCTTCCTATCCATGAGTAAGGAATATTCTTCCATTTTCTGCTATCCTCTTCAATCTCCTTTTTCAGAGTACTGTGATTTTCAATGTATAGATCTTTTACCTCCTTTGTTAGATTGATTGATTTCAATTTTTTGGATGCTATTGTAAAGGGTGTGGTTTTCCTAATTTCTGTCTGAGTGACTTTGTTGCTTGTATACAGGAATGCATTTAATTTTTGAGTGCTGACTTTGTATCCAGCTACACTATTGAATTTGGTTATTAAATCTAGAAGTCTTTTGGTGGAGTTCTTGGGGTCTTTTATGTAGAGTATCATGTTATCTGGAAATAACGATAATTTAATTTCTTCCTTTCCTATCCTTAGTCCTTTCATTTTTTTTTCTCTTGTCTAATTGCTATTGTTTCCAAAACTGTATTGAATAGGAGTAGTGATAGTGGGCATCCTTGTCTTGTTCCTGATTTTAGAGTGAAAGCTTTCAGTTTTCGACCATTTAGTATGATGTTAGCTGTTGGTTCGTTGTAGATGGCTTTTATCAGATTGAGGTAAAGACCATCTATTCCAATTTTCTGTAGAGTTTGTATCATGAATGGGTGTTCAACTTTGTCAAATGCTTTTTCAGCATCTATCGAGGTGGTCATGTGATTTTTGTCTTTGGCTCTGTTGATATGGTGTATTACATTTATTGATTTATGTATGTTGAACCATCCCTGCATTCCTGGGATGAATCCTACTTGGTCATGGTGTATAATCTTTTTGATGATGTGCTGCATTCTGTTTGCCAGTATCTTATTGAGGATTTTTGCATCTGTGTTCATTAGGGAGATTGGCCTGTAGTTTTCTGTTTTGGTTGTGTTCTTCTCTGGTTTTGGAATGAGTAATACTTGCTTCCAGGGATGATTTTGGAAGTATTGCTTCCCCTTCAATTTCATTAAAGAGTTTCAGCATTAGTAGCATTAGTCCATCTCTAAATTTCCTGTAGAATTCAACAGTGAATCCATCAGGGCTGGGCTTTTCTTTGTTGGTAAGTTTTTAATTACATTTTCAATTTCATTGGCTGATATCGGGTTATTTAGAATTTTTATATCTTCTTGATTTGGTTTTAGCAATTAGATTGTGTCTAGGAATCTGTCCATTTTTTCTGTGTTTTCCATCTTATTAGAATATAGATTCTCATAGTGGGTATTGATGATCTGGATTTCTGTAGGATTGGTTGTAATTTCCCCCTTTTCATTCCCAATTGCTTGAATTTGTTTTTTTTTTTTTCCTCTTTTTGATGAAGTTGGCTAATGATTTATCAATTTTATTTATTCTTTCAAAGAACCAACTTTCTGATTCATTGATTCTTTGTATTGTTTTCTTAGTCTCAATTGCATTAATTTCTGCTCTTATCTTTATAATTTCTTCCCACGTATGAGCTTTAGGTTTGATTTGTTCTTCTTTTTCTAGAATTTTGAGGTTCAACATTAGGTTATTTATTTGAGCTTGGTCTGTTTTCCTGATGTGAGAGTTCATCACTATAGATTTCCCTCATAGGACTGCTTTCATTGCATCCCATAAGTTCTGGTATGCTGTATCAGCATTATCATTTAATTGTATGTAATTAATAATTAATTTTGTCTTTAATTTCACTGCTTTCATTGCATCCCATAAGTTCTGGTATATGGTATCAGCATTATCATTTAATTGTATGTAATTAATAATTAATTTTGTCTTTAATTTCCTCTGTGACCCATTGGTTATTCAGAAGGGTGTTGTTTAATTTCTATATGTTTATGTAGTTTTTGTGATTTCTTTTGTCATTGTTTTCCAGTTTCATTGTGCTACAGTCGGATAGCACAATGGGATAATTTCAATTCCTTTGCATTTACTTAAGCATGTATGAGCTAGAATGTGGTCTATTTTGCAGAACATCCCGTGTGCAGCTGAGAAGAATGTGTATTCTGATGTTTTGGGGTGGAACACTCTGTAGACATCTACGAAGTCAATTTGTTCACAGGCTTGATTTAATTCTGATGTTTCTTTCTTGCTTTTTTGTCTAGTTGATCTATCCATTTGTGAAAGCTGGGTATTAAGGTCCCCCACTATAATTGTGTTAGTGCTTATTTGGTTTTTCATTTCTGTTAATATTTGTTTTATGTGGTTGGGTGCACCAGTGTTTTGTGCATATATATTTATGATCATTATCTCTTCTTCTTGGAATTTTCCCTTAACAAGTATGTAGTGACCTTCTTTGTCTCTTTTGATCAGTTTTGGCTTAAAGTTTATATTGTCTGCAAATAGAATAGCTACACCTGCTTTTTTCTGGGTTCCTGTGGCATGGAGAATTGTTTTCCATCCTTTGACTTTTAGTCTATGAATTTCTTTTTGGGTTAAATGTATTTCTTGAATGCAGTGTATTGTTGGATCTTGTTTCTTTTCTTAATTTTAATAAATGTTTATTGAAAAGCAACTGTATTTCCACTTCATGGTAACAAACAAAAACAAAACACATCTTTTACAAGAGTATTAAAATATAAAATAGTAATAGATCTCACGGATATTCTTTCTTGATCCATTCCGCCAGTCTGTTCCTTTTGATTGGTGGATTGTACTTCTTCATTTCATTTGATGGCTGTTTGTGACTCACGCAGTGTGCCAAAGAAAGAACACCAGAAATGCATAATCCCCATTCTCAAGCAACCCATTCTTACATCTAGCTGAAAAGAACTAATCCAATTAAAAAAAAAAAAAAACTTTAGATTCTTATCAGTAACATTCTTTCATAATAAGAGTCTATTTTGGTACAGAGCCACTGTCTCCATTAGTGGCAATGGTAGGGTGCCCAAAGGGCATTTTGAGAAGACAGAAAATTGTTGATGCCTATCCCCTCACCCACATATGAATAGCACATATTCTGCCAGTGAGGCAAGTAAGATGAGAAAGTACAATTGCTGAGGGAATGATGAGAGATAGAGGTCTTGTGTAGAAAAAGAAAAATGAAATCTTTGTGCTGTATTGCTCCTAGAAGGACCTGATGAAATTGAACAGAAATGTATAATTTTGGCATGTCTGATAGAATGTTGGTAATGTACCCTTGTCCTCAAGTGAGGATGTTCTTAAAGGAAGGGTATTTTGGTAGGTGGAAGGTCACTGTACGTCACAAAATCCCAAGTAAAACTCACAATAATAATAAGGGTAATAATAATTCACTGGGAGTTTGGTCATCTGACCAGTGCGTGCTGACAACCTCGTTGTCATTGCTCTGGGAGGTGCTTGGGGTACATTGCAAGCAAAACAAACCCCAATCCTGATGCAGATGTTACCCTAGCAGGAGGTTATATACTAAGAGATAAGGCAGTAGAAGAATGAAAGAATGAAGAGCAGAGTGAGAGGGACTGAAATTTCTGGGGAAATTTCTGGTAAAGAAGTACAGATGATTGTTTTAAATTGTATAGTTGTAGTAGGATTATGAAAAACTGACTTTGTTGCTGATCTCTATTGTATAACAAACCCCACAAAACCCATGGCACAAGACCCCTAGCATCTGTCTCCCACTCATGCACTGTTGGCAGAAATTCAGCTGACTAAGGCTGGAATTAGGCAGAGCTGACTTCAAGCTACAGATTGGCCCCAGCTCTGCTCCACATATATCTCATCCTGCTTAGACCTGTAGCTACAGGAGGCATATTCTTCTCAAGGTGAAAGGCAAAACTATAAAAGGCAAACCTATCCTCAAGTCTCAGCTTGGGCCCGCTAAAGTGCCAGCCAAAGCAAGTGAAGTGGCCATATTTTAAATTAAGGGGCAGAAAGCATAGTTCAAGCACCATGGGGCCATGACAAGAGTATGTAAATAAGCAACTTTCTTAGAATTTATATTGGAATAAATATTAAAAATTGCCCTGGCTGAAGTTTCAAGTGCTATATTTTAAACAGGAGTGGTGAAAATGGACACCCTTGTCTCATTCCTAATTTTAGAGAAAAATGCTTTCAGTTTTTCCCCATTTGATGTAATATTGGCTGTGGTTTTGTAATAAAGGGGTTTAATCTGTTTAAGATACTTCTACATCTATTTTCATCAGGCTTTTTATCATGAGAGGCTCTTGGGTTTCGTCAACAGCTTTTACCACATCTATTGATGTGATCATGTGATTTTCATCTAGATTTTATTTATGTAGTATATTATATTTACTAATTTGCATATGTTTAACCATTCTTGCATCACTGGGATGAAACTAACTTGGTCATGGTGAATGATCTTTTCAATGTGTTGCTGAATTTTTTTTGCAGATATTTTATTGTGGATTTTTGCATCTGTGTTCATCAGTGATATCGGAAAATCTGGGCTGTCCACTCAGTCACTCATGTATCCAGTAGACAGGTCCAGAGGATGGGCCAAAGCTCTGTAAGTTTGCAGACCACACTTTTGGCAGCATGGCTGGCCAGCGTCTGCATGTTGCTGTGTTTATCCTAAATGCCTCTGAGCAGATTGGAAGGGCGATGGGTGCACAGGGTCTGCATTTGTGTTTGGGGCTGTAGGTGCCCAGCCTTCTTCTGGTCCCTCCAAGGGTGCCCTCAGATTCACACCCCTTTCCACCACAAAACCCACACAGCTGAGTTCACATTCCCACCGTTGCTGTCCCACACTATCCACCTGAGATTCTCCTGGGACAGAGTTCAGGAGCTGAACCAGGAGCTGGGGTCTTTCTCCTAGTTCTACCATATCGCAGTCACCTTTTTCCTGGGCCCACCATATTAGAATGAATGCACACTTCTTTCCCGTATCACGGTGGCAGTTCTGTCTTGTAATTATGGAAAACACGGAGATTTTCTGAGCTTAGGTAGAGGTATGACTCAAAACGACTTCCTGCCCTAATTCAAATCTGTTTCCTGTTTGTTCTACCAAAGCAGAGGGGAAGAGGGCATATACGATGGCTTCCCAACCCAACCCTGTCTAACTCTGTTGTTTTGGACAAACTTTGCCAAGAGAGTAGTGAGTGCAGGCTGCTTCCAGCCCGCCATCTTCTGACTACTTTTTCTTTGTTAGTTTTTTTTTTTAATTTTTAAGTAACATATACATACATAAAAGTCCAAAGTCTTTAATTGTACAACTCAATTGTCACAAAGTGATTATGTCAGTGTAATAAGACCCATGTTCAAAAACAAATCCCATCACCTCCAAAGAGCTTTTCATGCTCTTCCTCCTAGCCTAGCCACTAACTTGACTTCTAATAGCACGTTAGCCTTGAACTTTTCTGTTGGTGGTGCATGAGTGCCATACGGCTATCCCATTAACAAGGGTGGATCTCACACTGAGTTGAACCAAGAAGCCAGATACAAAACAGTACACGTTATGACTCTGCTTCCACAAAGTTTAAAAACACTTGGGTTGCTTCAAGTCTGGGGCACTATAATGCTTCTGGGTTGACTTAGTGAGCTCTGTGTGCATGCCTTTAATTGCACGTGTACAGATATATCTTTTAGGTATACACACAAAGGTAAAATGACTGGGTTTTAGATTATATATATTCAACTTTAGCATATAATGCTAAATGTTCTCAAGTACTTTTGCCAACTTATATCCCTAAGTAGATTAGGAGAATTACCATTGTTCCACATCATCAATAGTACTTTGTACTGTGAGTCTTCTCAATTTGAGCCATTTTGGCCAGTTGTTTTACTTGTAGTTTTAGTTTTGTGATTAATGACTTTGAGTATTTTTTCATTCTTTTGTTGGCTATTTTGACATCCTCTTTTGTAAAGTAAATTTTTGTTATGAGGCATGTGCAAATTTCTTCACATATGTCTATTGGGTTGCCTCTTTTTCTCCTATTGATTTGCTAAATTTCTTTATATATTCTGGATAAAAGCTCTAAGCATCTTTTCTAGTCTGCCAGTAACTTTTCAAGCCCTACCACTAGTGGCTGGGAAAATATCAGTCTGCTGGCAGCAACAAAACTCTTGGCTCCCTTGAAGATGTCTTTCAACTAAATAAGTTCTTAATTTTAGTTTAATCTCATACAGTTTTTTCCTTGATGGATAGCACTTTTGTATATAATCAGATAATGTCGGAGACCAGTTGAGGAGAACTGAGACCTAATTGGTCTCCTCTGTGAACACAAAGGAAAAGTCAATATGGCTAAGGTCCAATTGTTTACCTGGTCGTGTACTAACAGGTATGGAAGGCAGATGAATCTTGTGTTACTTTAGGTGTGCTTGTACCCATGTTTGAATGAATAAAAGCAGGATGAGCCAACTCTCGGGGCTCCTCTGCCCACTAGAGCCAAGAGCCTCCTGGCTGCCCACGTGCTAAACTGACTCTGTGTCTGTTTGTCTTTCATCCTCCTTCACCCCTGGGTCAGGGTGGCCAACTAGCAGAACCAGCTTTCTACACGGGACTCCCGAACAGGGACATAGGCCAGCGTAGACCAGTTTCCTACAAAAGAAGTCTTTTCTTTATCTAAGCTCAGGAAGACATTTTTGTATTCTAATCTAGAACCTTAATCATTTTACCTTTTGCATAGAATTTGTTTTATGTGCTCCTTACATTTAAATGTGTAAACTGGAGCTTGATTGTTTCCTGAATGATGTTTTCAATTAACAAAGTATTTCAACGTATATTAAATCCACTTGCATATGAATTGGCCAAGAAATAATACCATGAAATAGTAAATTCATTCATTGGAAATAGCCTCTTGTGATTCACCATTTGGGCTCAATTAATTATAATTAACAAAAGCCAAGTGCACTTTTGATACTCCTCTTGTCATGAAGTCACTTAAAGATGTTCCTAGAAACCATTTCCAGTCATGTGCTACATGAGTGGCCAGAGATAGCGCAGCTTTCCCCCAGCTCTGTAAATAGAAAACCCTTTTACGTCAACAATTTTCTCATGGTCCCTCTGGAAAAGTAAGATGATGTTTGTCCGCATTGCAGAATTCTCTTACCCTTTAAGTTTTACATAGACACAATAACTGAGTTTCCACAAATTTCTTTGTTTCCAGTTTATCCTGTCAGGATTCCTGACGATAGTAGCAGAGAGAAAGCGCACGTGGTTCATGGTAAGTCAGAACGCACCTAGCAGCTCCACTTTCAATTGACGACACGAGGAAAGTCAGCGGGGAGTCGGCATTATCTCAGAGTCACTAGAAATCTCAAAATTTTGGGAGGATAGATATTTAAAATATTTTAAAATGTTAGTTTCTGCATGTTCATCCACAATAAAAGTATACACCACAGCTACTGGAACTTTGCTGGATTTCATTAGTTATAAAAGTAATTTAGGAATGATTCAGGACAATTTAGGAAGTAAATCAGTAAGTTAAACTTATATGTGACAAATAAATTAATGCGAATTAAAATGTCATCTGTGGCTGGGGAAGTAGCTCAGTAGTAGAGAAGTATTTTCCTAGCATGTACAAAGCCCTGGCTGTGATCGTCAACTCCAAAGGAGAAAAATGTCAGTTGTGACTTGTAAGTGTAGCTATCTTGAAATGATCCAGTGTCTCTTACTACCTCCTTCTTTTTTCTCTTTTTGGCTTTCTCACATGTTTAAGAGCTTTTAATTGGAAGGCAAGAAAGGGTATGAAAAAAGAATTTAAGGCACGCCATGTATGTGCACCAACTCCCCACAACGGATGTAATCGTTATGTACTGCAAACCTGTACTAATAAAAAGTCAAAAAAAGAACTTTTAATTGTTATGATGGAAACTGAGTAAGGTGTTATGAAGAGCGTGGACTGCATTGATTTCTTTTAAAATGTGTTGAGTTTTGTGGTGATAGCCATTGATATGGAAGGATAAGAAGTTAGAATAATTATGTGTGTTAACACTAGGAGATTGATATGTAGGATGGTGGAGGAAGAAATCTATGAAATTTATTCCAAGAAAAGGAAAACACTGGGAGAACAACTAAAGTTAATTATTTCAGAAGACTATAAGTTATTAAAAACCACAACAGAAACTGCAAGTTCTCTGTCCAAGAGACACTACTAAACCTCAGAAAGACAGAAAGGTCTGTCATGCTTTAATTCGGGGCTATTCCTATCTCCCCTCGCACCTCAGCTCAACAGCATGGGAAAGCCAGCGATCCTGCAGCCAAGGGAGAGCGCTGACATCATTTCATCCTCTGTTGTAACCCTCCCCTTCTGGGCACACTCAATATTTTGTCTGAACTTGCAGCTCCCTGAAAAATTACTGCCCCAGGATATTGTAGCTATTTGTGAGGACACATATTTCTGTTTGCCATGAAAACAAAGCCCTGCCCCTAGGCGGCTGGAGCAATACCAGTCTGCTGGCTCTCGTGCACCCAAATAAGGCTGTGAATTCAGGTGAATAAGAGCCTGATCAGAAATGTGTAATAAAATTCTGAAAACAGCCCTAGAGCACTCTGAAAAGCTCTGACAACTTCTAGACAAGGTGGTGAGCAGAGGTGCCCAGCACTTGCCTCCTCCTCCACACACAAGAGCCATCACAACAAATCAGCAGCTGCACTTGTGGGTTGAGTGGCACCGGAGCCCAGAAGTGGGGAGGTAGGAAACCATGCAGAATTGAGACGGTGGTGTAAGGAGTGGAGGGAAGCACATCGTGACCACATCCTGGCGCCCTGGCATGGCAGCTCCTCAGCACAAGGGAAGGGTGAGCAGGAGCGTCCCAGTGGGTCCGCTGCAGTGGACCCTGGCATCCTAACTATAGAAGAGTTCACCGACATCACAGTTCCACTGCGGGAAGCTACCTGGAGTCTGCACAGCATCTTTGACCCAGGGAAGTTCATTATCTGCCCCTAACCCCTAAAGCCCAGGCGGTTACAACACAGTTAACACACTGGGGGTGGCACTGTGCTTCCAGCCCACCATCAAAATGTGAGCTGTCCTTGGACCTGCGAGCACGTGTCAAGACAAGACAACACCACCAACCGAACACAACAACACTCCAACAAAAGATGCCGAAGATATTAATGGACTGCCTGATAAAGAATTTGAAAGAATAAGTACAAGGAAACTCAGTGAAATTCAAGAGATTACAGATAATTCGATGAAATTAGGAAAACAAGTCATGATATGAATGAGAAGTTCGGCAAAGAGATTGTGAAAAAGAAACAAACAGAAATGTTGGAAATGAAGATCTCAATAAATTCAAAAAACCAGCTGAAATCTAAACAACAGACTAGATCAAGCATAAGAATGAATATCTGAAATGGAAGACAAGTCTTTTAATATATCCCAGTCAGACAAAAGGAAAAAAAGAAAAAGAAATTAATAAAGCCTCCAGAATGTATGGGACAGAATGAAGTGAACAAACTTTTGAATTTTAAGGGTACGTGAAAGTGAAAGGGAAGGTAAAAGCATAGAAAATCTATTTCATGAAATAATAGCTGAATACTTCCACAGTCTTGGGAAAGGTATGTACATCCATGTACAGGAGGCCCATACAGCCCCAAATAGATCCCCAACATAGCATATTATAGCCAAAGTGGCAAGGGTACAACCACGGAATCCTAAGAACTGCAAGAGAAAAGAGCCAAGTCCCATTTTAAGGAAACTCCATTACATTAGTAGGTTGCTTAACAGAAGCCTTCGGTCCAAAAGGGAACGGGATGACATATTACAAGTGCTTTTTAAAAAACTGCAAAACAAGATCTACAGAAAGAACCTCAAGATGGCGGATGAGTAAGAAGCAGGCAGCGAAACTCTCTAAAAGTTACCATTGGAACACGGGAATATAGCCACCCGGAAAGCGCAGGAGGGGGGGAGATGCCTCCCCGAAACCCAGAAAAGTTCTGAAGCGCAATCTGGGACCCCCAGCACCAGTGACGGGTGACTTCCAACAAAGAAGAAGGAAAGAAGGAGCAGACTGCACGCGTGCACCTTCTACTATCCCGGTAGTTGCAGCGCCACGGAGGCTCAATTCTACGGACACACGGTGACAGCTGGCGCCCAGGGAGCCCCCACGGAGGATCCTGAGACAGCGGCGGGGCAGGGGAGCGGCGGAGAACGGTGCAGACCGGCGGTGAGTGTCTCTCAGCCACAGCTGCCCCGCGCCAGAGAGCGACCGGCCGGGCGCCATTGTGGGGGGTGTGGTGAAACTCAGAGCGGCTCGAAAACTGCTCTGGGAACTTGTGCTCCGGACAGGGCAGCACGGGGCCTCTCAGGCCCACGAAAGTGTGCTGAGGTCAGCAGGTGAACGAGACTGGACTCTCAGCCACACCTGTCCCACGCCAGAGAGCGACTGGCCCGGCGCCATTGTGGGGGGCGAGGCGAAAAACCAGAGCGGCGGGAACCAGTGCAGGGAACCCGCGCTCCGGACAGCACGCTGAGCCTCTCAGGCCCAGGGATCGTGACAGGGCGCTGAGAGCGGAGGCGAGCTAGACTGGTCTCTGCCTGAAAGTACGCGCCTCTGCTCACCGCCCGCCAGAGGGCGCTCCTGGCTTACTGGGACGGACCTGCACAGAACAGGACTCTGTCACCACAAGGATTGAGATTGACTAAGGGACACAGAAAATACAGTGGCACAGTACCAAAGAATCAAGGACTGGGCCAAACAGGTAGCAACTTCGCATACCCAACGAATTGAAGAGGTAGGATCTGGCAGAAAGCTCAAAACCTAAAAGCAAGCTCCACTTGGAAGATACTGCAGAGAAGTAGTCATCTTCTAAAGATCTTAAACACTAGCAATAAAGTAACCTACTATAGGTAATTTGCAAACATCACCCCAGGAATTAAAGAAAGAAAAAATGAGACGACACTTAAACAAGATGCAACCCCACACATCCAATTCACCAAAGGCAAACCTAGGGAGCAACGAGGTGGGACAATCCGAAAGCCACCCACCTGGCCTATCTGAAGGGGTAACAACAAAGCAACTGAATGAGGTTCTGGAAAAAATTAAAACAGAAATAATCTCACAGATAACTGCAGAGATAATGTCTACAATGAAGACCATGCTTAAGGACACTATAGCTGACACAGACAAAAAAATAGATGAACTTAAGAAAACTATAGAAACCATGAATGCTCAGCATAGGAAAGAAATGGAATCCATAAGGCAGATTCAAGCAGATATCCAAGAGATAAAAAATTCCATTGAAAGTATTTGTAGCAGAATAAGCCAATGCGAGGACAGGATCTCAGATATAGAAGACAGGCTTGCAATTAGTGATCATGAAATGGAAAAATTCTTAAAAATAGCAAGGGACCATGAAAAATCAATTCAGCAGCTGCTAGATGACTCAAAGATAAACAACTTAAGAATAATTGGAATAAATGAAAAAGCAGGAGATAGCATCAACGACATTAAAACCTTGTTCAAAGACATAATCAGGGAGAACTTTCCTGGAAGAGAAAAGGAATTTGACACCCCTATAAGTGAAGCTTTTAGAACACCAACTAGACATGATCAAAAAAAAACTTCAGCCAGACATATTATAGTCAAGATCCCAGAAATTCAACAGAAGGGCAGAATCTTAAAAGCTGTTAGGGAGAAGAGACAAATCACCTATGAAGGAAAACCCATCAGAATCACAGCTGACTTTTCAGCACAAACCCTCAATTCAAGAAGAGCTTGGAATGATGTATTGCAAGCTCTAAAGGAAAATAATTTTCAGCCCAGATTGATGTACCCTGCAAAACTATCTTTCAAAATTGATGGAGAAATAAAATACTTTCATGACAAAGAACATCTGAGAAAATTTATGACCACCAAACCAGCACTCCAAAACATTCTGAAGGACATTCTAGAAAGAGATAGGAACCCCAACAGAAGGAATCCACCAGGCAGGGCAAATAATTAAATAGCCGGAAAGCGGAAAAACAAAGAGTGGGAACCAACAACAGGAAAATATCATGACAAGTCAATACATATCAGTTTTAACCATCAATGTTAACGGTCTCAATTCACCAATCAAAAGGCACAGACTGGCGAAATGGATCAAGAAGCAAGATCCAACAATATGCTGTATACAAGAAACACATTTAATTCAGAAAGAAATTCATAGACTGAAAGTCAAAGGATGGAAAACAATACTCCATGCCACAGGAACCCAGAAAAAAGCAGGGGTAGCTATTCTTTTTGCAGACAAAGTGAACTTCAAGCCAAGAAGGATTCAGAGAGATAAAGACGGTCATTACATCCTTGTAAAGGGAACAATCCAAGAGGAAGAGATAACGATCATAAATATATATGCGTCAAATACCAATGCACCCAGCTATATAAAACAAGTACTAAAGGACATGAAAAATCAAATAAGCACTAATACAATTATATTGGGAGATCTCAATACTCCACTGTCACAAAAAGATAGATCAACTGGACAGAAAATAAATAATGAAATAGTAGAACTGAACCAAACTTTTGAACAAATGGACTTAGTAGATGTCTACAGAGTGTTCCATCCCACAACATCAGAATACACATTTTTCTCAGCTGAACATGGGACATTCTCCAAAATAGACCACATACTAGCTCATAAAACCTGCTTAAGTAAATGCAAAGGAATTGAAATTATCCCATGCATATTATCAGACCATAGTGCAATGAAATTGGAAATCAATGGCAAAAGAAATTACAAAAACTCCCTAAACACATGGAAATTAAACAGCATCCTCCTGAACAACCAATGGGTCACAGATGAAATTAAAGAAGAAATTAGTCACTTTCTACAACTGAATGATAATGACAGTACAACATACCGGAACTTATGGGATACAATGAAAGCAGTCCTAAGAGGGAAATTTATAGCATTAAACACTTATATCAGGAAAATAGAGCAAGCGCAAATAAACAACTTAAGGGTGAACCTCGAGCTTCTAGAAAAAGAAGAGCAGGTTAAGCCAAAAGCCCATACAAGGGAGGAAATTATAAAGATCAGAGCAGAAATTAACGTATTGGAGAATAAAAAAACAATACAAAGAATCAATGAAGCAAAAAGTTGGTTCTTTGAAAGAATAAATAAGATTGACAAACCCTTATCCAACCTTATAAAAAAAGAAAAGAAAAGACTCAAATCCATGCAATTGAAAATGAAAAGGGTGATATCACGACGGACCCTGCAGAAATCCAGAAGATCATCTATACCTATTTTGAAAATTTATATTCTACTAAGATGGAAAATGCAGAAGAAATGGACAGATTCCTAGATTCGTATGAATTACCAAAGCTAAATCAAGAAGATTTAAAAATCCTAAATAAACCAATATCAACCAATGAAATTGAAGATGTAATTAAAAACCTCCCAACAAAGAAAAGTCCAGGCCCTGATGGATTCACTGCCGAATTCTACAAGAAATTTAGAGAAGACCTAACGCCCCTACTTCTCAAACTTTTCAATGAAATTGAAAGGGAAGCAATACTCCCAAATTCATTCCTGGAAGCAAGCATTACCCTGATACCAAAACCAGAGAAGGACCCAACTAAGAAAGAGAACTACAGGCCAATCTCCCTAATGAACATAGATGCAAAAATCCTTAATAAGATACTGGCAAACAGAATCCAACAAATCATCAAGAAGATTATACACCATGACCAAGTTGGATTCATCCCAGGGATGCAGGGATGGTTCAACATACGTAAATCAATAAATGTAATACAGCATATTAACAGAACCAAAGAAAAAAATCACATGATCATCTCAATAGATGCAGAAAAAGCTTTTGACAAAGTCCAGCACCTTTTCATGATAAAAACCCTACAGAAAATTGGAATAGAGGGTCTTTATCTCAATCTGGTAAAAGCTATCTATGACAAACCAACAGCCAATATTATACTAAATGGCCAAAAACTGAAAGTCTTCCCTCTAAAAACAGGAACAAGACAAGGATGTCCACTGTCCCCACTCTTATTCAACATAGTTCTGGAAACTTTAGCCAGAGCGATTAGACAAGAGAAAGAAATAAAAGGAATAATGATTGGAAAGGAAGAAGTTAAATTATCATTATTTGCAGATGACATGATACTCTACACAGAAGACCCCAAAAACTCCACTAAAAAACTACTAGATTTAATAAGCAAATTCAGTAGTGTAGCTGGATACAAAGTCAATACTCAAAAGTCAATAGCCTTCCTGTACACAAATAACAAACTTACTGAAAGAGAAATTAGGGAAACAATACCTTTCACAATAACATCCAAAAAAATGAAATACCTAGGAATCAACCTCACGAAGGATGTAAAAGACCTCTATACTGAAAACTACAGTACTCTGAAAAAGGAGATTGAAGAGGATATCAGAAAATGGAAAGATATCCCTTGCTCCTGGATAGGAAGAACCAATATAGTGAAAATGGCCATACTTCCAAAATTGTTATACAGATTTAATGCAATTCCAATCAAAATTCCAACAGCATATCTCACAGAATTAGAGAAAACAATCCTAAAATTCATTTGGAATCAGAAGAGACCTAGAATAGCAAAGGCAATTCTGGGCAACAAAGGCAAGGCAGGGGGCATCACTATCCCCGACTTGAAATTATACTATAAAGCTACTGTGATAAAAACAGTGTGGTATTGGCAAAAAAACAGACCTGAAGATCAATGGAACAGATTAGAAGATGCTGAAACAACCCCAGACATACTAAGCCACCTTATCTTTGACAAAGGTGCCAAACACATTCGCTGGAAGAAAGATAGCCTCTTTAATAAATGGTGCTGGAAAAACTGGCTCTACACATGCCGAAGATTAAAACTAGACCCATATCTTTCACCATGCACTAAACTAAATTCAAAATGGATCAGAGATCTAAATATTAAAACAGAAACATTAAATCTGCTGGAAGGTAGGATAGGTAAAACCCTTGGAGACATTGGTGTAGGCAAAGACTTTATGAATAAAAACTCAACCGCACGGGAACTATCCCAAAGAATCAATAACTGGGATCTCATCTTATTAAAAAGCTTTTGCACAGCAAGAGAAACCACCAACAGAGTGAAAAGACAACCCACAATGTGGGAAAAAATGTTTGCCAGCTGTTCCTCAGACAAAGGATTACTATCGAGAACATATGAAGAACTCAAAAAAATCAGACCTCCCAAATTTAAAGACCCACTCCAAAAATGGGCATCTGAGATGAATACACATTTCTCAGATGAAGAAATACTAATGGCAAACAAATATACAAAAAAATGTGCAACATCACTAGTCATTCGAGAGATGCAAATTAAAACAACACTGAGATACCATCTCACCCCAGAAAGAATGGCTACTATTAAGAAATCAACTAATAACAAATGCTGGAGGGGCTGTGGGGAAAAAGGAACCCTTCTTCACTGTTGGTGGGAGTGTCGACTGGTACAGCCACTGTGGAAGTCAGTGTGGACATTCCTCAGAAAACTAGGGTTGGAGGTCCCATTTGACCCAGCTATTCCCCTTCTGGGCATCTTCCCAGAAGAATTAAAAACATCGTACCACAGCGATATATGTGCACCCATGTTTATAGCAGCACAATTTGTAATAGCCAGATCTTGGAAACAATCCAAATGCCCATCAACTGAGGAATGGATAAGAAAGATGTGGTATTTTTATACAATGGAGTACTATTCAGCCATAAAGAAGGATAAACTGGAGACTTTTATAGGTAAATGGATGCAACTCGAGAAAATACTCATAAGTGAAATAAACCAGAAGCACATGTGTAAGCATCGTATTATCTCTCTAGTATGAGAAACTGAAAGAGTAAATAAGATCCAAAATGTACAATAGATATGGTGAATCAAAAAGAAACTGGTAAAAAGGAAAGAGAGACTGGAATAGGGAAAAGAAAGAAGGGAAAGGGAAAAAAAATTGTATATATATATATATATAAGATGGTTAAGATAGATACACTACCATTTTTACTTAGTTCATTGAAGAGTAAGGTTTGTGCCAATAATGTTTGGACAATTGAATGCTAATGTCTGGTGTCCTGAATAACTAACTTAAAGATAGTAATACGTAATGTATTAACCATTGTTACCCTCCTATTATGTTGGTTTGAAAATTTGTTCTTCTTTTGATTTGTTTTGTTTTTTCTTCTCTTTAAAAAAAAAAAAACTGCAAACAAATAAAATTATACCTGTCAAACCTATCCTTCAGAAATGAAGAAGACATGTAAACTTTCCAAGACAAGAAAAACTGAGCCGAAAAAAATGTTTAGTTTTACAGCCAGATGCAAAGAAAAACATCTATAATCATGAAAACAAGTGAAATTATAAAAATCAACTAGAAAAGACGCACAGAAGAAGTCCACCAAACCACACAGATGAACAACAAAAACAGAAGAGAAGAACAAAGGAAAGTCAAAATGAACAAGAAATTAACAAAACGACAGGCACAAAATTTTATTTATTATAATAGCCGACTTTCCCACTGCAGGGACAAAATTACTGTGTGAATCACCAGTACTGGTACAAAGGTTAAAAGACAACCATATCCTGGCACAGTAACAGTGCTGTGTAAATCACTAGTATCATTAGCATAAAGGTTTAAAGAAAAAGTAAAACTATAGCTACAATAATTGGTTAAGGAAGGCAGCCATATAAGAAGATTAGATTCACCCAGACTAGAGAGTATCCAAAAAGTTCCTTTTAATTTTGGAGTCATGTTCCACAGATGGATTACGACAGATTGTTTCCGCATTCCCCGCTGATGGACCATTGATGGAACTTGTACTGCTTTGTTTTGAGCTCTTACAAGCAAAGCTGCTATGAACATTCAAGCACAAGTCTTTACACAGATACTTGCCTTCATTTTTCCTGAGTAAATGCCTGAATTGAGTGCTGTATGTATATTTAACTTTTTAAGAAATTATCAAATTGTTTTCCTAAGTATTTATGGCCTATTACACTCCTGCCCATCTATGCCAGGAGCCAAAATATATGATTCAATTATTTTATTCAGATAAGCTTTTGCCAGCAAAACCTCAGGTGAGAACCCAGCTGCTCCAGGCGGCCTTATCAACTTTGCTTGACAAGGCTCTTTTTCGAAACAAAAATAGATTATTTGGAATAAGTGTTTGTCCACATAACTAAAATTTTAGCAAATACTTCATAAACAAGATTCAATTACATGCATATACCGTATTACAATTTACTAAGTAATAATGTTGGATATTTCAATTATAAAAATTAATTAATGAATGTTTTATTTTAATTTGGTTTTCTTCCTTTAGTGGATTTGTTCCAAACAGATCTTTCTCAAAGGGGAGGTGGGTCAAAAAAATGGAGTGGTGGAGAACAAGGGGAAGGCAAGGGCTTGAAAAAGGAATGAAGATGGGTTATGTGCATGGGCCAACTCCACACAAGGGATGTGAACGTGATGTACTACAAACACGTGCTAGTAAAAAGCGAAAAAAAGAAACAATGCCATGTTTAACCTTCTAAAAATATGGTACACTTCAAAAACTAACAAGTTATTGAGATCAATGGGCAACCTACCATAACAATTTAGAGAAATATAGGTTCTATACAGTGAAACATGTTTCAGAATCCAGTGATTTAAACTCTCTTTTTATCTATTTTGTATTAGAAAGAAATATATTAGTGCAGACACGGACAAGGAAATAAGTGTAAGAGAAGGGTCTCAGTGAAAACATCATACTTATCGCCTCCCTGGCCTCAACTACAGAAAAGGACAGCAGTGCCACAGCATTATAAATAGACACTGTCTGGAGTGCACCGTTTGGCAAAAGCATGGCCTGAGCACGCATAGGTCACTCCAACCGTGGAGTTCCCCCCATCCTCAGGACAAAACCCCAGTGTCTAGCAAGATAGCCCATACTTTTCCCACGAAATTCTCTACAACTCACATACTGGCTCTCCAAAGTGAGCCATAAAAACTCCTAGAACGTTAGCACTCTACTAATCTCAAGCTGTATAGGTATTGTGAGCAATTTTTCTTTACATTCTATTCACATTTAATATGCACTTCGTCTTCCTCAAATTTTCTGAAAATTTCTTGAAAGCAGAGAACATTTGTTTCCTGCCTTTTTATCTGTTAACACAGAGCTTGGTTTCCATGGTACAGAATAGGCATTCGATAGATTATTTTTCAGCTAAGAAACATATGCATGTTGCAACAGGGTTTTAGGATATCCAGAATTGTTCAGACGCTAATAAACCTGCAGGTCTGACAGTTTCTTTGCAGATCTTACCGTTCTGGAAGGACTGGAATGTGTATAAATGTTCTACTGGGACGTACGTAAGAGGCGAGCGTGCACTCGCTTCCAGTGGCCATGTGGTACTATTTTTCTGTTGCAGATGTCCTACATGATCGTAGTGAACATCTTCAGTGCCTGTATCGCAGTGCTCGGTCTGCTCTTACTATCAGTTGAGCTTGGCATCGCTATCTTTTTAATAGAAACATCTTTTTGGCAAATGGTAAGTGCCAGGTTCCTGCCAGAGTGTCATCATGATATTAGAGTTATGCGTTAAATTCTTTGGTGAGTGATCAGTTATTTAAGTCTTAGAAAAGTCATGAGGGTGAGTTTCATTAATTTACTCTTTGGCATCTGCACTCACTACAAATATGATTCAAGCTGCAGGTTATATCTCTAAGCCTGGGATCACCCAAAATCTCAAGTAATCAAATGAAAGGTTTTATAAATACTAATATAGGTATTTTAAGAGAGCAGGTATGCTGTTCACTCCGGGGTCTACCTGCTTGCTATGTTATAGAGTGATACCTCGGTTGTCAAACTCAATTCGTTCCAAATGCGTGTTCGAACACCAAAAAGTTCGAGAACTGAACATATTTTTCCCATAAGAAGTAATGGAAAACCAAATACTTGGTTCTGAGGTCTAAAAATTACACTTGTAAATTCATTTTTGTGGGATTTTAACAAATTTTGCAATGATTTCTTTCTTTAACTGTATCATGGTTCTCAGTTTTCCTCTTAGCTTTATTGCTGGTATCACTAACTTTCTTTGGAGCCATGGTTGCGATATTTTATGTAAATAAAATACAGAAGAACCCAAGGGCAGATGTTGGGATGCACTAACGCAAGCACCGTGCGTTGTCTGGGTGAAAGCACGCTCAGACTGAAGCATCACCCCTTTGTGTCCACGGGGAGATCTGAGGCAAGACTCACTCTCAGCCCATTTCAACTTGACCATCGGTTCAAGTATCGAGCCAAGTTATGAGTGCCAAGCAGATATTTTTTGAACTTCACTGTTAGAGTGGTGGGAAGTTCAAGCTTGGAGCCGTTCGACAACGGAGATATCACTCGGTGGCTCATTTGCTCTGGGCACCTGCAGTTCTTAAGGCCAGTTCTCCTGAGGCCTTATGATCAAGTTTGTTATAGCAAAACCGAATCTTCAAATAAGGAGATGGCACCCTGTGTTGTAGGCAGGCTTTGCAAGGGAAACAATACAATACAGGACACATAATTTTTAGGATTATTTTGTAATAGTCACCCAAAGAGTCATATACAAAAAGTGCAGGAAATCTATCCACACACTAAAGACCCAAAGAATCCAGCTGAGGGCCTGGATCCTACAGCAGTGTCCTGTATGAGTCCAGCTGAAGACTTAGGGCCCACAGCAATGTCTCATGCAAGTCTGTTTCACGGATCTGCACTGGGAAGGCCCAAAGGTCAGTGGTGGAAGCTAGAAAGTCTGCACCGGCGGAATAAAGGATCTGTGGCAGCAGGCTGAGGGATCTGCCCCGGAGCCAGGAAGCGATGCTCAGAGTAAGGACCAGAGCTCCCCCGAAAGGCACCACAGCCATCCCCAGTGACAACGAGGTCCCGAGCTCCTCCGACGATGAGAACAGCCAAGTTCCTATCAGGAAAGCCAGCGCAACAAGCTCCTCAAGGAGAACCGACAGCACCAACCCTTCCTCTCCAGTTCTCCTTTTTATGTTGTTGGCAACAGTCCTCAGGTGGGCCTCCACACCCAGCACCACGCTGATTCAGTTCAGCTGGGTGTGACAAGTTGACCACCAGCTGTCAGTCCACCACACCCTTACATACCTGTGAGTCCCAGGAACTTCTAGTCACATAAGTACAGTTGTCTACAGACAGAATAAAGCTGAATTCATGCACATGTGACTTGGAATGCATGTGTACGCAGTTCTACGTGTGGATGACTGCGGGGACATGTTTGCATGTTTGTGTCTGTTGGTCTGTGTAAGAGTGTTCCGTGGCACGTATGTTCGTACTTCAGAGTCTGTATCTGTGTTTCTGGGTGGTGGCACTGTGGACATGTGTGTGTTTACCTGCACAGCTTTGCTGGTATGGAGGTAAGGTGCTAGGAGAACAAGCGGGGAGAAGTTATTGCCGATCAAGTTGCGCAGGGAGGAAGACAGAGAGACCAAAATCTTGTCGTTGGGTTCCCATCATGCTGCTTTATCTCATCTGCCCAGAGCTCGACAGAGGTCAAAACAGTTGCACCTCTGATAAGACCCAGCAGGCAACTTTTCTGAATTGATCCTATTGGATGTTGTCTGCTTTGAAGTCCCCAGCCTAATTAAGAAAGTTCTGCTTACTTCAACATCTAAAACTCTCGGTGTCTTAGTCACTTCCTCATTGCTGAGACCCAGTACCCTACACCCACACCTGCTACTTAAAGGAGGAGAGGTTTATTTTGGCTGTATAAGTCCATGGTTGGTCAGCACCAAAGAAGAAACAGTACGGCAGACAGGAACGGTGGAGGAAAAGGTGCTCACGTCACGGCAGCCAGGAAGCAGAGAGGAGCTGGACAGGGAGATACGCCCTTCCAGGTCATGGCCCCACAGACCCACCTCCCTGACCAGGCCGCACCTCCTGATAGCAAGTCCACTATAAGGTCTCCCTGGTCCAATCCTCTTCCAGAAGCCCTGCGTGTAAGCACGTGAGGCTCTTGGGGGACATCTAGACATAAACCACAACACTTGGTTAATTAGCTAATTCCACAGCATATGTTGCTCTGTATTTTGCCAGGTTTTTTTTATTTCTACATAGTTCTGAAGATTTTTACAGTAATTCTTCAGGAAATGACCTATATTGTTGATTCCGTAGAGAGGGAAGCCGAAAAAAGGTCAAGCTGCTTGCTCAAGTTCACGGGTCTGTTCACCTGCAGGGTGACTGATGAAGGGTTCGTTCTAATCACGGATCGTCTACATTCCAAATTCCTTCCCCACTAAAACCGAGCCTTAACAGAAATCTACTCACTGGCACATCAAGGGGCCACTTTATTGCCACATAAAGAATCCTAGTATTGTATGACACCCTGATAAATACCTTCAAGTGATATCTTAAATATAAACATCAGCATATTGTTTAATATTATATTTGCATAACAATAATTTTATTGAACAATCATTCAATGACGGTCTTAACTCTTGCATTTTCCAATTCACCTCTTGAACCACCAATGCTCATATTAGCAGGAGTTCTAGGATCTTCCTCTTAAAGCCCCTTCCTTTTTGACTCTATCAAGTTATTGAAGAAGACTGAGAGCCAGAGGTTCAGTATGGACTCCAAACCCGCAGTTGATAGAATCCTGGAGCACCTCATCGTCCGTAAGTGTGTGCGACACTTCTCTCTGCCACGCTCTGAAGTAGTCCGTAACCGAACACTGATCTGCACAGCCCGTGGTGGTCTCGTCTCAGAGGTACACTGATTCCTGAGGAGACTTGGGACTCCAGTATTAGAGACGCTGTACTTGTCCTCAACCCAACTATCCCGTGAGGATGTGGGCCTACTGGGCCTTAGTCAGACGCACAATCCCGGCCAGGAGCATCCAGCCCGGGACACACACCTGCCCCTGTGAAGTCCAGCTTTCAAATTCAAACCTCCTCTTCCCTCCCCGTGAGCTCTTCTTTAGAGTCATTTACTAAATAACAAGGCACATTTTGTAGACCTCTTCATTAAATAAGTTCTGTAACGCCAAACCTCGAGAGTCTCTCAATTCTATTTACTCCAGTTTCATTGGCCTCAATGAAGATTTCCTGATTTTATCTACGACAAACAGGAAAATATAACCAGTGATCCTCATTCTCAGAAATCTTTACCAGTTTATCCTTATCCTTAATAATTATTATAATCAAAAACATGCAAAGAAGCTGAGGTGTAATTCAGTGGTAAATCACTTGCAGCACCACCAAAAACAAAACAGTAAAATGTTCAGTTGTTGAAAGTAGAAAATATACTGAGTAGTTTTTCTATTTTTTTTTTTTTAATTCTTGCAATTCTATAATACAAGATCTGTAAGGGCAAAAAACATACATTTTCTTTTTGGATGCAGACAAGTGCTCAAATGCTCTCGGAATATGTGTTCCTGTTCACCTCACTGGAGCTGTTTGTGGCCTGTGTAGCGACCAAGTGGGCATTAAAAGCAAAAAGACGAGCATAAATATGTAGTGAGTATCTTATTTCTCCCTTGATGAACAAAAGCTCTTGGGTTCTTTCATGAGCCTTATATGAAGAATGAACATTTTGGTATGAATTAAACAAAAAGCATGTTATCACTAGGCTGGGGATGTAGCTTGGTAGTGGAATGCTTGCCTAGCATACGCAAGGCCCTGGGTTCAATGGCCAACACTGCGGAGAGGAGGGGTGGTGTTATGTACAAACTGTGACTGTAGGTAGCTGGGAACACTGTGTAGTAATTATTGTGCACTAAATGAGTATCTATAATTGAAAACAAATATCCTTCCCTATATGAAATGTTTTATATTTATAGGATTTTTTATGCCCACATCCCCATGAGTGAATAAGATAGAGGACACTAGCATATGATTTTTTGTTGATATCTGTTTAATTCAACAGATAATTCCCTAGAAACAGAAGAATTTTGTAGAGGTTGTTATCAGGCCCGGGGATATGGGAATGCTGAGGTTAATTCTCAGAATTTTAGAGAACAACTTGAATGTCAAAGCATAGGAATTTCAGTTTCTTCAGAAACCAAAATTTTGGAGGAAATGTGTAGTTGGAAAAGATGAAAACCTTTCTCCAGGAAAGCTATTGTCTTATTTCCACCACATCTACTACTTTAGGACTAAGGGCAAACATTATCTCCAGTGAACATTGTCATCACTGAGTCAAAAAACTTTGGTGAAGGATATGTCTACACTCTCCCCTTGTGCCCATTCCACAGACCCAGATCATAAAATAGTGTCTATTTCGAATTAACCTGATAAAATTGAGGAAGAAGGTAGAAGAAATGATCAGATACATTTTTCCCTTGGATATCCCACTTTCTCTTGATGCTTGATGATTTTTTACTGCAAAAGTCATTTCCTTTAAAAAAAAAAAAAAGCATGTGAGTTAGATATCTAGTCATTCTACAGGAATTAGGGTATTAAAAACCTGACGTTTATATCTAGGTCACCAATTGCCTTTCAATAACTTTTAAGTAAAATTTGGAAGCTGAATTTCCATTTAAAGGCATTCAAACTCATAATCTAAAAAAACTTTATAGTTCTACTTAAACACAAAGTAAATATATAAATGCACACATCATTCTTAGTTCTCCTCTAAAAAATTGAAGAGAGTGGATTGAAGATATGAGAACAGTTTTCTACTCAAACTAAATAGAATTGAAATGGAGAGCAGAGAGGAAGATTAAGAGGGAGAGGAAAGGAAAGGAGCAAAAAAAAAAAATAACTAATAAGCAAAAAAAGTATGTGGTTTTATTTAAGACTCCCAATAATCAGAGAAATCCTATCAGAATTCTTTCCAAAATGCTGCTGAAAATTCTATAGTTCTTTATTTTAACATGTATAAATGAGAAATTTACTAACATCCAGCTCATCTCAGGTTCATGGCAGCAGAGAATTCTTTTCCTACATATTAGAGACCATCATGACTTCAGTTTAGAAGGAAAGTTCAATGGTGAATGAAGAACTTCTTTTGTTCAAGAGGCTTCTTGGAACATGTGATTCAGTTAAGTTCATCTCAATATTTCCTTTCTCCTATTTCATTAATAAAACTCAATGTTGATGAATGTGGTTATTTTTCTATGTGGGGAGCTCAGCATAAATTTATTTTATCAGCATCAATTTATCTCAGGCTGAATATGGTCAGCCTGAGTTAATGGATTCTTCTATGCATAAGAAATTTTACGAATAGCACATGTTCCTAGGATAGAATCTATATCTACTACTGATGAGGGGAAATGATGCTAACTCAACAGTCATTTCCCTGTGAAAAGGAACATCAGCATAAGTTACAGACAGTTCCATGCCTGTGGAGGCAGACTCACTCTAAACTTTATGTCCAATGTTTCTTTTTTTACATGTTAAAATATGCAGACCTTGCCGGTGAGATGGCTCAGCGGCTTAAGCGCCTGCCCCGCAAGCGCGAGGGCCCGAGTTCGACTCCCGGAACCCACATAGGAAAAAGGGGCCGGTGATATCGCTCAGCGGCACGGGTGCCTGCTGGCGCGTGAGGTCCTGAGGTCGACCCCCCGGTACTCACAAAAAAAAAAAAAAAAAATAGGCAGACCTTATCCTTGGTGGAGAAAATGTATCCAATAAGCCATATCTTTATGTTATTAAGAGTACCTGAATGAATGTCCACTGGATTTTCATTTTCTAGAAAGCCCAACTCCCAAAATGTTACATACTTTTTGCCCACAGTTTTACACTATGGGTTATCATGCTTTGAATTTTAAAATCATTTTAGATAAATTATTATTATTTTGTGTGTGTGTGGGTACCGGGGGGTCGACCTCAGGACCTCGCGCGCCAACAGGCACCCGTGCCGCTGAGCGATATCACCGGCCCCTTTTTCGTATGTGGGATCTGGGAGTCGAACTTGGGCCCTCGCGCTTGCAAGGCAGGCGCTTACGCCGCTGAGCCATCTCACCGGCCCTAGACAAATTATTTTTTAAGAAATGTTCTGTTGGGGCCGGTGAGATGGCTCAGCGGCATAAGCGCCTGCCTTGCAAGCACGAGGGCCCGAGTTCGACTCCCGGATCCCACATACGAAAAAGGGGCCGTTGATATCGCTCAGCGGCAGGGGCGCCTGTTGGCGCGCGAGGTCCTGAGGTCGACCCCCGGCACCCACAAAAAAAAAAAAAAAAAAAAAAGAAATGTTCTGTTGTATCTGTAAGAACCTTCAGTGCTAGCCGGCTTATTGTTGCAACAAGATACCTAGGACAAACACCTTATCAAAGAGGAAAGGCTTATTTTGGCTCAACGTTTCAGAGGTTTTCAGTCCATAGCTGATTGAAAGTTCTTTCAAAGGAGTTTACCCTTTCACACCCTTGAGCCTGTGATGGGTGGGATCTTGCTGATTCTTGATATGCCCTCAAGATATCTTTCTTCTTGTCCCTGTACAAAGTAGTTGGTTCCTTTTTCATGGCACTAATCTTTTCAGCAGCCACACCTCTTTTACTTCCATCTTTACAAGTGGTGCCTTCTGGGCCAATTCAAATTTTTCTGTTTTATCTTTTGCCCCTGATTCTCACTATAAATCTGACTAAAAATATCCATGCCATAGCCTGAATGTTAGGCTGTCTTGAAATTTCCTCCACCAGATTAATTAGTCCACCACCCTTAATCTCAGTCTGCTGCAAATCTCAGGACATGGGCAAAATGTAAATAAGTTCTTTGCCAGAATGTAATATGTATGTTTCCAACAGTCTTTACTCCCAAATGAAACTTCATGAGCCCGGCCTTTACTGTCCCCATTTCTGTTTAAATTCTGGTCTTCTGAGCTCCAACTAGAGTCACCCATCAAGCTTTGTTTATAGCATTCTGGGACTTCTGTGTCTCACTCCCAGGCTTCTGAAACTCATTCCAAAAGACAGTTCCAAAGACCTCTAACCCACGTGGTCTGTTATGGTCACACCAATGACCCCACTTCTCTGGTACCAATTCTCCATATTAGCTGTTCCATCACTGGGACAAAATACCCAACACCCACAACTTAAAAGAGGAGAGGTTTAATTTGGCTCATGATTTGAGGGTTTCAGTCCATGGTCAGCAGTCTCCAAGGCAGTCAAGGCTTGGTGGAAGGGCATTGTGGAGGAAAATTGTTCACTTCATAGCAGCCAAGAAGCAGAGAGAGAAAGGAGGCCCCAGGGAGGGAGATAAACACTCCAAAGACATGTCCTTAGTGTCATGATTTGGATCTAGATTGTCTCCTGAAAGTCTCGTGTGTTCAGAGGTGAGGCTTTTAGAGGGTGATTGGATTTTGGGAGGGCTATAGCTGACTTGCTTTTAGGAGTTGGAGCCTAGTTGGAGGTGTATATCTCCCTCTTCAGATATACCCAGAAGGGTCTATCTCCCTCTTCAGCTTCTCCCCTCTTCTGCTCCCTGGCTATCATAATGTGAACAGCTTTCTTCCATAGCAGGCCCTTCCGCCATACCATTTCTGTGTTGGAGCCCGCCAACTATGGACTGAAACTGTGAACCAAAATAAACTTCTCCCCTAAATTGGGCATATTGGGTATTGTGTCTCAGTAATGAGGAAAGTGACTAAGATATTCAGTGACACACTTCTTCCAACCAGCTCCAACCTCCTAACAGAACATTTAGCTATGAATTCATCAGTGGATTAACTGACGGGCATAGGATTGACGAGTATAGCACCCCATGAACCAATAACCTTCCAAAATCTCCACCTCTGAACACTTGGGACTTTGGGGGGCACTCTAGATCTAAACCATAGCAGATGCAAAGTTTTTAATTTCGATGAAGTCATATTTACCTATTTTTTCTTTTGTCACTTGTGGTTTCAGTGTCATGGCTGAGAAACTATTGCCCAATTCAAGGCCATTAAAATTTGTAGTTGTGTTTTATTCTAGATAGTTTATAGTTTTAACTCATCCACTTAAGTTTTTGATAATTTTAGTTAACTTTTTATAGGAATAGGAGGTAGGGATTAAACAATTCTTTTGCATATGAATATCCCATTGTGTAGGAGAGCTCCTCTTTCTCTTCATCCTCATTAGCATCTGCTACTTTTTGTTTTTTTATGACAGATACCATTCTAACTAAGACAAGAGGATATCTCATTCTACTTTGCTCTCCATTTCCTTGATGATTAGTGAAATTGAACATTTTTCATCGTTGCCCATTTTTATGTCTTCCCTTGAGAGAGTCTATTTAGATTATGAGTCCATTTTTAATTGAATTATTTGGGACATTGTTTGGTATTCAGCTTTTTTAGTTCCTTACATATTCTGGATATTAATCCCTTGTCAAATGAAGGTTTGAAAATCTCCCATTCTGTAGGTTATTCCTTAATTCTGCTGATTATTTCTTTTGCTTTCCAGAAGATTATTCTCCTGCAAAGATTATTTCTTTTGCTTTGATATGCCATTTATCTATTTACTTTTGCTGCCTATGCCTCTGTGGTCCAATCTAAAAAATGATTGCCTACATCAGTGTCTTGAAATGATTCCCTCATATTTTCTTGTGATAATTTCATAATTTCAGGTTTTTACATTTAGGCCTTTGATCTATTTTAGCTGAATTTTTGTACAGTAAGATGAAGGGACTCATTTTCATTCTTCTGTATATGCATATCCACTTTTGCCAGCACTATTTATTGAAGAGACTGTCCTTTTCTTCCTACTGTATGTTCTTAGACTCTTTATCAAAACTCTGTTGCCTTTATGAATGTGCAATAATGTCTGCCTTCTACATTCTGTTCCATTGGGCTATGTCTCTGTTTTTATGCTAGAACCATACTGTTTGGGTTACTATACCTTTGTAGTATGTTTTGAAATCAGGTCTCACGATGCCTCTAGCTTCTTTTGTTTGTTTTGTTTTCTTATGTTTTGCTTTGTTTTCCTCAGGATTGCTTTGGCAATACTTTGTCTTTTGTGGTTCAATATGAATTTTAGGATTTTTTTCTATTTCTGCCAGAATGCTATTGGTAGTTTGATGGGAATTGTATGGAATCTGTAGATAATTTGGGGTGGTATGTTTATTTTAGCAATTCTTCCAATCCATGAACATGGGATATCTTTCCTTTTATGTGTATTCTCTCTAATTTCTTTCACTAGTATTTTATAATTTTCTTTGTAAAGATCTTTCACTTCCTTTGTTAAAATTATTCCTAAATATTTTTTGTTATAGCTAATGTGAATAAGATTACTTTCTTAATTTCTTTTTCAGCAAGTTCATTATTGATGTGTAAAATGCTACTACTTTTCCTATCTTGACAATCATTAACATAGGGTGTTCTTATCAATGAATGTGTGATACCTTTCCATTAGCTTAGATCTATAATTTCCCTCAAAAACACTGTATTTTTAATGTAAATGTCTTGTACTTCTTAAATGTACTCTAAGATATTTTATATCTTGATGCTATAGTAAATGGATTTGTTTTCTTAATTTCATTTTTGTTATTTCATTTTTGGTATATGGAAGTGCAACAGATTTTGTATATTGATGTATTCTACCATCTTGCTGAACTATTAGTTTTCATAGTTTTCACACATGGATTCTTCAGAATTTTACATACACACTATCATGCCACTTATGATTGGAGGAGATTTTGCTTCTTCCTTCACCAATCTTGATGCCTTTTATTTCTTTTAATTACCTAATTTCCTTGGCTCAAAACCCAACATGATGTTGGAGAGAAGAAGGGTGAGTGTCTTCTCCTTTGCCTTTCTTATACGAAGTATTTTTGTAATAAGTATAATTCCTCAAGGAAACTGTTACTTTTCAGAAAAAAATACCATACAATAAATTCAGAAGCACTGATAGAATTAAGAAAAGTACCAATGAGACCTCAAGATGGCGGATGAGTAAGAAGCAGGCAGTGAAACTCTCTCTAAAAGTTACCATTGGAACACGGGAATATAGCGACCCGGAAAGCGCAGGAGGGGGGGAGATGCCTCCCCGAAACCCAGAGAAGTTCTGAAGCACAATCTGGGACCCCCGGCACCAGTGATGGGTGACTTCCAAGAAAGAAGAAGGAAAGAAGGAGCAGACCGCGCGCGTGCACCTTCTACTATCCCGGGAGTTGCAGCGCCGCAGAGGCTCAAATCTACGGACACACGGTGGCAGCTGGTGCCCAGGGAGCCCCCACGGAGGATCCTGAGACAGCGGCGGGGCAGGGGAGCGGCGGAGAACGGCGCTGACCGGCGGTGAGTGTCTCTCAGCCACAGCTGCCCCGCGCCAGAGAGCGACCAGCCGGGCGCCATTGTGGGGGGTGTGGCGAAACTCAGAGCGGCTCGGAAACTGCTCTGGGAACTTGTGCTCCGGACAGGGCAGCACGGGGCCTCTCAGGCCCACGAAAGTGTGTTGAGGTCAGCAGGCGAACGAGACTGGACTCTCAGCCACACCTGTCCCGCGCCAGAGAGCAACTGGCCCGGCGCCATTGTGGGGGGCGTGGCGAAAAACCAGAGCGGCGGGAACCAGTGCAGGGAACCCGCGCTCCGGACAGCGCGCTGAGCCTCTCAGGCCCAGGGATAGTGAAAGGGCGCTGAGAGCGGAGGCGAGCTAGACTGGTCTCTGCCTGAAAGTACGCGCCTCTGCTCACCGCCCGCCAGAGGGCGCTCCTGGCTTACTGGGACGGACCTGCACAGAACAGGACTCTCACCACAGGGTAACTGCCTACAGCAGAGTCAACACCTGGAACTGATTCTTTTTATTTTTTTTATTTTTTTTTATTTTTATTTTTATTTTTTATTATTTTTTTTTTCTCACTGATTCGTTTTTTGTTCTGGCGAAGGGTTTTTTTGTTTTTGTTTTGTTTTGTTTGGTTTTTTGGTGGGGTTTTATTTTTGATCTGTCTGTTTTATTGTTTTTATCTTCGTTTTTGTTTCTGTATGTGTATTTGCTCTTTCCTTCATTATTCTCTCTGGTTTTTTATATGAGTGTAAACAGCGCCTCTAACTTCTTTCTGATTGTGGTTGTGATCTGTTCTTCCTTTTATCCCTTCCTTCTCTTTCTACCACCTGTCCTCTGCACTAGTGTCCCAATTTTAGTGGGATCCCTCTTGGTCCTCTAACCTTACATCTAATTCCTTCCTCTTCTCCCAATACTCTATTTCCTCCTTAACTCATTTTAAATTTAAACTCCTCAGGGGAAAAATTGACATACACAGGACTTGTATACTGCATATAATTTTTCTGGTGTGTTTTAGATTTTGTTATATAACCGCAACTCTATACAGCTAAAAGTGGTAAATAACTGGTTAGCTCAGTCTGTCATTTTCTAGGCTCTGTTTGATGCTTTAGTTAACATTATAGCCAAATGTAAAATAATTGTTCTAAACATCTTTCCTTCCTGATATTTCATGATTGAGATTGACTAAGGGACACAGAAAATACAGTGGCACACTACCAAAGAATCAAGGACTGGGCCAAACAGGTAGCAACTTCGCATACCCAACGAATTGAAGAGGTAGGATCTGGCAGAAAGCTCAAAACCTAAAAGCAAGCTCCACTTGGAAGATACTGCAGAGAAGTAGTCATCTTCTAAAGATCTTAAACACTAGCAATAAAGTAACCTACTATAGGTAATTTGCAAACATCACCCCAGGAATTAAAGAAAGAAAAAATGAGACGACACTTAAACAAGATGCAACCCCACACATCCAATTCACCAAAGGCAAACCTAGGGAGCAATGAGGTGGGACAATCCGAAAGCCACCCACCTGGCCTATCTGAAGTGGTAACAACAAAGCAACTGAATGAGGTTCTGGAAAAAATTAAAACAGAAATAATCTCACAGATAACTGCAGAGATAATGTCTACAATGAAGACCATGCTTAAGGACACTATAGCTGACACAGACAAAAAAATAGATGAACTTAAGAAAACTATAGAAACCATGAATGCTCAGCATAGGAAAGAAATGGAATCCATAAGGCAGATTCAAGCAGATACCCAAGAGATAAAAAATTCCATTGAAAGTATTTGTAGCAGAATAAGCCAATGCGAGGACAGGATCTCAGATATAGAAGACAGGCTTGCAATTAGTGATCATGAAATGGAAAAATTCTTAAAAATAGCAAGGGACCATGAAAAATCAATTCAGCAGCTGCTAGATGACTCAAAGATAAACAACTTAAGAATAATTGGAATAAATGAAAAAGCAGGAGATAACATCAACGACATTAAAACCTTGTTCAAAGACATAATCAGGGAGAACTTTCCTGGAAGAGAAAAGGAATTTGACACCCCTATAAGTGAAGCTTTTAGAACACCAACTAGACATGATCAAAAAAAAACTTCAGCCAGACATATTATAGTCAAGATCCCAGAAATTCAACAGAAGGGCAGAATCTTAAAAGCTGTTAGGGAGAAGAGACAAATCACTTATGAAGGAAAACCCATCAGAATCACAGCTGACTTTTCAGCACAAACCCTCAATTCAAGAAGAGCTTGGAATGATGTATTGCAAGCTCTAAAGGAAAATAATTTTCAGCCCAGATTGATGTACCCTGCAAAACTATCTTTCAAAATTGATGGAGAAATAAAATACTTTCATGACAAAGAACATCTGAGAAAATTTATGACCACCAAACCAGCACTCCAAAACGTTCTGAAGGACATTCTAGAAAGAGATAGGAACCCCAACAGAAGGAATCCACCAGGCAGGGCAAATAATTAAATAGCCGGAAAGCGGAAAAACAAAGAGTGGGAACCAACAACAGGAAAATATCATGACAAGTCAATACATATCAGTTTTAACCATCAATGTTAACGGTCTCAATTCACCAATCAAAAGGCACAGACTGGCGAAATGGATCAAGAAGCAAGATCCAACAATATGCTGTATACAAGAAACACATTTAATTCAGAAAGAAATTCATAGACTGAAAGTCAAAGGATGGAAAACAATACTCCATGCCACAGGAACCCAGAAAAAAGCAGGGGTAGCTATTCTTTTTGCAGACAAAGTGAACTTCAAGCCAAGAAGGATTCAGAGAGATAAAGACGGTCATTACATCCTTGTAAAGGGAACAATCCAAGAGGAAGAGATAACGATCATAAATATATATGCGTCAAATACCAATGCACCCAGCTATATAAAACAAGTACTAAAGGACATGAAAAATCAAATAAGCACTAATACAATTATATTGGGAGATCTCAATACTCCACTGTCACAAAAAGATAGATCAACTGGACAGAAAATCAATAATGAAATAGTAGAACTGAACCAAACTTTTGAACAAATGGACTTAGTAGATGTCTACAGAGTGTTCCATCCCACAACATCAGAATACACATTTTTCTCAGCTGCACATGGGACGTTCTCCAAAATAGACCACATACTAGCTCATAAAACCTGTTTAAGTAAATGCAAAGGAATTGAAATTATCCCATGCATATTATCAGACCATAGTGCAATGAAATTGGAAATCAATGGCAAAAGATCCCACAAAAACTCCCTAAACACATGGAAATTAAACAGCATCCTCCTGAACAACCAATGGGTCACAGATGAAATTAAAGAAGAAATTAGTCACTTTCTACAACTGAATGATAATGACAGTACAACATACCGGAACTTATGGGATACAATGAAAGCAGTCCTAAGAGGGAAATTTATAGCATTAAACACTTATATCAGGAAAATAGAGCAAGCGCAAATAAACAACTTAAGGGTGAACCTCGAGCTTCTAGAAAAAGTAGAGCAGGTTAAGCCAAAAGCCCGTACAAGGGAGGAAATTATAAAGATCAGAGCAGAAATTAACGTATTGGAGAATAAAAAAAACAATACAAAGAATCAATGAAGCAAAAAGTTGGTTCTTTGAAAGAATAAATAAGATTGACAAACCCTTATCCAACCTTATTAAAAAAAGAAAAAAAAAGACTCAAATCCATGCAATTGAAAATGAAAAGGGTGATATCACGACGGACCCTGCAGAAATCCAGAAGATCATCTATACCTATTTTGAAAATTTATATTCTACTAAGATGGAAAATGCAGAAGAAATGGACAGATTCCTAGATTTGTATGAATTACCAAAGCTGAATCAAGAAGATTTAAAAATCCTAAATAAACCAATATCAGCCAATGAAATTGAAGATGTAATTAAAAACCTCCCAACAAAGAAAAGTCCAGGCCCTGATGGATTCACTGCCGAATTCTACAAGAAATTTAGAGAAGACCTAACGCCCCTACTTCTCAAACTTTTCAATGAAATTGAAAGGGAAGCAATACTCCCAAATTCATTCCTGGAAGCAAGCATTACCCTGATACCAAAACCAGAGAAGGACCCAACTAAGAAAGAGAACTACAGGCCAATCTCCCTAATGAACATAGATGCAAAAATCCTTAATAAGATACTGGCAAACAGAATCCAACAAATCATCAAGAAGATTATACACCATGACCAAGTTGGATTCATCCCAGGGATGCAGGGATGGTTCAACATACGTAAATCAATAAATGTAATACAGCATATTAACAGAACCAAAGACAAAAATCACATGATCATCTCAATAGATGCAGAAAAAGCTTTTGACAAAGTCCAGCACCTTTTCATGATAAAAACCCTACAGAAAATTGGAATAGAGGGTCTTTATCTCAATCTGGTAAAAGCTATCTATGACAAACCAACAGCCAATATTATACTAAATGGCCAAAAACTGAAAGCCTTCCCTCTAAAATCAGGAACAAGACAAGGATGTCCACTGTCCCCACTCTTATTCAACATAGTTCTGGAAACTTTAGCCAGAGCAATTAGACAAGAGAAAGAAATAAAAGGAATAATGATTGGAAAGGAAGAAGTTAAATTATCATTATTTGCAGATGACATGATACTCTACACAGAAGACCCCAAAAACTCCACTAAAAAACTGCTAGATTTAATAAGCAAATTCAGTAGTGTAGCTGGATACAAAGTCAATACTCAAAAGTCAATAGCCTTCCTGTACACAAATAACAAACTTACTGAAAGAGAAATTAGGGAAACAATACCTTTCACAATAACATCCAAAAAAATGAAATACCTAGGAATCAACCTCACAAAGGATGTAAAAGACCTCTATACTGAAAACTACAGTACTCTGAAAAAGGAGATTGAAGAGGATATCGGAAAATGGAAAGATATCCCTTGCTCCTGGATAGGAAGAACCAATATAGTGAAAATGGCCATACTTCCAAAATTGTTATACAGATTTAATGCAATTCCAATCAAAATTCCAACAGCATATCTCACAGAATTAGAGAAAACAATCCTAAAATTCATTTGGAATCAGAAGAGACCTAGAATAGCAAAGGCAATTCTGGGCAACAAAGGCAAGGCAGGGGGCATCACAATCCCCGACTTGAAATTATACTATAAAGCTACTGTGATAAAAACAGTGTGGTACTGGCAAAAAAACAGACCTGAAGATCAATGGAACAGATTAGAAGATGCTGAAACAACCCCAGACATACTAAGCCACCTTATCTTTGACAAAGGTGCCAAACACATTCGCTGGAAGAAAGATAGCCTCTTTAATAAATGGTGCTGGAAAAACTGGCTCTACACATGCCGAAGATTAAAACTAGATCCATATCTTTCACCATGCACTAAACTAAATTCAAAATGGATCAGAGATCTAAATATTAAAACAGAAACATTAAATCTGCTGGAAGGTAGGATAGGTAAAACCCTTGGAGACATTGGTGTAGGCAAAGACTTTATGAATAAAAACTCAACCGCACGGGAACTATCCCAAAGAATCAATAACTGGGATCTCATCTTATTAAAAAGCTTTTGCACAGCAAGAGAAACCACCAACAGAGTGAAGAGACAACCCACAATGTGGGAAAAAATGTTTGCCAGCTGTTCCTCAGACAAAGGATTACTATCGAGAACATATAAAGAACTCAAAAAAATCAGACCTCCCAAATTTAAAGACCCACTCCAAAAATGGGCATCTGAGATGAATACACATTTCTCAGATGAAGAAATACTAATGGCAAATAAATATACAAAAAAATGTGCAACATCACTAGTCATTCGAGAGATGCAAATTAAAACAACACTGAGATACCATCTCACCCCAGAAAGAATGGCTACTATTAAGAAATCAACTAATAACAAATGCTGGAGGGGCTGTGGGGAAAAAGGAACCCTTCTTCACTGTTGGTGGGAGTGTCGACTGGTACAGCCACTGTGGAAGTCAGTGTGGAGATTCCTCAGAAAACTAGGGTTGGAGGTCCCATTTGACCCAGCTATTCCCCTTCTGGGCATCTTCCCAGAAGAATTAAAAACATCGTACCACAGCGATATATGTGCACCCATGTTTATAGCAGCACAATTTGTAATAGCCAGATCTTGGAAACAACCCAAATGCCCATCAACTGAGGAATGGATAAGAAAGATGTGGTATTTTTATACAATGGAGTACTATTCAGCCATAAAGAAGGATAAACTGGAGACTTTTATAGGTAAATGGATGCAACTCGAGAAAATACTCATAAGTGAAATAAACCAGAAGCACATGTGTAAGCATCGTATTATCTCTCTAGTATGAGAAACTGAAAGAGTAAATAAGATCCAAAATGTACAATAGACATGGTGAATCAAAAAGAAACTGGTCAAAAGGAAAGAGAGACTGGAATAGGGAAAAGAAAGAAGGGAAAGGGAAAAAAATTGTATATATATATATAAGATGGTTAAGATAGATACACTACCATTTTTACTTAGTTCATTGAAGAGTAAGGTTTGTGCCAATAATGTTTGGACAATTGAATGCTAATGTCTGGTGTCCTGAATAACTAACTTAAAGATAGTAATACGTAATGTATTAACCATTGTTACCCTCCTATTATGTTGTTTTGAAAATTTGTTCTTCTTTTGATTTGTTTTGTTTTTTTTCTTCTCTTTAAAAAATAAAAAAAAAATAAAAAAAAAAAAGTACCAATATGCAATCCCTAATGATATGAGTCTAAATAAAGATTATCAATGGATTCAATTAAGAGAAAATGTGTAATGGATGGATCAGGATAAAACCTAAGTGTGCTGGTCAATGTTGATGTCTTCAAAACAGAGGCAACCAGTCAACATATGCATCCCAGTGTAATGCAATACAAAGTACACAGCTCCAACTATGGAATGTTTTGCCAGAAAATATGACTCTAAATCTACTTAAGCTTTTGTATATAACTAATAATTTACCAGAAATATGGGGATAGAGGCACAAGTTAAATGACATCACACAGAGGCAATTTGATTAAGTAAGAATGTGGGAAATTATAAAGGAAAAACAACCAAGTTTTTTCAGTTAATATATAGTGCTTTTTTAATTATGGGTTTTTATTAGTACATTTTGCAGTACATGATGATTACTTTTATTATGGGAAGTTTGTACATGTACATAATACATCTTAATTCTTGTTTTCTTCCACTCCCATCCCCCCTCCTCCCTCTAACTCTTGATCCCCTTCCCATTTGTAAAAGCTCTGTTTTCATTTTTTCTTTGATTCTGTCTTTTTTCAATCCTTTTTCCCTTTCTTCCCTTCTCTTGTTCTCCTTCCTATTTGAAAAAGATCTCCCTATTTCCCATTATCTTCCCATTATCCCATTATTTTGTTCTTTATATTTTAGATTTCCCATATAAGAGAAGCCATGCAATATTTAAACTTGTGTGACTGATTTATTTTACTTAACATTATGATATTGAGACACATCCATTTACCTACAAATACCTCAAGTTTATCCTTATTTATGGCAGTAGCACTTCATTGTGTATAAATACTTTATGCATAAATTCTTTATGCATCATATGTTGATGGACATATAGGCTGTTTCCAAGATTCAGCTATTATAAATTGTGCCATATATAGTGTTTTTAAAAGAAAGAAATTCATTGGCAGATTAATAAGACTTGAGAGATACGATAGTCAAATGCAATAAGGAGACCTTGTGGTTCAAACAAACCAACTATAAGGTTTGAGGCTTCTGGGAAATTTGAATACGAATCAGGTATTAGATAAAATTAAGGACCTACTGTTAATTTTATTAAGTATAATAATAGCATTTTTTAATAAAACTTTTACTTATTAAGGAACATATAACATTGCCCCCTGGAATGCATGTTTCCTGGTCCATGTGAGATTGTGAAATTCATCATATTTTTCTGCATGTTTGACATTTTCCATGCTAAAAAAAATGAGACAACGAAGCTTTCCACAGCATTTTTCCTCACTCTTCAGTAAAGGCAATTGTACTAGTCAACTTTCCCATTGCTCAACACTTACCTGACACCTGCAATGCAGGGTGTATCTTGCTTGTGGTTTCAGAGGATTCAGTCCATGGTTGGCTGGAACATCATGATAGAAAAGCACAGTGAAGCAAAGCTCCTTGATTCCTGGCAGCTGGGAAGCAGATCCAGGGAAACAAGCTAGAGAGGAAGGGGACTAGATCATAGTACCCAAAGCCACACCTCCGTGGTCTACCCACACACTCAGAAGTGTGTCTTACTAATCCCCTGGTGGCTCCTAAGCCAATCGAATTGACAATGCCAGTGTATTAGGGTTCTCTGGAGAAACAGAATTAATATACAAAATCATAAAAGAAAATTTGTTAGGTTGGCTTATGGGATCAGAAGTTGGGTAGTCTACAGTGGCTGTCTGCACACTGGAGAGTCAGGGGACCCTGTAGTTAGCTGTTCTGTCCAGGAAGCTGGAAGCCTCAGAACTGGAAGGATCAAGGATGCAGCCCCAGTATGAGTCTGAAGGCCTGGAAGCTCCCTGGAGAGTGGGTGGTGAGCCCATGTTGAAAGGCCGAGGACTCTGGACTCCCGCGTCCACCGGAGATGGCGGCCACAGAAGGCAACCTGCTCCAGCAGAGTCAAACCTGCAAGTTCAGGCCAACCCCCTTCCCCTCCTCCCCCTTTTCATCCCGCCAGGCCTCAAGCCTCTTTGCACAGTGGGGTGGGTCTTCCCCTCAGTTTGCTGAGCTGCATGCCAGTCATCTCTAGAAACACCCCGCAGGAAAATCGAGAGGGGCATTACTGATTTCCTGGGCACTCTCTATCCGGTCACGTGGAAAATCAAGATTAACCATCACAGGCAGACCTTCCTAAGGCCCTGAATCTGCCCCCCATTCTCCCCCGGCCCCCGCTCCTCACTCCCGGCATCGGCCACCTTCCTCCTCGTACACTCTCGAGTCCTGTCCCCTGCCGGCCCTCCTGCCAGGTATCCTCTCGTCCCAGGTACCCACAAGTTCTCCGTTCAGCTGCTCTAGGTTTTGATCCCGTCTTCTCCGCCATGGGGACTGTCCACACTGCCCTCGTTTAAATTTACATCCCACCCACCCTATCTCCTTTCTGTCTCCTTCCCCTCAGCTCTTACCATTAACACAGTGTAAAGTTTTCTCATGGACCCGTTGATTCTTGGTTTCACACTTCTTGACACAAGCCCCCAAGGAGTGCAGGGTATTTAACCAGTTTTTGTCACTGCTGTTTGCTCTGCATTGAGGACTATGCCTGGCACACACTGGCACTCAATGAAAATTTACGGAATTGATTAAATCGGCAAAACACCAAACAAAAGAGTCCAACAAACACTACTCCCATCTATGATTCATAATTAATTATTTGACGCATATAACAGCTTAGACGAGACCCCGAAATCACTCCTGTCCCAACCACGTGTTGGGGACAGTTGTCAAGCATTGCAGACGTCAGGCTCCTCCTGAAGGACTTGGGTGCCCCCGGTTGCAGCCGCGGAAGCACGTGTGAAACAGCTTGGGTCTTTGCAGCTGGGCTGTGCGCACCTGGAGGCCCCGGCCACCGCGAGTACGAGGCTGTGGTGAGGGCAAGGCAAGCATCCTTACTCCCCGGACTTGCTCTGTGGCCCTGGGATCCCCAACTGTCCTTATGCTCTCTAACTGCGAATTTCCCAACGTTTACCCAAGCAGAAGCTGTGCGTTTAAACCGGGTCAGCTGCTGAGCGCACACACCGGGGTAATAGTAAGAGGAAGGATTCAGTAGAAAGTGCCATGCTGAATTCACTAGGCTCTTCCCCTCTTAAGGGCTGGGAGGGGCTGTCACCATTTCTGCCGAGGAAGCCGAGAACCACGGGAGTGAGGCGGAGGGCTGCGCCCACTGCATTGTGCGAAGAGCCGTGGCCTCGGGGGTTTCTGGCACTGTGCATCTTCCCGGGGGACTTGGGTGGGAGCAGAGGGCGGTGCAGCGCCACAAGCCGGAGGCCCCGCGTGCGCGGTCGCGCAGCGACAGGCGGTGGCGTTGGAGCCGCGAGGGGATGGAGGGGCGCCGGGCGGGTCCAGGGGATGCGCGCCAGGGACCACGACCCGACTCTCTGGGCCCGTGGGACGCGGAAGTGGGGACACGCGGGCGGCCGGTGCTGCTGTGTTTGGAGCAGAACTGGCGCGTGCCAGGGCGGGTAGGCCCAAGGTCTCCTAGCCAGACTCCTTCCCAGCCCTTAAGAGGGGAAGAGCCTAGTGAATTCAGCATGGCACTTTCTACTGAATCCTTCCTCTTACTATTACCCCGGTGTGTGCGCTCAGCAGCTGACCCGGTTTAAACGCACAGCTTCTGCTTGGGTAAACGTTGGGAAATTCGCAGTTAGAGAGCATAAGGACAGTTGGGGATCCCAGGGCCACAGAGCAAGTCCGGGGAGTAAGGATGCTTGCCTTGCCCTCACCACAGCCTCATACTCGCGGTGGCTGGGGAGATGTGCCCTGGTGTATGTGCCCTGGTGTTCGCAACAGAGGTTATAGAGACAGAAACTCACAGTCCAGACTACAGGAGCGAGCGGTGTCCAAGAACAGTGAATTCGGGGCCCTTGTTCCTCCATCTGGATCAGGGATTGGGCTCTGGGTGTTGTGGAACAAGCTTCACCTTCCCTAGGATTCTGTGAACTCACCCATATCCATTTTTTTTATTAAGTTAGCTGTCAAATTCTACTGTCTGCACCTAGGAATCTTAAGGACTCATAAGTGTCATTTAAAATTAGTAAATAGGAATAAAATCTAACAGAATTGCCAAGCAGTTAGCTATGTCCAAAAGAATATTTCAATGGATCCATTTTAAATATTTACTTCAGGGAAATGTTTCATTGGCAAAAATTAGAAAAAGCAATAATAGATTTATCAGTGACTTTTAAGTGCTTGGTCTAAGAAAAGCATGTTTATTTTTGTTGTTTTCTAGAAATGATTTCCACTCATTTTCTCTAATGGTCACATCATAATTTGATTAATATGTCATCGACCCACATTATATTGAAAGAAGAAACCAGATTGGTTGGGGTAAGGACTAATTTTCACTTGAGTGGGTAAACAATTTGATGTTGCAAGTTCCAAACATTTAGAGTCAAAGACATTGATCGATTCCACTGTCTCAACTACCAATGAAAGAGAATTAATAACCTGAGGCCCAGCGACCCCGCCACTGTGATTTTTCCCTTGGTTTTTGTATATCAATGAAGAGTTTGAAAGTAAATTTGAGCTTGGGTTGAAAATGAGGTGATAAGATCAGGGGTTATTGTCAAAAAATAATCTAGATAGCAGGACTCTGTGGCCATCGATCATCTCATAGCACCATGCTCTTGACACGCTGTCCTACATTATTTCAGGTAAGGGGATATTCTGAATCATTCCTACCCCTCTATCCCAACAAACATGTAGCATGCTACAGCTTGCTGTATCACAGACCCTCATTAGTGGAGCACTGAGGCAGATCAAAAACGAGGACTGTAAAATAGAGTGTAGCTCAGGAAGGTGCCTGTGATCACTGGGGCCATAATCTTAGGATTCAGTATTGTTGGTTGCAAAGGCACCCTGCTACCCCATGGTGTGTAAAGTGAAAACGTCATCAAAAGAAAGCCAGTGTCCCATTCACTGGTGGATATGGACAGTAGAAATGCGTCAGAGAGCAAAGCTAGACTTGAAGTCGACATATGCAAGACCAAACAGACAAAATGAAGCAGGGGCAACAGGGACACCAGATCACCCTCTGTTTCTAAGTTGGGGGCTTCTAGTTGTGTCCTTCCGCTCTGGCCTGAAAACAAGCCATGAGACACCTTCAGGTGAAAGCAACTGCACCTCTACGAGTTGCTAATTACTCTAGCAAATATTCCATGTATGTGCTACTTGTAGAGATTCAAAGTCCTTTTATGGCTAGTACCTTCTTCTATCACCTGGGCTCCTTCCCAGTTTTGGGTAATTTCTAAGTCTGAACAAGAGTAGTAGCAGAGGCCACTATGATTCCAAAACATAAAAGCTAGATTCCCCTATGCCCTTCCCAGCACTTAATTTGTAACTGTCTTGCCATGTCCTGTGTAACTGATTATGACATTCTTTTCTTACAGGCTGCTCAAGTAATAGTTGGTCTAATACACTGTTTTCTAGGATACTTCTGGTCATATTTATATGTTCAACAATTCGATATATTTTCAGAAGTCTACCGGCCTATAGCCTTGTTATCAGGATACCCATTTCTGTCATTAATATTTGTGAGTAAATTATCTTGCTGAAGATCATTCGTTAATTTAGTCAATATGTTTAGTGTCTGCTTCTCCAGCCAGGCAATGTGTTAGAGGTACCATCTGTGAAAAGTATAATCCCTTCTGTTAAGGAATTCATTCTTGTATCTTTGAAGCTATTTTAAATTGTTAAATTAATTTATAAACTTCTACCATACAAAAAGTCTGTTCAGCTGAGTGAATGTCAGGATTTTAGATTTTAAATGTTTTTAGATTCCCAGAAAGCATTAGACATAAGTTTGGTGAATGCTCAGCTTACTTATAAAATCATGTTTCCCAGTATATTGACAAACTGAGAACCAGGACTTAGGTACTGGAGTGTTGTAGTCAGGGTTTACAAGGGGAAAGATTTAATACAGGACACATAATTTGTAGGATTATTTTATAATATTCACCCAAAGAGTCAAATGCGAAAGAGTGAGGGAGATCTGTCCGCACACTAGGGACCCAAAGACTCCAGCTGAGGGCCTGGATCCCACAGCAATGTCCTGCACGACGAGTCCAGCTGAAGACCTAGAGCCCATGGCAATGCCCACCACAAGTCCAACTGCAGGCCCAGAGCCCACGACAATGTCTTGTGCAAGTCTGTATCAAAGGTCTGCACTAGGAAGGCCCAAAGGTCCGTGGTGGAAGCTAGGAAGTCTGCGCCAGTGGGATGAAGGATCTGTGCCAGCAGCCTGAGGATCTACACTGGAGCCGGGAAGCAATGCTCAAGGTAAGGACCAGAGCTCCCCCGAAGAGAACAGCAGCCATCCTCAGCAACAGTGAGGACTCAAGCTCCTACAACAATGAGAACAGCCAGGTTCCTATCAGGAAAACCAGTGTGCCAAGCTTCTCCAGGAGACTCCACAGCACCCCGTCTTCCCCTCCAGTTCTCTTACATTGTTAGCAACAATCCACAGGTGGGCTTTGCAAACCCAGAACCACGCTGATTCCGTTCAGCTGGGTGTTATAAGCTGTCCATTAGTTAATCCACCACCACATGGAACAACAGAAGGCGCTTTTTAAAGTAATTCAGGAAAAGTAAGAAAGATCAGGATGCTATTGGCCTGAGAGAAATTTGGAAGAGTTGAACAGGGATTTCTAATGGATTTCTATTGTGTCTTACTGTAAATGGTAAAATATTCCACCTCCTTCCATTTTCTCACCCCCTTTTAGTAACATCTATCTAGCACACAAAATTATATTTAGTTCATTCACTCAGCAAATATTTACTGAATACCTAAGGATCGGGCTCCATTCTAAGTACTTGAGTTACAGCAGTGAATAGAACACACCAGGATTGGAAACACAATCTACCAAAAATGATTCATGAAGAAACAGAAAATCTGAATGAAACAACATGAATTAGGAGATTGGATCAATAATCAGAAACCTCCCAAGACTACCAAAAATGATTCATGAAGAAACAGAAAATCTGAATGAAACGACATGAATTAGGAGATTGGATCAATAATCAGAAACCTCCCAAGATGGAAAAGATGATGATCTCAAGGTTTCACTGGTTAATTCTACCAAATATATAAAGAATTCATGTCAATTTTTTAACTCCTCCGTAAAAAACAGAAAGAGTGAATACTTCTAAACTCATGTTGTGTGACCAGTACTACCCTGATACCAAACCCAGAAAAGAACAATTCAAGAAAATTACTACAAGAAAAGAACATTACAATACCTTTGATGCACATGGATACAAAAATGCTAGCAAACTGATTTGTCCAGTATATTAAAAGGATCATACACCATGATAAAGTAGGATTCATACCAAGAATGCAAGGATGATTCAACACACACAAATCTATAAATGTGATACATCACATTAACACAATGAAGGATGAAAATTGTACAATCATCTCAATAAATGCAAAAAAACTTAAAAATTGAATGAACTTTCTTGATAAAAGCTCAATAAATTAAGTATAAGAAGACTATTCCTCAATACAATAAAGGCTATATATCACAAGCCCACCGCTAGCATCGTCTCCAACAGTAAAAAGTTCAGACTTTTTCTCTAAGATCATGAAAAAGCCAAAGACACCCAGTCTTACTACTTTCTTTCACCATAGTGCTTAGTAACATAGCCAGAGCAATTGGGCAAGAAAAAGAAATTACAGGCCTCTAAATCAGAATGAAGAAAATTTGTCTTTTCTGCAGATGACATGATTTTTCATATAAAAAGCCTGACAAATCCACCAAAAATTTGTTAAAATTGTTAGAATTCAATAAACAGATTCAGTAAAATTTCAGGATACAAAATCTATGTACAGAAATCTGTAACATTTCTGTACACTAACAATGAACTATCCAAAAGTAAAATCAAGAAAATAATCCTTTTTACAAAAACATCAAAAAATAAATTTAACCAAAGAACTGAAATGTATGTACACTAAAAACTATAAAACATTTTTAAAAGTTGAAGAAGACACAAATCAATGGAAAGACTTCCCATGTTTGTGGTTGAGAAGGATTATTATTGTAAAAATATCCATACTGCCCAAAATTATCTATAGATCTAATGCAAGTACTGTTGACATTCCAATGACATTTTTTCATAGAAATAGAAAAAATGTCTAAAATTTGTATGGAGGGCTGGTGAGACAGCTCGGCAGCATAAGCAATGCCTGGCAAGCGTGAGGTCCTGAGTTCGACTCCTGGAACCCACATACAAGAAAAGGGCCGGTGATATCGCTCAGCGGCACGGGCGCCTGCTGGCACGCGAGGTCCTGAGGCCGACCCCCGGTACCCACAAAAAAAAAAAATTTTTGTATGGAACCACAAAAGACTCGGAATAGAAAATGCAGTCTTAAGTAAAAAGAACAAAGCTGGGAGCACCAGACTGCTTGATCTCAATATTTACTAGTATGCCACAAAATTCTAAACAAGACGGCACTGGCAAAAATACACAGACATGTACACCAGTGAAACTGAATAGAGAACCCAAAAATAAACCTGTACATCTATAGTCAACTGATCTTTGACGAAAGTGGCAAAATCACATAACATGGTCAGCACAATCTCTTCAATCAACGGCGGTAGGACAACTGGATATCGAGAGGCAGAAGAATGAAATAGGAACCTTATCTTGTATCACATGAAAAACCACCTCGAAATGGTTCAGAGAATCAAAGACTGAAATGTAAGCCTGCAACTGTAAAACTACTAGAAGAAAACATAGCTGGAAATGTTTCTTGACATTGTTCTGGGAAATTAGTTTTTGAATATGAACCCCAAACCCAAGCAACAAAAGCAAAAATAGACAAATGGGATCATAATAAATCAAAAAACCTTTGTAAAGCAAAAAAAGCAATCAACAGTGAAGTGATAACCTGCAGATTGGGAGAAAATATTTGCAAACCACACATTTGATAAGGGGCTGACATCAAAAATGTGTAAAGAATATCAGTAGCTCACTAACGGGTGAATAACATGATTGAGAAATGGACAAAGAACATAAATAGACATTTCTCAATGAAAGCATACACATGAAAAATGTTTAGCATCACTAATCATTAGCAAAATGCAAATTAAAACTATGATGAGGTTATAGTGAATTTTATCAAAAAGACAAATTATAGGGCCGGTGAGATGGCTCAGCGGCATAAGCGCCTGCCCGGCAAGCGCGAGGGCCCGAGTTTGACTCCCGGAACCCACATACGAAAAAGGGGCCGGTGATATCGCTCAGCGGCACGGGCGCTTGCTGGCGCGCGAGGTCCTGAGGTCGACCCCCGGTACCCACAAAAAAAAAAAAAAAGAAAGACAAATTATAACAAGTGCTAGGATGTAAATAAAAGGAAATCTGTGTGTAATGTTGATGGAAATAGAAGGAATGTATTCATTATGCAAAAAAGTATGTGTGTTCTTCAAGAAATTAAAAATAGAGCTACCATATAATCCAACAATTCCTTCTCTGGGTATATATAAAAAAAAATCAGTACATCAAAGAGATATCTGCACCATATATTCATTGCAGTATTAGTGCAAAATCATGGAATATTTTTCTTTCTCTCTCCGGCTTATTCACTGAGCATAAAGTCACCTAGATCCATCCAGATTACAGCAAATGGCAAGATCTCCTTAACGCTGATAAGTGTTCCTTGTTTGTGTGTGTGTGTGTGTGTGTGTGTGTGTGTGTGTGTGTGTGTGTGTGGCATTCTCTTTTCCACTTGTGGATTCATTAAGAACTTATGACATGACACCAAGTATGTTAGAAATACCTTTTGTTTCCCTCAACCCAAGAGTCCCATTAATCCAGCAACAGTTTTCCTATCTCTTTATTATTGGGTGATTTTTTTCCAGTGGTACCTCTGGCCTACAGAGGGATTTTGGTATTTCAGCCAAATTACCTCAAACTTAAATATTCTTTGCACAGATGTCAAGAATGTTACTGAAGTTCTGACAATCATTTCTTGAATACTGTGTATTTGTGTGTGCCTCTTTCTGTTCTCAGTACGTCTCATCGGGAGCGTTAGCAGTGAGGGCACAGAAGAGCCCTTCCCCGTCATTGGTAAGTAAGAAAGACTGAAACCGTTCCAGAGACAGAAATTTCATTTCTCAAACAAAGGATATCAAAAGGAGGAGATATGCTGCCTCCTAACCAATACAAATCTAACCAAAATGCAGAGGTGTGAAATTTTTCTTTACAATATTTTTAATGGATATACTTGAACAGAATGCTTTAATAATTTTATAAAGCATCAAAATAATACAGAATGCATGAAACAAACCAGAAAATCAGAAATGGAAATTTAAATAAGATATGCCATTCAAGTTGACGTGTCAATTATGGTAGGAACATCACACACATTCATGTATTGAAACAGAAAGAAACGTGATCAGAATAATAATGTTAAATTTTATTGAATGGCTCCTATGTGCTAGGGGACTTATTAAACATTTTTTCGTATTATCTCACACCAAATACTATTAGGTGGGTAATTTATACCTATTTTATAGATGAGGAAACCGAGATTCCAAGAGTTTAAGAAAATATCCCTGGAGGTAGAATTATATCTAGATTGGAAGTGATAGGGCTGACCTTTGAACGAAGAAAGCTCAACTCTAGAATTCAGACACTGGGCCATTGCTCAGGGAACGTGGCAGGGAAGAAAGGCCAGGGGTGGAAAGAATAAAAAGAGAGGACTAGGCGGTGGTCACAGGATATGATCCAAGGACTTCACGAACTAGCAAAACAAAGTAAAACGGCACATGCTATTTATTTAGATGTATTCGCATACGTCCCCTTTACTTCTCTCCACTTCTCCTTGCACTTCACCATTTTACACTGGGGTTGCTCTCCCTCTGGCTGAGAAACTCCTCCAAGTATTAATTTTAGCACAAATATGCTGATAGTAAATTATCTCAGCTTTTGTTAGTTAGAAAACAACCTCGTATTGTCTTCGTTCTGAAAGATTCCTAGCTACATACAGAATACCAAGTTGACAATTACTTTATTTTACTTTAGCCCTTTAAAAATGTCTTAATCTTAGTTTTTCTAACTGATACATAAAAACATAAAACAACACATATTTAGGAGACACCATGTGAAATTTCAACACATGTATAGTTTATGTAATATATACAGATATATAGATACATAGATGTATAGATGATATATAGATATATATCAAGTTAAATATATCTACCTCCTGGAACATTTATCATTCTTTTTGGTGAAAACACTCAAACTCCTTTCTTCTAGCTGTGTGAAATAAACACTACACAGCACTTACCTATTGCCATATTACAGTGCTAAACACAACAGACCTTCTCACACCTTTTTAGCTATAACTTAGTGCCCAGTGATCAAGCCATTTTTATTTTTAATTGGCAACAGTAATTGTACATATTTATGGGGTGTAGTGTGACATTCTCTTATCACTTTTACCCTCCCTCCTTCCCAAAGGTAGACACGTGGCTTGCTTACGACATCGTGGTATGTAAGTGCAGCACTGGTACCCGGCTTCGGATAGGAAGGAGGGAGAACAGTGATGTACTCCTTAAGAATATATTGGACAGTTTTCAGGGAGTGGAGCCAAGAAAGAAAGTAATACTCATCGTGTAATATTTTTAAAGCCCAAAATTCACTCCAGTGTCAGAAAAGGAAATCTTTACATGAGTTTTGTTGATGTTATTTTACTTTTGGGGTTTAATTTATTTAGAATGTTATGTCATGGCAATGAAAATCAATGAAATTGGCAGAAATGTATATAAATATGAATGAATATTGACTATATATGATATTTTAAAATAACACTTTACAAATTTAAAAGCACATGAAGAAACTCATATTCGCAATAATAGTATATAGGCTGAAATGAAAGTAAAGTGATTGAAGGTTTTTGCATTTCCTGGGTAGGGATTAAAGAATCAATCCCTATCACTGTGAAACGCAAGATGGTTCTCGTATCTCTAGAGCAGTCACCCACATACAAAAGAAAATGCGTATAGCCCCTAACTCTTAACAAGGGGTTGAAATAGGATAGTCCATCTGAAAGAAGGCAATAAAAGGAAGCAAATGGAATGTAGGCCAATATAGAGAGAGAGAGAGCCATGCAGAGCTTACCCCAAACACAAGCAAGCAGGCCAGTGACCACCCCCTGCGAGGTGCCCCCTCCTCAGCACAAGTCAGCTACAGTGATCCCCAAGATTCATTCACCTTCCAAAGCCCCATCTCTGAGGCCCTGGGGCCTCTGGGGGATGTTCTTCATCTGAAACATAATGTACATGTAGACCAGGAAGCAGAAGAGAGCCCAGAAATACACGTGTATGCAGTTAACTCATCTTGACAAAGGTGCCAACATCACACATTTCTACACACAAAATTAGAACTTTATAATATTTACAATGGCATCAAAAAATGGCAAACACCAGAAATTGAATGATGTGAATATGAGAGGTCTAAACAGAAAACATAAAATTTTATTGCGCAAAACCTAAAGTAAACCTAAACAAATGGAAGAGGGAAGTACCAATCTCATGGATTTTCAAATTCGGTGTTAAACAACTTTCTTTATATTCACTGCAATTCCAATCAAATCTCAGCAAGTAATTTTTGTTTAAAAATAAAATACATAATCTGAATAGACCTATAACTATGAAAGATATCAAATCAGTAACTTACAATCTTTGAAACAAATCACTGGGCAAGGATGCATGAATTATACCAAATATTTAAGGAAAAATTGTAGCAATTTCTTGCAGTATCTTCCAGAATATGGAAACAGAGAGAATACTTAATTCACTTTATGAGGCTATTATTACACTGATATTAAGAATATTATATGAAATAAACCATAGATTAGTTGTATTCAGGAATATAAATGCAAAATTCCTCAATAAAACATAATATTTGCATCAAGTCCAACAAATATTAAAAATAATTTTACGACATAATCTTCCAGTGTGCAGGACTGCCTCAGCATTTTAATCAATCAATGTAATCTACCATATGGACAGGCTAATGAGCATATCTTTATGTATGAAAAGTACATATAAAATAGCATAATCATGGTATGTTATATCTATGCCAGGTGTAGAAATGCATTTGGCAAGATCTGGCATGAATTTATTTTTAAAAATCAGACTGGAAATAGAGGGGAGATTTCCTCAACTTGATAAAGAGCATCCAAGCAACAAGGAAGGGGCGGGAGGTGGGGAGGGGAGGGGAGGGAGGGGACCCGTGACCAGCACCACTCTAATGGTGAAAAGCTTGAAACTTCCGCACTAAGATCAGGAACAAGGCAAGGATATTCCCTCCCAACAAGCCTTGTCAGCATCAGAGCAGATGCCCTAACTAACACAGTAAGAAAAGAAAAACAAATAGTATAAAGATCCAGAAGGAAAAAATAAAACTGTCTTTGTTCACAGATTACTTATTTGTCTATGTAGAATTTTTGAAAGAATCATAAAATGCAATTCCTGGAACACATAAGCAACGACAGCAATGTTGGATAATGCAAGGTTAACAGACAAAAATTAATCGGTTTCCTGTGTACCAGCAGTGAACACCAGGATTTGGAGTGAAAAACACTCGTCATCTAAAATAGCACCCAAAATAATGTAATACTTAGATATAAAACTAACAAAAAATGTAAGAAATGTTCGTATCTTACGAAAGACACAAACGCTGGTGAAAAAATCAAAAAACTAAAAAGCGTAAGATGTTTTATGTTCGTGAATAGGGAAATTCATTGGCAAGATAGCAGTTCTTCTCACTTAATCTACAGAGTCATACAATCCCAGTCAAATCTCGGCAAATTATTCTGTGAATATCAATTGTAACGTTCCTATGGACAGTCAGAAGTCCTGGAATAGTCGAAACGGTGCTGAAGGAAAAGAATGAATTCAAAGGACTGGCACTGCGCAAGGTCGCGACCTGTTACAGAGCAACAGTAATGAGCCAGTGTGAGAGGCAACAGCACAGACAGACAGATTAACGAGACAGACTAGAGAGCCCAGAAATGCACCCACATGAATACAGTTCACTGATCTTTACCAAGGAGTGAAAGCAGTCAAATGAAGATGAGATAGTCCTCTCAGCACGCAGCGCCGCAGCAGCTGAGCACACACACGGAGTCTACACAGAGGCCTTCCATGCTTCGCGAAAGTTAAAGACAACATGAGTTACAGACCTAAATGTGAGACGTAACCTATAAAATGCGCAGAAGCTTGCAGAGGACAAAATCTAGATGATAATGATGTATATATAAGACACACCTCATTAAAGTTAAAATTTTCTTCTACGTGAATGTAAGACACACCTCATTAATGTTAAAAAATTTCCTCTATGTGAAAGGTGCTGTCACAAGAATGAGAAGTCAAGCCATAAGGTGCCAGAAAATATTTGCAAAAATTCTATCTGATGAAAGACTGTTAGCCAAAATACAGAGAACTCTTTAAACTCTACCACAATAAAGTGAACAACTTGATTTTAAAATGAGCAAATACCTGAATAGATATCTCTCCAAAAAGATATGCAAGTGGCAAATAAACACCCGAAAAACTGGTCAACATCATATGTCATTATGGAATTGCAAATTAAAACAATGAGATACTACAAACATGTATTAATAAAAATACATACATACATACATACATACATACAATGAGAGACTACGGCACACCTATTAGAATAATATTGACAATATTAAATGCTGGCAAAGATGTGGATCAACAGGAACCCTAATTGCTGGTAGGATTCCAAGATGGCACAGTTGCTTTGCAAGCCAGTTTGGCAATTTTTTGCAAAATTAAACATGCAGTTACCATATGATCCAACCATCATGTTCCTTTGCATCTACCCAAATAAGCTTAAAACTTATGCCCACAGGAAAAAACCTGCATGTAGCTGTTTATAAGAACTTTATTAATAGTTCCCAACATGTACAAATAACCAAGATATCCATCAACAGGTACATGGAAAAATAAACTGGGGCATATCCTGCCAGGGGAATATTAATCACTGATAAAAGCAAATGAGCTATCAAGCCATAAAAAGTGAAGGATTCTAAGTGGATATTACTAGGCAAAAGAATACAAATTTAAAAACTATATATGTGTAATAAAAGGAATGAAAAGGGTGAAATCACTACAGAGCCTGTGGAAATTCAGAAGATCATCAATACCTACTTTGAAAATCTTTCCTTGCACAGGATGGAAAACACAGAGGAAATGGACAGACTCCTAGAAATGTATGAATTACCAAAGCTGAATCAAGAAGATATTCAGAAAAATTCTGAATAACGCAATATCAGTTAATGAAATAGAAAACATAATTAAAAACTTACCAACAGGGCCGGTGAGACGGCTCAGTGGCTTAAGCGCCTGCCTTGCAAGCGCGAAGGCCCGAGTTCGACTCCCGGAACCCACATACGAAAAAGGGGCCGGTGATATCGCTCAGAGGCACGGGTGCCTGTGGGTGCGCGAGGTCCTGAGGTCGTCCCCCCGGTACCCACAAAAAAAAAAAATAAATAAATAAAATAAAATAAAATAAAATAAAAAACTTACCAACAAAGAAAGTCCCAGGTCCTGATGGATTCATGGCTGAATTATACAAGAAATTTAGAGAAGATTTGGGCCAGTGAGATGGCTCAGCGGCGTAAGTGCCTGCCTTGCAAGCGCGAGGGCCTGAGTTCGACTCCCAGATCCCACATACGAAAAAGGGGCCGGTGATATCGCTCAGCGGCACGGGTGCCTGTTAGCGCGTGAGGTCCTGAGGTCGACCCCCTGGTACCCACAAAAAAAAAAAAAATAGAGAAGATTTAATGCCAATACTCCTCAAACTCTTTAATGAAATTGACAGGGAAGCAATACTCCCTCACTCATTCCTGGAGGCAAGTATTACCCTGATACCATAAAAAAGAACTACAGGCCAATCTCCCTAATGAATATATATGCAAATACCCTCAATAAAATACTAGCAAACAGAATGCAGCAAATCATCAAGAAGATTATACACCATGACCAAGTGGGATTCATCCCAGGAATGCAGGGATGGTTCAACATATACAAATCAATAAACGTAATACACCATATTAACAGAGCCAAAGACAATAATCACATGATCATCTCAATAGATGCAGAAAAAGCTTTTGATAAAGTCTAACATTCATTCATGATAGAAACCCTAAAGAAAATTGGAATAGATGGCCTGTACCTCAATCTGATAAAAGCCATCTACCACAAGCCAACAGTCATACTAGATGGACAAAACTGAAAGTTTTCACTCTAAAATCAGGAACAAGACAAGGTTGTCCACTATCACCACTCCCATTCAATATAGTTCTGGCAACATTAGCCAGAGTAACTAGACAAGAGAGAGAAATAAAAGGAATAAGGATAGGAAAGGAAGAAGATAAATTATCATTATTTGCAGATGACATGATACTCTACATAGAAGACCCCAAAAACTCCACCAAAAGACTTCTACAATTAATAAGCAAATTCAGTAGCATAGCTGGATGCAGAGTCAACACTCAAAAATCAATAGCATTTCTGTACATAAACAACAAACTCACTGAGAGAGAAATTAGGCAAACCACACCCTTCACAATAGCACCCAAAAAAATGAAATACTTAGGAATCAATCTAATGAAGGGAGTAAAAGACCTCTACGATGAAAATTACTGTACCCTGAAAAAGGAGATCAAAGAGGATATCAGAAAATGGAAAGCTATCCCTTGCTCATGGATAAGAAGACCCAACATAGTGAAAATGGCCATACTCCCCAAACTGTTAGACAGATTTAATGCAATCCCAATCAAAATACCATTAGCATACCTCACAGATCTAGAAAAAACTTTCCTAAAATTTATTTGGAACCAGAACATACCTAGAATAGCAAAGGCGATCCTGGGCAACAAAGGCAAGGCAGGAGGCACCACAATCCCTGACTTGAAATTATACTACAAAGCTATTGTGATAAAATCAGCATGGTACTGACAAAAAAAAAAAAGACCATAGGATCAACGGAACAGACTAGAAGATGCAGATGCAACTACCAACACACTCAGCCACCTGATCTTTGACAAAGGGGCCAAACATGTTCACTGGAAGAATGAAAGCCTCTTTAATAAATGGTGCTGGAAAAACTGGCTTTCCACATGCTGAAGACTAAAACTAGACCCATAAAAGAAAGAAGGGAAAGGGAAAAAAATTGTATATATATATATATATAAGATGGTTAAGATAGATACACTACCATTTTTACTTAGTTCATTGAAGAGTAAGGTTTGTGCCAATAATGTTTGGACAATTGAATGCTAATGTCTGGTGTCCTGAATAACTAACTTAAAGATAGTAATACGTAATGTATTAACCATTGTTACCCTCCTATTATGTTTGTTTGAAAATTTGTTCTTCTTTTGATTTGTTTTGTTTTTTCTTCTCTTTAAAATAAAAAAAAAAATAAAATAAAAAAAATAAAACTAGACCCATGTCTATGACCATACACTAAACTAAAATCAAAATGGATCAAAGATCTAAATACTAAAACAGAAACACCAAATCTACTGAAAGAGAAAGTAGGTAGAAATCTTGAAGACATAGGGGTAAGCAGAGAGTTCATGAACAAAAACCAAACTGCATGGGAAGTACTTCAAAGAATCAACAACTGGGATCTCCTCTTATTAAAAAGTTTTTGCACATCAAAAGAAATCACCGACAGAGTGAAAAGAAAACCCACAGAGGTGGAAAAAATGTTGGCCAATTGTCCCTCAGACAAAGGACTTCTATCTAGAACATATAAAGAATAGAAAATAATCAGACCCCCCCCATATTCAAAGACTCAATCCAAAAATGGGCATCTGAGATGAATACACACTTCTCCAATGAAGAAATACAAACGGCAAATAAATATATGAAAAACATCATTGGTCATTCAAGAAATGCAAATTAAAACAACACTGAGATTCCATCTCACCCCAGAAAGAATGGCTATTATCAGAAAACTAGGGTTGGAGGTCCCATTTGACCCAGCTATTCCCCTTCTGGGCATCTTCCCAGAAGAATTAAAAACATCGTACCACAGCGATATATGTGCACCCATGTTTATAGCAGCACAATTTGTAATAGCCAGATCTTGGAAACAACCCAAATGCCCATCAACTGAGGAATGGATAAGAAAGATGTGGTATTTTTATACAATGGAGTACTATTCAGCCATAAAGAAGGATAAACTGGAGACTTTTATAGGTAAATGGATGCAACTCGAGAAAATACTCATAAGTGAAATAAACCAGAAGCACATGTGTAAGCATCGTATTGTCTCTCTAGTATGAGAAACTGAAAGAGTAAATAAGATCCAAAATGTACAATAGACACGGTGAATCAAAAAGAAACTGGTCAAAAGGAAAGAGAGACTGGAATAGGGAAAAGAAAGAAGGGAAAGGGAAAAAAAATTGTATATATATATATATATAAGATGGTTAAGATAGATACACTACCATTTTTACTTAGTTCATTGAAGAGTAAGGTTTGTGCCAATAATGTTTGGACAATTGAATGCTAATGTCTGGTGTCCTGAATAACTAACTTAAAGATAGTAATACGTAATGTATTAACCATTGTTACCCTCCTATTATGTTGGTTTGAAAATTTGTTCTTCTTTTGATTTGTTTTGTTTTTTCTTCTCTTTAAAATAAAAAAAAAAAAAAGAAATCAACCAATAACAAATTCTGGTGGGGCTGTGGGGAAAAAGGAACCCTTCTCCACTGTTGGTGGGAGTGTCGACTGGTGCAACCACTGTGGAAATCAGTATGGAGATTCCTCAAAAAGCTAGGATTAGAGGTCCCATTTGACCCAGCTATTATTATTCTTTATTTTCCCAGAAGAATTAAAAATATCATACCACAGCGATATATGTGCACCCATGTTTATAGCAGCACAGTTTGTAGTAGCTAAACCTTGGAAACAACCCAAATGCCATCAAGTGAGGAATGGATTAAAAAGATGTGGTATTTTTATACAATGGAGTACTACTTAGCTATAAAGAAAGATAAACTCTAGGCTTTATAGGTAAATGGATGCAGAGACCATACTTATAAGTGAAATAAATCAAACTCACATGTGTAAACATCATATTGTCTCCCTCATGTAAACAACTGAAGGAGTAACTAAGATCCAAAATGTACAATAGATATTGTGAAAGAGAAAGAAACTGCTCAAAAGGAAAGAACAACTGGGATGGGGGAAAGGAGAAAAGAAAGAAGAGAAAAGAAAAAAAATATATATATATAAGATAGCTAAAATAATTATAGTACTAACTTCTTTTAGTTCATTGAAAAGAATGATTTGTGCTTATATTGTTTGATCAATTTTGCATGCCTATATCCTGTAATCTGAGTAACTACTTTGAAGATAAGAATACACAATATATTAACCATTGTTAATTTCCTATTATCTTGTTTTGAAATTCTGTATCATAATTTTTATTGTTTTTTTCTCTAAAAAAAACTATGATGTAATTTCAACTCTATGGCATTCTGAAAAAGGATGAACTGTGGAGGTAATAAAAATACCAGGGCCAGTGAGATAGCTCAGTGGCATAAGCACCTGACTGGCAAGCGCGAGGTCCTGAGTTCAACTCCCGGAACCCACATAAAGGAAAAAAAGGGCCGGTGATATCGCTCAGTGGCACAAGCGCTTGCTGGCAAGCACAAGGTCCTGAGGTCGACTCGCAGTACCCACATAAATAAATAAATAAATAATAAAATTAATAAAAATAAAAATACCAACAGTTTCCAGGGCATTGAGGAGGGAGTATGAATAGACAGAGTCTAAAACTACTCCAAAAAATGTTTTTTAACAAGTCAAACTGATTCCAAAATATATATAAAAATGAAAAATACTGAGACAATCTTGAAAAGTACTAAAACAATCTTTCTTTCTTTTGAAGACTTACTCAAACGTTACAATCTAAAACAGCGTGGTATTCCACTAGAGTAGAACAGAACGGAGAGACTCTTGCAGATGGAGAGCTCCACTCCTGGCCACTGTGAAAATGGACAGCAGTAGGAACAGAGCTGCTGTCTCCATAATCACGGCCACGTGGGCTGGACTACTTCATCTCCACGTGCTTCATGGGGACCACGTGCTTCATGGGGACCACGTGCAGGAAACCTGTTACAAGAAGACTGCAGATCTCAATTGAAAGCAGCCATGGAAAACTCCTACACAGTAAGATAGGAGTGTGTCTTCATGATCTCGTAGTGAGTAAAAATTCCCTTAACTGGAAAAACATTATCCAAAAAAGAAAATTCTAAATGAAAATTAAGAGCTATGATTCATCAAAAGACACTATTAATAGAGAAAAAAGAAAGGTAAGCCACAGAGGGAAAACTGTTTTCACACTTACCACCAGCAAGACACTTGTATCAGTAGAAGTACCAAATGACCTAGCCATATGCTTACACCCTGCCCAAAAGTGACATCAGCACCACACAGACATATCTGTGCCCCACGTTCATTGCAGCATCATCCACTGTAGCCCAGATACAGAAACAGTCTGAAGGCCATGGATGTGCGGATGAAGAAACTGTGGTGTAGATAGTGTCTTGGTTACTTTTCTCATTGCTGAGACAAAATACCCAACACCCAAAGTTAAAGGAGGAAAGGTTTATTTCAACTCACAGTTTGTAGAGGTTTCAGTACATAGTTGGCTGGCTCCAAGGCAGGATAGCATGGCAGAGGGTCATCGCAGAGGAGAAACAGTCCCTGGCAGAGCAGGCAGGAGACAGCAAAGCAGCAAGCAGCTGCAGCAGGCTGCCTTCCCTCTTTTCTTTTATATTCTATCCTGGCTATAAGCCTATTCATTGGTGCCACCCACAATCTGGCTGGGGCTTCCATTATCCACACCCAGAACTACTCTAGTTCCAGTCAGTGGACTAGCTTAGTACCATACACCCTTAATCCCAGCATCACACCCTTAATACACATTCCCACACCCTAGAACCAGCCACCTCCAAAAAGCCCCACCTATAAGTACATGAGGCTTTGGGGATACATCCAGATACAAGTCCTAACAGACAGAAAATGGAATATTGATCAGCCTTTTAAAAAGGAGATTAGGACATTTGCAACAATATGGATGAAAGTGGAGGACATTATGCTGAATGAAATAAAAATATTGTGTGAATAGGAGAAAAATTTCACCAGCTGTTCCTCAGACAAAGGACTAATATCTACAATATATAAAGAACTCAAAAAACTCAGACCCCCCAAATTTAAAAACCCAATCCAAAAATGGGCATCTGAAATGAATAGACACTTCTCAGAGGAAAAGTACAAATGGCAAATAAATATATGAAAAAATGTTCCACACCACTGGTCATTCAAGAGATGCAAATTAAAACAACACTGAGATTCCATCTCACCCCAGAAAGAATGGCTGTTATCAAGAAATCAACCGATAACAAATGCTGGAGGAGCTGTGGGGAAAAAAGGAATCCTTCCCCACTCTTGGTGCAACCACTGTGGAAATCAGTGTGGAGAATTCTAAAAAAACTAGGACTAGAGGTTCCATTTTACACAGCTATTCCCCTTCTTGGTAACTTCTGAAAAGAATTAAAAGCATCATACCACAGCAGTATAAGCACACCCTTGCTTATAGCAGCACAGTTTGTAATAGCTAAGTCTTGGAAACAGCCCAGACACCCATCAGTGGATGAATGGATAAAGAAGATGTGGGTTTTATATACAATGGAGTACTACACTCCCATGAAGATGGATTAACTTGAGACATTTGTAGGTAAATGGATGCACCTTGAGAACATAATTTTAAGTGAAATAAACCAGACACACATGTTTAAATATCACATTGCTTCTCTTATATGAGAAACCAGAAGCATAAAAAAGGACCAAAATAAATGATAGATACTGGGAAATAGGAAGAAAATGTCCAAATGGGAAGGGGAACAAGGGAGGGGGAGAGGGAAGGAAAGGGAGGGAACAGGGATTTAAAAAATTAGAAAGAATGGAAGGAAAACAATAGAAACAAAGTTTTGTAAAGGGAGAGGGGAGGAAAGATTGAAGGAAATGGGGGAATGAGGAAAAAAAAGGAATCAAGATAGACCATGTACAGGTACAAATGCCGTATGATGAATGTGATCATTTTGTATGTCAAAAGTGTACCAATAGAATTAAAAAGAAATAAATAAAAATACTGTGTGATCTCACTTGTGAGTGGGAGCTAGTAAAAGTCAGGTTCACCAGAACAGAAAGCAGAGGGGTGGTCCCTGGGTGGGAGAGGAATGGAGGTGCAGGTCCAAGGGTGCAAACTTGCAGTCATTAAATCAAGGAATCTGAGGTGCAGATTGGTATTGTACATCAAAAGTTTGCTAAGAGAATGTATTTGAAGGGCTCTTCCCACAAAATAGGTGATTATGTGAGGTGATGGATGTGTTTATTTTATTTGATTATAGCAGTTATTACAACCTGTATATGGATATCAGAATGTGTTGTGTAATTTAAATATATAGACTAAAAATACAAGCAATGTGCTCAAACTCATCAATAATCAGGGAAGTGAAAATTAAAACCACAATGAAACACTATAACAAACTCACCAGAACTGTTAATTTGTTGACAAGAATGTGAAGCAACTGTTCATGGATGCTTAAATTTCTACAACCAGATCGGAAGTTTCTTCAGTGGTGTCTTCCATAGCTGAACATGCGTACAACCCACGATTCTGTGATTCTACTTCTAGACATGTGCCTAAGAGAAATGTTGGCATGTGTCTTGTGAAAGAAAACTTAAGTTTATAGCCTCCTTTTTCATAATGGCCAGAACTAAAAACAACCCGACTAACTGTCTGCAAGTATCACAGGGTGGGAAATAATACCGCAATGACAAATGACAAACGAACGAAACTCCTTCTGTATGCGACAGCAGTGATGTATTTCATACAAACATGGTTTTGAGCAAAAAACAACAAGGCACAAAACAATACATACTGCATGATTCCATTTATAGAAAAGGAAAACTACGCGAAGGCTTTGGGGGTCAGCTAGTAGATTCTCTTGTGGAGAGGGACGCGAGTAACATCCCGGTGCTGGGGATGATCTCGTCACACATGCGGTGCCTGCGGGAATGTCTGAATTTCGTGATAATTCTCCAAGCTGAGACTGAGAGTTCACGCGCTCTCTAGTAAGCATGTTGCATATCATTCTTTAGGTTTAAAACTCCTTCTGTGTAATCTGTTATAATACATAAGAGGAAAAATATTGAAACATCTCAGTAGATTCTGAAAAAAGAATTGAATAAAATTCGTACATATTCATGATTTAAAGACTACCGGTGATGCCCTTTTGCTGATAAATGATCCATATCAAAAACTTACAGGGCCAGTGATATATAGCTCAGCAGCATAAGCACCTGCCTGGCGAGCGCGAGGACCCGAGTTCGACTCCCGGAACCCACATACAAAAAAAGGGCCGGTGATATCGCTCAGCGGCACGGGCGTCTGCTGGCACGCAAGGTCCTGAGTTCGACCCCCGGTACCCACAAAAAAAAAAAAAAGGGAATTTTGTGTTCAGCGAGTGGATGAAATGTGTACAGGTGACCCAGAAAGCCAGTGAGTCCTACTGGAATCCTAGCAGATGAACTTGGAGGTTGGAACCCTTAAAGTAACATTTGTTTCTGAAAATAATCTGAAATTATAACAAATCATGGTTAGCATACTTATCAGGAATGCAAACTAATAGCTTCATACAATTTGTTTGTTCTACAAATGACTCACTGACATTTTGTATCCATTCCAGCTAGCGTACACCATAAGGATGAATGTCAACAGCTTTGCCTTAGCAATGTATGGTCTACTTCTAACTGTATTGGAAATCACATTGTTTTTAATGCATGGTGAAAATATTGAATGGCCTCATGTAAGTACAAAGTTTTACAATACTTTTTTTTCACAAATGCTGGTACTTTTAAATTGTTTATAAATAAGCAGAGATTGTTTTGCTGTTAGACAAACGTGGGCATTATTGATACTATTAACTCACATTTGGCATGACCACAAATACTAATGCAGACTGCCAAATAGATCCCTGAACCTGTGGCCTCAAAAACCCTCAAGATGGGGCTGGTGAGATGGCTCAGCGGCATAAGCGCCTGCCTGGCAAGCGCCAGGTCCTGAGTTCGACTCCCAGTACCCACATAAAGGAAAAAAAAGGGCCAGTGATATCACTCAGCAGCACAAGCGCCTGCTGGCAAGCGTGAGGTCCTGAGGTCGACTCCCGGTACCCACTTAAAAAAAAAAAACCTCAAGATGTCAAATTAAGGGTACCACATAAAATAAAAGGGCCAAAACCTAGATTATTGAGACAAGTGAAGGACACTGGTAAAGAAACACAAACACATAAAAAAATAGTGCTATCTCTTCAAATATATACAGATCAGAAGTTGTTCATGGACTCAATTTGCTAGATACAGTCTAGAAGTCAACATCTCACCAATTCCAGTTACAGTGCCTGGAATTTAATAGATGTCCAATAAGTGTTTGTTGAATGAATGAATGAATGGATGTTTGTTATTTAACTATCCCTTTGATGCTATTCCCAGATTTGCATATAAAATACTTCTGAGAATCAGAAATTAGAAAATCTCTGCACGCAATAAGCAGGTACCACATCCCCAAATGTGCCATAAGTTCACCTTTTCTTGATATGTGGCTAACCATCTCATTGTAACTGAACCGTGTATGCCAGGTGTGGAAGTTGAAATGGAGCAAAGATGAGCTTCTCTGTCCTGGGGTCCCCAGTTTTTTAAGTCACTGAACACCCTGTATTCCAGAGATGGGTACCAGGACGGTAGGATTTCATAGACCTGGTGAAATTAGGATAAAGAAAGGAAGCCAAGTCTTTTTCAACAAATTTAAATGATGACAGGATGTGTCTTAATTACTTTCTCATTGCCAAAACACAATACCAGATGCCCAAACTTAAAGAAGGAGTTTATTTTGGCTCACAGTTTGTAGTCGGCTGGCTCCAAGGCAGGGTGGCTTGGCAGTGATGGAGGAGGAACAGCTCATGGCAGGGCAGCAGGAAGCAGAGAGCTCAAGGGAGGAGGAGGGAGACAGACCCTCCCAGGCCACGCCCCCAGTGCCCCACCTCCTCCACCAGGCTGCACCTCCCACCACCGCATTTAGCTATAAACTCACCAGTGGCTAATCCACACTGATGAGTATCATGGCCCCATGATCCAATCACCTCCCCAAAGCCCCACCTATGAGCACACGAGACTTTGAGGGGACGTCTAGATATAAACCACAACAGGACAGTTGGGGCAGTTTGCACCAAGGATTTTTGCTGCCATAATCATCATTGGTATTTGTTTTTTGTTTTTTGTTTTTTTTTTTTGTGGGTACCGGGGGGTCGACCTCAGGACCTCACGCGCCAGCAGGCGCCCGTGCCACTGAGCGATATCACCGGCCCCTTTTTCGTATGTGGGATCCGGGAGTCGAACTCGGGCCCTCGCGCTTGCCAGGCAGGCGCTTAAGCCGCTGAGCCATCTCACCGGCCCCTATCATTGGTATTTGTGTCAGGAATACACTTAGTGTTTTATGGCCCCATATACACTGCAGGCCTAGTGGAGAAGGCAGGTTGGAGGGATCCAAAGGTCTATCACATGTTCATCTCTTTCTGATCCTGCTTATGCTTTATTGATGTAGCAGCTCTCTACTTGTATGAAGGTTTTGTGTTTCCAGGTTTTAGAAGTAAATAAGAACACTTTAAATATTTATTGAGCAACTAGCTAATAGCTCTCCAAGGATATCACTTATATTTGTACAAACACAAAAGATAGAGAACAAAGGCTTAAGAAATCACAGTGCATTCAAAGCTCACCCTGCCACACTCTCTAGAATCTCATTTTGTTACACAGTTCAGCAACAACGTTTGGAAGTATGACATGCTGCATGCCTAAGCTGGGATGGAGCCATAATAAGAATGGAAGTTTTCAAGGAACAGGTGCAGTGTGGAAAAACCTTTAGTGTGAATTTTCTAATTTTAGTACCTAAAACATATTTCATGACCAACATTGCAAGGTGCCCCCCTGGAACTCCATTAGTATTGTCACTGTGTGCCACAGATTGATTGGTTCCCAAATGTCAGAAATCTGGGACTTAGTAAATACAAGAGATAATCAAACTATAGTAAGTGTTTAAATTTTTGTTAATGTATTACAGTAAAAGACATATGGCCATGGATCTCCCTCAAAATAACCCTCCCACTTCGGACACACTTATCCCATCATTCTACCACTTTCTGAAGCAGTTCTGGAAGTCCTCTCTCTTGAGTGTCTTGATGAAGTACTGTATGATCAAAAGTGTGGTGAATCCTGCTGCCGAGCACCATCGAGCAGAAAGGCAGCCTGGTGAAAACATGACGCCGTGTCTGCATCCACCTTGTTCCCCAGGCCTGGCGTTGTGCGACTCCTGGCTCTTCCTTGAAGTCAAAATGACCATGAAAGGTCAGTGTTTTCAGTCAATTCAGGACAGTAAGGCACCCACAGCAGCGCAGGTAAAGACACTCTCAAAAGAGGACTTCCAGGTGGCAAGAACAATGGGATAAGTGTGTTCAAAGCGGGGGGGAGGGTATTTGGGGGACCCTCATAGCAATGTCTTTTTCGGTAATAATTTTTTAAATTTAATTTTAAACATTCACTGTATTTCTCAGTCACACAGCATATGTTGTGCGGCCAACACAGCAGCCTCTGAGGCCAGAAAATACCGCAGCCCTTTCCTAGGGCAGAGCAATTTGGAAATTACAGGGTCTTGTTTCTTTTCCTCCCCGGAAGCTCACATCATCTCCAACAACCAAAGGCCACGCCCCGCAGGCCAGAGGCCACCCAGTGTCCAGGAAAGAGTCAGGAAATATCTGCGCCAAGTGACTTTCTGAATCTCTCTAGACAGAGAAATGGCCAGCAGCTCCTTGTGCTAAAGGCAGCTTCAGGTCCTCTTCTTTCTCTATCTGCGCCCAGATAAAGACTAATAATAAAATTATTTTAATAGTAAATATTGAGGGGGCCGGTGAGACGGCTCAGCGGCGTAAGCGCCTGCCTGGCAAGCGCGAGGGCCCGAGTTCGACTCCCGGAACCCACATACGAGAAAAAGGGCCGGTGATATCGCTCAGTGGCACGGGCGCCTGCTGGTGCACGAGGTCCTGAGGTCGACCCCCCGGTACCCACAAAAAAAAAAATAAATAAATAAATAAATAAATATTGAGTGAAGATAAATATAGATAAGAAAATAGAGATTAATAACTAAGTCAAAATTTTATTGTTCAACCAAATATACTATTCTAATACATGAATTTTGAAGTACGTCCCTTGTGAAATCATGATGAAAAATAATAACATAAGCATGAAAGGTTTTTTTTAGGATACTATGAATTAGCAAAATTGAGTCACGATTTTTGACATAAGTTGTCTGATCAGCAAAGTGAAAAGGAAGCGCAATCATTATAGACTAAATTGTCTACTAGGCAGAGATATCTCAGTCCATCACGGACAAAGAAATTCCCGAAATGGTGCTTTGCGTTGAAGTCAGGTGTTCACGTAGAGTTCAACATCACAAACCTGGTGTCGCGAGGTAGGCCAGGAGGTAAACTCCTCAAGGCTATGACTTTACCTGCTTCAGATAGTCCTGCACCCCCAGCATCCAAGATAAGACTTGGTACAAAAGAGGTGTTCATTTATATCTGTCGACGATTCACTGATAGAATAGTAACATTCTTACAGCAATAGCTATGCCAGCTTCCATAAACCTAGCTCTTATTTTTAAAAAATTTTACAAATACTGAGGAAACTATAAAAATCATTTCTATCAAGGGCCAAGAAATTGTGGAGCAATACTGTGCTTTCTAGTGGTCCGGTCTGATCAAGAAATAAAGATCAGTGAGACGGGACTGATGATATCGCACACTTCAAACAGTGTTTCATAAATGGACCATCAGTCTTCATAATACTTGGTTATCAAACTATTCTCATGTACATATTATTCGAGACTAGAACATGAAGATATCGGTAATGGCGTGAAGATGTTAAAATTAAATTAGCAGATAGTAAGTTTCAGGTTCTTTAGTACATCCTGCCAAGCAAGGTTTTGGTGTAGACTTGAGCATTTATTCACTCTCAAACAGTTACAATTATAACTGGAACTTTTCTTAGGTCCATTCTAGCATAGAAATCAGAATCTCAATATTTTATACCATGAATCATGCTTGAAAATATTTTAACTAGAATATTTTGGTGAAAAGTATGTCCCAAAACCAACCTTAAAGAAATAATAACACTCTCCAAAAAAATCTGGATTTAAGAAAGATCATAACTTCTAGTCATTTCACCAAGAAAATTGGTGATAAGATTAATCAAAACTAAAGAAATTAACACAGAAAATGTATAAAATTATTAGATAAAAACAATGAAATTGAGGCACATTTACCCAAATTAATTTTTTGTTTTTAAATCATTGATATCGGGCCGGTGAGATGGCTCAGCGGCATAAGCGCCTGCCTTGCAAGTGCGAGGGCCCGAGTTCGACTCCCGGATCCCACATACGAAAAAGGGGCCGGTGATATCGCTCAGCGGCACGGGTGCCTGTTGGCGCGCGAGGTCCTGAGGTCGTCCCCCCGGTACCCATAAAAAAAAAATAAAAATAAAAAAAAAAAAATAAATCATTGATATCAAATATTCTTACCGGTAACTGTAATTCATTTTAACACGAGCAGCTGTCCATGGTGGTCACGCTGAGTAATGTGTACCTGGGGGTCTTCCAAAAGGTATTCCAATTACTAGAACACCATTGAGGGCCCAGGCAAGGCCAAATACAGCCCTTTTTATTATCCTGTCACTCAGATCTTTATTACCTACCTGTCAGAGATCAATTCCTGCTTGCCCAAACCCTCGGTCGTGTTCAAATGAAAGATTCTTGGAAGGATCACCAGTGATAATAAATTTATGTGGTAGAGTCTATCTGTAGTCTGTTCCAGCACGTAGAGAATGCAGGTGGGTCCTAAATAGTCTCCATGAATGTTGGCCTCATTATATGCATGGAAACAATTCGGTAGTAGCTACTACAAACTGGGTTTCATGAGGGCCCTTTTAATCATCCAAAAGATAAAAGTCATATGAACCAAAAAAAGGAAGCAAACTTAATAATAGTATATGTGCATTTTTAAAATATACAGATATTATGTATTACAGTTAAAAGATTCTATGTACATGTAATGCTGAGGATATGGTTTTAAATTTAGATACACTATTTATAACTCTCACAATATTATAAAAATACACATATAAGAAAACAGACATTGCAAACGTGAGCGTCTGTCAAAACTAGGGTAGTAGACTGCAGAGAGAAAGTGGAAGGAGAGAAGGGAGGAGTCAGGAACCAGGTTCTAAGCAACCCCGACATTCAGTGATACTAATTTTGTTACCTTGACCTCTCCAAGTCTCCTTCTGCTCCTCAAGATGAGAATGATAATGCTGTCCACCGCAGGGGGCTGTTGAGTGGATTCAATGAAATAATGCATACAAAGCATTTTGCACACAGGCCTAGCCATCTAGTAGGTGCTCACTGAGTATGTGTCGTTCCAGTTATGATTACAGAACAGACAAAATCACCACAGTTTTACTGCTGGTACTAGGTGGTGGCGCTAGCGTTACAGGGCGTTTTCCTGTCTTCTAAGTTTTCCGCAATGTCATATTGCCTTTGTATTGCTAAAAATTTTAGGAAGGTGAAGATCTCTGGGGAACATAGATTTTCTTCTTGTATTTAGAAAAGTGGAATGATGCTTTCAGTCTATTTGTGGATATTCTCCAGCATAGAGATGTTGCTGGCACAGAGAGTAACCAAATGGGTGAAGCAGGCACTTCGCCGGAGTAACCAGAGTAACAGCCACGCATAGTGTGAGTATTCCACTTCTCTGGCTAATTACGAAGTCCTGGCTTTTGTTATGAACCTAGACTAAGGATTCGCATCTCGGTAGGAATTTTTTGTACAGAGCATTGCCTCTAGACACTAAGCTGAAAAGGTCTGGACCAAAATTGTCTGTTTGCAAATGAAGAATGTTATCCCTGGATAAGATTTTAGGGTTAAAGAGGCATGTGTCCATATCGTTAGGAGGAAATACTGGGGTGCCATGTCATTTTCTGGCTTGGATCTAGGATATTTGAGGACAGTCCTAGGGAGCTCAGTCCACTGGGTCTGTGGCCTCTGATTACCAAGTACAGTTAAATCCCTGTCACCCAGAGCCTGAGGGGTTAAGGGAAGTGATGTGTTGGGAGAGAAGAGGGAACACCCCTGTTTCCAGACACTACCAGTCCTGGAGGAGACCAGTGATTCGGCAGCGATTTCTTTCTCAACTCCACCCGTCTCCGACAGCAGCCTTGGAGTTCAAACTCATTCACAGCTGACTGAAAGCAGGTCAAACTTTGATCTGCTAGAAGAGAGGGAATTAAAATGAAGATTCCAAACTGTGTGAGAAAAATGCAAAAAAAAATAGGTCACATGTGGACATGAATAGAAGAGTGAACCCCAGTAATTCCACACTTACCAAACCCTACCCAGGACCTTTGAGATACAAATGACAGGAATGTGGCTGTCTTAGTTACTTTTCTCATTGCTGAGACAAAATACCTGACATCCAAAGTTAAAGGAGGAAAGGTTCATTTCAGCTTGTAGTACATAGAAGTTTCAGTCCATAGCTGGCTGGCTCCAAGGCAGGGTGGCAGGGCAGAGGGGCATCACAGAGGAGAAACAGTCCATGGCGGGCAGAAGGCAGCAAAGCAGCAGCCTGCCGCTTCCTTTTATCCCTTCCAGGCTACCTGCCTTTGGGGTAGTGCCGCTCACACCGAGTGACCTTCCCATCATCCACACCCAGAACCGTGCTAAACCAGCTAATGGACTAATTTAGTAATCATGCGCCCTTAATCCCAGCATCACACACCCTATTCCAGCAAAATTTAAACTCCCCACCCATGAGCACATGAGGCTCTGGGGGGACATCTAGACACAAGCCATAACAATGGCACTCTGAAATAAAGGACAACTTCTCAAACGGACATTTACCATATAGCTGGAAAACCATCAGTAGGAAAGACAAAAATATAGGTAATTTAACTTAAAAGCCATCAGTGGCCAAGAGGTTGAGATCTCAAAGCCCCAAATTGTCTGGAATGACATTCGATCCATTAAATATGTTGAGAAAAGAGGATGTTTTGGCTGTGTAAATAAGGATGTCGCATGAGAATGTCAAGGAAAAGAGAAAAATGACTGAGTCGCAACCCAAGAGCATGTGAATAGTTTAAAAGTCTTCAGAAAGAGAGGAAAATCTAAACAAGGTAGGAGCTGATGCAGGAGGCTGATGCAGGAAGTTCACAGGAGAATGTGGATGCGGCCTTGGTGCCAGGATCCCACGGGCTGGGTGCGTGCCTGCCCGCGCTGAAGCCTGGGAGGTGGAGAAAGGGGGACAGGTTAAAATGCGTCAAGGAGAATACAGCAAAAGGACTCTCCCGTTGTTTTGATTTGGGAGGGGCTCTCCACTCCCTGGCAAGGGCAGGCAAGTGAGTGGCGCGGCTCACGACTAACACGGAAAAAGAACAGCTTTGAATCTGAATATAAATCCGGCTGGTACTCCTATTTATTTCTTCTAATTGAGAGGCTGGAAGTGTGTACCTAAAGTTCAATAGAGAGGTCTAGAATTCAACTTTGGGAATTATAAATTTGCAGGTGATAAACTAACCTTAGCTGTAAAAAGCATTGCCTGTGAAGAGACTAGGAAGCCACTGATGAAAACTACAAGGGACCTAAATGGCAGAAGAAATGAAATTAAAATGTGGGTAAAGGGCCGGGTTCGTGACACTAGAAAGTACTAGCTGGGTAGTAAAGTGGCCCAAGTTTTAGGTTAGGACCCTGAACAGAAGGAAAGAAAGCATGGTTGGAACCAAAAGCAAAACAAACAACACACACACAACCAACTGCTGACGTCCTTTCTAACCTAAAAAGAGACAGGGAAGGAGAGGAGAGGGCAGGGAGAGGAAAGGAAAGGAGGAAGGAAAGGAAGAACAAGAAAGAAAAAAGAAAGGAGAGGGAGAGGACGGAAGGAAGGGAGGGAGGGAGGGAGGAGTCCAAAGTAGATGTGTGTCTTTCCTGGGGTAAAAAACTCAGTGGCGAGAATATCCCCCTTATCATGCCTTCCAAATGGCCATTTCAATAGTGTTATTAAAGAGTAAGCTAAAAAGAGAAGGCAGCGATAAGAGTCGCCTGCATCTTATCAGGACTGCTTCTTTCTCTGAGTCCCTGCATTCCGTGACTGAGTCACCCACCAGGTCAGAAGCAGTAGATAACGGCGAAGAATTAGTGGAGTTCTTTATTCAGTGACTTCGGACGAGAGCACTTTCAGAAGGCATCAACGACCAGTTCACTAATCATTCACTTGCCTCGGGTTTCTTGCCACCAGGAGAGCCTTCTTTTTTTATGTGTTAAGGAACGGAACCGTCCTGACCTCAGCCCAGGATGAGACAGTTCAAAGGTGAATGGAAGAGAGATCATCATTTGCTCAAGATGTTTCCAGAAAGTATACATTAGTGAAGTTTGTCCCGACGTTGCTGTTTTTCTATTCTGTAAATAAAAATTGGAATGGCTGACTCTGGTTATTCCCTGCGTGGAGAGCGCTGAGTGTGGCTTTCTCGGTTCGGATCCAGCTGCCTGGAGCTAAGGAGTTATTTCACCCCGGAGAGCTTCCTCCACGCGGCAGCGGCTTCCCGGGGCAGATGTAACAATAAGCAAGGTGGAGGCAGGGGGGATGCGTCATGTCGACTGGTGATATTTTAAACAACAGCTCAAGGAAATCATTATTTCATTATTGATAGTGAAATTAGCACGAAGGATAAGCATCCCCACCTGGATACTCTCGTCTGTGTTGCCGATAGCCCTGAACACGCTGTACCCTAAATACATCGTTTGTGGGCCGGTGAGATGGCTCAGCGGCCTAAGCGCCTGCCTGGCAAGCGTGAGGGCCCGAGTTCGACTCCCAGAACCCACATACGAAAAAAGGGCCGGTGATATCGCTCAGCGGCAGGGGCACCTGCTGGTGCACGAGATCCTGAGGTCGACCCCCGGTACCCACAAAAAAAAAAAATACATCATTTATAAGTTATCCTCAGTGACTACCTGGACTTCGCATGACTTGTTTCCATTGTCCACATTCTTGTGAATGAATGAATGCCCACTAGATTCATTCATTCATCAGACCTTCTCTTAGGTGTGGCTGTTAGGTCCAATTCCCAAAGAGGTTCAGCACCCTTATGCCTAGCCACGAACAGTGGTATGCGTAGTTTCAGCACAACATGAATTTTAGGAAACATTTCATGATGTTGTTAGATATGTTAAATCCTTACACGGTTTTAGGAAATGTTCACTTTTTTCTCTATTCTCAATTATGTCCTCTATAAAAGCCATTCCCTGTTTTCAGACACATACATTCCCTGTATATGTCTTTTTTTGTGTGTGTGTGGGTACCGGGGTCGACCTCAGGACCTCGCGTGCCAGCAGGCGCCCGTGCCGCTGAGCGATATCACCAGTCCCTTTTTTCGTATGTGGGTTCCGGGAGTCGAACTCGGGCCCTCGCGCTTGCCAGGCAGGCGCTTACGCCGCTGAGCCATCTCACCGGCCCCCCTGTGTATGTCTTTTAAAGGGCTTTCTGTTATTAACATATAAAAAGCTGTGCACGTTTAGTGCACACCCAGCCGTTGGCTTGTGGGTGAGTGCACACCCGGGAGGCCACCACCCCCCCGTGCCACAGGCACACCCAGAGCCCGCAAGCTTCCCTCCTGCTCCCTTGCTATTGCCCGGCCCTGCTCTCCGGGGTATCAACAGGAGCACGGTGCTCTGCAGTGGATCTCCTGGACCTATTTACTTCGCATGATTGAAACTTTGTACCCTGTACCCCTTACTAATCCATTCCTCCCCTCCTGCCAGGCCCCGACAACCATCTTTCTACTCTTGCTGCTAAGGGTCTGACTGTTTTAAATTCCACATGATGTGATCAGACACTACTTGGCTCTCTGTGCCAGCCTTATCTCACTTGATAGTCGCAAGGTCCAGCTTTGTTATCGCACGGGAAAGATTTCTTTCTTTTTTACTCAGCCTTGGTGTTCCTGGAGGTTTCACCTCCCCGTGAGGTGTGAGAGGGTGAGCACTTAGCCGATTCTGGGTCTAGAGGGGGCCTTTGGGAAGTGATCGGGCTTGGACAAGGTCATCAGTGGGGACCCCTCCCCGTGACTGAGACCCTCTGGCTTTATAAGAAGAGGGAGGGAGACCGGAGACACACAGAGGTACACCCGCTCCCTGCCCTTCTGCATGACGCCCTGCACCCCCTCAGGCCTCTGCCCGCCACAAGGCCACCGCCAGAGGCTGCCCCTCCCCCTGGGACCTCCAGAACACTGGGCCAAAATGAACCTCTTTTCCTTAAAACTCACCCAGCCCGTGGTGTCACCACACTGGTGAAAGAAAACAGACAAATGCACGCGGTACCGGGAAGCAGGTCCTTGGGGGCTCCGGTCAGGACGTGGAGGTCAGAGTCCTTTAAGGAGGTCAAAGGCTCAGTCCTCTCTTTCCAGGATGTAGGGCGCCATGGCGGCTGGCGGTCTGCAGCGGGCAGGGGGTCGTCCCGCTGGTACCGGCGCCTGGAAATGTGAGACATGAATTTCTGTGGTGTAGAACCGTGACGGTGCAGTTCAGTTTTCACCAACTTGAGTTTCCTTTAAGACTGCACGCTTCTGTTTGAACGGGAGGCTGGGGAACTTTCCGTAACTGCAGGAATCCAGTGGGGTCAATTTCAATGGCAAAGGTGCCCCCACCCGGGAGTCCAGGTGCCGTGTCCACTGCAGCACCTGGATGGCCTCAGCCGCCCTCGGGTCCCAACGAGCTGAGCTTGCCAGGCGGGTTCCCTGTGTGGGTCAGCAGGAGGGGTCTGAGGACGCGGGAAAGGGGCCTGGGGCAGACTGTGCGGCCTCCCCTAATGGCGCTCTCCAGGGAGCCCTAGGGCACCACCGACCAAGGCCCGCTCCTGGCGGCACCGCCGGCCTCGCCCTCTCCACGGGCACGGGTGGAAACTGAGGCCCGGAGGAGGCCCGCTCAGGCCGCACCCACGGCGCGCACAGACGGCGCCGGCTCCCGGGCGAGGACGGCGCTGACCTCCCGCGCGGGCGGCGCGCGGCCCGGCCCTGCTCGTTGGAGCCGCGCGGGGATGGAGGGGACCCGGGTCCGCGGCTGCCGGTGCCGGGCGGGTCCCGAGGGCGCGGACACGACCCTCACCCTGCGCTCGAGGACGCGAGTGGGCACCGCCCTGGGACAGCGGGGCCATCTGCGGCCAGGGCTGGCACCTGCCGCTCGGCCCGCGTCCTGGGCCTCGCCCCGCGGGGACCGTTTGCCCGGGACGGTGGTTGAGGGGACACCCATGGTCACCCCACGCCGCGGCCGGGTGAGTAAGCCGGCGGGAGGGACGCGGCAGGGCGGTCTGGGCGTCCCCGGGGACCCTCGCCCTCTGTGTCCGTCCGCGCGTCAGACCCCGCGGGTTCCCTGCGCCTGGGGCGGGGCTTCCCGGATCCCGGGCCTCGCCGTGAGAGGTCCCCCCGGTCCCTAAGCCGTCCCTTCAAACAGTCACCCGGCCTCGCTTTGAGGTCACCCCCTCGCGGGCGTCTCGTCCGAATGTGACGGAGTCGCCAGCACCCAGCGCGTGGCAGACGCTGTTCCAGGGGCTTCGTCAGCACCGCGTCCGGGACGGGCATCGGCGCCGGGTGTGGAGAGCCGGGGCCTCGGCTCCCCGAAGGGAGAGCGCCCCGCTGTCTGCAGCCCGCAGCCGCGCTGTGACGGGGACGCCACGCCCGACACCCACGGCTCGGAGAGCACGGGTCCGCAGATGAATGGCACAGGCGTACGAAAAGCGTCTGTGTGTGCGCGTGTTTGTGTCTGTGTGTGTGTGCGTGTGTGTCTGTGTGTGCGTGTCTGTGTGTGTGTGCGTGTGTGTCTGTGTGTGTGCGTGTCTGTGTGTGTGCCTGTGTGCGTATGTGTCTGTGTGCGTGTCTGTGTGCGTGTCTGTGCATGCATGCGTGTGTGTCTGTCTGTGTCTGTGCAAGTGTCTGTGTGCGTGTCTGTGTGTGCGTGTCTGTGTGTGCGTTTCTGTGTCTATGTGTCTGTGTGTGTGTGTCTGTGTGTGTGTCTATGTGTGTGTGTGCGTGTCTGTGTGTGTGTCTGTGTGTGTGTCTGTGTGTGCGTGTCTGTGTGTGTCTGTGTGTGTGTCTGTGTGTGCGTGTCTGTGTGTGTCTGTGTGTGTGTCTGTGTGTGTGTCTGTGTGTGCGTGTCTGTGTGTGTCTGTGTGTGTGTCTGTGTGTGTGTCTGTGTGTGTGTGTCTGTGTGTGTCTGTGCGTGTGCGTGTGTCTGTGTGTGCGTGTATCTGTATGCGTGTCCGTGTGTGCGTGTGTGTCTGTGTGTCTGTATGTCTGTCTGTGCGTGTGTGTGTGTCTGTGTCTGTGCGTTTCTGTGTCTGCGTGTCTGTGTGTGCGTGTCTGTGTGTGCGTGTCTGTGTGTGTGTGTCTGTGTGTGTGTGTCTGTGTGTGCGTCTGTGTGTGTGTGCGTGTCTGTGTGTGTCTGTGTGTGTGTCTGTGTGTGTCTGTGTGTGCGTGTCTGTGTGTGTCTGTGTGTGTGTCTGTGTGTGTGTCTGTGTGTGCGTGTCTGTGTGTGTCTGTGTGTGTGTCTGTGTGTGTGTCTGTGTGTGTGTCTGTGTGTGTCTGTGCGTGTGCGTGTGTCTGTGTGTGCGTGTATCTGTATGCGTGTCCGTGTGTGCGTGTGTGTCTGTGTGTCTGTATGTCTGTCTGTGCGTGTGTGTGTGTCTGTGTCTGTGCGTTTCTGTGTCTGCGTGTCTGTGTGTGCGTGTCTGTGTGTGCGTGTCTGTGTGTGTGTGTCTGTGTGTGCGTCTGTGTGTGTGTGTGCGTGTCTGTGTGTGTCTGTGTGTGTGTCTGTGTGTGTCTGTGTGTGCGTCTGTGTGTCTGTGTGTGCGTGTCTGTGTGTGTGCATGTCTGTGTGCGTCTGTGTGTGTCTGTGTGTGCGTGTCTGTGTCTGTGTGCGTGTCTGTGTGTGTCTGTGTGTGCGTGTCTGTGTGTGTGTGTGTGCGTCTGTGTGTCTGTGTGTGCGTGTCTGTGTGTGTGCATGTCTGTGTGCGTCTGTGTGTGTCTGTGTGTGCGTGTCTGTGTGTCTGTGTGTGCGTGTCTGTGTGTGTCTGTGTGTGCGTCTGTTTGTGTGTGCGTGTCTGTGTGTCTGTGTGTGCGTGTCTGTGTGTGTGTCTGTGTGTGCGTCTGTGTGTGCGTGTCTGTGTGTGTCTGTGTGTCTGTGTGTGTCTGTGTGTGTCTGTGTGTGTCTGTGTGTGCGTGTCTGTGTGTGTCTGTGTGTGTCTGTGTGTGTCTGTGTGTGCGTGTCTGTGTGTCTGTGTGTGTCTGTGTGTGCGTGTCTGTGTGTGCGTGTCTGTGTGTGCGTCTGTGTGTGTGTGTGCGTGTCTGTGTGTGTCTGTGTGTCTGTCTGTGTGTGTCTGTGTGTGCGTCTGTGTGTCTGTGTGTGCGTGTCTGTGTGTGTGCATGTCTGTGTGCGTCTGTGTGTGTCTGTGTGTGCGTGTCTGTGTCTGTGTGCGTGTCTGTGTGTGTCTGTGTGTGCGTGTCTGTGTGTGTCTGTGTGCGTCTGTGTGTCTGTGTGTGCGTGTCTGTGTGTGTGCATGTCTGTGTGCGTCTGTGTGTGTCTGTGTGTGCGTGTCTGTGTCTGTGTGCGTGTCTGTGTGTCTGTGTGTGCGTGTCTGTGTGTGTCTGTGTGTGCGTCTGTTTGTGTGTGCGTGTCTGTGTGTCTGTGTGTGCGTGTCTGTGTGTGTGTCTGTGTGTGCGTCTGTGTGTGCGTCTGTGTGTGTCTGTGTGTGCGTGTCTGTGTGTGTGCGTGTCTGTGTGTGTGTCTGTGTGTGTCTGTGTGTGCGTGTCTGTGTGTGTCTGTGTGTGCGTGTCTGTGTGTGCGTCTGTGTGTGTCTGTGTGTGCGTGTCTGTGTGTGTGTCTGTGTGTGCGTCTGTGTGTGTCTGTGTGTGCGTGTCTGTGTGTGTCTGTGTGTCTGTGTGTGTCTGTGTGCGCCTGTGTGTGTCTGTGTGTGCGTGTCTGTGTGTGCGTGTCTGTGTGTGCGTCTGTGTGTGTCTGTGTGTGCGTGTCTGTGTGTGCGTCTGTGTGTGTCTGTGTGTGTGTGTCTGTGTGTGCGTCTGTGTGTGTCTGTGTGTGCGTGTCTGTGTGTGCGTCTGTGTGTCTGTGTGTGCGTGTCTGTGTGTGTGCATGTCTGTGTGTGCGTCTGTGCGTGTCTGTGTGTGTGTGTCTGTGTCTGTGCGTGTCTGTGTGTGTCTGTGTGTGCGTGTCTGTGCGTGTCTGTGTGTGCGTCTGTGTGTGTCTGTGTGTGCGTGTCTGTGTGTGTCTGTGTGTCTGTGTGTGTCTGTGTGCGCCTGTGTGTGTCTGTGTGTGCGTGTCTGTGTGTGCGTGTCTGTGTGTGCGTCTGTGTGTGTCTGTGTGTGCGTGTCTGTGTGTGCGTCTGTGTGTGTCTGTGTGTGTCTGTGTGTGTGTGTCTGTGTGTGCGTCTGTGTGTGTCTGTGTGTGCGTGTCTGTGTGTGCGTCTGTGTGTCTGTGTGTGCGTGTCTGTGTGTGTGCATGTCTGTGTGTGCGTCTGTGCGTGTCTGTGTGTGTGTGTCTGTGTCTGTGCGTGTCTGTGTGTGTCTGTGTGTGCGTGTCTGTGCGTGTCTGTGTGTGCGTCTGTGTGTGTCTGTGTGTGCGTGTCTGTGTGCGTCTGTGTGTCTGTGTGTGCGTGTCTGTGTGTGTGTGTCTGTGTGTGCGTCTGTGTGTGTCTGTGTGTGCGTGTCTGTGTGTGTCTGTGTGTCTGTGTGTGTCTGTGTGCGCCTGTGTGTGTCTGTGTGTGCGTGTCTGTGCGTGTCTGTGTGTGCGTCTGTGTGTGTCTGTGTGTGCGTGTCTGTGTGTGCGTCTGTGTGTCTGTGTGTGCGTGTCTGTGTGTGTGTGTCTGTGTGTGCGTCTGTGTGTGTCTGTGTGTGTGTGTCTGTGTCTGTGCGTGTCTGTGTGTGTCTGTGTGTGCGTGTCTGTGCGTGTCTGTGTGTGCGTCTGTGTGTGTCTGTGTGTGCGTGTCTGTGTGTGCGTCTGTGTGTCTGTGTGTGCGTGTCTGTGTGTGTGTGTCTGTGTGTGCGTCTGTGTGTGTCTGTGTGTGCGTGTCTGTGTGTGTCTGTGTGTCTGTGTGTGTCTGTGTGCGCCTGTGTGTGTCTGTGTGTGCGTGTCTGTGTGTGCGTGTCTGTGTGTGCGTCTGTGTGTGTCTGTGTGTGCGTGTCTGTGTGTGCGTCTGTGTGTGTCTGTGTGTGCGTCTGTGTGTGTCTGTGTGTGCGTGTCTGTGTGTGTCTGTGTGTGCGCACCCTACTTTTGGGACTGAGGCCGATCAGAACAAGGGTGCGCAGGGCCGAGCGCGGCTGGAGACTGCGCCGGAGAGGCCGCCGAGGGCCGCCTGCGAGGCCTGTGCGTCTGGATTGGGTTCGGAACGGGAATCTCCTCACTGGCGGCAGTGAGGAGCTCCGTGCCTGCGCTGTAGGAATGAACCGGAGGGGAGGGGAAAGAGCACCAGACAACCAGCTTTCCTAATAATCCCAGCAAACAAAAACAAAAGACCAAAACCCGAGTCCCACAGCAACTCAGCCACTGGCCTTTGCCGCCGTTTCTAGCCCTGCTCTTTTAGACACACTGTTGGCTTTGCTGGTATTTTCTTAAGGATTTTTGCATCAAAGTTCATCACGGATATTGATCGATAATGGTTTTGTTTGTTTGTTTGTTTGTTGTTTTTTGGTAGAGCTTTTGTCTGACTTTGGAATCAGGGTAATGTAAGCCTCATAGAATGAATTCGAAAATATTGCCCTTCAATTTTCTGGAAGGGTTTGAGAAGGATCAGGTTAGTTCTTTAAACGACGGTAGAATTCAGCTGAGAAGCTATCAGTTCCTGCCTTTACTTTGATGGGAGACTTTTTATTAGTTTTTGTTTACTGATTGAATCTCTTCCCTTATTATTTATCAGTTCTAATTTTCTATTTCTTAATGTTTCCATCTTGATTGGTTTTTATCGTTTTAGGAATTTATCCAGATTTTCTAGGTTATCTGATTTATTGGTATGTAATTCTTTTTATGACTTCCATATTATCAGTTATTATTTTTCCTCTTTCAGTTCTGATTTTAGTTGAGTCTTATCTCCATCTAGCTAAAGATTTTTTTTGATTTGCTTATCTTTAAAAAACTGGCTTGCTGACCCTTTGAATTTCTCTCTTATCAGTTATCATTTCTCCTCTTTCACTTCTGATTTTGGTTGAGTCTTACTTTTGTTTGCTTTCTTAGTCTAGCTAAAGATATGTTGACTTAAAACTGTCTTTTTTATTTTTTCTGTTATTTTTCTAGTCTCTATTTAACTTATTTCTTCTCTGATCTTTATTATTTCTTTCCCTGTATTAGCTTTGAGCTTGTTTTTCTAGTTCCTTGAGGTGTAAAGTTAGGTCGTTTGAGACCTTTATGTTTCTTCACATAGCTTTTTATTTCTAACCTTCCCTCTTAGAAGTACTTTTACTGCATACCATAAACTTTGATAGAGTGTATACATTTTTTTGTAATGAAATACTTTTTTTACTTTGTCTTTTGATTCCTTCTTTAAAACTGGATTGTTCAGGTGCACATTGTTGAATTTCTACAGATTTAGGAGAATTTCAGTTTTCTTTATTGATTTCTAGTTTCATACCATAGTGGTTGGGAAAGAGGCCTGAGATCATTCCAATCTTAAATTTTTTAGACTTGTGCTGTATTTTGAATGTCTGCTACATGAAGAGTTGGAAGAAGTGACGTCTTGAAGTCACGGGCAGGCAGGAGGCGTCCGCTGTCATGAACGGGTTAATGCCATCATCGTGGGAGTGAGTGCTCCGTCCCGACTGGGTCAGCCCCAGCAGCCCCTCTCCTCGTGCCCTGTGTCCACCCTTCTGCTGTGGGATGAGGTGGTAAGACGTCCTCACAGATGCAAACCCTCCTCAGACTCCTGACCCTCCAGACCATGAGCCAATCCAGTTCCGTGCGCTGTGGATTACCCAGCCTGTGGTGTCCCGTGAAGCAGCACAACACAGATTGAGAAAACTACTTTGAAGGCCTGATTCAAAGTGTATCCTGGGGAAGGTCCCAGGTGTGCCTGAGAGGAGCGCGTGCTCCGCGGCTGCGGGAAGGAAAGTTCTGTACGTGTCTGTTAGGCCCATTTGGTACTAAGTGTAGCTCAGGCCCCAGGCCCACTGTTTCTTTAGGGATTCGGGGGGAGTCTGGACTCTCTCTCCACTGCCAAAGATGGGACATTGAAATCGCCTGCTATTGGAAGCCAGGTGTGGTGGTGCACGCTTGTGGTCCCAGCATTCAGGAGGCTGAGGCAGGAGGATCGCTGTGAGTTTGAGGCAAACCTGGGCTACATAGCGAGTTAAAGGCCAGCCTGAACTGCATAGCAAGACCCTTTCCCACCTACCCCCCACAAAAAAAAAGAAGAAAAAAGAAAGGGCCTGCTATTATTGTATTAATCTTCCTCCTCTTCAGATCTGTTACTATTTGCTTTGTATCTTTATGTGCTGTGGCGTCGGGTGCACACAGATTTGCAGTTGCCATGCCTTTTTGAGGAACTGACCCTCTCATCATCATATTGTCACCCTCTCTGGCTCTTCATACAGTTCTTAACTTTGGGTCCGTTTTGTCCCCTGTAAGTGGAGCTGCCTGTGCTCTCTGGTTTCCGTGTATGTGGAGTAGCTTTCCCCATCCCTTCTCCCGCAGCCCGTGTGTTTCTTTAAAGGCAAGGTGAGTCTTGCAGGAAGCGTAGAGTTTCATCTTGTCTGTTCATCTTATCTGTTAACCCTACGTCTTTGGATTGGAGAATTTAATCCAGACAGATGGGGACTTACTATTACTGTTTCGATTGCTTCCTGTTCCGTGTTTTCTTTGTTCCTTCTTACACTCTTACTGTCTCTCTTTGTGATTTGTTGAATTTTGGTTGTGGTATGCTTTGATTCCTTCCTCCTTATCTTTTGTGCATCTACAAAAGTTTTACCTTTGTATGTAAAGCATATTGTGTAGACTAGTCTGTTCTTTTGTGTGTGTGTGTGTGTGGGTACCAGGGGTTGAACTCAGGACCTTGCGTGCCAGCAGGCGCCCGTGCCGCTGAGCGATATCACCAGCCCTTTTTCCGTATGTGGGTTCCAGGAGTCGAACTCGGGCCCTCGCGCTTGCCAGGCAGGTGCTTACACTGCTGAGCCATCTCACCGGCCCAAGACTAGTCTGTTCTGAGCTGATAAAAACCTAACTTTGCTCACAAGCAAAAGCTCTGCGTTTTTACTTCATTCGCATTTCGTGTTTCTGATGCTACGGTTTACATCTTTTTATATTGCTTATCCTTTAGTAAGTTAATGTACCTCTAGTTATCTTTAATAGTCTGATACTAGAATTATAAGGGTTTGCACGCCCCGTTACAATCGTAGTGTTCTTAATCTGTCTGTGTATTTACCTTGCTAGGGAGCTTCATGCTTTCGTGTGTTTTCATGTTACTAATTAGGAGCCTTCATCAACCTGTAGAATTCTCTCAAGCTTTTCCTGTAAGGCAGGCCAAGGCATGATGAGTTCCCTCAGCTTCATTTGTGTGGGAAAGTCTTTATTTCTTCCTCGTTCTGAAGGACAGCTTTCTGGGGTGAAATGTTCCTGTTTGGCTGTTATTTTGTTTTTCCTTTCAATATTCGACCGTATCCTGAATTCCCTGGGAGATCTCTAAGCCCCCACCTGGATATTTGTATCTTTGCCTAGATTTAAGATGTGTTCTGTCTTCTGTCATACGTGTCTTTAAATAAACTCTCTCCTCTCCTCTTGACATTCTTATTATGTAAATGTCCACTCTCTTGACAATGTCCCATAAATCCCACAGTTTTTCTCTATTATTTTTTGTGCTTTTTCCTTATTCTCCACTGACTAAATAATTTCAAGTGATTTACCTTCTGGTTCACTCGTGCACTCTTCTGCTTGGTCTGCTCTGCCGTCAGAGCTCTCTACTGAAGTTTCCCGCTTGTCCTTCTATTCATCGGCTCCAAAATTGCTGTTCAGTTCTTTTTATATTTGAATCTCTTTGTTTAGCTCCTTACTTTATTCTTATATTCTTTTCCTGACTTTCTTAAGCAGTTTATATATTGTCTTGTAATTTGCTGAGTTCCTTTAGAATGATTATTTTGAACTCTTTGCCAGGCAATTAGTAGGTGGTCCATTCTTCGGGGCTGAATACTGGAAGGCTATTGTTTTCCTTCAGTGGCGCCATGTTGCCCTTATTCCATATGCTCCTGCCAGCTCTGTGAAGGTGCCTATGCATCTGAGAAAGGAGCTGCCTCTCCAAAGTGTGGGGACTGGCCTCAGTAAAAAAGCCCTCCACCTTCAGGGGCAGGCGGGGGAAGGCAGGTAGACTGAGGCACTGTGCCCTGGCTGTGCCAGGGTGGGACACCAAGATGGGGCAGGTGGTGACTCTAGATCCATCAGGCTGCTGAGCCTCATTGGCCCGGGCAGCTGGGTTCCATGGCATTGGCACCTGTGTAGGTCTTGGTGACAGTAGTAATGGGAGTTCTGTGTGAGGCAGTGGGGGCCTTGGCTGTTCTTAGGGTCCAGAGCCCAGGATCTAGGACAGCAAGAAGTGGAGGCTAGAGGCAAGAGCGTACACACTCTGTGGACAGCAGCATCATCAAGGTGTGGAAGCAGAGGTCAGCCGCAGACTCATGCAAGAGGCAGAGGCTAGAGCTAAATGCCGATGCACATGTGGCAAGGAGGCTGACAGCTTGTGTGTGTGTAATTCCAGAGGCCAGCTGTGGGCCAGCAGCAGGCATCAGACTGCGTGCACACGGGCAGCTACAAGGCTCAGCTAGAGGTGCTCATGCATGCGCGGCTGTGGGGCCAGGCACAGGTGTAAGCACGAGGGTGAGAGTGGGAGTGGGGGTTGGGCCAGCTCTGTAGACAAGCTTGGCTGTGCGGGCCAAAGCTGGCAGCGTGCAGTTGCCAGAGCGCAGGGGTTAAATCTCTTTCTATTCATAGCAGTGGGGTCAGAGCCTGCAGAAGAGCCCAAGACCTTTGCAGGCATATGTACAGCAGCTGCACGGGGTCCCTGAGCCCGAAAACCTGCAGAGGCAGCATCACGGGTGGTTCTGGGAAAGTGGGTGGCCGTGTAGGCACCCAGAGACTCCAAAGCCCACTGCGAGTGTCCCTGGGTCTGGTGGCCATGGTAGGAAAGCTCCAGAGGCTCCAGGGAGAGGGGAGGGGACCGCCAATGCTGCTGGCCAGGGCCCAGGGCCAGGGCAACCACAGCCATAGCAGCCACATGGCTCTAGGTGGCTCCACAGAGCAGGAAAGGAGAGGGGGGCTGAGACCCCTGGAGATGGCAAACAGATGGTTTTCTCTACTGCCCAAGCCACTCGGCTCCTCTGTAGAACCAGCTTCTGGGGTCCACAGTCACAGACACTGTGGGGTCCTCCAGGTGCAAGCTGCACTGTGTGACAAGTGAGGTTCTCGGGGGAGACGTCTGCTGGAGTCCTGTGCGGAGAAGGTCTCTGTGGTCACTGCGGCTCCCGCTGCGTGGCTGGTACGGACGGTGTTGTAGGGCCTGTCCCCCTTCTTCGACCCTGTGTCTCCAGGCGTCTCAGCTCTGCTGTCCCCGCGGAGACCTCAGTGGGATGCGCTGAGGCCGGCGACGCGAAGCTGGCTGCACACCCTGCTCTCTGCAGGTGCATGTGTGGCGGGGCTCCCTCTCCACACTGAGCAGAGCCAGCGTGGGGGTGGGTGACACTGGCAAAGGAAACTGTGCTCCCTACTCTTTTTGAAGTTCCTCTTCGGTTTTTTTTTCTGCCAATCTATTGCTGCATTTCCTTAAATAGACCCCCGGGTGCTCCCAGAGTAACGAAGGTTTGTTTTGCCTGACTGTCCTTACCTATTTACCCCTTATCCCACTTTTACCAATGGCAGAGTTCATTAGAAGGAACATATGGACCCCACTAAACCTCATGGTATTGCGGTGACTCGGCCAGGGTTTGTGCTGACTAAGCGGTGACGGTTTCGATGTGAGCTGTTTCCTCTGTGGGACGCTTGGCTAATTCATACTTACACTCATCACTAATTTGCTCAGTGATTACTTACAAATGACATTAGTGGTTGCTTATAAATAACCACCAGTGGTTACTACCCTCCCCTTCTACCTGTTCAATCCATGGTACAAACCAGCTCTTGCCCCTTATATGAGGATAACTGCCAGGGGACCATGTAGCCCACTCACAATTTTTGATTTCCTCTTTCATGCTTAGACATATCAACTCCTACAAAATTATTGCTTACCTATGCTTTAAAAATGGTTACATGCTCAAAGGCAGTCACAAACTCCACTTACACGTATTTTGACCCCCTGCCACTTTAAACCGATGAAAGCTGAGATGCCTTCTGATGTGTGCACATGTCATAGATGTTACAAGCACCTCTGTAGACACTTTAAATGCTTCGCTTTTGTGCATAAGTCATCCTGAACAACCGCGATATCTGTTTGTGGGCTGTCACTGGCCAGTGGGAGCTGTATTCACCTGGCTTCTTCGTCCTTGGGGCAGCATCTGTACCATTCTCCACAGCAGCCGTGCTTTCTTTTAAGAGGATTTCTGTGCTCCTCATTGCTCTTCTCCATCAGCTGCTGTCTTGATTTCTTTTAGAAGCAAAAATCATGAACCAAGTAGAGACACTAGGGTTGTGCACGAGACTTGATACTGAGCACAAAAAGCTGCTTACCTTGGGCAAACTTAGGGAGCCCAGTCACAAAAGATATTAATTTTTAGGAATGTGAGTTCACATTGTTTCTTATGGTTTGAGATTTTATTGACTAGCAAAACTCTCTGCTCTACTGACCACATGCAAGTTGGTGGAGTCCAGCTATACTCCTCAGAAGTCAGCCCCTCCTTAGCTGCTTTGCCATCCTCTTCTGATCCTAGTGGAATTCTCTGCAAAATCATAGCCCCTGCTCTCATCTGTTATCTCAGGGCCACCAACAAGACCATCCCCCCAAAGCTGTTGGCTTGCAACTGCACTTGCGGGGATGGTTGAGTCCTGGCCTCCTGCTGTGGGAAGGGCACTCTCTCTGGACAATGTCCTCCAGTTCTCCCTTCCTCTGTGCAGTCAGCACAAAGAAAGAAATCACATCTCCACAAACAGACACCCACAGGGAAGTGAAAGCGGCCTCCCATTCTTGAAGGGCCCTCCTATTTCCTAAGAGTTGTCCCAGCCTCCCGTAGCTTCAGCAACAACCGGTTTCCCAATGTGTCCCATTGCCTCTATTGCCTTCAGCGTTGCTCACTGCCAGGACATTAGCCAGTGTCCCTGATGTGACAACTACAAAACTTCATAATTACAAGAACAAACATTTGTTTTCCCACTTACTGGAGTTCTGTTCCATGCCGTATGCAGCTGCAGGCTTGTTCCATGTGTCTTCGTTCTGGGGTCTACGCCACAGAGCAGCAACTCCTGGGAAGCGGCCTTCTCCCAGCACAGGTGAGTGAGCGAGGAAACTGGCAGAAACTCGCTGTCTCAGTAGACTTTGGCTCCGACCTGGCTCGTGCTGTTCCGTCGGTCAGAGCATGGCTCAGTGTCAAATCCAGTGTCACCGAGGCAGGGAAAGAGCCTTCTCCTACAAGTGCGGGGGGCACTGTGAGTCCCAAGGCAACGTGTGAAGCTAGAGTGGGAAAGGAGAAAGGATAACTGGGGACAGTCATTGAGCTGACCTCAGCCATTTCTACCATAAGCCCTTGGAGAAAGCTACCAACTATAACCTCTGGCAAATGCGTGAATTTAAGATGCAAGACACTGCCTTTTGCCCCAAGCCTTGAGACACAGCCTCTGTTCTGGAACACTATGAAAATTCTCACTTGCTGTTCATCCTTTAACACTGGTTTTACATGCGGAGAGGGTGATATATTTTAAAGATGCAGATGTCTCATAGACAGGCCTGGAAAGGCACTTGGAATCTGGGGAATAAGAGCCATAAGAATTTCTAAGGAAATCCCACTCCATCTCCTTGCCCTGGGCTCCCCTCCACTCCTTTCTACAAGGTAGAATATAGCACTGCTACCACTTCTTGTCCAAGAGACAGGCTCATGACAAGACAGTGTAATCTTCACGCCAAATTCAGTGTCCCGGGAATGGAACTATTAGGGTGCAGTTGGAACCGGACGTCCATCGCTTGTCCAATCAGCTGTGGCTAGTTATGGGGCAATCAGGAAGCCAAACCTGAGTGACCCCTTTGGACTCCGGAGAACAGATAATACCTAGAAAAGGTGAAAATAATGAGAGCAAGGCAACAACTTCAAGACGTATCTTTCAGTCTCATCTAAAGGCCATGATATAAGAAGAAAATCTGAGCGATAGATCTTGGGTTTTGCCAGGAAATGATTAGCTATTTAGCAGAGACAAATATCAGTGGGCTGAGGCAAAAAGCTTTTAAAGTCTTCTATTTTAAGTGCCTTTCTCAAAAATAACTAGCATCATTTTTCTCTATATTTCTCTACAGAAAAGGAGTCCATTCATCCTCTATAACTCATAAATCATAACTTAGTTAGAATGCCAAGAAGATATATCATCAAAGAGGAGACCAAAGCCATGGGGGTAAGGATTTAGTGCTACTGAGTTAAGAAATAAGCAGTATTGCTTCCTACTAATAATGAGAAGACACTGATCTCATTCACAGTGAGCTCCCCCAATGAGTAAAGTTGATGAAAGTGCTTTGAGGTGAAGACAATCAGACACAAACTACAGATCCGCAATCCACGCCTGAGTATTTCAACATTATCAGGGGCTACCCAAGATTTTAGAAAACATTCTGAGGCTGCTGATGAAGTTCAGTTTCTGCCTTTGTTTGCAAACCTTGCTGAAGCAAAGCTGTAGGGTCATAAATGAGGGGTCAAATCATGGTCCCAAAATCAGTGCCTTCGCACTGAGGTACTGTCAGTGTGCTATCTGTGTGCCCTCCTACCTTCTACCCAAGGGGTCAGTCCTATAATGCATCACTGCTCCCTCTTGCCTCTCCTCAAATTTAAAATCCTGTAACCTTGCATGGTATCCACCAATATTTGTGGGAGCTTGATTTACATGTATATCTAAGCCAGCAACATTAAAGCCGGCACCAGGAAAATTCCCAGCAGATTATGCCTATGGTTATCTCCAGCTGTGATGCTAAACAGTGCAGGGCAAGCCTGCGTGCGGCGAAGCTCAGTATAGAGTAAGGGCAGGGAGCTGCTGGTTTCCTACCCCGTCCCAATCCCTGGGCTTGCTCCTTACCTCCTTATGTGGCCTAGAAGAGGTCGTGGCAGTGTTTTTGAGAAGGCATGTAGACCTATCACTGGTCACCCACTGACCTGCCAGGGGGATCTACTGCTCACAGAAAATGAAGGGCTTACAGGCTGGTATTAGTCCCTCCTACTAAACTCTTGTGGCTCTCTCACTGGATGCAGAGTAGGTCAGTGGCCTCATGGCCCAAAAAGGAGCTGAAACTAAAGACCATGGTAAGTGGGCACACCATCCAAATGCATCTTGAATTTCCAGCTCTTGTCTATCAGAGGAAGGCAGACATCAACCATAAATGCCTGGCCTTCAGTTGCTTCGAGGCTCATGTTATCTTCAAGACAGACTCGTCTTCTTGAGATTCTGTAGTGGTTAATTTTACATGGCAGCTTGGCTGGGCCAGGGAGGATGCAGATATTGGCTAGGACATTATTCTAGTCATTTCCATGAGTGTATTGTGGAAAAGATTAACATTTAAATCAGCAGGCCTTCATACTTCCAAAACTGTCAGACAGATTTAATGCAATTCTGATCAAAATTCCAATAGCGTATCTCAGAGATTTAGGGAAAACAATCCTAAAATTTATTTGGAAACAGAAGGGACCTAGAATAGCAAAGGAAATTCTGGGCAACAAAGGCAAGGCAGGGGGCATCACCATCCCCAACTTGAAATTATACTACAGAGCTACTGTGATAAAAACAGCATGGTACTGGCAAAAAAAAAAAAAAAAGACCCGAGGATCAGTGGAACAGAGTAGAAGATGCAGGAACAACTCCAGACATACTTAGCCACCTTATTTTGACAAAGATGCCAAACACATTCACTGGAAGAGAGATAGCCTCTTTAATAAATGGTGCTGGAAAAACTGGCTTTGCACATGCCAAAGATCAAAATTGGACCCATATCTTTCACCATGCACTAAACTAAAATTGAAATGGATCAAAGATCTAAATATTAAAATAGAAACATTAAATCTGCTGGAAGATAGAATAGGTAAAACTCTTGAAGACAATGGTGTAGGAAAAGACTCTATGAATAAAACCCCAATCACACAGGAACTATCCCAAAGAATCAACAACTGGGATCTCATCTTATTAAAAAGCTTTTTCACAGCAAGAGAAACCACCAACAGAGTGAAGAGACAACACACACTGTGGGAAATATGTTTGCCAGCTGTCCCTCAGATAAAGGATTACTACTGAGAACATATAAAGAACTCAAAAAAATCAGACCTCCCTAATTTAAAGATCCAATCCAAAAATGGACATCTGAGATGAATACACACTTATCAGAAGAAGAAATACAAACAGCAAATAAATATATGAAAAAAATGTTCAACATCACTGATCATTCAAGAGATGCAAATTAAAACAACATTGAGATTCCATCTCACTCTGGAAGAATGGCTATCATCAAGAAATCAACCAATAACAAATGCTGGGGGGGTTGGGGGGAAAAAGAAACCCTTCTCCACTGTTGGTGGGAGTGTAGACTGGTGCAACCACTGTAGAAATCAGTGTGGAGATTCCTCAAAAAACTAGGACTAAAGGTTCCATTGGATCCAACCATTCCCCTCCTGGGTATCTTCCCAAAAGAATCAAAAGCATCATACCCCAGCAATATATGCACACCTATGTTTATAGTGGCACAGTTTGTAGTAGCCATATCTTGAAAACAACCCAAGTGCCCATCAACTGGTGACTGAATAAAGAAGATGTGGTTTTTTTATACAATGGAGTACTACACTGCCATAAAGAAGGATACACTAGAGACATTTGTAGGAAAATGGATGCACCTTGAGTCCATACTCTTAAGTGAAATAAATCAGACACACATGTGTAAATACTACATTGTTTCTCTGGTGTGAGAAACCGAAAGCGTAAATAAGGACCAAAATGTATAATAGATACTGTGAAATAGGAAGAAAATGTTCAAATGGGGAGGGGAACAAGGGAGAGGGGAGGGGGAAAGGAAAGAAGGGAAAAGTAAAAAAAAACAGAAAAGAAAGAAAACATGGAAACAAAGCTTTGTAAATGGGGAGGGGAGGAGAGGCTCTGAGGAAGGTAGGGGAATGAGGAAAAGAATAAGTTATATCATGTACAACTACAAATTCTCTATAATGAATGTGATCATCATGTATATCTAAAATGTACCAATAAAATCTGATTGAAATAAATAAATAAATAAATTTTTAAAGTTAAAAAAATTCGGCAGGCCTCGAGTAAAGTGGATTGCCTTCCGTAAAGCAGATGTGTCTCACCGAATCAGCTGAATGCTGCAGAAGAACGAAGGCTGCCTTCTCCAGCAGACCGACTGAGGATTTCCTCCACTCCAGCAGCTCTCCTGGGTCTCCAGCACGCCGGTCTTCAGACCGGAGCAAGAACACTGGCTCTGCCGGCCTCTGCGTGCCATGTATTGGTCCTGTTGGTTCTGCCTCTCTGCAGAACACTCAGTAACACGGATTTCCATACCAAGAGTAATTCTAGAGGACCGTAATTTTAGGTATCGGTTTTATGACCTGTCTTTTGGGCTAATGACTGGTTAGCGTTTAACGTGCTAATGACTATTACCAGTGCTGGGTGGAGTCCGCAGTACCATTACACAGAATATCACCCCTGGGCACTCCTAACCAAACGCAAGGAGAGGGATCTGAGCGAATGTATATATTATACTTTTGAACAATTTTGTCAAAATAATGGATGTAATGAGATTGGTTAGTTGTTCTTAACCAAGGCAAAGTAGAGAGAATAAAGGATGAGCCCAGGGATTTTAATTCTCCACTCACATGCTGAATATATGATCTGAGAGCTTCTAGGTCTGCCTGAAAGGGACCCTTAACCCCAAGACTAAGATCGCTAAAACACATCCCAGAATCTCATGGGGCGAGTGGATGGCTACGGGTTACCAAAGCTACTAATGGGGGAAAGGAAGTAATCATTCCTCTTATAAAACATGAGGAACTGGGCCGGTGAGATGGCTCAGCGGTGTAAGCGCCTGCCCGGCAAGCGCAAGGTCCTGAGTTCGACTCCCGGAACCCATATAAAAAAAAAAAAAAAAAAAAACACAAGGCACTGACCCTGGACTGACACTAAGCACAGGAAATCCAGAACACCATAGTGGCCCACAGTGAGAATAGGCATTTATAAAAATCAAGCAATTAGTGGAGTTTCCCCTTAAATCTATCTCACACTGGCCCGGTGGGTCCCAAATCCATCCTGTGGTTATTTCTCCAGTCCCAAAATGCACAATTGGAACAGGTATACTCAGCAGCTGGTAGAAGCCCATATTTGTTCCCTGACCTGTGAAATAAGGGCTATTACAGAGGGAAAGGCCAAGTAGAAGACAGAGGAACTGCTTCTCTCTAGAGTGATAACAAACCAAATGCGACACAGCATTCCTGCAGGTTAGTCCACTGAGGGTCTGAAAGACGCAGGGGAAGTGATTTCCACCACACTCAGCTTGCCCAAGTCCATGTGGAAGACGTGCGTGTCTTGGTGGATGGCAATAGATTATTGTAGGATTTATCAAGTGGGAATTCTGACTGCAGCTTCTGTATCAGATGCTGTTTAACTGATAAAATTAACCCATTCCTTCCTACCTAGTAGGCAGCTAACTACTAAACTGGAGAATGGTTTTTCTCTATCCCTGTTAACCAAGACCGCCAGAAGCAGTTGCTCTCAGCTGGCAAGACCCGCAGCATCCTTCGCTGCCCAGCCCCAGGGATGTATCGACTCTCCAGCCCTAGGTCATAATTTACTTTGCAGAGATCCTGATCATTTTCTTTTTCTTAAGACATGGCACTGCTCCATTCTGTGAATGGAAGGATGCTGGCCAGACCTAGGGAGCATAGCAACTACTCGAGACTCACTGCAAGACATCGATGAGCCAGGGCCTGGAAAGTAAATCCAGCAAGAATTCCAAGGGCCTAGTGGTATGGAGCCCGTCAACCTATCCCCTCTAAGGTAAAGGATGAGTTGCTGCGTTTGGCCCCTCTTATGACCGAAAAAAGAGGCATAATACCTAGTGGGCCTCTTACTCTTACAATTTGCAAAAAGCAAAACCAAAATGCCCACAGTTTGGAGGGGTGGTTAAGAACAGAAGATTCTGCAGTAAGCTCAGGTTGTTATGCAAGCTGCTCTGCCCTTGGGCCATGTGATCCAGCAGCTTTTGTGGTGCTTTAAATGTTGGTGGCCGGGTAGGGATGCATTTCAAAGCCTCTTCAGGCTCCTATAGGTTTATTGCAGGATTCTGGAGCCAAGTCCTGCCATTCTGTGTGGATATCTACTCTCCTTTTGAGAAATAGCTCTTGGCCTGCCAGTGGGACTTAACAAAGATTGAATATTCAACCAAGCTACCATGGAACCTGTGGGAGATTAGCTAATGGTCAACTTGGAATACCCAGCTGAGCTGAATCAGCATGGTTCTGGGTGTGGAAGGCCCACCTGAAGATTGTTGCCAACAGCATAAAAGGAGAACTGGAGGGGCAGTTGGTGTGCTGTTGATTCTCCTGGAGAAGCTTGTCACGCTGGCTTTCCTGTTATGAACTCAGCTGTTCTTATAGTCAGAGGAGCTCAGGTCCTCGTTGTCACTGAGGATGGCTGCAGTTCTCTTCGGGGGAGCTCTGGTCCTTACCTTGAGTGTCACTTCCTGCCTCCAGTGCAGATCCCTCAGCCTGCTGGCACAGATCCTTCATCCCGCTGGTGCAGACTTTCTAGCTTCCACCACTGACCTTCGGGCCTTCCCAGTGCAGATCCTCGATACAGACTTGCATGAGACATTGTCGTGGGCTCTAGGCCTCCAGTTAGACTTGTGGAGGACATCGCCATGGGCTCTAGGTGTTCAGCTGGACTCATAGCTGGGACTTGGAAGGACCATGACTGGAAAATTTGTATCAAGGAAGTTTGGGCAGAGATGTGTAGATAAATCTCTGAATAGATATCTGTGTGTCCTTGTGAATGACCGACACAGGGCCACCTCAGCACAGGAGAAGTTTAATGATCAAGTGGATATGAAGACCTGTGCTATGGGTACCAATCAGCCTATTGCCCATCTCTGTCACTGCCCAGTGGAATCATGAACAAAGTGGCCATGAGGAATTTAGGCTATGCACGAGTTCAGCAACATGACTTCTGCTAACCAAGCCTGACCTGACCGCAGTCACTGCTGAGTATCAAGTCTGCCAGCGGCAGGCCCTCATATGGCACCATTCCCCATGATGAGCAGCCAGCTGCCCATTGAACCATTTCCATCATGAAAGGGCGATGTGTTGTTGTACTGTAATGCACACTCACTGTGGCTATGGATTTGCCTTCCAATAGCCAAAGCTACCGTCCATGGAATTCCATTGTCACGTCATTCTACACACCATTGTTTCTGGCCAAGATAATCGCTTCCTAGCAAATAAACTGCAGCAGTGATCCCACACTTATGGAATTCACTGGTCTCACAGTGTCCTTCATCATGCTGCACCAACCGGTTTGACAGAATAGCAGGATGGCCCTTCAAGGAGTCTGTTACTATATCAGCATTCTACAGGGGCTGGAACCAATATCCATTGATTCCATTTCTCTGGAGAACCCTGACTAATGTACTTTCCCATAACCTCAGCACCAGAACTGGAACCTGCAGTTTAACCTGAACCTGAAGTTTAACCTGATCTGATTGAAATCACTTCAAGGGGCTCTGAGAGAGAAAGAGTGGGCGTCAGGACATAAAGAAGCTGTCCAGGAAGAGCCTTAGGGACCCTCAGAGCTGCTCTCACTCCTTTGAGCCATGTGTCCTCCCAAAACAAACAGGCTTCTGCTTTTTACTTAACTAGAACCAACTAGAAAATTAAATGTTAGTAGTCCTAGAAGGCTGGTATGAAACACAAGCAAATATTCCAGTAGATGAGAAGACTCCCCACCCAACAGGGGCTGCCATTTCTCTGTCTGCTTTTGTTCTTTTCTTGCACATAGTTCCTTCAACACAGCTTCAGAAATACCAGGGTAACCTGGACGTTCCTGTATCCTCTCCGATGCTTCACTTATAATCATTTTATAATCATAGATTTGGCCTGAGTAATAATGTCGGCTCTCTCTTCTTGCAGGCTTCACAAATAATGATTGCCTTCTTCCACTGTGCCCTGGGAATTTTCTGGATTTTTTTGTTGCAACTAGAAGAGAAGTCAAACAGTGTTGGTTTTAAACCTATGCTTGCTTTAATATGTTACTCATTTTTGTCATCATTGTTTGTGAGTAAACAATGGTATTATTTACTTGGTTTTTTTCCCTAATGAATGAAGTAAATTACTCAAGTGGCAGAGCGATACACTAAAGACCCAATCTCTGACTTAAATTGCTCATTTTAATTTTGAAACAGATAGGAAATGTCTTGTTTACATTTGTTGCATGCTTTGGTAAATTCCTTGAGAGGCTGAAGTGTACATGCAAAAATATGCTGAAAGAGATGCCCGAAGATTAATACAGAGAGTAGCGATTTGGGTAACTCTAAAGCTTTTCTTTTGCATAGTGAGAATCCAAAGGCTTGAGGTTAATGGCTGGGGTAGGAAAGACAGTTTTTAGAGAGGTTTTGTGAGGAAAGAAAAGAGACTTGAGGAGCCCAAGAGGAACTTGGGAATATTAAACAGAGATGACTAAAGTGGACATTTTGAGTAAGGGCATTATAATAATTCCATGGGCATAATTGTCAAGGCACCAAGTGGGGACGTATCCCGTTACTCAGGGAACCCCTAAGTCCTGGCTCCTCTACTTCACAGCTCAGTCCAGAAGCAATTTATCAGTCAGGGGTCATTTTAGGCACAAGCCCTGTAGCCTCGTAACACAGCCAGCATTCCTGCTGTAACAGGTTTCCAACTGAGCGCAACTCAAAAGCTAACCTAAGGTCAGATTTCTCCATAGAGGAAAGGGCGTTTCAAGAAATCTTTACCCACCTCTCCACATTCCTCAACCCAAGACTGAAGGGTAACTTGATCCCTGTGCTTGGAGATGAAGCCCCTGAGACACCGGAACAGCCCTTTCACTCAGACGGGGTCTGGGAGTCGCTGCCCCAAGGACAGGCATTTCCTCACAGGCCTTCGCAAGCCAGTCCTCATGAGGAGGCTGTGTAACAATAGGGAACTTTCTGGAAAGGGATATATGTAATCAAGAGAAAATATTCCAACTGAAATAATACAAAGAATCAGCATTACAAAGCATTTAGAAAGGACCCAAAGCCCAAGACACAGATAAGGCGTTTATGTCAAAAATTAACCAGAAATAGTAATTATTCAATTTTACATCCATTCTGTATCAGGTGCCTACCTAATTGCCACAGCAACCTCATGAGATGACTGTTTATCCCCGTTTTACAAATGGGGAACCCAAGGCCTGGAGAATTTAAGTAACTTATAGAATGACACAGCAGTTAAGTGTCAGAAATTAAAAAAAAAAAAAAAAATCAAGTCAGGGTGCTTCTGTTTCCATGACAGTATCTCATTTTCCAAGACTGAGATTCTGGGATTCCTGACCCCTTTCTTAGTATAGCTGAGTCGTCTTTCTTGACTGCTGCTGGCAGGTATAAGAGAACCATTGGAGGAAAAATAAATTCTTGCTATACCAGAAAAGATACTTTTGAACAGGACCAGCAGGCTTAGGACACGACGCTTGTAGAAAGAAACCTGTACATCTTCCGATCAAATGCTTTCTAAAACCATCTTCCACTGAGGGAATGTTTTTTCCACAACATTATGAAAGGGGTAGGAGTTCTTGCAAGTGAAATCTGCCATTCTAGCCACTGGGGATTATTTTCTAATAATCCAGGTCATGGTTCAACAAATAATGATCAAAACAAGTGAAGTGCCTGCCACTCATCCTTCATAAAGTCACTGTGAAATCCCTAAGCTCCATCACCTATACAAAGGCCTCATTAATGACCAGAGGGTAAAATATCTATTCATTTCTGCAACAGAGAAATAGCGGGCCTGTTCTCACAGATTCTCCTAGTGATCACCACAGTACCAAAATGGGGTTTTTCATGTTCCAAGTACTTTCTTCGGAAAATGCAGTGATATTTTAGATAGCAGGAATGCCACTGGCATTGGTGAAAAGATCTTTTTGAGGGGGTTATCGTCAGGCCTGGGTGCTCATAAACAGTTGTTTCTGTTCGCAGTTCATCATATCCGGATCTACCAGTGTGATCCACAAAGTTCCTTCGAGATCACATAGGGTACGTTGGACCATTTGGAGTGGCTTCAAAGATAACGATGTTACTGGTGCAAACAGAGTAGGAGATAGGATGGCTTTTGAACCAGCATTTTTGGAGGGGAGAAAACTTTTCCAGATGATTGGACGGAAAAGAATCATTCAGTTTTCGTAAGGATGCGCTCTGGTACCTCTTTTGTGTGTGGGTGTTGGAAGAGGTCGCAGTGTGAGCAATAAGAAGGTAGATAAGAAAGTTTCTATAGAATAAACCATCTCAAGCTCTCTAAAGTGATATCTATGACCAAACGAAGCTCTGACCTGAGTCAAAGCAGTGAGAAAGGAGAAAACTGGTTAGGGTAAGTTTGGAGTTGGTGTTTAATTTTAGAACGGGGATAAGAAAAATAATGGATGAAAAGAGAAAACCCAGGTTTAGGAAATATTATTAGAATGCAAAACCAGAGGTCCTTTCTTATACCCATGAAGGGATGGCCCCTGCCTTGCTTAGAGCCTTCCACTCCCACCAGACCATTGTGGGTAGGATCACAGGTTTGGAGAAAATACACTGGATGGGTTCACATTCTGATTTCCTTACTTCTGGTGTGTGATTGTGGGCAAATGACTTTACTGTGTGCTTCAATCCCATCTGAACATACCTGTGCAATAACAGTCCCTGCCTTGGATTGTAAAGATTAAGTGACTGAGTAAGCATAAAGAACAGTTCCCGGCATACAGGCAGCACATTCTGTGCTTATCAAAACCTCCCGAGGAAAGCGTGTGTGCTTTTAGAAGTTGGTGAAAGATGAAAGTAAAGACTTTGTTTCATATTTCAAATAGAGCTCTGCCTTTTTTTCTCTGATAAGACAGGGTCAAAGAGGCACAAGAACTCTTTTGTTCAAAAGCAGCTTGGCAGCTACAATCATGGGCATTAGGGGATTTTTACCTGCTTTTAACTTCTAACATTACCCAGGTAGCCACTGTTGGCATCATGAAATACCATTTTCCATCCTTTCATTTTCAGTCTGTGTGTGCCTTTGGCAGCAAGGTGAGTTTCTTGAAGACAGCTAGCTGTTGAGCCTTGCTTTTTGAATCCACTCAGCCATTTCTCAGCTTTCCATTGTAGAATTAAGACCATTTACATTCAGGTTCATTATTGAAGGTGTATACTAGTTCCTTTTGTTGTTTTTCTTCTGGTTATTTTGAATAATTTGTGTTCATTTCTTTCCCTATTTATCTTAGAGATTTCAGTAGAATGAATAGTGTTTGATTCTTTCCTAATTCTTATTCACTTATTTACTGTTCTAATGAGTTTTATTCTTTCTCATACTCACATGGTTTTGTTTATCTTGCTTCCTCTTATGGTGTAGGATTCTTTTAAGTATTGCCTGTAATGCTGGTTTTGTGTTCATAAATTCCTTTAGTCTATGCTTATGTTGGAAGGTTTTTATTTCTACTTTGATTCTTAAAGATAACCTTGCTGAATATAATAATCTAGGTTGGCAGTATTTTCTCTTGCGTCTTGAAAAACATTATTCCCTGCCCTTTTGGTATTTAGGGTTTCTGCTGAGAAATCTGTTATTCTTATGGGTTTGCATTTATATGTGACTCGACATTTCTCACCTGCAGCTTTTAATAATCCTTTGTTCTTTACTTTTAGCAGTTTTACTCTCCTATACCAGGGAGAGGTTCTTTTCTGGTCATGTCTATTTGAAGTTCTAAATGCCTTCTGTACCTGGACATCCATGTCTTTCCCAAGATTTGGACATTTTTCTATTATTTCACTGAATAGGTTTCTTATGCCATTAGCCTGTAACTACTCTCACTCATCTATTTCAGTTATACATGTGACTGATATTTTTTTTATATATGCGGGTACCGGGAGTTGAACTCAGGACCTCACACTTGCCAGGCAGGCACTTATACCACTGAGCTATATCACCAGCCTGTGAATGATATTTTTGATTGATTTTTTAATTGTGTCCTGTAAATCTTGTGTGTTTTGTTCATTGTTTCTTTTTTTCTTCTTTATTACTGTCTGAGTGTGATAATTCATCAACCTTTTCTTCAAGGCCTGATATTTTTTCTTCTACTTGACCTTGTCTATTAGTCAGGCTTTCAACTCAGTTTTTTATTTGGCATATTGAGCTTTTCATTGCTAAGATTTCTGTTTGGTTCTTTTTTTTTTTTTTTTTTGGTGGGTACCGGGGGGTCGACCTCAGGACCTTGCGCGCCAACAGGCACCCGTGCCGCTGAGCGATATCACCGGCCCCTTTTTCGTATGTGGGATCCGGGAGTCGAACTCAGGCCCTCACGCTTGCAAGGCAGGCACTTATGCCGCTGAGCCATCTCACCGGCCCCTTCTGTTTGGTTCTTTTTTCAAAATCTCTATCTCTTTATTGAATTGCTCTTTCCTAGCCTACATTGTCTTCTTTAATTCATTCAGCTGTTTATTTGTATCCTCTTTGAGTTTATTTAACATTTTTAAATCATTTTTAAATTTTTTGTCCTGCATTTTATCCACTTCAATGTCTTTGGAAGCAGTTACTAGAGCTATGAATCTGTGGAGGGGCAGTGTTTCCGCATTTTTTCATATTTTTTGTATTTCTGTGTTGAGATTTGCACATCTGTGGGACTGGATATCTCTTCCACTTTTATGTACAATCCTCCTTAAGGAGCAGTCTTTTCTCAATGATATGACTGGGATACTGGTTTGTTGTGTAGTGTTGAGCTTTATTCCAACTGGACTTCTCAGTATATTTTCCCTATGGCTTCTTTAGCTCCAGCTGATGGGTTTTGATACAGTGCATATTATGTTGGCGTCTGAAGGTCCACTTTCCCTGTAGATCTTGCAAGAGTGGGTTTCCTTTGGTGGTTCACATAAGTGTGCTTTCTCTGGTGACACCTCCAGCATTGTAAGCAATGTGCTCCCTGGAAGAATATAGGAGTCACTTATTGTCTTTCTCATTCATGAGACAAAATATCCAACACCCAAAGTTAAAGAGGGAAAGGTTTATTTAGCTCACAGTTTGTAGAGGTTTCAGTCCATAATTGGCTGGTTCCAAGGCAGGGTGACTTAGCAGAGGAGCATCACAGGGGAGAAGACAGTTCATGACAGGCAAAAGACAGAAAAAACAAGCAAGCAAGGGAACCAACAAGCAACCTTAGCAGCTTCTTTCTGCCCCTTTTTCATATTCTGTCTAGGATTCTGTCTACCAGGATTAGAGCAGTGATTGCCAAACCAATCAGTGGACTGATTTAGTAATCACCCACCCTTAATCCTAGCACCACACACTCTAGATTCAGTCACCTCTAAAAAAGCCCCACCTATGACCACATGAGGCTTTGGGGGGACATCTAGAGACAAGCCACATCACCTATGCTGAGGCCCCTCCTATGGGCAGTGTCCAACACAGTTGTGTTATTCCTCTCTGCTCTCGCTGTGGGGGTGAAGGTTCAGGAGCAGAGCTTCAGCCCCCACCCAGCCATGCTTATCTGGGGCACAGTCATCAGCTGAGGGTTTGGGTCTCCCCTGTTCTTTAAATATTTTCCAAGGTTGGTGTGGAACCTGATCGTGACTGCAGTAAGGTGCAGTTTCTCTCCTTGGACTGGGATGAAGGTCAGCAGCAAAGTGCCCACCCAACATGCTCCAGGAGCCAGGCTTGATTCCCAGAAACACTCAGGAAGAAGAAAGCAAATAATAGTTACAACCACAACGTAAAACAAACCAGATATGGAAAAACAGTAGCGACCAGTTAAAAACAACCGCCACACCAATAATGATAGAAAAGAAAGGAACAAAAATATTATAAATGAAACTAAAACTTTAAAAACTAATAAAATTTTATCCCAGGTCTTGGGAGGCTGAGACAGGAGGATCATGAGTTCAAGGTCAGCCAGGGCTACATATTGAGTTCAAGGCCAATCTTTGAGACCTTGGATCAAAAAAATTAATAAAAGTAAAATAAAAGGGAGAAACAGAGCAAGAGAGAGCAATGGAGAATCTTATTAAATAATTTAAATTAAAATAAAAATAGTGACAAATAAAAATAATATAAGGTAGATGGAGGAAAAGAGAAAAAATTGAGTCCTAAATCCCTCCTGTCCAAGTATTTGTGTTGGAGCCACTTCTTCCTGGGTCATCAGATGCTGAAATCCACCAGGTATGGAAGGGCGAGTGGGTCAAAGCTGGAGCCTGTTAGGGTTCCTCTAAGCACACACCTGTGACCCCACGGGACTCTGCGCAGGCTGCCCCCCTGCACTACCTGATGCCCAAGTTGCGAGAATGCTGACTGCAGGGTCACCATTTGCCCCGTGGAGGCTTTTTAAATGTGCACGGGGAGGGGTGGTGAATGTCGGAGCTGTAGCGAGCCCTCCTTGCTGACCAGCCTGCACTCATACCTGAACCACACCGGCCGGGTCAGGGTTAGGGTTCCAGAGGCTTTTAGAACCCACACCAAGGGACACAGCAAAAGCCTGGACCTCAGCAAGCCCCTGTCACTGACCAAGTCTCAGTGTCATGTGGCCATACCAGGTGGGCATAAATCTAGTACGGAGGACTCCAGTCAGTGCACCCAAGGTGTGGCAAATGTCTAAGCCATGATGTATCCACAGGAGGCCTCCGAATTGGGGGAGCCATCAAACCACTGAGTTCTGGGGGAAGGGGGAGCGTACCTGGGGTGCACTCTCTGGGATTACTCCTGCAGTCCATGAGCAACGGAAATGAGCCAGTCGATCACCGCGGTCTCCATGCTCTCAGACCCGACTTCCTCCTGAAGCCACGTGCACCTGGTCTTGTGCCTCATCACAGAGGGCAGGACCACTGACCATCATGTCCTCGCACCCCATCACCGCCCACAGTCTCCACGGCTCACCCCTCTCCAGAGGTCACATCCGATACTCCCCCAGCCACGCTGTCCTGTATGGCCGTCTCTCACCAATTAATGCAGTGGGGTGTCCACGGGGACCCTAAATTGATTACCCCATTTTTCTGATCCCCAGAGCAGTTTAGTCCTAACCACAGAACCTTCTCAGGATGAATTTGGTTATGGCCCTGAGAGTTTGCTCAGCAGTACATTGAATTTCTTCTCTAAAGCTAGCTTCCTGTACAGAAGGAGTTGTTCACAGACCAAATCCCCAAACTGGATTTAAAGCTTGTAAAGAACTATAGATTTCTCCTGCAATTAGGCCTGCCAGTCTGCTGTTACACTGGCATCAATTGCATGCCCTGGTAGCTGAGCATTTTCGGCGGTGGATTCCCCAAACCCAACTGTCGGGGAGCTGGGGTTGAAGTTGGGACTTGCTTCACACTTTTGTCTGAGTTGCTTTTCTGGTTCCCCGTGCTGTTTAGTCTTCCTGTCAGTTCTTTGTTGATTCCCAGAGTTGCTCTTTGTATTCTTTCCCAAATTACAGATTCTCTGTTGTTGCCCTGACTCTTACTTGTGGAGTTGCACAAAGCCTGTTTCCATGTTTTGTTCATCTATTCATCAGCGATGGATGTTATGACTTGTATCTAGATGTCCCCCCACCCCAAAGCCTCATGTGGTTATAAGTGGGACCAAGGATGTGATGCTGGGGTTGATTCAGGATGCAATGCTAGGATTAAGCCTGCCCCTCTCCGGGTGTGAGTGCTGCCTGCCCTAAGGTTGGGCAGCCCAGGTAAGATATAAGGGACAGGAAGAGGGTCGCTGTTTGTCACTTGTTGCTTGCCACTTGCTGCTTGCTGCCATGCTGCCTTCTGCCTGCCATGAACTGTTTCTCCTCCACAATGCCCCTCTGCCACGCCACCCTGCCTTGGAGCCAGCCAGGTACAAACTGAAACCTCTACAAACTATGAGCCAAATAAACCTTTCCTCCGTCAATGTTGGGTGCTGGGCATTTTGTCTCAACAACCAGAAAAGTAACTGAGACAATGGACATTTGAGTCAATTCCACATTTATGGCTACTATGAATGTAGTCATATGACTCTTAGCAATGAGGACACACTCTGAGAAGTGGAGGTTAGGCAATTCAGGCAATGTTGCCTCTGCGGAAACATCAGAGTGCACTTCTATAAACTAAGCTGACTGGCTGCGCTGGCACTTTTTTATTTCTAGTTTTCAAGGCTCATTATTTTCCAGTTAGGTCTTAGTTTTAGGAAACATGGGATGCTCTTGAATAATTGTTTCTTCACTTGCTGTATATCCTTATGGCTCTTTCCGGAGATTTTAAATGGATCAAGATTATTTTCACAATTTTCAAACTTTGGCTGGGGAGTTGGTTCAGAGTTCTTTACAGCTTCATGCTGGAAGAAGAACCCTTCAAAAGGGATTCTGAAACATAAATATCCTTGTATAAGTGATCCTGGTTCGTAAACCTCTCTGTCTTCACAAATGGACATAAAGTAAGTGTACGGAGACTCTGTAAGTGCATTTCTGGAGTGTATCACAACCCAGCCTTGCACTAAGTGGAAGTTTTTCTGTAGCTGCCTGTATGACAACTCCAATAATATGTGTCCATAAAAACAAAATCTAAAATTCTTAGCACATCCTACTAATCATGATTATTCCTCATCTATATCCCCTGCACCCTCTCTGGCCGCATTTCCTCCATCTACCCTCGAGCACTCCATATTTCCAGCCACTCCAAATGCGCTTTCCCACTCTTCTCCATCACCGTGAACTGCATCTGGCTCTATTAAGCAAAGATGGGATCTGCTGAGAGATGTCAGGCTCATAGCATCTGCAGGAGGTGAAGGCCTTGGTTGCTTCCATCCCAAGAAATCACAGCTGCTTTCTGATAACCAGAGTCACCACCGCCCCCACTATGTGACATCATAGCTGCCTCAACTTGGAATTAATTCCAGTATTTTCTTCACTTTTAAGTCACTGGCTCAAGATTGATAATCCTTGGGGGAGCGTTTCATTGGCAGTACCATTATCATAGCACTGCAAGACTGAGGAGAGGGAGGAACTCCTTCCTCTGGCTTTCATGGTAGAAGTTAGAAATCTTTCATGAAACCAATCAGGAAAGCCCTTAAAATAGTAGAGGGCTTCCTATTAGACAACAGAAAACTCATGTCCACTTATTTTCTTCCTTTCGCTGACTAGCAGAAAATTGCATCCATTTTCTCATTTCTACAAAAAGAAATTCTTCTCTTTAACATGTCACTGTCCCTCACACATACACACAAAATACAGCCCTGCCTGGAAGGAGCACCACCTTCCCTCATGGCTGGTGCAAAGCCTTCAGTGTCATTCAAAATAGTGCAGTTTCTATCTCAAAGCAAATCTGGAAACCACTGAAAGGGGTTTTTGTTTTCTGTTTGCTTGTTTTACGGTACTGGAAATTGAACTCGGGGCCTCGCACACGCTATGTGAGTGCTTTCCCACAGAGCTGCAACTCCAGCCCACAAGTTTCCTGCGCCATGCCATGACATTTATTAAGTTCATTAGATAAAATTCAGTTGAGCGTTTCATCTTCCCCCTCAGATCATAAGCTTCACCAGTAGAAGCGTGACACTGTCCTTAGCACGATGTTTAACACATTGTAGGCATTCCATAATTATTTGTGGAATCACTTAGTAAATCTTCTGAAAATAAAAATGTGTTACCCTACTGGCTTCTAGACGAATTTGAGGTGAGATCCTGATATTAACCACTATGAGATTCCACAAAGACAAATAAAAAAATAAAAAACTCCAACTTGCATGTTCTAGGCAGTATGACAAACTGATTGATTCATCAAATTCTTTCTATGCGATCCATGACTGGTTTCTCTTTGTATGTCTATTGCAGCTTATTTTAGCAATTGTAACGAACATCTTAAGTGTCTTCATGGCTATAATTGGTTTAATGATACTAGGCTTTGAGTTTGCAATTTTTGAAGCAAAAGGAGAGGAATACATTTGGTCAAATGTAAGTACCAATTTTAATAATAACTTAATCAAAATTATAGATATAAATGAAAAACCTACGGTGAATGATGTATGTTGAACTGAGTTCGGTATGGAAAAGCCTACTGAACTTGCAAACTATTTTTGGCATAGAGATATAAACATAAACAACTGTATTACCGCCAAACTTCCAGCATACTAAAAAATTAGTTTCCCTACAAAATTTGGAAACATCAGAATCCTCAAAGACAGATAAAATTTACCATCATCTAAAGATAAAATGACAGGATACCTAGAAACCCCCCCGAACAAAAGTACGAAAAAAATTTTTTAGTAAGGTAGCTGGATAAAACAAAAACCTACAAAAACTATAAATTCTTTTGATGCTATAAATAATGACTCGGATATTGAAATAACATGTTTTCTAGTTTCACAAGCTTGCAGTAGAAAGAAAAATTTTCCCTGGGATGAACTATCCTCAATTATGTCCCCTAAATGATTTCAATAAGTCTGAGATTTTTTGATTTGATGGTACTTAGGATAGATGTTGGAGTTAGAATTGATACTGGAGTAGGTCAGCACTTTTGGATATGTTAAGATCAAGTGAATAAATTTTGTACGTGGGAAGGACATGAATTTGGGGGCACTCAATGCGACAGCTGCAGGTTGAACTGTGTTCTAAAAATAAATTTTTGAAATCCCAACCCATAGAACTTCACAATATGATATTTTTTTAGGAATGAAGTCATCGAAGATGTGATTAGTAAAGTTGAAATGTGGTCATATCGGAGTAGGGTGGACCATTAACCCAATATGACTGATACCATACTAGGAAAAGGGACTTTCGGACTGTAAGGAGAGAAATAGCCCATAAGAAAGACATCACATGAACCCGGAAGCAGAGATGGCAACTGCATTGCCATATGCCTAGGGAAACCTGGGCTTCCAGAATCTAAGGAGCTGGGCAGGACCCTCCTTAGAAGCTTTGGGAGGACCATGGTCCTGCCAGTATCTTGATTTGGGATTTCAGTATCCAGAACTGTGAGATGGTGAATTTCTGTTGTGCCAAGCCGCCCAGTTTGTGGTACTTTATCACAGCAGCCCTAGGAGATGAATACAGGAGGCCAGTAAATGGTCACCTACCTCTCTCATGTTCTGAACCAAGTGAGGTGAGATACAAGATCAAGCAAAAGTAGACAAAGCTATCAGCTTTATTACTGATTATTACAGTTGGAGAACAAGTTTCAAATCTTCAACCAAATGAGCTCGCCAGTACTGCCTTTCCTGAATTAAACGCATCCGCCTTCTCCCCCTAGAGGGACTGCAGGCCATGGTCTCCTTCTGGGGGTCAGACAGTTATCAGACATCGAAGGGAAGAAGTTGGCATTACAAAGAGAGCCCATTCTAGGCAGGAAAAAGAGGACCAGAAAGATCTGGGTTCCTTCTCTCAAAATTACCACTCACCTGAGTCCTTGCTCTTCACATGGGGAGATGTGAATGGACAGAAATGAGAAATACTGCAAAATGTTTTCACCTTTTTCTAAGAGAGAAGAAACTCTTACTTTAGGTTGTACTAAGAATGTGGGGAGAGCGTTGTTCCACCTGATTCGTGGACTGACACTCGAGGCACGTAAAGTGAAGGAAATGGAACATGCAGCTAGCTGAACGGCACAGCATGGAGTAGTCCTCTGCTGGCCTCACTGAAACAGAGAACGGGAAGATAGAAAAACAAGAGCTCCAGGGCCGACTCCTGCAGAACTCCAGCCGAGCGTGGCACTGTTCCCTGATCTCTACCTTCCAGCCTCGTCGTGGGTAAAACAGGAGTAGCGGTGTCCGCTTGTAGGGTTGTTCTTAGAATTAAGGTCCTTAAGAGGTGTTTGGCATGTACAAAAGTAGTCAATTTAAAATATACTTCGTCGTTATGAAAAATACTCAAGGCCAATCATAGTTGTGCGAAACTGATATGATGAAAATATCTATTCCCTGTTTGCTAAATGTTGTTCTAGTGGGACTTTTAATGGCTAACTGACGTGCGGAATATTTCTTGTCTTCCTGACGCAGATGGCTGGCATGATGCTCGTACAGTATTTACTCCTCAGCACCACTGCAGAGGTGGTCGTCACCTGCATGGTTATCCACTGGATGAGAAGGGCCTTTCACCACGAAGCGGTTCCTGCAAAATTTAGTTAGTAATTTTGTTTCTGGCTGTCAAAGGAAGATAAAACAGTTAGGATTCTTCTCTGAGGGTCTCGAGTTTACCTAGAACTGGTAAACACGTTTCACTTCTAAAGTAAGGTCAAATGCGCCTGGATACCCGCTGGGACAGCTTCTGCTTGACTTTGTATGAAATTGAAGTCAAGCAACTGTCCCTGGCAAACTGTGTGGGAGAAGTTTGCCCAGTAGACATACATCTCCCAGAAGATGAATAGAAAAGATACGTACGTCAGAGATGTCTCGGGGATCACACCAGGGGCACGTGGACACTGAACGCTATAGGCTACGCTCCACTTTAGTTTTAAAATATTGGTTTCTGACGTTTTGAATGCCTTTAGAAAACAAAGCTCTTAGATGGCATGGAAGATCTTGCATACTTCTGGAATAGAAAAAGCAAGAACTTCCCAAAATACATTCTGCCATAAAGATAATAAAAACGCTGGCAAAGTTGTCAAAACCAACTTTTTCAAAATTCTAGAAATTAGTCAAAGGCTTGCAAGAATCCAAGGAGCATTTATTCAGGGAAAATGGCTGAATCTTGGTAAAATCAGTAACCTGTTGCGCTGTTGCAGTTGGCCCTGTTCCCATTTCCCTGACCCCCTCCCCGCAGTGGTCTTTAAGTGGAACAAAGCACAGTACCTATAAAAAGTACCAGCTCAGCAGGCATGTTACTGACTTGTGTATTGGTCAGGTTTATGTTGTCATAATGAAATACCTGAAGCTTGGTATTTTATAAAGAAAAGAGGTTTGTTTAGCTAACAGGTTTAGAGACTGAAAATCCAAGGCCAAGCGGCTCCACCTGTTTGACCTTCTTGAGACCTGTGCCCCTATTCCAGACTGTATCACGACATGGTAGAGAAATGTGCAGCAGGGGCCAGATGCACAAGTGGCCTTGCTTTGTAACACCACTCTTGCGTGAACTAACTTGCTGTGGAAGACCAGCATTCATCCCCAATAACCTAATACCTCCACTAGGTGGCACCTCAGTACCGCCACCACAGGGCCCAAGCCTCCAGCACGCGAATGTTTAGGGGACACCCTCAAACCATATCCAAAGCGTAGCAACTTGTCTGGCAGCTTCCTAGAAACCCACCTGGCAGCTCCGCAGAAGTGCCCATTAGCAAGGTCTTTCTAACTGGATCTCACCCAGAGCTCAGTCACTGCGAACAGCTTCCCCTGCAGGCTGCTTGTGCGGACCCATAGGTGGCCTTTGACATCACAGCTGCCTGGGGCACAGGTACCCACTAGGGGAAACCAAAGACTGACAAAAATCCCTCAACGCCGAGGAGTAGGATTCCCCAGAAGACTCTGACACTCTGACACTGCCCGGAAACACACAGCCGCACACACGTGCAGGGTGTGCGCTTGCTGAGAAGAGAACGTTGGTGCTCCCGACCCCCGGCCCTGGCTGACACAAGGGTGTCTGCAACAGGAAGTGAGGGTCACAGAGATGCAAGCTATTTCCAGAGTTTTAATATCTTTCCTCAACCTAGACCTGTACACACACACACACACATGCACACGCAAACACACATTGCGTGTTTATCTGACACAATATTCTGTAGTGGACTCACAACATGAAAAACCAAACGCAAGGCGTTCGTGCAGGGAAGGAATGATGCTGTGCCCTGCGTCACTGGAATGAAACCTGCTGTCCGCCCCGGCGGCTCCACGCGCCGCTGCTCACGTGGCTCTCTTCCGACCTGGACACGCAGGTCTCCAGAGGAAGCTCAGGGCTCACTGGGTCCAGCTCGTGGTTAAAGTCCTTTGGAGAAGAACGACGTTTTCGTTCAGTGTGGTTGTAGTTCATTCACACTGCTGGTGCCTCGTGGGTCGCAGGACAGAGTATGTGCTACTGTCTCAGCAAGGTCGCTTTCTGGTCACATTCTGGGCTAACGCATGTGTCGGTTGGTGTCGTTTTGTCTTGTTTTGACTCAGTGGCTCACAGCTCTTAGGTCACAGATAATAACGGTCACCTCCCCGCCCCCAGGTCGTTCGGCTGTCTCGGGAACCCTGCCATCAGAATCTTCGTCTTTGGAGGAGTTGAGAAGATGAGGGTGACTCCAGCCCGAACCCGAAGATCGTGAACGATGGAGAACTCCGTAATTTTTTTCAAGAAGCCTTGTAGAAAATGCATTCTAATGAAATCGTTTCCAGTTCTCTCTTTCCTAGGTCTTCAATAAAGGACACAATTTGATCACACGTTGACTCTTTTCTTTCTAAAAGCCAATATGGATCGACATAAGCTAACCTGGTTTTCTCTACCCGAGATCTGAGTTAAGTGCCCACTTGACCTCAGGTTGGCGAAGACGGGCACGACTAAAGGGATCCCTTGATGTGAGAGAAGAAAATGCTCTGACTTTGGAAGTAGGCATGGTGTTGACAGCAATATCAAGACTTTCAGGGCCGGTGAGATGGCTCAGTGGCATAAGCGCCTGCCTTGCAAGCGCGAGGGCCCGAGTTCGACTCCCGGATCCCACATACGAAAAAGGGGCCGGTGATATCGCTCAGCGGCACGGGTGCCTGTTGGCGCGCGAGGTCCTGAGGTCGACCCCCCGGTACCCACAAAAAAAAAAAAAAAAAGACTTTCGGTTTCTCTGTTTTTTTTTTTTTTCTTCACCAATAAAACATAAATCACAGTCCCTAGCCCATAGACTGGACCAGAGGATTAAATGATAGCGCATCATTAAAGACCTTAGAGGCGGAGTTCCTAACTCACATTCACGCCTCAGTAAATTACCACCGTTCATTATTATCGGCTCTTATCATTATATCAGTAGCGTGATGATGTAAGAGTGTTTCTATTCCCCATTACTGGTGACCGGAGCCCACCTCTGAAAACAGAAAACGTACCCAGTATTTTAAGTCTAGAGGGCCTTGGAAAGGGGCTGTTTTATATTTAATTGTGTCCCTCAAAAAAGACTTTGAAGTCTTAACCCCCCGTACCCCAGAATGTGACCTTACCTAGAAAGAGTCTTTACAGATGGCATCAAGTTAACCTCATTAGGGCAGGACCTACTATGACTATGAATCCTCTGTGGCCGGTGTACTCGTGAAAGGGACATTTGAACGTCCCCTGCGTGCAAGCACACAGGGGACGGCACCATGTGGGGAGGGAGGGTTAGAACAACACATCTACAACCAAGAAATGCCAGAGACTGCCAGGAAGTCACAAGAATCCGGGGACAGGTAAGGAAGGATGCTTCTACAGTTTCCAGAGGGTTGATTCCGGGCTGCGAGCCCCGTCGCAGTGAGAGGACGCGTTCCCATCGCACCCAGGCCTGGGCATCGAATGCAGGCACCTCTCACTGTAAGGAGCGCTGAATTTGCCCCTTCCTGAGGGGTGGGTGTTGGTGAAAGGAGGTGTGTTAGTTGACTTTTGAACCTAAAGCTGTTGGAAGGGTATTAAGGTAATATAAATTCATTAACTTGAATGAAATGCACTAATTCCTCAAAAGATAAAATTACCAAAACTAACACAAGAAGAAGTAGAAAATCTGAACAGCCCTATATCTGGTAAAAAAAAAAAAAAAAAAAAAAGAGAGAGAATCTGTAATTTAAAACTTTAGCAGTAAATTCTATCCCATACTTATAAAAGAGAGCTAGAAGAAAGGATTTTGAAAATTACCCCATGAAATGCTGTGTTTGAGAGACTAGATATAGTTAATCTGATTTAAACACTGCAGAATGTATACATGCATACATGTATTGAAACATGTTACCTCAGAAATATGCAATTTTAATGATTTTATGTGCCAGTTAAAATAAAACTGATAATAAATAATAAAATAAAATAAAACAGCATGAATGTACTTAATGCCACTTTAAAATGATTAAAGTGGTAAATTTTTACACTATGTGTTATGTTACCACAATAAAAATGTATGTGTAGAGCCGGGTGTGGCAGTGCATGCCTGTAATCCCAGCACTGGGGAGGCTGAGGCAGGAGGATCACTGTGAGTTCGAGGCCAGCCTGGGCTACATAGTGAGTTCAAGTCCAGCCTGAACTACATAGGGAGACTCTGTCTCAAAAAAGAAAAAGAAAAAGTATGTGTAGAGTTGAAAACAAATGCACAGAATTGAGTGCAGTAAAAATTACCTGGGCTGGGAGAGAGCAAGACAGGGGAAAGGATAGGCTCATAAAGGGAGAAATATTCATGTCTTTTTGGGAACAGGCAGAGATTTTCCAGGAATTCAGGTGCCACCTCTTTTTGCTTTTTGTAGTTCTTTCAGGTCATCGTCACGGTGATTACCAACTGTCATGGCCTTGGGAGGTTTGTGATTCAGCATGAAGATGGGATTATAACGAAGGCAGAGGTTGTCTAGCAGTCACTCTGGCAATCATCTTAGATCCAACTGGCTCTGCCAGTCCCCTCAAGAGGGAGCCCATCATTAATGGACTGGACAGGGCCCACCACTGATAGATTGGATGAGCCCATCACAGTACAGAATGACCTGCTTCACTCAGTCCACCAGTTCAAACGCTCGTCTCACCTGGAAACGCCCTCAGGACACATCCTGGAATGATACTCAGTCTGGGCACACTTTTCCCCATCAAGTTGACTCGTAGCATTATCCATGCCAGGTGGATAATTTCAGTGAAAAGAGACCGAGTCTCCTAGGTCACCTGTTTCTCTCTAGGCCAGTAGGAGAAGACAATCCACTCACTACCTCTCCCTAAACGAGAACTTGTGTAACAGCGAGCTCTCCACACCTGAAAGGTTTTAGCGTTGGCCAAGATGCCACGGGAGGGTATGAGAATCAGCCGAGGGCAGGAAGGGTTAAACCAGACAGCGAGCCTCCATAATCCATTCCAGCCCTTGGACTCTCATGTTCTCTTATTCCTTTGCAGTTATTTCAGAAACCACTCAGTGGACATCTTAACTGTGTTCCCCAAAAGCAGACACTCACATAAGGTTTTGCATGCTACTAATTTGGGGGGGGAGTGATCCCAGGACTTACTGAGCCTCAAAAGATGGAAAAGTGGCACAGAAGGGGAGGGAAACCGGTAAGGTGTGTGTCAACGAATGGGTTACTGTCGCGAGGAAATGGGGCTCAGTTCTGTTGAAGAAAAATGAGGAATTATTCCTCTTGGGGGCCCAGGAAACTAGGGTAATTACCCAGCATGCCCTCATATCATTCGTTAAGAAAAATTCCTGGGAGATTAACTTTCCTGAGCCTTTGGCCTGCCCCACACCCGACTGTCCTTAGGAAGGGAATGTCCTCTCTAGGTGGGAATTATCTGTCCATACAGAAATTGTCCCAAGGTGACCTCCAGAACAGACCAAGGCAATGTGGATAGGTCTCTAATGACACTTTCTATGGTAGGTTTGGACGTGATTCTTCCTAGGCCACCACTTCCAGGAAGTCACTAAAAGGTGGGAAAGCCCATCCTCTACAGAAGCTGGTGAAATTTGGTCCCAAGAGACCCACATGAGCTAGGGCTTAGTTACCAATAGGTCCCGGTTCAAATATCTCTTGTTACTTCCTTCTGTAAAGTTGGTTCGTGTCATTCATCTTTTCAAAAGGCCTTTGAGTGTCGGTGAGATGGCTCAGCGGCAGAAGCACCTGCTAGCAAGCACAAGGTCCTGAGTTCGACTCCTGAGACCCACATAAAAAAAAAGCCATTGAGCATTCTTATATAATGCTAAAGACCATTTGGAAAAGCAAACATGTGAGAATAGCCAGCGAAATCACGAAAAAGAAAAAATTAAAAGGGAGGCCCACCCTACCAAATATTAAACTATAAAGTCTCTACAATTAAGACATTATTGAAACAACACATGAATAGCCAAATAGACCAGTGGGATAGAAGAAAAGGCCAGAATTAGACCCAAATGCATAGAGAAATTCAGCATGTAACACAGGTGGTAGTGCAAATCACTAGAGTAAAAAAAAAAAAAAAAAAAAAAGGACCGTTGCGTAAGTTGTAGAGACTAGGACTGTAGCTCAGACCATTCGCAAGAATAATCTACAAATGCACTAGGAATCAAACTGCAAAAAGTAAAGCCACACAAGTACTAGCAGATAACACAGGTTAATCTCTATTTAATCTTGGTGTTATGAAGAGCTTTCTCACATTGACTCAAAATCTACAGGTAATAAAACAAAGAATTGATCAATTTTGCTACATAAAATTTTTAAGTTCTACATGACCAAAAGAAAAAAAAAACATAAACAAACTAAAAAACAACTGTCAAACTTGGAGAAAATATCCTATAGATAAAAAACTAACAGATCTAGTATATAAAGAAATATAAAGTACTTATTTAAAATTGAGGGACAGAGACTAGAAATCTGACAGACAAAAATGGAAAAAGAATGAGGTTTGACTCTTTCTTTTTTTTTTTTTTTTTTTTTTTTTTTTTTTTTGAGACAGGGTTTTGCTATGTAGCCCAGGCTGGCATCAAACTCACAGCAATCCTTCCTGCCTCAGCCTCCCAAGTGCTGGGATTACAGATGTGCACCACCACGTCTAGCCATCATCTCTTTATCCTTATTACTTTCAATATTGCTCAGTGTTAGCTGTACCCAAAATATGTCCTCTCTGTCTCCTCCACAGCTCTGCCCTCTTCCATACCCACTACTATGATAACATTCCCTCTACTGCCATCATGCAAAATTCTAGCCATGCAGCAGCCCCACCTGTTAAGTCGGTAAGCATTTCTTGAATGCCACTGACAAGCCAGGAGGACGCAAGGCCAGTGGGCGTGGACCCTTCCCGCGAGAGACCACAGCCCAGCGCGCTGCATCTTGTCCGTGTTGTCACTCAGGTGGCGTGTGTCACGGACACGTCGGGCACCCTCCTATAGGTGGCTTCTGTGTTCTGCGGGCTCTGGCTTAGACAAAAGCAGACTCCACCCTTTTCTCGCTGCAGCTCAGTGATTTCAAAGGCCTAATCTCTTCAAACCCAACAAATCATTTCCTCCTGCTTTCCCCGGGGACCCGCGTCTCTCTCCTGTGGCGTTTCCGTCATTCTGCCTTCCGCTACAGCTCAGGATTTCGTTCCCTGAGTGCTCGGGTCATCCCCGGGTCTCTCTGAGCACCAAGCGCCAAGCGGACGCCATTAAACACTTGTGGAACAGAACTGGATTTAATCGGCTCATTGACCGGACAGGAAGCAAACGCAGGAAGCCGAGCTCTAAGCAGCTGGTGGCCTGGCCTGAAGCCAGCGGCCGGTGGAGCAGACCCTGGACCCTTATCTTCCTCTGCCCCTAGGGCAGTCATTCTTGAAAACAAGCAAAGGACTGGGGACAGCAGCGACAGACTTGGCTGCTGACGGCACAGGGTGAGCGAGCTCGATGCAGCGGCTCCAGTGGTCATCGAGGGGCGGCAGCATAATGAGACCTGGGCATCTGGGTGTGGGCGGGGGGGGTGAGGCAGAGCGTGTCACACTGGCTTTGTTGAGTCTGCTCCAGAAAAGAAGAGAGGAGAAATGAACATTTTAAAGCCACAGCAGATTTCACAAGTGACCTAGAAAGCTGAGTGGGACCAGCCACCTGATGACCACTCACTGCTACAGCAATGGGGCCGTGGAGGACGCTGACCTCCATGCAACTCTCAGCTATGTGTCCGGGCTTTGCAGCATTTGTTTCCTCTGTGGCTTCCTTTTCCAGGCAGTGAGAAACCCAAACTGGGTGTTCTTCAAGGGACTTTCCGGTTCTGACTTCTTGTCACCGGGCAGTGCTTATGCGTCCACCGCACCATGCTGAACACCGCGAGAGGGACGCAGGCCCGGCGTCACAGCCTGGCCTTCAGGGCGCTCCCCTCCCCGTCCTCTTCTCCTCTGGGAAGCTGGCCGGTGAGGGGCGAAGGAGATGCATTTGGGAAGCTGACTCCCTGGTACCCTAAGGAGTATCTAATGTTACCTCTAACTCAGGATTAGTAAACTCACAGTGGGGTAAGGTTAGGGAATGAACCAGTGAAGCAAAAGTCCCGGCCGTTTTTTTCCAAGTTCTTTTTATGTGTAAGCGCCAGTGCATAAATGAAGGACAACTCTACCACCCTCAGGTTTTAGCAGCATGAATCTGATGACTTCAGCGGGCCCCACGCCAATTCTGTGCTTGTGGCACCCTGCAATGATCCTGTGACCCCGGGAGTCGTGTTGCAAGCCCCTCTGTGTCTCAGCAGTCAAGTCCACCGCGCTCCCGGGGACCCTGGTCTGGTGCGTGCCCACGGAGCCTTGAAGGAAGGCAAAGCCTCAGGGGTGAGTGATGCTCGCTCTGCAGCCCAGGAGGGGCTGGGCCGGGGAGGGCAGGGAAAGGGCTGGGAAAGGGAATTCCAAATCCAGCAGGCCGGAGGGAACTGACGCTGACTGGCCCCTCCAAACCCGTGTCTGTTAGAAAGTTCAGCAGGGAAACATCACGGGGCCTCCAGATGGGGCTTGCTCATCCCTGGTAAATGTCTGCAGTACGTAAAGCTTGCAGTCACTGGGAGGAACTGGTGCGTATACGCCATGTGACAATCATTTCCTGTCCCTTCCCTCCACCCTCGGACCCCCTTCCCCATCTCCAAAAAGGCTGCCTCCCTGTTTCCCACCATCTCTCCTATATTTTACTTTTTTAATGTATGTACAGTTTGGATTTCTCACGTAAGAGAAATCGTGCGGCTGTTCCACTTCCTGTGGCTAATTTCCCTTACCGTTAGGGTCTCATCCGTTGCTGGTCCTGCAGTGACTGGGACTCATTCTCTGTGGCCGAGCAAAACCACCTCGTGTCTGAGCACCACGTGTTTCTTATCCGCACATCCCCGCCTGGCGCCCAGGCTGTCCCCGGGGCTCGGCTCCTGCGAACCGCGCTGCTTTCGACACGTGTGTGCAGGGCTTGAGGACTTTAATTCAACGTCCTAGGAAAGCAGGAGCGATCCAAGGCGCGCGTTGTCTGATTCAGGCGTTTTAGGAAAGGGGAAAAAATGATAAAACACGGTTGCACCTGAATGTAGCCGCCGCGTTAGCAGCTGCATGCCTCGTGCTGCCGGCGGCCTCTGGAATGAACTGGGCCCGGCGAGGACAAAATGGGACACAAGGTGGCGTCAGAGCCTAGGGTGATCGACTGGAATCTTGGCCCAGCAGGGGGAAAAAGCAGTTCACACAACCAAGGAAATAAGAGTTCGCCACAGTCCCCGAAGGCTCTCCTGCGTAGGCCCGGGGCGGGGTGGGGGTTCACTGCGTAGCTGATGATGACAAACAAGGCTCTGATGCAGACCCGACACGCTCCCGCCACAGCCCTACACCCAAATACTGCTTATGGACATGTGAACTGACAACCCCGGGGGAGAGCCATCTGCAGGTGCCACATTTACAAAATACCCGGCTTTGACCCTCCAGATAACCCGCGACAACAAGAAATGTGATACGTGTGAGGTTGTTCCTTGCCGTGTGATTTGTAGCAGCAAAAGAACGGAAACAACCGAAGTAGCCGCTGGTATACCTCTGGCCGGATCACTGCATCGCACACCCAGTGAATGCAACGTCCCTGGGCTACAGAAGCAGCAAAGACCAAGCACCGCGGTACATACCTGTAATTCCAGCTACTAAGGAGGCTGAGGCAGGAGGATCACCAGGTCCGGGCCAGCAAGACCCTGTTTCAAAATAAAAGATAAAAAGAACTGAGCCAGGCTTCGCGGCACACACCGGTAATCCCAGCACACTGGGAGGCTGAGGCAGGAGGATCAAAAGCTCAAGCCCCAGCCTGGGCAACTGAGCAATTTAAAGAGACCCTATCTCAAAATAAAATATAAAAAAAGTCTGAAGACATAGCTCAGTGCATAAGGCCCCGGGTTCAGTTCCCAGAATTAAACACACACACACACACACACACACACAGAATGTTGTAATGATATGAACATACCCCAACCCCAAGATATATACCATTAATGGGAGAAAATAAGGGGCAGATGTTGTGTATAATTAGCTATTGTTTCTACGGTCGTAAGGCAATAACATATTCTCACCTGCCACCATCTGTGGCGTCCGCACATGCATGTAAGTGCCCATGCCGTTCTCACACCAGGATGTCTGCGGTGGCCTCCGAGGGCAACCCTGACAAAGCACCGCGGCCTGGGGGGCTGTGGCGATGGGAAAGGGCTCTGTCACAGCGCCGGAGTCTGGACGTCTGCGGTCCCAGTGCCGTCGGGGCCGTGCTCCCTCGCAGGAGCAGGTCAGGCTCTGGGCCAGGCCTTTCTACCAGCTCCTGGTAGCTCCTTGGCTCGAAGCCACATCACTCCAATTTTCACATGACATTTTTTAATAAGGACCCCGGTCATCTAGGATTGGGGCCACCCTACTCCAGGCTGACCTCACCTCAGCGAATTACACCAGTGACAACCCTATTTCTAAATAAGGTGCATACTGAGGTATAGGAGGTTGGAACGTCAGTTTATGAATATGATTGGGAGCAGGGAAGGACATGGTTCAACCCATGACAATATCCTAAAGAATAACAAAAACATGGGGGCAAAAATGTACATCCAATGATGTTCGTTGCAATGCTATACACAACACAAAAAAATAGAAAAAATCTTACCTGGCCAATATCTCTGTTACAAATTGCTCCATAAAACAAGCACGTGGTAGAATCTGGGCAGCTCAAAACTGTTTGCAGGATACTTAATGCCATGGGGACATGCTCATCATGAGATATCAAGCTCATAAAATGCAGAGACACTTTGTTCTTCCACTGTCAAGGTTTATACTGCATTTGAAAGAAAGAATAATGAAAGGTTATACACCAAAAAGCAAATGCTTGTGTACTCCTGGTAGGGTAAATTATGAGTGCTATTTATTTCATTTTTATTTTTTCCATATGTATAAGTCACTCCCCCATCACTGAGAAACGATACCCAGCACCCACAACTTAAAGGAGGTGATATTTAATGTGGCTCACAGTTTTAGAGGACTCAGTCAATGGTCGGCTGCCTCCAAAGCAGAAACATCACAGTGGAAGGGAGTGGCGGAGCACGGATATTCAGTTCTTGTTGGCTACGAAGCAGAGGTGCGGAACAGTGTCAGAAAGAAAGGGGCTAGGGACCATGCATAATACCCAAAGTCATGTCTTACGGCAAAGCAATGACTTGGCCCATCTGCTGTGGCCAAGCCTTTGCTAACATGTGTGGCATTTATGAGGCCCCATGGAGTGAGAGCTGGATTTAAATGCCTGTTCTGCCTCTTTGGAGCCAAAGTTTCAGTGGGAAAATGCAAAACATTTGCACATTTGTGTCCACTCATTTGGAAATCTCTAAACATTATCAGTTAAAGGGAAAAGAAATAAGAAAGTGAAGTGTCAAAAGAAAAGGGATATATGTGTATATATATATATATATATATATATATATATATATATATACACACTGGTCTGCCCAGAAAGAGGGTGGTCCACAGCAGAACTTCCTAGCTTCTGCTGTATCAGCTCCTCCCTATCCCATTGCCCAGAGCCACTGACCTCTCTAAAGTAACACTTCCTCCAGTGGACGTATGTCTATGTGGATTTCGACCCCATATTTCTACAGTTGTCAGGTTTCCAGCCACTGAGACAAAATATTTAATACTCACAACTTGAAGCAGAAGTTTATTGGGCTCACAGTTTCAGGGGATTCAGTGCATGGTCAAGGCCCTTGGGTGGGAACGAGGCAGCAGGACTGCTGGTGGGGTGAGCTTGCTTAAGGGAGATGGAGCCAACCTCACCATGGATTGTGGGGTGGCTGCACAACTCTCAACACACAGGAAACAGCTGGGTTGTGTCTCACCAAATCCCTTTGAAAGCCCCCTATGTCGGAGTCAGCAAACATGAGCTCTTGTTAACTCCTCTCTCTCAGACCGCGTTACTCCCACACTGGGCAAATGAGGGCAGGTACTGCCATGGGCCACCAGGCTGCAGAGAGCCCTGAGTAGAAGGCCAGGCATAAGGCTCATTCATCTGGCTCCCCCACTGAGCTATGGTCCCCACAAGGAACTCTGCACGAGCGAGAAAACACATGTGTGTCCAGGATCACAGACCCTGAGACTGGGGAGCCCGACCCCTCTCTTCTTTGCCATTCATCATTTCAGGGTCCTTCTCAGTGATCACAGAAAATCAGCCACTCTTCCTGCCCAGTAAGCCACACCCTGAGACTGTGTCACATAGGCTATGTCCCAAGGGAAACCTAAAGGTGACAAACAGTTCCTCCTCACTGACCTGCAGGCTGACTCCTACATCCCAGCCACATGAGCTGGCCCTGAACACAGAGTGGAGAGACACCCAGGGGACACAGGAGTGGGTAGAGTCACCTCAGATAAGGGATTGAGGAGAAAGAGAGACAATGCATGGCTCCACTGGGGGAACCTCACAGCAGGAGGTACAGAGCTCGGGGACCGGGGTGCCCCTTGGCAGAGCAAAGGAGCCCAGCGTGCCCACCATGCACACAGCAAGACCAGCAAGCCTCGCGCTGCTTCCCAGGGCATGCAGCAAGCCGAGTCCTGGGCAGCGACATGCACCAGCTCTGTCCTTCCCTGGCTGTGGACCGACATCCTGCCTTATGTTCTCCAAGAGGCCTATGCCATCTGTGGCACAGGTCTCAGAACCTCCAGGTCCCTGCAACCGGGACGGATCTCTCCAGAACGGGGAGCTGTGAGTGTCTGGGAGGATCTTTCTGCACACGACCCAGAATCAGGGAGCCTGTCACAGCCGTGATGCGCACCTGAGACTCCCACCTGGCTCCCCGGGAATCCGTGGGTAGAGGTTCCCAAGGACCCTTCTCAGGCAGATGCCTTCTCCAGGGCGCTATGTGCAGATGGGTGGACTCGGGGAGATCTATTGATTTCCCCTCCCTGCAGCACCCACAAGGCTCTCAGAAATCTCGTTTCCCTCTGTTCAATTCAGGCTTTGAGCTAATTTACCCTAAAAACTTTTTTACACGGGACACCGCTTAACATGGTGAGAAGCCAGGGTTCCGGAGATTCACACTAAAAAACACTTTTTGATGAAAAATGTTCTGGGGCTACGTGGGGGGGATATTTGCACATCAATAGAAATGTTTCATCCCTCACTCTGCAATACGTAAAATGGTTCGAATGGTGACTTTCATTACGTGAATTTTAACAGAATAAAGACGAGTGTCTGCTCCTCCCCGTGGTAATCTCCCACCCCAGCCTCGGCGTCCTCCCCAGCCGAGCAGCACTGTGGGCTTGGACATCTTCAGCACCGCCTGTCCCACAGGGGGTCTCCTATTCCTCATCACGGGCCTCAGCCTCATCGCCACACACACCAACTCCGGCCACTGGCGGGTGGTGAGTGCCCCTCTGTACCCGAGATCCTGGGGCTCCCGCTTAGCGATGCTTAGGAAACCGCTACGCAGGGCCGGCGACAGAGTGTCCTCCCAAAACTGGGCAGCAAAAGGCGTCTCACTCAGAATCAGAACAAAGCTCAGAGGCTGCAGCCCAACCGCTGGCTTTTGGCTCAGTCCCTTGGCTGACCCCATGAGCCAGCACACCCTGTGGGGCGTGGCTGGGAGAAGGAAACGCAGTCTACATCTGATGCCCGCGTGCCCACCAGCCAGCACCGCTGCCCACTGCCCCAGGGCACAGTGCAGGGGCCAGCAAGCACTTGACCCACATGGTAAGGATTCGGGGCGTTACAGGCCTTTAGCAGCCATAGGAGACAGTACAGGCGTGAGCACGGCTGTGTCCTGGTAAAACTGGATTTGCAAAGTAGGCAGCAGGCAGGACTGGGCCCAGGGAGCACAGCGAACTCCTCCGCGCTGTGCAGACGGCACCATCCGACAGGGCGGTGATGCAATCCACAGGCGAGAGCGCGATGTTCAGCTGCCACGCAGAGGAAAGAAAGCAGCAGGTAAAATCAGTTTTTGTACTGTACTTTATTTACACTATTATCCAAAATACCAACATTTCAGTATGTAACCAGGGGAAAAGTATCGATTCGGTACTTGGCACATTGAGTACACAGCGTTGAAATCCAGTGTGTATTTTGCGCTAATGTCACCTCTCATCGGCCACACATCGAGCATTAGACAGCCACGTGCGATCGTGGCTGCAAAACTGCACGGGGCGGCTCTGCAGCCCCTGCCTGAGGCGAGCTGCACTCGGTGCCTCTGCCCCGAACCACGCACACCCTCGCCCCGCTCCAGCTCTGCCCCTGTCTCCCACGCTCTCCTCCACCGTCAGTTCTCCCTTTACCAAAGATGCTCCATCAGCACGAGACACGCTACTGTCCCACGGCAACAAGCCAACAAAGCAACCTTCTGTCGCCGGTTTCCACCCTAGTGTTTTAGTCCCCTTTCCATGAAAAAATCCTCAAAAGAACCATCTACACCCCACACACTGTCGCCTTCCCGCCTCTCACGCTCCCCCTTGAGCCTGCGCTGACCACGCTCTCAGCCTCGCTCCGGCAAACACCTGCTGTGCTCCCGCTCTGCTCCCTGTCCCCAGCCACATCCTGTCCTGGACCTCACCCGGGGCCACATCCTGTCCTGGACCTCACCCGGCTCCCCCCATCCCCGCCTGGTGTCCGTCTCTTGTCTCTCTGTCTGTCTCTCTCGCCTGCCTCACCCCTTTCCCCAGTCTCTCAGCCTATGTCCTCCTGTCCTTCCTCTCTGCTCACTGACCAGGCCATCTCTTCCTGTCCAGGCTTGGAAACCCCTTCCCCGTGACAATGACCCCAATGTCCTGGCCCAGCCGAACCCTGCCCCCCACTCCAGGGAGGCAGAGCCACAGCCCCTGCTGAGCTGGACACCTACACATCCCGACCCCGCCCCCTGCCTGTCCTACTCAGCTTTCCTTGGAAGGAAACTGCATCCCCCAGGAGCTGGATGCTGGGCAGGGACCCTCGTGCCCTCCGTGCTACGCAGCCACTTCCTCAGGGGATCTCCCCGGTTCTTCTCTCTAAACCCCGCAGCCCCCGACCCTTCCCCTTCTCCAGGCCACACTGCCACGATCGCCACCCCTCCATCCCAGTCCCCCACGCAGCTACCCCTGCTCTCTGCCTGCCCTGCCTCCTCCGGTGGCCTCAGCTCAGCTTCCCGGAACCTTTTCACAGCCAGGACCCGGTCACCCTTGCCCAGAACCTCCCCCAGCACGCTGCCCTCAGCAAGCAGCGTCCTGCCTGAAACCCTGGGCCTTGGAGCCGCTGACCCTAGGCTCCGCTGGCGTCCTCTGCAGTGTCCTTGTCCCCTGCACCTCACATACAGCAGCCTGTTACCCTCTGCAGGCCAGGGTCCCCTTCCTGGGTGCTGCCTTTCCTCCCTCCTCCTTCCTTTCCTCTTCCTGGTGTGGCCCCAGAACCGGCCAAGACCACCTCCTGGCTTCCCGCATCTCCTCAAGCCGCAGTGTTCCCAGCCCACTGTCTGCCTCCACCCCGGGACTAAGCCCTCCAGGAAGGGGTGCTCTGTACCCGCCCCCACTCCTGGCCCAGTGCCCAGAACTGGCCTGGGAAGTCCTTGACGATTCATAAATTCCCTTTTCGGAGGAAGCCTTTTCAATCAGAAGGCCACTTGGAAAGCTTTTCCCCCCAGAGTTCCTAAAAAAAGTCTCTATTCAGAAACCAAAGCTATAAAAGTTGAGAATAGGTCATTCAATTTAATTTTAACAAGATTAAAGCAGGCTTAAACCCACAAAAATATGTTTATCATATGATAAGAAATACAAACTGAAACTATGCTGAAATGCTGTTTTTCTCCTAGCAGATTGGCAAGATTTTTAACATAAGGACAGGTCCTATAAATGAGACTGTGGAGGAGGAGAAATGTCCACACATGGCCAACCATGCAACCCGGGAGAACTTTCCAGAAGAAATTAGCAAGGCATAGCAAAAGTATACGCGTTCACCTTCAACCCAGCTATCCACAAGTTTATCCTTAAAATCCTCCAACATAGTTCTTATGTTATGATTTGCAATGCAAAATCTAGAACGAACGAACCATCATGCACGGAAGAGTGAATGTGGTGTCTTACACACGGCAGTTGTTAGACAAGTAAAAAGGAAGAGAGTCTCCATAGACTGCGATTTGCACATGAGATTGTTAAGTGAAAAAGATACAAACGAGTATATATTGTATGTTGTTTTTTGTATAACAAATGAGAAGTAAAATTTGCATGCAACTGTAAAAGAAAAAATAAACGAATAAAAAATGCAACCCAAGGCAAGTCGCTTATCCAAAGGGCCTTCAGTTCCTCCCAGGCCAGAAACACTTCCGGGCCCAGCCGCTGGAGGGCGGGAGTCGACTGCTCCACAGGAGTACCTCGCTGCCGGGGCTCACTCCCCCACCTGAGCCTCGGGGGCCCCACCCACAGGACGGCAGGCTGGGACTTCCTGCTGCAGAGGACCCACCGGCCGGCACCTGCTGGCCAGGGTGACGATAGGACAGCAGCTGGCTGTCACGGCTGCTGCTGTGTCAATGCAGTAGGCCTTTTAAGGAATCACAAGTTTTAGCCCCCGTTGCCATGGAGACACATTTCTGGGCACCTGCTGCATACCTGGCAGAGTTTTCTCTCGTACTTAAGAGCTCCCCGCGTGGAGGCTGATGCAAGAGGGGCAGGCCCATGCCTTTCAGGCACACACGGACCCCACCAGCTTTCCTCCTGCGGGCAGTGGACACCGTACTGCAGGGTCCCTGAGGGTCACAGCCACAGGAGGCCCTGTACTTCCCTGCTTCCTGGTCATTCAAGACACCTCCTGCCCCACCCAAAGACCCCAGCACCTCTTTCTGCCACCACCCCAGGGACCCCGTCCTGGGTCTCCTCCATCCGTGAGGGACCCTCCAGCCACTCCCAAGCACAGCAGGGCCATGCTCCCCTCCATCCCAGGAGGCCCTGCGGGACAGAGGGACCCAGGCTGGTGTGAGAGAGAACAAACCCTCGAGGGAGAGTTCAGGACAGTGGAGGGGCTGTTCACTGCAATAGAGCAGCACAGTGTGAGTTAGACGGCAGGACACGGGGATGCAGACCTTTCGCAAATGGGACAAGCACCCAGAGAGGAAGGCAGGGTGGAAGGAAGGGAGGGGAAGTAGGATAAAAAGAATTAAGATGTCTGCCCCCTAAGATGAACGGAAACATTACATACTGCAAACGTGCTCATAGATTTTCTTTTTTTAAACAACGATGTAAAAAACGGGAAGGGGCTGGGGCTGTGCTCAGCGGCAGTGCTCTGGGGTGTAACCCCCAGTACACAGACACAAAGACAGAAGCAGGGATTGGAAGCCACGGGACACACAGTGTCACCAGCAGAGTGATCAGGACACCGTCCGCTGCTGCCACAGCCCGCATGGGTGCACTGCGGCTTCTGGTGACGAAACGTCAGTCACGGAGCTGCCCGGTCACTCCGAAGGGAGCTGAGGATGTCTGCAGCTTCTTCCTACACGAGGGGATTCGCATACTGTGGCCCACGAGCAGCACCTGGCCCCCAGCAGTCCCCTGGCAGAGCGAGGTCCACGAGCCCCACGGCCCAGGGCTGTCAGAATCCCCTTCGCCACAGGCGGGCGCTGCCAAGAGAGCCTGTGTTTGTTTTGCTTACAAAGCACAAAAGGTGCTCTTCCCCTGGGCAACAGTTTCAGCCTCTGAGTTCCTCTCAAAGACACAGCCAAGGGGGCCGGTGAGATGGTTCAGCGGCGTAGGCGCCTGCCTGGCAAGTGCGAGGGCCCAAGTTCGACTCCCGGAACCCACATACGAAGAAAGGGCCGGTGATATCGCTCAGCGGCACGGGCGCCTGCTGGTGCGTGAGGTCCTGAGGTCGACCCCCGGTACCCACAAAAAATAAAAAAATAAAAAAAAAAATAAGACAGAGCCAAATGGCATGCTGTCCAGCGTCCTGACCTCGTGTCCCTGCCCCTCTGTGACCTAGGGCATTTTAGGTGCCATGGGCTGGCTGGGAAGAGCCCAGGCTGCGGGACCTCCTGGAGAGTTCATTCCTAGACGTGCAGAGGCCTTAGGAAGCCCCAGCCCACACACACAGCTATGGACAGTGGAGTCCAGTCACGGGCCCTCTTACGCTGCACAGGCATTTCCTGCACACCTCCTGGAAGCCAGGGCGCCAAGACCAGAGTTCCCTGGAAGGAGCTAGCCTGGGGGCTGGTGCAGGCCACACCTGGGCTCTGGCCACAGCCTGTCTGCACGGCCCCAGCCTCTCCCAGCCCGCACACCCCGCCCTCTGCTGCCCAAGAACTTCAACCTCAGCCTGGCTCCCCTTCACCCCTCCTTCTTCCCACCCTGACCTTGAGCCCCTCAACCCTGCTGCCCTGGCGCCCTGTGCCCGGGGTCACCAGAGAGGGCAGGTTCTGACCCAGCTGCAGCCTCAAGACAGGGGCCTTCCTCTCCCCTGCTGCAATCGCCACAGGGCTGGTGGACAGGGCCCCCATCCTGCCCTGTGCCCGCCTATTGGTCCCAGCCTCTAGATGCCTCCCCTAGCAGGGTCCCCTCAGCACCTAGGGAACATCTCACTGCCTCCTAGGGCCAGCGCCCCTGTGGGGTCCCTGCAGCATCCCCGGAACCACTCCTCTGCCGGGTCCTCATCTCTCCATGCTGCTTCCCAGAAACGGCACTGAAATCTGAGCAGACCTGGAGCCCTGTGGCCACTCCACTAGGGACAGGCAGAAATGCAGAAGGAGAGGACAGGGACTCCCGGGTCATCAGCCAGCAGGGAGCACAGCCAGAAGCAGAGCTCTGCCAGCCAGGCCGGGGCTGGCCGCAGGCACCGGGCCGCCAGGAAAAGGGGCAGACGGCTGAGGTCAGAACTCACTGTCCCTGCACCCGCAACTCCCCCACTCTCACCTGGCCATCCCCCAGTTCCCGTGGAATCCCAACCCCCATACTGTCCCGGTAGAGGAACAGGAAGTGACTGCCTGTGGCCGGCAGTCATTCCCATGCTGGGCTTGCTCGGTTCCACCGCAAAATCCAGCTCCGTGCTCGGATGAGCGATGGGGGCTCTGCACTGTATCGCAGCAGCCCTTTCCCAGCAGGGACAGAGGCCTGGGTGCATTCTGGATATTCAGTGGGAATTATTTTTCTTGCTCCATTAACACACGTTAGACCAACTGATAACACGTTGCAATCTGGTTCTCAGGCTGTGTGTGTTTCTGTGTGTGTGTGTGTGCGTATGTGTTTTCCATGCTCTGTTAATGGATAATGGAATTGAGCAATGAAAAATAAAGCTAACAGGACGATGGGTTCCCCCAAACTGTGGACACCCACACTGCGAGGTGCTCCTGAGGGTCGCAGGCACAGGAGGCCTCGTACTTCCCTGCTTCCCGGGTCACTGTGGAATCCGCTCAGATGGACGTCAAGTCACCGACTCTTTACCCAAGCCACAGGGACAGGGCCAGTGCCTTCCCCCCACAAAAGACCATCGTCAGCCGGGGCTGTCCTGGCAGCCGACTTTCTGCCTCACTCGGAGTGAGGGTGGAGGTTGACATCAGAGCCAGCAAACTACAGAGCACTGAGGACTGGGTCCCTCGGGTGCAGCCTCTGCCCACTGATGCTGCCCCCGGGGTCCAGAAGGAGCCTCTGCCTAGACCCCACCTCCCAGGGCTCTCAGGGCAGCTTTCTCCTCTCACAGAGCATTCCGTCCCTGGGGCTGGACGGCACCCGTACCCCCGCCCCACCTTCCTGCACAGAGCAGTCTCCCCTCTCTCTGTGTGACACCCCAGCCACAGCCCCCTGGGCACCCACTGCACCTGCCAAGTGTTTGCCTGAACAACCCTCTCCTTGCCCCAGGGGAGCGCGGTGGGAGGGATGCCAGAGCAGCTCCTCCCCCACCCTGAGCTCGCACAAACCCCGGAGAGGCTCCCCTTGAGGCTGAGAGAGGCTGGGGCCCTGGGGAAGCCACGGGGATGGCCCAGCCCGGACCGCAACTCCAGCGCAGATGTTTGGATTCAGGAGCACAGCTCACGTCCTGTCCCTTCGTCCTGCTTTCAGAACTCTGTCACGCACCTTCTCAAATTCCTGGCGGGAGGCATATTATTTGTTCTACTTACCTTTTGGCGAGGGAGAAGTGCTGCTTCAGGAGCCAGAGGTAACACTGTGAGTATGGAAGGTCCCAGGTGGGTGGCAAGATGTCCCCGGAGGATGAGTCCAGACCAGTCCTCGTGTTTCCCTCTCCCTGGCCACAGGCAGGAGGAACCCTGCAGGGTCGACGCTGCCCATGCCACCATCCTTCTTTAACCTTGGCGTCCTCCATCTGGCTGATTTCCTAGGGCTTCCAAAATGACCATGCAAGACATCAGAGGCCACCTGGCAACAGGAAAAGTGCCAACTGACCCCCAGCAGGTACATAAACAGAGCTAAGGGTTCTACGAGCATCTTTCACTGGAACCGAATGGAGTCCTCCCCATCCAGGTTCCAAACGGCTCTCGCACCACTTGCATCCTGGACCTCGTGCTTCCGTTCAGCCTGGTCAGTACTGCTGCCCCTCTACCGAAGAGAAGATGGCAACTGAGGGGACTGTGACAGCGAGGTCCCCCAATCCTGTGCTTCCGTGCGGCTGTGGCTCCCATGCTTACTTAGCCTTGTGAGCCACGGCCCGGTGCTTTCTGCCCTTGATCCCTGGAGACACAATATCTGCACCTAATCGTCTCTTTTCAGTCACTCAATCCTTTAGCAAATAATACATCTGATAAATATGTGGGGACCATTGATTGATATGTTTGGTCTTCTACCACGACAGGAGATGTAAATGTGACCTTGTCCTTGATCTCAAGGACTTCTGGCCTCCCAAGAGCTTGCCACATGTGTGTTCACCGGTCTTCTTCACTCTTACAAAACTTTTGATACAGGCTACTTCGGCAGAAAAGAGCAATATATGCAGCTTACAGTTTTGGACGGTCAAAGCCATGGCACCTCCATTGGCTCATATGGTGTAAAAAGCTCAGCGAAAGCTTGGTTGGCAGTTAAGGGTAAGGGGAGGGGCGGGAGGGAAAACAAAGCATGTTATTACATGCATGGAAACGATGGAACAAACTCATTATTCCATATGTTGTTAATATACTCTAATAACTTCTTTAATTCATTGATAAGAGTTTCAGATTCCATACTGCAAGTGTTGTAAAGAAATTAATACTGGAATTCTGTGCATCATGATTCTCAATAAAGGTGAGGGACTCTTTGGGCAAGGGTGAGTGGTGATTTTCATTGTCCAAACTGGGGGTACACGGTGGTGCCACTGAGCCTCCAAGGGCAGCTGTTAGACATTTGCCTGCACACTGTTGGATGAGTACAATGTTCTAGCACTTGAATAGCAATAGCGACACACCCCAGGAGGGGCCTGGGTTGGGCCTCTTCATAGATATGGAAGGAGCGTGGTGTTTCAGGGCTTTCCTACTGGGGAGCTCATGTGGAATGGAGGCAGTTTCAGTCTGGGCAGGCAGTGGTGGTTGCCTGGTGTCATGGATTGGAGCTGGTGAACTGTACACTTGAAAATGGTGGTAAGTTTTATGTTGTGTGCATTTTTCATTCATCACAATTAAATATAATAAACAAGTTACTGGTGGAGCTGGGGGCGCCACACCCCACCCTGCCCCAGAGAAGGAGCTGCCTGGCCTGGGCACCCACAGATGCACTAGCTTAAAACAACACTGTCACCCACCAAAGGGGCGCCTCTCTCCAGCTGCCCTGTGCATCAGCAGTGCTCCCGCCTGCTCCTTCCAGCCCCTTCCTCGTTTCTGCCCCCTGTCCTCTTCCAGAGTGCAGGCTGCAGCAGGTCACATGGTCAGGGTGATGGGCACCATATCCCTGGTGCCACGCAAGATGGTGGCAGTGGCTGCCTACAGGGTCATTTCCAGCTAAGGCATCCACAGGAGGGCAGAGAGCCTTCCTCTTGCGAATGTGCCCACTGCCCCACCCTTGCTTCAGGAAGGAGCTGTGCTCAAGCATCTCACTTTACCTCAGTGAGAAAAGCTGCAACACTGTGAGGGAAGGGTAGAAAAGGCCCCTAAAGCTGCACTCACTAACCTCGAGCTCCACACAGCCACAACCCCTGGTGACACATTCATGCCATCAATCACCAAAGGACCTGTGACCACCTACCCACCTTAGAATGGGCTCCTATGGCGATCTTAATTGAGGAGCCTGGGGTTGGGAGTTAGGGGCAAAGGGCAGTGGGCAGCTAGCATGTGCCTGGCACCAGTACTCCACTAAGTGTGGGTACTGATCCCCAACCATACAGCATATTAATCATCTTGCCCATCTCTGGGGCACAGTACCCAATACCCACCACTTAAAGGAGAGGTTGAATTTGGCTCACAGTCTCAGAGGATTCAGTCCAAGGTCAGCTGGCTCCCAGGCAAAAACATCATGTTGGGAGAGTGTGGCAGGAGAAAGGTGCTTTGAGGAGGGGGATGGCACCAGAGAGGAAGGGGACAGGGACCAAACATACTGTATACCCAAGGCCACACCTCTGTGACCCACCTCAACACACCCAGAAGTGTGCTCCACCAATCCTCAGGGTGAGTCCCAAAGCCAATCAAGTTGACGCAGTGGAGTTAACTGCCACATGGAGATAGGTATTCTCAGCCCATTTCACAGATGAGGAAACTGAGACTCCAAGGGAGCCCTCTCAGATATACACTCACTGGTCAGTGAACATGAAACTGATTCCCAACCTCCTGACATACAGCCCAGCTCTCCTTCTACCACACCATGCTGGCCCATGGAGTTCCCCTTTCTCCCTGACTGACTCCAACCCCATTTCTATGCCCCAAGCAGGAAAAGATAAAGACAGTGCTCTGCTGGCTTGGGGCAGCCTGTGCTGGGGCTGGTTCCTGGAAGAGTATGGTAGGGACCCTTGGAGAGACATATTTTCATGCCACCAGTGGGAGAACTTAGAGGCCAGATCCAATGTATTTTACTGAAACCCCTCCAGAGGGTGTCAGTCTAACCCACCTGGCAATATGACAGACAGATGCAAAATAAAGACAAAGAGAGAACGTTCTGCAGTTGAGGAGCTCTGGAATGACCCAGTGTTCTCTGAGGAACAAAGGGCCACCAGTCCAAAAGCTCATGGCTTTTATTGGTATCGGTCAGGGAGGGTAGGGGTCACAGCAGAGTGCTACAGAAGAGAAACTTTGCAGGCACTGGCCGTAGTGAGAAACAAAGCAACTTTGTACCAGGCACAAGGGCCTCCAATTAGCAATACAGGGATAGCTTGATGTATGCAAGGCTGGCATCATCCAGGAAGGTATAATTCTTTCTGAGTCCCGTGTCCTCAGCTGAGATGTTATCTCACATCTTGGCCCTGGAATCTCACAGGCTCCTGCTCAAGCCCCCATTTCAGCCATCAGTGGGGGAGCGCTATGCTCATCCGCATGTTGCTGCCTTGCTATTGCTGAGACTCACCAGCACCTTGGCCGGACACGATCACATTCTTTTGGCCAATGAAGGGAATATCTGCTTCATTTAAAATTATTTTTCTTGAGCTCATATCAATTTCTTTATTTTTGCCCTTACACACTTCTGGATCTGTTAGGGGCTTCCATTAAAAAAAAAAACCAGTTATACAGATATTCAAAGATTACCAAACTCACTAAAAACAGAGGGCAAAAACTACTAGGCTCAAGACTTATATAAAACTTGCAGATAAGAATCTTAAACTTCAGTAACATAAAGATTTTGTGATTTAGGTTAATATATACATTTCTGCATGTTCATTGTCAGGTATATTTTATCCTTCAAAAGTTCTGTTTAAGTTGTCTTATAGATAAATGAGGTATATTCACCCAAATGCTCTTTGTTCACATGATTTAAAGTGAGATGGTACAAATTGGTTGGTAAGATGAGAGTAAAGATGTCTTTAAAGTTGGTGACATGTTTTGTCCAGGTCATTAGCCATTCAAGAGGACAAGAGCCAACCAGTGTGCACTGTGCTAAAAAGAAGGTTACTAAAGAGAAGTGTCCCCCGTGCTTCCAAGGGAAGCCAAGCAAGATCATGACCCATCCTGGCAGATGACATAACTGGTAGAGGAGCTAAGAGGTTCCACACAGAACCCCAGAAGCAACCCCTGAGGAGCCTTAATGGAAGTTGACAGATAGACCTTTATAGCTAGCTAGCTAGCTAGGCAGACAGACAGGCAGATGACAGAGGACAGAGTGGAAAGTTTGATTGGCATGGGTGTTACTTTGACTTGGTCTTAAACACCCAACAGGAAAGTATAACCAAAAAGAAAATTTTTCTGTTTTTTTTTATACACAGGTACTGGGAGTTGAACTCAGGACCTCGCACTTGCCAGGCAGGCACTTATGCCGCTGAGCTATATCACCGGCCCTTTTTTTTTTTTTTTTTTTTTTTTTTTTTTTTTTGAGACAAGGTCTCACTCTGTAGTTCAGGCTGGTCTTGAACTCACTATGTAACCCAGGCTGGCCTCAAACTCACGGCAATCCTCCTGCCTTGGCCTCCCTTGTGCTGGGATTACAGGCATGCACCACCACACCCGGCTTGAAGAAAAACTATGGTAACTGTTATGGTTTGTGTCTGGATGTCCCCCAAAGCCTCATGCAGTCATGGCGGCAGTCTTCTAGAGTTTGTGATTGATTCATTGTCTAGTGCTGGGATTACGGGCGTGAGTGCTACGCCTACCCTGAGGCGGGTAGCCTGCATATCAGGGAGGGAAAGAGGCTCGCTCTCTCACGCTCTCTCCTTTTTGCTCTTGCTGCTTTTGCTGTTTTCCACCACCATGAACTGCTGCCCTCTGCCATGTGCCAGTCTGCCTTGGAGCCAGCCAAGTATGGACTGAAACTTCCACAAACTGTGAGCTAAATAAACCTTTCCTCCTTTAACTTTGGGTGTCAGGTATTTTGTCCCAGCAATGAGAAAAAAGCAACCAAGACAATAACAGCAATATTAAACAAAAAGCTAGGCTAGATATTGCAAGGGATTCGAAATACTGCCCCAGCCCCACTGGCCATCTCCAGCTGCACTTACAACATTTTATCCCGCAGCCCTAAGAAATCATAACCCCAGTCCCACTACCGCTTCCAAAACGTGTCCTTCAGGCTCTCTTAGTATATTCCCGTCGAGTTATTTTAGCGCACTCTCAAGTACCTCTCGGGTAAAGAGTTAACTTCTTGCACAGGTGTGCCTATAACATAAAATGGCAATATAAGTATTCCAACTACTCATCATTATTACTTCTGTGGAATAAATTAACTTCGCTCTCTACACCAGGCTTTATCTTATCTGGAGCTCATCACCATAAAGGTCTTCAGGTCTACAAAATAGAGACCAGACACAGTTCTAAGCCCTCTAGTGAAATATTTTAAGGGCCCCGTGGTCACAAAAGCGTAGATATATTTATTCAGTTTTTTCCTTCACCACGGTTGGAAATTGGATTTCTCTAACAAACAAGGCAAAGTCTGTATGCTGTTAAACTAAACCGGTTGCATTTGAATAAACTCCTTAAAATAAATAGAGGCTAACATTAAAGATGAAAGGCTTATGCCAAATACTACCTAATTTTGTTTGACTTCTACAACGTTTTAGAGCCATTATTAGCCATCAATAGTAGCCATCAATAGTCTACTCTTAATTTTTGACCCTGGCTCGTTTAACAAAAGCTTAAGCGCCAGTGACTTGCTAACGTCCTTGTCCTTTTTTCCAGACCCTCAAAGGATGATGGTTCATCACACAATAAAACCCATCTTCCTTTGTCTCCATTAGAGCAGCCAGGGTGCGACTTCTCACCCCTGGTTCGGCAGGATCAACGCAGCTTCTCAGCCTGAAGCAGTTGTAAGAAGGCGGCCCCTCGGTCCTTCTGTATCCCTTCAAAGTAAGGGATCGATATATGGGGTAGGGGTGACGAGACAGGATAGAAGAAATAAAGATAGTTAAAAAGGAGACAAGGAAAATTATAACTAAAAATTGTGCTTTTAAGACTACAGGGGGCCGGTGAGATGGCTCAGCAGCATAAGCGCCTGCCTGGCAAGCACGAGGGCCCGAGTTCGACTCCCGGATCCCACATACGAATAAAGGGCCGGTGATATCGCTCAGCAGCAGGGGCACCTGCTGGTGTGCGAGGTCCTGAGGTCGACCCCCCCCCCGGTACCCACAAAAAAAAAAAAAGAAGACTACAGCTTCCAGGACCCATCCAAGCTGCCCACGCCCAGCCGCATCTGCACTCCCTTGGTTCCTATAGGCTCCTTCTATTCAGATGCATTGTCGCCACATGGGGCTTCTCTCCAGGTCCTTGGACAATGCACACAGAAAAGACAGCGCGGCTGTAGTTTTAGAGAAGACAGAAAAGAAGTGCATTCTCCGGGGTGACAGCGAGTCGGTGAAGAAGGCTCATGGTGACCCTGGGGACAAAGGGAAAAGGGTCTTCACTTGCATTGGCCTCCACCACATGATTACTCAGCACTGGGACAATCGTCCTATCAGACACTCACATGACCTCCTGCCAGATGTAAATGAGCAGGAAGAGTGTCTTTTGATTGGCTGTGCCCATACGTAAATGAAGGATTGAGAATATCACTTTCTGATTGGTCGTTTTGGGCCCTGTGTTCTGCTCCTGTCTCTTTTTTAGGAAACATCCCTTTCAGCAAATCAGCACAGGTCTTATGACCTTCGACGCCCTCTGCCCCGTTGGTCATCTGGTTGATTCAGTTCAAATCTCCTACCTCACCATCACACTTAAAATTCCTCAAGAATGCTCTAAGTCCATAAATGGGCTTAGTTCAAAAATGTAAACAGCAGGAATATGATCCTAAGATAAAGGAACAGGTTGAGAGAATTCAAAGCATGCCTAAATTGGATAATTTAAAAAGACTGGGCTCATCCCTGCAACATGGGCCAGTACCTTTCTGGGGGGGGGCCACCTTTTTGGGGTTTCCACTCACACAAGAGAAGCATAAATGTTCCTGGTTCCAGGAAATAATGTGGCTCTCTCGAGGCCCCGCATTCCATCTCTCTGAGTGTGTACTTTTAAACTCCTAATGCCTCTTACTGACACATCCTTGAAATTATTTCTCCGAGATGGCATCGATGGAGTCAGAGTCGGTGAACTTGCGAACTTATTCTGCGGGTGGGACAGGTTTCTGCTCCTTATCTCTGTTTTTGAAACCTCAGACCCCGTCCTGCAGAAAGTGCCATTTACAGTCTCCTCTGCAGCCTAGACTTGGATCTCGGTGATGTCCCGAAGACAGGGATTGACAGCCTGCCTTCCCTTTAGGAAGGAGAGGGAGAGAGAAAGTAGAAAATGCTCTTCCTAATTGCCTTTAGCTCAAGGTAGATTTTGGGTCAAAGATGCATATTCTGGTTTCCTTCAACACACAACCATCTGGTCCTCAGGGGCATCACTGTGAGTTAAAGAGCCAACCCCAAAATATTACATTCTGTGCAATTCCATGTATGTGTAGCTGTCCATGAGAAAACTACAGCCAAGAAAGCAGCAGGCTTCATCATCAAGAAAAGAAGCCTGCACACCAATGAGAACACCGCCCGCCATCTGCGGTGAGAGAGACTCGTGGCCTGCTCATGGTCTGATCATCTTTGGCTAGGGCGTGCCTATTGTTCTGAACACTGGAAAGAACCAAGCCACCCCAAGAGGAATAACAAGGAAAGGGGTCACAGCCAGAGGGTTATTTGCCTCCAGTACCGAAATCGGCAGGGAACCAAGTCCAGGGTTGGCTGAAGCTCGCAGGTGGGGAGTGAGGGGCTGAGCCCTGAGCTTGGACCCCCAGCCTGTCCATCTCTCCCTCTGCTCCTTATTCTTATTCTTTAATTTTTGCATTAGTACACATTTGGAGTACAGAATCATTACGTGCATCATGGGAAGTTGGTACCTGTCCCTAACACATCACTCTTTTCACCTCCCTTTCCCTTCCTGCCTCCCCTACTCCCTCCATCTCCTGGTCCCCTTCCCATTTGCAAACAATCTCCCTGTTTCCTATCATCTATCTTTTATTTTGCTCTTTAACTGATTGGTTGATCCTTTGCGCCTCATTCTGAGAGTTCAGCCTCTGATGCTTCTGTGACCATGCGTTAAAATCAGTGACCATAGACAGATTAGCAGGACAAAAGATATTCAAATGTAAGACTCTGGGTCTCACAAAGGATGTCTTGAGGAGGCCAGGTGCTTCATCTGTGCAATAGAGAAGTGGGGGCCTGGGACTGCCCATTGGGGGGCAGCAGTTTCAGGGAGAGTGAGGAGGGGCGGAGGTTGTCCCCTTAGGGGTGATAAAAGCATCTGAGGTGGAAGTGTCAGAGACCAGCTGGAGGCCGGACAGGAGGCGGTGCTGACCTTCCTCCTGGTTGATAACATGGGTGGAGAGGGTGTCCGGACGATGATGTGGACTTTGGGAGGCTCTGTCCTTAGGCAGAGCAGGGAACTGCAAAGAGCAGAAAGAGGAGCAGAGCCAGGAGGGCTGAGAAGGTCGGAGAGGCCTTGGTTCCTCAGCTCACAGCCATTGGGACACCACAGCGCCACCCTCTGGGTTCCATTTCCTAAGCCCTGGCAATGCCATTTGGTCCCTCGGCCTGCGGGGTTGCTGAACTGGCAGATGAAACCACAAGGAAGATACCAGGCGTGGTGGTGCATGCCACCACCCGGGAGGCTGAGGCAGGAGGATCGCTGTGAGTTTAAGGCCAGCCTGGGCTACATAGTGAGTTCAAGGCCAGGCTGAACTCCATAGGGAAACCATGTCTGAAAAAGTCAGAGAGAGACCAACCAGGAAGAAAGGCTCTCTTTGCTTAGCTGTGGCTACAAAAGCACCATGAACCAGAAGCAGTGGCCACTGCAGGAAGCATTTGTTTGCCCATGGTCCCCGGGGCAGTTCTGGTCTGATCCAGGCTGGGCAGGGCAGACTCCCCAGGCATCTGTGTTGGGCTAGGGGTCAGCTCGTGGCCGGGCGCACAGCTGCGAGGGGCTCCCAGCCCAGACAGCGGGGACCTCAGAGTTCTCCTGAGTCTCCCGTCAGCGCAAGCAGTGGTCAGGCGGCCAAGGAAGTCCCAAAGGCCAGGGGAACACGAACTCAGCCCTGGCCACAAGTGGACCCACGGGGGAGAAGGGGACAAGGGTCACTGCTCAAGCCTGAATTTGCTGACAGCTGGCCAGGGCACATCTGGGGCGAACCTGGGTGGTCCCAACCCTGCATACACTGGGGCCCGAAGGCTGCTTTGGTGAGAACCAGAACCCAGAGCTGATGTGCAAATTCTGCTCGCACCACCTGAATGCCACTCTGCACGCACACACACACACGTGTGCACACTCACCCCACCCTCTGCTCCACCACTGCCACGCCAGGGACTGTGGTCCCTTTGCTAAGCAGGACAGGTGGAGGGAGCTGGCTCCTCCCAGAGCTTCCCCTCGGTGGGGGATGGAGCCAGCGTGGGTCCCCATCCCAGCTCTAGCACCCACGGGGGCCCCCACCAAGCCCCAGGGTCCCTGCTGTGGAGTAGGGATGGGAGAGCGATGCTCCCCCCGGGCCTCCGGGCTGGGGAGCGGTGACCCATCCACGAGGAGGTGGCGAAGGCTCCCCAGGCGCAGCTCGGCAGCACAGCGATTCCTGAGCTTGCAGAACAGAACGTGTGAACTCGGGTGCAGAGGCGGCGGGCACACAGCAGCCGCGGCAGCTCCCAGTGAGTACCGTGGCCCTTGGGGGGCAGCCCTCGGGGAGCCCGGGAAGAGGACACCCTGGGCAGGGAGGGTCGGGCTTGGGGTCTCAGCCCCCACTGGCACTGAGGGGCAGGACGCAGTGGGGACCCCAGCTGAGGCCTCGGCAAGGGCGGCAGGGGTGAAGGAGGGGCGTTGCCTTCTCCCCTTGAAGTGCCTGAGAGGGCACAATGTCCCCCAGAGACCCCGAGGCCCTGGCCAGGCTCCCAGGAAAGTGCAGTCTCACCCCTCGCTGACCCCGCCTGGCCCTGCAGTGTCCAAAAGGGACAGAAGGGCCCCGTGGGGATTCTCAGCCAGAATCAGAGGTGGCTTCAGAGCAAATGCTGTGTGACCCCCCTCTGTCGCTAGGAAGGAAGGAGACCCAGGGAAAGGGGTGTGTCCCTGCCACCCGGGCCTGGGGGGACAGAGCCATCAAGGGCCAGGCAGAGGACGCATCCAGGCCAGCGGGTGGGATTGGATGTCGGTGTCTGTCACCATCCAGAGGTGGCACCCAATGCCATGGGTCAGACTCCAGGGCAGGGACAAGTGCCCGGCAGTGACCATGTGCTGGGGCTGGGGGCCTCGCTTGCACATGGGACATAATCCCAGGTATCCTGGGCTTGGAGCATCTCACGCCCTCCACTCCACAGACGCCCACTCGACAGATGGGGAAACTGAGGCCCAGGGCGGCTACCAGCTTGCAGGGTGGGGCAGACGCTTGCCAGGTGATGCTTCGGCTTTGCCACCAGGCAAAGCTGCCTCCTCCAGGGCACGGTGGCGCCCGAGCTCAGCTTCCTCTGCTGCGAAGGGGGCAGGGTGGACCTCGCGAAGTTGTTAGCGTGGACACTGGCAGGGCCTCCTGCGTGCTGGGCACCACTGGGCACTGCTGTCCTCAGGGTGGCTCTGGGGTGGCCTTTCTGGAGCTGGAGTCCACCCTGCGTCGTGGGTGCCATGACACGGGCACCGGCGGGGAGGAAAGAGTTTGGCAGCCGCCCCTCCCCCTCCCGCAGACTCGCCCTGCCTGGAACAGAGAATGGGGGAGACAGAGGGTGACCCCGCACTGCAGGGGTGTCGTGGGCCCATGGACCCCCACCCTGAGGCTCCCTCTGCTGCACTCCCCTCGCCCCCTCAACACGGGGCGCAGCGGCCGCTGGACACAGGTGCCCACGCCGCCTCTGCCCAGGGCTCGGGTCGCCCCAGACTTCACCCCCAACCCCGCTCAGTGCCTCACACAACCCATGGGGAGGTGTGAAAGCCACCTGCCAGTCTCGAGTCCCCCGCCTTCCCTTCCCGTGTCTGGCCTCAGCCCAAACTTCAGCTTTTTTGTTTTGTTTTGTTTTGTTTTGTTTTGTTTTTGTTTTGTCAGTGCTAGGGATTGATTGAACACAGGGCCTTCGCACTGACACATCTCCAGGCCTTTTCTTAGTTTTGAGACAGGGTAAGCTGCTGTCACCCAGGCTGGGCTCGCTTTCCATCCTCCTGCCTCAGCCTCCGTCGGTGCTAGGGTTACAGGTGTGCCGCCACCACACCAAGCGTGGTTTTTGTTTGTTTGTTTGTTTGTTTGTGGCACTGGGGTTGAACCCAGGGCCCTTGCACTGGGCTACATCCCAGCCTTTTCTTTTTTTGAGACAGGGTCTCCCTAAGTTACTGTCACCCAGGCTGGGCTCACTTGCCACCCTCCTGCCTCAGCCTCCCAGGGTGCTGGGATTCCAGGCCTGTGCCACTGCGCCAGGCTGGAACTTGAGCTTTACTGTCCCTGAGAACCACATCAGCTTTCGAGGCCCGCAGTTGTCCCATCTACCACGCTGCTGTCCCGCACTCCCCGGCTGCGGAAGGGTCAGCACAGAGCTCTGGGAGGGCGCCTGAGCAGGGAGGGGCTGCTGCTGCTCCTCTGGCAAGGCTGTGTGCCGTTGGCAGTGGCCATGGTCTGTCCACTGTGGGCAGCTGTCCCCTGGAGGTACCGTGCACAGCCTCCGCCCACCCCGGCCCACCCCACCTGGGCCTGTCCGGACCACTCGGGCATGAGCGCTGTGGTGTGCCAGCACATGGCAGTAAGAGCAAGGCATTCTCTTGCCAGGCGGCACCAGGACAGGCCCCGGTGTGCCAACGGGGTCAGTCCCTGCCTCGGGCTGCGGCTGGAGAGGGCTCTGTGAGGCCCCCAAACGCTGCAACACTTTCATACCTGCCTGTCGGCAGAGAGCCTATTTTGGGAGGTGTTTTTTCTCTCCTGAGGATCACAAGGTCTGTGTTCTATCAGATTCTCGCCTGGGCCCAGGAAAGAGGCTGCTAATTATGCATGCGCTCCCTCCTGTGTCTTTACAAGGTATGATCAAAAATATGGTGAATGTTGCTGCCAAGTGCCATCTAATGAAAAGGCAGTTCGAAAAACAGTGTCTTGTTTTTCAACCACCTTCTTCATCAGATCTGGCACCTGAGACTTCTGGCTCTTCCCCAAAGTCAAAATGACCACGAAAGGTCAACATTTTGAGTCAACTCAGGACATCGAAACAGCCAAAACAGTGCAACTAAAGACCCTCAGAAAAGACTTCCAGAGCTGCTGCAGAAAGGGACAAGGACAGTGGGATGAGTGTGTCGAAGTGAGGGGAGGATTTTGAGGGGATTCATGGTGATGTGTCTTTTACTGTAATATTTTTATTCATTTGAGCATTCACTGTATTTTTTCAATCATACCTAATATAAGACCCAGGTCCTCATGGGGAACATTGTATAGGACACCCCGGATTTCTGCCCTGTGTTTCCCATGCCTTCTGTGCGCCGTCTCCAGCCCCCCCACACCGCTCCCCACAATCTGTGGGGAGCCTCTCTCTGTTTCCCTGCTGAGGGTCCAATGCAACCCCTGTACAAGACTCCCACCAGGGCAGATCAGCCCATCACCAAAAAAAACGGCAAGGCCCCTCCCTCCCGGGCCGCACAGGTTGGGTCCCCGTCTCGGGAGGAGAGGGCGCCAGGCGAGCTCTGCCCGGCCCTCGCTGTGCTCGTGGGGAACCACTTACCCTCTCGGCCAGGGGGAGGTGAGATACGTAATCCCGCAAAGGCTCCTGTCGTTCTGGGGGTGCGGCTCAAGGGTAGAGCACTTGTCTAGCGCGGAGGAGGCTCTGCATTTGATTCCCAGTACTAGGGAGACAGAGACAGAGAGAAAAAGAGGCAGAGTGAGAAAGGGAAGAAGAGAAGAGGAGAGGAGGGGAGGAAAAAGACCCTCGCACGTCATACAGCAGCAGAGAGATTAAGTTCCGGGTCTCCGGGGTAGAAGAGACGGAATCGAGTCTCAGCCTTGACTGGCCACGAGCCCCTGGCCTGGGGCCAACTTCACTACCGCCGCTCAGCTTCCGCAGCTATGATCAGGGACTCATAAGCAAAGACAGGCCGGCCATGGTCTACACACTGACAAGCAAGTGCAAGTGTGTGACCACCCTTGTCACCTCTGTCTCCCCAGCATCTGTTTCCCAGGTACACCCTGCACGATGTCCGCACCTCCCGCCAGCAATGGGGTCTTTGTCGTCATCCCACCCAGCAATGCCAGTGGCCTCTGCCCACCTCAGGCCATCCTACCCACCTCCATGCGCCAGACCCCAGGGGTCATGCAGTTCGAGGAGCCACCGCTGGGGACACAGGCGCCCCAGGCCACTCAGCCACCCGACCTGCGTCCCATGGAGACGTTCCTGACGGGAGAACCCAAAGCTTTAGGGGTAAGACTGGCATCCTGTGACCCCAGGTGTAGTCGCTGGCCAAGGAGGGGGCGGTGGAGGGAGCAGGTGGTGGGCAGATGCCCAGGGAAGCCTCAGCTGTGTGCCAGGTAAAGGCCCCTTCCCCGGGGTCACAGGGGTACACCCACAGCCAGGAGAACCGCAGAGAGGGTAACAGGGCTGAGATCGATGACACATCAGCAAGGGCAGACATAAAATTCTCCCCAAGGAGGTAACGCTGAAACTGAGGCTTGGGTGTGTGGTGAGAGCCATCCAGGATGGTCGGGGAGCTGAGGAAAGCGTCTCCAGGGGCAGGGAGTCCGGAGATGAGAATAGCAGGTCCTGTTCAAGGGGACACAGGAGGTTGACACAGCTGGAGTGTGGTGGCCCAGAGAAGAGGGAGGAGGGGTAGAGATGAAGTGGCAGGGAGAGCCAGCTCCTGCAGGATGACAGTCCATGACAGATGGCTGTAAGAACTTCCCCAGTCTCAGACGGCCTTGAGAGAGAAGGAATAAAAGGATGGATGGATGGATGGATGGATGGATGGATGGATGGATGGAAAGATGGATGAATGAAAGGATGGAAGGATGGGTGGGTGAGCGGATGGATAGATGGATGGATGGATGTTTGGATGGAAAAATGAATGGATGGAAGGATGGATGAATGGATGGATGGATGGATGGATGGATGGATGGATGGATGGATGGAAAAATGAATGGATGGAAGGATGAATGGATGAGTGGGTGGATGAATGGATAGATGGGCAGATGGATGGATGGATGGACAGACAGGTGGATGGATGGATGAAAGGATGGATGGATAGGTGGATGGATGGATGGATGGATATTAGATAGATAGTGTCTTAGTTACTCTTCTCATTGCTGAGACAAAATACCCGACACCCAAAGCTAAAGATGGAAAGGTTTATTTAGCTCACAGTTTGTAGAGGTTTCAGTCCATAGTCAGCTGGCTCCAAGACAGGGCGGCACATGGCAGAGGGGCAACAGTTCATGAAGGCAGAAGTAAAAGCAACAAGAGAGAGCGAGACAAGCCTCTTACTGTCATTTACATTGTATCCAGTCTACCAGGGTTGGGGCGGTGCCGCTCCAATCAGTGGACTGATCCAGCAATCACCCACCCTTAATCCCAGCACTGCACTGCAAATCAATCACACACTCTAGATTCAGCCACCTCCAAAAAAGCCCTATGACCCTAGGAGGCTTTGGGGGGCATCTAGACACAAACCATAACAGACGACAGATGATAGACAAGATAGATAGATGATAGCAGATAGATAGATAGATAGATAGATAGATAGATAGATAGATAGATATGCACACTTTTGTTGCTTAAGAAAAACTTTAAGCAAATTAAAACTAACAGGGTTTTTGAGCACAGAACGACTCATGAGTTCTGCCAGCACGCAGACCCGGGGAGGCTCAGAGAGCCTGGCCTGGCGATGTGCACACACGGTGAGCTTTGACCCCAGGACGCAGAGCAGGGAGATCACGTGACTACAGTGGTGCATCTGCCGTGCGGATGTGACCTGCTTTATTTGTGCATGGTCTGGTCAGCGGGCTACTTGTGATGATCTGAAGCTCGCCTGACTGTGTTTGACTGAAACCCAGCTGTTTGTTACAAAAACGTGCTCCTAACTGGATTTGGGCTTGGTGGCGCGTGAGTTAGGCGGCAGTTTACTACGTAGGAACTCAGAGTACGAACACCGGCTGATGGCCGCCTGCTTACACAGCCCCGTGGTCCTTCGGCTTCAGTTCCCCATGTGAAAGATGGAAACAGTTTTGATGACGGTGGTGATGATGATGATGGTGATGATGATGGTGATGACGATGATGTGATGATAACGAAGGTGGTGGTGGTGATGATGATGACAATGAGGATGACGATGATGAAGCTGGTGGTGGTGATGGCAGCTCCTGTCTATGAAGGGTCCCCGACAGGGGCATACACTGTGCCCAGGACGGTGTAACCATGGAGGTTCTCAGCACCACCTGTGAGACCGAGGTCATAGCTCACCTTGGCCAGATTAGGACACTGAGACCAGTCAAGGCAAAGTCACTTGCCCCAGACTGCACACCTGGTTAGTGGCATCCCGCCACCTAGGACGGCCTGACCATGAAGTTCTACTTTGAACCCCACTGCCCTACAGTGTCCGGCACCTCTGGCTCAGCCCTATTGGCCTGCAGAACTGCACCCCAAAATCTGCATCACGGTTCCTGGTGCACCAAGGGGCTGGAGAAGGTGAACGAATTGGGGCATCCATTGCTGGGACTGTGAAACCTCAGAGGGGACCCTGAGAGCCCAGGACCTCCCAAAGGCATTTGGTGACATGAAACAAACACACTTGGTGGGGAACACGGGTCCCCTCAGGGAGCGTCACCCAGGGAGGATGCCTGCTTCACAGAGCTGGCCTGCTGCTTGGTAGCTGGCGAGCTGCTGAACATCTCTGAGCCTTGGTGTCCTGGTTTCCAGAGTCGAGACGTGGGCACCCAGCTCCCCGCATTAGGGTGGAACAAGCTGGGTCTCCCACAGCTCCCTGTCCAGCTTTGCAGCTGCTCGGTGCCACCATGGCCCAGCTGCCAACAGCTCCGCCACTGCCACGGGTTGCCCCTTGCAAACACCACCAGCCACTCTAGGACTTCCTGTCTACACTGGGCCCTGTGCTCGATGTCCTGGGATGTGATCTCATTTTAAAACAAACCAAGTGGAGACCCTGGGCCGTTCCCCCTCCCCGAGATGGACCAGGTGCACAGGAAATGAGAAAGATGCTCAAGGAGATGCTTGTTGGGCTGCAGGGCACAGGAGGGGCTCGCATGGGTCAGACCTGAGGCTGAGCAGGGCGGAGGCCCAGAGCTAGGGTTCAGCACCCAGATGGGGACACAGCCCTCGCAGCCTGTGGGGTTGCAGTCCTGGGGATGCGGGGACCCAGCTTTCTTATAAATCTGTTGCCTCAGAAGAACAGGATCTGGGTGGACCTGAGTGGATCTGGGTGGATCGTGGGGGCTGCAGGAGCTGGGCCGGCAGAGTACGGAGCTGGCTGAGTCCTCACTCCCCCCACACCCACCCCCAGACCGTGCAGATCCTCGTCGGCCTCATCCACCTGGGCTTCGGCAGTGTGCTGCTTACGGTCCGCCGCGGACACCTGGGCATGCTCTTCATCCAGGGCGGCATCCCCTTCTGGGGAGGATCCTGCGTGAGTGGGGGCCTGGGCTCACCCCTCGAGGGTGGGGCCACACCCGATCCCCCCTCAGCCGTCGCCGTGACCCCTGCCCGACCGGCTCCCGTGTCTGGGAGCTCCTGGCTGGCCAAGGCTACCCAGGGGCGGGACAATGGGCACGAGAGCCAGGCCTGCACCTGTGCCACCTGCATCCCAAGCCTCCTCCCCTTCAGACCCTTGCATCGCCCCGCAGCCCCCACGGGTCTCAGCACCCCTGGGCTCATTGCTAGGGTCCGACCTGCTCTGAAGGCCCTGGCTCCTCCTCCCAGACCCCAGCAGTGGTCGTCCATAGTGCTATGAACGAGGCAAGGGTGCCTGTGGTCTCCAGAGGGAGGGAGGGTTCGGGGCTACCAGAGTGAACACTGCTGCTAGGAGCCCCCCGAGACCCCTGTGCACACCTTCAAGACCCAGGGCGCCCGGCCAGGAGGCTGGCGGTGGCAGCGGGAAGCTGTGCCTATGTCCCCAGGCAGGGCAACCACCCAGGCCTTCGTGACCACCTCCTCCCCGCAGTTCATCCTGTCTGGGTCCCTGTCGGTGGCTGCTGAGAGGAGCCACGCCAGCTGCCTGGTAAGTCGGGGTGCACAGCAGGAACCACCTGTGCCCACCCGGGCTGCTGACCAGCACCCCCCAGAGGAGCTGCTGCAGGAGGGAAGGAGCTGCATGCACAGGGGAGGAAGCCAGGGATAGGAGGGGAAGGTGCAGGAAGCGGGGGTTGGGGGGCTGAAACAGCCTGGGCCTGGGGTGAGGGGGTTGCACAAGCCCCACCCAGATAGGTGGGGGGAGACCGTCCCTCACCAGCGCAGGACGGAAGGAAAGGGTGCCAGCCTGGTGGCACACACCTCTCATCCCAGCACTCTGGGAGGCTGAGGCAGGAGGATCACAAGTTCAAGTCCAATCTAGGCAATTTAGAGAGCCCTTATGTCCAAATGAAAAATGGAAAGGGCTGGGGATACATTCTGTGAGAAGGCACGGGTTCGATCCCCACTGCCACCAAAAGCAAGGAAAACTACAGCCAGGCACCTGGGGAGGCTGGGGCAGGCCGGGCTCCTTCTTCCTGTCCCTGTGTCCCTGTCCCTCCCATCCATCCCCGCAGGTGAGGAGCAGCCTGGGCACCAACATCCTCAGCGCCATGGCGGCCTTCGCAGGGACGGCTATCCTGCTCATGGACTTCGGCGTCACCAGCTGGGTAACCGGAGATGCGGCTGCCACACCGGGTGGGGAGGGGACAGGGACGCTCGTGGCCAGGTGTCCGCCCAGTCGGCTCCGTGACAAGGCTCTGGTCCCCAGGACGTGGGCAGGGGCTACCTGGCAGTGCTGACAATCTTCACCATCCTGGAGTTCTTCATCGCCGTCGTCACCACCCACTTCGGGTGCCAGGCCACGCGCACGCAGGCCAACACGGTGAGCGCCCCCGCGGGAGCCGGTGGAATCGCGCCTGGGAAGGCCGACACGACAGGCCTTGGCGGGGCCTCCTGCTGCCCCGAGAAGGAGTGTGGGGCGGGGCGGCAGGGAACGCCCCCTGCAGGACCAGGCCCCGAGCAGTCTGTGAGCTGGCCCGCTGGAGAGGGGCTGCCCAGCTCGGCCTGTGGCGGGGAGGGAATGGGGCGCAGACGAGGAGGGGTCTCTGTGCAGGCCAGGTGGCAGCCACTTATTTCGTAAGGAAGTGGACATGGGGGCCGGGAGGACCAGGCAGAGCGCAAGGAAGGCTGCTGCCCACCAGCTGGGGGCGCTGCCTCGGGGAGGACCCTTGGGGGCCAGCTGGGCTGGGGAACTCAGCGCAGGGTGCTGTCCAGCGCAAGGGCCGAGGCTAGGAAGCAGCCAGGGCCCAGGGCCAGGCCTGCCGTCTGTGCAAGACATCCGGACAGCTGTTATTCTAGCACTCTGGGAGGCTGAGGCAGGAGGACTGCAAGTTCCAGCCCAGCCTGGGCAACTTAGCGACATAATGAGACCCTGTTTCAAACAGCAGAAAAGGTCTGGGGATGTAGCTCAGTGCGAAGGCCCTGGGTTCAATCCCAGTGCTGGAAAAAAATGTTTGGATGCGCGGATCTGGGAGCGGCTGGCACCCAGAGCCCGCCAGGACCCCGCTCTCTCCCTGCAGTCGGTGATCTTCCTGCCCAGCGCCTTCGGCACAGACTTCGCGGTGCCCAGTCCAGCCGCCTCTCCGCCCCCCGCCTATGACAACGTGGCCTATGTCCCCAAGGAGTCCTCTGAGTAGCCGAGTGTGACCCCAAAGGCTGACCCTTCCCCTCGGCCAGCCTCTCCTGCCTAGCTCCCCCGCCCCATCCCCTCTGGGCCCAGACCGAGACACCCAGGATGGGGGCTCTGTCCACACCTCCTCCCCCACACCAGGCTCCTTCCCTAAAGACACCAGCTGGTGTCCAGGGTGTGTGCCCCTCACCCCTGCTGACGCCCTGGTGCTGCTGGCCCAGCCGTCCAGCTCCCGAGCCCCGATGCTCCTGAAGGGGTGAAGGTGACCTTGGCTGTGTCCTTGCCACCACTTTGGCCTCAGAGTTCCCACCTGGAATCTACAGCCTGGAAGCAGGAAGCTGAGCCCCTCCGGGTGCCCTGGGCTCCCTGAAGTCCTGGGTCTGGGCCTGGCCTCGCCCCTCCCTCCAGAGACCCTCAGTTTTCTTGTCTGTAATATGGAGCTGGCCCTGACTCCGGTCCTGCCCACTGCCCTAACAGAGGAGGCTGGAGACGCCACCCTCATCCCCACCCAGCGTGGCAGGTGCCACCCGACCTGGGGACCCTCCCCTCTCCCACTGCCCAAGAGCAAGGATGCCCTGTGGGTTACCATGGGAACTAGCTGGATCTCCAAGGGACTAGGTGACACCTTAGCCCCATCACAGACCTTGGCGTCACTTGTGCCATCCACACCCCAGATGAAAATAAACAGTGTGTCTTTGAGGTGGGGTGGTCTCATTTGCCCCAGCAAAAGGGCACCGATGGGTGCCAGTGATGTGCTCCATGTGGGGTGGCCACACTTACTCTGTCCTCACCTCAGCTGAGGAGCCTGCATGCGTGTCCCAAGCTAACCCATGCCCAAGGCCTCTGGGCTACTAAGAAACAATGCTGGGATTCGAACCCAGCTCCCTCTGACATCACTCTGTGTTCTTGCCCCACGACATCCCAAGCATAATCCCAAGTGCTTCCCACCAACACCATTCTCTCCTCCCTGTCTCTCCAACCCAAGGACTAGACCGGACTGCATTCATCACCACACCCACTTCATCCCACAAACTCCTACCCTCCCTCCAAGACCCAGCTCAACTGCTGCCCTGCCTGAGTCTGCCCAAAGGAGGGATAGTTGTCGGCCACTCACTGGGACTAGAGCAGGACAACTGAAGTGCCACAGGAGACCTTCACTGCCAGGGTCACGCCCTGCAGAGCTGGGGTGGGGTTTGACCTTAAAAATCAAAAGAGGAAACTGGTGTGGTGGCCCATGCCTATAATCCCTGCACTCTGGGAGGCTGATGCAGGAGGATTGCAAGTTCAAGTTCAGACAGGGCAACTTAGTGACTTAGCAAGGTCCTATCTCAAAACAAACAAGTAGGGCCGGTGAGATGGCTCAGCGGCATAAGCGCCTGCCTTGCAAGCGCGAGGGCCCGAGTTCGACTCCCGGATCCCACATATGAAAAAGGGGCCGGTGATATCGCTCAGCAGCACGGGTGCCTGTTGGCGCGCGAGGCCCTGAGGTCGACCCCCTGGTACCCACCAAAAAAAAAAAAAAAAAAAAAAAAAACAAGTAAAATTTTAAGAAGGGCTGGAAATGTGGCTCAGTGTGAAGGCCCTGGGTTCAACCCCCAGTACCAGCAAAAGAGAAAGAAAAGTCAAAAGAGGAGACTTGGGTACGCAAAGCTTAGAGTTAAGATCCCAAAGTGCAGAATGGAAAAATGTGCTTGAGGATTTAGGAGCAGTTTCCTGGCCACACATAAAGGAGATTGGAGAGCTGAGGGGAGGAGTTCGGAGAGGAGGAAGGGGGGAAATGGAAACGAGAGTGTGGCCAGGGCAAGGAGCCCACCCTCTGTCCTCTGCCACCTGAGTCTTTCGAGAGGACAGGGCCAAAAACAGACCAGTCAGGAGGGATTGAGAAGACGGACTCCTCCTCGCAGCCTAAGCTGTAGCCTGAGGAGACAGCAAGTCCCCTGGGGATGTCCCCGTCCAGACAGCAAAGGGCGACACGGAGAGCAGATGGCAGAGCTGTCTGCAGACAGAGCACTGAAGCCCTTGCAATGCGTGAGCAAAGGCTCCGGGGCTTCTGTGCTTCCGAGAGGCCCAGCCGATGGAGGGCATGCAGGCTACGTGAGGCCATAACAGAGCAGCGGCACACGGCCACCACCAGGGACTAGGACAACCTCAGCGGAGGACAGAGAGGACAGAGAAGAGGCGCGGGGTGGACAGACCGGGGAGCGAGCAAGTTTCCCTGAATGGGAGCTGGAGAGGGGATTTCCAGGAAGAAGAATGCTGAAGACCGGGGGATGTTCCCCAGTGAAATCGACAAAGATCTAAATCTGTGAAGGGGGCGTCCTATGTTCATGGATTGGGAAGCTCCGTCGCATTACGGTGTCATTTATTGCCAGTCTTTATTTCTAGATTCAATACAATCCCCTTCAAAATTCCAGCAGCTTGTGTGGGGAAAACTGACAAGCTAATTCTAACATCCGTATGGAAATTCAGAGGACCTAAGAGACTCAGGAAAATTTTAAGGAAGTTGGAGACTTACACTAGCTTCCCGGAGTCAGCATAAAGCAGTAACTCAGACAGTACAGTTTTAGTGCAAAAATAGGTAAATACACCAGTGAAATAAAATTAAGAAACAAACCCATGAACAAAGTAATTTGATCTTTGACAAGGGACTGGCTGCAGTTTGGTGGAGAAAGAACATCTTTTTTTAAAAAATAGTTCTGGAGCAACTAGATGTTGTATAGAAAATACAAAAATAAAAAAATAAAAAAATAAAGAATAAAGTGAACTCCACTCTTCCTCACATCATACAAAAAGTTAATTCAAAATGGATCATAAGCCGGGTGCACACCTGTAATCCCAGCGCTCAGGAGGCTGAGGCAAGAGGATGAATGCACAGGTGGTCCCTGGGGACGTGGCCTGGCCGGAAGCCGTCATCTCCCTCCCAGCTCTTCCTCTCTTTGCTTCCTGTCCACCACACCGTGAGCAGCTCTCCTCCGCCAGGCCCCTCTGCCACACTGCTTCTGTCCTGGAAACACCGACTGCGGACTACAACCGGGAACCAAAATCAACCTCTCCTGCCCCGAGTTGGGGATGTTGGGGGTTGTGCCTCATCTACAGGGGCAGTGACTAAGAGAGCATTGCCGTTAACCCCTCCCAGTACCCCTCTCACTTCAAACGCGCTCTCCCACTGTTCTTGGCAATGTGGCCTCTTCCGTCCGAGTTGCTTTAAATTAAACATCCATTGCATGTTTTGACCACACCTTATACACTATGGTGCACTTGTTTAAAAGGAATGAATGCAAAAGCACGCCCTGCTGACACATCTAAAATGTGGGTGACCTCTGCGTGCCTGCTGAGTACTTCAAGCACTGATAACTGCACGGTGCCTCCCACCGATCCCTCTCTCTCACCCTCCCCCCTCCCAGAGCCAGCTGTTGCCCCCCTCACCTGGCACGAAACCCCTACCTGCCTCCCTGCTCTTAGATAACAGTCTCGGGGCTCGCTAGAGGACAGAGGTAACCGAGTCCTGCTGCCCTCTGTCATCAGGGCGAAGTCTAAGCTCTGGCCAGGCTCGGGGCTCTGGAGACACAGCTACCACCGCCCGGCCTCGTCTCTACCAGGGCAGCCGCTCCCTGCCTGCCTCTCACCTGCTCGTCCCGCTAAGCTCCCACACTCTGTCCACCTCCTCCAGGGAGCCTGCCTGCTCCCCCTCCTCTCTGATGCCAGGTCAGGCGGCCTCCGAGGGGCTCTCTCAGGAGCCGGCTCCCCAAGCACTTCCCACCTGGACTCTGCCTTTGTCCCTGTTGCCGCTGGACTGGCTATGACCACACTTCGTGGCTTCACCCAACACAACGTTCCTGTTGCCCCATTCTGAGGTCAAGGGGTCAGAGTGGGGACACACATCCTCTGGAGGCCCCCCATGTCCGTGGCCCGGGCATCTTCTCCACCTCCCACCTCCCAGAGTCTGGCCCTCTCCGTCCCCTGGCCACCAGACGACAGCTCCAGCCAAGCTTCTTAGCCGCCTCTCCACAGCAGAAGCCTCCGTCATGGCAGGGCTGGGCTGTGGACGCGCGGGCATCCTCCTGCTGGCCACAGACTCCGGACACCTCGAGTCAGGGCCCCAGCACATGGCCTGGTGCCTGTCCTACCCTGGGAGCTAGTTAGCTGCCCTATCAAGGAGTGAGGCCGTCAGTGAATGTTTGTAATGGAGAGGGAAGCAGGTAAAAAAGGAGGAGCCGGGGAGCCCCTTCTGCCCTCGGCACCCTGGGGAGAGGTCCAAGGGTTGCAGATCCATGCTCAGCAGGACCAGGAGGCCGCTGGGGCAAACTACAGAGCTGGCCTGATCAGCCCAGAGCAATATGTGGGCCAGGCCTGGATCCTGCTCGACCAAATCAGAGGTGACAAGATGTTTAGGAGACAACAGGAGAAACGGAAACACGGACTGCAGCGTTAGTATCTGGTAAGGAGCAAAAACAGGATGAAAATAGACTTTTCTGACCCCTACTGTTGAAATTTCCCTCTACACCAAGAGTTTGTTTTTGTGGAACCAGGAATTGAACCCAGGGCCTTCACATGGAGCTATGACCCTGGTTGTTTTTATTTTTGAGATGGGGTCTTGCTAAGTCACTAAGTTGACCAGCTTGGGCTTGAATTGGCAACCCTCCTGCCTCAGCCTCCCAGGGTGCTGGGATTGCAGGTGTGCATCTCCTGTTTCTAAATGCTCAGCAGAGTTCAGCAGGGCACTGAGCACAGAAGCGCCTCCATGGGCTCCGGGGCTTCGTTTAACTTCCTAGGTGTGACTGTGTGGCCACACTTTTTTAAGTCCATATGTTTTAGAGATAAGTCCTAAAATGCTGACTGTGTCTGGGGTCTGTACTTCATGAATGCTTGAAATTTTCCAAAATTAAAAAGATGCTGTGAAGATGCCTAGCCTCTGACTCTGCCAAGATTATGGATGCTTCGCCCATCAGCGCTGCCCATAGACACCATGCTGGCCAAAGGAAAGTCGCCACTGTGAGCAGGAGGCCCTCAGGGGGGTGCCGAGCCTGGCGTCTGGCCTGGATGGGGGTGGAGGGAGACAGCACGAGGAGCAAGGCAGAAGGCAGGGTGGACCCTGGAGGAAGAGCCAAAGTCTAAGGCTATAAAGATGGCCTGATTGCCAGGCACTGTTCCCTGGCAGGGCAAGGCTGGTGCTCGGCACAGAAGTCTCCAGGCTGGGTGAGTGGTCCCCGGGGAGTGACTTCGGGAGCCCTCTGGGGCTGGGACGGCCCAGGAGCCAGACCGTGAATGAAGGGGCCCAGGCTTGAGCCTCTGACCAGGCGTTGACCTCGAGGTGGGAAGCCAGGGAGTAACTTCACTCCCCAGCCACGACCTGGTGGCTGCAGAGCAGGCACCCGTGTAGTGGAGAGGATGTAGGGGGCAGGTGCGACAGGGACCTTCTGAGGACATGGGGACCCGGAGGGAAGGCACTGGCTGAGGCCACTCCCCAGAGCACAGGCCTCTGTCTCTGCCGACTCCAGGCTCCTTGAGGTGACCCCTTACTCTGGGCGCCTGCAGAGGCCCCAGGGACACTGGCCTGGGCATGGGCTCGGGCTGCTCCCCAGGCATGTGCACTGAACCCTGATCCTCTCGCCTCCACTAGCTGAGAGAATCCTGTCACGGGGGCAGCCACTCACCCCCTGCCATTCTCTGCTCGGCATGCTTAGAACATATGAACACATGCACATACATGCATGCTTGTGCATACACACACTGTACACACATGCAACACAGATATACACACATGGACACACACACATGTGCACACACATGCATACACACCCTCCAAGGCTTTCCCTGTCCCCTCCGCCTCCACGGCACAGTCTGGCTGGGGCCATGTCACCTACGCCAGCATTTCCCTGCCTGCTTGGCCACAGGCCTTACCAGACAGTTCTTATTGGCCCTGCCCGGGTCCCACGGCATCCAGCTCAGAGTCCCCAGCAGGGCCGTGAGCAGTGCTGTCCAGCTGGGCATCTTGGGCACTCGCTCACCTTCCCTCCCACACCCCGCCCTCCACCTGCAAACAGCTCTCGGGTGGAAGCAGTGACCACGCCCAGGGACACGGGCGAGGGGTGGCAAGTGGACCCTGGCTGGCGTTCATCACCAGGTGCCCAGCCCTGAACAGCCCAGGCTTTACGCCTCCCACTCCCACCCCCACCCCCAGGCAGGCACCGATGCCCCTGCTTGCAGGGAGGGAGAGACAGCCACGGTGTAAACAACCTGCCCGAGGTCAAGCTCAGCAGACAGAGCCAGGACAGCCCATCGTCCACATCCAGCACTCGGGTCTGCTCACTCTGCTGGGGACCTGGGGTCCTGCCCAGCCTGTCCCTGCCCTCCCAGAGCCGGAGGACCAGGGAAAAAGAGGAACAGGACCAAGCAGGTGGAGCCAAGGCCCTGCTGGGTCTCCGGGATGCCAAGCTGGCTGAAAAACACCCTCCATCCCACAGCGGCCCTGCCTGGCTCCCAGGATGGGGACAGCAATGAACGTGAAGGGCACAGGCGTCCCCTACCCTCCTGTCACAGAAAACTCCTAACAGCACCCCCCAGCCCCTGAGAGTGGGAAGTGACCCTAGAAGTCAGGGCCCGGTGCCCGCATCCACCAGGCGATGCCCACAAGAAAACCAAAGGACAGCAGAGGCCAGAAAGCCCAAAGCTTACAGTCATTTTGGCCCAAAGCAGAGCCAACAGCATGGAACCACTGGGCTGTGTCCAGTAAAGTTTGGAGGATGCGCTTAGTGCTAAAACAGAGGGCCCCACCGAGGAATTCTCAGCGCCTTTACTAGAGGAAGGAGCAAGAAGATGGTATCCAGGGCTTCCCAAATTTACTGGACCAGGGAACCCTTTTACTGAAGTTCCGTTACAGCCACTGTTCCACAGAACACACTTTGAGAGAGGCTGGCCCGTCTTCTTGGGTCTGCCTCCCGTTTGGGTATTTGAACATGCCCCCTGCCAGGGCTCCCCCAGAGATGCCCAGGTGGGGCTCTCCTCCAGTGACCAGACACTCACTCCCCCTCCATTCCCCTCCACTGAGCCTCAGAAAGGAGCCGCGCTGACAGCCTTTTCCTCTGCCTGCAGCCGCCCCGCCGCCTCCATGGCAGCCCGCACCTGCGCAGTAGCAGCCGTTCCCAGCTCCGGGGCCGGGGGGCTCCCCCCGTACCAGGTCTCTGGCCCGGCCCAGCCCGGGCAGACAGGTCCCTCCCAGGTCACCCCGCCCAGCAGATGGGACCTAAATGGGTTCCAGAGGAGCCGCTGGAGGAGGGGCTGGGGGAGCCTCCTCCCCGGGCTGGGCGTGAGTGTCAGGGTGGCGTGGGGAGGGCAGCGGGGGGGGGGTTAGTACCGAAGCCGAAGCACAGCTCCACCGGCAGCCTTGCCGGACGGGGGAGGCGGCCCTGGACAGGTGTCTCCGCTGTCCTCGAGCAGGTGCAGGCGGGTCTCTGCAGACAGGGCCCCGAGAGGGCCGGAAGGGATGCTGCAGCCTCCGTGGGGCGCCCACTCTCCCCGCCAGGCCCTCCACCTCTTCCTCGGCATGCTGACCCTGGCTTTTGGGAGCTCCCTGGCCACCACCATCGGCGAGGTTCACCTGGTGGTGCTGAAGTCTTGGTACCCGTTCTAGGGGTCCACGTCTGTGAGTAGGGGCCGAGCCACAGCAGGCGTGGGGGGAGGCGGGGAGGCGCTGGCCCCAAGGCAGAACACAGCTCGAGGGGGGCAAGGGAGCCCAGCCCTTCCTGGCCCCCCACTCTACTTCTTCTGGGGGGGTCGCTCCTGAACCTCAGCGGAGCAGAGTCCTGGGTTTGGGCCCCGTCCCCCAGCACGGGCATCTGGCAGTGAGCTGGGGACACCACCCTGGTCCTCAGGGCTCCTCCTTGGGCCAAGGTGGGAGGTGAGGCCACCGCCACGCAGTCCCCAGCAGGCCCACCACCTGGTTCCGATGCCTGAGCCCCAGCTCTCCTAGGCCAGGCATCTGTACCTCCCTCTTCCCCTGCCCTCCTCTGTCCCCACTGTCTCCCTCTCTGAGATGTCACCACACCAGGGCAGAACCTTCCAGAGCCACAGCACCCACTCACCCCATGGCCCTACAGGGACCACCGAGTCCCCAGATGCTGTCCTTGATGGCAGGACTCGGGAAATGGGGAGGGCGGTGTCCCCACCGCAGAGGGACAATTAGGCCTGCAAAACCCGCTCAAGAGGGGCCGGGGGCGTTAAGGGCGAGCCACAGCCAGGCCCCGGCTGTGGCAGTGGCACAGCATTGGGGAGGGTGCCCCGGGATGGCCAGACAGCAGGATGAGCTGGCTTCCAAGAGGAGCAGCATCCCCTGCCCTGCCAGCCACCAGTTTTCTTGGAAAGAGGGGAAGGGAATCAGTGGGCTTTAGGGAACCCCAACTTCCCTCCCTTGACTTCCGGGTCTGCCCCACAGTTCCTCGCTTCTGGGGTCTCAGCACTGACAATGGCCAGGTTGCCCAAGTCCTCTCTGGTGAGTTGGCACCTTGGGACCTCGCAGGCGGCTGTGTGCCAGGTTGACTGGGCACTGGCAGTGGAGGGGACATCGCTGGGAGCAGACGGCAGAGGGTGCTGAGCAGGAGACTCCCGAGGTGGAGGTCTAGGCCCCCTCCCACACCAAGCCAGGCACAGGGGGCCCAGCCCACCCTTCCGGGGCGGAACTCAGCTTCCTCCTGCGTCTGCTGAGCTTGGGTCTCTGTCGCCACGTGACCTGAAACCTGGGACCCACGCCTGGCGCTGCTCTGTCCCCAGATGCCCTGCGGCCCGTGCTTTCTTCCGTCCCACGCCCTCCCCGGATGCAGTTCTGGCCCGGGGGGTCACCCATGCTGTCCTGCATGGCAGCTCAGGTCCCACCCTGTCACCATGTGCTGTCACCTCCTGGGCTCCCTGGTGGCCTCAGCTTGCCACCTGCAGCCCTGGTCTGCCCGCTTTCACCTCCAGGTGCCGGGCGTGCAGGCTGCCGTCCCACCTAGCCCTGTATCTGGGCCCACCCGTCTTCCCACCTGTGACTTCAGACTCTGTTTCAGCCTTTTCTATGCGCACCCCCAGGTCTCCCCTGACCCACAGGTCCAGCGTCTGTCCCCGCAGCCCTGGGGTCATCGCTGAGCCCAGGGTGGGCACACAGCGGATGGTGGAGGTGGGCAGATGGTGGGAGGACATTCTGGACAGCCTCAGCCCATGTCGTGTCCCCCGCCCCCCACCGTTTGCCCAGAAGTCCAGGCCAGGACCTGCTGTACCTGCGCCCCTCACCCGGGCTGGCACATGGCTGTCCCTGCCTCCCTGGGGGACACAGAGAACAGGAGGAGACTATGCAGTTGGCCCAGCAGGGGACAGAGCCTGCCTGGTCCCCGCCTCACCTTCCTGGGCTGAGGCCCCTGCTGTGACTGAGCACAGGGACCCCAGCTCTTGGCCAAAGCTCGCGGGCCCCGCGTGCTCACGATCCTCCTGGCGAGGAAGGCTTGCACTTGGCAGGCCCACAGGACCACGGGACGGGTGGGCGCAGAGGGCAGACACCAGGGTGCGTGGAGGCAGGTCAGTTCAGGCTCCTCCCTCTTCACTGGGGTCACTGGGGTGTCACGCCCCTGGCCCTGGCCCACTGGCAAATCTGCCAGAGGATGGTCACAGTGCAAGCTCCCAGCAGGGAGGACGAGGACCCAGACAGGCTCCCAAGTGCTCGGCACCAGCTCCAACCGGTCCTCTCTGCCTGCAGAAGGCGCTGTGCCTGGTGGCAAACCTCATCAGCTTCCTCTGTGTGCTGGCTGGCCTCTTCATCCTCTCCAAGGACCTCTTCCTGGAGACCCCATATCCCTGGCCAATCTGGAAGCCGTACCCCAACCCCATGGTGAGTGCCCGCGTGTGGGGAAGCCTCCTGCGGCCAGGCCTGGTGCAGTGGGGTGCAGGCCATGTCACAGGCCCCCTCCCACACCAAGGGAGAGGTCAGCACCAGGACCCCAGCTGTGTGTTTACACATGAGGAAACCCAGGCCCAGAGCGGGGAGTGGGCAGATCTGGGACCGAGACCTCAAACTGCCTGTCTCCTCACATGGGCAGTAAATACAATCTCTCCAGGGGCCGCTGTTGCCTGGAGCCTCCCAGTGGCCTGGCACAGCTGGCTGAGACCACATGGTCACCCCCAGCTTATGGGTGTGAATGTCGAGGTCCACAGCAGCTAAGTTAGTGGACCAGGGCCTTACAGCAAGGCAGGGTGCCTAGCAACTCCAAGCCCAGCGCTCTCTTCGCCTCAGCTCCACCACCGCAAGGCTGGGTGCCTGGAGCCGGGTCCCAAGACTCTCATCTCGGGGACCAGCCTTCCTCACCCAGCCCACACTGGCGCACACACGCAGGCACGTGCACATGGACAAGCACACTTCCCATGCAGGCCAGCAGCCCTGGGAGACATCGCCTGACCACGTGGTAGTCCTCTGTCCTCTCTCCCTTCCATTCCTTCCAATCTCGGTATCCCCATCTGTCAGTAGAATTGGTGCAGGTGACCCTTAAGGCCACCTTCAGCTCTGCCAGGACCCCCAGACATTAGCCCAGGACCCCCAAGGATCCATGTGCCAGGCATGGGCAGTAGCTGCGGTGGCCCCGCTGCCCTGCTGAGATCTGAGCCCTGCCCATCCCCTGTGCCCGCCAGGCCTACCTCCAGCGGCTGGAGCTGGCGCTGTTCTGCTTCACTTTTCTGGAGCTCCTCCTGCCTGGGCCCACAGCCATGGCAGCCTACAAACGGCACCGGCAGTTGGCAGAGGTGAGATCTCGGGCTGCCCTTGGAGCCAGCACAGAGGCAGCAGCCGGGGCAGAGCGCAGGTCTCAGTCATCGCTCACGGTCCCGAGTGTGTGGGGAGGGGAACACGGCCCTGGAGGGGAGCAGGTGTGGGGACAGAGGACAGGTCAAGGTGACGAGGCCACCACAGAGAAAATGCCGGGGCTCTAGGACCACAGGCCCACGCCCAGCTCCAAAGGGCCCGGCAAAACTGTGCTGGGCAGGATGTGACCCACAGTGAGGGTAAAGGTTCCCTGGCACCAGGACAGCGTGAGCAGGGACGCCTGTGAGAGGTGAGTGATAGGGGACAGAGACGCAGGTCATGCCGGGCGCCCTGCTGAGCACTGTCATGACCTACATGGCTGTGGACAGTTCTACTCAGTGCTATAATGTGCTGCCATGCCAACAAGCTTCACTTGACTCAATGCCAGCTTCTCCACATCAGGCAGCGTCTTACTTCCCACTCTACAGACAGGTAAACTGAGGCTCAGCAGGTCACACCACTTCCCAAGGCCACACAGCCACTAAGACACCAGGACTCAGCCCAAGGCGAGTCCAACCCACGACCACGACCACAACCACGACCAAGCTCTCTCCCACTGGCGGAGCGGGGTATGATCCTTAAATAGGAGACTAGTCCTTCCCTCCATGGCCCTGACCAGGAGGGCGCCCCAAAAATCATACTATCAGCTAAACTTTCTTTTTTTCTTATTTTTATTAGTACCTGTTTGCACATAATGATTACATTCAGCATGGGGAGTTGGTACACGGACGTAACATTTTAATCTTTTTAAGTCCCCTTTCCCTCCCTCCATCTCTTGGTCCCCTTCCCATTTGATTTTTGGGGGGGTTTTGTTTTCATTTTGTTTTGTTTTGTTTTGTGTTTTGAGACAGGGTCTCACTATGTAGCCTGGCTGTCATTGAAGTCGCAGCAATCCTCCTGCCTCAGCCTCCCCAGTGCTGGGATTACAGGCGCGCGCCACCAGGCCCAGCTCCCCTTCCCATTTGAGCAGGATTTATCTCCCTACTTCCTCTTATCTATCTTTTATTTTGCTCTGATTTAGTTATACTTTGGGTTTCTCAGAGAAGAGAAACCATGCAATACTTGGCCTGTGTGTCCAACTTACCTCGCCTGTCACTGTGGTCTCAGGCCCGTCCCCACTTTGAACACTGTAGAACCCGTGTCCCGTCCCCCTCGTCCTGTCCAGTGGACGTGGATGGTTCTCTCGCCCATGTGCATCTGTGCTCCCCTCCGTGCTAAGTTTCCACACTGGGCAGATGTGAGTTATGGCCCCCGGGTTTTGTTTAAGACCAAGCAAAGAAGTTGTCTTGGGAGCGCCTGGCCGATCAGCAGGAAGTCGCAGAGCTGGGGGGATCCCAGGTGTCCGAGGCCAATCCCACCTTGAAGGACACGGAGGCCGCAGGTCGTCCAGTGCCAGTTCCTGCCCAGGGTCTTGGCCGGTCCAGGATGGGGCTAAGGCTCTGACGGCTGCGTGTTTCTTACCGCTGCACAGCTCGGCCCAGCAGAGCCGCTCTGGACGACTGGGGTGTGATCTTAGGGTCTGAAATGGAGACCACACTCGGACCCTCCCGAGCTGCCTTCCCTCCGGTGGTGCTGGGGAGAATCTATCACCACCTCATCTGGCTTCCAGAGCCCACGATCCTTGGCTTGCGGCCAGGGATCAGGACCAAGTGTGGTTGGTTCTGCCACCAACCACACTGTCCCGCTTCCCGGGGTCTCGCGGCCCTGGGGGAGGCAGGCTCTGCTGTCCCAGCCTAGGAGGAAGAGAGGCTCCGAGGTGGCACAGCTTCCCAGGGTCACCCAGCCAGCAAGTGGCCACGCTGGGCCGGGCCCAGCTGCAAGGGCAGTGCCAGGGACAGGCTCTGCAGCACTGGGTTGGTGCTACCTGTCCCAGGCCAGGGATGAGGGCATGGCGGCCTGGAGCAGAGCCCAGAGAGGAGGAACTTGGAGCAAGGCGTGGCCCGGCCCAGATTAGAGACCTCACAGGCTGAGCGACCTGCCCGTGTCACCAGGACACCAGGAGCAGGAGGGGACGAGGGCCCCGTCCACTGAATCCCCTGCAGCCCTCCGCAGTGCCCTTCTCAGGACCAGTGAGGGGGACGGTCACCTGCTGGGCCTGTGAAGGCCACTTCCTCTCCAACCTGGGTCCCCACCTTTACCTTCACGGGCATTTTGAGGTTTCCAAAGCCCCAGGAGGGCTCTGTAGTCCCCACCCGGCCACACAGGTGACCCCTCCTTCCAGGACAGGGGTGGCTCCCCTCTGGCTCCCAGTGCACCGCTGGAACTCACGTATCCATCGCCCGGGACTCCACTGTCCTGCAAGGAGTGACACGAAGTGACCCCTCGGGTGAGCAGAGTGAGCCGCGAAGAGGCCCTGGGCTGCTGGGTCCCCGGGGGCACACGTGGCCCCTCGCCTGGCACAGAGGAGCCCGCTCCTGAGGGGAAACCGCCTGCCCCGGGAGTGGTGGCTGAGGTGGGTGTCCCTTCCCACAGGGGTCCCCTCCTCATCCTCAGCCTCCATCCATGTGACACCAGGGTCTGTCCCAGGCTCTCTGAATTCTGTCTGCATTGTCCCCTCCCTCTCTGCCACTTCCGCTGTCCCCTCTGCCATGGCCACTGGCTTGTCTCTGCCTCTGATCTGCCACTGAGCCTCTGTGGCTTCGGAATACAACACAAAGCGGAACCCCTCAGGCCTGATGGGTGGCAGCGCCAGGCCAGCGTTCAGGATAAACACGGCTTCCGACAGACGGGAGGGCGCGGTGGAGACCGGGGCGCTGACGCCAGCTCCGCCAGCAGCTGCCTGTGTGATCTGACTCAGCCCCTTCCCGCCTGGGCCCTGGGTGTCCTCGTGTAAAAGCGGACGCCGGGGTCCATGCAGGACACAGACGCTCTAACCCCGTGAACAGGGCCTTCCGGGACAGCGTCCCCATGGGAAGGACACGGACTCCGCTAGTGGCCCGTGAAGGCCATGCAGGATAAACCGACCTCAGACCATGGAGGCCACAGCTGGTCCTTGGGGGGCTCATCACACTGCCACCTGCCGAGTGGTCTCCACCGCGGGACAGCTGACGACTTTCTGTTTGTAGTGAAACAGCATGCGTCATTATCAAACAGGGAAATGTAGAAACCATCTTTTGAAATACGTGAACATACCCTGCAGGAAAGTTCCAAATTTATTAAATTCTAACTTTACAGCACCACATGGAAACGAGTGTCTGAAACTCAAAATTTTGGCTTTGATCTATTGGGCATTATTTACACAGAGTCCATACAGGTCGAACTCAGATATTTTTTTCTTTCTGTCTCCGTGTTCCTTCTCTCACGTGTACACGAGGCATCAGGGTCCCTGGAACTCTTCCTGGAAGGTTCCTGTGATCGAGGCGCGCACAGCAAGTCAGGCATTTGTGAGGCTGTCTGAGGGCTGGGGACACTGAGCTGGGGACGTCCCTTAGGTTCCAGCCAGCTCTGGGACTCAAGGTTCCTACAGCCACCAAGAAAGGTGCGCGGGCAACACGCGGCCTAGGTTGCTCTTGTCCCGATGGGCGTTCAGTGACCTTGGAGGAGATAAACCAGAAGCCTCAGCCCTGGGTCAACCCCGGTCCTGGTGAAGCACTGCCCAGTGTCCCCTGAACCGGGCATAGAATAGTGAGCACATCCAGGAGCCGCAGCCCGTTTAGAGAGGCGCTGTGGACTCCCAGCCTCGGCCGCCTCCTCCATGGGGTGGGGGTGACAGTCCCTTGTTGCAGGGCCGGGGGATCCCAGGACACTATGGAGTCCAAGGGCCAACTGTCAATGCCCAGTGCAGGAATGGGAGGAACCAGGAGGGACACGGGCGCTGTCGGAGCAGGCTCTGCCTTTGTCACCATCCAACGCATGCCAAGCCCTCTTCACCAACCTCACGCTGGGCACGCCACCGGCCCCCGGCACGCGACCAGACTCAAACAAGGTTTTGTTCCCACTGAGCTTACTTTTGTGGCTGTTTTCTATTTATGGCAAACAAACCTGAATTTCCACCCATCATGGAGGTGCCATCTACAGATCACAGCGATCGTGGAAAGCGCATCGGAGGGCGATGAGGAAAACGTCCAAACTCCGGTCACGATCGTGCTGCATAACTTTACGTGTACTAAAAGGCATCGAATTGTAAAAAAGAACCTCAATTCAACAAGTGCATTAGATATATAATGACACAAAACCCACGAACATGTGCAGCTGGAAGGACTGGAGTCCGGAAAACGAGGAAAGGAGACCTCTCCATCCCAGACCTGCCTGGAGAAAAGAATTGGATCCGCACTCGGCCCCTGAGATTTAAAGTTCCCCGTGGGCCTGAACCTGGAATTCTGCTTTCTAATCTCACTGAGCTTTTGTGTCTTTGGGGACCACCTCACCTGACCCTCATGTGACTGACAGGGAAACTGAGGCCCAAAGGGTGAAGCCAGCAGGCCCTGGTCTTGCGCGGCTCCCACCCCAGCCCAGGGCTCCCCTTGCCCGGCCCCCTCCCCCTGGGAGCCTGCGCCCAATCCCACCCTCAGCTCCTGGTCCCAAACCTATTGCCTGTGTGACAGGGGGTGGGGCCCAGACACCCTCACACACGCACCCCACCCAGCCGGGTCCCGGGGCACTGCGCTCAGGACATCCGCCCCGTCCCTACAGGGGAAGACGGAGCTCCTGCCACGCCACATCTGGGGCGACCATGTTGTCCCAGCCTCTCAGAGGCCAAGGGACAGGCCGAAGTCTGCCACACACATAAAGGGACGCTGCAATTCCTGGGGCGGGGGTTGTCCGAGCCCCAGAGTTGCGGTGTCCCGTGTCCTGGCTGCCCCGCTTCCCCACACGGCTGATGAAGGGAGCAGCCCGAGGTCTTACGGTGACTGGGATGGAGAACGGGAACCGGGCCTCCATGGCACCCACGCGACCAAAAGCTCACGTAGGTGGAATGGAACAGGCAAAGGTGGCATCTCGTATTAGAAATGCACTCCTCGGGGCCACGCTGCAGCGCTTCCTGCCACGGCACGGTGGGAATGACAAGGCAGCGACACCGACGGCACAGCACTCCTGGACTCAATCACAGAGAGGCAAGAAAAGCCGGCTCCAACAGACAGGCAAGGACAACGCCTCTCACCAAAACATCAGTGCACTTTCTAAATCCCCAGTGTGTAAGGGAAAAGCCCCCATGTTGTCGCTGCTCTGCCATCGGCCTGCCTGGTGACCCTCGGACCGGGGATGGGGCCGGGAGTGAGAAGGGGAGCTTCTCTCTTGCTGTAACTTCTCCAACTATGAGCTGAGCCAAGTGAATGAAAATTAAAATACAACATACAATGTAGCTATGCAGTGTAGCTAAAGTAGTCCTTAGGGCCGGTGAGACGGCTCAGCGGCTTAAGCGCCTGCCTTGCAAGCGCAAAGGCCCGAGTTCGACTCCCGGATCCCACATACGAAAAAGGGGCCGGTGATATCGCTCAGCGGCACGGGTGCCTGTTGGCACGCGAGGTCCTGAGGTCGACCCCCCGGTACCCACAAAAAAAAATAAATAAATAAAAAATAAAGTAGTCCTTAGAGGGAAACCCATAGCCCGAGTTTGTTTTAATTTTTATTAGGGCACGTTTGCTGTACATCATGGTTACGACCAGCGTTGCACAAGCTGGCCTGACGGGAAGGGCCGTGTGGGGCGGTGAAGGCCAGGCCGAGGGTCCCCGTCCCTCCCTGGAGGGTCTGGGTCCAAGCCCAGAGTGAGGCCCGGGCACACTTTCAGCAATGGTGCGGGTGATTCTCACGCTCAACAAGAGGGGAAAGGCGAGGAGAGCGACGGATGGACTACAAGTGTGGGCACAGTTGCACTCAGGTGTCCAGAGGACTGGGAGTCACCAGGGTGGGACAGGAGGGGTGCGGGCCGGAGGGGCCCCAAAGCCTCAGGCCTCCCAGCCCTCTGTCCCCGGCTTCTCTTGTGGTCTGAGGCACTTGGGGTCATCTTGTTTCAACATCTCCCACATTCGCTCAGGGGGCCAGTGTGGGGTGGTGGGATGGGGTCCCTGTGTCCCTGTCATTTTACACAGCCTGTCTGCTGCCCTCAGTGACTACGCACAGGCGTGCGGCGAAGACTCCGGGTTCGTGAAAGCACCGAGCCGCCAGACAGGTGCCAACTTGGAGCTGCCGGGGTTCCTGAGAGGAGAGGAGAGCGAGCCCAGCTGGCAGTCAGCTGTCCCGCACTCAGACCCCAGCCCCGCTGTATATCGGCTGTGTGATGTGCGAGTTCCTGACCTCTCCGGTGCTTGGGACCGGGACAGTGTCCGGCGTCTGAAGCTACACTTGCAGTGCGCGTGAGCCCGCGGCACTGTCACAGCCCAACCTCTTCCTCCCCTGTCCCTCTGTCTCACTCCCTCTGACCTCTGAGCCGCATCCCAGCACCTAACGAGGACTCGGTGTGTTTCCAGGCGTGTGTTCACAGCTACACCTGTGCGATGTCCCTCTGTCGTTTGCATGGATTCCCACGAGCCCGGTGCCAACGGCACATGCTGCCCTCTATGGACGGGCGTCCCGTGCTTTGCTGTTAGCTGATACATATGACACCCCGTGTTTCCTCCACCCCTGCTCCTCTGATAGGGAAAGTGAGACCAGGCAGTGGGGATCCCTGGGAAGGGGCCTCCTCACTCGCCGGCTGCCGCATCTGTGCTGCAGGATTCAGTCTCGGATCCCTCCACCAGCTCCTGGCAGCCCAGCCCGCAACCCCCGGCTACTCAAAGGCAACAAGCCAGCCACAGCAGCAGTGATGGCCCGTCCCCCACAGACCCGGAGGACACCGGGCCTACACCAGGCATGCTGCTACCTGAGCAGGGAGAAGATCTTCCTCCAGCGGTGGCCAAAGGTGCTGGGGGTAAGTGGGCCACTGCACCCTGGCTGCCCTTGTGTCACCAGGATGCCACGCTCCTGCATGGGCAGGAACAGGGACTGGGGGTCTTGGGCACCAGAAATAGCAGTGGCAAGGTCAGCAGGATCTTCAGGGCCCAGGGCACAACCAGCAGAGAGTAGCTTGGCCAAGTGCCCTCCACAGGGCTCCAAGAGGTCACAGCCAGGGGCTGGCACTGCCACCGTGCTGGAGGACGTGGCCTGCGCGGGGATGAGGCAGCTGCCCTCCCGCCCTGCGCTGTCCTCCTCTGCCCACGGGGGCTTGGTCAGAGGCATGACCACGTGCACTGGGCTTCGCCTGGGATGGGCACTGCAGGCCGAGCAGCAACTTTGGGCTTGAGCTCCCCACCCGCTTCGTGGTGCCCAGGGTACAGCATGGAAGTAATTCCATGCACTAGACACCTGGTGCCTGGCACCTGCTGGTATCACCACACAGTGCCCACTCCCCTCTCCCGGAAGGAGGCCAGGATGTCCTGACCCACGGTGTTCTGACCCCGGGTGTCCAGGGTGTGGGATGGGAGGCCAGGCCCTGCCCTCCTCAGCAGCCAGGGTGTGCAGTGGACAGGGTCTGAGAACCCTCTGAGCAGAGGCATCAGGACAGAAGTTTGCGGGGACAGTGACCCTCCCAAGGGGGCCTGCAGCTCTTCTGCCAGCCCCAGATCCTGCAGCTCCTGGCTGGCTTGCTTCACATCCTCTATGGGGGCGTCCTGACCCTGGTCCTGTACTTCACAGTGCTTTCTGCCGCTTCCTGGTCCCTGGCGGCAGGAGGCATGCTTGTGAGTACACTGGAGACCTACGTGCCAGAGCCAAGGGCAGGGGCAGGGCCTGGGGCCTCCACGACCTGCCTGGGCCCGGGAGAGGGGCTGAGTCAGGCTGCCCGGAAGCGTGGCCACGTGTCCCGAGGGGTTGCCAGCAGTGCCCGGATCCCTGAGTTGCCTTTTCCTCATCTCTGCAGTTCTGCATCTCGGGAGGGGCCTCCACCGTGGCCTCCGCCAAAGGCATTTTGTCCTGGGTAAGTGCGGGCACAGGGAGGTGGAGGCTGACAGGCTCTCCTCGGGAGGGCAGGGAACGGACTCTGCCCCAAACCTCCCTGCAGGGGCGGCCGAGCCCCAAGACCTCCTTGCCCTCAGAGCCCCTGCTTCTAACTGGAGTCCTCTGCGCAGCCCCCAGGTGGCCGGCAGACCTGGTGTCCTCGGTGCACAGATTTCCACCCCCTCCTCCGCAGTCACAGGCCATCCTCCCTGTGACTCGACTCTAGGGACACAAATCGCAGCCCACCGTGACCTTGTCTCGGTGGCACCTGTGAAGACCCTATTTCCAAATAAGTTCTCATTCATACACACAGGAAGTTAGGACTTCAGCTTAGAGTTTGAGGGCTCCAAGCCAATCGCCAAAAGACAGCCGACCCTTTTCCCATCTGTGCCACCCCCAGTGGATTCTGAGAATGGATGCTGTCTGCCAAGGGCTCCAGTAGCCTCACTCCTGAGATCCGCTCGCCCCAGCCAAAAAGAGGCCTGGGAGGCACCAGCGTGCGGGAGGCCGGCACCGCCCCAGGCATGCAGTGACGGTACTCCCATCTCCTGGCAGATGCAGGCGAGCGCGGGGCTTTGCTGGGCGCCACCCTTGGGGTGTACGCCCTGGTGTTGGAGCTGGTGGACAGCAGAAGGGACAAACAGGTGAGTGCCCGGGACCCAGCACCTGTTGCTCTGTGCAATCATGGCCCAGAGGCCTTCTTACCCCATTCCCAGAGTGGGGTTGGGGATGAGATTGATGAGGCAGGGCACAGACCAGGGCTCCCCACTGGCTCCCAAGTGCCCTGGGACACCCTCCTGGGGCTGCTGCTGTCCCTCGCTGCCCTGGAAGCATGCCTGGCTTTCTCCACAGCCTTCGTGGGCTCCTATGTCACCTTCTGCTACTCCTGGGTGGTGAGTGGTGGGCACCCAGGGCTGGCCAGGGTGGAAAGAGGGACAGGAGAGTTGGGGCAGAGGCAGAGGCTGCCCCCAGCAGCATCCACACAGCAGCCAGCAGTCGGGGCCTCTGTGCCCTGGCCAGGTCAGTCTCCCTCAGGACAGGCCACAGGGGTCAGGGGAGGCATGGTGACCCCCCCACCCCATGACATGATGGGAAAGCTGAGAATCAGAAGTACCTGGCTGGGCAGTCCAGGACCATCTCTTGGGCACCTTCCCCTTCCGGTAAGGAAGAGGCGGTCACTGTGAGAAGGACCGTCGCAGAGCTGGCATCTGCAGGAGCAGGGCCTGGGTCGAGGCCAGGCTTCACAGAGGATGGAAAGTCCTGGAGGGGGATGGGAGGGCCTGGCTATCCCTTCCTCTCCCCCTGCAGTACCTGAGCCCAGCAGAGCCAGTGCCCCTGACCGCCTGGGTTACCCCAGACAGCCCCCTACCTCAAGGAAAGACACAGCAGCCCCCAGGCTGTGTGCTGCTCCCAGGAAAGGGGCACATCCCCAGTGCCCGGGCTCTCTGAGGTGCTGCCCCTGCCTGTGCCGGGCCTGCACCCCCTCAGCAGGTGGCCCCAGCTTTGTCACACCCAGATCTGTGCCCCACCCCACTGCACAGCTCCAGACCCTGCTGGCATGCATGGTCCCCAGCATGGAGCAGGGCCTGTGCCTCACCTCTGAGCCATGGCCTCAGCAGCTGCTTGAGAGGTCAACATCTGTCCGCACGCAGGCCAGGGGCCCTGGGCTCCACACGTCCACACCGCAGGCTGACCACGGGGCGAGCATCTGCCGGTGCCTCCCCGTGACCAGCCTGCACCGCCTCCCACGGCCCCGTGTCAGACAGAAAGCTGCCAGGCAGAATTTTCTAGGGCTCCCAGTGAAGGCTGTGGGACCCAGAAGAGTGGTCGTGGGAAATAGTGAAGAAAAGCTGACTTGGTTTAAGGAAAGATGGCAACATTTCAACTTTAAAATCATAAAAGAGCAACAGCGTCAATTAAATGGGGACTGTCCTGAGCTCGGCCAGTGCTGGTCAGACTGTGCATGAGTGGGTTAGGGGATGTGGTTTTTAACACCCAGCCTGTGTTCTGGGGTGGGTGGCTCCGCGGGCGTGGGGTCCCTTTGGGGTGAGAAAGTCCTGGAACCAGGTAACGGTGAAGGCCGTGCACCTCGGGGGTGCCCCTGACCCCACTGAAGGCTACGTCCTCAGGAGTTCCAACGGGAAGTTTTATGTCATGTGTATTTTACCACAATAAAGAAAAATAAACTTTCACGGCTATGAGTGGGAATTTGGGACGCAGGCCAGCCAGCCCGGGTACCAGCACCCCCAGGGAGAATATGGGGTGCAGGGAGCAGGTGACCAGGCAAGGACCCCATGCCAGCTGGGACCCATCCGCGACACCACCTCACCATGGGGTTACAGGTTGGGGGGAGGTGAAGGGAGCCCCCCTTTGGAAGTCCCTTCATTTTCTTCAAGTTTTCGTCTTCTGGGGAATCAGGGAGGGTTTTCAAGCTGCCCTGAAAGTTCCAGCACAGGTAGAAGCCTTTAGCAAAAAGCAAGGCTCAGGGCTGGGCGTGGGGGCACACCTGTGATCCCAGCACTGGGGAGGCTAAGGCAGGAGGATCGCTGTGCATTCGAGACCAGCCGGACAATATAGTGAGACCCTGTCTCAAAAAACCAAAAAAATAAAAAAGCCCCCAGTCCTCTGGGGCCACACCTTCCACAGCCACCAAAGGCCCCTCCGGAGCCCCAGCTCCTCACCCCGCGTGGCTTGCTGTGCCCCCCAGCTCCTCACTGAGCCACAGATAGCAGGTGTGTGCAAAGAGAGATCTAAGGCTCATAAGGCCTGGGGAGTCCAAACTGGATCCAGCAGCCCAGGGGGCTGCAGTTCCAGGCCAAAGTTGTCTGGGGCGGTCATCTCCTGCCCAGGGAGGCCAGGCTTTGCTCTGCGGGCCCGCGACTGACAGGGTGAGGCCTGCCCCACTGGCACGGGGCCTCAGTCCCCAGGGACTCCCTGAAGGGGCGACCAAGTCCTCCAGCAGAGCCACTCAATGCCCTTGCAGGCCGCACGGTGACGCTGCGGTCCTGCCCCAGGAAGCTCCCGCCCAGCAGGGGCGGCTCAGCCCCAGGCTCAGGGCTGCAGGCGGACATCGGGGGACGCTGTGGCCGTCCGCGGGCTCCCTGTGCACACACAGCCAGGGCCTCCCGCGGAGCAGCCCCAGTGTGCACCAGCCCAGCTGTGCCTGAAGTGTGCGGTGGGCACTGCGTGGATAAAGTGGGATGGAGCCGCTGGCTTGGCGGGGTCACTGGTAAGGCTGGCTTGTGCTTCCGGGGCCACCTCCTCCGGGACCCTTCTACACCCATCCTTGTACACAGCCTGTGAGAAGAAGCTGGGCCCCGACACTCCCAGGCATTTCTGGGCAAAAACCCCCATTTCCTCGACATGAATCTGACACCAGGCTGGGCCTGAGTTTCCCACACTTAACCCACTGCTGCGGCAGGCTCGCTGAGCCCCGCATCCGCACAGAGAAAGAATTTTCAGGGTGGTCGGGAAGAGGTGAGAGTAGGGTTCATTAGGCAGAGACAGGGAGCACGGCGCGCACGCAATGAGGGAGTGAGCGCCAAGGAGCTCAGTTTGGAGCTGAGTCGTTTATTCTTTTCTTCCAGGAGTGAGAAGCTGGGGGAAAGGACCCACCCGGCCCCTCCCTCAAAAGGCCCGGCCCCTTCGTTCGCAGGCGCAGCTGTGTTCTGTTCGTTTTGTGTCGCGTTTTGCGTGGTGATTTAAACATTCTCTGGGTTTGCCTGGCCCTCTGTTCACTCTCTCAGCGCTGTTCTTCTCACTGCCCAGCTCCTGGTCCTGATTTTCTTAACTGGGCCAACACGTGGCCTTGGGTGCCATCAGCTGTGTCCTGGAAGCTGCAGTCTTCTCACGAAGTGCCGTTTGTAATTATGATTTCCTTGTCTCCTTTCCAGCTATCTTCCATTTCTTCTGTCCTACCTCAAACTGGGACTGATGACGATTCCCGCCCCACGGGTGAATGTCCAGCAGTCGCCTCTCCTAGAAGCGCCTCTCGGGGCTGCCAGTTCGGCACCTGGCCCGGGCCCCACCACGTCCAGAGGGAGAAACCAGCCTGGAGGAAACGCTGCGACACACAGGGGAGAAAGGGGCCCTGGCCACGGATGGGCCCAGGGGAGCCACAGACGTGGACAGCAGGCTGTGGGATGCCACCATGGCCCATGGAGTGACTGCGTTTGCCCCTGTCGCCTTGTCGTCCCCTCCTGACGACAAGGTCCCATGGGGCCGTGACTGAAATGGTCAGGTGGCCGTGGGGAAGTCACTCCTCTCAGATGGGCAGCCCCGGGCACTCCCAGGAGAGGCCACCAGGTGGCAGTGTGGCGTGGAGCGCTGAGCACCTGTGAGCTCTGCCCAGTGGGCTCCACCCTGCCCAAGGGTAACCAGAGAGAAGCAGACTTGGGCAAGGAGGGCACAGCCAGGGAAGCAGGGGGCAGAGACGGCACCACATGGGGGTCCTGGACCCACCGACACCCACTCCTCTGTGTGGGGTCACCCAGAGCGCCCCCCACCCCCGTGCGCAGTAACTGTGGTCACTGAGACACCCTGGAAGAATCCACGTGGATAATTAGTCACGCCGGGTGCAGATCAGAACACAGGGCTCCTGGAGCGGCCAAAGGTGTGCGCCCTCCAGAGAACCCCCACCAGCCCGAGGCTGACGCTCACCGGCAGGGAGACGAGAAGCCGTCTCCCATTGAGAAAAACGTGAGCCGCGCACACCCGTGTCTATAGCAGCACAACTCAACAGCTAAGCCTGGGAAGCGCCTGTCTGTCCACCAACAGATGAATGGACCAAGCAGATGCGGTGTTTACACACCACGGAGCACTACTCTGCCATAAAGAAGGATACACTCCAGTCATTTGTAGGAAGACGGATGCACCTGGAGACCATAATGTTAAGTGAAATAAGTCAGACACACAGCGTAAATATCACATGGTTTCTCTTATATGAGAAACCCAAATTGTAACAGAACAGATTAAAAGGTAGGTAACAGAAAAGAGAGAGAGAGAGATCTTTTACAAATGAGAAGGGGACCAAGAGATGGAGGGAGAGAAAGAAGAGAAGAGGACAAAAGAGAATGAAGATGGGTTATGTGCGCGCACCAACTCCCCACGATGAACACGATCCTTATGTACTGCAGACATTACTGGTACAAATAAAAGAAAGAAAGAGAAAACATAGCCCTCGCTCCAACACGGGGACCCGTCCATCGCAGGGCTGTTGCTCCCTCCTGGCTCTCCCTGGGTCTGTCCGTGTAGGGGGACGCGGATGATCTCCCCAGCTGAGTTCCAAGAGCTAGGGTTCAGAGAGCCGGGCAGACCCTCACGGTCCACACTCGCAAGTCTCCTGGCAACGGGTGAGCCGCGCTGCTGGCTGAGCTGACCACTGACCCATTGCGTTCACAGTGAGGAGACCAAGACTTCGCTACTCAGGGGCCAGGATAGGAAGAGCACCCAGATGCACAGCTTTGGAAAATGCTGTCTTCTGCAGTCCCGGGTTCCAATTTCCCAAAAAGCAGGCTGCCTAGATCTGCCCAGAGTCATCTTGGAAGTAAAGAGCTAAAACCACTCGATCAAGTGAAGATCATATCTGGGTGTTGTGTAATATTTTACTTTGAGCAGAAAATTAAACAGAGCAGCAGAACAGCACACATGCGATGAGCCCCACCTGCGCGGAAGGCCCTCCACAAGGCCCCAACTTTCCAGCTAATTTCAAAGACCAGAAAACACAGATGTCAGCTGGAGAAGGGACTTGCTCTGGAGTTAGATCAAGTGCTTAAAACACAGAGGCAGAGAGGGGGGCAACTGAAATCGCACGTGTTTTGCAAGCCACGTTCTGGATGCAGATGCCCAATGCCGGCCAATGGCCCTGGACAGTTCCCTAGCCCTGGACAAAGTTCCCACCTCTGATAACCAGCGCTGCCCCGGGGGTTGAATGTGATCAAAGACACAAATGCCCTTCAGGGGTGGTAGCTACTCTGTACAGAATCTTGATCCCTCAAGCTACCAGGAAGTTGGAATAATTTTATGGCTTTGTAACCACCACAATACATGACATCCTTTTTAATCTGTAGATGTATGAATGGTGCTCTTCAGGGAAATGATCCGTTCGTTCCCACAGTGGCCTTTCAGTGGTGCAAGGCAGGGCATGTAAATGGCCTGTAAATGGCATCCCAGACAATGAGCCACCCTGGTCCTGTCACTCTGTCCTGCACCTGGGCCTCGATGTCCTGGAGACTCCTGGACAACTGCGAAGTGCTGCCTGAGGGGAGGCACGCGTCCGCACCCGTGTGTGTGCAAGCAGCCACGTCAGAGCTGGGGCTGGTTTGAGTCCACCCCTAGGACAGGAGCCGGCGGACAAAGCAAGATTCCCACCACGGGACCAGGGACCCGAGTGCTCTGTGGTGCGAGGAAGGAGCCTCCTAATCTCCCTGCTGCGCTCTTCGTGGGGCACCGAGACCCAGCGTCCACAGGCTGCCACGGCGACGAGGCCACCATATTGACTGTGAGGGCAACCATGGCTGAGGCGGATATGGCACTGTGGATGGACCAAAGCTTCAGAGAAGCCAAGGGTTAGAGGAAACGAGAGGAGAGGGATAAGTAAATAGAGAGCGGGGAGAGAAGTGACTCATTGTGAAACTCCACAATATCCAGGTCTCAGGAACTGAGAGTGTGTGCGTGTGCACGTGCGTGCACCGGTCGGTCTTGGCTGTCAGCTCTCCTATGGGCACAGTGAATCCCCCCAGCTGTCAGCCTCTGGCAGCATGTGTACCGGAGCTACAGCTCTCCCACCCAAACCCAGGCGCAGGAAGCGCGGAGGAGAGTGCTCAGGCTCAAGTGGTGAACATCTGAGCTCCAGTGAGGTAAGTTCCATGGAGGCAGGAAGCCCGATTGCCATTCCCTAGGGCCTGTCACTGGCGAATTTTGGATAAACTTTTGCTGACTAAACAAGAAGACAGCAGTGAGCCGGCCCTGGCCCTGCGTGGAGGTGAAGAAGGAATGCTCTCCACCTCATCCCCTCGCCACTCCAGGCTGCAGAGCCTCACTGTCCCATCGGCCAGCCGCCCTCGGAGCTCGTGGAAACGCACGTCCCTGGCTGTACCTGTCAGGGTCATCTGGGGGAAGGACCCATAGGATGTGCGTGTAAGTATGCAAGGATTTACATGGCTGGCCAGATAATCCCATAGCAGGCTGGCGCACGGAAACCAGGAGCTGCTCAGTCCAAGGAGCTGGAAGCCACAGAGCACAGGGCCCAAGGATGCGGCCCCTTCCAAGGCTGAAGGCCCAGGCTCGCTGGAGCATCCTCAGGGAGTCCACATTCAAAGGCTGAAGCATCCACAGCCACAGCAGCAGCAAAGGACATCCGCTCAGGCACAGTCACGTCTGTGCATGGTCCTGTGAGCTTCCATCCTGGGCCCCGGCCACGGGCCAGTGCCACCACGCTCAGCTCCCTGACCCACGTGGCATCATCACTGGAGAGACCCTCACCGACACCCCCAGAAGTGTGCCTTGCCCATTCCCTGGGCATCTCTCCAAGCAGTCAGGTGACAGTCAAAATCAGCCCTCACAATGGCCCCACCCCACACCCACCGCATCCTAATTCCTGGGCTTGGGGCTCTAACAGACCCTGCATGATTCTGGCTGGAGTTGGGACAGGGCTGCTGGATTTATTGGGGCAAAAGTGGGAGGAGCTAAAGGTACCACGCCCTCCTTGGTGGGAGGAGCTAGAGGCACCACGCCCCACCTTGGTGGGAGGGGCCATGTGTCAAGTCTCCTCTTAGGTGGTAAGGGCTAGACTGCCACGTCTCTTCCTTGGGCATCCACCTCAAACCTTCTCAGTTGTGCATTTCCCACCCACCCACACTTCCTGGGCCAGCTCAGGTTGGGGACATGCCCTGGAGACCAGCAAGCGCCTGAGCAGGGCGAGGAGGCCTTACACATACCCGGCTCTGCCGTAGGGGCTGGCTGGGCCCCTTCCTCTTTCAGCAGAACCTGCAGATGCCGTGAGAGGACGGAAGATAACTCTGCTATCTCCTGGTAGATGCAGGTGCGTGCAAGCTCTGCAGAGGGGGCCCTTCCGGTCCTGTGGGCGGAGCCGCTTTGCACCCTGCAATGGCCCACGGGGACACCTGGGGTAGTGCTAGGCCAGTCACACTCCCAGCCTTCGCCCCGCCCGCCCTCTGCTCAGGTCTCCCCCCACTCCTCTCAAAGGCCTGAGACAGTGATCAAAGATGGGGCTCGGCGATAAGAACACGCAGTCACCTCCATCCTGCTCCCTTCTGTCCTGGACCCAGGAGCAGCCGTTCACACCACAGAGAGGGAGGGGACAGCATGGAAGGAGGGGGCTGGACCCCTGGTGCAGCAGGACACACAGGAAGTCCTGTACCGTCCCCCAGCCAACAGTGGGCCCAGGGTCACACAGCAAACACACGGTGGGGGTGAGATCACACCTCGCCTGTCTGACTCCAGAGCCGCGCACCTAACAGTAACATCCCCATCGCCTAGGTAAGAAAACTGAGGCACCGGAAGGCTAAGGTGCCAGCCCAAAGTCGGGGAGCCGCACTTGGGGGGGTCCAGGGCTGCAGAGCTCGCCTGCACCGTGGCCTTGATGTCTGGTCCCTGGTCTTCACACGGGAGGGGTTGCGGGGCGGCAGGCTCCACCTGCGGATGCTGAGTCAGCAACACTGTGCTGATGTAACCCCGAGATCTGCTGACTGGAGGAAACCGGTGCCCACCGGCTGCAGATGGAGATGGGAGATCCAGGTCGGTGATCTGAGCCCCTGGGCCTCTGCCCCGCTGGGGAGCTACAGCCAGGAGGCTCCAAAGGTGCCCACGGCCCCTGCTCAGTGCCAGGACAAAACACGCCTGTCACCACGCACCAGGTCTCCTGGGTGCCCACTTAGTCCCTGGGGCACTGGGCCAGGAAGGCGACTGTCAGCCCCAGCTCCATGCTCCAAATGTCTTTGCTGAATGACTGGACAGGTCCTCATCAGGACCCCACAGGGCAGGGGCGACCATCCTTGCTTTACAGACCAGGAAATTGATGTGGTGACGGGTTACACGAGGACAGGTGTGGGGTCAGCCCTGGAACTGAGGCTTCCTGACTCCAAACCCAAACCTTTAACCTCCACACCCACCATGCCCCACCTGGGGGCTGAGGACCTGTGGGGACCCCTCCCTCCACCAGGGCATCCAGCAACAGGGACATTGCTGGGTGTGGCTGGCTAGTGAGAGGGTGGGTCCATGCCACACTACTCTCCACCAGGGCCCAGCCTGCTGGACCTGTGTGTCCAGCTGGTTCCTGTAGAAAAACTCTGAAATGAGGATCGAAGGGCGGATGTCTGTTGGGGAAGCAGCCCCAGGGAGTGCCTAAGGGAGAGGGCAGTCCCAGGAGGACTGGGGCTGAACTTTTCCCCGTGCATGCGGGGCTGCCGTGTGGCCCTGGCTGAGGGCCGAGAGATGACCCAGATTCTCAGTGCTCCTCCATCCTCAGGAGCCGGTCGGGCCTTCCTCTCCCTGCCTCCCCCGGCTCAGCCGACCCTCCTGCTTGGCATCAGCGCAGACTTAGTTGTGGCCGCGCCCGGGTCTTCCCCCTCTGCCCCCAGCATCCTGGGACAACTCCCAGGCCTCTCAGGAGCCCCAGATGGAGAAACGATGGTTTCTAAAAGCAGCCCTGGGTGTGGGGGCAGGGGCCCTGGGATCCCTGAGGCGCCTCGGGCAGCTCAATAATGCTGGGAAGAGCTGGGGGTGCGGGCGCTTTCACGTGTTTCCCGAGAAGCAGCAAGCCGGCGGTGGGGCATCCCGGGGCTCACGCAAAGGGACCCCCAAGAAAGCCTTCTCTAGGCACAGCCCCTGCGAGGCCACCAGCTGTGGAGAGAGGACACCCCCAGGTGAGTGGAAGCGGGGCAGAGCCACGGTCCCGCAGCCAGCAAGGTGGGAGAGGATCCGACCTGCTTCTGCAGCGACGCCCCTGCGACAAGGACAGGTGGTGCACAGTGGCCTCCCCTTCTCCCCGTGGGATGCACTGACCAGGGTGTGGGCACGATCTCCCCGCTCGGGTAGGCTCGGGCCCATCGCGGTGCACTAAGCAGTTAGTGCAAAGTCACCTGCAACAAGCAAGTGAAGAAACCGAGGCCCGACCGCACGTGAGGACCTTTTTCCAATCCTCCTTTCTCCCCCAACTGGGGCCCCCTTTCTCTTCTCTGTACGCACTCCTTTACCCCCAGGAAACAGCATTTGCAAGAAAGGCAAATGCGAATGGCAGGAAAAGCACGCGTTCAACCGGGCGTGTTGGCGCTCGCCTGTCATCCCAGCACTGGGGAGGCTGGGGCAGGAGGATCGCTGCGAGTTCGAGGGCAGCCTGGGCTACATAAGTGAGTTCAAGACCAGCCTGCACTACAAAGTGAGACAAACAAAAAGCATGCGGGGCCGGTGAGATAGCTCAATGGCATAAGCGCCTGCCTGGCAAGCGCGAGGTCCTGAGTTGGACTCCCGGTACCCACATACGAAAAAAAAGGGCCGGTGATATCGCTCAGCGGCAAAAGCGTCTGCTCCCAAGCGCGAGGTCCTGAGTTGAACTGCTGGTACCCACACACACACAAAAAGCACGCGTTCGTACATTCATCAGGGGGCACGCTTCCTGCACACAATGCGCATGCGCCTTCCAGGCCCAGCCCCTGTCGGGCAGACAGTCCCGCCTCTCCGCCCTTCACCAACATGGCCGCCTCAGCGACAGCCCTTCCTGCGCACAAGGGCCGGCGGTCTCTGGCGTCATCGGAGGGCGCCCGTAGTCCTGGAGTCCGCGGAAGTAGCACGTGGACTCGGGTTTGGAAACTTTCGGACCTGGCCATGGATACGCCGCTAAGGCGCAGCCGGCGGCTGGAAGGCCTAAAGCCCGAAGCCGCTGAGAACCTCGCTTCAGCCGGACGGTCGAGACGAGCCCTTGTGGAGTTCGCGTCAGTCCCGGAAGAAGCGCGGGCGCCCGGGTCTCCAGCGAGTGCGGCGCAGCCCGGCCCGGGGTCCCCGCGACGCCCGCCGGAGAGCAGCCTGGGACCGCCCGCCGGAGAGCAGCGGGGTGCGGACGCGGGGTCCCCCCGAGGGCAGCGCGGTCCAGGCCTGGAGTCGCCCCCAAGACAGCCCGAGGCGCGCCCTGAAGCCCCCCAACGCGAGGAGTCGCAGGGCTGCCCCCCGCGACTGCCGAAGTCGGGCCCGGGGTCACCGGAGCCTGAGCCCGGCCAGCAAGCGCCGGGCCCCGAGCCCGCGCAGCCACCCGGGGAGCAGACGCTCTGGGCACCCGGCTCCTCCCGGGGCCAGCGGGAGCCCAGCGAGCCGCCCCCGGCCGCGGAGACAGTGACGGGCGGCGACGGCGCAAAGAAGCGACACGGAGCTTCGGCCCAGGCCCCAGCGTCCAAGAAGCTGAAGGGGGAGAGGAAGGAGGAGCTGCCCGTAATCCCTAAGGGGAAGCCCAAGTCCGGGCGCGTGTGGAAGGACCGCTGCAAGAAGAGGTGAAGCGGCGGGCAGTGTGGCGGGTGGGGGCCCTGCCCTGGCCCTGGTGCCGCCTGGAGAGCGCCCACTCCAGTGAGGGCGTCGGCGCACCGGGGATCCTAATCAGAGTGTGGCACAGGGCCCTGGGAAGGCCCCCGAAGGTCATCTCCGTGGGTCCCTCCTGGGGTCCTGACGGGCCTCCCCATAGCAGCTGTCTCGAGTTCGTTTCGTAGACGTTTACCATTGTCTGCCTGCCATCGCTGATGAGGGAGTCAGAAGCGAGCCATCCAGCTGTTACTCTAGAAAGCAGCGAGGTTTACACTGTTAATTGTGACAGTTGTTTGCCTGGATGCTAAACAGTGTTAAAAGCGCTGATTACCAGGGCACAGCCGGGAACTGGCAGAGGGGGAGGGGGGCCTTCAAACACAAACTGCAGGTATTAGCCCGTTTACTCTGCGCCTCCGAGCTAGTGTTCCTGTTCTTCCTGTTTTAAGACTGAGGAGACTGAGGCTCCGGTGGCCAGATGGTGGTGGTCACAGGGCCTAAGCACAGATCTGACGTCAAAGTGGGTGGAAATCCCTTTACCCGCTCCCTGTGGGTGATCGGCCTTGAGCAGACTGCAGCCTTCTTAATACACGGGGTCTTCTTGGCTTTCTGCGCCGAGGTCGTGGTAAGCGCTCGCTGAATGCCTGCTGGGTGATGGAAAGAAGGGAGAGGTGGGGTTCAGTCCACACTTCTGGATGGTAGGGACGTAGGCAGAGCCGCAGTGCACGGCTAAGGAGCACGCTGACCCTGGCCAGGTGGGCGGTGTGCTGGGCCCCCTGCAGGTATCACTTTGTTGCACCCTTAAAAGCCTGGGCAGTGGGTGTTGCCTCACCGCACACCCCCACTAAACAGGAAACACTGAAGCTTAGAGAACAGCCTGGTGCTTGTCACCAGCCAGACTTGGAGGCTGGAGCGAGTGGGGAAGTTGGAGGAGCGGTTGATGGCACCATCCCAGCAGGTCTCAGGAAGGAGGAGAAGGGATCAGGTGGGGCAGGTGGGGGGCGGGCCGGGTGTGCAGCCTGGGGTCCTGGCTGCAGCTGGCGGAAGGTGAGCTTGCTGAGCAGGAAGGGCTGGGCCCGTGCAGCAGCTGGAGCAGGAAGGAGGATGACCAGTCCCAGCCCCATGGCCCAGCAGGGACCCGTACTTACCCCTGTTGCACACCCAGGGCGCAAGTCCCAGTTCCACCCAGGGAGCCGAGGCTCTGGGCTTCCTTGCCTGTGGCCGTGCAGACAGGAAGTGGTATGCCTGGGACTTGGCACTCAGCCCATCGTCCTTCCATCCCCAGGTAGAAGCCCTGCTCTGGAACTGCACTGTCCATACATGAGCTGCCAGCCACATGTGATAGCTCACGTTAATCAACACTTAGCTCAGATGCCCTTCCTTAGCACGAGCACGTTACGAGTGCGCCACGGCCGCTTGTGAGTAGGGCTCCCCATTGGACAGCACGGATATCACAGAAAGTGCTGCCAGACATCTCTGCTAGAAGTGTTGCTGTCCTGTCCTGTGGCCCCAGTGACTCCAAGCTCCTGTCACCTTGTCCCTGCAGGGTTCCGGTACCCAAGTCTGGGTGCCCGGCTCTGGGGGAGGGAGGTGAGAAGTCTAGGGTGGGTACGCTGGGGTCAGAGGCGAGCAGTACAGGGGAAGGGACAGAGCCAGACTGTCACGGACACGTGTTAGCCCTTCCTGTGGACAGGAGGTGCCCTGGCGTGGATGCTCCTGGTATAGGAGCCGGGGAGCCACTGAGAGGCTCTTGAGGAGCCGGGGGACACCCCACAGGCTTGACGGCTGACTCCAATCCGGGAGCCTTGGTTTCATCTTGTTTTCACCTTTTACTGTAGGGATTTCAAGCACACAGAGCAGGCGAGCGTAGTTGAAGGGATCTAGGGTCCCTTCGCCGGCTCCAGCAGTTCTCAGCTCTTTGGCATTTTTCCTCCCTTGTTCCTGGGCTGTTTTAAAGCAAGCACATCCTCCTGCACCTTCCCAGCTGCAGCCCTTGCAGGCTGCCAACTCCAGTCATCCAGGTCTCTCTCAGGAAGCAAACCCACCTCCGCAGGCCCCAGGGCCCACTCTACCTTCATGTCCCCCTTGAGGGTGGAGTCGGGGTCACCACAGAGAGCTGAACCTACTCTCCCTGTCCAGAAAGGGGACGGACCCCTGGAGGTGCCCTTGGTGGACACGGCCCAGACTCCAGGGTCACAGATGGGCACACGTCCTAACCAGCACGCAGGAACAAGGGGATGCCAGGCCATTTCTGAGCCCCCTGCGCCTGGTCTACCTCCGCGTGGATATGGAGAATGAGAGAGACCCCCTTGGACGTGGCCAGCACTGCCAGGGTCCCGTCCCATCCAGCCCGATGGACTTGCTTCAGGCAGGAGGCCCAGCAGAGTGACCACGCTGTCTCCACCGGCCCCCAGGTTCTCCCAGATGGTTCAGGACAAGCCCCTGCGCACGTCCTGGCAGCGCAAGATGAAGGAGCGGCAGGAGCGGAAGCTGGCCAGGGACTTCGCCCGGCACCTGGAGGAGGAGAAGGCACGGCGCCGGCAGGTGAGGCTGCCCCCTGGGCCACCCCGCTCAGCCCAGGCCCCTCTTCGCTATGCGGGGGTGCTCCCAGGCAGCCCCCAGGAGAACGAGGTGTCGGTTGCGTTGATCAGTGACACTGTCCCTGGCAGGAGGGGACACCGCTCAGGTGGTGACCCCAGGACTCAGGCGAACACTGGAGCAGAGTCAGCCGACCCAGCCTGACTACCGAGGGAAGGGTGGCCCTGTCACTCAGTCCCCCATCAGCCTGTGCCTGGGGCCCTGGGGACAGTGGCTGCCACCGAATGCTGAGCCCTTATCTCACATCGTGCGCAGCCCTGCCCCCCTCCTAGTGACAGCTGCCTCCTGAGGCCCAGAGCTGCTGGCCGGCCAGGCGTCCCCACAACACAGGAGAGCCAGGCCACTTCCCCTTTCCCCAGGGCCCAGCCGTGTGGGCGCTGGAGCGAGCCAGAGGGTACTCTGGAGTACCCCTGCTGCTCCCCGATGGGTGTGGGGGGGGTTGGGGCCGAGATGCAGCCAGAGCTCACTGATGGGAGCGGTCAGGACCCCCAGGGCCAGCTGTGCCCCACAGTGCCTGCCAGGGCACAAGCCCAGCGGGAGGTGGGGCACTGGGGAGGCAGGGCTGACAGGAGGGCCCCTCTCCTGTGTGTGTGTCTGTGTGTGTGTGTGTGTCTGTGTCTGTGTGTGTGTGTGTTTCCCAAGGGGAACCACCTGCATCAGCCCACCTCTGTCCTGCCCTCAGCTGCTACCTATCTACTTACCTGTTTTTTCTTTTTTGTGGTGCCAGGTCCTTTGCACTTAGCCCAGCCCTTCTTTTATTTTGTATATTGAAATCTCACTAAATTGCCCAGGCTGGGGTCAGACTTGAGACCTTCCTGCCTCTGTCTCAGGATGCTGGGATTACAGGCGTGCACCCCCACCCGGCTCTGTGGGGAGGAGCTGCCCTCCACAGTGGGCTCCTGGTCGCCAGGCCCCAGGCACAGGGTTCACTCCCTGAGGCTCCGCAGAGTTTCCTAGGCCACCATCCTGACATCCCCTGGAGCCCGAACAGGGGTCCTTCCTCTCCCTGAAACCGGACTGCCTCAGCCTCAGTTTCCCCTTCCTGTGTGTCCCCCACTGTGCTCCAGGACAAGAAGCAGCGCCGAGCTGAGAACCTGAGGCGCCGCCTGGAGAATGAGCGGAAGGCAGAGGTCGTGCAGGTGGTGAGTGCCCTGCCCAGCCTGAGGTGGGGCGTCCCTTCCCAGGGGACAGGGACAGGGCCAGCCTCATTAACACCTCCACCCCCACCCCCAGATCCGCAACCCCGCCAAGCTCAAGCGGGCGAAGAAGCAGCAGCTGCGCTCCATTAAAAAGAGGGACACCCTCGCCCTGCTGCAGAAGCAGGCAGCCCAGCAGCCGGCTGCCGAGGCCTGAGTGCAGGACACCACGGGCCTCACGGACACACAGGCTGCCAGGCGGACACCTCTGCCGGAGCCAGAGCTTGGCCCCCACAGGCTCCTGGGCTCCGAGGGCTCCGGAGGGTCGGGGACGGCTGGCAGGGACAAGGCTGGGAGGGTCAGCTCACTCTCTGCCCTGTCCTTACCCAAGCGCCTTCCGCCCCAGGACAGGAACCAGTGGCCCACAGTGTGCCCAGGCCTGGAGGCCAGCATCAGGGCCCCAGGTCCAGGCCTGCCCGAAGGCAGCTCCGCCGGCAGCGTCCCCATCCAGGAATCCAGCCACTCCACCTGGCACCAAGGCTCAGGGTGGGGCGGCTGTGGGGAGCGGGCTCTCCTGCACCCTCTTCCGCACACCGGTGTTTGCAGAAGCCCTGCAGGGCAGAACAGACCATGCCCCGGGCACAGGGAGGTGTCCAGTGAGTGCCCAGCGTGTGGAGGCCGCAGACCCGCGTCCCCACCTCGGGGCTCTCCCGTGAAGACAATAAACAAGTGACACGCGTGGCGCGTTGGGGCAGTGCTGCGGGCAAGGGGGAGGGGACAGAGACGGCTGCCTCCCTACAGTGCGGGGAGCGCCACGCCCTCTGTCCTCACAGGAGGCGGCAGCCCCGGGGCCCCACAGGATCACGGCTGGGCACTGCAAAGGTCCCGGGGTGACGAGCTCTCCGCGCAGCCCGCTGGGCAGCAGTGCACACAGGGCTCAGGACGAGGCCGCTGGCACACGCGGTCCGGGGCTGGTGGGCATTGGCCGTAGCCCCTCTGCCCCTCCAGAACTCAGGGTCCTGGGTTATGGGCAAAGGGGCCTGAGCTGGGCAACAGATGTTTCAGGGTGGTGCTGCAGGTTCGGGGTAGATTGCAGTCCCCCCAAGGCCAGCACGCCTTCGGCACACAGCGGCCACCACAGACCTCGAGGTGTGGGGCAAGGAGCTGGGGGGGGGGGCAGAGCTTTCCTGGCCCTGCTGCACCGCCGGTTCCAAAGCGCCCTTCCCTGCCCACCACCTGGTGCCCTGCTTGGCAAGTCCAGCCCCAGCCTAGCCTTGTGTTGCTCCAGGTGTGGGCCTGGGGGGCTATAAACATGCGGACATGGTACATGCCTGTCATCCCAGCACTGTGGGAGGCTGAGACAGGGGAATCGAAAGTTGGAGCTCAGTGACCTACTCACCCCCTAGCAAAATAAAGGGCTAGAGGTGCTGCTCAGCGCGGAAGCTCTGGGTTCCGCCTCCAGAGTCGGCACCCCCGTGCCCGCCTGCAGAGCCGCCCTCTGCCCGGAGACCCCTGGAGACTCAGGCACATCCGAGGTTGCAAAGCGCGGCTTCCGCCCACTTTATTTCCGCAATTCAGAGTCTGGGCACTTGGAGCCGCGTTTTCCTGGGAGGTTGAACCACAGCACACCTGGCTGCGCCCTACCCCCTACCGGGAGGCAGAGCTGGGCGTGCTGTCGCTCCCGGTCCCCCGGGATCCCCGCAGCCAGCGGAGCAGGGAGCAGGCCTGGCGGGTGGACAGCGACAGCGACGAGGACGCCGAGGTGACCCCGGGGGAGGAGCCGCGCCGGCGGCGGCGGGAGCCCGGCTCGCTGTCGTCCACCAGCACGCTCTCGAGCACGGCGCGCAGCGAGTGGCGCAGCTTGCGGCCCACGTCGGGGCAGGTGAGCACGTAGAGCAGCGGGTTGACCACGCTGTTGATGAACGCCAGGCTGGTGACAAAGGGCAGCGCGCGCCAGGCCAGCGGCCGCAGGGCGGGCACGGTGTGCGCGCGCGCCTCGAGCAGGCTGAAGGCGTGGTAGGGGCCCCAGCAGAGCGCGAAGGCCGCCACCACCGCCGCCACCAGGCGCGCGAAGCGGCCCGGCCGGGGCCCGCCCTGGAGACGGCGGCGCAGGCGCGCGCTCACCACCGCGTGGCTGGCGGCGATGACCCCCAGCGGCAGCACGAAAGCCAGCAGGAACTTGCTGACGGCCAGCGCCGTCTGCCGCGCACCGCACGTGGCGTCCCGGTCACCGCCGGGCGCCAGCAGCAGCACGTTGTAGTAGCACATGGTGCGGCCGTCGCGCCGCTGGATGGTGTCGCGGAACACGAAGTAGGGCGCCGTGTTGAGCAGCGCCAGCGCCCACAGCGCCGCGCACACCCTGCGCGCCGCGGCCACCGAGCGGTGGTTCTGCGCCCACACCGGGCGCACGACGCGCACGCAGCGGTCCAGGCTGATGGCGCTGAGCAGGAAGCCGCTGGCGAACATGTTCAGGAAGAACACGGACGAGTGCAGCTTGCAGAAGGCCGTGCCCAGCTCCCACGAGTGCCCCACGGCCAGGAAGTAGGTGAAGAAGGGCAACGAGGCGGAGGCCAGCAGGTCGGACAGCGCCAGGTGCAGCGCCCAGGTGGTGACCACGGTCTGGCGCATGCGGCAGCCCACGACAAAGACAATGAGGCCGTTCTCAGCCAGGCCCAGCAGCGCCGCCAGGCCGTGCAGCAGCACCGAGGCGTGGTCCATGTAGCGCAGGCTGGAGTTGCTGTGGCTCTGCAGCAGGCTCATCTGCTCCAGGATGGGACACAACGGCTTCAGGGTGGCGTTGGCCATGCCGGGGCCTGCGGAGGAGGGAGAGTTGAGCCCATCTGTGAGGGGACAGCGGGGACCACAAGGCGGCCCAGGCAGCCCTGGGCTGGCTCCACCTCTTCAGCCTGTGTGCCCCACATCAGAGCCCCTGGCTCAAGGGCGTCGGGGGATTAATTAATGGTTAACCCACAGAAGGGCCGCTGTGTCAGGCCACACAGGGTTCATCTCTGTCCCCAGAGCACAGAGCCAGACGTGGTCTCGCATGGACAGGAGGTGTCCAGTCCCTGGGTCCCCACTGCCCTGTCCGCAGCACCCCAGCAGCAATGTTCCCCGCAGAGCTGGCTGCCGGTGTGCCGACCGCACGGAGCACTGATAGCAGGAGCGGAAATGAGATAAGGGGCAGGAGGAACTCCCGCACTGGGGCTCCGGGCCAGGGCAAAAGGGCCCCTCCCTGGGCGGTGGGGGCAGGAGACCCGCACTGCGGGTTCCTGCGCTCGCCCCTTCCTCGGGCTGGGATTTGTTGGGCAGTTCCTGGGTGCTGGGCTGTGTGGAGGAGCCGGGTGCAAGGGGAGCTGCCCATCAGCCAGGGCTCGGCAGACCCAGGCGCGGGGCTCAGGTGGTGCTGGGCACACAGCAGGTGAGGACCTCGGCAGGTCCTCTGCATAGATTCCCCCATGCTCCGGGCGCTGGGAGAAAGACACAAGGACTTCCTCAGCCCATCAGAGATGGGGCAGGAGCCGCCCACAGCACGATCTTGTAGGGGATGGAGAGCGGTGCCCAGCCCGCCTCTCCTGCACCCCACTCTGGGGCACAGGTGACACGGAGGGGGAAGGTGTCCTTCAGAATCAGGGCTGCCCAGAATGGCAAAGCCCGCCCCTCCCGGGAACCATCGTGGGGAGGGACCCGGAGCAGCAGAGTGCCACTGCCCACACACAGGTCCCTTGAGCTGGGGTCGGTGAAGGGGCTGCTCCCCAGGGGCTCCTGCTGCCTGAGCTTTAGGGTTTGGGAGCCCCAATCCTCTCCTCGGGGACTGTGCTGAGGGTCGGAGAGGCACTGCCCCATGGTCCTCCGCTGCAGCCCTGGGGCTGGGACCCATAGACAAGCGCCATCTGCTCTCTCCAGGGTGGTGCTGATCCCATGGAGACCTCAGCACAGTTGTGCTACATGCTGGGGGGTTACCCACCAGGTCTCTGCCAGGGTGACAGTCCCCAGCCTCCCTGCACCTTGGGAGACACCACCAGCATCCTGCCTTGGCGAGAGCAGGGGACAGCAGAGAACCAGGCTCTGGAGTCTGACCCAGGGCTGAGTCCCAGCTCCTGGTCCGTTCAGGAGCTGCTGCTGCAACCCCTGCCACCCACACACATCAAAGTGCGGTGGGACACTCTCCCCTGTGCCAGGGACCCGGCGAGTGCCAGAGAAAGTGTCACCCTCCGCTCCTGTGAGCACTGCCCAGAGGCCAGACACTCCCCCCCACCCTCTGCCCTGGCAAAGCTGTGCCCTGTCCGGAGTCCTGGCCACCACCCCTTACCTGGACTCTGATCCCAGAGGCAGGCAGCTAGGCGACAGTGGCAGCAGTGAGATGCATGGCTAGGACAGGCAGAGGGGACAGCAAGCAGTGGAGGAAACGCTCAGCTGGAGCGTGTGTGTGTGTGTGTGTGTGTGTGTGTGTGTGTGTGCGTGTGAGTGGGTGGGGACAGCGAGGGAGAACTGTCCCAGCTGTGCAGGGAGACTCAGTCAGGCCCTCCCACCAGGAGGAGGCTTCAGCCAGGGGACAGCCATGCTCGGGGACATCACTGTGTGCGGGGCCTGAATCACATGTGCTGGGTGGAACTTCGAGGTGACACAGGACAAGTGGAAGAGGGCGCCTGCTCCCATGTCCACTGCCGCTCCACCCTGCCGAGGCCCCTGGCAGCACAGCATGGTTCCTGTCCTGTCGCAAGGCCCCCAGGGAAGCAGGGTGGACATAGAGCCTGCTGGCGTCTGCCCACGGGCCCTTTGAGGCTCAAGCAAGGTGGGTCACAAGAGGCACCCGGCTCTGGTGGGCTCCAAAGAGTCAGCCTCTTGCTAGGTGCAGTGTCGCCCATCTGTAATCCCAGCGATTTAGGAGGCTGAGACAGGAGGATTGCAAATTCAAGGCCAGCCTGGGCAACTTAGACCTTGTCTCAAAACAAAATGAGCCGGAGGTGCTCAGTGCTCCTGGGGCTCAATCTCCAGTACTGCAAAGCATTTTTAAAAATTTAAAAAGCAAAAGCAAAGTCAGCTCCATCTCCAACAGGGGAAAGAGGAATATGGGCACTAGGGCAAGAGCTGGCAAGTTCTATTTAAAATGGGCTTAAAGCCCAGGATGAGAGAAGATTGCACGCGGTCGTCCCCACCTTTTCCTGGTGCTGTGTTAGGGACCCCGCCCTCTGAGGCCCAGCTCCGAGCAGATGCTCAGGAAAGCGGGAGGAGCCCAGCACCTGTGCGGGCGCCACAAACTCGCGCTGACGGGGCTGTCGGGGACCCGTGATGCGCCGGGGTTCTCGCCGAGGGGCATCCTGACCCCCAGCGACCGGGAAAGGGAAGGCTCTGCCGCCGAGACGCAAGCCCACAGCCCGACCTGTGCCCAGGACTGGGCCACGCAGGCGCCGTGGGGTGGAGTTGCCACCGGGCACTGGGCCCAGGCGGTCACTCACGGCAGCCGAAGGCAAATCTTTAAAGGTCCTCTTGTTGCCCAGTCCCAGCCCAAAAGTGCAGGCGTTGGACACAGACTGCTGGCTGGGACAAGAATGACCCCTGCCCCTGAGATGTGTCTGCGCAGAGGGCACAGCCCTCCCTCAGCTTCTCAGCCCCTCTGCTCCCCTCCCCGAGTCCCCTCGTTCAGTGAGCGTCCTGCACACCGCCCTGGCGGCCCTGTGAAGATCCAGTGGGAACTCTTCCTCCCCCGGCCCTGCTGGGCCCTTCTTCCTGGCCTGTAACCTATCTCGGCCTCTTTCCCAGCCCTCCCTGAGGACCACTTAGTACTAAACAAAACAGTAGCTAAGCTTTCTAGAGTCATAAAAATAACCCAAGACAGGAATTCTGTGTGAGCAGGCCCCGAGGTGGTTTTCTGGAGAAGCGAAGGGCTCTCTTTCTTGTGTCCCCATGTCCCCTGGGCTGTGCTCCCATGGTGACATCTGCAGCAGCCCTGCAGCCTCCATGACACGGGGGCCAGGCTGTAGGGTGGGTGGAGTCCAGTGGGACTCCCTGGGCTTTGGGAACCAGGAACCCCCGAGGGGACAGGCACAGGGCGTAGCAGGGTCGCTGGTGGGCGACAGGGCAGAAGCCCGCTGACCAGGGCAGGGTGCAGTTGCATCTGGAGGAGAGGCCACCAGCCCTCCCTAGGCCGCACTGAGCTTAGCGCCCACAGAGGGTGACCAGGCCAGGCAGATTCTGCCAGAGCAGGCAACCTGGGCACTTGGCACAGCCTGCTGGGGCACCGGCCACTGCAGGGATTCGGGGCTGGCCTGGAGGACGCAGGGCTGCTGCTGCGATTCCCATGCCTGAGCCTTCTGCGGGGGGCGTGGCCTCCTGACCCAAGGGGACAGGATGGGAGAGTCCTGTCTGTGCCCTGTCTGGTGTCCCTGGAGCAGGAGCACAGTGTCCCCCAGGCTCGGACTGGGAAGTCACAAGAGGAGCGGGGCTGTCCTCTCCCGTGGGGACACAGACCTGGGCCCCCTACCTGGCCGGGGGACACTTTGGTGTCACCCACGACCCTGCTGTGCCCCACGCATTGCGTGCGTTGTGTGGTAGAAGGGACAGACCCGGAGTCCTTCCCTCCTGCCCTGCCGCAGGGCCACTTCATGCGTGCCCGTCGAAGAGGAAGTGAGGTATGGCAGGAAGTGAGCAAGAGCCTTGCACCCAGCAGGGCAGCCTCAGGACCCCACCCGCCACGAGCCCAGCAGAGCCCCCTCCCAGGGCCGGGCCCAGCCACACCTCCGCCTCCTTTCTGCCTCTCCCTGGTCACATGCTGGGTCACCGCGTCGCCACCCTGAACCACCAGGCTCTCTCTGCACCCTTGCTTGTGCTGTGTGCTGTCAGTTCTTCCCTTGGCTTCTTGGTGAACTCCTACCCCTGCTCCGAAATGCTGGCCAGCAGTTACCTCCTCTGAGACGCCTGTGCTCATGCTCTCAGACGGACCCTAGCTCTTGCTTCACCCTCCTCCTGAGTCTCTGTGTCGCTTTATGCCCGTGTCCTTAGATTCTCCCCACGGCCCCTCTCCGCCTCGGTACAGCACCCTACACCCCAGGTTGCTGCCGAGGCCAATCATGCGCGTGAGTCAGAGCCCCAAGGGGAGACGGTGACATCCCTCAGGGTAGGAGTGACAAGGTGACCAGGCCTGGGACCACACCCAGCACCCGTAGCTGCTCTTGTGGTTGCTTGTGCGTTGTTCACACACTTTATTTCTCAGAGCCGTTCCAGGTGGACAGAGCTCGGGGGTGACAGGACAAGGCTTCCCTGGTGACTGTGCACTGCATCCCCAGAACTGTGCATCCACACAGCCCGCACCTGTGTCCTTTCTCACCATGACCTCACACGCAGCCAGGGGTAGAACTGTCTCCTTGTGCTGTCATGTGGGGGCTCAGGCAGTGTCCAATTTGGGAGCATTTTGTTGGTTCGTTGGTTGGTTTTCTGAGACAGGGTCTCACTGTGTAGTTCAGGCTAGCCTCAAATTCACAGGCATCCTCCTGCCTCAGCCTCCTGAGTGCATGCACCACCACACCTGGCCAATTTGGGGGCATTTTGGACTTCGGATCTTCAGGTAAGGACACCCAGCATGTGCTGGTCCCTCACAGCCCTGAGCACCGCCCCCCAGCTGCCTGCAGCCTCCTCTCCCCTAGAAACCTGACCCCTGCCCCACCACTGTGCCTGCTGAGCACCATCACCCAGCTGGGAGGGCACCTGCCCCTCGGGCAGAGTCTCCTGCAGCCCTGCGGCCAGGTGGGGCCCCTTGCCTCACCCCCCCCATATAAGCGTGGCCTGGCCCACTCCAGCCATCTTTGGAGGGTCCCTGCCAGGAGCTTGCGCCATGGCCTCCTGCTCCTGCTCGGGGCACCCACCCCAGGGCTGGGCTGGCTCCCCGGCCTGCAGCACAGCTACTACTGTGGGATGTGCAACGTACAGCTGTGGGTGATGTTCGTCACCATACGCTTCCAGGTGGTGGCTGAGTGTCCAGGCTGGGCAGCTGCCAGGGAGACCTGGAGCCCCCACCCCAACTTCAGAGCAGGCCCAGCCACACTGGGAAGGCCAGGTCCCCAAGCTCACTGGGGTGTGGCCAGGCGGGGCTGGACGGCCCCTCTGAGCCTCAGCAGGTGGAGAGGGGACTCTGCTGGGCACTGCACGGGACACTGGGGTCCCAGGCTAACAGGAGAGGGGCACCTGCAGGGGTCCCCAGGTGACACCGATAGCTAGTTAACCCAGCACACGTGCTCCAGGCTTTCTGTGAAGCCCAGCCCCAAATTCTCACTCCGCCCCATGGTGAGCATCCGAGGATACCGCCCAGGGCCTCAGCTGCCCACCCAGGAGCAAGGTGACAGACAAAGGACCCCGCTAGTCCCTCTCTCCTGGGCCTCACGCCTGCCTGCTGCTGGGCACCATCCCCAGGGAACCTGGGCTAGAAATCGTGTGCCCTAATGTGGAAACAGACCAGTGCGGGCAAGAGGCTTGCCCAGACCACCCAGCCAGCCAGTAGCTGAGCTGAGGCCGGACTGGCCCCAGCAGCCTCCTGCCTCAGCCTTCCTTGCCCCCCCCCACGAGTTTGGGAACAGGTTTGAGGGGAACAACTGCTCTGTCTGCTACCATGGGGTCAGCTCGGCGCCCGGGCAGCCCATGGTCCTCTCAGCCAGTCACCGACGCTGCCACCGTCCTGCAGGATGTAGGGACGGGAAGCACGTGAGCCGGGAGAGGGAGGTTGAGTCCTGGGCGGGGACCCCAGTGCAGCCAGGCTCAGCGCCACTGCTGTGACTGCACAGGACGGCCACGTCCTCCTGAGGGTGCTGGCAGAAGCTGTGCTGCCTAATGGCCGCATGGACACCGCCCAGGAGCCCGCGCAGGTCTGCGGCGCAAGGCGGGCTGGGGGCCCCACAGTCAGCTCCAGGGACGGAGAGACGGAGGGGCTTTGATTGGCCCTTGGCCCAAACACACTGCGTTGTGCTCAGCGGGCCTTGCTCCTCAGTTTAGAAGTGACGGCGTGTCGCCTCCTGCTGTTGGTGTTTTATAACAGTGACATCCACGGAGGTGAACGTGGGCACACTTGGGGCACACTCAGGTTCTCTTTAGCGTACAGGTTCTATTCTACATGCCTGGTCTGTTGCACAATACTGTCTGTCACGTAACCAGGTCTGTTTCTAAATCCCTGCCTATGCTGGGCTTGGTGGCATAGTCCCAGCACGCGGGAGGCTGAGGCAGGAGGATCACCACAAGTTCGAGGCCAGCCTGGGCTACATAGTGAGTTCCAGGTCAGCCTGAACTGCATAGTGAGACCCTGTGTCAAAAAAAAAAAAAAAAAATCACTGCCTATTGCTATGCTGGGTGGAGATGGATTTCCATGGCCCGTGCTGGCACAAAGCCATTGGGGAGAAGGCTGACCAGGGCCCCCTCCGTTTCACCTCCAAACTCCTCCAGATCCCCCAGCAGGGGGTGAGTGTAGGAGTGGCATGGACACCCCTGAAACAGCACTGTCCTGCAGACGCCACCAGGGTCACACTGGGACTGTCTCACCTTTTTTTTTTTTTTAATACCAGACTGGGTATTTTGCAGTTTTCTGTCAGTTTAAACGTGTTCCTGATGGTGGGAGTGTAGACTGCTGCAACCACTATGGAAATGAGTGTGGAGACTCCTCCAAAAACAAGCACTAAATGTTCCATTCAACCCAGCCAGTCCCCTCCTGGGTATCTTCCTAAAAGAATTAAAAGCATCATACCAAAGCAATATTCACACACCCACGTTTATAGCAGCACAGGTTGCAACAGCCAAATCTTGGAAACAGCCCAAGTGCCCATCAACTGGTGAATGGATAAAGATGTTTTTGTTTTGTTTTGTTTTTTGTGGGTACCAGGGGTCGAACTCAGGACCTCGCGTGCCAGCAGGCGCCCGTGCCGCTGAGCGATATCACCGGCCCTTTTCTCGCATGTGGGTTCTGGGAGTCGAACTCAGGCCCTCGCACTTGCCAGGCAGGCGCTTACACCGCTGAGCCATCTCACCGGTCCAAGATGTATTTTTTTTATACAATGGGTACTACTCAGCCACAAAGGATACACTTGAGACATTTCTAGGAAAACGAATGAACCTCAAGTCCATACTCTTTAGTGAAATAAATCAGACACACGTGTAAATACTGCCTTGTTTCTCTGGTGTGAGAAACCGAAAGTGTAAACAAACACCCATATCTGTAATAGGTATTGTGAAATAGGAAGAAAATGCTATTTGGAAAGGGGAACGGGGGAGGGGGAAAGGAAAGAAGGGAGATGTTAAAAAAAAAAGAGAGAGAGAAAAGGAAAACTGCAAAACAATAAAATAAACACGTGTTCCCTAATTGGTGGTTTGACTCTGATGGGTCTGATCCCCTTTGAAGGAAACACAGCCGTCCTTAGAGATCCACGCACGCGCCGCCACAGGCGTACAGCCATGTGCGCCTTCTGTGGAAAACGCCCCGGTGGGACGGCGGGGCCGAGGCGGCTGCAGAAGGCTGTGCCTGCGTTTGGGGCAGAATCGGTCTCTAGCTGCTGTCCCACAAGCCACCCATCTTCCCTCCACTGCCACTGTCCCCTTCTCTCCCGCTCCCAGAAGGGGCTCGGGTAACTGTGGGCCCTGACCCACAAGTCCCCCAAGCACAGTCCCTCCGCCAGCCACTGGCTTGTCCTTGGGGTTCGTTTCCGCTTGAGAGGAGTATGTCACGGTGAATTTTCCCTTTGTGTTTCCATCAGCAGACAGGACAAAGGCCTTCCCCTACCCTACAGAACCGTAAAGATGCCCACACCCTCTTCCGCATACTCCCGGGACAAGGGTCTCTCTCCTACTTCCAAGTGTGTGTAGATGAGTTTTTGTTTTTTGAGACAGGGTCTTGCTGTATAGTTCAGGTTGGTCTCAAATTTATGGCTATCCTTCTGCCTCAGCCTCCTGAGTGCTGGGACCGCAGGCCTGTGCCGCTACAGCTGGCTAGATGCGTGGCTCCGTCACCGATGTAGTCTACACTGTGCACGGGGTACGTCAGGGCGTCTAAATCAAAGGACCCCACATCCAGGGACAAACGGAGACCACGGACAGTGAGGCTCCTCGTGGTACCGGGTCCCCACTGTCACAGAGGGAAACTCCCCAAGCCACCGCTTTCCTGGACTCGCAGGTCTGCTCTGAGCTCTGCACAGTGGCGGGAAAGGCCCCGAGGAGCCGAGTCGGCCTGATGCAGCCAATAGCAAACCACCCTGCGACCGCGGCGGGAAGCGGCACTGCTCAGGGTCACGGGTTTTCTCTTCCTGCCTCTGCAGCAGCCGAGCCCCAGGGGTCCCGCTCCACACCCTTGCGGCGCCCACATCCCCTGCCGTGGCGGGGCTCAGGCCCGCACTCGCCGCGATGCGGGGGAGGACTCTCCAGTGCTGGGACATGGAGACCCTGCGAGGACCTGGCAGGAAAAACGGCACCGCCGTCCCGTGGGACAGACACCGGCTCCCCTTCAGAGCACACAACCAGACGCCAGGCCGACAGACACTGACGCACGTGCCCACGCCACTGTGGAGCTAACACGAGTGCACGGCGGGGGACAGAAATAAGAGCAGACTCGGGGAAGTGAAACTGGCTTCTATTTTGGGCACTTCCATGGAACACTGGGGACCACAAGTTCTGCTCCCATGCGCACAGGGGCCACCAACGAAGCCAGAGCTGCCAAGGCTGGGAGTCCAGATGCAGCGTCCGGAGGAGGCCGGGGTACCTGGGGTTGGACCCCATGCGGGGCGAGAGCATAGAAACCCACTGCCCGGAAGTGGGTGGCCAGGGCCCTGCCTTCACTACCTTGGTGCCAATGGGCTGAAGCCACCCCAGGGATCCAGACTCCCACTGCGTGCCGTATGAGGGCTCCGGGCTTAGATGAAGGCAGAAGCGCCACCTGGGGAAACCCAGAGAGCTGAATTTAAACGGATCCAGCTGACCGAGTGACCCCGCCCAGACTCCCGGCGGAAACGAATGCAAATCCCACCTGGAGGAAACTCGCTTCCGGTGGCTGGTGGCTGGCACCTGCAACCCCAGCACTCAGGGAAGCTGAGGCGGGAGGATCACAAGTTCAAACCCAGGCTGGGCAGCCGTGTGACTTAATGACAACTTGCTTCAGAAAAAGCAAGCAAGCAAGGAGTCAGGTACGGTGGCACCTCGGTGCACACAAGCTCCTCACCCACCTCATCGCTCAGCGCTGCCCACACGGCTCTTGTGGAGCGCGGAGGACCCAGGCTGCGCCCCACGGCTGGGGTCTTCCTCTTGATTTCGGCCACTGCTCCCAGGGAAACGCCAGGATCCAACTTCCCCGTCGGCCTGCATGCCGTCGCGGGCGCGCCTGAGGCTCAGCGCAGATCCACACGCGGCCCCACAACCCCCTGCCCACGTCCCGGCACCCGACACGCAGAGGCGGCTGTGCGCTTTCTTTTTTTAATGAAACTAAATTGCTGCTTATAAAACCTGCGGGACCCCTCCCTCCCCTCGGTGTCCCCTCGGCCCGGGCTCTGTCCCCGCGGGCCTGGGGCCTTGTGGATGGGGGTGGTCCACGCTGCCACGGCTGTACCCGACAGAGTGAAAAGACGTGAGCGTCCCACCCGCACTGTCCCCTGCCGCCCGCCCCACCCTAACTACCCCACTGCCGAGCGGCCCAGCCCCGCGCAGCGCTGCTACAGGCTGTAGAACTTGAGGCTCCGGTCCATGCCCGTGGACGCCAGGAACTTGGCATGGTGCCCAAAGGCCACCCCCGTGGTCAGGCCACTGTGCTCTGCGGAGAGACGAGAGGCAGCATGACACATGGGCACCAGCTGGTGCTCCCCAAGCCTGCAGCTGTGCCCACCCTCAGGGCGGCTCCAGCAGGACGCCAAGAGCCCGAGAAGCAGGACAGCAGCCCAGGCCTGGGCCCACACAGCGCAGGCTGTGGCAGGGCGGACAAGGCCGTGCCACCACTTGGGGGCACGGGCAATGCCTGGGAATCTCAGGGTTACGCGTGCAGCCCCCTATGAGCCCCGACTGCCGTTCCACAGAAACCCCAGGCTCGTGAGCCACGCCGTGAGGCCTCCACGCCTGCGACACAGGCACACCCTCGCCTGCCACGCCCCTGGGACGAGCATCTGCTCAGGACAGCACCCGGCCTGCTGCACACCCCGAAGAGGAAGCAGCCCCACCCCGAGGGAAGCCAGCGGCCGGGCCGGCCTCTGCCTCCAGCTCTCACCCCTAACTGCAAGGAAACCAGCCAGGCCGGAGCCCGGGTCCCAGCCCCCGTCCTACACCTGCTTCCCCAAGTCCACTTAGGTCCAGTCCCCTTCATAGGCAGGTCAGATAAGAAGCCATGCTAGGTGACCACTACGGCACGGCCACCCTCGCTGCAAACCAGACAGCATCCTGCTGGCGTGCCCGACCCCTGCCAGGGCCCCCGAGCCCCAGCCGGCACCCGGCCTGGCCCTACCTGTAAAGTGGAGGATCTCCGTCCACTGCTTGCAGATGTAGATCTGCACGTCTGTGCCCCCCAGTGCCAGATAGGTGCCGCTCTGGTCAAAGATCAAGGACTTCACCTGGCAAACCAGAGAGAAGTGGTCACGCTAAAGGGACGGTGGCGGCAGGGCCGCCGAGAACAGAGAGAGGCGCAGGGGCCCACCTCGAAGCTATTGTCCAGCTGCAGCGTCTTGAAGTTCTTCAGCTTGCGCAGGTCCCAGAGCTTCACAGAGGAGTCATCGGCCGCAGTGGCCAGGTAGTAGCCGTTCTCGGAGAAGGCGATGCTGGTGATGGGGCCCGAGTGGCCGGGGAAGTTGGCCACGTTGGTGCGCTCCTGTCAGGCAAACAGCGCCGGCGCCACCGGCCGTCAAGAGGGAGAGAGGCGAGGCCCTAGCTCCTGCCTCCAGGAAGACAGCCGCCGCCCAGGGCCCGCACCACACCCACGCACAGCCCGTGCAGGGCCTGCCGCCGCCCACCTTCAAGTCCCAGATCTTGATCTGGGAGTCCATGGTTCCTGTTCCGAAGATGAGCCCGTCGGGGTGGAACTGCGCGCAGGTGAGAGCTGCGAGAGGGAAGCACTCCGGTCAGCACCCTGGCGGGGCCGAGAGTGACAGCCAGGCCCCAGGCCCCCGTGCCTCACTGCACCCAGCACAGGCCCAGCACCAGGTGGGTGCAAACGGCACCATCAGTACCAGGACAGAGCGCGCAGCAGGCCGGGCCCAGTGCAGGCCCCAGCACTCACAGCAGCCGGAGGTCTCGTCCGTCACCTTGGTGAGCACGCGTCCCGTCTGGATGTCCGAGAAAGCCCAGTACTGCACAGGGAAGACGGGCAGCCAGTGAGGAAGTGGGCCCGGGCTGCGCACCCCGCAAAGCCAAGTCCTCCCGGCTCCCACCCGCACGGTGCGCAAGCTGGCGGGCCGCACCTGGTCATCAGAGGAGCTCAGGAGGTAGTCGCCGGTGGCGTGGAGGCTCAGGCCGGTCACGGCGCTCTCGTGGGCCCGTACCACCTGGACGCAAGAGGTGTTGGGGACCGACCAGATCCTGATGGTGGCATCTGGGGAGGCTGAGAACACCAGCTCCTGAAAGGAGAGTGTGGAGGGAGAGCGTCAGACAAGGAGACGGATGGGAACAGCCCGCACCACAGCAGCCGCTTCTCCCTCCAGCAGGCCAGCGAGGCTGTTTGCAAGGCCGGTGCCCTCAGGGCTGCGCGGGCACGCCACCTCGTGGGGGAAAAGGTGAACTGTGACACACGTCTCCCACCACACTGCCAGGACCACAGCAAGGCGGCCACGGTGGGTGACCGTGAAGCTTTAAAGTCACCTCTGCGCACAAGGCTACTGGCCAGAGCAGGGGACGCGCGGGGTGAACTCTCTCGGGCCTGGAAGGCGCAAGGCCCAGTTCCGACACACCCCAGGCCTGGACCCCAGGGGAAGCCACCTCCCAGAAGAAGGACAGGGCAGAACCCCCTTAGTGTCACTAAGCCGTTAGCTGCGTCAGCTGTGACGGTGAAAACCCCACAACTGCCAGAGATTAGGACGTGTTCATGAAAGACACAAGTACGGACACCAAGTGGACAAGAACACTGTGCTTTCGCTCTGAATGAAGTCTGCGTTCATAAAGACCCGCCCTGGTACTCTGCTCCTCGCTTCTGCAGGCCCGCGGAGGCGGCTGCCCCGGGAGACGCTCAGATCTAACGAGCGCCCTCCTCCCGAGGACCTGGAAACTTCGGATCGCTGTCCGCCCCACAGAGCCGACAGCTGCACTGCTGAGCTTTACTCTCTGTGGTTTGCATTATTACTAATTTTTCTTTTTTTGAGGCACAGTCTTGCTATGTAGTTCAGGCTGCCTCGAACTCACTGTGTAGCCCAGGCTGGCCTCAAACTCAGTAATTCTCCTGCCTCAGCCTCCCAAGTGCTGGGATTACAGAGGTGTGTCACCACGCTGGACTGTGGTTTACGTTATGAATGTTAAAATTTTCCCCCAATATAAAGTATTTCAGGAAAAAAGCTTTTATCAAATTGCATTTCCTTCCACCCTTGGCTTAAGTGTGCTGCGGAGGGACCCCGTACAGGACACGCCCGACTCCAGACAGCCCCGCAAGCACCTGCCCCCAAGCCAAGACGGGCAGGCCGCAAGGTCCAGGCCTGGCTGGGGCCCCTTACCTGGGACGGGTGAAACACCACACTGGTGACCTTCTTGGTGTGGCCTTTGAGGGTAGCCAAGATTTGCTCTGAGCTCTTATCGAAGACAACCACATTCTTATCTGCCCCGCCTGCAGGAGACCCGGAGGAGACAGGTCTGAGCCCGACCACCCAGCTCCTGGCGCAGAAGAAGGCGCTCTGCCCCCAACCCCCTCACCGGTGAGGATCTTGTTGGTGTCGGAGGGGCAGAGGTCCAGGGCGAGGATCCCAGGGATGCTGGCGCTGTGCAGCCCCTTTGTGGAGAGAGCCACGGCAAAGCTGGTCAGCAGCCCCAAGAGGCCAGGCCTCGGCCCTCGGCTCCTCCCCAGCCACCCCCAGCCAGAGAACAGAGTCTTCTATGGCTGGCGTGGTGACTCCCTCGGGGCTCTGCGGGAAACCAGAGCTGGGGCGCAAGAGCAGCCCTAATGACTCAGCAGGCAAGGGGAACCGAGCCCGGGACAGCACCCCACGTGGCTGAGGTGGGGCCCAGCGCTTACCACGTGCGACGCCACCTGCCGGTACTTGCTGAGCTCTTCCGGCTTCACCAGCTCCTCGGGCACCGTCTTCCCTCTCTGGAATGCAAAGCCCCCGCAAAAGCAGTGATGAGCCCCGGTCCGGCCACCCCTCCCTGGGACCAGCGCCTCACACGGCCGGGCTCCCCAGTGGGGCCCACCTTCTTCCGCTCCGTGGTCAGCACGGTGGCCTTGTCTTGCAGCTGGAAAGAGAAGAGAGAGACTCAGCAGAAGACCTCAAAGACGACCGCACGCGGGACGCCAGTGACGCCCACGCTTGCGCAGGCACCGCGGGAAACACCCTCTCTGCCGGGCTCTGTCCTCGTCGCTTCCACCTCCACCTCGACCTCAGGAGGGGCCCCTGCCCTCATCTCACAGCTGAGGAGACCAAGCCACCTGCCCGAGTCACCACGGTGACACCGGCTACTCTGCCCTGACCATGGGGTTGTGCACTGCACACAGAGCAGTGCCTGGGCGGGCGCCGGAACCCAGCCCTGCCCTCAGGAGCCGTCTCGGCCTCTGCCTCTTCTGTGACACAGACGCGAGCCCTGGCTGTCTCCCGCAGAACAGAAAACCACGTGACAACGAGGGAAGACGCACACAGCGCGCCCCTGACAGCCAGGGCTCGGAGCCGCACCTCCAGTAATTAGATCTGGCCTGGGGACTCATGCGCTTAGCAATGAGTAGCAGCAGCAAGCACAGGTCACAGAGCTGCTGAGTGACAGCGTCAGAACACACCATCCCACACTCAAGGTCACCGCCACCAGGTGACACACGACGTACCTTCTGGATGATCTCAGGCGTCATTCCCACCAGCTCACCCAGATCCATGGGCTCGCCTGCACCCTGCGGAGGAGAAAGGTGAGGCTGGAGAGGCAAGAATGGAAGGAGAGCCAGAGCCGGGAACCGTGGCGCATGTCTGTAGTCCCAGTGCTCTGGGGGGCTGAGGCAGGAGGATTTCAAGTTCCAGCCCAGCCCAGGCAACTCAACAACCTAGTAAAGCCCTGCTTCAAAATTTAAAACTCTAAAACAGGGCTGGGCTATAGCTCAACATAAAAGCCCTGCACTGCAAAATCAAGGGGGGTGTGCTAAGTAGGCCACAGCAAACCAATGGCCCGCTAGGGGTGGAGGGGACACTCACTCACCACGACACTCGGCTGCGAGCTGGGCACGGCCTGAGGCACAATGAGGCCAGCCTGCGGCTTCAGGGTTGCCAGAGCTGGGAGAAAGGATGCCGTGAGAAAGGAGAGGGCGGGAAGCCGGGTGGCCCAGCGCGGGGCGGGGGCAGGGCACACCTTCTCTGGCAGCAGTGACCTCCTTGGTGAGCCGGGCAATGACACGGCAGGCGGCGTCGTGCTGGTACAGTGCGTGGGACAGCTCCTGGCGGGTGGTCTGCAGCTGCTGGCGCAGGGTGAAGCTGTGCAGCATCACAGCGTCCTGCAGGAGGGACTGTGCTAGAGGTGGGTGGTGCACACACACTGTCCTTCCACACCAGGATTCACACCAGGGATCCAAGGGGCACGGGTAGGACCCTGCACGGGCTGGCAGACAATCCAACCCCACACCAGCACTGGGCCTAGATGGGCAGGAGCCAGCTCTCTCCTACCCCTCAGCACTTCCCAGGAAGCTGCAGACACCGCTCTCAGCAACGAGAAGCAAGTCCCTGTGTCACAGCCTCACTGCACCCTCCTCACAGAACCCGAACATCAGCACTAGTCTACGTGCTGCAGTCACGAAAACCGGGACCCAGATTGAGCAACATGACCAAAGTCACACAGTCAGGAGCACCGGAGCCAGGTCAGGAACCCGGGTCTGTGTGACTTCAACGACCAGCGCCTCCTGTGCCAGCATCCTGCTCAACAGAGACCAGGGGCAAAGCTCACGGAGAGCGGGCTGGCCAGGCACGCAGGAGGCCCTGGGCTCCATGCCCAGCAGAAAAAAGACAGACAGAGAAGGAAAGAGGGAAGAAAACTCCCCTCCACCCCCCTAATCCCCGCATGAGGAAGCCCCGATCGCTCCGGGAGCTCACCCACTCATCCTGCAGGGCTTTCAGAATGGCTGGGATGCTGGTGGCCGAGGGAGGCTTGGGCCGAATCGGGTGAGCAACTGCCAAGACAGGGGAGGCAACTGTGAAGAGCTGCAGAGGAGACACCACCCACGCCCACCCGCTGGCCCTGCGGCCATTGGTGGGCAGGCACCTTTGATGTCGATGAGCTGCTCCTCAGAGAGCGGCTGGTTGTTGATGGGGTCCGTCCCATTCTCAGCGATGTACTTCTCGATGAGCCGCCGCTCGTACACGTGATTGGACACAGGGGACACGCACGGGTGCTCTGGCACCTCATTGGAAACTGCAGAGAAAAGCGGGAGTGAGCTCAGGGGAAGGAACCTGGAGCCTGGCATCCTCACCCACCGGATCCCAACGAGACCATGCATCCTCACACCCCACTAACAGGCGCCGAGTCAGCTTTGGTACTGGCCTCAGGGTGCTTCCCAGCTCCTCAAAGGACTTCTCCCTTTCCTCCTGACAGTCAACAATCCCTGCTCGTATCCTACGTGTCAACCATCTCCAGTCAACAGCCCCGCGCAGCTCAAACTTGGGGCAAAGCTGGCCAGGCACGTGAGGAACTAAGGGGAAAACACCAGCGGGCGCCGTGGAACACGGAAGGCAATGCAGCTGCACCGCAGAGGAGCCTGGCTCGCCACTTCCTGGCTGTGCACCTTTAGCTAAACCTTATCCTTCTGAGCCCTTCGGCCTCCTCTGTGAAGCCAAGATCTTTATCTACCACCCCTTCGCGGGTCCGAGGAGGGGAAAAGTATGATCACAGATTTGGGGGCGCTGTGCACCGGCCAGGGCCCCTCATGCGTGTCCTTAGTCACGCAGCATGGCCCGGCCACCAGCCCTGTCCCCGCGATCGGCCTCTGCAGGTTCTGGGAACTCTGACGACCCAGGGGACGTGGGTAACACTGCGCGGACACCGATGTCTGCAGACGGGGAAACTGAGGCCCGGAGCCCGATCACAAGGCGGATCGATGGGAGGCGGGTCCTGCGCAAGTCCCCGGGTCTGCGACAGGGAGAGCCTCGTCCTCTGTACCGGCTGCCTCCGTCCACACCCGCTCGCTGGAAACCGTGCCCACGACCCGAACGCCCGCCCGCCACCGGCCGCGGCGGCACTCACTGGAGCAGATCAGGGACATGGCGCCGGCGCCGCGCGCCCCGCCGCCTCACGCCGGGCTCCGGGACGCGCTCCTGCCCTCCGCCGGCCACTTCCGGCTCCCCGGGGCTTCCGGGGCGCTCCGCGGTGAGAGGAGGCGGCCCTCGAGCAGAGCCCGCGCTGCGCTTCACGTGCGAGGGCGGCCGGCGGCGCCTCGGACCCCAGCGCCCAACGGAAACTGCGCTTTCCCATAATGCACCCCGGCCGGAAACGGTCTACCAGGGACTCTCGGCTTTTTCCGCTTGGACTCGGCTGCTTCCGTAGGGACGGGAGGCGGGAAGGAGCGGAAAGTGGCCTTCCCTTGTTGCCTGGGGAACGCGAAGCCAAAGCTGTTCGCCCAGGGGTGTTCTGGGAGCGGCGCTGCACGGGACCGGGCACTGAGGCTTTGAAACTTTGACGTACGCGAGAATTTCCTAAAGAGCTCGTTAAAAACGGATTCTTCGGGTGCCCCACGGAGGCCCCAGGTCCCCACTTGGTTCTCGATGGCCTTTTGGGAGACCCCGCTATGAACCCAGGGCCCTCGCACTGAGCTACATCCAGCCCATTTTATTTTTGATTTTGAGACAGGACTCGTTAAGTTGCTGGATTGTCCAGCGCCCAGGCTGGGCTTGAACTTGCAATCCTGCCTCAGCCTCCTAAAGTGCTGAGATCACAGGCATGTACCATCACACCCCGTGGCTTCACTGCCTGCTGTTCTGAATGTAGTCCCCCCGCCACCACCCATGCAGGAGTTTAATCCCCGCAGTGTATGTCAAATATTTAGGATGGCGGAAACGCACTTTGACTGTGGGCTTAGAGATGGGGACCTTCAGACAGTGACTAGATTACATTCGGTCACCATGGTGAGCTCTTGGATGCATGGTGGCTCTGTAAGGCGAGAGGGACAGGCCAGAGGCACAGGTACATGTGGCGCTGTTGCCACGATTGGATGCAATCGAGGAGTGCCCTTTGCCAACCTGTACCAGGCCTTTGGGCCTTGAGCATCTGGAATAGCCCCAAAAAAACCTTTTTTCTTTTTTCGGAGGGGACCAGGAATGGAACTCAGGACCCCGCTCTTGCCAAGCAGGTACCGTGCAGCTCAGCTATATCCCCAGCCCCCTTTTTTTTTTTTTTTTTTTTTTTGAGGTGGGGGTTTCACTATGCAGTTCAAGCTGACCTTGAACTCACTTTGTAGCCCAGGCTGGCCTCAAACTCACAGCGATCCTCCTGCCTCAGCCTCCCAAGTGCTGGGATTACAGGCATGCACCACCACGCCCAGCCGAACCTCTTTTCTTTATAGAGCAGCCTGTGCTGGGTGTTTTGTCACATGGAGAGCAAGTGTTGTGGGTTGTAAGGTGGGCAGATGAAGCAGCACTTGGACAGGTGCGGTCAGTGAAGTCTGCTGAGGACGTGGACTGGGATAGGTGGGAAATATTCAGACAGGAGGAGGAGAATGAGGGATCCCAGGAATGAAACAGGGTAAGTAAAGCTTGGAGTGAAGAGGAAAAGTTCAGGTGTGCAGGGACCAAGAGTGTGGACTCTGGAGCCAGACTGTGAGCCCACTCCTTGCAAGGAGCTGGCAGAGTCAACTTCTCTATGCCTCAGTTTCCTTATCTGAAAAATGAGGGTGTGATGGGGTTATATTAAATAACAATTCAGGAGGCCACTGTATTGGTCTAGGTCCCAACAGATCAGGCTAAAACAGAGCCAGACATGGGATCGTTCCTGTAATCCCAGCAACTCAGGAGGCTGAGGCAAGAGGGTCACAAGTTTGAGCCATGTCTCAAAATAAAATGAGCTAGGGATATAGCTCGAGGCCCTAGATTCAATCACATGCCACCAAATATATAAATAAATAAATTCACTCACACAGACATTTCATGTCACCAAGCCAAAGCTAAGTTGCCTACCTGACCTTCCAAGAAATCACCAGAGAGAAGTAACAGCCAAAGGTGCCGACCAGCGGGCCAGTCCACCACCTCGATATCACATCAGAACACTGAGCCTGCTGTGTGGAGCTTGTCTGATTCTAGAATCACAAAATAGAGCCAATCGGGTCTTTAAGCAGAGTCAGGACTGTGTCGGCTGAAGGTGGAACTGACAGGGTTATTGTGGAGTTCATGCGCAGCCAGCACTCCTGCCCTGCACGCCACCTCGGGGAAGCGCCCAGGGAGCACCCTCATGGGCCCTGCTTCCCGCCCAGCTTCTAGCCCACTTTCCACAGAGCGGCCAGTGACCTCCTTTCCATAAGCATCTGCGCACCCCATTCTCCGGGCTCCTCATCCACTCATTCAGCGCCAATCCAGGCTCTGTCCTGACCACTGGAGACCGGACAGATGCATGAGGTGGGGTCCCATATCCTCTCCCCATCCCCTCTCCGGTACTGATTGGGGGTTGAACCCACACCCTTTGCACTGAGCTGCACACCCAGCAGGCTTTTATCGATTGACTGATTTTAATTCTGACACGGTCTAAGTCTCCCAGGCTGGGCTCCAACTTGCAATACCTCTGCCTCACACATGCAAGGATCACGTGAGAAAAAAGTTCCAGGGCGATGAGTGCTCCACGGCTGAGCAGGGGGCTGGGCAGGGACTTCCGGGGGGTGCTTTTGAGGAGGTGAGAAGGTGACGTTTTTTGGTGTAGACCTAAGTGAGGGAAAGGAACAGCCCTGAGATCACGAAGGAAGGGGTTGTTTCTGACAGAGGAAATTTGCTCCCAAGTCCTGCATCATGGGGCCCATGTCAACCCTCACCGGCTCACCTCTCTTCTATGGACACTGTGGTGTTTTCTTGCCCCTGTGGCCCCAGGAATCAAACCCTGAGCCTCTTACATTTGAGGCAAGCAGTCCACCACTAAGATACATCCCCAGTCTTTGTTTTTCTTTTAAATTTTATTTCAAGACAAGTCCTCACTAAATTGCCCAGGCTGACCTTCAACTTGAGATCCTCCTGCCTCAGCCTCCCAAGTAGCCAAGATTACAGGTGTGTGCCACCATGCCCAGCACCACTCTGGCCTTTCAGTTCCTCAAACACACCTGCTCCGGCTGCTTCCGAAGGTTTGCCTGGAGCACTTTATCAACACTTCCCGCCCCGCTAGCGCCTCTGAAGCATCACTTCCCTCCTGACCCCGACCAAGGTTGTCTCTCCACAGCACCCTGCAGTTCTCCTCCTCAGAGCCGCCTGGAGCAACTGCTGTCCCCTTAGTTACTTATTCCTTAGTAGTGGTTTGATGTCTGGCTTCTCTGCTAGACTGTGAGAAGTTGTTCTTCTCCTCCTCCTCTTCCTCCTCCTTTTTTGAGACAGGGTCTCACTATGTAGTTCAGGCTGACCTTGAACTCACTATGGAGCTCAGGTTGGCCTCGAACTCGCAGCGATCCTCCTGCCTCAGCCTCCCGAGTGCTGGGATTACAGGTGTGTGTGCCACCATGCCCGGCTAGGCTGTGAAATCTGTGACAGTAGGAGCCCCAGTTGCTCTTATGACCCCCGCTGTCAAGTCCGGGGGCCACATGGTGCCTGGCTTGTGGCAGGAACGCCCTGCCAGCCGGGTGTGTGTGAGATGCAGGCATGTACTAATAAAATAAATCTTTAAAAATGTCTTTCAAGGGCTGGGGTGTATAGCGTAGTGGTAAGCGCTTGCCTAACATGTGCAAGGCCCTGGGTTCCATACGCAATACTGAAAACACAGAAGTCTTTCAGGTAAAAACAGCGTCTCAGAGCAGCCCAGAGGAAAGAGCAGTCTGTGATCTGTCCCTTTTGTGCGCGCTTGGCATCCCGCTGATGGGAATTCCTTCTCCGGGGCGTCCGATCTGGAATGGGAACTGCGCGCGAGGGAGACAGCATGCCGCAGAAAGCCCGGGCGGCTCTGATCCTGCCCCGAGGTCCCGCCCTCTTTAGTTGCGGTGCACAGCGCCGTGCAGCCCACGTGGCGGGCGCGAGCCGCAGGAACGGCCCACACACCGCGGCGGCCGGAGACACTCGGACCGCGCTCTGGAGACGTCCTCGCATTAACCTCGCTGAAACAAGACATCACACTGTCAGGGTGCCCGGGGTCACCAAGGAGGCGCGGGCCGCCTCCTGCCAGGTCCCGGGCGCGGAGCGCCGCCTGGGGTGGAAGCGGGGTGTGGGTGGCCCGGCGGCCTTTGGGGCCCTCTGACGCCTCTCTTTTGTGCCTTTTTGGCGCGAAGTCGCTCCGCGCTGGGAACTACATTTCCCACCATGCGCCGCGCGGGGCGCGTGCGGCCAGGTTCGTTCCCCCCCCACCCCGCGCGCCCTTGCTTTTCAGCCGGCGACAGGCTTCCGTTCCCGCGCGGCCCGCCCGCGGCGCAGTGCGCATGTGCTGTCCACGCCCGCGGCGCCCAGCCCCAGCGCGCCCCGCCCCGCGCACGCGCAGCCCGCAACCCGACGCCCCGGAGTTGAGGCGCGGGTTTGGCGGTGCATTTCAGCGAAGTCGCACGTGAAGCATAGCAGTGGCCGGAGCCGGGTGAGTGTGGGCCGAGGGCGGGCTGGGCGGCCGCACAAGAGGCCGGAGCGCCGCGGCTCCGCGAGGGGAGCAGAGCGGAGCCGCGCGGCCTGGAGACCGGAGCGGGAGGGACCCGACGTCGAGCGGCGGGTCGTGCCCCTGGGACCCGGATCCTCGTTGCTACGCAACCAGGGGCGGCGTTGCTAGGTAACTAGAGGCGCGGATTTCTCGGATGCTGAGGGAGCGCGTGCTGCCATTGATTTGCCGGGCGCCTCGGCTGCAGCGCACGGCCCTGCCCGTCCTGAACCCCCACCTTCGCGCCCGACCCTCTCGGCCCCGCCTCACGCCCCGCGGGGTTGCGCTTACCTCGGTCCCAGCTCGTGGGCCCCCTTGTCACTCACCCGCCCGCGACGCGGCCGCTTGGCAGGGACTGCTGTGCAAAATAGCACATGCCACCGACACCCCACCCCGGAGTCTGGCCCTGCGGAGGGCGGCAGGGCTGCCCCTGAGCCGTCACCCGGCCCCGGGCAGTTGCTGGGCCACAACTGTAGGAGGCTTAGCTGGGCGCTGCCCGACCTGCCAGGATGCTGACTTCATTCTGCTTTCACCCAGCCGAGCTTCTCAGGTGGCCGCTTATATTTGGATTCACTGTTAAAATAACCGCCCTCTTCCCACCTCCGTGTTTATGTCTTACACTCATTGCTTCTTGACGAGCCTCTAATACTCATTTAACAAGCATTAGTCATCTTTCTGTTCTGTTTGTGGCGCTAGGGATTGCAAGAAGGGTTAGACGTTGGGTCTGCCTGCCAGGTGTGGGTAGGCTGGGGATACACTGCCACATGCTGGCACAATGCAGTGGCACGTGTGTGGGCTGCCACCTTCTATAGCTGTTTACAAAGTGCTTGCAGAAACATCGTGACTCCTTGCACCAACCTGCGGCCTGGCTTCACCCCGATTTACATTTGAGAAGAATGAAACTCAGATAGGTTAAGTAACAGACAGAGGTAGGGGCTTAACCTGGCATGGTAGTGCATACCTGTAATCCCAAGACTCGGCAGGCTGAAGCAGGAAGACCAGTTTGACACCAGCTTGGGCTACATAGCTAGTCCCTGTCTCAAAAACAACAAAAAAAGAGGTGGTGGCTTCTTATTTGTGGGTGAATTGAGCCTGCAGTGGAAGTCTATGGTCTTCTGTACACTGCTGCACTTATGTGGCTTTGCTAGAGCACACTGTCACCTGGGCCGCTGGCCATTTGTGGCAGCTGTCTGGTTGTGCATCGGGGATCCCTGGGGAGCTTCTCACACAAAAGGCCGAGCTCCTTTCTGGGGGCAGTGAGTGAGCAGCCCTGGGGGGGCCTCCTTGCTGAGTCACCCACCGTCCCACGGGGCAGCCCCCTGACCTGTGGTGACTCACACAGCCTGAAAGGGAAGAAGAGGGAGGCATTGGCAGGGCCCGAGAGGACGGCCTCTCCCCACCCTGTCACCAGACCACAGCTAACCCTGCAGTTCGTGCTCTGCACCGCGTGGTGAGGAAGGCGGTTTCCCCGGCCCAGCCGCACATCCAGGCCCTGCCTGAGCTGTGCTTCCGTGCCTGAGCAGAAGTGGGAGGCCGTCCCTCTGCTCCGTCCTCTCAGACCTCCTGTACAGCACCCTGACCCGGTAGGGGTCTCTTCCCAGACTCCCGCTCTGGTGCTGTTGGCAGAACTTGAAGCCTCTCGTGGGCAGGGACATCTTGTGAGGCACTTCAGGGGATGGGACAGGGTGAGAAGGGGCCTTGGGCCCTGGAATCAAGTCCCAGCTCTGCCATGTGATCGTGGGTAGTCACTGGGCCCTCTGAGCCACACTTGGCTAAGTGAAGCAGAGGGGGCTGAAATACAAGGTCACTGTAAGAGTTAAATGAGATAGCGAAGTAAGAAGCACTTTGTAATTAGAAAGCACCACACAAAAAGTTTTCTATATACAATAAATAAAAATTGTTATTGTCCAGGGCCTACTGTTCGTCTGAGGTCAGGCATTGTAGGTGGTGAAAATGTATAAGACATATCCCTCAGAGGTTGAGATTGATTCAGCTTTTGATTTTCTTGGCCTTTTCCTTTTTTAAAGGATTTGAAGCCATGCATGATGTCTCACACCTGTAGTCCCAGCACTCTGGGAGGCTGAGGCAGGAGGATTGCAAGTTCAATCCCAGTCTGGGCAATTTAGCAACTTAGCAAGACCTTGTCTCAAAGAATAAAAGGACCGGGGGTGTAGCTCAGCACCGAGGCCCTGGATTCAGTCCTCGGTATTGCCAAAAACAAAAACAAAAACAGATCTGATTAGGCTGATTAGGAGACAGTGGTGGCAGCTCATTGTCCATGGCCTGAGCGTGACCCGAAGGTAGTAAGAAGGAATCCTGTTAAAGAGCAGCTCTGCAAAACTGACCAGCGGTCATCCGGGCTCATTTTGTCCAAATGGCACCCCCGGCACCCTATTGGACTTGGTGCTGTTGTGCATCCGAGGGTCACCTGGCAGAGCTGTGGGGAGTCTATTTCAGGTCTTCCAGCTCAGGGCAGATGGGCACTTGAAGGTCGAGGCTGGCACAGAGTGAAGCAGGCTCCCTCTGCGTGGGAGGAGGCACCCTGTCACCCTGACCTTCTGGGGCGGAGGAGGCGACATCCGATTCCTCCTAGTGGAGGCCCTGGGATACAGGATCTGACCAGAACAGCAGCCCTGCACTGCGAGTCCTCAGCGCGGTTGTGGTTGTGATTGTGCCCCACAGCGCTCAGGGACAACCCCATCTCCGGCCCTGGCAGGCGGGAACCATCTGCTTGTCACCTGGTGCCAGCAAGAGTAGGCTTTCTCCACCCGAGGCCCCACGAGTACTGTGGGTTTTGCAGCCTGCTTGACCCTCCAGGGCAGCAGCAGGGCAGCTGCTTCTGGGCCAGACGGCACCCAGAATGTACTATTTTTAGAAGCCTTTTTTTGGAGCCATTTCCTTCCCAGTAAGCAAGAATGAGAGCACCCTTCTCTCCCTTCTCTGTCTTCTCCATGGCTGCAGATTTCTGGCCGACCAGGGGCCTTGGTAACTGCAGACTCTTGGAAACCTGCTCCTACCTCCGGCCTTGTCTGACCTCTGATCCTCAGGCCTGGCTTTGGAGACTCCCAGGAGCCTCTGAGTCATTTCTTACCTGGGAAAGGAGGGGATTCACTGGTGCAGTCTGACCAGCATGGCTTCGAACAAAAGGTGGGCCTGTAAACATTCTTCTTGGCTGATACTCGCCTGCCTCAATGAGTTGGTGCTTATTGGATCTTTTTTCTTTTTTGTGGGTACCGGGGGTCGACCTCAGGACCTTGCGTGCCAGCAGGCGCCCGTGTTGCTGAGCAATATCACCGGCGCTTTTTTCGTATGTGGGTACCGGGAGTTGAACTCAGGACCTCATGCTTGCCAGATAGGCGCTTATGCCACTGAGCCATGTCACCGGCCCAGCTTATTGGGTCTTAACTTGTGTTCAGCATCAAGTTACAGATGGATCAGAGCACCAGGTGTGCGGCAGAGTTGCCAGTAACTTGCCCAGCTGACTGGTGGAGGCCCAGTTCATTCTGGCTGGTGAATAATCCACTGCTTTGCTTTCTAAATCACTTCTGAGACCTCTGCCGGAGACGCGCAGCAGAGTGGTCAGGTGCGAGATGCTCCTGGGTCCCCTCCTAGTCTCCCCCTTCCTACTTACAGTTCCCACTTTCTCTGGGTGGGGTACAGGTGGGGTTCTGTGAGACAGGTAGTTCAGGCAAGACCAGCCAGCCTTGTGTTACTCAGGACTGTTCTTCAAGCCTTCGCCTGTCTCGGGTGGGAGTGGAGCGCCCCATGCCCGTGGTCGTGACTGTGGGTGTTAATGGAGTCTCTGCGCGTGATGATACGCATATACACTTGCAGCTTTCCGGTTTCCGTCACGCTTCCAGCGCAGAACTCCGATCCCTCACTAGTGGGTTCCTAGGTGCCTGGAGCAGGAAGAGTGTCCTTTGTCAAAACCTTGGCCTCCCCAACATGCAGCGTCTTCTGCGGATGAAGACACAGGTTTTATTTGTAGCAGGCCTTTCAGACACACCTGGGTTTATGCAAACGGGGCCCTGGGGGGCTCCCTGGCTAACAGCTGGATGATGGGGGCTCGTACCAGGGGAGCCAGGCCTGTGCCCAGGGCTTGGGGAGGAGAGCACTGAGGATTTGGTCAATCAGCCAACATAATGCATCTCCGGAGGGCACGGGGTTCAGAGAGCCCTGGTAGCCGGCATGAGGAGGCTGCAGAGGGTGGCACCTCTGGAGAGGGCTCGGCTCTGTGCCCTGGCCGTTTTCCCCTCCGGGCTTCATCAGTGTTCTTAGGATAAACAGCAAACAAATGTTGCCCTGAATTCTGGTGCTGCTCTAGCCCGTGAATGGGGCCAGAGGAGGGGTGTGGGAAGCAGGGTGCAACCCAGTCAGGTGAGCACGGGGTGACGGCCAGGGGCCGTGACTGGCGTCCGGCAGCGCTGGGGACGGAGCTGCGCCCGTGCGCTGTGACGCTGACCAGGCAGGTAGGGCAGCCAGGAGGTACCACCAGAATGGGTTCCCTCCCTCCTGGTGTCACAGAGGCTGTCTGTGAGGACTGAGTGACAGGAGAAACTGAGGTTTTTCCTGTGTCCTCGCAGTAGCTCTACCTTTGTGCAGTGGAATGGGGTAGGGGACATTTTGTCTGAGCCCAGGCCACCCCCAGGTAATGATGTCAGAGCCTCGGGCTTGGGACATACACACAGGTCCCATGGAGAAAGCTGCTTGAGACCCACGCGTGTCCTGACCCCAGCGAGTGCAGTTTTGGAGGCAGAAGCTTGGTAACCTGGCCCAGGCTTAGCCTGAGTCTGCAGCTCTCATCTGTACGAGGGGCCGCGAGGAGAAGACACGCGCTGCGCAGCCTGCGGCCCGGGCTCCCGTTCGGTCACCCGTGCTGCACACTGCTCCTCCCTCTCCGTGCGGTGGCAGTGCTATTAAGTTGTTTTTCTGTCCATTTCATTACGCAGACTCTGCGCTCCCTGGGACAGAGCCCGGGAGTTGGAGTCTTAGAATTCTCTGTGCCACAGCACCTAGGACGTCAGGTCTTTAGAGCTGAGTACCCTAAAAACCTCAGAGCGCTCCTCTTGGCCTCGGCCAGGCCTTGATGAGCGCTCGCCCGCTGATCAATATTAATGCGAGAGTAGGAAGAGGAACCCGCGAGGAGGCGGGCGCCGTGCCCTGCTAGAGATGAGAGGCCGGCTCTTCCTCTCGGCGGTGCCCAGTCCTGGGCCTCGCCAGTGCCCATGAGGGGTGCTAGGGAGGTCAGGGCTCTGGAGCAGCAGGCCAGCTCCGACTCCAACCGCCTGCGCTCTCGCTGTCCCACAGACCCAGCCATGGCAGCCCCAGGCGGCCGTCCAGCGCGGGCCACGTGCGTGTTCAGAGCCAGCCTGGCGGTCCTCATGGCCCTCGCCCTCCTCCACGAAGCCTCGTCCCAGCCTCACCGGGACTTCGCGCCACCAGGCCAGCAGAAGAAGGAGGCCTCTGCTGACCCCCTGACCCAGCTCGGGCGAGCGCTGCGGGGGACGCTGGACAGCTGGCTAGGCCGGGAGACCATGCACTTGGTCTCAGAGGTAAGGAGGGCGAGCCCTGTGGTGGCGGTGCACATGAAGGACAGAGAAAAGGGGACATCGTTAGCTTGGCAACCAGGTCCTCTCTGGGGCAGAATCCCCCGTGTCCAGAGCCCCAAATTCCACACCAAGCAGCCTTTTACTTCCTCCTACTCTAGGGCCTTTAAGCCCCACCCCATCTTTCCCTGGCTCCTCCCTCTCTTAGTCGAAGGCCAGGGAAACGCACCATCCTTCAGACCCTCATCACTGGCGGGCCTGGTCTGATTGGCAAGAGATACGGACCCGTCTTTCCCTCCTGTAGAAGGCAGGCGGCTGACCCGCCTGGTGGCGAGCTCGAGGAGGCTGAGGCAGACAGACATAAAACCCATAATACAGCTCAGCCGCAGACTTCTTTCCTGGCGCACCCTAGCGGCGCCATATAGATGCTTCCTCACTGGCCACTGATGGGTCACATAGGTATATTCACTGCTGCCTCCCCAAGGCCCCGGCTCAGGCCGGGAAGCAGTGTCCGTCCTGTACGGGGAGGGGACATGGCGGGGCCTCCTCAGCCAGCCCCAGGCTCCCCCTGTGACCCAGGCCACTGGGCACTGGCTGAGAAGCAGGTCTCGACTTCCCGCAGGCCGGCTTGGGCCCAGGTGAGCAGCGCGGAGGAGAGGGGCCTAGTTCCTTCCGGGCTCTGCTCACGCATGCTTCTTCCACAGACCCTGTCGCAGGTGACATGGGCTGTCTCCTCGGCCATCTCGGTGGCCTTTTTTGCCCTGTCTGGGATTGCAGCTCAGCTGCTGAACGCCCTGGGGCTGGACGGTGAGTGAACGGACTGGTGGGGCACCTTCTGCTTTGGCAGGGTCTCCCCGAGCCAGGCTGTCCCAGAGGTGTGGCCCAAGAGCAGGCCGCAACCACCACCTGTGCGGAAGCAGGTGTTTACCGCAAGTCGGCCTCGCGCTGAGCCCCAGCGTCTCATTTATGGTTAACCACAGCGCAGGGGGGTGAATTGCTGTCTCTCAAGTGAGCCAGGCTCCCCGGAGGGTCCACCAGCGGCCAGGAACCGCTGTGATTCCCTGGCCTGGGCTCTGGCTCTGTGGCAACCGCATGTCCCCGTGCCTCTCTGGCTCTGCCTGCTCCCCAGGTCGCTGACAGTCACTCTCCCTTGCAGGCGATCACCTCACCCAGGGCTTGAAGCTGAGCCCTGGCCAGGTCCAGACGTTCCTGCTGTGGGGCGCGGGGGCCCTGGTCATCTACTGGCTGCTGTCCCTGCTCCTCGGCCTTCTCTTGGCCTTGCTGGGCCGCATCCTGGGTGGCCTGAAGCTCGTCGCCTTCCTGGCCGGCTTCGTGGCCCTGGTGAGGTCGGTGCCTGACCCTTCCACACGGGCGCTGCTGCTGCTGGCCCTGCTGACCCTCTATGCCCTGCTGAGCCGCCTCACTGGCTCCCGGGCCTCAGGTGCCCGGCTGGAGGCCAAGGTGCGCGGGCTGGAGCGCCAGGTGGAGGAGCTGCGCTGGAGGCAGAAGCGCACTGCTAGGGGGCCCCGCAGTGCAGAGGAAGAGTGACGAGGACGCCTGCAGCACCCCCTCACCACACCAGAGCTGAGCTGCTCCTGGCCTCCCCGCAGCCCCTGCCCTGCCGGCACCTCCCTGCCACGGCCCCCAGCTGAGGGAAAGGGCGGCCCCTGGCTTCCTGCCCATCTGCCAGGGCAGGTGTGCAGGCTTGGCTTCGGCTGCCGCCTCTGTGGCCCTGGCCTCCCGTAACCTGACTGCTCCCCACGATGCTGCCTGGCTGCCCCAAGCTCCGCTCTCTGCCCTTCTGCCCACCGTTCTCTTCTCCAGCCCTGTGCTGGCACCACCCCACCCTCCCCTGTCCATTGGCCGGCTGGGGAAGAGCCTGGGCATGGGCTCAGGGTCAGAGCGGGGTCCTCGGGCGATGCACCCCGTGTTAGCAGTGCCTTAATCCAAGCCAGTAGCACCCTGCCTACTGCTGCCATCCTGGAGAGTGCGGGGCACCCGTGTCCCATCCTTGTCAGCCAGAGCAGACCGGGCTGCTGCGCCCCTGCTGGGAGCTCAGGCCCCAGGCAGCAGGGGCGCAGCTTCCTGCGCCACGCTGGCCTCTGCCCCTGCCCAGGAGCGGCCACTCAGGAAGAGTGGGACAGGCTGAAAAGCCACTCCGCCGGTGTCCTGCCCTTTCTCGGCCCCCAGTGGAGGGAGGTGGCCACCTCTGCCAGGCCTGGCACCAGTTCTGACTGCTAAGATTTGATGTGAAATAACAGCTGCAGTAATATGTATTTTTATCAGTGCTTGGTTGATTTTAAATAAAGTGCACGCTATTTTATTATCTTCTGAATAAAGTGTATTTACTCAGAGTGCATTGCTGTGATGTCCCCACCTCTCCCGGGGTCGGGGGCAGCAGCAATGGCCTACGGCCAGGACCCTGCCCTCCTGGCTCCCGCCTGGCACAGAGGTTCCCACCTAGGTCCGCAGACGGAGGGCCGTGGCTTTCTGTTACAGCTTCCTGGGGAAGCCAGCGCAGCCAGTTCTGCCCGCGGGAGACGCTGTCCGGCCGCACCCGCACGCTCCGCGGCTGGGCTGGCTGGGCACCAGAGGGGCCTGTGCCCGGAGCCTTGGGAGAGGGCCGGGGGGCCGTTGTCGGGTCCCCTTGGCCCCTTTCTTCCCTACGTCCCCAACCCTGGTTCTTACCCGCGCGTCGATGCCTGTGCAGGTGAGATGCGCTGGGCGAGCGAGGCGGAGCTCCCGGGCGGGCGGGCAGCGCTCCGCGTCTTCCGGCAGGGGGCAGACCGCAGTCCGGCCCGGCCCAGCCTCGGGGGCGGCCCCTTCCCACCCGCCTGCTTCGGCGCGGCGCTAGGACCCGGCGGCGAGGGCGGCCCGGAGTCGGGTCTCGTGGCCGCCCGCGCGCTCCATTGTCTCGAGCCGAGCCGAGCCGGGACCCGCGCCCGCGCCGCACCGATCCGATCCAGCCAGCCGCGGCGGCGGAAATGCGGGGCGCGGCGTCCTGAACGCGTGGACCGATGGCGGCGCCCCGCAGCGCCCGGCTGTGCCTCCTGGTGGCCCTGGCTCTGGACGCCGCGCGAGGTCAGCGGGGGACCCTGGCGGAGGGGAGGTCGCGGGACACGGGCCTGTGTCCGCCGCAGCCCCCAGACCCTCCCGGCCTGGTCCAAGAGTGACCCCTCCACCGTCCCCTCCTCCATCCCCTATTGTCGCCTCCACGGTCCCCTCCAGGGTCCCCTCTGTCATCCCCTCCACGATCCCCTTCTCTGGCCTGTCCTCTGGCCCCTCCAGCATCCCTTCCAGGATCCCCTTCAGTGTCCCCTCCACGATCCTCTCCAGGATCCCCTCCTCTGGCCCCTCTCAGTCGCCTCCATGTCTCCTCCAGCCAGCCGAGCTACCGTGCTCTTGGAGGCACTAGTGTCCCCTCCCGTCCCGCCGGGCCCCACGGAGATGTTCCCTGGGTTGGAACCTGGGGCCCCGGCAGCCTTCCCCGCCTCACCATGCAAAGCATGAGCAACCCTTGTGCTGGGGACAGAGGGTCTGGCCAGCCCACCGTGTCCCAAGGCTTCTGACCCACTTATGCCCCTCCGTGACTGTCGGAGACCCAGCCTGCCCCAGGGCTGCATGTGAGGGACTGAGCTCCCTGCCGCGGGGCTGGGTGTCCAGCTGGAGATGCTTTGCCTTATGGAGGCCATTGAGGAGGAGGTGGACGGGGTCCCTCAGCTGACACCGTTGGGGACTGGGGATGGTGTGAGGTCCGTGGCATCTCAGGCACCAGCTTCCGGTGGGAAGGGCTGGGAGGGTGGGCTGGGGGCTGATCTTCCCCACCTGGCCCGCCCTGCCCACCAGCCGCAGGAGCCCTGAGGGCCTTCCCAGAGGTGAGGGAAGCTGGCACACCCACTGGGCAGCAGCGATCTCCACTTCCAGACAGCACACACAGCCCCGCCCAGTATCGCCAAATGTCCTGCCCATTGCACCGGTGAGGACACTGAGGCTGGACAGTCACGACTGGCCCAGGCCTCAGAGGCAGAGCCAGGACGCAAAGCCGTCTCCCGCTCTCTGCTGTCCTGGGCCCCTGGCTTGGGGAGATCATGAACTGCAGGCCAGTGTCCACAGAGTGCCTCACCGAGCAGGAGGGGCCAGCTGTGCCAGGCGAGTGGGCGTGGGTGGAGGCAGCGCGTCTAAGTGGTGGCCCGCGGGCGGCTCGGCTCCAGCGCTTCTGCTCTCCAGCTAGCTGTGTGCTGCTGGGACCTTAGCTCTGCCCAGTTCCTACTCCACCAAGTGGGTTCATGGAAACGGAAACTGCTTCTCAATTATTATGACCCTGGAAGAGTTAACCCAGGTAAAATATTCAAACTGGTACCCATACATGGTTAGTTTGCATAGATATTAATTATTACAAGGGCCAATACGTCTGTGTATTATTTTATATTTAGTTTTTTTGAGACAGGGTCTCACTGTGTAGTACAGGCTGGCCTTGAACTCACTCTGTAGCCTTGAACTCAAAGCGATCCTCCTGTCTCAGCCTCCCTGGTGCTTGGATTGCAGGTGTGCAGCACCTTGGCCAGCTATGGCAGTATACACTAACCAGCCAGTGTTCCTGTCCTTCTGGCAATGAGCTGTTCTATGTCCCCCAGCCGGGGCTCCAGTCACTCCCAGGGGCCACGACAGCCTCATAGGCCTCTTAGGCACCACCTCCCAATCCCACTCTGTGACTTGGGAGACGCAGTGGGTTGCTATGGCAATGCTGTGGCCACGGAAGGTGGCAGGGGAAAGGGTCTGTCCCGAAAAACCCACCTCTACACTGTTGGGGGGGTTGTACCCCAGACCTGCCTGGGCACTAGAGGTCAGTAGACAGGGGCCAAGGGGACACGGCTCTCTGCTGGAGAGGGGAGGCCAGGTCTGACACCCCACCTGGACTCAAATTCAAATCTGGTTTTGTTACATGCTACCCATGTGAGGCTTTTCGAGCCTCGGTTTCTCTATCTGTGAAATACATCCTTGCGGTCTTTCCCCCCACCACACACCACTGCTGTGCCCAGGGCAGAGTTAGGTTCAGCCCTGCCAGCTCTGGAGTGGTTACCATGTCCGCCCTCCTCCTCCTCAGTGCACGGAGACCAGAATGTCTACCTGCCTGTGGCCCTGGAGCTTCTGGACGCCCCCGAGCACTTCCGTGCACAGCGGGTCGGCCACTACCCACCGTCGAACTCCTCTCTGGGCTCCCGATCTGAGACCTTCCTGCTTCTGCAGCCCTGGCCCAGGGCCCAGCCGCTCTTTCGGGCATCCTACCCGCCTTTCACCACCCAGCAGGTAGGGAGCAGCCTGGGGCTTTGGGGGCACTGGGTGGGGGCTGGGGGCTCCTCACCTCTTGAGCCACCTCCTCCTTCAGGTCGTGCCCCCTCGGGCCACAGAACCCCTGCATCGACTGGTCCCATGGGATGTGAGGGCTGTTTCCGTGGAAGCGGCCGTGACCCCGGCAGAGCCCCACGCCCGCGTCTTGTTCCACCTCAAAGGACAGGACTGGCCGCCGGGGCCTGGCAGCCTGCCCTGTGCCCGGCTGTACGCCACACACCCTGTGGGTACTGCCCACCGCGCCTGCCGCTTCCAGGTGAGTGGGCAGCCCTGGGGGCCTGGTGCCCAATGCCCATCCTGGGAAAGGGTCCTGTCCTTTAGTGTCCACCATGTGTGAAACTGGGCAAACAGTGTCTTCAGGACCCTGGTGAACCAGGCTGGAGCCAGGGATAAACGAGAGGACAACGGGGCTGCAGGGCAGAGTGGTCACGCTGCAAGGGATGGCAACACTGTTAGCACTGCTATTTTTTTTTTTTTTGTGGGTACCGGGGGTCGACCTCAGGACCTCGCGCGCCAGCAGGCGCCCGTGCCGCTGAGCGATATCACCGGCCCCTTTTTCATATGTGGGTTCCGGGAGTCGAACTCGGGCCTTCGCGCTTGCCGGGCAGGCGCTTAAGCCGCTGAGCCATCTCACCGGCCCCCATTCCCTCTTTTTTTTTTTTTTTTTTTTTTTTGTGGGTACCGGGGGGACGACCTCAGGACCTCACGCGCCAACAGGCACCCGTGCCACTGAGCGATATCACCGGCCCTTTTTTTGTATGTGGGATCCGGGAGTCGAACTCGGGCCCTCGTACTTGCCGGGCAGGCGCTTAAGCCACTGAGCCATCTCACCAGCCCGCCTAGCACTGCTATTTTTAAAAAATGTAATTTTATTATTCTTTTAAGACAAGGTCTCGCTATGTAGCCCAGTCCAGCCTCAAACTAGCCTCCTGCCTCAGTCTCCCTGAGTGCTGGCAGTTACAGGCACATGAGCCACCACTCCTGGCTCTTAGCATTACTTTTGTGATTTTCTTTTGGTGTTGGGGACAGAGCCCAGCCTGGGCTCCAGGCAAGTGTGATACCACCAAGCCACACCCCAGCCCAACAAGCACGGTCCTGTTTCCGCTGTTTCGGGGCTGGCAGGGGATATCTGGGTGAGGGCACAGCTCAGGCTCGGGAGTCGAGGAAGGAGCCTGGATCCCGGGCGAGGTCGAATGAGCGCCGTGTGTGTTCTAAGTCCCTGATCAGATACAAGGCCCAGCGCATCCCCAGCTTGAGTGTCCTCTGGGACGTGTCACCAGGGTTTCTCCTGCTGGGACACCAGCCCAGCTGACCACTGCCCACCGCTGTCCCCACAGCCTGCCCTGGGTGCCTGCGTGGTGGAGCTAGAGCTGCCGGCACCCTGGTTCTCACGGGGCACCCCATCATGGGCCACACTGGCCTACATGCTGGAACCCGCCGTCGAGGGCCCTGGGGGCTGCGCGCCTGGCGGGGATGAGGACCCCGGGCAGCAGGCCCTCCCGGTGGGGAGCGTGGAGCTGCGCCCCAAGGACCCCCCACAGCACCAGGAGGTGCCCCTGGATGAGGCAGTGACCCTGCGGGTGCCCAACACACCTGTGCGGCCGGGCCAGCCATTCACTGCCACTGTCCTGCTGCGACACAACTTCACGGCCAGCGTCCTGACTCTGCGGTGAGCACGGGTGGGGTCTCAGCTCTTCATGGAGCCCTCAGTGCAACCCTTGGCCCCGCAAAACACACATCCATCAGGGCTCTGCAGGCAGCTAGCTGTGTGCCCAAGGGACCCAGTGATGGTCACCCCAGTCCCCTGTCCCATGGGGCCGACATGCCAGTAGTCCAGAGAAGGGACCCCAGAAGTACAGTTGCCAGGGCTGCTGTGCTGCGGCAGAGAGGGCATGTGCCCCACGTGCCTCCTGCGCCCTGTGGCAGGAAAGAGAGCTGCTTGGGCAGGAGAGCTGGGGCCCGGGGGGGCACCCCCATGAGTGAAGGGTGAGGTGAGATAGGCTTGGCTGTGGGTCAGTTGTGAGGAACAGACAGAAGCAAGAGCAGCCCAGCTGAGCAGGGCTCGGAGCCACCGTGTGCACCTTGTATACTGGGGGACTCGATGGGGTGTGGAGCTGCCATAGCCTGAGTGAGGGGGCAGCCAGAGGACCTTGAATGCCAGGCCACGGCTGGAGCCCGCAGCCAGCAGGGACTTGGCAGCGGCCTAGGGTGGAGGGCAAGGTGGTCTGAGAGCAGTGAGGAGGAGGTTCAGACCCGAGGTCTCTGGCTTCTGTCCCCAGGATTAAGGTGAAGAAGGGGCTGCAGGTGACAACCGCCCGCCTGGTGCAGCCAGCACTCTGGACGGCCAAGCTGGACCGCATCAAGGGCTCCAAGCATCACAGCACCCTCATCACCTGTCACCTTTCAGGACCCGTGGGGCCAGACCCCAGGTGGGTGAGCAGGGAGGGTGCTCAGGTGCTGGAGGGCAGGAGGGACCACGCAGGGTGACGACCCACGCTTAGGAGGAAGCACACAGCTGGTGTATCTGTTCACTTGTTCATTCTGCCACATGCCAGCAGCGGCCAGTGTCTGAGGCCTTTCTTGGCCCCCCCTGTGACAGCCCCCACAGCCGCTCCCCACCCTGCACCCCACCGACCCAGCCATTTTGCCAGGCCCAGTAATGCTCCCAGGAAAAGCTCCCTGCAGTGGTGCACGTTTATGAGCGCCTCTGGTTGGGCCAAGGCCATGGGCCTTGTCGTTTCTGTCTGGACCCTGGTTCTGGTACCTGCTGGATGAGTAACTTGGACAAGCCATCTAGCCTCCCCCACCCCAGCCTGTTTCTCCACCTACAAGTGAGGGTGATAACACATCCCGAGGGGCGGCCGAAATAAAACAGTTCCTGCACATAGGTGTTTGGTCAAGAGAGCTCTGAAGCTGGGTGTGGTGTCGCACACCTGTCATCCCTGTAGTCTGGGAGGCTGAGGCAGGAGAATCTCAAGTTCAAGACCAGCCTGGCATTTTAGTGAGACCCAGTCTCAAAATGAAAAATAAGAAAGGAGCAGGGGATGCAGCTCAGTACAAAGGCTCTGGGTTCCAGCCCCAGCACCACAAAGAAGGGAGGAGCAGCTGTGAGGGTCATTCAGAGGGCCTAGTAGTCTGGGGCTTGGTGGGCATTCTTGCCTGGTGGAAGTTGGCATCAGGTTTTGCCAATGGCCTTGGACAGCAGAGGTCCAAGTGGGGCTCTTCATGTCATCACTGCTACCTTTGCTGTGTGACCTTGGGCGAGTGGCCAACGTCAGCACTGGTCTGCAGTACCCTGCTTGTGAGTCCGGGAGCGCCCGGCGCCCAGCGGGCCCTCAGCGCTCTCTCCCTGGCAGCAGCCCCCCTGAGCTGTCCGAGCTCCTGTGGGTGGACTTCCTGGTGGAGAACAGCACCAGCGGGGCTGTGGCGGTCACACGGCCCGTCACCTGGCAGCTGGAGTACCCGGGCCAGGCCCCCGATGCAGAGAAGGACAAAATGGTGTGGGAGATCCTGGTGTCCGAGCGGGACATCAGAGCGCTTGTCCCGCTGGCCAAGGTAAGGGGCGTCCACCCTGCAGGCCAGACAGTGGGCGAGGCCAGGGCTGATGTCTGCCTACTGCCCGCAGGCCGAGGAGCTGGTGAATACGGCGCCACTGACCGGACAGCCCGGCCACATCCCCGTGCGCCTGGTCACCGTGGACGCTGGGGGCGCCCTGGCAGAGGTGACGGAGCACATTGGATGCGAGTCGGCCAACACACAGGTACTGCAGGTGAGGACACACGAATGGTGCAGCAGCGTACACACCGTCCCCTTCCGTAGGGACCCTGGGACAGCAGCTGCTCACCCACAAACCTCCCAGGTGGAAGAACCCAGGCTTCCAGCCCCGTCTCGAGTCAAGTGGGGCCCTGTACCCCAACTGTGGGCATGTTCCCCTTAGGGATTGAACACGGCCTTCATCCCCAGCCCCTTGTCTTGTTTTTGAGACAGGGTCTTGCTAAGTCTCTGAAGTTGCCCGGGCTGGGCTTGAGCTTGGCATCCTCCTGCCTCAGCCTCTCAGTGTGCTGGGATGACAGCAGTGCATCACCATCCCTGGCTTGCAGCCCGTCTTTGTTACCAAGTAGCTGTGTGCCCTGAGCCTCAGTTTCCTCAAGTTTACCGTGGGGATACCTTTGAGTTGTGAACACCTAGACAGCGCCCAGCAGATAGCAAGAGCCGAGACAGGGGCAGCGACTGCTGTTACAGCGTGGTGCTTGTGGAGTGATTATTAGTATTAGAGCGTTATAAGGTTAAAACAACGACGACTTCCTGCTCCAGTCCTGTGGAAAGTGGCAGTGGCCGTGGATCACAGCCGGCCCTGCCGGAGGAAGGTCTGTCGCACGCCAAAGCTGCCTCCCCAGCGAGCCCAGGCCTGCGGGCTGCCCTAGGACACCCAGCAAAACCTGGGTACCCCAAGAACAGGGGCTCCCCGGCCAGCCCAGGGAAGCGCGGAGCAGAGCTCTGGTCGCACCCTGCCCGTGGCCAGAGTCAGGATGCTCCTGTTCTCCTCCCGCCCCATCTCCCTGCCGCTGCCCCCCAGGTGTCCGAGGCCTGTGACGCAGTGTTTGTGGCTGGCACCGAGAGCCGGGGCGCCAAGGGGGTGCGGGTGGACTTCTGGTGGCGCCGGCTCCGCGCCTCGCTGCGGCTGACAGTGTGGGCCCCGCTGCTACCCCTGCGGATCGAGCTGACCGATGCCACCCTCGAGCAGGTCCGCGGCTGGAGGGTCCCGGGCCCCACCGACGGGTGAGTGTGGTGGGCCGGATCGCCGCGCCTCGACCTCCCTCTCCTCGCTGCCCTTCCTCTCCCAGCCCGGGAGCGTCATCCCCAGAGCCTAAGTGGGCACAGAGCTGTGGTACCCACGGAGGGGCCCACCAGGCCTGTGTGGCGGAGGCCCTCGCGCCCACGCCCCCTTCCCCTCCCTCTGGCCTGGTCCCCGCACCTTCCCGCCGCCCGGCGGGTCGGCTGGCCACGCCCACCGGAAGCCTCTGGAGGGGCAGGGCGCGGCCCATTGGGGGCCTCGGGGGCGTGGTCCGCTGACGCTCCGCCCCCACAGCGCGCCGGAGCCCGAGCCCGCGGAGGAGGCCGAACGGCGCGCCCGGGGCTGCCGCCTGCTCTATCAGCGCGCGGGCGTGCGCGTCCTCGCGCCCTTCGCCGCGCACGCGCAGGGTGGTGGCCGCCTCGCGCACCTGCTGGGCCCCGACTGGCTGCTGGACGTGACCCACCTGGTGGCACCGCATGCCCGCGTGCAGGACCCGCGCGTGGCCTCACTGGAGGGCGGCCGCGTGCTCGTGGGCCGGGAGCCTGGTGTCACAGCTATAGAGGTGAGCGGGGCGGGAGGGCGCGCCTCACCCCAGAGGGCAGTGGGGTCCCTTCCGCAGCGTGCCCGCGCGTGCTGTGTGTGAAGGTGCAGGAGGAGCTGCGCGTGGGCAGGGCACAGGGGCCTGGTGTCGCTTCAGGTATACGGGTGGCACGGCTGGGTTGTCCCCAGGTGGGTCCTCCAGGTACGCAGGGCTAGGTGTGGAGGGCCTGGGCCCAGGTGTGAACGGGGCATGGGGTAGGGGTGGAGGGGTGGGGAGCAGGTGCCCCATCTCCTCCATCCCTCCAGGTGCGGTCCCCACTGTCTGATGCCATCCTCGGGGAGCAGGCGCTGGCCGTGACAGATGACAAGGTCTCCGTGCTGGAGTTGCGGGTGCAGCCCGTGATGGGCATCTCACTGGTCCTGAGCCGGGGCACTGCCCACCCTGGCGAGGTCACAGCCACCTGCTGGGCACAGTCAGCCCTTCCCGCCCTGAAGCAGGTGACGGCTGCGGGCCAGGGGCATGAGGTCCACCCCAGCTGTGGGAGATCAGGGCGGGAGGTGGGGGTCCTGATACCCGGCCCTCACCTGAGGGCTTTCAGAATGAGCACCCCACAGTGGGAGGGGACCAAGCGGCTGGCTGCAGTGTGGCAGTGGGAGGTTGCTTAGATGGTCTGAGGACCCTCCCGAGGACTGAGCCCCGGGGCCGGGTGGCAGACAGGTGATTGACACGCGTCCCTTCTCTCCCCGTGTCCTGTCCTCGCCTGTGTCTGTTTCTTCGCTGCTCTCTTCTCCGTGTGGCCTGTCTCTGTGGGAGTGGTCTCCTGTGCACATGTGTGTGCCCTCGCATGTCTGCCTGTGTCCGTGTGTCCCGCAGGAAGTGGCCCTCTCCCTGTGGCTAGCCTTCTCTGACCACACCGTGGCTCCTGCTGAACTCTACGACCGCCGTGACCTGGGGCTATCTGTCTCGGCCGAGGAGCCCAGTGCCGTCCTGCCCGCCGCGGAGCAGGGTGCGCAGCTCAGGGTGGTGGTGAGTGGGGGGGGCACTGAGGCGCTGCCCCTGCACGTGGCTCTGCACCCGCCTGAGCCCTGCCGCCGTGGCCGCCATCGAGTGCCCCTGGCCTCTGGCACTGCCTGGCTAGGGCTGCCCCCCACGCCCACGCCTGCACCCGCCCTCCCGTCAAGCCCAGCCCAGAGCCCACCAGCCACCGAGGCCAGCATGGGGGGCGAGCAGCAGGCAGCAAGCAGTGTGGGTGTGAAGGGCAAGTTCGAGCGGGCAGAAGAGGACAGAGAGGCCAAAGAGGAGGAGGAGGAGGAGGAAGAAATGGTGCCTGCCCCACAGCGCATCACAGACCTGGAGCTGGGCATGTATGCCCTGCTGGGCATCTTCTGCTTGGCCATCCTCATCTTTCTGGTCAACGGCGTGATCTTTGTGCTGCGCTACCAGCGCAAGGAGCCCCCTGACACTGCAGCCAACCCCGCCTCCCCACAGCCCCACAACTGGGTGTGGCTGGGCACCGATCAAGAGGAGCTGAGTCGCCAGCTGGACCGTGGGGCCCCCGAGCTGCCCAGGGGGGAGGGCAGCTGCCCCTGTGGAAGTGGGGTGGGAGGGGAGGCCCAGGCTCCTGTCCCTGGGCCACCTGGGGACACCCTCGGCCCCTCCAGCACCCTGGCCCGCAAGGAAATGGGACGGCGTAAGCGTGTGGAGTTTGTGACGTTTGCGCCAATGCCCCCAGCCCAGCTGCCCGAGGAGCCCGCTGCGGTGCAGTCCATCCTGGTGGCAGGCGAGGAGGACATCCGCTGGGTATGCGAGGACATGGGGCTGAAGGACCCCGAGGAGCTCCGCAATTACATGGAGCGCATCCGGGGCAGCTCCTGACCCATCCCGGCCAGCGAGGCCTGTGTCCCTACATGGGGGCCAGCAGCCAGCCACAGTGTGGGGCCCCGGGAGCCTTCTGCCTGCCCCCACTCATTCTTTGGTGCTTGTTGACCCACGTCCCTGCCTGGTCCCCTGCCCCAGCCCTCGCACGGACCGCAGTCTAGGAAGAGCTCCCTTATTCATGGGAACCGACGTGTTCCGTGTTGGGTGCAGAATAAACTGAAAAGGTGCCTCGTGGAGTGGCCCTGCTATCTGTATCTGGGGTGTGGGGATGTAGGGGGCACGGTCAGCACATGGCGGGGGTGGCCGGGCCAGGGGGCCGAGCCCTGCCGTGTCCTCTCGTAGCGACGCGCGATCCAGATGAACAGCACAGCAGTGACGGCCTGTATGCCGGCCAGCAGGAAGAAGTAGAGGTCCATGCGGCAGGTGTTGATGTTCCCTGGGGGCAGACGAGTGTGTCAGGCAGGGCCCAGGCTGGGACCAAGGACACTGGGCAGGCGGAGAGCCTCGCGTGCAGCCTCTGGGGCCCGTCCCCAATGCTCTGTTCATCCGAGGCTTGACACTTAACTAAAGCGACCACTTGGCCATAGTGGCCAGAGGCACACGCGAAGGCCACAGAGTTCCACACTTCCGTTCTGACTGCCAAGGACGCTGGGGCCCAGGCAGGGGTGGCCATGCTGAGGGCAATGCCAGTTTGGGGCTCCAGTCCAGTACCCCATCTCCAGCCCCCTAGCTCACCATGCGCAGGGCAAAGCACACAGCACCACCCCCTGCTGTCCGGCCACTCTCGGGCTGTGCTCACCAAAGTCCATGGAGCAGTACATCCAGCCCCCTGGCAGGGACAGCAGAGCCACCAGGCTGGAGCCCAGCAGTGAGCCCACACCCGACAGACAGAAGAAGATGCCCAGGATGGTGCTCTGCATGGTGCGCGGTGCCGCCCTGTAGGCAAATTCCAGGCCTGTGGGGAGAGGGCGTCTCAGGACTCCTCCCCTCCCTGCCGCCCCACGCCCTGCCCCAGAGCTTAGGCCACCCTGTCCCTGCTCCTGCTTCCGGACTCAGGGCTGCTGCTGTCCTCCTGCTCGCCACCCTCTCTGCCCACCTGCCGTGTCATTGCCAAGTTCCTGAGTCCCCCTCAGATCTCAGCATCCCCTCTGCTTGGGCCACGCCCCTCTCCCGGTCACTTCCTGCCCAGCCCCCACCCTGCTCGCCCTGGCTACAGTGTGCTTGGACATCACTGGCGGGGCTGTTTCCTGGCCAGACCCCCCGGAGCTGGAGGCACTGTCATCCTTGAAACCCCAAGATCCAGGCGAGGCCCGCAGGACCCTTTCCTGTCCTCCAGCCCTGTCCCCTGGCTCGCCACAGCTTGGGGCTTTCCTGTGCTGTCCCCAAGATCCCTCCTCCTGCTGCCTGGATTCTGCCCCCACACCCCACCCAGCTCCTGCCCACCCAAGGCCCCCGCACGGCCCTGGCTGCCCTAGTTTGCAGCTGTGTCCCTGGCCACAGGGCCGGTTTATCTTCATATCCCCAGCACACAGCTCTAGCTCCCAGCCGTGGGGCGGACAGACAGAACGGTGCATTACAGGACACAGTGCTGTGCATAAGGGGCGCCCCTGACCCAGGGCCTTAACCTGGAGCTTGGCACTGATGGGGAAATAGGAGGTGCATTTGGCCTCAGGCAAAGGGAACAGCAGTCACAAAGACGTGGGTGAGGGGGTTGCAGCCTGAGGATGTGAAGACGGTGGGTGTGGGAGCCCTCGTCACCCCAACTCCACAGTGCCCATCACAGTAGCTAGCAGGGCCTGATGCTCATCAATCCCTTGGGTGACCGCCTCCCCCGTACACTGGTGCAGGAGCGGCCGAGGGGACGGGGTACCTGGGATGCTGGCAAAAATCTCACTGATGCCAATGAGCAGGTACTGGGGGATCTGCCACCAGATGGACAGCGGTGCAGCCCAAAGTAGGTCCTTCCCGATCACCTGGGGCATGGTCTCGTTGCGGTGGACATACCGCAAGCGCTCCATCTCCAGGACCCCTGGTGGGAGAGAGAGGGTGAGTACCTCAGGGCTCCCCAACCTGAGCAGCTCAGCCCACAGCCGAGCTCAGCACTCAGTGGGCACCACTGAGTAACTAGTGACTGGCCAGGCGGCAGGTACGGAAAGGAATACTGGCCAGGAGTGTGGGGTCAAGATTTGGGCTCCAGCTCCTCCCTTTTTGCCTTGGCTGCTAGGGAGCTCAGAATTTGGTAGCAGCTCTAATGGGAGTCTTTGATGGCATTCTTACAAATCAATGAAGTTTAGCAGGGCAGTGAGTCCAACATCACACATCCGGTCAGTAAGTAGTCAGGACTGGATCTGAGCCCCAGGACGCTGCGCTAAGCTGGCTCTTTCCATGCTGCGTGGCCTCCACTGCAGTGTCAAGGGTGCAGCAGCACTTTGAGCCTGGCTTTTGGGTTTAGTTATTGCATCTCCTTCCCCTCATGGCTTGGGAGACAGCTCTCGTGGACTGAACACTAGACAGCGAGTGAGGGGACTTGGGCTCCAATTCTGGCCCCATCCGGCCTGCTGTGTGACCTTGGGCAAGTCACTCAACCTCTCTGACACTCACTTCCCTTATGCAGAAGCAGGAGTGAGCGTCCTGGGGTTACTGTGAGATTGAACAGGAAAACATGCACAGAGCATGTGGCAGAGGGAGGACTGGTTCAGCACAACCCTACTCCCCAAGCTGTGGTCCCCACCTGTGACCCAGGCCCGTCCCCATCCTTACAGGCTTCGTCTTATAGCCTATGTCCCATGAGGGCAGGGCCTGGCCTCTTGGGGTCCAAGGGGCTTGCTGCCCCTGCTGTAAAGCCAGACGCAGAAACCTGAAGTCAACCTCCGGATCCGAAAGCTACTAGGCAAGAAGGGCTCAGGTCCGTGCAGGGCCGCGGAAGCTCTGCTAGCTGAGTCCTTCAGTTACACGTTCATTCACTTGTTTTTGCAGCGCTGGGGACAGAACCCTGGGCCTCGCACATGCTAGGCACCTGCTCTGCCACTGGGCTTCACCTCAGCCCACAGCCCCTTCTCCACGCAAACGGCTTCAAAACTTTGGAAGCGGAAGCAGGAGGGAGGTTTCTGAGTGCTCATTGTCCCTGAGCGCTGCACCTTGGGGAAGGTCGTTCCAGCACATGTGGAGGCTGCGTGAGACACTCGCGCCCATCGCTGAGGAGCTCAGGTCCCGAGGGAAACCTCCTCCTCCCTTGGGCTTGCCCCGTTCCACAAGGAGCCCGGGATCCCCGGAGGGTCCCCTTCAGCTTGTGCCTCTGTGACGCCAAGGCTGGCACCCATGGGTAGTGGGTGTGCTGGCCACTGTCAGCCCGCAGCAGGGCCACCCCTACCCCCATCCCAAGGCCAAATCTGGGCCCAGCCACACACCTGCGACAACGACGGAGGCGAAGCCAAAGAACATGCCCAGGGCCATCTTCTGCAGTGCTGAGGGGAGCAGCTGGCAGCGCAGCAGCAGGGGGTCCAGCAGGTGGTCCTTCAGGGGGACGAGGATGAGCACGGCCACCACGTTGGCCAGCAGAAGCCAGGCTTCCGGGATCTGCATGGGAAGAGCCAGGAGCTGGGGTTGGGGCCCCGAGATCTGACTCCAGAACGTCCACAGGGGACCTGTAGTCAAGCCCTCCCCACTCTGGACCCACACTCCTTGGCGGCACAACCAGGACATGGGGCCAATTGGAGTGGCAATCGGTGCTTCCTGCCTTCTCTCAATTGACAGTGGCTCAGCATGAATGCATCATGACCAATTTGTGATGTCTGCCACGGGCACAGAAATGAACATCATGGCACACATATCTCTCTTCCAGCCCTGAAGATCTGGTTTGAGGAGACTGCAGTGCCAAGGAGCTGGTTTAGGAAGTTCCGGCAGGCGGCAGAGATCTGGGCATCCAGGGCCGCAGAGGCTGACCAGGGCCCTGCGTGGGCTCTGTGTGAAGAGGCAGATGGACGCAAGGCCACCCACAGCCATGGGGCTGCCTGGGTGCCCTTGGGTGGCTGAGTACCTTGGCAGGATGTCTGGGTATGGCACTGCTCACCTGCCCTCCCTTCAAGGGTGGTTCCCAAGCCCTGCAGCCTGGCAGCTGGGGAGAGGCTGAGCAGCTTTGCTCACCATGTAGTCGCTGCCCCAGGCCCGCAGGGCTGTGGACGTGTTGGTGGGGCCGGTGGGGAAGATCCTGGGGATGTGGAGATGCAGGCCCTGCAGGACGTAGGTGGACTGCATCTGCCGAGAGGAGAGAGAGGCTGGAGCAGGGCCGAAGAGGAGGCAACCCTCGGTAGCAGCCAGGCACCAGATGGTGGCTGTCCCCTTCCGGGCCTCGGGGAAAGGCCACTCCTGCCCCTTCCTCCTCAGGGCTGTGGGCTATGACATCCTAGAGCTGCGTAGCTGGCGTGTCCAGGGCCAGGCACAGTGTGCTTGCCAAAACGGAAGATAATGACATGGCTGTCCCCACAGGCTCTCCTGACATGGAACCCTGTTGTGTCCCACAGGCCACAGCTGGCCACTGCACAGGGGAGGGGTCTGGAGCCCCCAGGAGGGGCCAGGCAGGGTGCACTGCCCAGGGGAGCCACCACCTCCCAACCTGTAGGGAGGGGTGTCAGCATCTGCCCCATGTCCCTGTGCCATCGTGCACACGTCACGCCACTGCCCTGGGTAGCAGCTGGGCCTGTGTGCCCTGCCCTGTGTGCTGCAGCTGGAGCTCTCGGGAACACGGCACTGGGAGTCCGAGCCACCCGCTGTCCACATGAGGGAACTGAGGCCTAGAGAGGTGGGCTTCTCTGGGAAGGAGCTGGGGCAGCAGCTGCTCCCGCTGCCCCCACCCGGCACGCACCTGGAAGTACACCATCCAGTAGGGCACCAGGGTCACCATGACGGGCAGGATCTTCACCAGCACCTGGAGGTTGGCGACGTCCTCCTGCAGGGAAGGGCCAGGCTGGGGAGCCCTCTGGTCAGGCAGCAGGTGGGCACCTTGGGGGTCCCTGTGGGGCCACAGGGACAGCAGATGTCATCACCCCCATCCAAGGCCACCTCTTCACTGCCACCATTGTCCCTTAGTTCTCCTCCCAAGAGCACCGCTCGCAGTGACCACCATCACCTTGCTGTCAGCAGGAGGGGCCTGGCTGGAAGATGCAGTTACTGGGGGTGTGACTGGAAGGGTTCATCTCCCTCTGGCTCCTCCCTTCCTCTGTGCTTCCTGTCGCCAGGCCATGAGCTCTTTCCCCTCCGCCAGGCCCTTGTGCGGTGCTGCCCTGCCTTGGAGCCCACTGACCATGGACTGAAAGTCTACAAACTGTGAGCCAAAATGAACCCCTCCTCCTTTAATCTGCAGGTATTTGGTATTGTGTCCCAGCAAGGAGGGAAGTCACTGAGACAGGTGTGGTCCCTTTGGGTCCTGGGGAAGTAAGACCAGAGACCATGGCGAGCAGTCTTTGGGATTTGGGGGGGTGGTGGCCTCACTTTGACATGGGGACAGGGAGGCCATTACAGACTCCATACACCACGTTCTCCATCCCGGACAGACTTAAGAGCCCTCTGCCTCGGTGCAAGGAGGGGGGCTGTGCAGAGGCAGGGGAGTGAGGAGTGTCACCAGGAGAGTGGGAACATCGGCCACCACTGCCGCCTTGACCCTTTGCCTTTGGTCCTGAGAGTTTCTGATCCCTTCCTGTCCCGGAGCCTTGCACAATCACCCTCTGAGACAAGACAGCCACCATGCCAGCGAGCAGTGCCACCCCTCTAGCACCCGTGGGTTCCAGACCAGCCTGTGACTCTTCAGCCCCCGGAGGAGGCAGATGTGCCGGGACTTCCCAGCCTCTCAGGGACACAGGAGACCACAGCTTTCACTTCCTGTCCTTGGGAACATTTGTTCTTAGAATGCACTCTCCTCTCAAAATCTGGACCTCATGCTCTGAGAGGCTCAGGTCACAAGGCCACATGAAGGGAACAGGGCTACAGTGGACAGGCATAGGTGAGCGGGCAGCCACCTTCAGCTGCCAGCCATGGGGTTGAGGATGTCTGGGGCCTCTCTGGACCCCAATGACTGCGGCCTGGAGACAGGAGCAGAAGATCTGCCCCGAAGCCCGGAACCCACAGAATGGGGGGACGGAAAGGTGGCTGCTGGACCACGCATCCCCGGAGGCGCGCGGCCCCCTCTCACCTGGCAGAGCATCGTCGCCATGGCCAGAGGCAGCAGCCACGGAGAGCGAGCTTGAGCATAGAGGACACCTGGCTGCCCATGGGGGGCTTGGAGATGAAGGCCGGGGTGGTGAAGAGGAAGATGAAGAAGGCCAGGAACACGCAGCCCAGGGGAAGGCTGTAGCCCAGCAGGAAGTCGATGTTCTGCTGGACGAAGGCCACCACCAGCAGCGCAAACACGGCCCCCACGTTGCTGCTCCAGTAGAACCAGTTGAAGAAGCGGCGGGTGGCATCACGGCCCAGACCCATCACCTGCCAGAGTGAGCGACAAGGAGGCCCAGGGACACTCTGTGTCCATCCCCACACCTCCGCCCACAGGGACATTTCCTAGGTCCCGGAGGTGCACTTTCCCAAGCCTGATCACAAAGTAGACACTCAGTACACACTTGGCCAGTGAACGGGTGAAGGAAGGACCCCTCCTGAGAGTCACTTGTGGAAAAGCAGAACATCTGGGCACAGCTGTCTTCACACATTGCTTTTTTATTGTCACCACATAGTGCACACAACAGATGTCCCTAAGACCACTTTGTTCACTTCTGGTCGATTTACCTCTTTGTCTTTCGCTAAGCGACCTGCGCTATGAATTACTTTCATAATCAGGAGGAAGGGCAATAAAGACCTCGGGCTGTTCCACAGTTACCATGATGTATGCGCACTGCTTAAGAAGCAGCGAGAATCTGGCAGGGAATTCCCTCCACAAACCCAGAACTGCGTGGCTGCCCAGTGCCTGCCCTCAGTTACAGCTCGGCCAGATGAGGTCAGCATAACCAGGGCAGTGGAGGAACCTGGCAGGGGGCTCTGACCTAGTGACAAAATACTTCTCAGGCCACCCCAGCAAGGGCAGAAGAGCTGCGACTCAATACTGGGATTTGGATCTGCACCCCTCAGTTCTGCTGGTCCTGGTCAGCTGCCCCGGGGCCCCCTCGCCACACCCTGGACCGAGTTCCAGATTCCGGCTCAGCAGGTCTGGGCACGGCCTGGGTAGCTGCATTTCTATGAAGCAGTGAGGACCGGGGGCCACCTGTTGAGACAGAGGAGTCTACACAGCTAAAGCAGCCACCCTTCAGTACCTCCAAACCGCAGAGCCATCCCCGCCCTTCCATTCATTCCTGCCTTCTACAGAGGTGTGTGGCTCTCACTCGGGCTGCACCCAGTTTTATTTTCTGTTGCTGCCTCATCTCCTCGCCCGGGAGCGCGGCCAGGGCGCCGCTCTGCGTCCTGGGCGCCCACCCCGTGGCGTGCAGCTGCCTGCGTCACACCGCACATCGGTTTACATGCTGCTGCCATCCCACTGCGTGCAGCTGCCCAAGGATGGCCGTGTTATTAGGGATGTGTTCGTTCATTTCGCAAAAACTGAACGAATATCTGCCGTGTGCCGCACTCTGTCCAATGGGGTGGGACAAGGTGACAGCAGACTGCATCAGAGGTGAACTGGACGCCTTGCTGTCCCTGGCTGATGAGGGCAGAGCTGGGGTCTGGACAGGTCCACTTGGCGGCCTCGGGCACTGAGTGAAGGAGAGGGTGGCTGCCTGGCCCGGCCTCGGTGATTTGCTGGGGCGGGCTTTGTGGTGGGGCTCTTTGGCCTGCTTTCTAGGTCACCCTGATACGCTGATTAACCCGGGAGACCTCAGGCTCCTTATCTGTAAAATGGGCACAGCACCACCACGGATGCTAAACACCGTGGGTCCCGGGACAGGCTCGGAGGAGGCCACCGTGCCGCCAGCCTGTGGTCCCGGTCCTGGCCGTGCGTCTGGTTAGTGCACGGGCCCGCCCGCACTCACCTGGTCGGCCCCGAAGGCCGCGAGGTTCCCGCGCGCGGAGCTGGCGGCGAGCGCGAGCAGCAGGAGCGCGCCGTACAGCGGGGCCGCGCAGTAGGGGCCGGGCGGGGGCGCGCGGGCGGGCGCGGGGCGCAGCGGGGCGACGCGCAGGTCCCCGCACAGCGCCAGGCGGGCGTCGGCGCCGGCCGAGGCGAGCAGCAGCCCCAGGCCCGGCAGGTAGAGGCCGAGGCTGAGCACCAGCGCGCGGCGCCGGCCCAGGTAGGCGTCGGCCGCCCAGCAGCCCAGCGGCGCCAGCAGGAAGGAGGCGCCGAGGAACAGCAGCGCGGCGAGCGAGGCCTGCGCGTCCGCCCAGCCCAGCGCGCCCAGGCGCAGCACGAGCGTGGCCGCCACGCCGAGGAAGGCGGCGCGCTCCAGCGCCTGCACCGCCAGCACCGCCGCGCACGCCGCGCGCCGCCGCCACGCGCGCGCCGGGGCCACCAGCGGCCGCCGCTCCTCGGGCCGGGGCATCGCGGCCTCTCCTGGACGCCCTGGACCTGCCCTGTCCTCCTGCGCCTCTCTTAGACTTCCCCGGCCCTCCTCCGGCCTCCCCTCTCCTCGCCTGCCCTCTCCTGTCCTGTCCTCCCCTGACCCCCACCCCTGTCCTCGCAGCGCCACGAGGCCCTCCCTGCGGTGACCCTCCGTCCCCCCTTCCCTCTTCTCGCTCTGCCCCTCCTGCCTGGCTCTGGCCCTGTCCTCTCCCCTGTCTCTCCCTGCCCTCCCTCTGCCCTCACCCCTTTCTCTGTCACCCCGGGGTCTTCCTACTCCACTTCCCACCTGTCCCCCTCTCCTGCTGGGCTCACCCACTGCCCTTTCTGAGCTCCTGTCCCCTCTCCACAGGTCACTCGGGCATGCGGCACTGCCCCCACGGTCCTGTGGTCCCTGTCCCCTTGGGTTCTCTCTCTGTCCCTCCAGCTCAGCTCCTGTCCCTCTCTCTGCTTCTTGAGAAACTCTGGGCTTCCCCTTTCACTGGCCGGGTGGCTGCTGAGTCACATGGCATTTAGAAGAAATGAAAGTGGGGTCACAGGCCTTGCCCCACAGCTGCGGGGTTTCTAAAACCCTCCCCTCCTCTGCCTCCTCCCCAACCCTCTGCAGGCCTCCAGAGCTGAGGAATATTCTGTCTTTCGCTTTCATTTCTCTCCAGGATTCCCCACTGCCGCTGCTGCTGCATCCTGTCCTGTCCTCTTCCAGTGAGATCCAAGGCTGGGCTGACGGACCCAGAGGGCACCATGGGGTGGCACCAGCCCTCTTCACAGACTTGGTGACTGAGGCCCGTGGGGGTGGGGAGGGGAGAGTGACAGAGCTGGGACTGAGCCCCTGCCCCTCGTGAGTGACTAGAAGCCCTCAGGGTGCAGTCATGTTGTGCAAATGCTGTGGAGGAAGTGGTCACGTTCAGGACACAACGGCACCATCCGGAACCCACAAGTGTGTCGAGATTGAGGGGTGCTGGCCTCGGGCTAAGTCCCAGCCACCCCCAGTGAGAAGACTCAGCGCCCCAGGACGAGAGCCAGCCCTCACTGTGCTCTGCAGCCCGGCCACCCTCTGAGCTCCTCCAGCCCAGAGCCTGTGACCTCACCGTCCCCTCGCCAGGTGGCTCTTCCGCCAGGCCCCTGCACAGCGGCTTCTCCTCTGCATGTGGGACCTGCTCTGATCACCACACCCCTGTCAGAGCGTCCCGCCTCAGTGTGCTTGGAGCGGGACCGTGCATGCAATTACCAGTTCGCTGTCCCCACGGTAGAACAGACCTCCCTCCCAAGGCGAGGTCACAAGAACAACATCAGCAAGGCTGAAAGCCAGAGACCACCAGAAAGAGGTTTTTAACCTTGGACATCTGGCGAGAGGCCAGCTGTGCTGCGTGGGACAAGCTGTAGGAATGTGTGGCTGGAGTGACCGCCAGAAAGCAGGGCCCACACCCAGATTCTCTTTGTCACCGTGGCCAGGGACAAGGTGCTTCGGATGAGCCAGGCAGAGATGGGGAGAGACGAGGCGTCTTCAGGTGAGCTGCTGCCATGTCGCCTTGGAGGAAGTTCCGATCGCTGCTGTGAGTTTGTGGTGACAGTGCAGGTCACATGAGACCCGTGCCTTCCTCTCTTGGCAAGGTCATTAGGCTGGCAGAGGTGACACATGCCACCCCAGAGAGCCAGCCTGACCAAGGACAGTGCTGACTGCTGTCGTGATCTCCGGCAGGTACTGGATGAAGGGAAGGGCTTCCAGCAGCAGCGTGGCCCACAGGGACAAACCAGGAGGACAGCAGCAGACGCAGAAGCACAGGGCAGTCTCTCCTCCTCATGCAGCCTCTGTCCCCAGCAGAGTGGCTCGCTGGGGACAGACCCGGCACCTGCTGAGTGGGGGGAGTGAGTGGTGATTTGCATCTTGCAGATGGGAGAAGTGGCGTTTTAAGTAGATGTGACTGTGGCCCAGGACACAAGTGACAATGTGAGCAGCACCGGGGGGTGGGGTGGGGACTGGAGAGCAGGATCTTGGTACCAAGGAGCCCCAGAGTCCACGGCTGCAGCCACAACCCACACACCTATATGTTTGGGCCAGGTGGAGATGAGCCACGTGGTGTCACATTTTTATTTTTTGCTTTTGTTATTTTTTTAATGTTAAAAATTAAAAAGTGACTTTTCTCCTTAAAATTCTTTAATGAAAATTCAGATTTTTGGCTACCAGAAGTTGCACAGGGTCTGGCCATGCTGGGGCTGCTCACCAAGAGCTGCATGGCCACCACCCACTGAACAGCATGACATAGTGACGTGGCCTGTGGTGGCTTTGGCTGGAGGCTGGCGGAGAGGCGCCTTTTCACCTGCACATCTGACCGCAGCTGCCGCTGAGCATGACAGACACAAAGGATGCACTGTGGAGGGGTCCCTGGGGCTGCAGGTGGACGTGGCTTCTTGAGTCTCCCAGTTCCACCTGGTGCCACCCCGCCTCGCTGGTGACAGTTGTCAGGGTTTGGGAAGTTCAAAAGTGTGCCTTGCGGAGCCTCTCGGGCCCCCAGCCAGGACCCAGCATGACTGCTTCATGTGCTTGGGAAACAAGGCCCTGAAGCCCAGATCTGACTCCGGACTCCAGGTGCAACAGTCGAGGGCCACCGCCGTGCCACACTGCCCGCAGGTTGCGTGGGCCCAGGTGGGCAGCGGATTTCCCACACAGCTGCATGGCAACTTGGCAGTGATGACAGGCTGTGGGCCCTGCAATGGGCAGGGCTTCTCCTAGGCCCGCCACGGCTGGCCTCACACGTGCGGGGCAGCTGGGGTTCCTCTTAGACTGGGCCTGCCTGCTTCCCTGCCTACCAGGGGGTCCTGGGTTGGGGGATGTGGGAGCCAAAAACTGTAGCCACTTGGATAAAAGCACCCTGCCCGTGGAGCTGGGAGGACAGAGCAGAGGGAAGGAGATGGAAAACACCTGGCTTGCTGGACTGCTGTCTTACTCTGGGGGTGTTTCATCTTGACCCCTACCCCAGGTGGTCCATCCCTACCTGCTTTATGGTGTAGCAGGTGCTCCAGGAATGCACACCCCCAGGACCTCACTGTCCCTTGTCTGCACAGCACCCCATTCCCAGTGGTCATGTGGCTGGGATGGAATGCCCTCAATGATGTGTATTGTGGGAGGACAAGGTTGGGAGCTGCTGTTTTACCCCCTTCCTGTGACCATCAGAACAGCTGGGGTCTGTGTGGAGTAGACCAGAGTTGATGCCTTTCTGAGCCCATGGCACCAGATGAATGAGCAGGACAACCCCGGGCACATTTGAGGAGGATGTAGATTCAGCCCCGCCCATGGAAGATGGCAGACAGCTGGCACCCTCATGTCTTCCACTGTTCCCTTGCCACCCATGGACCAGAGTGTTAGCTTTCTGTCACTGTGACAGGAAACCTGAGATAAACCAACTTTTCAGTAGGAGAGGTTTATTTTGGCTCATGGTTTCAGAGGGTTCAGTCCATGGTCACTGGGCTCCATTGCCCTGGGCCTGTACTGAGGCAGTATATCATGGTGGGATGCATGCAGCAGTCAAGATGCTCACCTCATGACAGCATGGAAGCCCAGAAACAGGAAGGGGTGGGGTCTCAATATCCCCTTCAGTGCCACATCCCCAGCAACCTCACTTCCTCCCTTTAGGCGCCTCCTCCTAAAGGTCACAACACCTCCCAGGGGCACCACAGGCTGGGACCAAGCCTTCCATGCACAGGCATTTGGGGGATATTCAAGATCCAAGCTCTGGCACCAGGTGTAGTTGTTTTGTTTAGTGTCCATTGTCATTGTAGAAAACGACTTGGCCGTCCTGCCTGCCCTGTTTCAGACACCACCTCCCCACCAGGACCTGAATCCACATTCCATGGCATTGCCCAGGCACCTGTCCTCCAGCACCTGCGCCCATTCTGTCCCACCCTGCAGCACTCACTGCTGGGACTGCCGGCTTTCAGTTCAGGCCCAGCACCGAGACGGTGTGCTCAGACCCCTGCAAGGTCCCTCCTGGTTTGAGGTCAAGTCCCGACTTCTTGATTCCGCACCAAGGGCCTGCTAGCCTTGACCACACCTGTGCCAGCCCTAAGCCACATCTGTTCCACGGCGTCTCTGCACCACCTGCCTGACTCTGCCGTTGGATGCTCAGCTCTCAGTCCGTCTCTCACCTGCAGCTTGGCACACACTGCTCCACAGTCCAGAACTTTCCCGGACTCATCAATATTGATCCCTCAAAACGTGACCCAGGTGTCACCTCTCCTGAGAAGTCTCCCTGTTTTCTCTCCGAGGTGGTGTTACCCCTTGTCGCCTCTTGCAGTGACTCGTGTCATAGCCGCCTGCTTGCTTGCCTGTTTCTCCCAGTGGGCTGCACTTTGAGGACATGAGTTGTATTTTCTTTGTGTCTGTGCGTCAGTGCCTGGTGCCAAGCCTGGGATGCAGTGGGTGCGTCCTCGTCAAGGCATGGACGGTGGGGTTGGACCGCCGGGGAGAGAGCTCTGTCTTGACCTCTTCAGAGCTTACTTAACCGCTTCCATGTTTGAAAAGGGGAGGAGACTCACAGGACTTACCTTGGAGGTGTTAGGGGAGCATCAGAGTGAAATGACCCTGTAGAGTGATAGTCCAGTAGCACAGGCTCGGGAGAAGTCTGTACCTTGCTGAGCGCGGTGACACACGCCTGTGATCCCGGCACGGTGGGGGACTCAGGGCCATCACAAGTCCAGCCTGAGCAGCTCAGCTGTCACAAATTCAAGTCAAGCCTGGGCAACTTAGCAACGTAGCAAGATTCTGTCTTAAAAAAGGGGGGGATGGGGATGTAGTTCAGTGTGAAGGCTCTGAGTTCAATCTTCAGTATCACAAAAAGTCTACCAAACAAGGAAGGGAGGGAGGGAGAGAGCCAGCTGACCATGTGCTGGGCACCGTCCAAGGTGTTGGGGTCGGAACAGTGAACAAAGCCGATATGATCTCTGCCCTCACTGAGCTGACTGGATAGGGGTTGGGGTTGGAGTTGACATTCTAAATGCAGAATGAAATGGAATAGGGTGGAATGGAATGGAATGGAGTAGAATGGAATGGAATGGAGTGGAGTGGAGTAGAATGGAATGGAGTGGAGTGGAATGGAATGGAATGGAATGGAATGGAATGGAATGGAATGGAATGGAATGGAATGGAATAGAATGGAATGGAGTGGAGTAGAATGGAATGGAATGCAGTGGAGTAGAATGGAATGGAGTGGAGTGGAATGGAATGGAATGGAATGGAATGGAATGGAGTAGAATGGAATGGAATGGAGTGGAGTGGAGTGGAGTGGAGAGTGGAATGGAATGGAATGGAATGGAATGGAATGGAATGGAATGGAGTAGAATAGAATGGAATGGAATGGAGTGGAGTAGAATGGAATGGAATGGAGTGGAGTGGAGTAGAATGGAATGGAATGGAATGGAGTGGAGTGGGGTGGAGTGGAATGGAGTGACATGGTGGGGTGGAGTGAAATGAAGGGTGGAATGGGGTGGGGTGGAGTGGGGTAGGGTGGGGAGCAGTGGGGGGGAGTGGGTGGGATGAAGCACCACCATGCCAAGCTAACCAGTGCCTTCAAGCTTGGACACTGCGCCCTCTTCCCCTGGCGGTTGAATGGCCTGAGATCAGAGTTCAGAGCATGGGTCACGCTGACCTGAGTTCAGTACCTGGTGGGCGATCTCCCTCTCAGTGGGCAGACCAGCCTCAGCGTTCCCCCTGCAGAGGTACTGAGAGCACAGCCCACCCGGGAAGCCAGAGGAGACCCCGTGTCATGTGAGGCACAGTGGAGGGGCCTCTAGGTTAGCAGCAGTGGATCTGCCCTGTGCAGCTCGGGGTTTCTCTTCCCCCTGGTTGAAGAAGACTCCAGCTTTTCCCAAGAACGCCGCTTTCTCCACCATGCCGGCCGAGGTCAGGAGAGCGATGCAGTGTGGATGCCAGATGCCTGGGTCCTCTGGGGATGGAGAGGTGCTGGGAGGCTTTGCAAACTGAGATCAAAAGGTCCTGCTTCCAGGAGTTATAAATAAACATGAGCTCATTGACTTGGCACCCAGTTGGCACACCTTGCCTCTCTTCAAAGCTCCAGACCCAGGAGAAACAGGCTGCGGGGATCACTTGCCAGCCCCAGCTCTGTGGCTTCCCTCCATCCTGTCCCTGCTCTCCCCACACCCCTGCTGGGCACCCTCCCACCTCCCTGTGTCCACCTCTACTGCCAAAGCCTGCCCACATCTGCTTGCCCTGTTCTTTTCATGTCTTTCTTTTCCTTTCCTGCCTTCTGGATTTATAGCAGCCCCCCCATTCCATTTTATTGCTCTACTGGTTTTACATGCACATCTAATTTAGCAAAACAAGAGCTAGGCAACATCTTTCCCTCCCACCAAATAACACAGCTTTCTAACCCTGATCAGTTCTTACTAGCTTGTGCACTGAGGTTTTCTGTTTCTTCAGTTTTATCTGTTTTTCTAACTCTATCAATTAGATGTTAGTATAATTACTTCATGCAGTTGGTTTTTATTTAATCTACCTTTGTGACTGCATATTTCTTCGCCAGCATTACTGCTTGAATCTCAGGCTTTCTGGGATGACTTTCCTTGTTCTTGAAGAATGTTCTCTAGGATTCCCTTAGGTGAGGGTCTGTTTGTTGTAAATTCTCTTAATTTTTATCTGAAACAGTATCTGTCTTAATCCATTTTCTGTTGTGTCTTAGTTGCTTTCCCGTTGCTGGTACTCAGTGACCAGCACCCACAACTTAAGGGAAGAGGGGTTTGTCTCAGCTTCCACTTTCAGTCCCTGGCTGATAGCTCCAAGCTAGAAGCACGGACGAGGGGCCGGCGGAGAAGGTGCTCAACCCATGGTGGCCAGGAAGCAGAGTGGGGTGGGAGGAGCTGGGGACCAGAATCACTCTTCCGGTCACACCCAGTGACCGCCCCCACCCAGGCCCTGTCCCCTACAGCACAGTCAGCCCTGAGCTCGCCCATGGGTGAGTTCACTGCTGAGCACAGTGCCCCGTGACCCGGTCACCTTCCACACACATGAGAATCTTGGAGGACACTTCAGATCTACACCATAACGTGTTGCAGTGACAACACCACACACTGGGTGAAAGATCTCTCTCTGCCTGTCTGTCTGTCTCTCTCTCTCAGCTCTGGAGGCGAGGAAGTGCAATGCTGAGGGGCTGGGATCTTGCTGTGTCACATGGTGGATGGAGGGTATCATGTGATGACAGCCAGAAAGCAGGACGGCATGTAAGCTGGGGCCCCTCTTCCTCTCCTGAAGAAGCCTCTGATGCCATCCTGTGACCTCACCCTCATTACCTCGTGAGGCCCTAAGGACCTCCCAAGGCCCCGTCCCCAAAGGCCACAGTGTGTGAGCATGGGGATTAGGTTTCCACACGGGGGCTGTGGGGTCTCCTCGGCCATCGTGGTGTCTTCTCAGCCTTGTCCTGGAGAGCTCTGCAGGTCAGCGGTTATTTTCTCCTGGGGCCCAGAGGTACTGCACGGCTGTCTGCAGCTGCCGGCTGCTTCGAGTCCATCCGTCTCCACCAGTGACCGAGGCTCTGCTGCCATAATCGCATGGGGCAGGGTTCTTTCATCATTATGCCAGAGTTGGAGAGCTCCCAGGAACTGAGGGCTCTGTCTTCCACTAATTCTGGAAATTTCCTTTTCCTTCTACAACTCCAACTGAGCATATGCAAGTCCTTATCCAATCCTTTCTGTCTTTGTTCCTGTGCCACATTCTGGGTAAATTCTTTAGATGGACCAACCAGATCCCTAATTCTCTCTCCAGCTGTGTTAATCTAATTAATCTGGTGTTTAATCTGTCAGTGCTCTCTCTCTCTCTGTCTCTCTCTCCTTTCTTTTTGGCACTGGAAATTGAATCCAGGGCCTTTACACTGAGCTACATCCCTAGCCATTTTAAATTTTGGGTCACTGGGCTTGAACTTGTGGTCAGCCCTCCAGATGGCTGGGAATCAGGCATGTGCCCTCACACCAGGTTAAGATTCTACTTTTTTTTTTTTTTTTTTTTTTTGTGGGTACCGGGGGGACGACCTGAGGACCTCACGCGCCAACAGGCACCCGTGCCACTGAGCGATATCACCGGCCCCTTTTTTGTATGTGGGTTCCGGGAGTCAAACTCGGGCCTTCGCGCTTGCAAGGCAGGCGCTTAAGCCGCTGAGCCGTCTCACCGGCCCAAGATTCTACTTTGAAAGAGTATGTTTCTCATTTACACAATTACTACCCGATTTTCTTCTCCAACTCTCCCTGGTCATTTTTAATAGTCTCTTGTTCCTTAGCGGCACCTTCAGTTACAACATTTATTTCTTCAAGCCTCTGAGACATCTTTACTTTATACTCTATGTGCCACAGTTCCAGTAAGGTGTGGGTCTTCTGTCAGCGCTGGTGGCACTGTCATACACAGTGCCTGTGTCCTGTGTCCTCTGATTACTCTTTTCACGTGAGCCCCTGTTCCTTGCAGCTTCCTGTGGGAAGTGTGAGGCCTGAGTTCAAGGTGAGTTACCCCGGGAAGGCTTTCCCTACTTGTTGGAGGAATCCGACCATGGCCGTCCCAGTCTGAGCGAGACCACGTTAAGCCCTCCCCCTGCGTGCTTGGACGCCCGCTGCAGACTTGGGGTCCCGGACACGTGGCTCCCTGTACTTTTTCAAGCCAGGTCCGGGCGGACAGCCACACTCCTCTGTACTGAGCTCTCCCCCTCGAAAGCGCCCTTGTGGCTTTCCCTCCCACAGGCCCCTTTCCTATGCCCATGACCCTGTAAAGCCCCACAGCCTGCAGAGAGTGAGCTGGTCTGGCCTCAGTGCCAGAGCAGCCTCTCAGGTTCGTTCTGAAACGAGCCTGTGCTGTGAGCTCGGACCTGCTTCTTTTCCTCCTTTTGTCCTCACTCTCGTTCCTGGCATGTGCCTAGGGCACCCCCACCTCCTTTAATTCTGAAGCTGCTGTCCGTGTGCTCGAGGTGGTGTTGCCGCATGGATGCTGTGGCATCCCCTTCTGGACCTGCGTGTGCTGCGGGCTGAGGCCCTTGCAGCAGGGCTGGCCAGTGCTTTTCTGGTGCTCAGAGCTGAGGCTGAGCCCAACGAGCTGCCCCGTGTGGGGTTTGCTTCCGCGTGTGCCCCCAAGGCGGTGGAGGCTGAGCTTGTTGCCCACTTGGCTCAGGCCTGTCAGGCCCTGGCCCCCAGGCCGGGCAGGTGCCCCAGGGCCACCTCCACTCCTCTGCTGTTGTTCTTGACCTCTGGCAACTTCCCTTCCTTTCTTGCCACTTCCACCATGCTTTTTTTTTTTAGTCTTTTTGAGACAGGGTCTCGCTATGCAGTTTAGGCTGGACTTGACATCACTTTGTAGCCTTGGCTGGCCTTGAACTCATGGCGATCCTCCTGCCTCAGCCTTTCCAGTGCTGGAATCACAGGCGTGTGTCACCACACCTGGCTACACGCTTTTTTTTTTTTTTTTTTTGTGGGTACTGGGAGTCGACCTCAGGACCTCGCACGCCAGCAGGCGCCCGTGCCCCTGAGCGATATCACCGGCCCTTTTTTCGTATGTGGGTTCCGGGAGTCGAACTCGGGCCCTCGCGCTTGCCAGGCAGGCGCTTACACCGCTGAGCCATCTCACCGGCTCAACACACATTTTTAAGAATGGCGTAAAATATTGTATTCGTCAGCTTTCTGCTGCCGGGACAAAACACCAGAGGAACGAAGGAGGAGAGGTGGATTTGGCTCCCAGCTTCAGAGTTTCTGGTCTAGACCGGCCGCTCCAGGGCTGGGGCTGGTGGCCAGCAGAGCATGGCGGTGGCAAGTCCTGTGACCGAGGTGCCCGCCACGCAGCAGAGGGAGAGAGCCAGAGGCCGGTGCTGCCTGCTTCCTCTTCCTGCTGTTTTTTTCTCCACACACCCCAGTCCCCCTAAAACAACGGAGCTGGCACAGAGCTGGCCGTGCCCCTGTGCCCAGCACAGGTGGCCTGTCCCCACCTGTGCTGCCATGACTCTCCACCAGGGGGCAGCCCCAGTTGGGCCGCGCCAGGCACCCTGCAGGACTCAAGCTGGGTCAGATGGGAAGAGAAGAGGAGCAAGAGTGTGGAGTTGAGAGGGGGACAGGCAAGGGGACCCTGAGGGGAGCCCTGGGCAGAGCCGGGGTGGGGCACCCGGTGTGGACTCCAGGGTTCTGTTTAGACAGCCAAGCTAGTCCTTCCTGCACTCGGAACGCATTTATTCAGCACCCTCTGCATGCACACAGGGAGGACAGTGGTGAATGAAACCCGCTTCCACGGAGGTCATTCAGCGCCTCCCAGGCGGCCCTGCCTCCTCCTCCTCCTTCCGCCCAGAAATCCAGCTCACCTCAGCTCTCGCAGGGCACCCCAGCTGTGTCATGTTGGGGGCGGCTCCTACTTCCCACCCACAGTGGCCCAGGGACATGGCAGAGCTCAGGCCATGGTCCCATAAGAGCTGGACCCTGCACCAGCAGACCAAGGAGTTGGTGACCCACGCGCCCGGTGCACGTTGGTTGACATCTGCTGAGAGCCGCTGCACCCCTTCCTCCACAGGACCAGGGCGAGGCGCCTCGCTGCCCTCTCCTCCCTAGAAGCCCCTGGGGGGCTGTGCTGTGCTGTGCATGCGACTCGGCTCTCTCAGGGCCTGGGGGTGGACGGGCTGGTGACACAGCAGCTGGGGCTCCCCCTGCACCCCTGCAACAGCAGCCCCACTTCCTGGAGACCAAAACCACAAGCAGCACGTAGAGGGTGAGGCGCTCAGGCTCTGGGCTTGGTTGCCTGTGTGTGGGAGCCAGTGGCAGAGAGAGACACAAAGAGGAACAGGGTGGCCCACGGCGCCCAGGCCACGTCCACGCCAGCCTTGGATGGTGCTGCCCACGGACCAGCACGTGTAGCCGTCAGAGATGGCGCCTAGCATGTGGTTCTTCCTCAGCCTCGCTGGATGGCTGACAGCAGCACTCTCAGGTATCCTCCGTCCCCTCCTGCCACCACGCTGGAGGACCAGGTCCTGCACTCTGGGCCATTCTGGTCACCTTTGTTGAGCCTTTCAGCCAGGAAGCTGCTGGGCCCAGGAGGCCCTGGGTGTGATGCAGTACGTGAGGGCCTTCAAGGGTCCCGGGCAGCATGCCTGTCCTCGGAGAGGCCACGTGTGATGAGGACAATGGGGCAGCATGCTCTGTCACGCAGTGGGTCGTGTGGCTGGACAGGGAGGCACAGCCCCCACCCATGGGTGCGTAGACGCCTGCTCCCCTATTTCTCAACAACTGGCAGGAAGGAACCTCCTTCCAGACAGGTAGGGCCACGACAAGATCAAAGCTGAGTTCACAGGGGACCCGGGGGCTCCCGACAGCCGTCACTGCGGACAGGGGCTTGGGCATGGCCTGCTGGGTAATTTGGGGCACAGGAAGCCCCTTGAACTCCCCGAGCGCCATCCCCAAGCGCTGACACCCTTGCGCCGTGGCCAGGGCTCAGGCTCCAGGACAGCGCTCAGGGACCCTTGCTGGGCCCTGCAGGGCACTGGCCAAGTGGCCAGAGCTGGGTGCAAGGAGTCCGGCCTGGCCTCTCCAGGGCTCTCACACTGGGTGGGGAGCTGGGCCCAGGGGGGTCCCAAGCACAGGGCCAGGCAGGCAAGGAGCTGCCAGGGGCCTCTGTCTGTATCCATTGGCAGCCTGGCTCCAGGCCCCAAGCTCGCCCCAGGTCAGGGCTGTGCAGGGCCATCGGGGCCCCGGGGCTGGACCTGCAGTTTTTCCAAGCTCAGCTGCCTCTGCCTGCGCTGAGAGATGATGGGGAGCCCCCCTATCCGAGCCCCTCTCTGCCCTTTCCAGGGTCAGGACTGAGTAAGGGCGGCCTCCATCTGGGGTCCCCGCAGGAAGAAGGCCAGGGCCGAGCCGGACACTGGGTGCCCCAGGGCCCTGGGTGGCACAGAATGGGGCTGCCCAGATCCCCCCAGCAGTGTCTGTCTCACCCCGCAGCCCTGCCCCCCGCACATCCCCAGCACCCCGTCTCCTGCGTGGTTTTGAAGCCGTGTTGATGTCACCTGACTCACTTTTTCCTAACACAAGCGTAGTTCGGAAAGGAAACTTTCCATCACTGCTGTCACTGGCCATCAGTAAAAGGTAGAGGGGAGAGAGAAACGATGGCCAGACCCAAGGAGTGCTGCGTTCTGGCCAGAAGTCACAAGCGCGCTGAGGGCCTGGAGCCCGAGGCCCCGGACGCCTGCGCCCTGTTTGAGGGGAGGCACGGAGGTGGTACAGACAGCAGGCCCAGGGTGGGATTTTCTTCTGGACTTTGCAAGAGGACTGGAAGCGGTTTGAGCGGGGAATGTCTTTTCTCTGTGTGAACTAATGGCATAGGATGCTGCTTCCTGAAACTCTAGGAGTCGCCATGAAAGAGGTCAGGGGTCACCGAGGGAGAGGTTGGGGTCATCAAGGGAGAGGTCAGGGTCACTGAGGAGAAGAGTGGCCGCCAGGAAGGGCTTTGCAGGCAGAGGGGAGGTGGCCCTGGAGCAGCCTATGTCCCTGCCCCGGCTGAGTGTGGCTTCTCTCACTTGCTCCCCTCCCCTCACCCCCGCAGGGCTCGCCGCCCCGGCCTCAGGCAGCTCTCCCTCTGCTCAGGCAGTCTGGGCTGCGGCCTGGCCTCCGGTGTCCCCTTCATGTTGTGGGTGACAGGGCCAAGAGACCAGGCCGTTACATTTGCGGCTGGCATTCCCGGAGGCCTGGGGCACACGCGCTGCAGCTCTGTGCCTCAGTTTCCTGGTTGGCTACCTGGGGGTGAGGGGCAGAGGGGCCAAGCTGGAAGCCCTAGACGGGAGGCCTGGTGGGATTCTGCCTCCAAACCGCCACACCCCTGTTCCTCTTGTCTTTTCTGGGCCTTTCCTGCCAGGGCGTCCCCAGGCCCGTGACCCTAGTTCTACCTGTACCGTGGCTAGGAACACCCTGGAGGGCTGCTTTTGAGTTGGATGGCAGTTTGTTGTAACTTGGAAAATAGTAATATTCCAGGCTTGCCTAGCTTGCGAAGGCCATGGGTTCTGTCCCCACTCCCCAAAAGTCACCAATTTCATTTCTGGAATTAAAAATTTAAAGAACCTGTTATTCCATTGACTTGTGAATTCAACATGCAAATCGCTTTGTATTTATAAGCCCAGTATTTTTGCTTTCAGTCCTGGGCATTGAGCCCAAGGGTGTTCTGCGCCTGAGAGCTACGTCCCCATCCTTATATTTTATTTTGAAACTGGGCCTCACTGTGTTGCCCCGATCTGCCTGCCTCAGCCTCCCCAACACCCGGCACTGTGCAGGCCTGAGCCACTATACCCAGCCAAGCCCAGTAATTTAACAATGACTTTCGGGGACCTTAGATTAACATTTGAGCCAATCAAGGTGAACGGAGGACACTTCCTTAAATAATAAGTGCCCCTTACGCTTGTAGCTAATTAATTCCCTTAGACCCAGTAGCATTTGAAATGTGGTAGTTCACATCGACACATATAAAATATAAAATATATGTGCATACCAGGTCATGAAGACGGTTTCCAAGGGAGCGTCACATCTCGTTAATGAGTGGTACATGAGCAACAGGCTGAAGTGACGAGATTTTGGGTGTGAGAGTTAAATGAATTTTACTATCACAATTGAGTTTACTGCTTCTTCTGATTTTAAATGTGGCTACGTGGAGACCGAAGATCGCACATGTAGCTGGCATGACATTCGTGTTGACCAGCGCTGTCTCGAGAGTCAGCTGTACCCCCGAGTGCGACGAGTCCTGGCTTTGCAGGTGGTGGAGCCCGGGCTTGTGTGTGGTAGGCGAGCGCTCAGCACTGAGCTCCAGCCCAGCCCTGGGAACCCCGTTTTATTACAGAATAGCAAGCAAAACCTTCCCAAGGGTTTGAGAGGACGGGTTCTGATCTAGAAAGCCAACATATGCGAAGTGACTCTTGGGCACTCTTTTTTTTTTTTTTTTGTGGGTACCAGGGGGTCGACCTCAGGACCTCGCGCACCAGCAGGCGCCCGTGCCGCTGAGCGATATCACCGGCCCCTTTTTCGTATGTGGGTTCCGGGAGTCGAACTCGGGCCCTCACGCTTGCCAGGCAGGTGCTTAGGCCGCTGAGCCATCTCACCGGCCCTCTTAGGCACTCTTAATGTTCTCGCGATGTTTATGGGCGTTCTCGATTCCTCTACATTTTTCACTTGAAATTTGCCCTGAAGCCAATCACCCCACGCCATTGAGAAAATTTCACTGCCACCGGCTCCAAAACATCTCCAAGACGGGGCTCGGGCGCGAACACGCAGGCTTGGCCCATCTCGTGCTCCCTGCAGACCAGGAGGTGCTGGGGCTTCTGTCTGTCGCGTCAGGCGCTTTTGGGGCAAAAGGCCCTCACTCAGGAGAAAGTCCCCGTGCCGCTGCCGGGGACAAGGTCATCCTGAGCGCTCAAGGGTTTCCCACGGTAGTGGCCCAAGCTGACTTCAGCTCGCTTGCCAAAATCTAAGAAGAGGTTGTCCTGTGACTCGCTGCATCCCTTCCTCCGCCTGGGCCAGTCCCCCAGAGGTCCAGGGGATGCCAGGCTGGTCCTGCGCCTCTGTCCCTCACTGGGGACGTCCGGCTTGATGGACGGACACACCCACTCACCTCCCTATTCTCGCTCCATGTCGTGTTCTTCCCGTCTGAGGTCGTAGCTTGTAGGCACACAGTCATGCAGGGCCAGCTTCTGCACGGCTCTGGCTTCCGGGGCCATCAGGCTCTTGGTCAGCGACAGATGGGGACAGTGCATGGCCACTGGGGCAGTGGCTGTCCCACGGTGGCACTGGGGGAGGTGGCACCTTCAGCAAGACCTAGGCGGCCCCTGAGGGGTCTCTGCAGCTCATGGCCTCTACTTCAGCGAAGGCTTCTTTTGTTTCATTTTCTTTTTGTGGTACTGGGGATGGAAACTGGGGTGCTCTGCCAATGAGCTCCATCACAGCACATTTTATTTTTGAGACAGGGTCTCATTAAGTTGCCCGGGCTCAAACTTGTGATCCTCCCGCCTCAGCCTCCCGAGTCACTGGGATTACAGGCATGTGCCACCACGCGTGGCTTAGTGAGGCCTTCCTTAACGGCCACACCAGCCTGGTTTCCTGACTGGAAAGCTGAGGAATTCAGTTGGTCCCAGCTGTTGGATTTTGAGGCTCAGGGACCAGGCTTCTTGCTGGAGGAATAAGCCGGTGGCCGCCGGAGGCTTTAGGACCGGAGCTGTTATATGTCCAGAAGGGCCTGGTAGGAAGGGACCCCCAGGTACCGGGCCACCCTGCTCCAGCCTTGGCCCTGGACACGAAGCCACCGTTAGCCCCAGGCTGGTTCCTACTTCTGTTTCAGCCATACGTGGCACAGATCTTGCTGGCCTTGGCCGGGGTTCAGGGAGCAGGGAGGACAGAGTGGCTCCTGCTGGGTCCCTGCAGGCCACCTGGCAGCTCACTCAGCAAACCTTCCGTGGCTCACGTGGGAGGAAAGGCTGTGTGAAGCAGTAAGGCGTGGCTGGGGCATGATGGGAAAATGAGCACAGCATGACCAGAGCCCAGCCTTGGCTCCAGCTGGACGCCTTACGATGGCCTGGGGAGGGACACAGGTGACAGAGGCCCTTAGGCCTGGCCTGGGACACCTCTGCTGCAAGCACCCAGAGAAAGGACTGTGGCTTGCCGGGCGTGGTGGGGCACACCTGTAATCCCAGCACTCGGGAGGCTGAGGCAGGAGGATTGCCATGAGTTTGAGGTCAGCCTGGGCTAAATAGTGAGTTCAGGGCCAGCCTGAACTACATAGAGAGACCCCAGCCCCCTCACAAAAAGAAAGGACTGTGGCTGGCACCAGGCCACTTTCAGGACTGAGCCCGTGGAAGCCACCTGCCCATGCTTTGGGACATTGAGGAGGCAAGGGCCTCAGACTTGGGGGACCTCGGAAGCCCCTGCTGTCCCTCACAACCATGAAGTTGGGATGGTACCTGAACTCGTGCCCCCCCCATTCAACTCTGGGAAACTGAGTCCCTGTGGCCTGAGGAAGAGAAGGAGCCCTGGGGGGTGAGAAGGGCGTGGATACTTAGAGTTAGCTCTGGTCCTCACCAAGGGTAAACTTAGCAAATTCCTTCTTTTCTCTGGACCTAATTTCTCTAATTTCTCCCTGGAAAAATTGTCTTTTTCTTTTCTTTTTTGTGGTATTGGGGATTGAACCCAAGGCTTTCACACTGAGCTACAGCCCCAGTCCTTTTTTATTTTTTATTTTGAGACCGGCTTACTAAGTTGTGAAGTTGCCCAGGCTAGGCATGAACTTTCAATCCTCCTGCCTCAGCCTCTCAGAGTGCTGGGATTACAGGTGTGCACCACAAGGCCCAGCAAAATGGTCAAATTGAACACTAGGGACTCAGCCTAAAGATCCTGGACCCTGTGTACGTCCTGGTGCCTTCACAGGCGTGGAGGACAGAGCCGGCAGGTGGACAGTCAGCCCCAGGCAGGCCCAGGGTCACAAGCCCGGCGGGGATGTGGGTCAGGCAGGCTGGGGGTCTCTGTTCCAGCTCTGCACGGCCCCTGCCCCTTGTGTCTGTGCCGCACACTAGAGAACCACACGCAGCGCTCTGAGTGTGGACATCGATTTGGACAACGCTTCTAACCGCCCCAGCCAAGCACAGGGCTTGGGACGCCAGCTGTGACCCGTGTGTGAGAATGCAGGCGGTGGCGTTAACAGAACACGGTTTGCACAGTGAGCGCGTTCACGCACACGACACCCCGTCTTCCAGATGAGGAACTGAGGTTTAGCGAGGCTGCTCCAATGGCTGAGTGAGCGAGCACTGAACTCAGGCTGTGTCCGGGCGGGCAGCGCGGCGCCGTGCGCATCACCACAGAGGGGCCTGGCTCCAGGCTGCAGCCCTCCGCGCCCCACTCCAGCTCCTTCTCTGGGTGCCACCCCCAACCCACTTGCAGCCTTGCCAAGAAGTCTGGGCACAGTGGGGTGGGGGGCCTATAGCAGCAGAGGAAGCCGAGGGTGCTGCCCGCTCCCCACAGCCCACGTCACGGGGCTGGCGTGGCAGCGCCACACATGCGATCCGGGAAAGCAAGCGGGGTTAGGGCCCCCTCCGTGCATTTGCTCAGCCCCTGCGGTGGTGCTGGGATAAGAGCTACAAAGCGTCCCCGCAGCAAGTCTAGGTGAGGAGGCGGCAGAACGTATCAGGGTTGGCCTGGGATGCAGGCACCATCGATGGCATGCCAGCTGCCTTCCATCGAGGGGACACCTGATCCTCGAGTCTGCCTATTCTGTCTTTCCCCAGTAAGATGGTCAAAGCACCCCTTATTCAACAGGGGCAAGCGGGGGTCAGTGTGTAATGTGTCTCCGGTGGCGCGGGCCTGGACCCCCCTGGGCCAGGCGAGGTGTCTGGGGAGCCGTGTCCCCTGTGTCCCCTGTGTCCCCTGCCCCGCAGCTGGTGGGAAGGGGCTGGCCCCACAGCGGCTCTGCTATCTTTTGTCCCATGTTGTGCAAAGCTTTCTCATTCCAGCGCAGTCTCCCTTCCCTGGAGCTGCGGGAATGACACATCCCTTACACTCCAGGGGCCAGCGGTAGCACCTCGCCGACTTCCGCCATCCTTCGTTTTCTCTAAATGTGTTTCTGTCACTTTTCCTGAACCTCCTGGAGGAGCGAGGAACAAGGTCCCTTCCTCCTAACCACATGGATGTGTTTTTAAAAGAATTCTTTTACCTAGCCGTGGGACATTCATCAAAATGGGATCGAAGCGCGGATAAAATCTGGCAGGCAGCCTGTCGGTTCTGTTAGGGTGTGGCCAGTTGTCTCAACCGCACCCTTTAAATCTGTTCAGCCGCGCGCAACCCCCGTCTCTCCGCTCCTCTCTACCCTAGGATTCCCCAGGTGGCTTTCTCCATGGCGGTCTTGATGCGGGCGGGGCAGTGACTCTGTGGAAAGCCCCTCACTGTGTGTGGGTGACAGCTCCCCGTTCGAGGGAGGTCCCGCCTCTTCCGGCAGGCATGTTGCACCCCGGATGTGCGTCCTCCCCACTCAGCGCGGGCAGGAGGTGCTCGGTGCCCCCTCCTGTCGCTGGGGGGACATCGCTGGTCACAGGCTAAGGTGTCGTCTGCTGGGTTTCTCCTCTCATCTACTTGCTTGCTGACCTGGATCTTTGGGGAGGCATCAATATTTTGGTCCCCCTCACACCTCTGCCTGCTAGTTGTGACATTAGGGCCGATCCTTGTCCAAATGATGATGGCCTGATGGTGATGTTATGATGCCATCAACCCCTTCTAGGTCCATTGCTACCAACTCGACTTTCCTTGCTGTCTCAGGGCATTGAAGGCCACCCTGCCCTGCCTCAGATTTCAGGGTTTGGCTCAGCTCCACTCTGCCACCTCGGCCAGTTCTACCCCTGCTGTCACTGTGACTGCACTCTGCAGTTGAGTCTCTATGACTCTGTGTGGGGACTTTGCAGCCACGGAGCACACCCCCACCCCATCCTTAGGGAGCTCAGGTGCTAAAGGGGGACACGGGCTAAGACCAAACACAGTTTACAAACAACTCAAGTTTTCCCTTTTTATGGCAGAGTAGTACTCCATTGTATATAAAAGCATTTCTTTATCCATTCATTTGGTGATAGACATAGAGGCCACTTCCAAGACTTAGCTCTTAGGAATTGTGCTGCTGTACATGAGTGTGCCTGCGATTTGACTGGGATCGCTGGGATTTGACGTCTTTCACTCTTTTGGAAGCAGCCTGGCAAGAGAATAGTTGAAACCTAGTAAAATCTATTTAAACCCCCAAATCTTCTGTCAGGACCGCCGTCTGTGGCGGGTACCACTTCAGTACCAGATGGATCCAATCCACAGAGACAGCACAGAGCTCAGGGGTGCCGGCAGCTGCTCCCCCAGTCTCACGCGGGGGCCATTCAGGGCCGGGCCAGGGACCGAGACCCTCTTCCTACCGGAGCGCGGGGACTCCGGGTGGCGCAGGCCGCGCCTGCCTCCCTCCGGATCCAGTGCTGCCCGGTCTGCGTCTTCCACTGCCTGCTGCATGGAGCCAGCGGGGAATCAGCATGGGGGACGGTGGGGAGCCAGGAAGGCACCGCCTCCCCCCACGGGGAGACCGAGGTGATCGTGTAGCCAGATAGCTCAGGGCACGTGCTGGGGAGGTATCGCCGGGGTACACAGTGGGCGTTCGGATGCCCCTTCCAGGGACCCACTTTACTTCCTGGACTCGAATCTGGGGCCAGCCTGGCCCTCAGTGCCTGTCCCTGTGGCCGTGGGCTGCTGCCACCCCAGCTGGCGAAGGCACGTGGCAGCCCTGCATACTAGGGGAGCCCTGCAGAGCTGCCCAGCTTCCCTTGGGACCTGGACTTCCTGGACTGAAGGGAGAGGGACACAGGAGCCGCGCCTGGTGGGCCCGGCCAGTCCCTATGTGGAGGACACGGCGCTGCTGGCCCTGCCCAGGGACGGGCCCTGACCTCCAAGCCCCAGCCTAAAGGTCACCTCTCCTTTAATAACCTCTGCACTCCCTGCCACCCTCTCAACCTGGATGAGCTCTGTTGTTCCATAAGGTTCTGTGACCTGTCTCCCTCCCTGCCCCCCGCCCTCTCCCTCAGGGTCCTGCTAAGTTGTCCAGACTGAGCTTGAACTTTCGATCCTCCTGCCTCAGCTTCCCGGAGTGCTGGGATTACAGACATGAGCCCCCCTGCCCAGCTTCCTAGATCTTTTGCACCTGAATCTCCCAACCCGTGAAGCAGTGACGGTAATCGTCCTAACCTTGCCCATGGCTAAGGAGGTTGGAGACCCAAGCAGGGGACTCATTTTTGAAAATTTCTGCTTTCATTTTGAGCACTAAAATTGTATATAGTGAAATGCTACTGACTTTAGAAAATACAGAAAAACAAAAAAAGGAAAAACTTACCAACCCCCCCCCCAAAGGCAGCTGCTGTCTCATAGCTGCCCGTGCACACGGCACGGCCAGGGGTTCTCAAACCCCACACCCCATAACCAGACCCAGGCTACTGTCCCACCTTTGTGAGGTGTGATCAAAAATACGGTGATGCCACTGCCAACTGCCACCCCAGGGAAAGCCAGACTCACAAAAACAGGACGCCGTGTCCTCACCCACCTTCGTCACCAGATCCGACACCGTGCGACCTCCGGCTCTTTCCCAAAGTCAAAATGACCGTGAAAGGGAGACGTTTTGAAGCGATTCAGGACATTGAGGAAGCCACAGAAAGACACTCAGGAAAGAGGCAAAACTGCTTCAGAAAGGGGCCAGGATGATGGGACTAGCGGCCTGGGAGTGAGGGGAGATACTGAGGTGGATTCACGACAATGTGTCTTTTACTGTAATAATTTTTAAAAATATTTAAGCCACTGTACCTTCTGCCAGCACACACCCCATACTTATTTCCAGCTAGATTGTTAGATTACTTCTCACTTTTCTCTACTATGCTAAACTCTTGGGAGCAGACCTGAGGCGCTTCCCGGGATATACTTACTGCTGTGGTTTTCAGGTGAGCCTGTGAGCACGTTGCCTTTGTTGCTATGCACTGTATTTATGAGGCTACGGTCATTCTGGATATTTGGCTTGAACCTACTCCTACGTGCATGCACTCGTCCACCCCACGTGTACAAGCTGAAGCCATCGATTCGAGCGCTCTTCCTGGGCACCTGCCTGGGGCTGGGAGCTGGGTTTCCCGTGACCTCACATTGGTCCTGTGACAGAGGTTTTCGTGCCCACAAGGCGAGAGAGGTAAGCGAGGACAGGAAGAGGTCTGCCCACGGCCACACCGTGAAAAGTAAGGGGGAAGCCGGGTTCCCACCCACGCGTGTTTGGTTCCGACCCAAAGCTCCTGCTGCCTGAGACGTGGAGGCTGGGGCTCCTCGAGGCCACCTGGGAATAGGACTCTCGAGGAGGGACCTGGCTGCCTCCTCCACCACTCACGTCTGAATCCTTACGGAGATCGAGGAGGTGGGGCAGCAAAGACAGGTGTCCCTCAGAGCCAAGTCCTGACTGTGACCAGGGCCTTGTGGCCCCCCGCTCACTCGGGGGTGTCTCCCGTCACCCATCAGGTGCTGCTGAGAAGGCACAACCAAGACCAGGGACTTTCCTTTTAGAGGAACTCCTGTTGCCATGGCAACCACAGCCTGGGACTCAAGTGGCTGGGCTGTGAGTGAGCAGTGCGGATGAGGTTGAGAAGAAAGAGGGGGAGGGGAAGAGAGGAGGTTTGGTGACATCGGAGAGGCCCCAGTGTGGACAGGAAGTCTTCCCGTGCCAGGACAGGATGTACAATCACGGGCATCCGCTCGGGAGGCACCAGAGAAAGGCGGGCGGAGCCTCGGGCATGGCCAGAGCCCGGGCAGCTGCCACAGCCAAATGCTGGGCACTCACATCGCCACCTGTGCACCCCTCGGCTCACCGAGTGGCCTGCGGGTTACGCCGGTGCCACCGTAGAGCCAAGCCCAAGCCCAAGGTCACACAGCAGGAGACGGGCAGAGGCAGTTCTCTAGGTCGACTGGGCTCATCTACCTGATGCCGCCCCACTCCCTCCTGCATTTAGGGGAACGGGTCCGGCAGAGGTCCTGGGGTGAAGGCAGGCCGGCCACAGACTCCCAGCACACCCTCGGGAGGAGGGATTGGGAAAGTAAAGACCCCTCGCCCCAGCCCACAGGTGGACCTCCTGGCCCCTCCTGGCAGCTCAGAGGGAGCGTGACCCGGAGGCGGGAAGACACCGTGCCCACCCTGGCTGTGTCACATGGGGACCAAAGGAGGTTCAGAGTGAGCGCCTTTGTCCTGTGTGACCGCGTCCTCATCCTCGGGGCTAGGACGCCTTGAGCCTCTGCTGCCCTGTCCCTCCGGCAGTGGGCAGTGGAGCACGTGGTTTTCTGTGTCCCCAAGGCCTGCTGGGTACAAAGGGAGACTTCGAAACAATCCAGAATGGTGCAAAGTAAAGAAAGAACACCTGAGCCCCACAGTGCCGAGTTCAGGCTGGTCTGTCCCCGGGGGTCGGTCCCCAGTGGGAGGGGGGGTGACAGGGGACACAGGAAAGGCCGCCTGGGGCTGGTGTACTGAGGGCAGCGCCGTCATTTCCCAAGCTAGGGGCACAGGGTTGGAGGGAGCTGAGCCCTGGCCTGGTCACCAGTGTGGGAACCCATGTGCCCCTCCCACCCCGGGGCGTGGAGGGGGGTGTGGTGCAGCCCAGTGGCCTGGGTTCAAATCCTAGCTCCATCAGGTTCAGCTGCAACATCTCAAGCAGGTGTTAACCCTCTCCGGGCCTCAGTTTCCCCAGTGCGCGGACTTGCTGTAAGAATGAGATCTGAAGTGATTTCTAAAGAAAGGGCTTTGTGTGTGGGAAGAACTGAGCTCCACAGCTGGGCTGGGCTGGTCCGTGGTGGGTGTCGGGCATTTCTGGGGGTCCCCACCCCCCCCAGAGCAATGCGCCCCTCGGTGCAGCCCCCTCATCCAGCATCCTGGGCTCGGATGTCTGAGCCACCAGCTGCTCCCCTTGGGGGGTGTTGGGAGTAGAACACCAGATCCCCCAGGCGACGCTCAGATGTTCACCTGTGAGCTGGGGACACTGGTCTGGCTCTGGCTCTGGCTCCTTCCCCCACACACATAGGGTCTGGCCCAGGACCAAACGCAGGGTCCTGCGCGTGCTAGGTAAGCACCCCACCTCGGACCTGCACTCCCAGGCCCTGTGCTTTTAAATTTTCTAGTTGCCACATAAAAAAGTAAAATGAGGCTGGGTGTGGTGGTGCATTCTTGTAATCCCAGCACTGTAGGAGGCTGAGGCAAGAGCATCACAAGCTCAAGCCCAGCCCGGGGAAGTTATTGAGACCTTGTTTCAAAAAATAAGGGCTGGGGATGTAGCTCCATGTGAAGGGCCTGGATTCAGTTCCCAGGACTAAACACACGAAAAATGTGGCATGGTGGCACCCACTTGTAGTCCCAGAACTTTGGGAGGCTGAGGCAGGAGGACCACAGGTCTGAGCCCAGCCTGGGCAACTTACAGAAACCCGATCTCAAAACCGAAATGTAAAGGGCTGGGGTGTAGCTCAGTGGTAGAGGCCCTGGCTAGTGTGTGTGAGGCCCTGGGTCAGGCTTCCAGGGCTCGACTGCACAGGTTCAAATCTTGCCTTTACTACTGTCTGCCTTGGAGGCTTTTTAATCTCTGTGTCTATCTTAGTGATGACCCTGGAAGTCCACCTCCATGTAACAGCAGCAGACAGAGCACACAGCGCCAACAGAGCCTGTCTTTCCCGGCACGCTCATTATAGCCAAAGAACGCAGGCACTGGAAGAGACGGGAAGGCTCACAGAGCTGCCCCTCTGCCAGGGAGACGACAGGTCCGGGAGGGCGAGGGCCCCGTCCCACTGCAAGCACATCACCTGGACCCCTCCACAGTGACCCGAGAAGGCGGGCATTTTCTGGGGAGGAGACGCCTGAACCTCTAGGTGCCGGAGGCCCCAGCTCTTTCCCCATCAGGGACATGGCCATAAACGCTGCCCTGGCCCCTGGGCGCGGGAGTGGGCAGCTGAGCTCACCATGTGTCCCCCTTGGAAGATGCCCACATAATTATTTGGAGATATTTAATTTTGCTTTTATTTTTTGTTTTTTGAGACAGGGTCTCACTATTTAGCCCAAGCTGGTCTTGAACTCGAGGTATCCTTCTGCCTCAGCCTCCCTAGGGCTGGGATTGCAGGTGTATGCCACCATGCTCTGCTGAAGATGTTTAATTTTGATGTAAAACGTGTAAAAAATTTAGAAGGACGTAAAGCAGATACGAGGCAGGAAAATCTGCTGCACAAGTGCCCGTTTTCTGTTTCCTGCACTCATTTCTTGCTGAAGCCCACGCATTGAAGTCCTTCAGCATCGCTCTGGGCTGGGCACCAGGCAGACCGCACAGCGGGGACTAAAACAGACCCAGCCCCACCCAGGAGTGCGGGGCACCTATTGTGACCCGTGGCTCCGCTGTGCACGCCACCAGTGTCCCCGGCTGTGTCTCAAGTGGCAGCTGCAGAGGAGCTGGACGGGACCCTCCGCCAGCATCACGGCCGTGTTATAACAATGACCGCCGTCCGCTTCTGCCCAGCCCATGCCACCAACACCTCCATCATCAAACTCTGAGCATTTCGAGTGTGCTGTTTTTCTAGCCAGCTCCCTTCAGACAGTCCGGCCGTCTCCAGCGTGCATGGCTTGGCATTTGCCTTGTTCTGAGTGTGCTTGCAAGGTTTTCTTGTTTGGCTTTGTTCTCTCGCTCTGAGAACCAGCATGCCGGAAGCTTTTGTCCCCAGCAGTGCTCTCACTTCACAGCCCTCTGCTGCTCAGGGGCCCCACGGCAGCGAAACGTCACCTCGTCTCACCCTCCCCACAAGCCTGCCGTGAGATGTACCAATTCCAGGCACAGGGAGCCCGCGGAGCCCTGCAGGCAGTGGCAGCCCTGTGTCATGCAGTCGGCTGAGCTCAGCTGCAAAAGCCATCTCCCTGCCAGCTCTGAGGCGTGGACTCTGACCTCTGGACTGTGCTGCACAAGGCCCTTGCTTTTCTTCTTTTATTGTTACTTTGAGACACAGACTTGCTAAGTTGCCCAGACTGTCCTTGAGGATGTGACCTTCCTGCCTCAGCCTCCTGAGTAGCTGGGATCACAGTTGTGTGGCACCGCGCTGTTTCTCTAGGGCAGATTCTCAGCAGTGGGAACACGGGTCCAACTTGCGTGGCTAGTGGCTGTGGCGGCTGCTGAGGAGGTGGCGCACGCTCGCGAGCACGTCACACTGACTCGGTCCCAGCGCATTGCCAGCCGGGGCCACCCCGCACTCCACACGCGGTCCCTTCTGCAGATCCCTGCCCTCCCTGCACTCACAGCGCCCCATCTCCTCAGCTGCCAGGTGGGGCCGAGTGGGCACTTACCCGGCGCCGCCTCAGGGCCCAGGACAGTGCCCCGTAAACCCCGAAGCCTGAGGGTCCCCTGCCCCACAGCTGGGCTCTCACCCTCCTCCAGTGCCTCTGTCACCTTGGCCACACCTCTCCACTCAGGGGCCCGCAGCAAGCCCCAGGGCCTGGCTGACACAGATGTGGCAGAAAACCATTTTAGTGCTTCTTTTTTTTCTCTTTTTTCTTCTTTGCAGTACTGGGGATTGAACCCAGGCTGGGCTGGAACTTGTGATCCTCCTGCCTCAGCCCCTCACAGAGCCCCATTTTCGAGACTGTGCCTTGGGAGCCTCTCAGGGGCTCCGGTTTCTCCTGTGCTCTGGGCCCCTTCACTTCGCTCCCCCGGGGTCAACCTTAGATGAGTCTTCCACAGTCCTGGCTCTCAGGGCCTCTGCACATGGATGGACAGATGGACGAGCGGTCTCCCTCCTGGCAGGGCAGCCCCCCCACCCCCACTCTCCTTGGCCTTGAGTAACCCAGCTCCTGCGGCAAGAGGCTCACGTAATCATCCTATTGTCTATGCCCGCCCATCCTCCTGCCAAAGCAGTGCCTCTGGAGATGCTGTCTCTCCTGCCTAACGTGACGCAGCCTCTAGATGCTTGTTTTGCTGCCGCCATCTATTTCAGGCGAGCATCGTAAGGAGCACCTTTAGGCGCTGACCGCTTCCAGTTCTTGCAGTCGACACAGGTGCCTAAGTTTACGTCAACAGCGCCGTACCATGCACTTCTAACAGCGCAGCCTTTTAAAAGCCTTTTTCCTTCTCTGTATTTTCTTCTGGACATTTTGCTTTCCCGACACAACACAAAAACCACTCCCAGGAGTCTAGGCCAGCATCTCGCTGGCAAAGGGCTGCACAGTGCCAGGCGCTGGGGCGACCACTCTGGGCATCTGCCAGGGCCCGAATTCACTCCATCTGTGGTTTCTGCTGTTGAAAAAGCGGAGGTGAACATTTCCCATCCAGGCGTCGGGCGAATTCACAGGCAGGGGCCAAGGTCGCTTCTTTGGTGACTGTCGCGGCTGGGTGTGAAGCCCGGGGTGGAAGTGCCCGTACCTCTGGGGACCCTCGGGCCCTGCGGCAGGAGGGCACCAGGTAGCTCCTGCTTGTGGCTCCTATAGCTCAGAAGTCTGAGAACACAGATCCAGGCTCCCTTCCTGGGACAGGGGACAGGAGAATGTGACACCAAAACCAAACACCTGAACATAGGAGAGTTCAATAAGCTGACTCGGCAACAGCTGTCCTTGGGGCTGGCAGCTTCCCACTCACTCTTCCAGTCAGTCAGCAAATCAACAAATCTATCGCGCACCTCTGAGAGCACACCGTTGGCCCTGGCCACTAGGATTTTCCCAGCTGGTGGGAAATATGTGCGACTTTAGGTAAGAGAAAGCGGTGTCCCAGAGTCAGCAAAGCGCGGAACTGAGCCACAGGCCCCCCCACGCAGCTACAGCACCACACACGTGCACACAGGCCAGCCAGCGCCCCAGCCCTCCAACTCCCCACAAACCTCCCAGGTGCCTGGGCTGTCGCCATGGGAACGGGGATACTGCCATCCTCCCTCGCAGCATCTGAAGTCTCACTCTGAATGTCACATTGCAGCCTAGCGTGGGCTGTGAATTCTGTGTCACTTCCTCTTTGGGGGTCAGGCCGGGCGTGGGCACGCATGTGTGCACACATGCACACGTGTGCACGCTCACGACCTTCTGTGCAGCGCCTGTCTGTGCCTTCCGCCTCTGTCAGCCAGGCTGGGCCCCAGGCTGCGGCTCCACGCCACGGAGGGTCAGTTCCGCTCAGGCAGAGCCCGCTCGGGTCCTGGCCCCCTGCCACCTCGTGTGCACCTCACTGTCCCACAGGGGGGAAACGCGTGGCGGCACCACGCCGCTGATGCCGTGGCCCAGACTCAGATGAGGCAGACCTAAGTGCAGAGGGACAGGAAGTGCCAGGGGCTCGCTCGTGAGCACAAGTGTGGCTGCCTGTCCCCAGGTCCCCAGTCCCAGCCCACCCTACATGCTTGCAAACCAGCCTGGACCCATCACCTTGGGGACAGAGCAAGCCCTGGCTCTCCAAAAGCTGGGGACAGTGGAGCTATGACCTCCTGCATCCGGGAAACCAGACCAGCATGGCCCCTGCGGCCACCGTGAGGGAAGCGATGGCCTTCCGGTAGGGGCAGCTGGGGAACAGGCCCCAGGACACCGCCCTCCTCCCTCCGCCCTTCCTGCCAGGCCCCTCATCTCTGGACCCATGAAGCCACAAGGCCAGGAAGCTGCTAAGCTCCGCCTCAGAGCAGAGGGGACAGTGTCTCTGGAGGGACAAAAGGACTCTATCTGGCATGAGCAATTACCCTTATCCCTTGGCCTCCCTTCCAGCAAATGCCTGTGCCCACCTCGCCGTGCTGCTGATTGTAAATGGCTGAGCCCTGGCGCCAGCGAGAAGGTGCTTCCCCTCCTCTGACAGCACTCCGTGGTCCCATGGTCCCCGGCCAGCAAGTCCCACCCATCCCACAGTGTGGCATGAAATTTTCAAATTCTCCAAGCAATGTTTTTCGTGAACCTCCCCAACTTTCCAACTTCCTGGGTCGTCTAACTTCATCTCGTGAAAACTTCCCAAGGGTCAGGACCATGAAGAAAAGTTAAATCACCCATCTGCGGTGGCACAGCCACTTGGTGGGTTGGGCCAAGGAGGGAAGGACCTGCCACTCTAGGGTATGCGACTTCTCCCTGCCTAGAAGTGCCAACCGTGCCCCAAGCTGGGGACCACGTCTTTCCAAAGCCAGGTTCCAGGAAGGTCCTGGCCCCAGGGCACCTCCGGGACCCCAAGCCTGAGCCTGCTCACCCCCAGCCGCTGCTGCTTCCTTTCAGGTCTGCAGCCCCCAGCCACACCCACACCTGGCCAGCACAACGCCAGCAGCGAGGCCCCGGGGCCAGGTGAGCAGCCCTCCTGCAGAGCCTCTGGGTAGCAAGGGGCAGAGGACGGTGAGGGCACCCAGGCTTCTCTCCTCCTGGCCCAGGGCACAAGTTCCTGTCAGATTCCCTGGAGAACTGAGCTGGGTGGGGACACATGGCACCCACTGGGCCAGGCCCCAGCGGCCGTAAGGGGGTCCCAGAGACCGGGCAAGCCAGGCCTCTGTCACCCTGGCTGGACACATCCTGGCCTCCAGTCACCCTCGGGTGCTTTCTCCTGACTGTAAAGGGAACCAGAGGGTCAGTCAATAGCAGCCCCTCTCTTCTAGCCCCATTTTGCAGACTGGAAGGGTGAGGCCCAGGGGTGGGAAAGGGGTGGCCAGGGTTATCAGTCGACCCTCTCCGTCCAGGTCTCGGGGTGCGCCTGGCCAACGGGAGCAGCCACTGCCGCGGAGAGGTGGAGGTCAGGCTCGGTGCCCTCTGGTTGCCCGCGTGCGGGGCACCGTGGGACCACCAGGCCGCCGAGGCCGTGTGCCGCGTACTGGGCTGCGGCGGGGCAGAGGTGACCCCCGAGCCTGAGCCCAGGACCCCGGTGGGCAACACCAGTGCCGCCAACGCCACGCGGCAACGTGCGTTCACCGTCCGGTGCAGCGGCCCTGACTGGGGGCTTTGCGAGGTGGTGGAGGTCACATGTGGAGGCGACGCGGGCCCAGCCAGGGTCACCTGTGCAGGTATGAGCGATCCCTGCAACCCCAGACCCAGCCCAGCTCGGGACCTCAATCCCTCATGTAGGCTGGGTCTCCCCCCCACGCAAGCTGGGCCCCACCCCTGCGAATCTGCCCCCAGACCCCTTCCCTGCTCGGTCGCCTGTCCCCCCCCCATCCCGGCAGTCCTAGCTCTCCCCCCGCCAGCCGGGACCCCAGCATCTCACCCCACCCCCACCCACCGTGTCCACAGGTCCTTACTCCACCCACCTCCCAGCCCCGCCCACCGGACCCCGGGGCCCCTCCCACCCCTCCGCCCTCTGCGCTCTTCCAGCCTGGACCCCACCTTGCCCCCCTCCGCAGAGGCGCGCGCCCTGCGGCTGGTGGGTGGCACCAGCCCGTGCGCCGGCCGCGTGGAGATGCTGGAGCGCGGCGCGTGGGGCACCGTGTGCGACGACGCGTGGGACCTGCAGGACGCGCACGTGGCGTGCAGGCAGCTGGGCTGCGGCTGGGCCGTCGAGGCCGCACCGGGCCTGCGCTTCCCCGCGGGCCGGGGTCTCATCCACCGCGACGTGGTGACCTGCGCGGGCGACGAGGCGCACCTGTGGGACTGCGCGGGGCGGCCAGGCGACGGCTACTGCGGCCACAAGGAGGACGCGGGCGTCGTGTGCTCAGGTCAGTGGGCCGGGGTTCGGGGCGGCGCGCAGGCCGGCAGGCCCGAGCTGGAGGGACGGCTCGTGCCCCCCTCCAGGCGCTCCTTGGGGTGGGCGCTGGCTGAACGGGAGCTGCTGACCGTGCAGGTGAGACCAGGCCGTTCTGGTCCAGCCTGAGCTTCTCATGAATGTGCGGGGCGTTAAACACGAATACTGACCCAAGGCCGGGTCGGGCTGCAGATGCCCGGGCTGCTGGTCCGGAAAGCACCCTTGGGGCGCCAGGGTCCTGGGTCCCGAGCAGGGTTGCCAGAGCGAGTGGGCAGGTGGGAGGGGACACGGACGCCTGGGGGGTGCGGGGCTCTGGGCAGCCGGGCTCTGCGCCCGCGGGGTCCTGACCTCACAGAGCCCCACCCCCTCTGTCCCAGAGCACCAGTCCTGGCGCCTGACCGGGGGCGGTGACCGCTGCGAGGGGCAGGTGGAGGTGCACTTCCGCGGGGCGTGGAGCACCGTGTGCGACAGCGAGTGGTACCAGCCGGAGGCCGACGTACTGTGCAGGGCCCTGGGCTGCGGCCTCGCGGTGGCCCGGCCCCTGGGGCAGCCCCACTCGCTGCCGGGCAGGATGTTCTACTCCTGTGCGGGCGAGGAGGCCACGCCCCTTCTCTGCGTGTGGAGGTTCAACAATTCGAACCTGTGCAGCCAGTCTCGGGCGGCCAGGGTGCTCTGCTCAGGTACCCGGTGCCTCTGCGCCCAGGTCGGGGCCCCAGACCCTCCGAATCTTGGTCGAGGAGGGACCTCGCCCTCCCCGTGCCCCAGGAGAGCTCGACAGGGCATCGGGCTGTCTTCTGCGGAGGCGCCGCTGATCTGCAGGAGCTCTGATCCTCGCTAGGCATTACCGTGTGCTCAGCGGAGAGGTGGAGCCCCTTCGCCTCCGCGGGGCTGGCGGTCCTGGGAAAACTGCGGTACTAGGAGACGCGGCCAGTAACGCCAGCACCCATAGCTCAGTTCAGCCTAGCTCCAGATGCACCGTGCGAACTGGGTCCTTCTGTCTCCCATACGGGAGGAGCCAGCGTTACCCAAGGTATAGAGAAACGCGAGCACTGCTGAAACAAGCCCCAGGTGGCCACTTCAGAGGTGTCAAGTGTGGAAGCGATGGTCACACTGAACAGTGTGCCCCAGTGGAGCTTGGAGACCTGGATCGTGGCCTGGCTCTGCCATTTACAATGAGAGGCTTGGAATAGTCCCTTAGCCCACATCATAGTCCCAGAACATGTGGCTGGGAAATCAGCTCACACCTGTGAGGCCAGGGTGCACTTGCTACTCTGTGAGCAGACAGGAGGGGGATAGGGCCCCGAGCACACCGTCACCAGGGCCAGGGGACGTGCACAGATGCAGAGAGGAGGGAGAATCCTTCCACTAGATCCGCCTCCTATCCAAGGCGCCCCAGCCCAGAAACAGAGCTCCTCCTGGTCTGGGGGACGAGGGGTTTCCCGAGCCATGTGCCCCAGTTCCAGGCCACCCGCCTGTCCTACTGGGTTCCTGGCACTGGGCCTGGCGCACGTAGGCGTTCACGAGTGTGCGGTTGAAGAGGGTACTTTCTCACAGGTTCCCAGACACCTTACAACCTGTCCTCGCCCCAAACCCCCTCCAGCGTTCAGCCGGCGACTGTAGGTGAGTGTTGCTTCCCTCAGAAACCCACGTGTGCACGTGTGCTCGTGCATGTGTGTGTGCACGCATGTGTTCATGCATGTGTGTGCACGTGAGTGTGCACACATGTGTTCATGCATGTTTGTGCACGTATGCATGTGTGTGCATGTGTGTGTGCATGCATGTGCATGCCCACCCAAAGGCGGACTGGTGGTCTGTCCCCGCCCTCCCCAGCCAGTGGCCCTGTCCCAGGGCTCTCTGGGGCCTTGGGCCCCCCATGACCTCCAGGCCACAGCTCCCAGGGGTGCCCTCCCCGCTGTCCTGGGGCTCCCCGGGGCAGGCAGGAGGCAGAACAGGAGCAAGGCCCCTCAAGTAGGTGGGGGGGTGCCTGGCAGCAGCCGCTGTGTTCCTGAGGTCCCGCACTGTCCTTTTTCCAAGCCCCCCCCGGCAGCCATATGTCAAGGGTTCCTCAGACCCTGACCCCAAGGCTGGGGCTTGGGGTGCTGGGCCCCACACCCACAGCTTTGCCAGAAGACCCACTTTTGGCAGCTCCAGGGCTGAGGCTCTAGCCCGAGCTCTGCCCCTCACTGAGCCTGGCAGGGAATTAACTTTAATAAAGTGCCCTCGCCCCCTCCCAGATACCCGGAGCAGCTGCCAGGGTTGTGAGGTGGGGGCCGAGAGGTCCTGGGAAAGGGGGTGGGGGAGATAGGGTGAGTGCCTGCAGGACCAAAAGCCCCGTGGCTCCTCCTGAGGCAGGGTAGGGACCAGGGACCCTGGCCTGCCTCTCACACACTTCTGGCGGCTGAGTCCCCACGCCACCCCAGGCTGCTCTCTGCAGACAGAAAGGGAGGAGCAGAGGAGGACAGGAGGTCAGCCCTGCCCAGGCACCATCCCTGACCTTCCTGGCCCGACCCCACACACCAGGACTCCTACCTTTGAGGAACAGGTGGCCCAGTGTCTCTGTCGCCTCTTCCCGAAGCTCAGCAGGGGTGAGGAGTGGGTCAGCCACACTGGACACAGCCGCTCTGCCTTCTGGGACAGGCCCTGGGGCAAGGTGGAGACGCAGCTCCCCTCCCTGTCCACTTGCTAACGTCCCCTAGACAGAGGCCCTGGACCTGTGACACTGCTGTCCAGTGGCTTCCCCAGGACCAAACGCCTGGCACAAGGTGGTGCTCGGTGATTGTCTATTGACCAGTGTCTTAGTCACCTTCTCACTGTGGGGACACAATCCCAACACCCACAGAGCAAAGGCGAGAGGGTTACTGTAGCGCATGGATTTGGGGGATGCAGTTGAAGTCAGCTGGCTCCAGGCAGGAAGATGCAGTAGAGAGGCCCCGCCGAGGAGAGCTGCTCAAGGCCTGGTGGACCGGAAGCCTCAAGAGAAGGGCGGGGCTGGGAGGGGGATGGGCACTTCCAGGCCACGCCCAGTGACTGCCTCTTCCAACCCGCTGGCCTGCTGGGTCAGCTGTCAGCCCCCTGAGACTTAGTCACCTTCTGGGAGCCTGCCTAGAAGGACACGAGGCCCTGGGGGACGAAACAGAACAGAGCCGTACTGAAGGCCAGAAGGGAGAAAACACCATTGGCTTGTAGCCAGCAGGAGATTTACTTAGTCGTTTGTTCATGCAGTACGCATTTATTGAGCCCCCGCTGTATACCCAGCATCCAAAAGCAGATGGGAAAGAGGGAAGGAAGGAGAAGGGTGAGAAAGGGAAACAGATCAGCTGTGGAGAGGGCGGATGGCAGAAGAAGGGTGAAGAGACACCGGTGTCCACTCCTTCTTCTCCCTCAGTTGGTTCTTGTTTCCAGAATCTTCGGTGACGGTGAAGACGGAGGGAAAGGAATCTCAGGCACTGGTGCTCCTCGTGCCCAGCCTTGTCCTGGGCCTCCTCCTCCTCGGTGCGCTGGTCTCCATCGCCGTCATCCTCCTGAGAGTTAAGGGGAGATACGGTGGGTGTAGAGTTGGGGCACGGAGAGGTGTGGGGATGGGGGCTGAGGCCTCGGGCGCGGCCTTGGGGGCAGGACCAGCAGGTTCTCTGGTCCAGCGACAGCCACCGGCCCTGGCCCCAGGGCTGCTGGGGGTGGCTTTTCCCAGCATGCCCCACAGGAGTGGACACAGCCCTGTGGGCTCCAGGGAGGGTCAGCCTGTGTGCATACATGTGCGTGCGTGTGCATGCGTGCATGTGCATGTTGGAGATGGGGTCTGGCTGAGGCCAAAACCCAATAGACTGTGAATAGGCAAAAACCCAGCCTTGTGGACGCCCTGCCTGCCTCCCTCTCTCAGCCCTCTCTGCAGCCGGAAACCACCAGCACCTCCTACCGGCCACCATCCCAGCAGGGAGCAATAGCTACCATGCAGTCCCCATCACCGTCCCCAAAGAAGAAGGTAGGACGTCACCCATCCTGGGGGGAGGAGGCAGCGGACAGCATAGACTCTGGAGGGCCAGCACGGCCCGGGTTACAGTGGCACTCAGCTATGGAGTGCTCCGTGGCCTTCCTCAGGTCCTGTCCTTCTCCAGCTTGTCAGGTGGTGACCTTTCAGTTCTGTCCTTAGGACCCTAGGCTGTCCCCAGCCTGACACGTGGGGGCCAGGGGCATTTGGGTCTTGGTTCTCAGAGGCGAGCTCTGAGGTGCCTACTGGCTGGTGGCCTGTGATGCTGTCACCTCTTCCGGTGTCCTGCCCAGTCGGCTCCTGCAGAGATTTCCCTGGGACATGATCTTATTTCATAGCTTTTGAGCTAAAAATTGGACCACTCAGCCATCCTTTGGGGTACACAGATTTATTCCTCTTGGAAGTCTTGCAGGGGAGTCGCGTGTAGTCACTTGTGGTGTGGCTGGATCTATTGGTGTTCAATGACATGCAGCCCTACATGAATCCCAGCCAGCATCAGGGCTCTTTGTATGCGGTGCCCACGTCCTCGAGAAGAGACGTGGAGGTGGCATCTTGCGTGGGCCTGAGCCCAGGCGGCCGCCCTGAGTAATCCCAGAGCAGCCTGAGTTAGAGCCAAGTGATCCACTTCTCAGGGCAAGGCGAGAGCCGCTCCACGCCTTGGTCTCCCCACTGTGACCTGGGTGTAACCCTGTCCCCGCTTTGCAGACTCACAGTGTGTGTCAGTGAGATCTGTTAATGGAAACAGCGCCTGGCACGTCGTGAGTGCTGTGTCATTGGCTACGTACGTAAACGCGGCGTAGTTTTCCACGTTTGAGGGCTGCAGGCGGGCGGCCGTGGCCTCTTGCCGCGCTCCGCCCTCTGCCGCCGCACTCTGTGCCCCTCTGCCTGCGCTCTTCTGCCCACTGCGTCGCCACCCTGCCCTCGGCTGCCCAGCCGCTCTGTTCTCGCCCCAGTTCCCCAGCTGCTGCCAGGCCAGGCCCCGCCCCCCGAGGACTCGGACTCCGACTCCGGCTCCGACTACGAGCACTACGACTTCAGCGCGCAGCCACCCGTGGCCCTGACCACCTTCTACAGTGAGCGCGCAGCCGGACACTGGCCGGTGCTTTGGGGTCCTGGGGCATTTCCTCTGGGACCCCGTCTCTCTGACTGTCCGTGGCCGCCGCGACCAGGCCCGGACACTCACCTGGAAGCGCTGTGTCTGTCCCTGCACCCTGTGTCCCCGCCTGACCCCATGCCCCTTGTCACCCTCGGCCGCACCTCCCACGGCTGCCAGCGCCTCCCTCTGCCCTGGGCACAGGAGAGGGAGGCAGACGGGAATTTCTGATGGCGAGGGCAGCGTGGGAGTTTGTCTTGACAAAGGCCTCAAAGGACAGGGTCCCTAGAAGCTGAGGGCCAGGCCCCTTCTTCCTGATGCGGGGAGCCCCCGAGATGTCACTCGGGTCCATGTGGTCCAGGGCCACTCACCCAGGCCCACAGGAGCCAGCGTGAGGCTGCAGACTGGCTGCCCTGCCGGTCCCGTGCGTGCCCCACGCCCCAGCACAGACCTGCGGCCACAGGTGCGGCTGCTATCAGCATCCCCGCCCTCCTCCTGGCCCACGGCGTCTGTGTGGGACGCAGAGGGCTGCACTCCTGCCACCCCATGTGCTGGAGTTTGGGAGCCCTGGGGACAAAGTGTCTTTCAGCCCAGAGATCCTAGACCTTAAGATGTCCCGAGGTGTTGGGACCAAAGGCCAGCAGTGCCGGCTCCACGGGGCCCACACGAAGGCGCCGGCCGCCGGCTGGTCCAGGCTTTGCAGTTCTCTGACCAGAGGCTGGAGATCTGGCCGTGCGGCCCCCCGGCTTCTGCCCAGGGGCTCTCGAGGGATGCACAGTTCCTGTTTCTGGGGCCCAGAGAGAAACCAGACTCGTGGGGCACAGGGCGGGGGCTGGGCTTGGCACCAGGTGTCTGGCTGGAAGCAGCATCCATGCGTGGTGCCTGGACCTGGCGGGGCGCCGTGTCCCCTCCCCACTCTGCCTCTTTGTCTTGCAGATTCCCAGCGGCACCGGGTCACGGAAGAGGAGGCCCAGCAGAGCCGGTTCCGGATGCCGCCCTTGGAGGAAGGTGAGTCAGTGCGAGGGAGGGTTGTGGAGAGGAAGGGACCCTGCCCCTGATCGGCCCTGAGGCCCAGCCATCCTGCAGCTGTCCCGCCTGCCCTCCCTGCGTGGCATCCCGCTGCAGGACGTCCCTTCTGCAGCCTGACTTTCAGCCCTCTTGCTGGGTGGCTGCCTTGGGCCTCACCGGCTCCATTCCTGGCCCAGGACTTGAGGAACTGCACACCCCTCCCATGCTGGCTGCGCCAGGACTCTGCACCACGGACGCCACCCCAGGGGACCCTGGGCATCACCAGGGTGGTGGCAGCGGGTCCAGCACGTCTTCCGGCGAGGACTGCTGCAACAGCCCCAGCAGCAAACCGCCACCATGGAGCCCCCACGAGTTTTCCCTGGAGCAGAGCCCGGGCCTGGAGCTGGCTGGGTCCCACACGCCTTTCCCAGGTGGCAGTGAGTCTGGTGTCCCTGTCCGGGAAAGAAGCCCCAAGCTGGGGCTAAGTGGCCTGGGCCGAGTCTCCCTCCTCTCTGGGCCTTGCATCCTCTCTGGTCAGGCTGGGACTGTGGCTCTCCTGGGTCCCCAGGGCTCTGGCACTGGCGGTCGTGCCCTGGCTGAGGTGACCGGCTTATCTGGGGTTCCCACAGGGCCCCCCGCAGATGACAGCTCCAGCACCTCATCCGGGGAGTGGTACCAGAACTTCCAGTCGCCGCCTCAGCCCCGGCCCACGGAGCCGTTTGAGTGTCCAGGTGCGGACAGCGGAGGGGCTGGAAGGGGCAGAGGCGTGGAGTGGGGAGCATCCTTAGTGGCGCTGTCAGCCCCGGGGTGGGTGAAGAGCAGGAGGGGAGACCGGGGGAAGGGGGTCGTGGCTGTGGCAGGTGGGGAAGATCCGAGCAGGAGCAGCCGGCTAGTCCCTGGCGAGGCTGCGACCCAGCACTGTTGCTCGTCACACACAGCCACGTGGGCCCACAGCCTGAACTGGACAGTGTGCTCTGCCTACGGGGTCAGTCTGGCCCAGAGAGGTGTCGCAGGGCATCTGGGGGAGCAGGGATGGGACCCTCTGACCTGAGACTGCTGCCCCAGGTCCCTCCAGCCCCCAGCCCGACTCCTCCTCCGAGGACGACTATGATGACATTGGAGCAGCCTAGCGGGGTCCCTGCCTTGGCTCCCAGGAGGTCCCCCCACTACCTCCTGCTCCCGGTCCCCCAGATCACCCAAGTGGGGCTGAGGCCTCCCCAGGGACGGAAGGACCCACACTGTCCATCAAGACACAGGCAAGCGGGTGTGGTGGTGCATGCCTGTGATCCTTACACTGGGGAGGCTGAGGCAGGGGGATCGACACAAGTTCAAGGCTGATCTGAACTACCTAGCAAGACCCCATCTTGAACAACCACATAGGCTGGGCAGGAGTCTAGGTGAATTTATTGCGAAGTAGATAAAGAGTTCTGGCTTTTCTGGATGCATTTTTGTGCCCCAGAGGTGACCCGGCACTCAGAACCCTGGCGACTCTAATGCTTGTCCACACTTCGCTTAGAAGTTACTGACAGTTGCAAACCGTCTTCCTGTCCCTTGGGCTGGTCAGTGTTTCCCTGAGGGCTCCCCGCACGGGAGACACTCATGAAGAAGTTCCTCACTGAACCCTGGCCTGGCAGAGGCAGGAGGGTCTCTACGGAAATCTCCCTTCCTGACATCACCGGGCCATGGGCCACGGTGGCCGGGTGTGCAGCATAGTGGGGGCGGGGATCAGAGGGACCGCGCATGCTGTGCGGTCTCGAGACCTCACCGTGCCAGAGGGCCGCACTGGCTCCCAGCCCTGACAAAGGACCGTGAGTGTGCTGCAGGCCGGCGCCTGTCTATTTTTCATGCCCCCCACCTCGTCCCCCCGCCTGGCCCTGGGGCTCACACAGAGCATCCACTTCAGCACTCGCTCCTGTCCCTGCATCATGAGAGCCAGTCTGCCGGGGCGGCCAGAGCCCAGCCCGGACCCCTGTGGGGGCAGCCTGAGGGTGACGCCACATCTGTCCCCATCTACGGTCACCCCGGGCACCTGTGTGCGGACTCTGGGGGCACAGAGAGGTGTGGACCCCAGCTGGGGCCTCAGGGAGCTCCAGTTTGGGGCTGGCAGGGGTGAACTGCAGCACAGGCCATGCCTGGGGCGGCGACGCGGTGACGGGGCGGGGGCGCCAGGCAGGGCTGTTTCCCGTGGTCCTCACACGGTTTCCTCTGAACCCCGCATGCTGAGCAGCTGGCTCAGCCTGAGCTCCAACGAGTCCCCTTAAACCACAGCCAGCGCAACAGGTCCCAAAGCCCTGAGCAGCTCCAGTGCCCCACCTGTCCGTCAGAAGGCCCGGGACAAGGGCCATGTGACACCTGCTTTCTGGGACCCCACCCGAATGCCCCACCCGAAGCCATTTTTCCTCTTCTTACTTCCAATAAACACTCTCCTAACTTCCTCGCTTTTGTCCACGATTTCATTCTTTAACCTGGAGAGGTGAGGAGCTTGGCACTGATGGTTTGTGGGGAGGGAACTGTTTCCTGGAGAGCAGAGGCAGGCAGGGGGCAGCAGCTACAGAAAACTCCTCTTCGTACGTGGCTGCCCCACATGCAGCTTCATCAGGCGGAGGCTAGGACGGCAGAGACCCCACACCCCCACACCCTCTGACAGACCCTCCCCTGCCCCAGCCTCTGCAGAGCGGTGGGGCCCCAGCACGACGAACCCCCACACCTCCTGCCCCAGGCTTCCCCGGTGCCAGGCCCCCTGTGCCCCACCTCCCTAGGAGCCCCAGAGGCCTCCAAGGGTCACTCTAGAGTGCTGCTGACCACGGTGGTCTTTTGTCCCCTTTGCTGCCAAGCACATAACCGCGTCACGTGGGACTCCGCCATGGTGCTACAGAGGCCGTGCCAACAGAGAAGGAGAAGCCACCACTATCAGGGTGTGATGGGGAGGGCGTGACCAAAGAGGGACCAACTGAGCTGGCCACTGGAGGATGTGTAGGAGTTTGCCAGGTAGAGCAAGTGAAGATGTTCCCAGTGGGGACATCTGCAAGGGTGGACATGTCCCTACAATCCTGAGAGCAGAGGTGCTGGGTGGGAGAGAGCCCTGGGGGCTACTCAGGCTCTGCAGCTTGCCCAGGGTTTGGTTGTCTCAGAGGCGCTGGGGTGTCAGGAGCGGCTTCTCAGGCAGAGGAGGAATCTGGCAAGCTGACGGCCCTAGAAAGTCACCTGCTGTGAAGGGAGGTGGTGTGGGGGAGCCCGGAGGGACACAGGCAGTGGGAGGTGGCGTAGAATGGAGGGCCAGGAGGGGGGAGACAGAGGGAAGGAGACGGGGTCTGGGCCCCACAGGCAGGGAGCTGAGGTCCAGTGCGCAGTATCCTGGCATCATGCAGGTGACCATGAAGACACCAATGGTGGTAGCACCTGTGCCTGCCACCTGCTGTGTGCCGGGCTTTGTGTCCTTCAGGGTGGCCACCGAAGCTCCCAGCAGCCCCAGGGACTGGGTCACCATGGGGACACTGAGGCTGGGAAGGGCCGAGCTTTGCCCGGGGCTGACACATGGGGGGGCAGGGCTGGCTGTCACCTCAGTGGACTCCTGGGGGTGGTGGGGTCCACATGGGAGGCTCCAGCTGGGCCCAGCCCTCTGCAGACCCCACAGTCCATCCGTGTCTTCCCTGAGGGACGAGAGACCCAGCGACCTGGGACAGCTCTGCACGTGGCCTGGGCCCCACCCCGGCGGGGAGCAGCAAGGAGCCCTCGGGGCGGCATCCAGAGCCACGGGTGGAAATTTGTCCCACCACATCCTCCAGCTGTTTACAGTCACCGGCATCCTGACATAAAACACAGCCACCATCAAGCCCACGGGAGGATGACACAGCGCCAGGAAGACAGGCAGACGCCTGGGGGAGGAGGAGGGGACAGCAGCCTCGAAGCCACCTGTGTCCCTCATCAGCCTCACAACCCTGGGGCCGTGAAGGGTCCCCATCATCCTCCCTGTGGAAAAGATGACTCCAGGGTCACAGGACCAGTTCCAGATCACCCGCTGGGACGGTCCAGCTGATTCCTGGCCAAGGCTGGCGGGGAGAAGGCGCTGGGTGCTGGGCTGGGGCTGAGGCCCTGGTGGATCATGGGAAGGCGCACGTTCCCGTGGCCCCTGCTGGCTCCCTTCCTGGGGCCGCCACCACCCCTGAGTCGGAGGAGCAGGGACTCAACTTCCCTTGGAGTGACCTGCTCTGCACCCAGTCACACAGGGAGAGAGTGGACGGTCCTTGTCCTCGTCCCCACCCACATTGCCCCCGTGAACACACATGCTGTCCCCACAGAGACCTGGGTCACTGTCCCCTCCTACAGACTCTGCCTGGACTTCTCAGGCCCTCACCCTGCATTGAGGGGGTGGACACTACGTCACGGGGGTCCGCAGCCCCCAACTCTGCTGCATGGCCAGCAGGAAGTGCAGGTGGTGCATCCTGCGAGGGGGGGTCTGTCCTGTGGCCACGCGGGAGAGCCCGCTGTCATGCGCCCTGGCAGGACAAGCCACTCATGGTGCCTTCTGTCCCCAGCACCTACCCTGGGCACAGTGACCCAGGTCACCCTGCTGACGTCCAGCCCCTGCCCGCTGTAGGGAGTCCTGCAGTATGGGGGTCCTGGAGTCACCTCCAGGGTCCCTGCTGCTCTCCCTGCCACCTGCCGGGTTCCCAGTGACCGCATCTGAGACCCCAGGACACCGTGCACCTGGCTGGCAGCGTGTCCCCTCCCACCCCTCCTGGCCCCCAGGGCAGGGCCCAGCATCTGACTCTGCCCCTGTCTGGAGTGGCCTTCAGGTCACCACTGTGTCCTTTGTCCTTAACCTTGTGTCCCCACCCTGGCCTGGCCATCCCCATGGGATGAGGACCCAGGCTGAACGGAGACTGTGGCCACAGCCGCTCTCAACGCCGCCACCCGGGCACCTCGAGGATTCGCTTCGTCTGTGGGCCGTTCATTCTTTTGATCACTTGATAGTTTTTTTTTTTTAATTTAACTCAATTATTGAAATGTAAATTTATTTTTAAAGGAACCTGGACATTTTACACATAAAATTTGACGTGTACTTTTCAAAAACAGCAATGTCACAAAATACAAAGACTCAAGAGCCATTTCAAGTTAAAGAAGCTATGGAGACCCCAGGACCAGTCATCACTGCCTCCTTGTCCTGCCCTTCCTGCCCTCCTTTCCTCCCGCCCTCCTTTCTTCCCGCCCTCCTTTCCTCCCTCCCTCCCTGATTCCCTCCCTCCCTGACTCCCTCCCTCCTTTCTTCCCGCCTTCCTTTCCTCACTCCCTCCCTCCTTCCCTCCCTCCCTCTTTTCCTCCCTCCCTCCCTGACTCCCTCCCTCCCTGACTCCCTCCCTCCTTTCCTCCCTCCCTCCTTTCCTCCCTCCCTCCTTCCCTCCCTCCCTCCTTTCCTCCCTCCCTCCTTCCCTCCCTCCCTCCTTTCCTCCCTCCCTGACTCCCCCCCTCCCACGCCCACCTGCAGTTTGTTTCCCCCCAGTCCCCTCTGCCTAAAGCTCAGCAGCCAGGTCCAAAGGTGAAGGCTGGAGCCGCCAACCCAGCCTCACCGTCCACAGGCGACGGGTCCCAGGGAAAGAGGTTCGCGACTGACAGGATGGCCACACAGAGACGGCGGGCCACTCACAAGGAAGCGCTTGGGGAAACCCCGTCTGGCCTTGGGGTCCACCTGCCACCCAGGGTATGACTTCTGCCAGGAAGTCACTCGTGGCTTCTGAGTGAGGCCACCAGGCGCAGGCGCCCTTTGGCGACCACGTTCCACCGCGGGCGTGCGGTGGCTTCGGGAGGTCTTGGCCGCCCCTGTCTCTCTCCTGTCTGTATCTGCACTCTCCCTCGCTCCTTCGCTCCCTCTCTCTCCAGCTCTCTCTGTCTCCCTGCCATGTTTGGATGGGGACAGAGCATAGGGCCTCCTGCATGCTGTCACTGAGCCACACCCCAGCCACATCTCCTTGGAGCAGGTCGGGCTTCCGGTCCCTCTGCCGCGTTTCCATAAATAGCTATGCCACAACCGAACATCTGTGTCCTTCAAAGGCCTTCAACACGTGTCAGTGGATGCCACCATCATCTCGTTCCCACCCCAGTTTTAATCAACAGAGGGGCTCAGCTTGCTCCTCCCCTGTCCCTGTGCCCCCCATGGCCTCCCTGCCACCTCCCAGGAAGGCCCAGCACAGCCTTGGGGACCCCGCTGTCCTAAGCCATGGGTGCCCTGGTGCTGTGTGACACGTGAGAGCCACCTCTGAACACGCAGTCCCTCGTGGCCTCACGTCTAATCCCGCAGGATGCAGGGCGGGCCAGGGTCCGGACCCGGAGCCGTGGTGGCTGCGGGAGCCCGCGGGCGTCAGAGCAGAGGCCGAGGATTCTGGCGCCCGGGGTTCAGAATGCTTCTCCCCACCCCCGGGCCATTTCCATTCTCTCTGCAACATCTACCCCCGCTTCTGTGCCCTCTCTCCTGGGCTGGCTGGACCCTGGGCAGCCGTGGCAGCACCCCCGTCTGTGTCTAGGCACTCGTCACGCGGCCAGCGAGTCTCCCCGGGATGGAGACGCCCTCGGGCAGGCAGGGGGCCGGAGGGCAGTGCTGTGGTTACCGCCCGGCAGCTGCCCCCTCTGCAAGGTCCCGACTCTGGGGGTCTGAGCACCTCGCTCTAAGGGGCTTTCTGGGGCGGAGGCCTCGAGGGGTCTCTCCCAGCACCCATGGGTGAACACGGGCACAATGCAGGTGGCCGAGGGCCCGGCCATCCCTTCCAGCCCAGCATCCCTGTCTCATCGCCAGAATCTGCTGCTCAGGTGCCTGGCCAGGCCGGGGTGACATCTGCCAGGACGGGTCCTGTGCATCTGTCCACTCCCTGGAGGGACCATGAAGTCTGGGCTCTGCCCAGCACTGTGCCCATCTCTGCCAGTGGCTTCCGCAAGCTCAGGACAGCTGGGGACAGTGGTGGGCATTGTATCCGCACAGCTGACTCACATAACTCTTCACGCCGCTGCCCTGAGGCTGGGACAAGGCGCCCCTGCACCTGGATCGCCACCACCCCCCGGGGCAGCCCCGAATCCCCACCCTGCTCCTCTGCACTGAAGGCGCCGCCTCCTCCCAACTCAGCTTTTAAAAGCAGATGCACCTGGAGGTATCAGCCGTTCATACTTGAGTATGAATTTCTTCCTTAGACTTCTCAAGTTTTTATTTTATTTTATTCTATTATTATTTTTGTGTGTGTGTGGGTTCCGGGGGTCAAACTTAGGACCTCGCGCTTGCCAGGCAGGCACTTGTGCCGCTGAGCCATCTCACCGGCCCGACTTCTCAAGTTTTTAGAGGTGGGACAGGACTCAGCGATCACTTTTCCGAAGAGCACATTTTTTTTTTTTTCAGATTTGGGAGCAGAGCTGAAGCCAGTGAGACTTTCCTGAAAAACACTGCAGGCTCTGGCCGCGGCTCAATACCACCAGCGTCCCCTGCAAGCAGCCCCAGGTGGGATGTGAAATGACCGGCGTGACTGTCTTCCAATCAGATTTCACCCACGGGTGCCAGCACCTGAATTGCCCATCACTTCTTTCTTCTTATTTTACTGGTACCATTTAGATACACAGTGATCACATTCATCATAGGGAATTTGTACCTGCACATGATGTATCTTGCTTCTTTTTTTCCCTTTCCCCTCCCCACCCTTCAGCCCCTCTTTGAATTTCTATCATTTGCGTGTGTCATGAAATAGTCTTCCTTTCCCTTTTTGCAATCATTGTGAAGGTAAAAGCTGCTCTTGGCCTGCGGGTGACGCGGGCATCCCGCCGTGGCTGACTCCCCATCCGGTGCAACAGTATCCAGAAATCTACGTTCTGAAGTTGTTTTCTAAAATGTTTCATCAAAGGTGTGATGAAGCAAGATGTGATTCCTATCTCACCCCCAATGTCATATTTTCAATACTGATATTTGAAAAGAAAACTGATGCCATGCTTCCACTCCTAACGGGAGAGAACCGCGCTATCCACCACGGCCCATCAACTCTCCTGCCATCCCCTTCGCCCTTGAATCCCACCCTTTTGGGATAATCTTATCCTAAAGTGTTTTCATGCTTTCACGTCCTGCACTCATCATCCTGGGATTCTTTGAAACAAATGTATATAAACTGAAATGCTGAAGCTTCATCGTGTCCTCTGATAAAATTTCTGGATTATTTTGTAATCATAGCTATTAGGACCACACAGAGCAAAATAACAAGGCTATACACATTTTGATCTTAGTTATCGTATCATAAGTCACATGAGCCACAAAAAGCTAAATTTCATTGGAATCATAACTTATTGCAGGTGAACAGTGTTTAGGGTTTTCCTTTAATGTGTCCACAGCTAGATGTTATTTATCGCTAGATCAAGGCAGGGATTAGTGTCCTGTTTGTAACCTTTGTAGCTGTGAGCACTAAATACCTGGAACTTGAATTTTTTAGCATGATGCCAAATTTTCAACCTTGTCAAAGTTAGGCAGCAAAAATTTACAAAGTAATCTAGATCCCAATGTAATTATTAGTTATGTATTTGTTTAGCAGTGATGGAGACGGAATCCAGGCCTCACGAATACCAGGCCAGAGCTCTGTACCCCAGCCTTGTTTTTATTTTTTAAATGTGGCTAAGAATAAAAGTTGGAAACTCCCCGACTTGCAGGCTGATTTGTTACCTGTGCTGGAGCCATTACTTCCCCAGCGCCATGGCGACCCTCAAACCAGCTGCTTATCAAGCACCCAGGATCCGGGATGGGCCAGGCCTGTGTCTCCCGGTCAGGGGGAGGAGGAAAGGGTCCAGGGGAAAGCTGGGTCCGGAAACGGATTCTCTAAGACTTCCTGTGCCCCTGCCGCTGAGACCTGCAGGCACGGAGAGGACAACGTGGTCGGCAGTAGGTGCCCTGGGCAGGGACCAGTCCACCCAAGCCCTGGGCCCTGATAGGTCTACAAGCTGCCCTGGGGCTGTCCCCGGGCTGTCACCCTCGCCTGAGCTGGGTTCTGCTGCCTGGAAAAGCTCAGGGCTCCCTCAAGGACCACATGTTCCAACCAACACCCCAGGAGGGGCCCAAAACCCTGGCCCCAGAGCACTGATTTTCCAAATGTGCACCCGCAAATCCCTTCTCCGCCTGTCCGGGACAGCATCTGTGTCTGCTGCAGGGCCGGGCGACTTCCCAAGGACCTGCTGTGTCCCCGGGAGACACGGCCCCCAGAGGGAGGACGGGGCCTGGCCTCCGGCTCTGCAGAAGCAGAGCAGACGGACCCACGCACGTCCCCGGTCACGGGGGTGCTGGCCACACTCCTCCTCTGCTCAGCTGTTGTAACGTTTCCTTCCGCACAGTCTGAGCCCGGTGGGCACCCGCTCCCCGCTGCCCGTCCCCAGTCTTCCCACCAATGACACCTGCGTCACCACCTTCACTCGGGCAGCTTTGTCTCTTGGATGGGGTCCGGCGCTGCAGAGAGACTATCTGAAGACCACGCGGCATTGTGGTCCCCACTGGCTGTGCACGGGAAGGGGAACAGGTGCCATCAGAGAGACACTGGTCACAGAGGCCACCCCTGGGCCCCAGCTGCCCACCCACCTGGCCACCGTCACCCCCTAGGCGGGGACTCTCCTCCTCCCCGGCCTGTCTGCTTGTGGCCCTGGATTCAACTGCTGGGATTTGGGGGTGCAGGTCAGATGCCTGGGCAGGGCAGAACCATCCCGGGGGGGGCAGGTGACTCCCTAAGGCCACCACGCTAGTCAGAGGATGTCGTCCTCCGCCACAGCTGCTGTGCTCTCAACAACCCCAAATAGGACACCATGCAGTGCAGCCTGGGCAGTGATGGGTACGTACCCTAGCCGTGTTTGGTGACTGACAGAGACCCCGGCAGCCAGGGCCAGGGGGCCTCGGGGACAGTGGCAGGCACAGGAAGAGGTGGAGCCGAGCGCTCGCTCTGCGGTGCGGCTGCGTCCCTTGCAGGCAGGGGTGTCACACGTCGTGGGGGACCTGCGAGCCCTGAGACCTCCCGAGGCCACGGAGTGCCGAGGGCAGGCGGGACGTTTAATGACGGTGATTCGGGCAGGGACCGGACTCCTCGGCCCCTCGGAGCCCGGCCGCAGCCCGTGCACACCCTGCAAGGCCAGGGGCGACCCGGCCTCCTTCGGCGCCCGCCTCCGAGCTGCAGAGAGGGTTGCGGAGTCGGCGCTCTATTCACAGAGGAGGGAGAGGAAGTGCAACCGCACCCGGAGGGGTCTGGAAACTTCTGCTGCGCCGAGCCCCACCTGGGGGCTGAGGGCGACGACTGTGACACTCAGCAAACGTACCGAAATGCGCTCCTGAGCCACGGCAGCCACGGGAGACGCTGTGTGCAGAGGAAGTGGACGGGGACCCCCGTGCAGTGCTGCGTTAACACGGGCGTGTGAGACGGCGCACGGTGAGGGCCCATTGCGTGAGGCACACCCCACTGACGCACACGCACTCACACAGGCATGCACACTCACACCCCACTCACACACGCGTGCACTCACACCCCACACACACGCACTCACACATGCACGCACACACCCGCACTCACACACACGTGCACACTCACACCCGCATTCACACCACGCGTGCACACTCACACCCCCACTCACGCACACTCACACCCCACTCACACACGCCTGCACTCACACCCCCACTCACACACACATGCATGCACACACCCGCCCTCACACATGCGTGCACACTCACGCACACACACACACTCACACGTGCACTCACACACCTCTAAAAACAGCAATTGCTTGTTGCAGGGGTTTTCTCTTGTTTCTTGCTTCTTTGGGGCACTGAGGATTTATAAGAAAATGAGAGAGTGACAAGAGCTGACACCCACGGATCATAATCTCAAAAGTAGCTGCTTGGTGTACAAGACAGAGGGCTAACGTCTAGGATACATAAAGAAGGCTAAAAAGTTAGACTCCCCAAAATAAAAGACTCAATCAAAAAATGGGCAACTGGAACGAAAAAACACTGTAAATGGCCAACGAATACATGATAAAATCTTCAACATCCCTTGCCGCCAGAGAAACGCAAATTAAAACTACCTTGAACACAAGGATTATTGAAACAGCCCTTTTAATTTTTTAAAGTGTATGTATTATTTATTTATTTGTGTGGCACTGAGGATTAACCCAAGGCCTGCACACTGAGCTACATCCTCGGCCTTTAAAAAAAATTTTTTTTTAATTGTGAGACAAGGTCTCAGTCGCCCAGGCTGCCCTCTAACCTTTCATCCTCCTGCCTCAGCCTCTGAAGTAGCTGGGATTACAGGTATGTGCCACCACAACTAGTGGTTTTAGGTGATTTTTAAAATGCTAAAATGAATAATAATATAGTTCAAAATCCTAATCATCATAACTCTGCTTTCTCCTATGTGTTTTGCCAGGCATTCTGTGTGTGTTGAATGGTATTTATTATACTTTTCACCTAACTTCCTAACGTAACTCCTTATTTACAAAAGCAGTATAATCCATGGTAAAATTGTAAAACAAAATATTATTAATTAAAAATTAAAGAAACCAAAATAAGAGGCTCCTCCCCAGAGTCCACAGAATTCTCTCTCTGGATGTTCGGTCTTTTAAATGTACACAAGCACACGAACACCGTGCGCTTGGAAGCACAGAACGTTAAAATTACATGGTTCTACATCCTACTTTTTACCTAGTACTGTGTCACTAAATGTCCTTAGAAAAACAAGCTTTAGGCATCTACACAGTGTCACATTACACAAGTGCACCTCATCTCTTAAACTACCACAGAGGCGCTGGACACAGGGCTGTGTCCCCTGCACGTCCATGCGTGTAACCACGCTATGACACAGCCGTGTTGGTAATGCACACACACGGCTTTGATTCTCTCCTTAGGATAAAGTCTCAGAGTTAGAATTTTTTAGGTCAAATCACATATATTTTAAAAATATTAAAAACTATTATGAGATTGTCTCTGAAATGTTATAACCAATTACCCTTCAACGGTCAAAATTCAGTTGAACCGTCTTAAAATTTTTAAGCTACTTTTTTTGTCTGTTTGGTTTTGGTTTTTTGAGACAGGGTCTCACTATGTAGTTCAGGCTGGCCCTGAACTCACCACGTAGCCCAGGCTGGCCTCAAATTCACAGTGATCCTCCTGCCTCAGCCTCCCAAGTGCTCAGATTAAAGGCGTGTGCCACCACACCCAGCTTAAAATATTTTAGACAGAAAAATTCTTCCTCATTGTTGAATTTAACTTGCACACCCATGATTTTTAGGGAGGTTATTCGGGTTTTTCAGGTGTTTGTTGACCTTTTTTTTTTTTCCTCCAAGAGCTTCTATTTTCACCCATCCTTCCATTCGGCGCCTAACTTTCTCGTATTAAGTGTGAGGGTCTTTAACACGTGCCTGCATGTGTTATTTACACTGCACCTCGACCATCATAAACACTCAATAAACGTCAAACGAACACATACGAGACAGCACACCTGTTTCTGATGCACGGCAGATTTATGCTCCTACTTAGGAAATGGCTTAAAATTTTGGCTCATGGCACTTTGTGATTTATAGAATTTTTAAATCTAATTCTAGTTTCCTTTTGGAGCTCCCTTCGTTATTTTATGTGTAAGAAGTCTTTCCTTCATGCTGAAATCAGATAAACCTCACCTATATTATCTTCTAGTTCTATTTTTATAAAACACTGAAATCTTATCTTTTTTGTGGTTCTGGGGATGGAACCCAGGCTGGTGCCAGCCAGGTGAGTGCTGCCTGCCGAGCCACATCCTCGGCCCCAGTCGCTGAGGTCCCGAAGTCAAGCAGACAGCTTCCCCCACTGCTCATGTGTGTGTGTGTGTGTGTGTGTGTGAGTGTGTGCGCGCACGCGTGTGTGTGTTGCTTTTTTCCTCGGTAGTTCTTGCCAGTTCCGCTTAGCTGACCTTTAACACCACGAAGTCCGGCACCCGGCTTGACGCTGTGCTTGCGTGTGCGCTCCCCAGTCCCGGCCTGGCCTCTCCTGCTGTCCTTGGACAGTGGCCCTAGCCGGAGGCGCAGCCGTCAGCACCCAGAGCTCTCGCCAGCCTCCCGCCTTCCGGCCTGATGCGAAAAGATGATTAACTAGTAAACGTGTGCTTTTAAAAGACAGTCACCAAGTTGATGGGCTTGGGGACCAACAGGCACTTCTTCCAGGCAGGAGGCACGTTGAGAGACTGCCCTCTGAAGCAACTGGAAAGTGCGTTCCCAGGGTTCTGACCGCGCCCGTGTGTCTGTCCCGGAGACTTGCTTCAGGAGCAACTGAAAAAGAGAGGTGGAGCACACGTCTGCCTGAAGATGTGCTGTCCCGCAGGCACCACAGGAAAACTGAAAGTAGACGCCTCACATCAGTGAGACCCATTTGGTAAACCGTGGTGTGCAGATCGCCTAGAACTGGGGGGCAGGACTGAGGGTTAAACCCGGGGCCTTTCCCCGAGCTACACCCCCAGCGCCTGCTCACTGGTTTTGAGGCAGGGTCTCACTAAGTTACTCGGCCTCCCGGGGAGCTGAGTACAGGCCTGCACCGACCAGCCCGGCTTGGATAGAATTTTAAGCAGTTTTCAGAAGCCACCTTGTCCGTCCCGGCCAGGCGCACAGCAGCCAAGCCCTCGGGGCCCAGAATCCTCCGGGCGATGGCACTGGGTGGGGTCCCGTTTCTTCAAGGCTCTTAAGAGTAGTTTTTCAAGCTTTAAGACTATGAACATGTATTTCCTGGATACTTTTTTGAAACTTCCTTTACAGGAGCAACTACCATTTTTCCACATTAAGGTAGCTGGTTGCTATAACGAATCTAGACCCATCAAAAACAGAAGGAAGCAAAGCTGAATGCCACACAAAGCGCACAGGAGGTCGCAGAGACCGAGCGCCCACGCCTAACCCTCCACTGCCAGCGGACACTACCCGCGCATGCGGAGACAGCACACACCTGTACAGCTGCCCCTGGCCGGGGCCTCAGTTTCTCCCTTTGTGAGATGAGGGACGTGGGGGTCCCTGCAGAGCCTCCGGCTGCCGAGTGCTCAGATTTTGTGAGGTGGAAGTGAGGTGTTCTCTGTCATTTAGAGTAAACCATGAGGCTGAGAATAGTGTTTTTCTGTCAAATGCTGTGGGGACAGCCCTGAATACCCCTGGGGCTACCGGGTGCACGGTCCCAGTCTGCAAGGCGACCAGCAGAGGCGTCCAGTGCCATCTCAGGCTGCAAACGCACCCGTGCGCTGCTGTCTTTGGAAGCTGCATTCACTAATCGTGCTCGGGGGCAGGCGCTGACAGACTACCCCGCAGGGCCGCAGGAACCTCGTCTGTTGCCCAGGGAGATGTTGGACGCCTTTCAGGGCCAGCAGAGGACCTTCAGGCCTTGGTGATCCTCTCTGCTTTGCCCACCAGGGAGCTCAGAAGCCAATGGACGGCCTTTTGGCGTGGCGCCTCCTGTGGAAACGCTTCCCACTGCATCCTCCTTCTACCCTGCTTTCCTGTCACGCAGATTTTTCTGTTATTTTTCATCTGTTTCCCTCTTCTGCACTGCTGTCTCACACCTGTGGTCAGATGGCAAGGGGAAAAGATAAATGCTAGAAACCAGGGACCGGACAAAGGCCCGGACTCATGACCAGGTCCCCTGAGGAGTGGTCACCTGGATGGGCCGAGCTCGTCTCCTCCAGCGACTCCATGTGGTTCTTACATCAGCACAAACCTGCTCCCCGGCCCCAGGGAAGGGCAACGACATCACCCTGCACGGCCGCCTCCTACGGATCCAGAGCTCCGGACTAGCGGCCTGGCTCCTGGCTCAGGCGAGACGGTCACACCCCTGCTCGCCCAGCTCTGTGCTTGCCTGCCGCCCTGCCCCGAGGTCGTTTCTGCCCCTTCTCTGGGGCTGGGTGTGGGGGTTGTGATTCTAAGTGACCTGAGGCAGGAAGATACTTAGAATAACCCTGGCGCCCACTCTTGCGTACCAGGTCTGGACAACGACACCTTAATTATCACAGTAGCAGGGGCTCGGGCTGATGGTGCAGGTGGATGTCACAGCCTGTCACCTCCACGCCCCTGCCATCCCGTGCTGGCTTCTGGTCTCTTTGTATGAACCCCTGTTTCACTGTCACAGGAAGAGGATGTTTTTCCTGACTCTCTTTTTCATTTTGTAAAGAAACAATGCTTTATGACGCAAATCAACCTCCTGGTTTGATTTTGTTTCTTTTTCTTAAATGAGCTGGCCGATTTCCCCCGTGGTGTCTCCAGGTTTTAAAATGGTTTAAATAAATCAATGTCCACACCCAGAGTCCAGGGACGAGAGCAGCAGCCCCTGCCTCGCTCCGAGTCCCCTGCAAACCCCGGGAGCCCCGGCGCCTCTGGGCCTGCTCTGTGAGTGGCTCTGTTTCCCCACATGGCCTCAAGACTGGACACCGGACTCCCTCAGCTGCTGCCTCGCCACCGGCCTGTCGTGATGAACACCTTTCCTCTCCTCAGTCCTCTCTTTAGCGGCCCTTTAGTTTTTAAGCAAGAGAGGAGAAAGCAGACATTGCATTGCTCTCTCTCCTTTGAGTTGAGTCCTTAAGGTTCTTACACTTGAAATGAGACGCGGAGCCACAGTTTTTCCAGTTTAAACATAATACGCAGTTTATTGATGGGGACTGAAGCCTGCACCCTAAATATGCCCTGGGGGCTAAGGATTGTTCTGAGCAGAAAGTACCCAGCACCCTGTGTGCCCCAGCTCCCTGGAAGCGGGGTACACGTTTCCCTCTGGCAAGAGAACAGGAAGCTCTGTTTCGGGAGGCGCCTCCTCCTCCCTGGAGGTCAGGGACCGCTCTTCACCACGGAGACAGAAGGGCGCCGGCACCCGCTCCCCACACAACCCATCTCCCTGCTCTCCCCGGATCTGCCCGCCCATCATCCCAGCCCTGAAGGCCCTGGCTCTGGCCCTCATCCGGTGAAGTCTCTGCAACTTGTCACCTCTGCAGCGTGGAGCAGAGGCCCCCGCCCTAACCCTGCTTTTGCTTCTTTCTGTGACGGCCCCATGCGCACAGGAGTAAAACTTCTCTCCAGCTCATCCGCCCTCTGTCTTTCTCTGGGTCCCAGCCGCTGACCCCGAGAGGATAGATGGAAAGGAAAAGTCGTGTTCTATCTCTCTGTCCATCTGTTTTTCCCATCCCAGCACAGTCAAATGTTGACATTTTATTTTATTTTATTTTATTATTTTATTTTTTTTGACACAGGGTCTCACTATGTAGTTCAGATTGGCCTTGAACTCACTATGTAGCCCAGGCTGGCCTTGAACTCTCAGTGATCCTCCTGCCTCAGCCTCCAAGTGCTGAGATTACGGGCACGTGCCACCTCACCCGGCTAAATTTGGACATCTTAGAAAACGCAAACATCTAAAGAAACAACTTACGTTGACCAAGAGCAACCTATCTACCCCTGAGACAAGAAATGTCCCATCTGACACCCTTTGTCCTGTTCCATTCTCCTTCTGAGATTCCCACGAGGCCCGAGGCCCCAGAACGGCGTGGAGCTCCAGGCAGGCGCGCGGCAGAGATCGGGCCCCTTCCCCTGGGTGTGCGGCCGTGCGTGCCCCGCAGCGGGGCTGGGAGAGGAGCGCCTTCCCCCACGGCTGCTGCAGCTGCCACTGAGGGAGCCACAGAGGGGCTGCTCACAGGTGCCAGACTCAGACGACACCAGCTCCACAGCACGCGGCCAGGTGACCCCACGGGCTGCGCCCACTGAGGGGTAACCTCAGGTAGGAGCTCTGCTTTTCACGAGTAATTATTAGTAAGCGACATTGCATAAGTTTAAATTGTAACGTAGTTACACACTACGCCTTCTGGCATTTTACACTTTAGGAATGCAGAGCTATAAATGACAAATCACATACGTGATGTGAATCCCGGTGACTCCACAGACGGCTCTGCGCCCCTGTCCCTGGTCCTTGTCACCATCCAGGGCTGCTGCCTTTAGTGGCTGCATAGTGTTAGCTGCAGCTTTTCTTTTTAACAGAGCCAGCCGCTCGTCTCACACAGGGTGACTCACGGAGGTCCCTTTGCCGAGGCATGGCTCCGCACTCCCCGGCCCAAGGCCTTCGGCTTCCTGTGCAGCGGACCTGTGAGTGACTGACGACCGCCAGCCCAGAGGTGTGCGTCCCCCGGGGAGCATTTGACCCATCTCCTCCAGCAGCACACGCGGGCAGGCAGCTGCTGTTCCTGGGGCCGGGGGAATTGAGAAGAACGAGAGAGGCCTTTTCGTGTGTGTGGTGCTGGGGGTGGAACCCAGGGCCTTGTGTTCCAGGCGACCCACGGAGAGGCTGTGACGCCCAAGAGGCCACCCTGCAACCACCCTGGGGCAGGCGGGGGTCCCAGGGCACCGTCTCCCCCTGTCACCCCCATCCTACGGGTGCAGACACTGAGTTCAGGAAGGTGGAGGCCTTCCTGGGGAGCATGTTGTCCCTGGGGGGTCAAGAGGGCTGAGAGGGGTGAGTGTCCCCATCACACTAGTGGCTCTGGGCGGCCCCTGTCCCCAGCCCCCGTCTCCCCACCCGGGAGTGGGGCTTCCGAGCCTGGGGGATGAGGTGAGCCCAGCTTCGCTATCAGCGACCCCCCCAGAACCAACAGGAGCTGCGCTGAGTCACCGAATCCCTGGGCCCCGAGACCCGGGGGCTCAGTGGGCCAGTGACATCAGGGCTGGGCTAGAAGCAGCCAACCCCAGATCCCAGGGCTCCGGGAGGCTGTGAGCCCCAGTGCAGCCTCCTTCCAGGTTTGGGTCCTCGGTGCTGGGAGCCAGGTCCTCAACGCGAGAGAGCCCTGAGTTGAGCACCCTCTGCCTGGGGACCCGGGCCAGGTTCCAGCCTCCCGTCACAGTCCTGCCCCTGCTGCCAGGAGAGGAGACCGCTGCTCCGTGTAAACCCATTTCCATAGCTGTGGCCACCGCTCCGCACTGAAATGGTGGACTCGGAGGATGAGCCGCCGAAGGCAATGACAAAAGGGCTGCCTGGGCTCACAGCCGGGGCAGTCAGGGCGCCAGGGACCGCGGATGGGCCCAGAAGGGGCCCTGACATGGTGCAGCAGGAGAAGCGGCGGGATTTCAGCTGTACAAGGGAGGCAGCAAATCCTCAGCGTTTCCCGCTGTAAAACAGCACCACAGTGGCAAAGGACCTGACAGCCACCCTGGAAAGGACGCCCAGTCCGGGGCTGAGCCACCGCGGCGTCTCCCACACAGGACCCCGCCCGCAGCACGCAGCCCCGGTGCCAGGACCTGCCACAGCGGGAGACACTGTGTAGGGTGACAGGCACGGGACAGAGGGTCACACAGCGTGCTGCACTCAGGGGCCAGGGAAGGAAGCCACAGCACCACAGGGGACCGTGCCGCCTGGCCCAGGAGGACGGAATGTGGACACAACCATATAGAACTTCGCTGCACCGAAGCGAAACTTCCCCAAACCGCTGGCTTGTACAATTAAAACAAGTGGATTTCACAGCATCTAAACCACGCCACGGTAGAGCTGCACACTGTGCTATTTGGGAGATCAGCTGAGAACCTGGGGGCAAAAGGGTGCTGGGTGTCGAGGTGTGGTCCCGTGATTGTCGCGATGGCGGGCATCACCGCACCGCTGGACCCGGTCAGCCCAGCCCTAGGGCCTGCCCCCTGCACCTTCCAGGGCTGATGGGATCGGTGCTGGCCACACGGGCTGAGACCAAGATCACGTGAGCCAGCCGGGATCCGCCCTGCACGTGGCCACGGCTCGGTAAACGGCGGTGCTTGTGTGCCCCTCGTCCTCGCTGCACTCTTCCTCTCCCCGTGGCTCAGAAGCAGCCCCTGACTAAGAGTAGGCTGGCGATGCGGCTTGGTCATCGGTGTCCCTTCTGTGCCTCATGCTGTTTGTCACATTCCTGTGGGCTTCCGATGATTCTCCATCATTTGTCCTGAACCCAGAGCTCGCTGTGCCAGCACAGAGCCGCCCCGGAGATGCTTCCGGCCCAGGTGATGCACTGATCCCAGGTGGCCAAGGGGACCACAGCTCTCTGGGGTGAAGCTGGGGGATGTTATGATCCCAGCCCCAGGGCCCCCAAGGCCCCTAATGGCTCATAAAGTGCCTTCCAGTTCCCTTTCTGCTCAGGATGACAATTAGTAGTCACGGCAACAAAGTGCCTGGGATGAGGAAGGGACCCAGGAGGGGCAGGGCTCGCTGGAGCAAGCTCAGCACTGCTGGGCTCGGGCTTCGTCCTCTAGGCCTCCTAGGAGCAGCTTCGGCAGAGGCCCGGCCCTGCAGGCTGCGGTTCAGTCACCTCTGCCCCACATGCAGCCCCAGCAAGGCGCGGCCCCAGCAAGGTGCATTCTGCAGGCTCCTCGTGGCCTCCCTGGGCCGAGGCCCCACCTGCTGTGGCTCTCCCGCCCCCGGCCCCTGTGGCACCCAAAGACTCCGGCAAAGGTGGCTCAGCCAGATCCCAAAGTGCACCCCGCCCTCCTGCAGGCCCCCTCCACCCCAGCAACTCAGCTCCGATGCACATCCCTGGCAGGGTGAGTGTAGAGGAACAGAGACCCCTCCCTCACCCCAGTGAGACCGAAGGGCTCAACACACTGGTCAGTGCCTGCTTCCCGCCCCTCGAGGTACCACTGTGAAGTGCGGGGCTGTTTTAGGGGTGTTTTATAATGCATGTGCATCCATGTCTACAGCAGCACCACTCATAATAGCTAAATACTGGAAGCAGCCCATATCCCCAAAAACAGAAGCATGGGTAGAGAAAATGAGGTATTTACACACCATGGAGTATTACTCTGCCATAAAGAAGGATAAACTTGAGTCATTTGTAGGAAAATGGATGCACCCTGCGACCATAATTCTTAAGTGAAATTAATCAGACACACAAGCTTAAATATCACATGGTTTCTCTTATATGAGAAACTTAAAGCATAAATAAAGAGCGAAATAAAAGATAGGTAATAGTGAACAGGGAGATAGATCTGTAACAAAAGGGAAGAGGACCAAGAGATGAGTGGGGTAGGGGAGAAGGGATGAAAGAGGAATGAAGATGTGAGATGTCCACGCACCAGCTCCCTATGAGGAATGTAATCATTAAGTACTGCAAACATGGACTAAAAAAATTAAAAAACATAGACCCCAACACTTCCCCCAGCGCTCAAGGCGATCAGCTCCAGCCTGGGCCACTTTGCCCTGCACGAGCACCGACGGTTCTGAGTCGAGCTGGCCCTGCGGCTCCCTGCTGGTTCTGCCTGGCCAGTTCCTGCGGTGGCAGCCCTGCCTGGCCGGCAGGTGCAGGGGTGCGCTTGCCTCAGAAGAGAGTCAGAAGCCACCACTAGTCCCGAGGTGCTCGCGTCTCCCCTCAGCACCCGCACGGGGCGGGGTCCAGGACCCCGAGGTCGCCCAGGCGCTGCTGTGACGCGGCGGGTGTGGCGTGACACTGCACGCCCGCACACGCACGCTGTGAGTAATCTCTGGGTGGTGCATGTCGCGGCAAATACCCGATACAGCGCGGGTGTTTATAATAGTCCTACGCCGCATTTAGGCGACAATGACAAGAAAAACCTTCGTACAAGTTCGGTTACAGACGGGGATTTGGGGGTTGTTAGTACTGAGGATTGAACCAGGGGCCTTCACACTGAGCCGCACCCCCACTCATTCATTCATTCATTCATTCACTCATTCATTCATTCATTCACTCACTCACTCATTCTTTCAGAGACAGGGTCTGCTAAGTCACTAAGTCGCCCAGGCTGAGAACGATGAGTTTAAAATATTTTGGATCCCAGGTTGGTGAGATCTGAGAACGTGGAACCCGCAGATTCTGACTGCATGCCCCGAATACACACGTGGTACCTCTGCTGCTAACGGCCAGCTCTCCCGTTAGACAGCGACCTTCAGCGTCTCCTGAACACGCAGCACCCGAGGACGAACGTCTCAGCCGGGAAAGCTCTAGCCACAGGTTCGCAGGGGCCTCATGCCGCAGGCGGGCGTTTCGGTTTTACACAAGCTGAATCACTGCCAAAGTTCTGGGCTCACCTTGAACCCCGACCACCAGACAGAGCAAGGGGGGAGGACCCGGCAGCAGCAGCCCTGGAGACCGCCTGTGCCCGGCCCACCCGCAGGTCACCTTCCTGTGCTTGGGTGCGCGATGCCGGAGTGAGCGGTGGATGGCCGTGTTAGGGGCTGAGAAAGGCACCGCACCAAGCCCCTCCTCGCCCCGCGTGGAAGGAGTCCTCTCTGGCCCCGAGGCCTGGCAAGGCAGGTGCAGTCACTGCCTGCGCCACTGCCTGGTCCCTGGTCCCACATGTGTGGTGCTCGTGTAGGGTAACCAGGAAGCGTCTTCGTTCGCCACCCACACAAGACAAGCAAATGCGCCATTCACAGGGCCCTGGTGTTGCATATGGCCAAAACCGTAAGGGTCCTTAGCTCAGGCCGTCATTCCCGGGGACACAGGGTGAGGACACGTCTGGAACTTCTATGACGTGGGGGCCCTGAGGAGAACGAGGCCATCCACAGATCAGAGCAGAGGCGGTCCCTCTGTGGCACGGTGGGCGCCTGTCCCTTTACTGCTTTCCCAGCCATCTTAGGTCACAGACACGTGGCCCAAGCAGAGAACTTGGGGCTCAGAGAGGGGAGGAGTTTGTCCAAGTTGTCCAGGAAAGACCAGATTTGACTGACTGATCCCTGACACTTTTGGCTGTGCCTGCATCTCTTGAATAAACGGTGAAAGACATGGGGAGTGGGCGCTGGTGAGCGGAACACGAATTTGGGGCAGGTTTCAGGTCCACCCATCGCACCCACCCGACTCCCACCCGGCTCCGAAAGTCACTGCCAGCCCTCCAGGACCCCCACACACAAAAAGTCCCAGGTCGTAACTGTCAGCGTAATGGAAACTGAGACGTGGAAAACCCTGTCATTCCCGGCCAGGACTTGCTGGGCCTCAGGAAGCGCAGGGCCTCACCGGGCGACTTCTCCTTCCACCGGGCACGCAGGCGCCTGGCGAGCCCCGTGCTCCCTCAAAACGTGCAGAGTGGGCTGGAGCACTTTCGGGGTCAGATCTGTCATCACATCTTGGTTGCGACCACAGAGAATTTTTGTCTTTAGTGTTAACCCCAGCTCGAAGGCAGAGGGATTAGTCAGGGCCCGGCAGTTCCGGTTTGCTACTGTATGGGGCCACAACACCATGGAAGCCCCAGCTCGGTCCCCAGCCGCCATGGCAGAAACTCCCGAGTGCTTTACCAGCTGCTGCGGGGTCGCTTAGCCCCCAAGTTCTCAGTCCCCACGCCACGCTTCCTGCTCTTGAAACTGAACAATGAATCCAAGAGTCTCGATGCGGCGCCACCTCTTGCGCCCCCAAAGCCAGAGCGGCCTTGGGTCCCTTCCTGCCACCTCTGTGACACCTGCACTTCCTGTGTCCCTGCTTCCAGCGCGAGGGGACCTGCTGGACCCGGGGCAGAGGGAGGTCACACCACGGGGAGCCAGGCTCGACCACCCAGTGCTTCTAGGGGGAGCGCTGCCCAGCCTGCGTCAAATCCGGGTCGAGACATCAGGGGTCCTGGGCTCCCGGGTCGCCCTGCATCAAGGCCTGGGCACCTGGCTCTGGCCGAGGTTCCCCCAGGCAGGACATCTCTGCCTCTCGGAAGCCACAGCCCAGGGAGCTGAGAGGGAATGGACTCACTGAGGCACAGGGCGCTCAGACAGTCTGTCCCCAAGGAGCCCAGGAGGCTTCTCGGAGAAGCCGGCCACCGAGACTAAGAGGGTGACAATGAGCACGAGGGTGACAGGGCGAGGGTGGAGCGCATGGGCTGAGCACTTCCTGACCCTTTACCTGTCCCCTCTGTCCCCACCCCACAAGGGGACCTAGGCAGCACCAAGGTGACAAATAACTGGCCCAAGGCCACATGACCAGATGAGCCCAGCATGGGGACCGAGGCAGCGCAGGACAGGACTGCAGATATGGAGAGGAAGAGGAAAGAGGGCGATGTCCACGAGGAAGGGTGGCCTTTCCAGCCCGGTGCAGGGCCAGAGCCACGGTGGGGCCCACATGGGGGTTTAAGACATTAATCATTCAGGGTCTGGGAGCTTCCATGTAGAACCCAGGTCCCCAAGGGTGTGAGGAGAAATCGGGGCCTGGGGACACCAAGCTGTCTTCCACAGCAGCCACCTGGGTTGGGACAGGTCCCTTAGTCAGGGAGGGGGCGCCCTGTCCACGCAGCCTGCACACGCCTTGGGTCACAGGACCTGCCCAGGGTGTGTGGGATGGGGTGGGGGACACACACCGGGTGCAGGGCTGCAGCACTAGGACCCAGGGTTCCAGGCAATGCTGGCACAGGGCTGCCCCGTGGGGCCCCTCTGCTGCATCTACAGGAATTTGTTCTGTTTCCTCCAAGCTCAGGGTGTAAAGGACACTTGGCAAACAGCATGGTGTCACACAGATGCCTGAGGCCGCGGAGACTCCGCCAGCATCTCAGAGAGAGCCAGATGGAAACGATGTCACTGCCCTGGGGTGACCCTGACAGCCCCAAGCGTTTACCACGCTGACCCCGCTGCTGTGTTGACCAAGCACAGCCAAGACAGTGGCAGGGACACCTCGTGGGGGTGGGACTGGAGAGGATAGCATCTGCAACAGTGCTTTGCCACTGTGAGGGGCCCCCAGCGGGGAGGGGCCGCTGGCACTGTGACGTTGCTGTCACTGCTGCTGCTGTTTGTCTGTCTGGGATCCAGGCTGGTCCCCACCAGGAAGGTGGCCAGCCTAGAGGTCTCATCCTCCACCTCCTCCCCTTCCCAAAGTCCCCAGCCCTGGGCTGTCCTCCGGCCACAAGTCTGCACCACAAAGGTCCTCCTGTAAAAGGCCACCGAGGGTGACGCTTGGCCTGGGTGGCTCTTCCTGGACACTCGGATCCCCCCTGAGTGTCCACGTGAGTCTACCGAGGCTGCAGCCCTCCGCCACCCTGTCTCAGTGTCCGAGCGTCTACACTGCTCGGCTCTGTGCAGACGAGTTCGCGAGCTCAGAGGGCGTCAGACGTGACTACGGGGGGGGCATCGCGGAAATCGCCACATGTGTGTCGTGTGGCTGTTGCTGGTGTAGACCAAACACCTGGACGCTCTGCCGCTTCTCACCTGACTCTGTGAAGACCGGTGCCCCTTGGCAGAGCCGCTCTGCCCCCAAAGGGCCTGGCGTTTTGTTTGATTTTGCTTATTTTTCATTTTGTTTTGTCTTTCAGTACTGGGGATTAAACCCAGCGTCTTTGAACCGAGCTGCACCCCCAGCCTGTCTCTTCCCTTTTACTTAAAGATGCGGTTTTGCTGAGTCACTGGAATGCCCAGGCCGGGCTTGAACCTGCGACCTCTGCCCGGTGCCAGGATGACGGGCAAAGAGCCTGGTTCAGACGCAGGGCTCTGCTGACTCCGCCGCCGCCCCTGTGAAAGCAGCCCGTCACGTTTCTCATCTCCACTCAGGAAACAGCGACCACGGAGGACAGAGAATCCAGCTCCCACTTGCCTTGATGGCTTCATTTCAATACAACTTCACCCGTGAGCTGGCCACTTCCGGCTCCCACATCCCACCATCAAAGCGGGGCCAGGATAGAGCAGGGTGACTTGTGGGGTGCAGTGACAGCTCCGCCTGGAGAGCCAACTAGGGCCCCACAGCCCTGGGAGCACAGAGTGGACCCCACCTCACCCACCAGGCCCCCGAGCCCACCTGCAACGTGCGCTCTGGCCTGAGAGAGGCCGGCGTGGAGCAGGTCCAGAGGGGGCAAGAGTGGCCAGCGCCACACGGGCCACACAGCTGGGCCTGGGCGCGACCCTCTCCTCTCAGGCCCTGAGCCGTCTGTCTCCTGCGCCCTTGGTGACTGTCCCTGACCCCCACTGCCTGCCCAGGAGGTGGAGGACACATGGGCACCTTTCAGCAGAAGCCCTGTGACCCCAGCCTCTGCAGCCCAGACGGCGACTGCCTGGAGCGGGGACATGTGACTCTCGGTCGATGGCAGCTGGTGTGGCAGCCCCGGGCTCGGGGCGACCTAGTTTCCGGGAGTCGGGGCTAGGGCTGGCGATGGCCTCTTTTCCTCGGTGCCCAAAATAGCAGCCCCTCCCCCAGCCTGAGCACAGCCGAAGGAGACAGAAGTGGGGTGGCGGCTGCGCTGGGGGACAGCTGTCTGGCTCAGGTCAGAGGCACCCCTGCAGAGCAGACAGCCACGTGACCGCCCTGCACCGCCCTGTCCCCAGTGACCTGCCCTCCTGCCCCCACCTGCCCACCTGTCCCCAGCCCCCACTGCTCCTGGGACCTAGACCCACCTCGCTCAGGGCTCCACCTAGATGTTTGAGGGGCCTCTCCACCATCCCCAGGGCTGGGCTGGGGTCCTCAGTGAGTCCTCTCCCATCCCCCCGTGTCCCCCCTGCCGGGCCAGCATCTCTCATGAGCAGATCTTCCACTTTCTGCCCTTGCTCCCTCTATGTAAAGGATTCTGCACCCCTTAGGCACCCAGCCCTCTCCCTGGAACACACCGCCCTCCTCCTGCCCCAGGACCTTTGCACGGCTCCTCCTCCTAGAATCCTCTTCCACTCCTCATGCACAAGGCTCCCTCCCTCCCTGACCACCTGTCCTCTCTCCCGCCTCCCTCCGCTCTGCATTCCTCATCGGCACCTGGCGCTTGATGTGTTTCCAGCAACCTCTCCTGCTTATGTGCCCGCATTCGGCTGTGAGAGGCACGGGGTGGGGTGGGTTGGTCTGCCACGATCATCAACCCGAGGACAGCAGGAGGACACCATAGGGTGGTAGGCTGTGGAGAAAGGGGTGTGTCCGGGACCCGCAGCGTCCCTCGGCCCCAGAGTGCCCACCCCCAGGCAGGACAGAGGTGGCCCGTGTGGCTCCAACAGGACCCCCTAACCCCAGGACCTCAGGAGGCTGCTGGCCCTGACCGCTGGTCTGCCCAGTCCCTGTCCTGCTCCCACAGCTCACGGGGAGCAGGGACCCCCAGGCAGCACCCTTGCCATGCAGGCCTGGAGACCCCACTAAAGCCCCGACAGGTGGGGAGGGGGGCTGGCTCCAGAGCAGCCGCTCACCTCCGTCCCTGCCGCAGCCTCCTCCAGCAGCACTGGTAGACACACAGGGATGACACTGGCCTCACAGAGGAGACACTAGCACCGAGGGGCTCCTACCAGGGAAACGAGTAGGCGAGAAACCAAGAGCCATGCAGGCCAGGCGCAGGCCCAGAGGGTGTGGGGCTGGAGGGCTGGAGACTCAGCTGGGGCAGAGTCTCAAACCCGGAGCAACACACATCCCGTGACCAGGCCCTGGGCATCCGCTGTGACAGAGGCCTGACCGCATGTCCTGCAAGCCCCATCCTGCCATCCTTAAAAGGACAGTGCTGCCGGGCATGGTGGCGCACACCTGTGATCCCAGCACTCAGGAGGCTGAGGCAGGAGGATCGCAATTCAAGCCTAGCCTGGGCAACTTAGGGACCTAGCAAGACCCTGTCTCAAAATAAAAAAATAAGAAAAGAGCTGAGGACGTCATTCAGTGTGAGGGCTCTGGGTTCCATCCCCAGCACAGCCTCCCAAAGCAAAGATAAAAGAAAGATAAGGATGAGTGAATACGGGAGCTGCCCACACAGGGGACCCACACAGCTGTCTTGGAAGGGACAGCTCAGTTCTGGGCAGCGACCAGGGCCAGAGAAAGTGGCAGGTGGGGGCAGTGACCATGCGGCTCAAAGCTGGGGACCCTACCCCACGTGCAGGGGAGACAAGGGGTCCCACAGTTTGAGGTGACCATGTAGGCCTCGGTTTCCTGCCGTCTGTGGGGGATGCAGGGTGGCGAGGTCAAGGCCTCCCGCACGCCTGAGCAGGCCACCAGCCAGGGTCCCTGGAGATGGGGCGGAGGAGGGGGGTTGACCCCACCCTCTGTGGCTGGGCCCTGGGGGCCCCTTGGCCATCCGGAGAGGAGAGTGGAGCCCCAGGCGAGCCCGCGGGGACCATGCCAGCCCAGTGGGGATACAGATCTGGGCTCTGAAGCCTGAGTCATCAGGAGGTGGCATTGCTCCCGTGGGGAACAGTCCGCGCTCTGCTCCCTCCCGGCCTCTGTGGAGCCTCCCACCACCTAGCCGGGAGTTGGGGTGCGCAGGGTCACAGATGTTCCCCATGGAGGAGAGGCCTGCTCTCGGCCCCCAGGGAGATGGAAGAGCCCTTCGGGAATCCTCTTGGCTCTCACTGCTGTGCAACCCTGTGCAAGACCTTTCCCTCTCTGGTCCAAAAATAAGGCATCTTGTCTGTGAGGTCCCATCCGCCCCTCGGAAGCTGCAGGAGTCCAAGCCAGACACCTTGCAGTGTCGGAGGCGAGCAATCAGAGGACAAAGATAGACACAGAAGAGGGACGTGGTCTGGGAATTTAGGTGCTGCTACCAGTGTTGTTTTTAGTTTTACTAAACTCGTTTCACTGTGTTTTTTTTTTAAACTTTGCTGATCGTGAAGTTTTGCCACACAACACACCCGCAGCGGCGATGCTGCCCGCTGACCTGTGGAGCCCCGCCCACGCGTGTTTTTCCTTTTATCTGCTTTTCCTGTGAACGTGCAACACATCTGTGGGGCGTTTCAGCCCTCACGCCTCTGGCACGTGCGGAGCCCCTTTGGTGAAAAGCCCCTGAAGCTGCGGGCCTTCCGCGCCTTTGAACCTGAGTCCGGCCCGGCACTTGAGACCCACAGCGGTGTTCTCGATGCACCCCCGAAGGGAAGCGCAGAGCGGCCCCACCTCTGTGCCCGTGGGGGACTGAGACCCAGAGCACAGGTGTTCGGCCCGACGCCCAAGCCTCGTGGAGGCGCAACGCCGTGAACACGCTGCTCCCCTCAGGCCAAGCGCGGCTTCAGCAAGGCCGAAATCTCATTGTCCAGCAGCTGGGAGTTTTGCTGGAGAGATGCAACTGCTCTTGCCACACATGCATGCACACACGTGTGCACACACACACACACACACACACACTGGGTAACCGACATGCTGGATATGTTAACAGCCTTCACAACACTGACCATTTTCCTCGCCACATGTATCTCCTAACATCGTGTTGTGTATCTTAAATATACACAATAAAATGCATTTAAAATAAATGTGTAGGGGGCCGGCGAGATGGCTCAGCGGCGTAAGCGCCTGCCTGGCAAGCGCAAGGTCCCGAGTTCAACTCCCAGAACCCACATACGAAAAAAGAGCCGGTGATATCGCTCAGCGGCACGGGCGCCTGCTGGCACGCGAGGTCCTGAGGTCGATTCCCAGTACCAAAAAAATAAATAAAATAAATGCATAAATAAATTTAATGGGGTGTTTCGGGTGGGGAGAGTTGACACATTTATGTCAAAATGAGAGAGGATGGCCTGGAAGTGTCTGAGAAAAAGTAACGTCCTTCCACATTTCTGTGGTGGAGTTGACACCGACGACTTCCAGAGACTGAAACGGTGTACAATTTTAGGAAGTGATTTATTAGGAAAAAGGAGAGGATCCAGAAAAAGGAAAGTCACATCATTTGCAAGGAAATTCAGTGTATTCCCAGTCAGTGAGGAGAAGATGGAATTTTTAAAAAGTGAATTTGAAGCAACTGCTTTCACTTTGAAAAAAAACTGAAAAAATAAAAGCATTGAAGATGAGTTTTAAACAACTAAACCTCATCACATCTCACACCATCTTCGAAAATAAAATCCAGCTGAGTTTAAGAGTCCGTGTAATAAAACAAAACAACAAAAATACAGGAAGAAATTGTAGGGAAAATGTTTATAACCTCAGTGTGGAAAAGGATGACATAAAGACTAAAAGTCAAAAGGAGAACAGAAAAAGAATTTTCACCACATAAAAATGTTCTGCTTATGAATAGTTGAAAACATCATAAAAATAAATAGTTGCTCTCAAATGACAGGCCGGGAGGAAATATTTGCAACATGTATCATGGACAAAGAATTAATACCCATTATATATAAATAACATCTATGAATCAACCAGGAAGGGAAAAACAATGCCAAAAAAAAAAAAATAGACAGGTAAAGACTACAAGAATTAACCAACGTAAATGGGTGCAACTCGAGAAAATACTCACTAGCGAAATAAACCGGACACACATTTGTAAACATCGTATTGTCTCCCTAGTGTGAAAATGCAATTTCACTGTGACTATTCCATTCCTTAGTCTTTTATTTTTACTTAGCTTTTACATGGCTTAATCTTATACTGAGTAATGTTTTTCTCCAAAAGGTATTTGTACATTCTCTAATTCTTGAGTTTGTTAATACATGAGAATGTTTACTTATTGTCTTTTAAAAAAATTAATTAAAAATAAATAAATAAAGTTTAGGCTCCAAAACAAATAAATAAATAAAAAATAAAAAATATGGGCTGGTGAGATGGCTCAGCGGCATAAGCACCTGCCTGGCAAGCACGAGGTCCTGAGTTCGACCCCCAGTACCCACATACGAAAAAAGGGCCGGTGATATCACTCAGCGGCATGGGCGCCTGCTGGCATGCGAGGTCCTGAGGTCGACCCCTGGTACCCACAAAAATAAAAAATAAATAAAATAAATAAATAAAATAAAAAATAAATAAATAAAAAAAGAATTAACCAATGAATACAAAAGTCCACAAAACATGTGAAAATAAAATATTTTATTAAATAAGTAAATAAAAGAAATAAAATAATGAAGAAATAAAGAAATAATGAATAAATAAAGAAATAAAAATTTAAAACACAATTAGATATTTAGACCTCTTGGATGGGTAAAAGTTAAAAATGTCAGTAACACCCAGAATGGAGGAGGCCGGTTGAATGGTAATCTCATCAATTGTTCCACTTTCTAAAAAGAGCCACTTATTATTTTTCAAAATTGTAAACCCTTCAAAACATTCAGCAACGCCGCACTGGAGGTCAATCGCACAAGACCCTCCACACGGCAAGCCGGCGCCTGGCAGCCTGGATGGGTCAAGGAGGACACGAGTACCATCTCCCGCCGGAAGGGGGAAGACAGCAAGCAGGATGACAGAAGTGACATAAATCCTCGGTGCTGACGGGGAGAGGCACTCACAAGTTTTTGGAAAGTGGGAAAAGTAGCAATTGCATAGTAGTAAGTATAAGAGGGTCCCATTTTATAAAATCAGTGAATAAAGATGCAGACCTAACTTTTAGTGGGAGGAGGGAGGGGGATAGAGATCAAGAAACGTTGCCTTTGGAAAGTGTAAGTCGGCGTTGCTATTCTCCGAGTGAGTTTTGACGACTTGCGCGATTTTGCGTATTTACACACCGGGTACTTGTGTAATGAACGACAGAGCAGCGCGTCCTCGCCGGCCACGCGCAGACCGCTGTCATTTGTACTTAGTGATGGAAGATGGTGCTGAGCTGCGTCGCGTGCCCAGGAAACGCGCAGCCTGTGGGCGACCGAGGACTCCCGGGTTCGGCGGAGCGGACGGGGTCGACCCTCCCCGCCACCCCACGCCCGCAACCCAGCCGGGCTGTGACTTGGCAGGGAACGCGGCCAAGGGGACCGGGGGCAGCAAGCGACCCTGTGTCCCTTGTCCCCTAACCAGCTAGGGAGGTAGAGCATTAAAACACCAGCCTCACACAGCTGATTGTTTTTAATACCTTGGGCCGCTTCTTTTAGATACTTTCGATGCTGCACGGTAGCTTTGATTTTGTATAGTTCTGTGAAAATAATATTGTATCACAGTCATTTTTCCAGGTCATTCAAATTGTTATAAACATCAAAATTTTAAAATGTATCGTTTTGAAAGATAGCAGTATTTTTGTCTCATCTTTTTATTTTTCAAGTACAGGGGATTGAACCCAGGGCCTCTGCACTGAGCAATGTCCCCGGCTCTTGGTTAAGTTTTTATTCTGAGACAGGGGCTCGCAGAATTTCATTCCACTTGCGCAGCGCCCACCCCCATCAAAGGGAGGTGCCCGGCTCGTGAGCGAGACCACGAGCCTCTTACCCACGAGGAGATGAGCTCGGGGTGGGCCACAGAAAGTCAAATAAAGTTGGGGAGCGGATCTGTCAAGCCCCATGTTGGGGAGAAACCACTAGAGAAAAGATCGTGAGATTCGGCTCCCTACCACCTTGACATGCTGTAAACAACACGAATGAAAAAGGTCAAACAGCAACCTGAGGAAAATATTTCCAACCAGTTTGACAAAAAATTAACAGCCATAGTAAATAAGGAGCTCCTACAAGCCCCAAGTAATCACCCACGGAGACCCCAGTTCCTAACCAAGGGAGCGGGGTCCTCCCCAATGCCGCGGCCACTGGGCATCGGAGGCTGCTTAACTTAGATTTGTGTAAACCAGACGCACATGTGTACACATCGTGTTGTCTCCCTAGTGTGAGAAGCTGAAAGAGTAAATAAGATCCAAAATGTACAATAGATACTGTAAAATGGGAAGAAACTGTTCAAAAGGAAAGTGAAACTGGGATGGGGGAATGGAGAAAAGAAGGGGGAAAAAAAGATATATATATATGATAGTTAAGATAGATATACTACTAATTTCGCTTAGTTCGTTGAAGGGAAAGGTTTGTGCTAATATTATTTGGACAATTGAGTGCCGATATCTTGTACCCTGAGTACCTAATTTAAAGATAACAATACGCAATGCATTAACAATTGCTGCCCTCCTATTATGCTGTTTTGAAATTTTGTTCTATTTTTTCTCTTTAAAATAAAAAAAAACAAAAACAAACTTAGATTTCTATTAAAACCTTAAATAAATAAAATGTAAGCTTAAATTAAATAAACATTTCAAGTGCTCCAGTGTCCGCGTTTGGCCGGTAGCTACGGAGCAGGACGGATGTTTCAAACATCCGAGGATGCTTGATTGGAAAGCAGTATTTTAGACAATTCACAGAAAAGAAAGAAAGACACATAGGTGGCCAATAAACACATTAAAAATTTCAACTTCACAAAAATAAATGGAACAGGAATTAAAACGAGGTAATATTTTATATTCGCTCGATTCGGAGTAAACAGGAGCTGCCAATTGAAAAAGTTATCGCGCATCTGGAAAATCATTTGGGGTGCTCGGGAAGAGCTGTAAAAGCCCTTGGTGTCTGGGAATGCATCCCGAAGAAACAGAAGTAGAGAAGCGACTTTCTGCAGGGACTTCTCTACCCTGAATTATTTATAAATTCGGAAAGAGACCCCCAGAGCGCAAGTCCGACCTCGCACAAAGGACTGTGTTCATTAAGACCAGTCGGGGACAGACAAGCGAGCCATAAGAAGTATGGCTTTTTCCAAGAAGGCTTAACGACCTGGGAAATACGTTCCTAGAGGATTAGCTTTAAAACACAACAAGGAAGTCAAAATCGAACAGTTAGGAAAACATCAATCCTAAAAGTACAGGAACCAAATGGGCACAAAAACCTGTCACCGGTCAGAATAAATCACAGTGGCGCCGGGCCTCTGAGTACTCTTTGTACTGTGTGGTAATTTCGGAAGTTCTTTTCTTTTCAATCTGTATTATTTTATCAGCCGTATTATTTGCTGCACCTGATGATCACATCATGGAGGCTAACATGGATGCGACACATCTTAATTCTTTTTACTTCCCCTTCTTTCCCCAGTTTTTAACAGTGGTCACCTGCCAGGTTTGTATGAAGTGGGCAAGGTTATCACACATCCCAGCAGGACATAACGTGGCCGCCGGGGACAGGGACTCGAGGGCAGGTGGCCGGGGCTGCGACACCCAGACTCTGGCGCCCCGGCTTTCCGTCCGCGACAGAGTCCAGGGCGCGGTGCCTGCTCCCCGGGATCCCACGGAGGGCCACCGCTTCTCCTATGGCGGAGACGCCTCGGTCACACCGCGCTGCGTGGAAGCCGGCTCTTGCCCGGAAAAGTCACGCTTTTCAAAAAGCCCGGGCGGAGGAGAGGGCCGTTCCCAGCCCCAACGGCGCTCCCGCCCCCGAGGGGTGGGGACGTGAGCTTTCCTGGCCTCCCAGGGCGGCTCCGAGGAGCGCGCCACCGTCTCGAAAAGGGTTTTTTTTAAAACCTTTAAAAGAAAAGGTGAGGGAGGTCGAAATCCATGAAAGTTAGACTGCTCTGGTCAAAGACTGGAGATCTAAGCCAGGGAGGTCACAGGCCTGTGAGGGACAGAGCAGGCCCCAGCAGGGGTTACAGCAGGGACGTCCATGCGGCCCCCGTGTGGGGAGATTTAAAACTTCCTCCGTAAGTTGTGTTTTCCAAACTCAGCACTTGGCTGGGGAGTAGGGATGATTTTTTTCTTTCTAATCAGAAAAGAAAGTAATTAAGAAAGCCAGGCTCGGGCCGGTGAGATGGCTCAGCGGCGTAAGCACCTGCCTGGCAAGCGCAAGGGCCCGAGTTCGACTCCTGGAACCCACATATGAAAAAAGGGGCCGGTGATATCGCTCAGCGGCACGGGCACCTGCCGGCGCACGAGGTCCTGAGGTCGTCCCCCCGGTACCCACAAAAAAAAAAAAAAGAAAGAAAGCCAGGCTCCCTGCCTGGGGCATGACGAGGGGGACTGGGTCAGAGATGAACACTGAGAAGCGGGGTGGAGGGGGGAGGGACAGGGACATGGGCACCACAGGACGGGGCCACCTGCCTGGACGGGGTGAGCCTGGAGTATCCCCTGCCCCCCAAACCCTTAGTCCCCACGCCCCATGAGCCCAGGCCCTGCTCAGTTGTAAACACCCCAGGCAGGCGGGGGCCTCGCCTGCTCTATCACTTTTCTGTCACTTACAGACTCAGCTTCCTGTGAGCACCTGGGTGTGGTTGCCCCCAGCCTGCCTGTGAAAGTCCCTAAAGCTGGGCCCAAACAGGACCAGGCCGAGCCCAGGTCCTCAGGCACCCTGGAGCGGAGAAGGGCCGTGCCGTGGGGACCGCACATTCTCGGGCAGGTGGCGGCTCCGTCCCCCAGGCCAAGCTGAGCGTCAGAGTCCCTCCCCAGCCCCCCAGCTCCTTCAGTCCCCAGCCACACCAAGTGTGGGAGGCTCTGTCGCAGGGCGGGGGCCTCGCAGCATCGCCTCCCTTGGCTCCTGCTTCCTGCATGCTGCCTGCTGGACTGTCGTGAGAGGTGTGGCTTGTCCCCGGAGTCTGAGGAGCAGGTCATGGAATTTCTCGGAGTGAGCCCGGGACAGGCAGGACTCGGCCAGATGACAGAGCCGCCACCAGTTCCGTCCACTTGGGCACAGCGGTGAGGGCTCTGTGGGCCAGGTCGTGACCGTGACGTGGTAAACGTGAGGGCCTCCCTCCTTCCTGCTGTCGCCAAAGCCACAGGGGAGGCCTGGGGTCTGGGATCCATGGGGAGAAAACATTCGGACCAGAACCGGGTGGAACCTGGGTCCAGGCACCATCGGGCCGGCCACACGCTCCCCCAAGGGCCCCAGTGTCCCTTTCTGCAGGCCCGGGCTCTGCAGGCCAGCTCTGAGTAGGAAAAAACAAACCAAGCGGCCAGAGCAGGAGCCGCCTGGTCACAGAGCTCAGGGGCCATGAAATGCTGAGTTTGACCCCCGGTACCCACATAAAGGAAAAAAGGGCTAGTGATATCACTCAGTGGCACAAGCGCCTGCTGGCAAGCGCGAGGTCCTGAGTTTGACTCCCAGTACCCACATAAAAAACAAAACAAAAAAAAAAAAACTGTACTTTTTCTCCATCACAAACACCCTTCTTGGCAGGAAGGTTTGATTGCCTAGTGGAATACTATACAGCAATGAAAAAGAACAACAATTTGCTCTACAGAGAATAACACAGGTGCATTCCCAGGCATAATTCTGAGAAAAAAACAAGAGTCTAAATGGGCTGTGCCATTTAGGGAAAGCCCAAGAACTGGCAAAACCAAACAATGACAGTAAAAGGACAGGAACTGGGTAGAAGAAGCCGGGAGGAGACACAGGAGCGAGGTGTGGGTGCCGCCTGCCCTGGGGTTCAGCTAATGAAGTCACTGAAGCTGTGACCCACACGCTTTTCTGCGTGTGCCCCGTATTTAAGTGGTTTTCCCTTACGTGTCTGGGCCCGAGTTGCTGGTGCGCCACCCGCGTGCTGTCTGAGCCAGGCTGGTCAAACTCGGCTCCGTCCCCTCTGCCAAATGTGGCCCCAGCACAACCCCAGGCCCAGAGCCAGGAGGGGCAGAGCTAGAACTGAGGCCCGGGCCAGAAGACAGCCCTGCCCCCGCCGAGGCCGCCCACCCTCATGGGAGGCTGCACCGATGTGCGTGCTTCACTCTCTTCCTAGCGCCTGCCAGCAGCCTCCCCTCCATCCACCCCTCATGGCCATGCCAAACCTGCCCGCTGCCGGGCACCAAGGAGAGAAAGCCTGTGGTGAACAACAAGAGGCAGGGGCTTTAGGAGCACCACACGCAGCCAGGCTTGTGGGACATGCCTGTCATCCCTGCACTCGGGAGGCTGAGGCAGGAGGATGGCGAGTTCAAGGCCAGCCTGGGGAGCTTAGCGAGATCCAGTCTCAGAATAAAAATAAATGTACAGGGCTGGGGGTGGCACTCGCCTGGCATGTGCTGGTCCTGGGTTCCCCTGGCACCAGGGCCTTGCCCATCTCACATCTCCAAGTCTGGCTCTGTTTTACGGATAGACTCAGGACACATGCGGCTGTGCCGGCCCCAGGCCCCCAGGGTTTCCACCGCGGTGCACAAGCACCAGGGGAGGGACACCTGCAGGCCAGGAGTCCAGGAGGGGTTGGCTGACTCTCTGCAGGCTGGCTGCGCACCTCGGGGGACTCAGCTAACCTCGCTGATGCTCAGTTACCACATCCGAACAATGGGTGGATTCGCGCCTGTCCCACACTGCTGTGAGCCATAGAGAAAGCCCAGCGCCACGTTAAGGACCCCACACCCAGGCTCCTGAGGGGCTCGAGTGGCCTGGGACTGCACCCACCCAGCCTCTAGTTTGGGGACCAGGGTTTCCAAGGCTCCATTCCCTGCCATAGAAACTTCTTGAAGCTCTGAGTGTGACACCGGAAGAGGACAAGTTCCCAAGGGAGCTGACTTGGCCAGGGCTGCCCAGCTGTCAATGTGAAGCAGCATCCAGATGTGTCCAGATGTGATCAGCATAGCCACAGGTACCTGGGGTGGCCCCACCTTGAGGCTTTTCAGGTGTGTGGGGCCCGGATCACCCAAAAGGGACCAGGAAAGACAGCAGGACAGCGAGACAGCGGGACAGGCCCCACCTTGAGGGGCCCCAGCCGACCAGAGCCAGGAAGGTGTACACCCTGAAACATCACACAGGACCGCGAGCCCCGCCCAGGGACCCTGGGGCCCTTGGTCACACAGCGAGGTCCAGGCCAGAGGAAGCCCCACCTTGCACGGTCGCCACGGCCCATCCCAGCCAGGCCAAGAGCAAGACAGCTGACGTCCAGTCACCAAACCTCAGGAACAACCAGCAGCAGGGCCCGCAGCGGGACACAGACTCAGCCGGGTCACGGCAAAGGTGGCACTAAAGGCGGGGCCTCCCCACCACACATGCAAGCCGCCAGCACCCGCCCTTCCTCCCTCCCCCCCAGGGTCAGGCTGGGCAGGGACAAAGTGAGGCCCTTTCCAGGCTGGGCGCTGGCAGCCACTGCCCCTGGGCTGTGAAGCAGAGGGCTTCAAGGGCTCCCCGACGAAGACTGGAAGAGGCTGCCCTGCCCTGCTCCGGCCACCAGGCCACTCTGTGCCTTTGAGAGCCATAGATTCATTTGTTCACTCATTCATTCATTCATTCATTCATTTACTCACTCATTCACCCACTCATTTATTCACCCACTCATTCACTCATTCATTCACCCACTCACTCATTCACTCACTCGTTCACTCACTCATTCATTCACTCATTTATTCACTCACTCATTCTCTCACTCACTCATTCACTCACTCATTCACTCACTCATTCACTCGTTCATTCACTCACTTATTCACTCACTCATTCACCCAGTGAGGACAGAGCTCAGTTCCCAGTCAGCTTCCCCCCCACCTCCCCCGCCCACCTTCAGTTCCTCCCCTGCCCGAATCCCTGGGTCCCTTTGCCCTGGAGGGGAGCAAAGTCTGGGGCACTGGGAGTGACCCATCCAGGGGCTTTGTCCAGGGCTGTTGCCAGGGGACAGCAATGATGCGTGCACCCTCCCTTACCTGGTGTGGCCTGCAGCGGCCCGCAAGTGTCTCTCCAGGCAGATGTCCCTGTCCTGCTCAGGCCCCGAGCTTCTGACGCCCGCTCTGGGGGCTCACTTCACCCCCTCCCCGCCTAGGCTGCTTGGAAAACCCAGGCTGGGCAGCTGACTTCCTCTTGTGTCACAGAAAGTGGGGTGATGGGGACAGGAAACTCCCCCAGGGTTCGGGACCGGAGGGGCCCGGGCCGGGGGCCAGGGCTGGGCAGGGGGTGCAGCTGGGTGGGGCCGTCCTTCCCCAGGGTGTAGGTCCAAGCCCCTGACCAAGCCTGGCCAGGCAGGAAACCACCCAGCCCCCACCCAAGCTACTTTCAGTCTTCCAGAGACAACAAAAAGTCCAAAGCAGCTTGCTCGGAAAGATGAAGACTCCCAATAGCAAACGAAAAGCCAGTTTGTGTTTGTTTCCTTTGCTCTCGGTGAGGTGGGAAGGGTGGCAAGGCTGGGGATTAACCTGGAACAAGAAAAACACACTCCTTTCTGAGCCTCAGTTTCCTCATCTGGGAGGTGGGGAGTGGCACCCACTTTCCATGATGGCAGGAAGAAGGAAGGAGGTGGTGCCCGCTGGAGAGAGGCGCTGGAGAGAGCGTGCCCTCCTCTCCGCTGGGAGCTGTGTAAACTGAGGTGGCAACGGAGCTGTGGAAGACTCTACTTCACAACGCAGCTCCTGTGCCCAGGACACACGAGGCATGGAGAGAAAGATGGTCCCAGAGATGTTAGGACCAAACGCAGGTCAGGGGCTGGGTCTCCCCTTCATCTCCGCGTCTCTGGGCTTAGCACAGATAAATGGGTGGATGGATGATGGATGGATGATGGGTGAATGGATGGATGATGGGTGAATGGACGGATGATGGATGGATGATGGATGATGGGTAGATGGATGATAGATGTATCATGGATGGATGGATGATGGATGGGTGATAGATGGATGGATGATGGGTGGATGGATGATGGGTGGATGATGGGTGGAAGGGTGGATGATGGATGGATGATGGGTGGATGGGTGGATGATGGATGGATGGATGGTGGATGGGTGATAGATGGATGGATGATGGGTGGATGGATGATGGGTGGATGATGGGTGGAAGGGTGGATGATGGATGGATGATGGGTGGATGGGTGGATGATGGATGGATGGATGGTGGATGGACGCACAGGCTGAGATTTCCAGACTCACAGGACACCTCAGAATCCCGTATGAGGCGGTGGGTGTGCCCTGTCACAGTACCATAGGAATCCGCATTCCTTATTCTGGACCTCAAGTCTGCCTTCTGCTAAAGGAAGTAAGCACCCCAAAACCCCCAGGCCTGCTTCTACTCCCTGGCCTGCAGTAGCACCTCTACCACGTCCCCCTCCCTCCTCTGCACCCAGACCCCAGGGCCAGGCCATTCCCTGCTGTCCCACCCGGGCAGCAGACCACAGCCCCATCTCTCCAGGATGTCCTGTCCAGCGTGGACATGGCCGGCCACTTCCCCAAGCCAGTAGCCGGCAGAGGCCAGGGTACCACTCCTCAGTCTTGAGTGGTCAGGATTGGGAGGAGCCATCAATGTGGCCACTACCCCCGGTCTCAGCTGGTCCATGCCAAGGGCTCCTGGCCCTGACCAAGGCAGCGCAGTCGGATGTCTGGTAGCTCATATCCCCCTTTATTGTCCCTCTGCGCTCCCAGAGTTGAGTCTGGGGCTATGGGGGGCTCGGGCAGGGAGTGACATTGCCCCTGGTCAACCCTAGACAGTTCTGTCGTCACCGAGCGCAGGCCCAGCTAGTCACACCTGAGTGACCACCACTGTGACTTATGCCTCCAGTCTACCTATGAAGGAACCCAGGCAGCCGAGGACGCACAGCCCAAAGCATGGAGGTCGGATGGCTACCGGGGCCCGAAAGCCAGAAGCCAGGGACCCGGGCAAAGCCTTTCTAGCTGTGTTCCCAACCCCCTGGCTGGGGCTGGCTCTCTTCTCGGAACTGGGCTGTTGTTTCTTTTATCAAGTTTATTACCAGGCACTCTTGTCTAAGAATCCTTCCATCACAGTCTCCCGCTTGTGTCTGCTTTGCGTCGGGGCGGACACAAGTGACTCCATCTTGGTTCTACAACTCTTGCTTCCCTCCTACCCCGCCCCGTCGCTGCGGGCTCCCTAGAGACAGCACTGGCCTGTGGGTAGGAGTTCACTGTCCCACGTTGCTAGACGCTGTCCCAGTTGTTGGTCCTGTCTGTCCCGTGTTGAAGGGGAAGGGACAACAGCAGGGGGTTGGTGTCGTGATGCTTTTAGCTGCAGCTGAGCAGCTGGTATAGAAGGAAGACGTGGCTCCGAGACCACGCGAACTGGAGTCCATGGCGAAGTCCTGGGCTGACACCAGCATCTTAAAGCACTGGCCCGGGTCATCCGAGACCATGTTCTTCTTTAGAATTTTGAAAGGCAACAGTCAGAAAGTTTTCAAAGGAAAATACAGAAAGAAACCAACAAGAGCGAAACTTAGTTCATGACCAAGACACGGAATGGTTAGGCGTACCAATTTTTACCAAGGATGATCAAAGAAAAACCAACCTGTCTTTTCCACAAATCTGAGCACAGGTGCTTTAGAGAAAGAGCAGACCTGGGCGTGACAGGGGTCTCAAAGGAGCGAGGGCGAGAGCCGTGCCCAGCGCAGGCGGCGCGGAGAGGACGGCACCGACCGGAGCGGTGCCCGGCGCCGTCGAGTCGAGCTGAATCGCGTGGAATCCGCAGAATGCTGATATCAGCCTCGTACGCCACGTACCGTCGTCCTTCTACCAGCTACAAAGTGGCCATTCGAAAGACATCAGAACGGATAGATGTGTAAACACACCTTAATTTTTCTTGACTCGTTTTCCTATGTAATCAATAATCCTAATAAAGTTGGCAGGAAACAGGAGAAATTATCTTGGTAAAAACACAACAGCTTCTTTCTGAGCCCAGTTGCTTGAAATTTTATTAGGAGCAGATCAACATTTTAAGAAAACCTTACTGCTTTAAACACAGAGATTTAGACTTTGTTTTATAGCAATGGATTAAAATGTGAAGCTTAGAAAATGTTTTAAATGAGTTTTTAAAAAATGAGAGCCAGCTTTGCCATGGAGACGAAGCCCTTCCCTAGCTGCTGCCACCTCCACCACTCCAAGGCCATGCGGCGACTGCTCTGGCCGCCCAGGACAGTTCTTATCTTTCTTCTTCCATTCGGTACAGAACAGTCGTCTTGCGAGAGGGCCAAAAACAAACAAACAAAAAAAAACTCATTTTACCACACAAAATCTTTTCTTATCCAAAAAATTCTCTTTTTAAACTTTCTCACCAAAAACATATCCGCAGTGCTGTAATTCCCTTCGAGCCTCCCTTTCCCTCTCCTGCTGATCGGTTCACATTTTGCTTTGTTTCTTTCCTTAAATTTATATTTTGAAACAATCCTTACAAAATTCCTAAATTTAGATAAACTTGCTCTTTTTCTACAACAAAATAATAAACACAATGATAAAACAAAAATACTTTATGCTTTTCTTACAGTTTTCTCATCAACATGCATAGCTTAATTTCTTCATATTCTTAGTATATAGAATTACACATATTAATTAGAATTTTAACTCTTAATAACTTTACTTTGTAGTGAAGTCCCAGGAAGACAGCAATCTTGAATTGTTCTTTATATACCAACAATTATGAAAATATATTTAACAGACCCCAAAATAGTGTCTTTTTTTATAGAATTTAAGAAACTAGGAGTACTTAGATTTATATTTATCATTTGATGTTTTAATATTTCAACTAACTTACAAATGACTCACATATTTTAAAACAATTTATCCCATTTATATTTACCCAATTTATTTATTTTAACAATTATTTCTGTATTACTTTTGAAAACCGAGATATCAAACAAGCATAATCTTTTCTTTTTTTCTTGTGGTCCTGGGAATTGAACCCAAGGGCTTTACACTGAGCTGCATCTCCAGCCTTTTTATTTTTTATTTTGAGACAGGGTCTCACTAAATTGCTAAGTTGCCTAGGCTGAGCTCAAACTAGTGATCCTCCTGCCTCAGCTTCCCAGAGCGCTGGGATTACAGGCCTGCACCACATGCCTAACTATAATCATTTTAAATTATTTTCTTGTCAAACACCAATGTCAAATCGCCACCCTTGAAGCATAAAACACAACGAACGTTACATCTTGAATGCTAACGAAGACAAATATAATCTTGACTGGCCAGCGTCCCAGGCAGAATATTAACAACTCGGAAGACATCTCCCCCTACCAACGCACTTAAATTAACCCCCTTGTCAAGGATTTATTTAACCCACGTGAACTAAAATTCAACCGGGTAAATTTAAGTTTTAATTCACAAGAGTGCTCGAATATCTGTAGCAAATTTGAACGGGCTGTCTTGGGGTTTCTGTTATTACGCAACACGTATCTGTACCCAAAGACGGTGCCCAGGAACACGTCCCTGCCGGGCACAGGGCGGTGGCCGAGGCCTGGCGTCGGGGCTTGGCTGGCGCAGAGGCCTGCAGCGCCTCCTCACAGGAGGGCAGGCGTGGAAGCCTCGTGTCCGTTTGGACACAAACTGGAGGAAATGTAGACCTACCTGGGGAGTCAAACCTCCCTGCGGCGTCCACCGACTTCAACCTCTCCCAGTTTGGGGAGCTCGACCCCTCCGGGTAGGGCCTGGACCCCTCCTGCCAGTCTCCCACTTCCTCGCAAGGAGGCCCCAGAAGGAAACGGTCCCGGGCGCTCGGAAACGCTGCCAGCTGCTGAGCCCCAAGCGGGAAGCCAGAGCACACGGTGGGGGTCGAGTATGTGCCTGCAGCCTTTGAAAACGAGACAGGGTGGAGGAAGCCGAGAGAGAAAAGGAAGCCGAGAGAGTAAAGCAAAGGTAGAAGCAAGGGCGTGGGAAAGAGATGGGGACGGGGACACCTGCGGACCACGGAGCTGGGGACGCACCGGCTGCAGTGATTCTGGACGGAGATCCGGGGAGCCGCACCATCGCCCAGGCCGCATGGCACCCAGCATCCGGCAGGGCCCGGCCAGGACCAGCTCACGCTGTCCCAGCGGAGTCCCCAGAAATACGTTACCATGGCAGAGTCAGCGCGCGCGGCTACGCGTCACAGCAGCACAGGCCAGGCTCCATGGGGACCTCAGCCTGGGCTGCCGGGCTCCAGCTTGAGCCAATGGGGTCAGCACCGAGCGAGGGGGCCCAGGCTGCTTCCGGAACGCAGGGAGAAGCAGCTTCTATCGACCTGCTGGGGGGGGTAAAGCCTGGCCATCTTCCCCAGGCCACGGGCACAGCATCAAAAGATGGTTTCACTCTTGGGCAGGGTATGAGCCAATCAGGGGGCCAGCCTGTTCGAGAATCGCTGGTGACTCAGCGGCCTGGGGCCCTGCACAAAGGTCCCTGAGCCGGGCCTCTACGTGGGGCTGGAGGACCGGGTCTTGGCTGCTGCCAGAAGAACACAGGCGGTGGCAGGGGACAGGTGCCAGATCCAGGGCACGAGCAACACATCTACACCCACGGCTGAGGAGATCACAAAGGGCACGGGCACAACGTGAGGGCAGAGTGCCAGCCTCCTGTCCACTGGCACAGGCAGGCCAGGGAGGAGGCGGCCCTCCCAGCCGCGAGGCCTTCAGGTCCCCAGAGGTGACTCGGCCCAGCACGCCATGGCCTACAGGTCAGTGGTGGCAGCTGGTGTGAAGCCAGTGGGAGGGTCGTAGCGTGTAACCCGCACGCGCGTGATCTTTATGTAGCTGCGACTGGTGTAGTGAGAGGCTCGCTGGGCTCCATCCTCGGCCGCAGCTCCGCCAGGAGGAAGTTGGCAGTTTGACTTCAAACGCAGTGACGCAGGCCCCGCACCGCTGCACCCCAACCAGCCCTGCTGCCCCGCCCTCTTCCTCCCCAGCAAGACGAGACGCAGCGACGCCTCACCTAAGGTTGCTGAGCTCGCCTGGGCTGGGCAGGAGCAGGCCGCGCCCATGGGGTCCCTGCCGCTGGCCATCACATACCTGCTGGGGACGCTAGGTGAGTAGCCCCTCATCGGCCGGATACCAGGCTCGCTGGGCAGAGCGCCGCAGTTGCACCTGTCCTGGTCCAGCTCCCGAGTGTCATGCAGGCTCAGGGCCACCAGGACGCCTGTGCTCCCCAGCCCCGCATGCTCTGGGCCCTACTGGTCCCACCCCGACAGTCTCCCTCTTCTCCCTGAGCTGTCCAGGTCCCTGGCCCTCCAGGGATCTGAGTCCAGCCCCATGCTCCGCAGTGTGTCCCTAGGGTGCCCGGCAGTATCTGGTCATCTCCAGAGAGAGGGACACTGGCCATCTCCTGTGCCCTGAGCAGAGCAGGCAGGGAGAGCAGGGCTAGGGCTGCCCTGGGGCACGGTGGGCAGGCACGCAGCAGGCAGAGCTCCTGGGCCCTCCCCACATGGCCCTGGGGCAGTGGCAGCAGCAGGCGCCGAGCCTGGGTTCTAAGCCCGAGTGCGCGTGGCCTCTCCACCTGTGGACGTGGGGAAGAGCGTGACAGAGATGTGACAGCAGCCAGAGCCCCTGAAGGCACGGTGGGTAAGGGCCGACTCCAGGCACGACAGGAGGAAGGGCCAGGGCGTCCAGCTACAGGAAGAGCTCTGTGCGCCTGTGTGCACCGACTGCGCCGTGCACGGCCCGCAGGGGACTGTGAGTGTGCGTGTGTGCACGCGCACGTCTGTGTGGGGCTCTGTGCACTCTCGGGGCCCTGCACACTGCCTTCCCTCGTGTGTGTGCACATGCGCTCCTGTGGCTATGTGGGCCACAGCAGGAGGTGTGGCCATGCTGCTCGTGTCCCTGCCGAGCAGAGTGGCCTCCTGGGTCCTGGGGACACTGGGGATGCTGCCTTCAGGTTCTACCTCCCCTGGCTGCACCCCCGCTGGGTGCAGAGCAGAGTCCTCTCCTGGGTGAGCTCCTGGCAGGACCTGCGGGTCCCCTGGCCTGGCACACCCGGAGTCAGTGCGTGCACCCTGGGGACCGTTTGGAGCATGTGGCTCCAGGCACGGATATCTGTGTGAACCGGGGGGCGGTGAGCACCCCTTGGTCCAGGGGTCATAGCCCAAGAAACACTTGCAAAGCCATCATCTTCCACAAGCTTCATAGCAGCCTAGGAAGTAGCCAGGGACCTGCAACCTCCCACCTGGCATCACAGGGAGGTGCCCATAGCCTCCCTGGGGTGGCAGTGCCATCCTCCTTAGCCTGAATGGCTTGGGCCACAGCACAGCTGGCCGCGCCCAGCCACTGGACCTCCAGAATCAGGCTCCTGCCAGCTGGGTGACCTGGGCAGCTCTGTGAGCCTCGGTCTGCCCAGAGGTCTGAGAGACCGGTAAAGCCAGGCCTGAGGCTTAGCATCGTGCCGGGCACGTTGTGTATCAAGTACTCAGTGAACAGCGAAGAAGACAAGTTATAACCAGGGCAGCGAGGCTCGGGCGAGCCAGGACAGGGCGGAGGACTCCGGCTGATGTGCCTGCCATCAGGCTTTCTTCCCCAGGCTGTTCTCTTGCACAGACTCTTCATCCCCACATTTATTCATCTATGATCCGCCCTGAGCACCCACTATGTGCCCAGCAGTGACTGAGACGGGCATCCCTGCCCAGCTCACAGAGGAGGCCTGGCCTAGAAGCCCAGAAATAAGTCCTGAGTTTCTTATCCATCTGGGGACACTGAGGAGTGCGCACAGGAAGTCACAGATGCCTGGGGCTCTGAGCCCTGAGGGATGGGAAGTAGCAGCCAGTCAGAGAAAGGTGAACAAGGGTCTGCAGCAGAGGGGACGACCAGGGCAGAGGCGTGGAGCAGGTCAAGGCATCCACCAAGAGCGTCCAGCAGCGAGGCCACCTGGCCACTGCCCAGACTGTAGAGGTGGGGCCTGCAAGGGGGGCTGAGTACAGGGATGGGGTCCCCACGGCTGCACTTGCGGGGAATGGAGGCCCCCGGGGGCCAAGGAGCTGCAGTAGCCCTCAGGGACGCCCTGCGTAGCTGCACCAGTTACATGGTCTCCTGGGGGCCAGAGAGCGAGCTCAGCTCCACCAGACAGAGTCGAGCCTCTCTGTGTGCACGTGTGCCTGTGTGTGTGCACGTGTGCGCGTGTGTGTGTGCTCAGCCCTGTGGAGGGGCTCTGGAGTGAGGCAGGCCTAGTTTGGCTCCTGCTTGGCCACTCAAAAAGACAAGAACCCCTGGAGGGTCCCAGCCCTCTCGTCAGAGCTGTGCTCGCCTGGAAGGGCCATGGAATAACATGTGCTGGGGACACAGGGGAAGGAAAGAGACGGGACCCTGGCCTGGGGACCTGCCATAGCAGTCGGGTGCGGTGGGGACATAGCCCCGAGGCAGAGCCAGCAGGAGCCAGGGGAAACCAGAAGGGGGCTGACTGTGAGGTGATAAAGGGGGCTGGGGGCTGGAAGTCCTCGGAGGGGTCTCCAAGGAGAGAGCAGGTGACGTCCTGGGTGGAAGGGACAGTGGTCCACAGAGGACTCCCGAGGACCTGGGCTCCATCCCAGGGGCACACAGAGCAGCGTCACTCCTCTCCATCCGTGGCACTGTTCCCGCCCAGCCAGCTGTCCCGTGGAGGCCGGGGGTCCCCAAGCTGCTGAGGCAAACGTGTCCGAGCCCTGTGCGCACCCCCACCCCAGCAGCACTCGGTCCTCTTCCCACTCAAGCCCGGCTCTGTGCACACAGCAGGCCCCACACGCCCTGCCAGGCCAGCAGCAAGTGGGACTCAGTTTCCTCATCTGGAAATGGGGCAAAATGGACCTGTGTTCACCAGGCTGTGGGTGCAAAACTTGGGGTACGCAACACTGTGAGCAAGGGAACACCGTGTGGGGGACGCGTGGCCTCGGTGACACTCCTACAAATTCAGTGAGACGCCTGAGGCTGTGTGAGAGGGTGGCAACAGCTCCAGCAGCAGAGGCGCCTCCCACACCGTGCGCACCGGTCAGAGGTGGACGGCGGGGGCGCCAGCTCCGCAGCCAGCGGCCTAGCCTCTGGCTGAGCACCACTGGCCCACGGCAGCCTTGGCATCTGTAAACTAGGTCCCCACAGCTAGGCCCACAAACACCCAGCTGCAATCAATCCCAGAGCCAGGACAGCACTTGCACAGTCCCGGGCGACACTTCCGTGCAAACCCAGCCCTGGGAAGAGGCGGGAGGCCGCGTCCCCGTGGCGTGGAGACACACGTGTTCCCTGGCAGGCAGCATCGTGTGCTAAAGCCAGGGCTGCTCAGGTGCGGGGAGAAGGAAGGCATTGGGTTCTGGCAAATCAAAGGCCCAGGTGGCTGCCCAGGGTCCCCGCGACACCGCCCAAAGCCAGGACACCCTATGTCCAAAAACTTCAGGATCTTGGGATTTAAAAAGCAAAACAAATGAAGTCTTTAAAGAACCTGGCTCAAAATAATTTTTAAGCATTGTGCAGAGCAAATAAAATTCATCCATGGCAGGATGTGGCCCATGGGATGTCTCTCTCTGCCTCTCTCTCCGTGTCTCTCTGTGTCTCTCTCTCTCTGTCTCCCTCTCCGTCTCCATCTCCCTCTCTCTCTCTCTCTCTCTGGCCCTGAGCTTCGCCTGGGCTTGCCCGTCCAAGCCCTCCATTGGCGGGGAACTGGAGGGAGGCTGGCAGGGCAGGACAGACCCTCAGCAAGGTCTCGTGCCCAGCCCTAGCTGCTGAGGACGGCGTGGGTGGAGGACAGCGAGGGCAGGATGCTTCCATGTTCTCATCCTACATGGCCTCAAGTTTTCTGGGCAGAGCCTGGTGCCTGGGGCAGCAGGAATAAGCGGTACCCGCAGAGGGGTCGGGGGACCCCAGCAGTCTGCACCATCCAGGGGAGCCAGGGATTGCTCTGTCATCGGCAAGAAGCAGCTAAAGAATGAGACTAGGGGGCCGGTGAGATGGCTCAGCGGCTTAAGCGCCTGCCCGGCAAGCGCGAGGGCCCGAGTTCGACTCCCGGAACCCACATACGAAAAAGGGGCCGGTGATATCGCTCAGTGGCACGGGCGCCTGCTGGTGCACGAGGTCCTGAGGTCGACCCCCCGGTACCCGCCAAAAAAAAAAAAAAAAAAGAATGAGACTAGGCTGTGGGCAATCAAAATCCAGAAGTAGCTGAACAGGCAAAGAGAAGGCACACAGGTCAGCCCCGCATCCCATCGGCCCCGCTGCCCTCGCTCCCAGTGCTGACCCACACTGAGCTAAAGATCACGGATCACAGATGACTGGACAAGGGGGCGGCGGGAGACTGACACGGAACTTCACCACAGATGAGGCTCCGAGCGAGCCGCCAGCATCAGGCAGCAAGTGCACGGCTAAGTCCTCCCATGGCGGCTTCACACTGGGACAGGGTCTCAAGCTCATTCCTTCCAGCAGGGCAGCGTGGAGCAGCAGAGCACGCCAGGCCTTCCAGGGGCAGAAGGGCACAAGGTACAGCATGGCTGGTGGGCAGAGCTCTAACTCTGTGCCACCCACAGCCGCCAAGTTCTTCAACCACTCTCGGCCTCCTCTTCCACAAAACAGGACCAAAATAGTGGTTCCCACCTCATGGCACTGCAGAGGGCACTGAGAGAGTGGAGGATAACAGTCCTGGAAGAGGAAAACACTAGTGTTAATGGTGGTGGTGACAGCAGTGGTGATGGAGATGGTGATGGAGGTGGAGATGGAGAAGGTAGTGGTGACGATGATGGAGATGGTGGTGGTGATGGAGATGAAGATGGTGATGACGATGGACATAGTGATGGAGGTGGAGATGGTGGTGGTGATGCAGAAGGTAGTGGTGAAAATGATGGAGATGATGATGATGGAGATGGTGATGGAGATGGTGGTGGTGATGGTGGTGATGATGGAGATGATGATGGAGATTGTGACAATGATGGAGATGGTGATGATGATGGAGATGGTGATGGAGACGGTGGTGATGATGATGGAGATGGTGGTGATGATGATGGAGATGGTGGTGATGAGGGAGATGGTGGTGATGATGATGGAGATGGTGGTGATGATGGAGATGATGATGATGGAGATGGTGGTGATGATGATGGAGATGGTGGTGATGAGGGAGATGGTGGTGATGATGATGGAGATGGTGGTGATGATGGAGATGATGATGATGGAGATGGTGGTGATGATGATGGAGATGGTGGTGATGAGGGAGATGGTGGTGATGATGGTGATGATGATGGAGATGGTGGTGATGATGGAGATGATGATGGAGATAGTGGTGATGATGATCATGGAGATGGTGATGATGATGATGGAGATGGTGATGAAGATGGAGATGATGATGGAGATGGTGATGATGATGATGGAGATGGTGATGAAGATGGAGATGATGATGGAGATGGTGATGATGATGATGGAGATGGTGATGATGATGACGATGGAGATGGTGATGAAGATGGAGATGATGATGGAGATGGTGATGATGATGGAGATGGTGGTGGTGATGAAGATGGTGGTGGTGATGGAGATGGTGATAATGATGGAGATGGTGATGATGATGGAGATGGTACTGGTGATGCAGAAGGCAGTGGTAAGGATAATGGAGATGGTGGAGGTGGTGGTGGTGGCAATGAGAGCAGATGGAGAAGAGAGGAAATGCTGCTTTTGAGAACCAGACAGCACCCTGAGGGCGGCTGTGCCCTAGGATATGTGCCAGCCCTAGGAGATCACTTTCTCCTGGGGTCTCCTCCTTCTCCAGCCTCCCTGCAGCATGTTCTCTGAGCAGGCCAGGCTGCTCTGAGCGGGGCCTGCAGGGTGGTCAGGCCCAGTTCCTGGCTCAGGGCCATCAGCCCCTCTGGCACCACGGGTCGTGTTCCCCTCTGCATCTCCATGCTTGGCACTGCACAGGCGCCCTTCAGTGGCAGAAGCATAGGGCACGTTTCCAAGCCAAACCCATGGTTTGAACCAGGTCCTGCCACGAGGGGGCCTGTCAGCCTTGGCCCTCTGCTGACACTCACACCCTGGACACACTCACAGCACCTCGAGTGTGGGGTAGGGGGAGACAGGCCAGACACAGCCGCTCCCCACCGGTCTCCTCGCTACATCTGGGTGCCCCCGCTTCCACAGCAGCCTGGGAGCAGCGGTCGGGGTCCCCACCGCCTCGTCCCCTGCTCGCAGGGCATTGCCCCGCATCCCTGTCAGCAGCCACCAGCTGGCCCAGCCCTGCTTGTGAGAATAACCGTCCCCTCCCAAGGCCCTCGACTGCAGGCTGACTGTGATGGGAACTCAGAAATGGGAAAGCGTTCCACAGGGTCCCCATGGCTTCATCACAGGGAGTCCTCTGGGGCACAGCAGGGGCGAGGCAGTGCGACTTCCTGTAAAATTCCCGCACCAGCTTGGGAGGCCCTGCAAGAGCAGGCTGTTCTAACACCCAGTGACAGTTTCTCCTGAAGAAGTGAAACACAGTTGCTTCCTGTAAAGTCAGCTCCCCTCAGGGGTGGCGGCACACACGCCTGTAATCCCAGCACTCTAGGAAGCTGAGGCAGGAGTGTCGAAAGTTCAAGTCGAACCTGGACAATTCAACAACTTAGCAAGACTCTGTCTCAAAAAAACTGGGGATGTAGCTCACTGTGTAGGCCCTGGGTTCAGTCCTCAGTGCTGCCAAAAAACAACAAAAACTCATCTCTCTGACCCAGTGCTGTCCTGGCTGCCAGCAGAGAAGCCAGTCCAAGAGACGGATGGGATCAAAATAACTATTCTGTAAGGCTGGGCAGGGTGGCCACAGGTACCCTCTCCCAGCCCAGTCCCCACGCGGTCCCCACCCTGATCAGACACCCCAACATAGCCAGGTGGCCCTGCTGCTCTGCTAAGCGCCCCCTCCATGGGCCACCTTGCCTCACTCCACATCAGACAGGGCTTCGGAGCAGTGGGCCCCCCTCAAAGCCAGTGGGTGCGCACTTCGTCCTCCCGTTCACTTGTGTCCCGGCTGCCTGCGGGAACCAGGCACTGAGGGGATCGCAGCCACTGTCCTGCCTTGGGAAAGTGGGAGGAAGCGCATTCCAGCTCCCCACCTGGCCGACCACTTGGTTCTCAGGAACCAGTCAAGCTTTTGGATATGAGGCTACACCCAGGGTGTCTGTACATCTCCGAGTCCGAGCCTCTCAAGCCCTAGGGGATCTGACCGTCTCCCTCCCCTTTCATTTTGTGAATAAGGGTAGCTGGTTTTACAAAGGGGGAGACAAGGAAGCCCTGGGGTGACAGGGCTGTTGTGCTTGGCGGGACAGAGGTCACACACACCCCGTGTGGTAACAGTCACCCAACTGTGCACTGAGGAAAAATCAATGTCACTGCATGTTATTTTAAAAAGTAGTTCTTAAAAAAAAAGAGAAACCGATGATTGCAGCCCACCCTGCTGACCTCACCTGCTTGCCTAGGTTCCAGGCTGCAGAATGAAACCTGCGTCTAGAAGCACAAGGGGTGGGGGCCCCTGGCGGGATTTGGGGGCAGAGGGCTTGGGGAGGGCAGCACCACTTCCTGACCATTCCCTCTTCTCTCTGCAGTCACTGCCTGCCTCGGCTGGTCCAGCGTGGAAGACACAGGTATGGAAGAGCCGTGAGGGAGGCTGGGACAGGGCAATGGTGTGACTGTGGCTCCGTCCCACTGCAGGGGACATTTGGGCCAAAAAGCTGTCGCCTCTGCTGGGTGAAGCCCAGCACACTCAGACACACAGAGGTGGACACCGGTGGACGAAGAGCACCACACAAGTGCTCGGTCTCAGGCCATCGCTATTAGACCATTTTATTTTATTTATTTTTGGGGTGCTGGGGATGGAGCCCAGGGCCCGTGCATGCTAAACACACCCTGTACCCCTGAGCTATACCCCAGTCCCTACCATTTTAGGCAAGGAACTTGAGTACCATGGATCTTGGTACCTGTGGAAGCCCTAACACCAGTCCCCCCCGAACACCAAGGGGCAACTATGCATCTTCTCCCCCAGGGAGCTTCTAAGATCACAAAGCCACAGCTGCATCTGAGACAGCGAGCCGCTCCTGGGTGCTTACTCGAGAGAAACGGACACACAGGCCACAAAGATCAGTTTACAGCAGGCAAACCCCCAACACAACTCCAACAGTGCCCAAAAGCTAAGGTGGCCAAGCTGCACGGTGAGATGCTACCATGCACTGAATTCCACAATGAAGGAGTGGCAGGCGCCCCTCTGCCCCACGCACCTCAGATACACCAGCCTGGCAGACGGAGAGAAGCCAAAAGGAAGTCCTGTTTCTACGGCTCTGGAGAACGGGCAAAGCCAGTCTCTCGTGACAGAAAGCAGACCAGCAGCCCCCACCAGCCAGATTCGGGGAAATGAACGGCTCGCAGGGACTTTCTGGGAGACGGGCACGTTCTGACCTAGAGTACAGTGGTGGCTTCGTGCTCACACACTTTTGTCAAATCCCACGCAACGGTGCCCTTAAAGGGGGTGCATTTTGCCGAGTGTAAACCGTGCCTGTATAAAACTGATTTCAAAGGTTAAAAAAAGCCACCAGAGGGCTGGTGAGATAGCTCAGTGGCACAAGTGCTTGCTGGCAGGCACAAGGTCCTGAGGTCGACTGCCGGTACCCACATAAAGGAAAAAAAAAAAGACACCAGGCTGTTCTGGGGCCCACTGAGAGGGGATCTGCAGGATGGGCGACCGTGCTGGGCAGCAGGTGCCCAGGGCCCCTTGTCCACATGCCGAGCTCCCCTCCAGCTCTGCAGTGCCTGGCCCCAGTTTCTGGGCCGTCCCTGTGGTTCCTGGAAGGGACGGAGCTCACAGGGCACTGGGCAGGAGGGCCCTTCAGAGGGCAGGAGGGCGCCCCTCCTCCCATGCTGCACCTGATTGCTCCCCACCACCCACCAATCCCCAGGCTTCAAGGTGCAACTCAAGGGCTCCAGTTCGCCGTGCCAGGGCCAGCTGCAGGTCTACATGTGGAACACCTGGAGCACGGTGTGTGCACAGAGCTGGGACCTGCACAGCGGCTCCCCCTGGGACTTCAGTCAGGCCTCCCGCCTCTGCCAGCAGTTGCACTGTGGGGACATCTGCAGACTCGGCACCATCCCTGCCTTCAGCACACCCCAGCCCCGTCTCCCCCAGATCACCTGCCATGGAGCCCCGGGGTCCCTCTCCAACTGCAGCAGCAGTGCACCAGGCTGGTGCCAGCCACTGGGCCTGGTCTGCCTAGGTGGGTCGTGGGCACCTGTGGGATGGAGGGGTCAGGGCCCATTCTCCGACCCCTGGACACATCCATGGCGGGGGCGCTGGTAGCTGCCTGGTGGAACAGAAAAGCAGGAGCCAGTTCTGCTCACTGCCAGCTTCCCTGCCCCCAGCACCTCCCTTTCCCAACCGTGCCGCTGGGTGGCCACCTTTCAGGCAGCGTGAGGTTCAGACGGGCTTATGTGGAAAGTGGCACTCGTCTCCAGCCTCCTCACCCCTGCTGCCCCCATTCCTCCCCTTTGCAGAGCCCCGGAGGACACCACCACCGCCCACGAGCCCCCCACCCCCCACTACGCCGGAGCCCACAGGTGGGAGGTCATGGGGGCGGGGAGGGAGGTGCAGAGTTCGCCCACCCATGTTTCCCCCGGGATGGGGGCCGGCAGCCAGGAGGAAGACACCCGCTCAGCCCGGTCCCCCTTGTTCCAGCTCCACCCAGGCTGTGGCTGGTGGCCGGGTCTGGGGGCCTGCAGTGCGCGGGCACCATCGAGTTCTACAGCGGCCGCCTGGGCGGTGCCATTGGCTACCGGGCCCCGGATGATGATGAGGAGGAGGAGGAGGAGGATGAGCTCCGGGGCCTGGGCACCCTCATCTGTAGTAACCTGGGCTGTGGCTCCTTCCTGAAGAGGCTGCCGGGGGCCGAAGCCCCAGAGCAGATTCGGTGGAAGGTGCAAAACGCAAGCTGCACGGCCCTGCCGCAGTGCTTCCAGAGGGCGCCGCGCGGGGAGGCCAGCTGGGCCCTGGCCCTCCTCTGCTCCGGTGAGTGGGCACAGGGAGGTAGGCGGGGGACCAGCAGAGACCCCCATCAGTGTGGCAGGTGAAGGAGACAGCTTGTAGGGGCTCCTGGGGCAGCGCGACTGAGGGGAGCAGGTGGTTCACCCCAGAGAGGAGAGAGTGGGGTCCGAGCACAGCCACGGGGTGACCCAGAGCCCCCCCAGAGCACAGCTGACAAAATGAGAGGCCTATGTGGCTGAGCCGGGATGGGGGAGCCCGCAGGGCCCTAAGGGTCGCCCCAGGATCAGTGGGCAAAGCTGAGGAGACCACCAGGGAAAGCTAGGCTGACGAGGCGGTGAGGCTGGGGAGTGGCAGGTCCCCATCCTCAGGGGGTCCAAGTGCATGCAGACCCTTCTCAACAGCTTCCTGGTGCCGCTGGCTCCAGCTACTGTCCCCACGTCGCAGAGGGGAAGCAGGGCTCTGAGAGGGCCAGTGTCTGCCCCCCACTCCCCACATGGATCTGGAACCTGCTGCCCACCCTCAGCTCTGGCACCTGGGAGGGATTAGAAATACAGCCCCCCACACCCTCCCATCCCCCAATCCAAATCAGTTTCTGCAAGGGCTCGGTGCTTCCCGCGAGAATGCGGGAAGCCTGGCTCTGCCCCCGCACCCCCGTCCAGCGCTGTCCCCTCCGGGAAGCAGGGCCCCTGGTGCCCTGCTGAGCTACAGCCGGCCTGTGAAGAGTCTTCTGCCTGAAAGACTCACCAGGGCTTCGGAGGTGGTGTTGCCAGGGAAACTGGCCAAACCCGGTGATCACAACTGCTCTGAACTGAGTGCAGCGGCCTCCTCTCCATGAGGTGGCCTGGCCCCACCCCAGTGCCCCTGCTGGAATGCCACAGCCATTCACTGTTACCTGGCCCTCGGGAGCGGGACCTGGGCTGCAGCATCCTGGGGTCTCCTACCTGTGAAGTGCCAGGGCTTGGAGCAGTCTGCCCCACCCTGGGCCTCAGTTTCCCCTTCTGAGAAGCCTGCCTCTTCCTATGGGGCAGCAGGAGAATGAGAGGGTGCCACCCCAGCTCCTCTCCACCTGGTACGGGGCAAACGCCTACTGGTGCCACCAACAGACACTATCACCGGTGGCTTCCTGCCTGCAAGTGCCCAGTTGCCAGTCTCAGCATGGCTGCCAGAGGCCTGGGCAGAGCTGGGTGGGGCATGCCAGGGAGGATGCCAAGGAGAGAAGCTGCAGGGAGGCACCTCCTGAAGCCAGGGCCCCGGGTTCCAGGCCGTGGGAGTGCGGCCGGCCTGCACCTCACCTCCCGTTGCTTCCCCAGGTTTCCAGCCCAAGGTGCAGAGCCGCCTGGTGGGGGGTGGCAGCATGTGCCAGGGCACAGTGGAGGTACGCCAGGGTGGCCCAGGGGCACAGTGGGCAGCCCTGTGCCACAGCACTGGGAGCTCAGCGCGGTGGGACGAGCTGTGCCAGGAGCAGCAGTGCGGCAGGGTCACCACCTTCCACGTGCTGGATGCCGGCGCGGGCACCCGCGGGCTCCTCTGTCCAGAGCAGCTGCTGTCCCAGTGCCATGAGCTTGAGGAAAGGAAGCCCTGCAGGAGGGTGTACGTCACCTGTGAGTGCCACAGGCCTGGGGCCAGGGAACCGGGCACACGCGACTGCGGGACAGGCTGTGGGAGCCCAGGAAGGACTGTGAGGGGTGGGACAGTGGGCACGAAGGAGCAGGCGGGGTTGCACACCAAGGACAAAAGGTAGATGGACGGACAGTGGCAGAGACAGGCGAGGGACAGCCAGGCAGGGAATTCCGAATTTCAGGGGGACTGGGGCAGAGTGCCCGCCAGGGGCAGTCTCCTCCCCGGGCCAGGCTGACCCTAGCCCTCCCCACCAGGCCAGGATCCCCACCCCCCAGGCCCATCCGCGGGCACCGTGGTGAGCATCGTCCTGGCCCTGGTGCTCCTGGCTGTGCTGCTGGTGGTGTGCGGCCCCCTGGCCTACAGGAAGCTGATGAAGAAAGGTGAGTGCCGGTGCCCAAGCCAAGCCCCGCCACGCCTCCTCCCAGAGGGACAGGAAGTCACGAGGGTCACGCTGTCCGGCTGGCCTACACTCGGGGAGGCTGAGGAGGCCTGAGCTGGGTCAGCAACGTGGCCTGTGACCGTGTGTGACCCCGCCCCTCCAGCACGGCCACAGGCCTGAGACCTGACTGGGCCGCTCCCTGTCTCTGAGCCTCAGTTTCCCTATGCACCAAGAGTACAGCTGCACAGCTTGTGAGCGCAGAGGTTGCTTGGAGATAGGAAGTGGTACTAGGGACGCTGGGTGCGGGGCTGCATGGGCCGTGTTGGGCCTAAGTGCTGCCAGGTCTTCCTCCTGGGCCTGCACACCCACGGCTCTTCTCTGGAAATGCCGCCCCACCCCACACCCCTACCCACCAGACAGGAAGCTGGGCCCGAGTCCTGCTGGGGCACTTGGCCTCCCCAGGGCCCCCACGTCAACCCTCACTGCCTCCATCTCTCTGACCCAGTCCGCCAGAAGAAGCAGCGGCAGTGGATCGGCCCGACAGGGATGAGCCAGAACAGTAAGTGTCCGGGGAGCCCCAGACTCCAGCCGAGCAGAGCCAAGGTCCTGCCAGCCACAGATAGTGCCTCTGAGGCGTGAGTGTGGCCTTAGACGTCCCACACCAGGGCAGAGGCCGAGCGCTTTCTGCCTGACTCAGACGCCATGGTGTCCCCTCTTCCACTTCGTCTCTACGGTGACTCGACCAGGGGTCCCCAAGGCCTGCACTCCCTGGTGCGTCCCTAGCACCATGACCGACACTCCCAAAAGGGGACCCGGCGACCGCAGGGGCCAGGCAAAGCTCAACACAGCTTCTTGCCCTGACTGCGGAGCCCACATGACCTCTGAGGCCAGGAGGGGCTGCCGCACAGTCCTCGCTTGTGGGACAGCCCAAGAGGGCCAGCACGAGGGCACCAGCGCAGCCCGCCAGTCCCATCCCAGGCCTGCGTGCTCTCTTGGCCACGGCCACGGCCAGCCTGCCACACAGTCACGTCGCCTTCCTCTTGCCTCTGCCCTGCACCTTCCCCCTTCCCCAGCCCTTCCTGGAAGATCCTTGTGACCCAGCTGTTTTCAATCAAATGAAGGCCCCAGCTTCCGGGAAGGGGAATGATCTCCCCACTGCCCGTGCCCCCACTCCCTGCTGGCTCCATGCGTGGTGTCTGACTGACCCAGTCGGCTTGCTGGCCCTCTGACCCTGCTAGCGTGCGCCTCCCTGGGGGCAGGACAGGGACACACACAAGGGCCAAGGGTCATCCTGCTTCCCCCATGACGGAACGGAACAGGAAATTAGCTTCCTGGGTGCCAGAGGAGGAGGGGGACAGAGCAGCAGGCCCAACCACGCTGTCCCCCGCATGTGCACAGTGTCTTTCCACCGCAACCACATGGCCACCGTGCGGTCCCAGGCTGAGAACCGCCCAGCGTCACACGTGGACAACGAATACAGCCAGCCACCCCGGAACTCTCGCCTGTCCGCTTACCCAGGTCAGCAGCAGAGCCAGTCATGTGGTGTCATCCTTGGAGCACTGCTGAGCGAGAAGGGAGGCCTCAGGGAGGCCGCCGCCCACCCACTAGACAGCAGGTCCTTCAGAGGCCTGGCTGCCAGTGGCCCAAGCCACTCTTGGCCGACACCAGGACCCCAACCTGCTGGGTCTAATGGGCCTGCTTCCTGCAGGACCCAGAGGGGTCGGATGGTGAATAGAGATCAGCATCCTTAGCTTCCGTGCTGACTCGATCGCCGGCTCACACAGTCCGGGATCTGCTGACCCACTGGGCCCGGGCTCCGTGGGCTTCTGCTGACACCTCCTCTCCTCCCAGCTCTGGAAGGGGCCCTGCGCCTCTCCGCCGCCCAGCCCGACAACTCCTCTGACAGCGACTACGATCTGCACGCCGCTCAGAGGCTGTAAAGGTGAGCCTGTCCCCAGCCCTGCAGCTCCTCGCCAGGCCCTGCCTGCCCCTACATCATTTCCTGTGGAAGGAAAAAGTGCCAGCGATTTTGGTGCCAGAGCCCCCTGGGCACCAAGCAGCAGAGCCATTAATCTTAAAAACCTTCCTGGTAATCTACTTGGAAAGACCCCCTAGGGCCTGGGGTACAGCTCGGGGTGGGGTGCACACCTAGCACGCAGGAGGCCCTGGGTTCATCCCCCACGCAGCATCCAAAGCATCAGCAAAGGACGCCCTCCAGGCAGTGTGACAGTCACAACCCGCACAGCTGGAGAAGAGGAACAGACCTGCTGTGGTCACTGTGCGAGAGCAAGGGGGTGGGAATGGCGTTTAGGGCTCTGTGAGGAAGAGGAGTGGGAACGTGTCCACCTAGAGAATTTCGACAGAAACGAGACCAAGGGAGAGCGGGACACTGAAACACTTGGGAGAGAGCTACAGGCTCGGTGTCCATGGCCCCTCTGCTCACAGCCCGCTGGGAGTCGCCTGGGAACACACGTCCACCGCAGCAGGTCCACCGCAGCAGGGGAAGACAAAACCGACCCACTCTCATCTGCTACAGCATTGCATTTGAAAAGACAATTCAGAAAACAAGATCCCCTCGTGGATAACCCCGCTGTTAGGTGCCGATACGCATCACTTTCAGAACGGCAAGTGCACCGTGGAACGGAAGGCCCGAGAGCCGAGCCTGCTGTCGGCTTTGTTTACCAGGAGCCTGGCGCCTTGGACTCTGCCTGGCACATCGCGCACGATCGATAAGATGTGCTAAACAAACGCGAGGAGAAAAGCACCGCACCCCTCTGGAGCTGCTCAGCCCAGCAGGGAGAAGCCCGCTGCTGGGCCGTAGCTGTCCCGAGTCCAAGCCACCCCGAACCCACCCTTGCCCCCATCCTGAACTGGGCACCAGGGTCAGGAAACTGCAGGCCAGACCTGCGCTCCCCACCCAGATGTGAGGTCCCCATCTCTACCCCGCCTGCCAGAACGAGGCAGGGACCTGGGCCGCGGGGACCCAGGTGAGGGCAGCCATCCAGCCCAGACAGGGCCCTCCACAGGGACGCTGTGAGAATGAGGCCCTGCACACGGAGCCTCAGGGTGCCCAGAGGGACCCCCTTTCCCACCCCAGCTGCCCCTGCCCCGGGGCCTTGGGCTCCTCCTCAGACTCCGCCACTGACACGCAGGGAGAGCCCCTCCCGGGGGAGCTCTCTGGTGCATGTTGAACACATTCGTTCATGTAAATAATGCTTTTCCTACTTCTGAGAGCACGGGTGCTCTGACCTCTCCTGTCCAGCCCCCCACACACCCCGGGGACTGTCGCCATCGGGGGCCGCACACCCAGCAGCTGGGCATTGAGGCACATGCCGGGCTGGGGCCTCCACCCTGGGCCTGCACCTCCATGGTTCCAGCCACAGAGCCACGCCTGGGGCAGCACAGGGAGGACACACAGGGTGTGGGGTGGGCACAGAATGAGGACCAGAGGACACCAGCATGACCATGGCCTGCAGACAGGCCAGGCTGTGACAGCCCAGGAACTATGCCCAGGCCACCGACCTGCAGCTGCCCAGCCTGGGCCCTGGAAAGGGACCCAGTGGCTGCTGTCGGGGAGAAGCCAGGACCCAGGACCCTTCATCTGACCACCATACGGGGCCTCAAAGCCACCACGACTTTAAAAATCCAAACAGGAAGTGTAGTCAAGGCAGAGTCTTTAGCAACTGTCTTTAAGTGACAGGGCTGGGGTGATAGTTCAGAGAGACCTGTGTGGCCCCCAATACCCTGAGGACTCTCCTGTCACCAAGGGTCCCCGCCAGGTTGCAATCTTGGCTGCAGACCCGACCCGGGCCACCTGGCCAGGGCTGTCCTCCACCGGGTGAGGACACCCTGTGGTGACCTGGGCTACCTCACACCCCGCCACCTTCCAGTGTGACCAGCGGTCCTCGGGGGCCATGTATGAGCACTGTCCTGTCAGGTACACTGAGGACCCCAAGGAAACCCCAGGGCCCTGACATGCACTCAAAGGACACTACGGGCCTCTGGCCAGCGCAGCTGTGTGTCTACGCTGGGTTGCCCAGCGCCAGGCTGGACACAGGGCACCGCTGATCTCAAGGGACACAGGGAGGACCCCAAGGAGCGCCTGTGACCAGGGCGTGCCACCACTTCAAGCGTGCAGGGCCAGCAGGGGAAGCCACGGCCTCTCCTCCCCACCTGGCATGGCACCAACCCAATCGGGTGCCAGGGCCTTGAGAGTGATACCTGCAGCTCCATCCGCACAGCCAGGTGTCCTCCAGGCCCCGGGGTCCAGGGTGACGGCAGGGAAGAGAGGACCAAAGAGTGGGGACCACAGGGCCTGGCAGAGCCCACTCTGACCCAGGTCTCCTTCCTCATTAAAAGTGGGGTGAGCCATGGAGGCAATGGCACCAGTGAGAGCAGGATGTGACCTGGCCCAGAGGCAGTGCTGGCTGCACCGTCACCCTCGGGGACAGAGGGCAGAAGGTTGCCTTGGACTCAGAAGCGCCAGTGGGACCAGCTGGGCGGGGCCTTGGGATGGAGGGTGCAGGGCAGGCCATGGCTGAAGGCAGCAGCCCCACATCCAACCTGGGGTCCCCTGGCCCTGGGCACACCCCACAGCCCGCTGTAAAGCCTAGTCAGCCACGGCCAGCAGGTGTCAGGAGCGGGGCCTCCCCAGCTGGCCAGTGCCAGGCGCCCCCTCGTGGAACCTTGTAGCCTTGCAGCCAGCAGCACAGCACAGAACAAGCAGAGGGGCAGAGGACCCAGGGCAGAGGGGAAGAGAAAGCTGGGAAGCTGGCAGGTGGGCAAGAGGCAGGGAGGTGGCCACAGTGGAGGTACAAAGGGGGACACGGAAGGTGGATGCAGATGGGGATGTAAAGGGGGCCCCGCGAGCACACTTCCCAGGCCACAGGGGGACGGGTGGGGCAGCCCACCGAGACAGCAGGGCGCCAGTGTAACTTGTCCACGTTTATTGTGGTGATTTGACACAGTCAGCCACACCAGGACAGGCTCCACTGGGACACCTCACACAACGCTGGAGCGGGCACAGCTGAGGGCATGGCACTGCCCTGGCACCACACACGCCCAGGACAGCCAGGCCGGGCTGGGCAGCCTCCCAAGACCAGGCGTCCTCCGTCCCTGCACCCAGCACCCACCAGAGGCAGAGGGCCGGGTGGGGACGTTTCAAGGCACTACGACCTGACCCACACGGCTGCAGCTGAGACGTCACTGCGCACCACGCTCGGACTGCTCTGCCGCACCCCAGTCCAGGGCTGCCACGCAGGTCAGAGGATGTGCCTGGCTGCTGCGACATTCTGAAGAGGGGGTGCGGGGGTGGCGTCCGGGATGTCTTTGGACATCGTCCCCAGGGTTGGGAGTGGGGGGTTACACGGGGCGGGCAGGGTGGAGGGGCTGCTTGCGTGTGAGATCCAAGGCACGAAAAGAAAGGATGGGGGGCTCAGGCCAGCCCCCCCACACCCCACACCCTGCTGAGACCTCCTGGGCTCCAGCCGCTCCTCCAGCCAGAGCCCAGGTGACCAACACGAGGCCTTCACAGTGCACCCGGCTCAGGGCACAGGCCTGACAGCAGCCTCGTGGGTTGAATTATGGCTTCACAGGGCAGCGGCTGCTGCTCTCCCCCACCCCACCCCAGCCCCAGCCCATGCCGGGGCTCCGGGGCTCCATCCAGGTGCCACATCCCAGGGGTGGGGTGGGAGGGGCTGTCTTGTCCATATCCACATGTCCCTGGGAGCAGGCACAGGTCGGTGAGCACAACACGTGCACACGCTGGCTCACACGGACGTCCGAGAGCCCCACAGCAAGTCCCTGAAAGGGGCAGCCCGGGCCGCTGGCCAGAGGCCAAGGCTACGTCCACAGAGCCCAGGCCACTCCTACACCCCCCCGGTCTCTGTGCCAGGAGGGCAAGGGCCACAGTGCCTGGGAGGAGGGCAGCCCACCTAGTACCCAGGCCAGGCTGAGCCCGAGGGCGAGGGGAAGCCATAGGGGGTAGTGGGCCTGGTGGGGTATGGGGGCCGAGGGGGCACTGGGGGCTGGGGCTGTGTGGGGAAGCCAGGCAGTGGGGGCTGTGTTGGGTAGGGGGGCCTCCCTGCCATGGGGAGAAAGGGGGACTGCTGAGGATAGCCAGGACTGGGGGCCCGGCCCCCGGCCAAGGAGTACCCAGGGCCTGAGGTGCTGGTCGGGGGTGTGGGATAACTTGGCCGGGGAGGCGCACCCCTGGAGGGGGACCAGGCGTAGCCCGCAGCCACCCCAGGCCGGGGTCCAGGCGGCGTCCCGTAGGCTGAGGGCTGAGCCATCACCGGGAAGGAGGCCAGCGGCAGGGGGCCCTGGGCAGTGGGGCCGACGGGCAGGCCAGGCATCGGGCTGTAGGGCAAGGGGTAGGGGGGCGTGGCCGATGGCGGTGGTTGCCGTTGTGGTGGGGGCTCCTCAGCCACAGGGGGCGTAGCCTGGGCAGCAGGGCGTGGTGGAGGTGGTGGCCGGGGTGGAGGGGTGTCCCCCGCTGGCTCCTGGGGCACGCAGGGCCTCCTCACCACGTCCTGCAGCTTCTCCACCCGCACACGGCGCAGGTGCGACAGCGTCCGCATGGCGGAGAAGTCCTCCAGGAACTGCTCCAGCGGCACCTCGCCCTCCAGGAACCTCTCGGCCATGGCCTATGGGACAGAGGGGTGGTGACCATGAGCGCGGGGACTCCAGCCTCCGGCTCCCCCAGGTTACGAGCCCGCTGTGCCCTGCCATCTGCGGTCTCCTCAGGCCCCTGCTGACATCGCGCTCCGTCCTCTGCATCCCTTGCGAGAACGCCAGCACCTTCAGGCGACCACAGCGCTGTGGCACAAGGGCAGTCATGATGCTGCCAGCCCAGAAGCAGGGCAGAAAGAAGCCTCTGCCTGAGGCTGACAGACACGAGGGGACGGAACAGGGCAGGGGACAGGTGAGCCTGGCCCCTATCAGATCCTGGGCTCCTGCCGCACCACCCTTCCACCTGGGGGCCACCAGGGCAGCAGCCCCCACCCAAGGTTGACCCAGCCCAAAAATACGAGATGGAAAATTCTAGAAATGAACAGCTCATAAGTTTGAAATAACTTTATTTGCAGCACATCGCTATAACTGTTCTATTTTACTACTGTCGTTAACCTATTGCTGTGCCTCATTTACAAAATAAACTTCGCCACAGCTGTGTGTCCAGGGAGACACACTACACACTACAGTGCAGTGGGGCCCAGTGCTTGCCAAGGTGCGGGAGTCTACTGGGCTCTCAGAAAGTGTCCCTGTGGACAAGGGGACAAGGCTGCACTTGTGCCCAGAGGGCCTTGTGCAGGACCCCCGTGCCACCTGCCACACCCTCAACTCACCTCGGACTCCTCCTCGATCTTCATGCCTTCGATCTGCAGAAGGTCCAGCAAGGTCCCCAGCTGCAGCGCGGAGGAGAACTTCTCTGGAAGGGGGAGAAGCACGCGTGCGGTCCACAGAGTCGTCTGTGTGGTCGGTGCCAGAGGCCACAGGACTGGGAGGGGCCCGGCCAGACCCAGAGTCCCACATGTCCCTGCAGTTGTCCCAGGGCCCTTGCTGTGCAGCCCCTTAGAAGTCACCTTCCCGGGCAGAGAGGAGCGCAGGAGCCGGGCCAGATCAGGGCAAGCAGGAGGGATGGAGGGGACTCGGGTCCTGCTCTGCCCAGCAGCTACTCCAGATGCCCTGTGCGGCAAAGGACTCGGCCCTCCAGACTCCAGCCCCGAGCCCACATCTCCTGCACTGTACCCTCTGCAGTTCTCGAGCGGCCCACACCCCAGCTCTCTCACCTGTGACATCAGGACCCCACAGTGCCTGTCTGTACCCACTGCCATGAAGCCCGTGGTGCCAGGCCTGCCTGGCAGGCAGTGGGCCGTGTCCATGCCACTCCAGTCGCCTGCCCATCCAGCCCCGCCCTGCACCTACCCAGCCTGGCCTTCTGCTCCTGGCACCGCTCCACCAGCCTACGCAGCTCCTGGTACTTGTCAGAGAGGTTGGAGCGGCTGATTTCCAGGGGTCCCTGGAACTCCAGGTTCCGCTCCGCCAGGCTCCGATTGGTGGCCAGGGCCATCTCCCGCTCCAGCTGCAGGTCCTGGACCTGGAAGAGGAGGGCATCCGATGACGGTGAGAGCCACCTCCCACTGCCCACCGCAAGGGACCAGGCCACGCTCAGCCCCACCACAGTCAGGCCGATGGGTGCACAGTCATGCGGGGCATGGGGACCCAGAGGCACTCGGGTGGACACATGTGGGACGCTGGTACTACGGTGACAGCCTGCCCCAGCCACCCGATGGACAGGCGCTAGGCCACAGGTGGCAGAGCTCCAGGAGGAGAGGACCAACTGGCAAGAAAAGCTGGGGGTCTCACAGCACAGAGGCCACTGATGGCACCTGAGGAAGACTGGGTTTCTACGCCCTCACAAAGCCACTGTGCTGCACATGGGCTTCAGGGCAAAATGGGCATGAGCCCACCAGTGCTTGGGTCAGGCTGGACCCGGTGTGCAGCCTCAGGGGCCTGTGGGTGCCAGGAGGCCCAGGGATCCAAGCCCACGTGGGTCCTGGGCTCCCCACCACTGCCTAGGCTTCCTGGGGACCCAGGAACTGGCCTGAACCCTCAGGGGCTACTCTGTGCGGGCCTGGCAGGAGGCAAAGCCACAGAGAAGGGGGGCTTGGCCACACCCCAGCTGGCCGGCACCCTGGGGAAGGCCCTGGGGGCCTCCTGCCTGGACAGCCTCACCTACCTCCGGGGACTCCAGGGCCAGCCGGCCGATGGCCTCCGGGTCACTCTGCATCTCCTCCAGCTCCTGCATGGTCTTGTCTTTCAGCGTCTCCATCCTGCCCTGCAAACACAGAGCACGGGGAAGTGAGGAGGGGCGGCTGGGGCTTCCCCAGCCCACAGGAAGGGCCCAGGAAGGTGGGTCAGGCCTCCCCTGCCACCCCTCCCACATCACGAGTCAGGGGCCCCACCCACACAGAGGCCAGCAGCACCGACAGCCCTGGGCAGGCAGCGTGAGCCCGCAGGTCCCCGCATGCGGGTGGCGCCCCCCAGGGCACACACAGGAAGCGGGGATAGTACCAAACTCAGCTCAGGGTCGCTGGCAAGCAGAGACGGCTATTCCTGTCCCAGCCAGAAATACCCAGGCTCCGTGGGCTGGAGCACGGCAGCCCCAGCTGCGTCCTGCTCGCTATATTTAGTGCACCGGTAACCTCTGGTTCTCCCAGCACTCTGTGTGACAGCGGCCCTCACCAGCGTCACAAACGAGCTGTCACAGCTGTGTCCGAGCTGAGCAGAAAAAAGAAATCCCCAAATCGGCCTCGCAGGCAACGGGCAGGAAAAGAAGCCAGCCGACCCAGAGAGGACGTGCGCTCTGACAGCCGAGTCTTCTCCCCGGCCCTCAGCCGCGTGGCAGGTGGGTCACAGCCAGCTGGGAGGGAAACTGGGGACAGGAGATGAAGCACACGCCTGGCACCCCCTTTGATGGCTGAAGCACCAGTTTTTAGGGTGCTTGTCATCTCTCCACACAGGTTTCATGGCGCAGGCGTCAGCCCTTCCCCTCACTGCCAGTTCCCGAAGACACCAGTACCACGGAGGTCATGGGCATCCCCACCCAGCGAGAAGGCCCTGGGATAGAGAGAACCACCTTCTCCAGGGCTCGGTTTCCCCATCTGTAACAGGACAGGAATGGTGTCTCCCAGGGACACCAGCAATGTGAGAGGCCAACCTGGCCCATGGTGCCCCGTGTCCCTCTGCCAGTGGGACCCATGTCTCCCTCATGCCCAAGCCCAGCCCTGCAGATCTGCCAAAGGTTGGAGTCAGGAGGGCAGGCGGCTATGTGTGGGGAGCGAGGGCGGGCCCCTCAACCACTCCATGCCTCAGTTTCTCTTCTGGGCCCGGGCTTTGGAAAGAATGAACAGAACTCCTGCCTGGTTCCCAGGTACCTGACCCGTTCTCCCCTCTGCAACCCCAGCACTTCCCAGATCCTCCAGGGACTGATTTGTCACCAAGGTGACAGAACTCATGGGCCAGATTTGGCCAGATAAACCCTTTCGGCTTCAATCAGCATCGCCACTGAGCAACAGGCAGCCGCCCAGCGGCCTCTGCATGAGGCCCCCCGACAGCAGAGCCCAGCCGCTCAGCAAGGCCCGTCCCTACTCAGCCTGCAGCTGACCTGGAAGATCCAAAGCGACGGCAGGCCGGGCTCCCACTCACTCCCCTGCACCCTGGCCACCCAGACGGCTTCTAACCCACAGGCAGGGCCAGTCGTCCCCTAGGGAGGACCATGACAGAGGACGGACACCAGGAGCCTGTGGGGGCCACATGGGCGACTGCCCTGAAGGCTCACAGCTGCCCAGCTGGCAGGGGTGGGGCAACTGCCAACCCGGCGCTGCAGGGAGCTAACTAGCCAGCGGCGTCACACACTGGCGGACAGGTGTGCTGTCACAGGGTCACAGGGTGACCGACCACACAGCCGGCAAAAGTGACACTGAGCCAGGGCCCCACCTACCACCTTGGACCTCATGGGAGCCTATGAAGGCCATCTGCCGCAGCCAAGGCAGCGGGCCCAGCAGTGGCACACGCTCTGACCCCACTTCCGTCCTGTGCTGAGCATTCGGCCCTCGTCTCCTGCACACCTCAGGTGTGCAGAGCTCTCCCAGCCCTGCCTTGAAGTCTTCTGGCTCTGGAGCCCAGGACTATATTTACTCTGTGCAAAACCGTGTGCTCCTCGGCTCGGCACGCACACGTCAGCTAATGCTGACCCCTCTGCAGCCAGGTCCCTGCCAGCACCCATGGGCGCTCCTGTCCTACCTTCTCTTCTCAGGACGGAGTACCCTCAGTCACCTGGCAAGCGGATCTGTGAAGGTCAGGGAGTCGGGGATCCTGTCCCCGAGGAGCCCACAGTGCACCCTGCCTGGGCACCTGCACCCCACCTGCCGCCTGCACCTGGAAAGGTCAGCACCTCCACAAAGCCTCTTGGCTCCTCCTCCTGAGGCACGCAGGGCTCCATGGTCCTCTGCACACCTGGGGGCCAGTGTGCGTCTCCTCCCCAAGTCTCATCCCCTCTGCATCCCGCACACGAGCCAGAACCGAGCACACAGCTGCCCATGAGTTGCCCACTAGACAGGGGCTTCCGCCTCCACCGCTGAGGAGGAGCAGGGAACAGACCCAGCTCCCGCCTCAAACAGCCACAGGCAAAGCAACGAAGGAACCATCCCGAACCCTGGCCCAGAGAGGGGGAAGCAGACGAAGGGAGTCTCCAGCCTGGCTTGAGGGGCAGAAGGGTGACAGGGGGTGCAGGATGGCCAAGGGCAGAGAGGCAGGGGAGACAGCTACCTCAAAATCCCAGAACATGCACTGGGTCCCGTCTGGTCCCTCGGGCCTCGAACTTGGCAGGATTGTGTCCCACCAGCCACGGAGGGGCACTGGGAGTGCCCTGCCTCGGCAGTGGGGAGCAGGGAGCCAGGCCCAAGGCTGCTCCGATCTCGCTACCACAGCCCCAGAGCAGCCTCTGCAGGCTCTGAGTATGTCCAGGTCACTCAACAGTGTCCCCAAACACTGCCAAGAATGTTTATGGAAACAACACCATGCCCAGCAACCAGCAAGGCAAAACCCACAACCCGTGACATCTGGCTAGAAACCAAGACACGGAGAAGTGAGAAATGTCACTGGTAAGGAGGAAAACAACCAATAAAAGCAAACTCAGAAATCAAACAGATGAGAGAACTCCCAAGCAAGGACATCAGAGCAGTTACTCCACCTGTTCTGTATGTTCAAGCTAGAAGGCTCAGCGTAGTAACTGGGGACTTGAAGACACTCTTTTAAAGGTCTAAATCAAACTTCTAGAGGTAAAAACTACAATGCTGCAATTAAAAAAGTATAACAGACAGGAAGAGGGGCAGACTGGATGCTGCAGAAGGTCAGCGATCTGAAGACCTAGCAGTAGAAATCATCCAAAATGAACCACAAGAGGAAAAAAACGCTGGGGAGATGAATGATCGACAGCAGTGCGCCGGCGCTCTTTCCCGAGGAGCAGAGTGAGGCGGGGGAACGAAAAGTATCTTAAGAACTACTGGCTGAAAATTTCCAAATGTGATGAAAGCTATACACCCACACATCCAAAAACTCAATCCCAGCACAGAAACATAAAGAAAACGACACCAAAGCACACCGTAAATTTCTTCAACCCAGCGGTAAAAATCAACTGGAGAGATGTAACATCATGAACAAGAGAGCAGAAATGAGAAAGGCAGCAGATCACACCTATAAACGCATGCAGGAGACCCTGGAACACCTTAGTGTACAGAAGATGAACGGTCAACCGAGTTCCCCACCCAGGAAAAACACCTTTCAAAAACAAGGCCACACCAGGCATGGCGGTGCACGCCCATAATCCCAGTGCTCGGGAGGCAGAGGCAGGAGGATTGCCGTGAGGTCGAGGCCAGCCTGGGCTACAAAATGAGTTCTAGGCAAGCCTGAACTGCATAGCGAGACCCTGTCTCAAAAAGACAGGAAAAAAAGAAACAAAAAAAACAGAAAACAAAGTCGTCCCAGACATCCAAAAGTGCAAAGACCTCATCAAGCGCAGAGCGCTCAAGAAATGTCCGAGGAAATCCTCCGTCAGAGGGAGCACGAAATGGGTTGAAAGTGTGGGTCCATGTGGAGGAATAAAGATTACCCATAAGAGCCTGTCCTTTCCTGTTTAGTCTCCCTCCAAGATAACTGACTGTTAAAGGATGGTGGCATGCACTGGGGGACTGAGGACAGGCCTAGAAGTCAAATGTGTGGCGACAGGGGCCGAGGCCAGGAGGGAAGGGAGGGGTCGCTGCAGGGGTGGCCCAGGACCACCCCAAGACAGGCCACAATGAGGTGCACGCACGCAGTGTGCATTAACACAGCCACTTAAGGAAAGTGTCACGGTGAGTAAGCCAGCAAAGGATAGGAGATGGAGCCAGAGAAACTCCACGATCCCAAGGAATCAGAAAGAAAGGGGAAAAGGGAAACGAAGAACGTGGGTCAGACTGACAGCAAACAGCAGGCTGTGGCCTTACCCCGGCCATCTCAACGCTCACGTTAAACGTGAGTGGTCCGCATGCTGCAATCACAGCAGAGCTGGTGAAGACTGGATTTCCTTCAAATTTTATTTTAAAGAAAAAAAATTTTTTTTTCAAAAGATAAAAGGAGAGTAACAATGGTCAATACATTGCGCATAATTATCTCTAAAGTAGTTACTCAGAGTACAAGATACAGGCATTTAATTGTAAGACTGGAGTTTTAAAAAGCGACACCCACCTACGGCTGTCCACGGAAGCCCACCTGGCGCAGCAGCACTCGCTCTGTAAGAGCAAAAGATCACAAATGCTCGCTCCGCCCCCAGCCGGCTCACCTGCGAGGCCTCCCGCCCGCTTTCGGCGCAGCTCCTGCACGTCCAGCTCGTTTCCGCCGTGCTGCTGCATCTCCTCCGCACAGCCCCACGCTTTCTCCTACCCTTCCCCGACCCCGCCCGCCACCCCCTTTCCACGCTCGCCCTCGCAGGTGCCCGCTCCAGACTCCGAGGAGGCTCCCGCAGCAGCCGCAGTGCCGCGCTCCGCAGACGCCGGACCTGCCTTTCTTCCCACAGATGCGGGGTTCCCAACACGCGGACCGCACGTCTGCTGCTCGCCTGTCGATGGACACGGGCTGCTGCCTCTGGGTCATGGTACACAAGGCCGCCGTGAACGTGCGTGTCCGCTATCTGCCCAAGTTCCTGCTTTCGCTTCTGCAGGGTACGCGCCCGGCAGTGCACTGCCCGGCCTGTGTGGCGATCCTGTTAATCTGAGGAATCAGCAGACTGCTTTCCACAGCGGCTGCACCGTTTTACATTCTTACCAAAAATGCACCAAGGTTTCAATTTTTCCACATCCTCAGTAGCATTTATTATTTCCTATTTTTTAACAAAATGATCATCCTATTCCGGGTGTGGTGGCACACGCCTGTAATCCCAGCATTCAGGAGGCTGAGGCAGGACTACCACGAGTTCGAGGCCAGCCTGGGCTACATAGTGAGTTCAAGGCCAGCCTGGACTGCATAGCGAGATCCTGTCCCAAAAAAGACCAAAAAAAAAAAAAAAAAAAAATGTCTACAAGAAGAAAAGGACAAACCCACAATGACAGCCAGAAGTTTCTCTGCCCCTGTCTGGAGAACCGATAGTCGGAGAGGGCACAGGAGCTGTGACCAGCACTGCCAGCTGACTTGACTTGATGGAATACAGCACAGTCCCTCCGAGGGTGGCAGGGGACACCTCGTCCTCAAGTGCCCACAGGGGATTTACTGGGACCTGGCCATCCCTCAAGCTCAGTTCTGGCAGAACTGATCAGATCATACAAAGGATGCCCAATGTTTACAAAGACACGAGGTTAGGAGCCAATGGCTACCGGGCAGGGGGACAAAGTAATTCCATAATGCTGATGCTGCTCCTTTCCAGCTTGTAATCCTGCTGAGAAGACGGGACAAACCAGCAGTGCGATTAGAAGTGTCCTCACTGCCGGGCCTCCTTGCTGGAGTTATCCGTCTGAAGCCACCTCCTGCCTGTCCTAAGCCCCAGGGGCTCCCTTGCCAGCCCCAAGAGAATCAAGACAAACCTGTCTGATACTTGCTCAGTCTTCCACGCAACTACTGGCAGCACACAAAGAGGAGAGGGGCACTTGCCAAGGAAACGCCTTAAAGCCCGCAAAACCTAAGGGACTTGCAGTAACAGAGACCTCTCTGCCACCTGCCACCCGCCACCCGCCACCCGTCCTGAGGGAAGCCAGACCCTCCCGAAAACTCCAGGTCCTTCAAGGAAACTCCAAACAGAACTCCCACACAGGGGACATGCAGTGAGATTAGAACAAGATCTTCAACAGCCTGATTATGTCAGCCCGGAAAAGCCCTACTATTCCTGGCCAACAGTGTCCAGAAATGATTCACATGGCTACTGATCCCAGGGCTCTTTTAACAGCACATTAACACATTCGAGGTACATTTCAAAGCAAAGCAAACAAGGATTCTTAGTAATGATCTCATTTCCAAGCCACCAGTGACCCAGGACTCATGTTAAAGTGAGAATTGCCTGTTGTCCATTGTTAGATTCCTGGGGCCCCCTCCAGATAACATCGCAAGAGTCTCCAGAGGAAAGGGTGGGAAACAGGAACCCAGGAGGCAGTGTAAGAGTTAAAGGCCACCCATCAGCTTTGAAATAAGGCGGAAAGGTTAAAAATCCCAACTCTGTCACCTCCTAGCTGTGTGACAGCAGCCAAGTTATCTCAGGTCCCTGTGATGCGTGTCATCTGTACAGTGGGATCACTGACTACCTGGACATGTTCTCAGGACCCAGGATGTTCACAAAGACCAGAACAGCGCCCGGCACAGGACCAGGGCTTCAGCTCTGCACACAGCTGCAAGAAGCTGCCGGATGAACGTGTTCTACTTAATGGAGATTACAGAGGCACTGGGCCAGACTCCGAGATAATTTAGGAAAAGGATTTTCTGGCCTGCGACTGCCCAGAACAAAGGCTTTTCAGCGTCCAGTGTCCAGCGTCCAGTGCCTCAGCCCTGCAGTCTTCAGTCCTCAGTCCCACCCCGAGCCCGGAGCCCAGGGCTTCACAGGGCTTCAGAGCTGGACAACGGCCAGGGAAGCCTTCCCAAGGCTCTGTCACCTCCACCTCCCACTATAGGGCTGACAGGCACAGAACTGGGGTCCTATCCTGGGTGCCCGGGTAGAAAAGGGGACCATGGATATAAGGGTGGGGCCAACAAGGGGGTGGAGAGCGCCTGAGGCAGCCAGGGAGGACCGGGGCTCGGGAAGCCAGGGAAAGAGTCTGTGAGGGTCCAGGCTCGAGGTGGACATTCCTGGCAGGAGAGACAATCGAGGCCGAGAGCGCTGGTGGCCAGGCGCCGAGCCCTGAGGTTCGATCACTCTGCCGCACCTCACAGCACAGCTGGCGCCCTCCTTCCCACCCTTGGTGGGCGGCACCTTGGGCCCAGCTCGAGGGGCACAGGAGGGATGCAGACACACACATCCCGGGTGCCTCCGGCCCAGGCCAGGGCTGCTGGGGACGCTGGACAGCCATGCCGTGCCCTGGGCAAAGGGCAAACAGTCCCTCCGACCCCACACTGCCCTCTGGCAGGTCAGACCCCGCTCTCAGGCCTCAGTTTCCCCATCCGCACAAGGAGGACACCCGCTCCAACGACACCACAGCCGTGATGGCAACAGGCCCGCGAGGCGGGGGCTGCGAGGGGTCAGGGGACAAGTGGGAGAGCGGACGGCACCCCCGCGCGCGGGTCAGGCCCGCAACCCGGCGCCCCGCCGCCGCCTCCGCAGGGCACCAGCAGGGGGCCCGGAGCCGCACCCGCCACGCCCCGCCACGCCCCGCCACGCCCCGCCCGTCCGGCAGCGCCCCCAGCCCGCTCACCTGCCGCCGCCGCGCCGGGAAACCGCAGCCGCGCGCCACTTCCGGGATCCGCGAGCCCCGCCCCGCCGGATGTGGTCCTCGCCCACGTCCGGCGGCCAGGCCGCGGCAGCCCCCCCCACCGCTACGCGCCCCGCCCCGCAGGCCTAGCCACGCCCCTCAGGTTTGACTTCGCCAAGCCCTGCAGCCCTGGCCGCACCCCTCAGCCTTGGTCCCGCCCCTTCCACAGGCCTTGCCACGCCCTCACCTCTGGCCACCCCCCCGGCCCGGCCCTGCCCCGCCCCGCAGGCCCGGCCCCGCCTCCGGCTCCCTGTCGATTGCGCCTGCGCAGTCGGTCGCGGGCCGGGTTTCTGGGACCTGGCGGCCTAGATGTGGCTCCCAGTCTCTCCCGGCGTTGTGATTCAACGCGACGTCCTCTGGCTTTGCCCCGCACAGCGCTCGGACCTCCGGGGTCGGATCCGGCCGACCCAACCCGAGGCGAGGTTGCTTTCTGGCCTGGGGAGGGCCAGCGCCGTGCCTCGATTTCCCCTCACCGTCCCCGTCAGCCACAGGCCACCGTGTTGGTGGCGGAGGTGCACTTGATGGCTGGAGCACAGGCTGTTGTCTTGAGCCCTGAGACAGCCGTGGCAACAGAGGCCACGTCTGGTGGCACAGTGGGCGCCAGGCGCGGCTCCCCCAGAGCTTGTCACAGGAGCCGGTGGCTCTTAGACCCGCCTCTCGGGAAAGCCCTCCCTCCACGGGGGAGCGCCCGGAGTGTTTCGGACAGCCCCGGCTCCCTGCCGAGGTCACCTGGCTGGATCCGCTTCTTCCCTACCGGGCCCATCGCCCAAAGGCCTGAGTCAGTGTCATTAAGACGGCAGGGAGCTGAGCGGATCAGAGAGGGTTTAAATCACCTACCAGAGCCAAACCAAAGCAGAAGCGACCCGCTGTGCCTGGGAACGGGGTGGTGCCCCCAACAGGAGGAGCCGCAGGAGGCCACATACTTTCCTGGCAAGTCACAGGAAACAATCTGGGTTCCCTGCTGTAGTGTCGCCGGGACTGTTTGCTTAGAGGGAAAGGAAGTTTTATTTCATCGATTCCCCTGTTCTCTGCGTTTTGGTCTCAGCAGTTGGACCTGTGACCTAGAGGAACCCATAGAGGAACCTCTGTTCTGTGGACAGTGGCGAAACACGGCCGTAGACAGACTTGGGCACTCGGCCGAGATTCCTGCCCTGGGGACCCGTGGCCCAGCACGGCGCAGTGCTTGCAGCAAAGGCTTCCCAGCGCCAGGATCCTGGTGGGGGCACTGGGCTGGCTTGGTCAGCCTCCGCAGTGTGGCCAGGGAGACGGGGTTCGGGGAGGCCAGGAGGGGACAGGCGAGGGACAGAGCCACGCACAAGGGAGCTCCCTGCAGCCTGCAGATGGGCGGCCACCCTGATGCCGCCGGGGACATGGGAATAGAAATCTCTTAACACATGCCACCCTGGCCCATGTCACCAGCACCCAGAGGAGATGGGGCGCCCAGACCCAGGGAGGCGCTACCCCCCCTCTCTAGCACCAGGAGCCCTGCCAAGCTGGGCCCGAGTCAGACCAGCAGCCAGCATGGGGCCGGTGAGCTGCAGGGAGCGAGGCAGCCCCAGAGCAGCCTGTCCCAGCAGGGTCAGCTGCGCCCATGCCGGGCCTGGGGCTCACAGCGCGGCCCCACCCAGTCACCTTAGCCTGTGCCAGGTCCCTGCGGCTCTGTGGCCTCCATCCCCGCTCACAGCCAGGGATGGGACCGGGAGCACCTGCAGATACTGCTGCCTCCTGCCCGTCCTGGACCAGCCCAGTTCACAGTGCATAGGTCCGGGAACAACTAAGTCCAAAGCACACCACCGTCCAAGCACCGTAGAAATGTGACTCGTGAGCCTCATGTCCTGCCCATTTAGAGATAGTAAAGTAAGGCACCGGAGACCAAGTACCTTAACCTCACAAGGTCCAGGTAACACAGCCTCAGCTAGCAAACAGCCAGCTAGGACTCAAACCCAGGACTGCTGGCTCCAGTACTGGGTTCTTTTTGTTTGCTTGTTTGTGGTACCAGGGGCTGAACCCAGAGCCTTCGCACTGAGCTATATCCCAGCCCTTTTTAGTTTTCATTTTGAAACACAGTCTTGCTAAATTGCCCAGGCAGGGCTGGGACTTTGGACCCTCCTCCTCTGAGATGAAAGGCATGTGTCACATCCAGTGCAGCTCTCAGAGTTCCCGAGGGGAAGGACAGCGAGAGGATGGAGAAATAAGGGTAAGAGACGGTAGAAAGCTGAGGTCAGGCGGAGCCTCTCTCCAGACGGGAGGAAAGGGACTGCTCAACCACCGCAGTGCGTTTTTATTATACATTTAGTAGGCTGATGTCACGTGACACCCCTTGGCTTAACTACCTCACCGTGCCCTGTGTTTTCGGGGCTGGAACACCTGTTCCCCTGGGGCGCTCTGTGCCCTCAGGGCGTTCTTCCTCCTCGGCACTCCTTGCTCTCAGCTCCGCACATGTGAATGATCAGCTCAGCTGCTCCCGACAGGCGTGGGCTTGGTACTGGGCTCCTAAAGGTCATCCTGGTGAGGGCCAGGCCCAGGACGTTGTGCAGGGCCCGGCATCCGCCTGCCTGTGGTCAGGGGTCCTGCCCTTCCTGCACCTGGCCCACCATGCAGGGCGCCCTTTGCCTTCCTCCTGCTTCCCGTCCTAGGTCTTACCTCTCCCCTCCCCACCCTGGGCGCACACAGGAACGGCACCTTCCCAACATCAGCACCGTCCTAGAAGGCAACTGAGTGATGCCAGGCCTGCCACTCTCACCCCAAGCACAGCCAAGCCCTCGACTCGACAACCCTCTCAGGCCCTCCCTCTGGCAGCCTGAGGATGGCAGGAAATGGACAGTTGCACGTGTTGCGCACTGCCCCATTTGCACCAGTGACAATGTCAGGTTGATAAGCTGCTGTCGGGTTAAAGCCAAGCCTGCCTCCCCGGGACTTCTGCCCTCCGTCCTCTCCATTGGGAAATCTACTTCCTGGTATGGGGCTTGGATCTTTGAACTTGGTCCCTGAGCTCCCCCAAACTCTCGGACTCCCACAATGTCATCCCCCCACCCGCTCTCCTGTGACACGGAGCTGGGACTCCGTGACCTTGACTTCCTCTCAGGTGCAGATGCCAACCCCAAATGCCCCGGCCCCACCCTGTCTCCCGGAGGCTTTCTGCACTTCCGTCACAGCCTCCTCCTTCCTCTTCATTCTCTGCAGTCAGCATCTCTCACTCCGCTATTCAGAGTTCCCCCAGCCCGAAGGGCAATTTGAAGCCCCTGACAGGGGCCTTCGTCCTTTCCTGTGGTGTCCAGAGCTCCATAGGCCTCCCTGGCCTGCGGCACAGCTCCTGTCACATGACACCTCCGTGGCCGCAAAATTCAGTGCACCATGTGACTTGTGGCCCAGGGAACCTGGGTGGTGGTGACACCGCACCCGACCAGCAGTGACAGCCCGAGTCAGTGTGGGTCCTCCCTGCCCACAGCAGCAGGGGCTGGTGACGCTGCAGATGGCAGAGTAACCGAGGCTCTGAATCCCGGGTCTCAAATCAGACGAGTGCGATGGGCGATGGCAGGGGCAGAGCTGTTGGTGTAGCCGGGCGCTGTACTAGCTGACACAGTGTCCCCACGGCCGTGGCCCTGCAGGCCATGCCAGGTGACTCTCGTTGCCTTAAATCTGTGCTGAGCCGGTGCCCTGCGACTGTTCCCGGGCCTGGTGCTTCCTCCTTGGGCCCCCTGCAGGCTCTTCCTCCAGCCGAGCAGCGCAGGCATCTGGCTTAAGCACCCAAAGGTGCTGCTTGAAGAACGACGCTGTCCTGTGACGAGAGAGGCCTGCTCCATTATCTCTTGGGCCCCCCCTTTCCCATGAGCATGGGCCCCGCATTGGTCCACAGGGAAGGAAGAAGCGGGAGCTGGGTGTCTAGCAACTGCTTCCATGGCAACTGACCAGTCCCAAAGACCTCGCCCCCAAGGGCTGAGGGCAGTCACTGTCACTGCGAAGGTGGGGTCCCCAGACCCGGTCACCTCTCCAGGCAGCTGCGCGGGACCCTGAGCCTCAGTGTAAGTCCTATGGGGCCGGAGCGCTCACGCCCAGCAGGACGGACCCTGCGGGGCAGGGGTCTAGGACCGCAGAAGCCCAGGTCGCCAGGCGAGCAGCTGCCGCCCATCTCCAGGCCTCCTTCTGCTCTTGGGCACGGCACTGTTAGCGGGGGCAACGGACCACAGGCCGCCTGCCCCCTCTCCAACCCCCCCAGGGCGCCTGAGTCACAGACTCGACCGGGTCCTGGCCTGAGCAGCCAGCCCCTCCCGCTGCTCGCCGGGGCTACGTGCGGCGCGAGGCAGCTGGGTCTCGGGTGCGTGGGGCCAAGTGTGCCCTGGCTGGGGCCACGCGGATAAGTTGGCTATCGCTGGCAGCACCAGCACCGGGCACAGCCCTGGGGACTGCTGCCAACAAGGCTCTGGGTTTGCTTGTCCTGGGCAGAGCCCCCGACACCCAGATAAGGAGCAGGAAAGTAAACGCTTTTGTCTGATCTTCCTCCATGTGACCGAGGGGCCCTGGAGGTGGCCGCGCCCTCGCCAGCAGGGTCTGCGTCCTCCTTCCCCTCCCACAGGTGGTCACAGGACACTGGTGGTGGCACCGACCCTGTGGCCTGGCGGCTGGAACCTGGCAGTCAGCTGGGCCAGGTGATGCCTGGTCGTCCTCTCCCCTCAGAGCCAAAGGATGAGGTCGAGGGAGCGCGTGTGGATTCTCCCCCATCGGGGCCTCCCTGAGCACCAGCAGCGTCGCAGCCTCGACTGGAGACCGACTGAGAAGGCTCCCACTGCCAAGGCCCTGTTAGAAAGCACTCACCGCTTGGGCACAGCCAGGATGGCATGGGCCGCGGAGCTGGGCACCCGCCAGACACTCACAGACGTGGGATCGACCCCAGGAGAAGGGGAAAGAGCCCCAGCTCGGCCCCTGAGTGCTGCCCACAGCAGCTGGCAGCATGAACGCCCTGGTGCGTTCCCTGGCTTCCCTTGCTTTTAGCTCCCGAGCCAGACCCAGTGACAGTGAGGGGACCCTGCCACCCCGCAGCTGTGACCCAGCACCCCACCACCTTGCCTTGCTGGCTCAAGGGCAGCCCGGCCCTTGATTTCCCCAGCTCCAAGGCGAGCAGCCTGGGCTTGCTCCAGGGTGGCAGTGTGCCAGCCTGAGTGCTCACTGAGTGCCAGCACTGAGCAGGGCACACATGGCTGAGAGGCCACATCCAGTGGCAGGTGCACTGGCACAGAGTGGAATGGAGAGGGCAGACGTGTGCCACATCACTGCCACTGTGAGCCGGAGGACTTGGTGTGCTCACCCTGTGGAACATTCCAGGGTGCCACCTGATGGCTCCCAGGCAGGAGTCACCACGGTAAAGCTGTGGATTCCCCGAAGAAGCTTGGTCAGGAGGGGAAATGCCGCAACCTGCGCAACTCTCAAAGTTCCCAGGGAGAGGATGGCCAGAGGATGGAGAAAATAAAGAAAAAGAGATAAAAGCTGAGGTCAGGTGGAGCCCTCTCCCCTAATGGGAGGAAAGGAACTGCTCAACCAAAGCAATGCGTTTATTTATACATTTAGCAAGTTGGTGTCACGTGACGCCCCTCATCCTAGCAACCCATTGCTTGGAATGCCTTGGGACTGGGTGTTTTCCGGGGTGGAGCAGCTTGTGTAAGTAGCCCACCTGGGCCGCTCTTTGTTCACTGGCTGGCCAGTGGCCGGGGAGGTGGAGCAGGAGCGCACCTGTGATCAATTTCCAGCTTCAGCTGCTCCCTACAGAAAAATCCCTCCCTGAGGAAAGGGCAGCAGGTGACCCCATGACAAGGAGCGGGGGGGGGGGGGGGGGGGGGAGCCCCAGGGTGCTGATCCCAAAAATATCCCAGGCCTTCCTTCCACCACAGGCTTGCTGGGGAGGGCCTGTCAGGAGGGGACGTCCAGGCCTCAGCTCCTCCCTCCTGGGATCACTAGAGAAAGAAACTTCAGAACGGAAATGTTGGCAACAAATACCAAAAAACCTTTTTCTTTCTTTTTTTTTTGGAGACAGGGTCTCACTATGCAACTCAGGCTGGCCTTGAACTCATTTTGTAGCCCAGGCTGGCCTCAACCTTGCAGCAATCCTCCTGTCTCAGCCTCCCAAGTGCTGGGATTACAAGCATGCGCCACCATGCCCCGCCAAAAACTCTCAAACCTAATGTAAAAATCAGTAGCATCATGAACCACATATTCCATCAATGGGCACCAAAAACTACAACGCTGAGCAAATCTGTCTTTTCTCTACGCCCTCATCGTTCAAGGTTCATTGTCCGTTTCTTTATGCATTTTGGCTGGAATATTTTGGGGTGGATGTCATTTCCTGGATCATGTGTCTCCAGGACGTGATGGAGGTCATCCCGAAGCTCTCTGACTCCACGCGGGCGGACCGGCCAATGTCATGCACGACCCAGGCCCAGCTAACCCCTGTCACACGGGCCAGCCACGCACGGCCTGGGACTGCCCGAAGGACTTGAGGTCCTGCGTCTCCACAGACTCCCACACGCAGGGTGGGGCGGAGCTCAGGGCAGCGCGTGTGGGGCCCCGGGGTCCCCCCAGGAGGCCGGGGGGGTTCCCTGAGCACAGATGGCCACAGCTGCTCTCTTCATAATTGCAAAACTGGGACGCGACACGACGTCCTTCTGTAGGACGGCAGCAGATGAACTGCGGCGTCCAGACGCTGGTGCAGGATTCAGCAGTGAGGGGTGAGTTCAAGACCAACCTAAGTGTACAGAGAGGCCCTGTCTCAAAAAACCAACACGAAGAAAACGAAGTGTGTGGTGTAAGCACGGGGTGCAGGACCACTGGTCCTGTGGACCATCCGGCCTCCTGGAGCGAGGCTGGTGCACGTCGTTATCCGTACCACACGGTGGTTCCGGTTCCGTATGTTTCCCATTAGATAGCGAAGCACACGATTCCTGGCTGATTTCTGTTGATGCCGAGGTCGATCCATGGGTCCCGGTGTCATCAACCGAATCCACCCATGGAGAAGGGATTCATGCATCCCAAATCCGTCCTTTGTTGCTGCTCCCACCGCGGTCTCAGCTCGTGGCCTCTGTCCAAGGATCCCCCAGGATCCGGGTCTGTCCTGAGCTGCGTGGCTGTGAGCGCGCTCCCTCTGAACGGAATCTCTGGGGCTCCTCAAAGATAAGGACCTCTTTTCCTCGACTCCTCGAGAGGCCCAAAGTGTCGCTCCTAGGACGTAGCATCCACGTGGTGACACCACCCTTTCTCTCTCAGTGATCACAGAGGGGCCCTGGACCCCTTGGTGACCCACAGACACATCATGGTGGCACACTGACCCACGGGCCACCAGCATGTGGTGTGACTCACCACGGGGTGACAGGGTGCCACCCCCCGCTGCCCACCCGCCTCCTCCCATGGGTTCCCGAGCCCTTAGGGCCCAGGTTTTCTAGCCCAAGATGCCCCAGGCTTGGCATGTGTCTCGGCCCCGCTCTGGCATCGGCCCTTTGGTCCAGAAGCCCTGGTCCCTCCCAGAGGGAAGCAGGACCGAGGCCCAGTCCAGGCCCAGGGTGGTCAAAGCCCCTGGTTTGTCCTGGCTCCGGGCTATTTCACAAGCGTCAGCTGGAAAGTAGGTGTTTTTTTAGAAAAAGAAAAATGATTGATTGATACAAACTTATGCCTCCAATTCAGACTTTAAATTACGTTATGGCCAGACATGGGCACAGGCCTGTCATCCCAGCACTGGGGAGGCTGAGGCAGGAGGATCACAAGTTCAAGGCCAGCCTCAACTACATAATGAGACTGTCTCAAAAGACAAAAACAAGTGGGCATGGTGACACATGCCTGTAATCCCAGCACTAGGGAGGCTGACGCAGGAGGGTCATTGTAAATTTGAGGCCAGCCTGGACTACATAGTGAGTTCAAGGCCAGCCTGAACTACAAAGTGAGACCTTGTCTCAAAAAAAAAGAGACAAAAACAAAATAATAATAGCAATATTATTAATGAGATTATTCAACACAGTTTCAAATTTCTTTAGCTTCCTACCTCCCTCTTAGGAAATCCTCTACTATTGATACAGAGTCAAAATCCTGCATTTGGGGGTCTGGGGGTGTGGCTTATTGGTAGCGTGATTGCCTAGTGCATACAGTTCCTGAGGTCAATCTCCAGCACTATGTTAAAAAAAATCTTCTTGATGTTTAAGTAAATTTTTGCTCTGGATGGCTGTGTCTCTAACTTGATAACTCATTTGTCTCAGTTCTTTTACAATTTGGAGGATTATTTTAATTCTGTAAAACATTGACATGGCTGCAAAGACAAACTATAAAATAAGAAAAATGTCATTTCTATCCTGCCCCTCCATAAGTAACAATCTTTATTAGTTTTAGTTTATTCTTTCACCGTTTCTTATTAAAAAAAAATACATGCATCCATACATGTATGTGTCAAGCAGTCAATTCCCCTGACTGGGAAAAATACCCAACACCTGAAATTTAAAGGAGGAGAGGTTTATTTTGGCTCTCGGTTTCAGTGGGTTCAGTCCATGGTTGGCTGCCCCAAGGCAGAAACAGCATGGTAGAAGGGACTGGTGGAAGAGAGCTGCTCACATCACAGCAACCAGGAAGCAGAGAGGGAAGGGAGGAGCTGGGGACCAGAATCATACTTCCAGGTCACACGCCAGTGACCACCTCCACCCAGGTCCCACCTCCTGCAGCACATTCAGCCATGAGCTCACCCATGGGTGAGTCCACTGCTGAGCACAGTGCCCCATGATCCAGTCACCTTCCAAAGCCCGCCTCTGCACACGACACTGTGGGGGGACACTCTAGATCCAAATCATCAGAGTCACCTATAAACACATCCTCACCCCAGCAACCTGGCCCAGCCCACTCCTCTTCTGCCCATGTGACGCCCCGTCCTGCGTCCGTGACCTGTGCTGCAGCATATCCCACAGTCCCCGTGGATGGAGTTTCTGAGCTGCTTTGTCTCATGCTGTCACCAGCCTCATGGCAGTGAATCAATGGGGACACCTCCCCTGTGCGTGCTTAGGGTTCAGGACCTGTGAGCGCGCCCTGCTGGACGTGGTTGAGCCTTGTGTGTGGAGTAAAAGGGACCCTGCCACACGCAGCTGGGCAGCGCACAGCCTCCCCACTGCCCTGCCCAACACAGCCTGGAGGTTGCCCTGCAACATGAGGGCCTGATGCCCCAGAAGCAGCCCTTCGTCCCCAGTCTCCAACCTCAGCTAGAATGACAGTGCCAGGCTGAGGAGGTCACCTTGACCTCAGGACAGGCTAAAGTGCTGTGTGGTGCCTTGTCTTCCCTGATTGACAAGAGCCTTAAAAAGTCATTATTTTGCCAGGTGTGGTGGCACACACCTGTAATGCCAGCATTCGGGAGGCTGAGGCAGGAGGATCGCCATGAGTTCAAGGCCAGCCTGAGGAAAAAATAATAGTAACATACTGCCCTGAAGGTACAGAAGGGAAACCAGCTCGACCTCAGCCCCTCCTACTACACACTCACAACACAATCACTCCGGGGACCCAGCGGCATCCTCTACCAGGTCCCATGTGGCACTGACTGCAGAGACAGTGTCATGCCCACATGCAGGGCACCCAGGACCCTCTGGAGCCCCATCCTGCACGAGTCCGCAAGGACAGCGTGGGATGTGGGCCGACTGTCATGGGGTCTGGGGGACCTGCAGGGCTGGCTGTCCAGACCCCTTGGCCTTGCCCACGTGTCCTTCCTCACGTGTCCTTCCTGGGTAAGGACAGGAGCGCCAGAGTCCAGGACGGACAGGTCAGAGGGCTTCCTGCGGCCAGGTCAGAAGGGCAGTGGGAGGAGCAATCCGTACTTGCCCTGGGAAGGAGGAACCCAGGACTCCATGGCTGTCATGAGAGGGGATGGCCCAGGAAGCCCCGAGGAAACCAAAACCTGTAGCTCCTACATCACCATCACTTGCTGCTGAAGATCTGAAAGTCACCCACATATCCAGATGCCTGCCACCTCTTGAAAACAGGGCCAAAAAAAAAAAAAAAAAAAAAAAAAAAGAAAACAGGGCCAACTTGGCCACCTAAGGCCTTGGCCATCACGTGCGATATCCGGCCACCTCCTGAGTCCTGGACAGTGCCACCCTGCACCAGCCCTACCATCACCCGCACCTCCCCGCCTCAAGCGTGCAAGCCCTACCTAGGCTGAGGCCCCCGAAGGCTGCCTGAGGCCTTTGTTCATGTTTAGGAAAATTCCATTCGTGAGTTTATTACTTCATGAAAATGCGCAGCAAGGCCTGCCGATGTACACTCGAGGTGATTGCTGGGGATGCATTTTCAAAGCTAGCATGGGACAGGAGAGGAGACAACTGGGAGACGAAGGATGATAAGGAGAGCATGGGTTTGTCTGTTTTTTGGAATACTGGGGGCTGAGCCCAGGGCCTTTACACTGAGCTACATCCCAGCTCATTTACTGATTCATTCATTCATTCAACAGAGTATTGCTAAGTCACTAAGTTGCCCAGGCTGGGCTCCAACTTTGGATCTTCCCGCCTCAGCCTCCCACAGTGCTGTGTGACATCTTCTATCTGTGTCTACCGGACTACACAGGACACTTGGGAGAGAATGAAATCATTTCCTCGGGTCATAGAGACACAGACCAGAGGGCCAGGTAGCTGGTGGTGTTCAGGGTATGCGGTAGAGGGCAACGTTGGGGAACAGGAAATGAGGTTTAAAAGCCAGTGCCGGCCAGCCGGAGCCACCGAGAGCCAAGCAGAGTCTATGCACTGTGTCCCTGGAGTCTGTCCCCACGCTGGCCCAGCCCACACACACGGTGGGTCCTCGCGAGCATTCGCTGGGTGAAAGCAGCACCTCTGCTGCCTGGGTTACGTCCCCCAGTGCCAGCCTATGTAACTGTCACGCTGTGCTAGCCCAGCTCTTGGACACAGCGGCTCTGAGAGCCTCAGGCTGAGCCGCCCCACCCAAGCCCACTGTGTCCCTGGGGGCTGCCTTGCTGACCCCAGGCCCTGCGTGTGGCCCCTGGCACGAGTTTTTATCGTTATTGTGGAGGTGCCCTTATCTCCAAGATAGCGACAGCCTCCCGCCTGCTCCTTGTTAGACCCGAGGTTTGGTTTTATTTTTTCAGCCAAGCCCACGATTACCCAGAAATCTGCATTCTGAGAACCTGGGGCCCCCTGGAAGCTTGATGGGTGGCAATCTGATTGCCAAGGTTTGGGTTTCTTATCGCGGCCTTCGAGGGCCCCAGAGTACATGGGGACGTCGAGCCAGAGCGGATTTAACACACAGTGCACGCGGCCACCGTACACCCTGCCTCGCTCTCCTAAGTGCCTTCAACTGGAGGGAGGCGTGAAGTGGCTTGCGCTCCTTGGGCTGGTGGCCGTCTCGGAGTGCCTGGTCACGTGAGTACGGGACAAGCAGCATCTGCTCTCTTGCCAGCTTCCTCCTTTCCGCGCTCTGGCTCTTGTAGCCTCCTGCCCATCTAGGGGTGGAGAAGGCAGCGTAGTCTTCCCGGCTTTCACGAAGGCCAAGTCTCCATTTGTTGATGAGCATCTTGCCCTGCGCACTGGGGCTGGAGGGCTCGGGGCAGCCGCAGGGTGGCAGAGCTCCAAGGACACAAGTCGCATCACGGGCCACGTGAATGACACAACCTGGAATGAACTGCTCAGTGTAGCACCCGTGCAGCTGTAGGGATGATCCGGCCCAGGACCACAAACCTCTACCACCCAGATTCCTCCGCGTAGAAGAGGACACTGGTCCCCACCTGCCCCCCCACGGCTGCTCTGAAAGATGCCGCCATGAGGTGGCCAGGGCAGGGGTAATGACTGTCACCGCGAGACCCATGTCACCTCACGTAACACCCCTCAGAGAGGCACCGGCTTACCCCTGACACACAGCAGGCCTGGCTTCACACCTGGATCCGTGCCCTGGTCTTCCCACCACACCGGGGCCTGTCCTGTGTGCAGGGTGCTCGGGAAACCGAGGCACGCCCCCCCTGAGCTCCTCCCAACTCCTGTGCGAAGGGTCCTGCTCGGGGAGTACCTGGCGCAGTGGGCATGTGGCCCGGCCTACGAACCCATGCAGAATTTCTTGGACGTGAGTGGGCCGGGGACTCTGGGCAGGGGCATCAGGGTGGGGCTCCCAAGGCAGAAACTGTGTGGAGTGGGGCCTGCTCCCAAAGGACAGAGCCTCCTGCCCCCACCACAGAGCTAGGATGGGGCCGGCGTGAACGCCCTTCTGGTCACAGGCACGTATGACCACAGCACTTGGGCCTGGTGATTCCTGGGTGAGGTAAATCCGAGTCACGCTGGAGGTGGGCCATGTCTACTTAGGTGATGGCAAAGCCAACCACAAAGCAAGTTTAACACCATCAGCAGCCCCAAGACTTGCACCGATAAAAAGTTAGGGCACCTCAGGATGTGCGGGGCGCTCCATGAGCCAACATTAGGTTATTGTTACTGAGAGCCAAAGGCCTCATCTCTTCATCCAGAACTCAGAGCCCAGAGGCACAAGCAAGACTGGCCTGACTGGGCTAGCTGGCCTGGCTGGGGCGGGGCTGGATGGCAGGGACCCCTGGGTGAAGGAAGCCCCGACCCTGCACCCACCCACAGCTGGCCTATGTGGGTGTCATTGGTGTGGGCACGCCACCGCAGGAGTTCAAAGTCGTGCTGGACACAGGTTCTGCCAACCTACGGGCACCCTCCATCTACTGCTCCACCCCTGCCCGGCCAGGCCACCCACCCAGCCTGACGATGCCCGCTCTGCCCACAGCCAAGCACTGCACCTTCGACCCCCAGCTCTCCTCCACGCTCCTGGTCTTGGGCCGGCCTGTCAGCCTGGTCTACGGCTCAGGCCGGATGTCAGGGTTCCTGGCCTATGACACCGTCCAGGTACCAAGCCAGAGCGGGTGGGGGAAGGGCACCAGCTCTCCAGGGCGAAGGCTAGGGCACCCAGTCTGTGTCCCCAGGGGCCACCATCCTGGTCTCCAATCTTCCCACTGCTGCGTGGGGCGCAAACCTGCACCTCTTTCCCCGTAGCAGGCACAGGGTGACTCTGCCAGGGCAGGGGACATGGTGGAGGTCACCCATGTTGACCCGGGCTGGGTACACTGCTGGGCGCTTTGGTGGGAAGAACACGTTGAATGCTCACCATCGTCCCAGGAGGCTGGCACCATCGTACTCCACTTCACAGGGACAAGCCAGGCATCTGCCCAAAGCCCCAGAGTGGGCATGCGGCAGAACGGGCCAGAGAGGGGACATTCTAGGAGACAAGCAGCCCTGGGCCAGGCCTGGGGCTGGCAGGGAAATGGGCACAGACTGAGTGCATTCCGGCCCTGGGGTGCCTGTGGGTACCTGCCCCACAGTGCCCGAGCACGTGCACTCACACATACAGGCGCGTGCACACACGTGCACACAGGCACACTGGAGACCCGAGCAGGCTACCTGACATCCTTGGTGGCCATGTGGAACAACAGGTGGCAGAGGGTGCAGAAAGGGACAGCTGTGCCGAACTCAGAGGAGACCGTCCTGCTTGCCATCGGTCCCCACATGGGAGCCATCAGGCCACGACCTCAGTCTCCCCAAGGGGAAAAGGACAGGCCTGTCTCATTAGCGGCCCATGGTGCTGGGGCACAGGTGTGGGTCAGAATGCGGGGCCCCACATGGCAGCCACAGCCCGGCCTGGCACCGTCCTCTGCTAGGGCAGGGCCATCTCAGTGCCCCTCGCTCCCTCCCTTCCCGCACATCGGGGGCCTGGTGGATGTGTCCCAGGCATTCGGCTTGAGCCTGCAGGAGCCCAGCAGCTTCATGGAACACGCGGTCTTGGACGGCACCCTGGGGCTGAGCTACCCCAGCCTGGGCCTGCCGGGCGCCATGCCCGCGCTCGACAGCCTGTGGGCGCAGGGCCTCTTCTCGCAGAAGCTCTTCGCCTTCTACCTGAGCAGGTGCGCGCGGTGCACACGGAACAAGGGCTCTCGGCCAAGAGCTTTAGAGAGTGCCTGGCCAGGGTCAGCAGCCACCGCCCAGGGCCAACGCGGCCCCAAGGTGAAGGGTCCGGTGGAGGGGACCCTGACAGACCGTGTCTCCACCACGGCGCTGGCCGCAGATCCATGCAGGGCAAGAGACTGCAGCAGTTGAGGCCGGGGGTTCGGAGGCCTGAGTTCAAGCCCCAGCTCTCCAGGAGGCCTTAAACCCTCCAGCACGCATGTCCTGCGCACTCCTGCACTCTGGTGCCCTCTGCACACACAGGTGACAGGTGGGTTGAGGAGGGAGACAAAGGCCAGCCCAGGGTGACGCTCAGTGGGGAGCACTTCCCTGGCATGCAGAGAGCCCCCTCACACCAGAGGAGAAAAAGAGGGAAAAACACAAAAGGACAGATAACTCTAGCAGGGACCTGGACAGTAGCTCGGAAAGCAAGAAGCTAGCAGGGCAAGGGCAGCTGGCTGGCCCAGCGTGGAGGGGAGGGTCGCAGGAATGTTTCCTCCCTCGCTGAAATCTCACTGTGGATGGCCAGAGGCTGAGGCAGGAGGCTCTCCAATCTGAGGGGACCCTGGGCAACACAAGACTGTCTCAAAATAAACAGAAGCTTTTTCATGGTGAGCCCAAGACCAGGTGCATAACTGGCAAAAGGGTACTGGGGCCCTTGATAAAGAAGTGCTGAGAAATTCAGGATGGCAGCAGCAGGGCTGTGGGGCCCTCTTCTCAGGTAGGGGTCAGGGCCCAGCCTGGCACACAGGCTTTGCCACCTGTGAGCCATGCAACTGCCCTCAGGGAGCCGCCTAACCCTCCCTGCCTCAGCCTCCCCATCCCCAGCTGCCTCCTCCCTCCCCCGCAGCAAGGCTGAGGCAGGCAGTGTGCTGATGCTGAGCAGCCTGGACCCCGCCTACTACAGCGGAGACCTGCACTGGGTGCCCGTGTCCAAGCCCAAGTACTGGCAGCTAGCCATGGACAGGTGAGTGTCCCCACCATCAACCCCGCCCCACATGTGCACGGCACCAACATGCACGGCCCTGCGTGGGCACACGCGGGCCCACATGTGCACACACAGTGACACACACCACCACACAGGCACATGTCACAGACACGCAGTCATGCCTGCACAGAAAGCCGCAAATGCTTGCGCACACGGTCACACCTGCGCACCGCCCTGTCATGCCGGCCCCTGACCAGGTCTCTCCCAAGAAGCAGGGTCAGGGCTGGGTGCCGGGCATGCAGGGAAGGACAGGGACCCGCAGGCCTGGGAAGGCCACACAGTCTGAGGACCCCGTGGGTGCCGGGTCAGGGGACCAGTCCCTTCTGTCTGAAAGCAGGGAGCCCTGGCCAACTGGGCAGCCGGTGACTGGGAGGACACGGCCTCCTCCACCCCAAGGTCCCAAAGCTCTGTCCATGGCACTCCCACCAGGGTGTGGCTAGGACCTGGATGCCGCCTGGGCCGTGGGGACACCACCGGGTCCTGTCCTGTGTGTGACACAGCAAACAGCTTCAAATGCCCCAGGGGCTCTGGACCACTGCCTTGCCCTTGGGGGTCCAATTCTTCCAGACGGGCAGCCTGGGGAGACTCAGCTAACCCCAGCCTAACCCAGACCTGACCCCTGCATGCTGATGGCAGCCCTGGGGGGGCCCTGGCCCTGATCAGACTCCAGAGCTCTGTCTTCTGCCCTCCACTCTCCCCTCCTTCGCTAGTTCATTCCTGAGCCCCTCAAACTGCACACAACAATGAATGCCCGCTTGGGCCCCTGAGCCGCTTACGGACCCAGCACCTGCTCTGCCAGCAGGGAGAAGGAAGGGAGGGACACACGTGACCAAAGGAGAAGCCTAGCCCAGCCTTCGGGGACAAAATCCCAAGAAAGTGATGGTGAATCTGGAATCCATGGCATGAGAAGAAACCGGCCCCACAGTAGGCCAGGGCAGATCTAGGAAGGAGACCAGCTTATGCAAAGGCCCTGGGGCAAAGGAGTGAATGGATGAGGGAGGGACAGCTGGAGACCAGGTCTGGTGCATTCAGAACTGAAGGGAAAGTTGGACGGGACACACTAGTGCACCTGGAATCCTGGCTACACAGGAGGCTGAGGCAGGAGGGCCCCCGGACCCCAGGAGTTCAAGTCCACTGGGCCAGTGCTGGCTTTGACCCTTCCCTTAGCATCTCCATGGGTGGGAAGGCCATTGTCTGTGACAGCGGCTGCCAGGCCATCCTTGACACCGGGACCTCTCTGGTGAATGGCCCTCGCCATGCCATCGGAGTCATCCAGAAGACCCTCGGCGCCAAGCCCTCCCACGACGGTGAGGTACCGGTCTGCAGGGCCCAGGGCTGCCCCAGAACAGAGGGCTCAGCTGCACCGGCCTCCTGTCCCCTCTCCCCAACAGCTTGTCTCAACTGCAGCACCATCGACACCCTACCTGACATCGTCTTCGCCACTGCCGGCGTCAGCTACCCAGTGCCTGCCAGCGCCTACATCCAGAAGGTGGGGACACCTGCACCACCGCACCCGCCAGGGTCACAGAATCCAGGCTTCCCTGGAGGAGGGCGCCCCTGGTGGGCGGGCTGAGCAATTGCAGTGCTGCCCAGCACCCCGGGGCGTCAGGCTGGGAGCTGGGAAGGACGGGCAGAGGGCCAGGGGACAGCGCCCCGCAGTGAGCCCCTGCTGCCGGTCCGGATGCGGGAGTGGGCGAGGGCGCAGGCTGAGGGCTGGGGTCCCGTCCCCCAGAGCGACGCCCACACGTGCTACAGTAGCTTCGAGGAGGGCGTGGACCAGGCCTCCCACACCGAGGTCTGGGTGCCGGGCGACGTCTTCCTGCGCCTGTACTTCACCGTGTTCGGCCGGGAGAACGACAGGATCGGCCTGGCTCCTGCCGTGTAGGCGCCAGCCGCCGCGTGCCCGGCACACACACATACCGGGGGACCCCGCCCAGGGAGCCGGCAGAGCTGGGGAGCTCTGCAGAGCCCTGCTCTGGGGAGAACGAAGCTCTCATCTGCAAAGGTCTGACACTGGGTGGCTTCTCTCTGGGCCGGGGAGAGGCCTTGGACCGAAGCAGGGTCCTGGAATCCGGTCTGGACCCCAGCCAGGGGTGCCTGGCCCAAGTGGCTAGGACCAGGGGGCCGCAGGAAAGACGCTGAGGCGGCCAAGCCCGGCTGCCGCTCTCATCCTCACCCGCGGGCGGCGGCCTCTGACGGTCAGGGTTGGGCAGTGCCTGCCCTGGAGCGCCGGGGAGGCTCCGCCCGGTCCGCTCCGGCTGCGTGTCCAGAACCGGATCCGCGCTCTCGGCGGAGGGAGGGCTCAGGGGGTTGGCTGTGCCCGGCCACCGCCGGCCCCGCACGGCCCTCCCTGGCTTCAGGCTGTCCTGGCCGAGTCCTGGCAGGGGCCGAGGAGGCCCGAGGCCAGCTCGAGCATCACCAGGGCACAGCCGTGACGCCACGTGGGGCAGCTGACATCCTTCCTCCCACCTGGGGACCCCAGGCCGAGGACTGGATGGAAGGGTCAGAGGGCACAGGGAGGGGCCCAGAGGGGGCAAAGGAGCAACAGCCAAGCCCGCTCAACACACCTCGAGGCAAAGATGTCCATCTTCCCCCTTCACTGGTGCACATTCACTGAGCACCTACTCCGTGCCAGGTGCTGTGGGCCAGGGACAGAGGGCTGCATTAGAAACTTGTCTTGAGCTGGTCGCGGGGCGCATGCCTGTCCTCCCAACACTCGGGCGGCTGAGACAGAACGATCGCTGAGAGTTTGAGGCCAGCTGATGTCCCGCCACGCCTCCCTCGGTCCCGGCGCCCCGGCTCGCGAGTCCTCCCCAGGCTCCAGGTCTGTTCCTCCTCCAGGGTCCCCGCTGCTCCGTGGTCTACAAGCGTCCAGGGGGCCTTGCCCACCTCCCCCTCCGTATCTCCTCGGTTATTTCCGCCGAACCTCGGCTCCATTCGTTCACCCTCGGGTCTCTCCGTGTCTCCTCGGCTATTTCCGCCAAACCTCGGGCCCACTCGTTCATCCTCGGGCCCCTCCGTGCCTGCTCGGTTATTCCCGCCAGGCCTCGGGTCCATTCCTTCATCCTCGGGGCCCTCCGTTTCTCTGGGCGCCTTCCATCCACCCGGGTGTCCCGCACGCCGGGCTCCTGTCTCTCCGCCCCTGTTTCAGTCCCTCTGCGCCCCTCGGGTTGCTCTGCGCCTCCTCTGTTCCCTGATCGCCTCTCGGCTCCCCGCCGTCCCCCCGCCCCGCCCCGGCTCCCTGCAGTTCCTGCTCCTGGCTCTGGGTGGCGCTGTCCTCACTCAGCCTCCACCCCGGGTGTCACGTGTCCTTCCGCGTGCGGCGCAGTGCGCCACCCGGGCTGAGCCGCTGAGGAGAGGGACCGAGAAGGACCTAGGAGGAGCGCGCTCCGGGAGCGGGCGCGGGCGCCGGCGTCTCACTGCGCGCGGCCCTTCGGGGTGCGCTCGGGCGCCCTCCCGGCGGTGCACGGCCTGCCTCCTTCCTGTGTATATGTGAAAACACCATGCACATTTGAGGTAGTTAAGTCGTAAAAAAATTCCAAAAAGATCAGAGACTAAGCCACAGACTGTAGAAGTGGTACACACGTCCATTTCTTTTCTTTCTTTTTTTTTTTTTTTTTTAAACAGGGTTTCACTATACGGTTCAGGCTGGTCTTGAACTCACTTTGTAATCCATGCTGGCCTCCAACTCACAGCAATCCTCCTGCCTCAGCCTCCTGAGTGCTGGGATTACCACACATGCATTTCTGTGTGTGCTGGCATAACTTGTATAGGGCAAACGTTTGCACTGAGAACAACAAGGAAACAAATAAAATACAAAAAATAAACAAACCACAGGTGTTTTAAAGTGTTAGGACGCAACCAATACAGTGTGGCCTTGACAGGCCAGGGTTCTAGAGAAAGGGGAGACAGGGCAATGCGCCTACTCTTTTGTGTCACTCCACCCCTCCCCACGCTTGCCAGTTCCCAGGTTTTCCTAGCACAAGATGGTAAAAGCCAAGAGAAATCACCATCTAAAGGCCTAAAAATAAAAAAATTCTTAGGGCTTGGCAGGTGAATGTTTGAGTTCTTTTTCGTCAAAGGATAAGAATATCTGCCACGCGGGACCGTAAATGAGATCCTGGTTTGTTTTACGTTACTCTGACGAAATCCTCGTGGCTGGGAACTTCGTGAAGACGAGGTTTGTCGAGCTCACAGTTCCGGAGCTTCGAGGGCGCGAAGTCCCCGTGGCAGACGGCGCGGTGGCGGCAGCGCGCAAGCAGGGAGCACCGCGACTCGGTCGGCTCGTCCCTCCCGCTCACGTCTGGGCTCCTTTCGGTGCAGGCCCTGCGGTCCCTGTCGCCGCGGCTCCGTCTGCTGGGGTCCTGCGGAGCCCGGCAAGGGCTGCGTGCTGTGGGTGCGGGCGGGCGCGGGCGCCGGGGCCAGCTGGGGTCCGCGGCCACAAGGCTGTCCGGGGACACGGTGGGCACCTCGGTCGAGCCGCGGCTGCCGCAAGCCGGGAAGGCGTCTTCGCAGCGCCGAGCGGTGTCGCCGGCGAGGTGCCGAGCAGTGGAGCCCCGCTCGCCGCGAGGGCGAGCTCCCCGCCTCGGCCCGCGCCTGCTCCCCACCCGCTCGGTCACACGCGGCGCGGACACGCAGGGCGCCGCAGCGGAGGTCGCGGGCAGGCACCCGCCAGGCCGGGCCCCGCTCCCCGCCGCTGCCGCACTGTCGCCGCCCCGCGCAGCCCTTACACTGCCCCTCTACCTGCGGCAGCTTCCCAGGGCGAGCGGAGGTTCCGGAGTCCGCGTGGGGGTCGTCCCACTCCGCTGAGCAGCGGCGCCCGGGCGGGGCCGCGGGACGCCCTCCCGGTCCGCCCGCCACTCTCGGACGACGGGGCGGACGCCACGCGCCGCTCGTCCCGCTCCGCGCCCGCCCGCCCCTCCAGGTCAGCAGCGCCGCGCACGGGGCAGAGGTCCGGAAAAAACGTCCCAGCGCCCGCAGGCGGTCAAGTTCTCCTTCATAGGCAGCTCCAGAATGCTTAACCAGAAATAAGCCCGACGCGTGCAACCTTCCTACACACACGTTTGCACACGCGCAAGTGCGCCCATGCATCTGTGGGCAAATAAAATGAAAGCTTACAGATTTAGGCAGCTAAACCTGAATCAAAGTGCTGGTCTTCATGCCACGCTCAGATGCAGTAAAGCCAGGTCCTCATCAAAGGTAGTGCTAGCAAGAAAGCACTGTAAACTCCCCATACCAAAAAACAAAACAAAGAAAAGCAGAGTACCCTTTCTCTTCCAATACGCGGTGAAGACTGCTCTGAGAAAGCTCAGAATTACTGGACGGGTGGGGACGGATTGGGTTTGGCCACGCGGGGTATTTGCCGCAGTGTTGGCCGGGGACGCCCGCTCGGTGGGGGACTGGGAGGGACTTCGGGACTCGCCGGCTCAGCTTCCTGGGCTGTGCGTGCAGTGCCCAGGTTTCGCCAGGTGTCCACGGGAGCCTCAGTCGAGCTCCAAGTAGCTCAGAGAGGACAACGGCCCGGGACCCAGGTAGTTAGTCCACGCTCGGAGCACGGCGCGGCCTGCTGCTCTTTCTTCCCTGACCCTCCTAGACCGGCTGTGCCTCACGGGAGCCCGGAGGAGGCGGAGGCCCCTACGGCTGAGGCCGAAGACAGCTTGCACAGCTCTCGTCCCGGCTCAGCCCCTCAGCCCCGCTGCCACCCACGGGCGCCCACCGGGCTGCTGCAAGTACAGATGGGCCCGAGCCGAGCCCTCGTCGCCCGCAGGAGGAAGACAGAGCACTTCGCCAGGCAGGGAGCCAGCTGGGGGCTGCAGGAGGAAGCGTGGCCGGTGGGCAGAGGGTTGGCGTCCCTGATGGCCGCTTCCTCCACCTTCAGCCTGCCCACGTGGGCAAGGTCAGGCCCTCCCTACTCCCAGGAACAGGGTACCATTGGTTATTTGCACCATTCGGCCCACAGAGGGGACAAAAGACGACAGGTAGCGATAACCTAAGAGCAAACGGAGGCCCCAGTGGGGCTTGCGCTTAACGAAACTCGAACGACTGACTTCCTTTCACGCGGTTGTCTCACATTTAAGAAAACTTTGCCAAACACAGACACTTAAGATTTTCTTCCTGTGTTCTTCTAGGGTTTTTTTTTTGTTTGCTTGTTTTTTTTGTTTTTTAGCTTTTATGTTGAAGTCTATGATCCATTACAAACTAAATCTGACATATGGTGTGAGGAAGGGCTGGGATTTGTTTAATAGAGCCCATTGTTCCAGAGAGCATGTTGAGAAAAGTGCCTCCCACACTGAAATGCCTTTCTATCACTGTCAAAAACCGAGATCCAGTGTTTATAGCTCTATTTCTGGGCTGACTAGAATTGCATAGATCTATGTCTACCTTTTTGCCAATACCATACCATCCTGGTTAGTGTAGTTTTGGACTAAGTCTTGAAGACATGGAGCAGGATCTCTCCAAATTTATTATTTCTCAAAGGTATTTTGGCTGTTCGGAGTCCTTTTCAGTTAAATATAAAATTTAAATGAACTTCTGCTAACCCCACCCACCAAAAAAAAAGTCTACTGGACTTGGGTGACACCGAGTTATGTCATTTGGGAAGGGAGATGGAGTTTCAAAGCTTTCATAAAAGAGGTTGAACGGAGGGGAGGGGAATGGGGAAAAAAAGAATCAAGGTATATCATGTACAGGTACAAATGCCCTATGATGAATGTGATCATTATGTGTACCTAAAATGTACCAATAAACTAAAAAAAAAAAAAAAAAAAAGTATGGAGTTTCCTAGCCAGGTGTGAGGGTGCACACCTGTAATCCCAGCACTTGGAAGGCTGAGGCAGGAGGATCACCATAAGTTCAAGGTGAGCCTGGGCTACATAGGGAGTTCAAGCCCAGCCTGGTCTGCATAGGGAGACCCTGTCTCAAACCCCGCCCCCCAAAAAGCTAAGCCTATTTAGCATTCCTGGGATAAACTTCATTATATAAGAATATTCTGTAGGACCTGACTTGGTAAAACTGCTAAGAATTTTTATGTTCATGAGGGAAAATGTCTAGTTTTCTTGGAATGTCTTTGGTTTGGGGACCAGAACACTGCTAGCCTCATAAGTAGAACTGAGTCATATTCTTTCCTCTTCAGTTTTCTGGGAGAAGTTGTGCAGAATTGGTATTGTTTCTTCCTTTAAAATGTGGTAATATTTTCCACTAAAGTTATCTTAGGTCTTTTTTTTTTTCAAGATTGCAAGTCATTTTCCTTCACAGACAAGGTATTTTGGCTTTCTGATTCTTGAATGAACTGAGATCATTTCTATTTTCCAGGAATTCATGTTCATTTCATTCGTCAAATGCACCATCACAAAGTCTTCAGACGGTTGCACACCTGTCCCAGTTGTGGCAAAGCTGTGGCGACGCCATCTGTCTCCTGGCAGTGTCATCTTTTTTTGCTCACCAGTCTAGAAAGAGGTTTACGAATTTTCTTGAGATTCTGAAAGAATTAGGCTTTTGGGTTTAATTACCAGTACTGCTTTTCTGTTTCCAATGCCATTTGTTTCTGTTCTACCTTTGCTATTTCTCTGTCTTACAACTTTATTTCTAGTTTCTTAAAGGGGAAACAGAGGTCTTAACAGGACCTTTTCACCCCTCACATAAGCATTTAGTGCTATTAAAAAAAAAAAAAAAGCATTTAGTGCTATAAATTTCCAAATACTAATTTAGTTTTATCACAAGATACAAGAACACAAAAATGAACTGTATTTCTAGAGATCAGCAAAGAACAAGTATAAACCAAAATCAGAAAAATACCATTTACTACCAAGAAAATAAATATTAAACAAAATGTGTACAGGATAAGTAATGGCAGAACCACACAAGGCAACACCGAAGATGCACAGGAGTGGGGAAATGTGTTCATATTTAAGAGACTCACAATATGGATTCTCCCCCAGACTTATGCCCGGAGTCCATGCTATTCTAAGCAGGATTTTTTTTTTTTTTGTGGGTACCGGGGTCGACCTCAGGACCTCACACGCCAGTAGGTGCCTGGCCGCTGAGTGATATCACCGGCCCTTTTTTTTCATATGTGGGTACTGGGAGTCGAACTCAGGACTTCACGCTTGCCACGCAGGCGCTTATGCCCCTGAGCTATCTCACCGGCCCATCTAAGCAGGATTTTTATATAAACTGATTCTAAAATGTATATGTCAAGGTATAATTAAGAGAATCACCAAAATAATTTTTTAAAGGAAAACTAAAGCTGGAGGAATTATATTATCAAGTTTAAAGGCTTAGCACAAAGTACTATTAATTTGACCACACAGTACTAGAAAAGGAGACACACAGATTAACAGAGAACATTAAGTCCAAAAATAGCTCCAAATCAGTATGGCTCATTGATTCTCCACAAAGATTCAAGAGAAATTCAGTCGAGAAAGAACAATCTTTCCAACACACGGTGCTGGAACAACTAGACATCCACCCATAAACTCCCACATGCGAACAAAAAACAACTCTCACACTTTTAAAAAAAAAGTTAACTCAATGTGATTATGTAAAATAATAAAACACTTAGAAGAAAACCTAGAAGAAAATCTTTGGGACCTAAAGCTGAGCAAAGAGTTCTCAGACATGACTCCAAAAAGGCATAAAACAGTAAGTGTGACAAACTGGGCGTGGTGGCACAAGCCTGTAACTCCAGCATTTGGGAGGCTGAGGCAGAAGGATTGCTGGGAGTTCAAGGCCAGGGTGGGCTACAAAGTGAGTTCAAGGCCACCCAGAACTGCATAGTGAAACCCCGTCTCAAAAAGACAAAGAACAAAACGAAACAAAACAAAACAAAAAAAACAGTAAATGTGACAAACTGGACTTGCCAAATTAGAATTTCTGCTGTGAAAGGAACTGTAATGAGAAAACGCGTTGTAGACTGAGAAAAGCCACGTCATACACATCTGCTAAGAGATTCATATTCATAACACACAAGGTTTCTTGTTTTTGTTTTTGTGTTTTTTCCTTTTTGAGCCAGTTTCACTATGCAGTTCAGGCTGGCCTCAAACTCGAAGAGATCCTCCTGCCTCAGCCTCCCAAGTGCTGGGGGTTACAGGTGTGTGCCACCACACCCGGTTCATACAAAGATTTTTTTTTTTTTCGTGGGTACCCAGGGTCGACCTCAGCACCTCGCGTGCCAGCAGGCGCCCGTGCCGCTGAGCGATATCACCGGCCCTTTTTTCGTATGTGGGTTCCGGGAGTCGAACCAAATATTCTTAAATTTAACATTAAGAACGTAACCCAGGGCCGGTGAGATGGCTCAGCGGCGTAAGCGCCTGCTGGCAAGCGCGAGGTCCTGAGTTCGACTTCCGGTACCTACATTAAAAAAAAAAAAAAAAGAACGTAACCCAATGGAAACATGAACAAAAGACCTGAACAGACTCTGCACCAAAAAAAGATACACAGCTGGCAGATGAGGAAGTGAAGATTCTCACCGCCACACCAAGGCCGCGGCGCCCTCAGCCGCCACGAGAAGCCCCGGCCAGGTCTGCAGCAGGCGCAGCCGCCCACCAGGGAAGGCGCGGCTGGGGTCGCCCTCTGCCGAGCAACAGCTGTCCCCAGGGTCGCCACGCAGACGCGCTTCCAAGAATCGGCATTCCCACGCTGTGGTCTTAACAAAGAAGTGCTCCCGGTTGACTGACGTAAGTTCCGGTCCACAGGACACACGGAGCGACACCACGCGTGCGCAGCCACGCCTGGGGGGGGGACTCGCGCGTGCGCACTGCGGCTTCCTTCCGAAAGCGCGCTGACGTTTACCCTTCCTTTCTCCCTAGCTCAGGGGCCAGCAAGCTTCCCGCGCAGCTTTGGAGGGCGAACACTTTGAGCCGCAGGCCACAGGCCCTGAGCTGCGCGATTGAAATCCTTCCTCAGAGCAGGGCGGCTGCAGACGACGGGCCTCTCCCCTAGGTGCGTCGCAGCCGCACTCGGGACCTGACTGCTTGGACGCCCAGACTGAGCGCTGGCAGCGGCCAGCCTTCACCGGCGTCAGCAGGCTTCCCGCACTGCGCTCTCGCTGCTTAAGCACTGCGCAAGCCGGGCCGGGGGACAAGCCGGGCCGGGGACATCCTTTCCCACTGACCTCGAGCCCCGGCCCGGCTCGGCAGGCAGAGCCTGCGGGACTGCGCAGAGCTGGGTCTGGCCAAGGTCTTGCCCAGCACCCGCTCCCTCCCCACGAGGGGTGCTGAGCCAGGAGCAGCCTCCCCTGTACCATGGTCAAAGCAAGTGACGGGCTTCCCAGGGTCCCCCCGCCCACCACACCAGCAGCAGGTGACCGAGGGACATCTCGGGTGACACCTGCCTCAGGCCTCCAGCCCATCCAGCAGCCAGACACACGGCTGCAGGGCCAGGTTGGGGAGCACCGTGCTGCCGCCCCTGGTCTTCACAATACCCACAGCAGGCTTGAAGGAATACGCTTTATTAATCTACCTCTAACACTAGACACTAAAATCCGGCTGAACTGTATCATCTATTTACAGATGATTTACGGCCTATTTACGGCCTGTGGGCCGAACAAGCAGGTCTGGCTCTTCCCAGTCACCCACAAAGCCAGTCCCCCAAGCAGGCATGGGCCACCCTCCACCTGCAGCAGGAACCCCCAGCCCACAGAGCATGCGACAGCTGCGTCCTCATGACAGCAGCCAGGCGGAAGGGCGGCAGCAGAGCACAGCACCACATGGATGGCCACGACGGGCCGCAGGAGCTCAGTACTTCTTCAGGCTGTAGGCCAGGCTGCCAGGGACCCGGGCGCCCTGCAGGGGCGGTGAGTTCCAGACAGCGGAGCTAGTGCGCTTATGGTAGCGGGGCTTGCTCTTCTTGAAGATGTCCTCCAAGTCCAGCGGGAGGATGGTCCCGAAGAGCTCAGCAAGGTTCGGGGGGGTGGTAGTACTGATGGACGATGGCCTGGCTGAGCTGGGTGCCTGAGGGGACGGGGTGGGGTCACTGCCCTGGGTCTCCCCAGCTTCCCTGCCCTGGGCCTCTGTGCCCCTGCGGGTCGCCACCTCCTATTCGCCAAACTTCCCAAGAGCTCATGGACCCGGGCTTCCGGCTGAACCTGGGGTCTCCTCTGGTCACACAGCCCTGCTGGCTATCACCTCCCGTAACTTCACATGAAGGGGACTAAGGTCCCCGTGACTTCAGGGTTCAGAGGCGAAGCTCAGACGCAAGCTGTCCTCTGTGACACGCTGCCCGTGCAGGCTGGCGTCTGCATCCTACCCTACCCCCAGCAAGGCACCTGCAAGGCGCCTGCGTGTGCCCCAGCCCCGCTGCAGCTGCAGAGTGGTGCTCACCCAGGCTCCCATGAGCCTCTCAGCTCTGAGCTCTCTGCTGCACCCAGCTCTGCCCGCTGCCCCGGGTGCTTGTGTGGGTCCCAGCCTCCAGCCCAGAACACCCAGCTCCAGCACCTAGCACCTCCCTCCTAGGTCTGGTCCCCCAGTGAGCGGAGTGGCCGCCCTGCCCTTGCAGCTCACCAGCGACACCTAGAGCCTCAACCCGACAGAGCAGTCTGCACAGCTGCAGCCGCCACCCTGCCACTCCCAGGGCTGGGAAGGTGCCGCAGGCAGGGACACACTCACCTCTGGCCCAGGTTGGGATGGGCTTGCGGGGATGGGCCTCGTCGTCTGTGGAGTCATCGCTGTTCAGGTCCATCCCATAGTTAGAGTAGTTGTCTGGGTTGATCTTGGGGGGGCGCCTGTGCCCCTGTGGAGTCATCTGATAGGAGGTACAGGCCGGGGACTAGGGAAAAATCGATGGGTCAGCTCCCTCCCCTGCACTGTGCAGGGCACTGCTTGGGGGTGCTGGGTGCCAGTCACTGGCCCTCAAGGTGTCGAGGTCACTTTTGATGTTACGGTGTCAGACTGTACGTTGCTCTGCTGCCTCCAGGCCAGCGTGCTGATTCAGCATCAGGGAATCAGGAGCTGGATGCACGCTGGCTTCCAGCACGGCACCGAACCTGGCCGCAGTGAGCGCCTGGCCACGGTGTTCGGTGGTTCAGGAGCGCGGCAGGGAGAGACTTCAATCGCGTCACCAGGCACCGGATAAACCGCGGAACAGTACCTGGGGCCCGGCCACCACAGCTAGGGCACTGACATGAGTGGAGGCAGAGATGCTGACAGTAAAGTAAAATCAACTAAGCTGCCAAATGGTAGAGTCCACGCTCACTTAAAACTACGCGCGCACCCTGGCGTGGGAGTGTGCGCTCACATGTATACAGCGGCTACAGATGTAAAAAACTAGCATGCACACCGAGCTCAGGACTTATTAAAAGTTCAGTGGTTTCTTAATAAATTCTACTTTTAGAACAGGAAAGAATAAGCGTGAGGAGGGAGGTGCGCAGCCTCGTTCTCGAGGTTTCGCACACACGCAGCCCCTCACCTGCACGTCCACAGTCACGTTCAGGGCCTTGCTGGCCACCGCCGCCTCCCTGGCTTTCTTCTCCTGCTGCTCCTGCAGCCGCTGCTCAGCCAGGCGCTGCTCCTCCTCCTGGGGTGCGGGTGGCAACGGCACTGTGTGTGGACTCCCCCGGCCCCCTCGCCCCACCGCCACCCGTGGGCAAAGCAGCCTGACCCCTACCTTCTTCTTCCTCTCCTCGAGCTCCTGCTGCAGCCGCAGGCCCTTCTCCCGCTCCTGCAGCTCCCTGAGGACCCGGCAAGAGCCTGTCAGGCCAGCAGGCGGTGCCCTGGCCCTGTCCCCACCCCTGCCCCAAAGCCAGGCCTGCTGGGACCACGAGACACCAGCTTAGAGCCCACAGTGCACATTTGCCCCGAGGCCACAGGGAGTGCTGGAGCCCAGCTTAGCAGTCCACAACACGCGGCCCAGCCCACCTAGGCCTTGGACCCCCTCTGTCCTGCAGTGGAGGCCATACCACCTTCCTCCAGTGCTGTCACTAGAACCACAGGAGGCGACTGCGCCACCTCTCACCATCCTGACCCTCAGGGCAGACGCCAGCTCCGACATGGGCCTTGGGGTCACAGGGGGCCTCAAGGCTGCCCTGCCCTGTATTACAGACCCCCACCCTCACAGGTACCTGAGGAGCAGGCGCCCCTGCAGGGGATGGCCCCCCATCTCCCGTCACCAATGCGCACGCCTTGTCCAGGGGTCACTAGCTGCGAGCCAAGGAAAAGCCTGCCGCCTCCAAGAGTGGCCGGGAGCCGCCCTGCCCACACGGCGCGCAGGCAGGGGAGCGGGCACGGGCCTCACCGCTCAGCCTGGAGCCGCTCCTGCTCCCTCTGCCGCTCCTGCTCGCGCTGCTCTGCCAGGCGCCGAGCCTCGGCCGCCTTGCGCAGCCGCTCCTGCTCCTCCTCCTTCCTCCTCTGCTGCAGCTCCTGGTGGCGCCGCTCCTCCTCCTCCTGGGATGGGACATGGGCAGGGTCAGGCGCTCTGGCCAGACCTGGCCCGCAGGGAGGACGACCATGTGGGCCACCACGGCAGACAGAGCCTGAGCAGCTCCACAGCCAGCTGAGAAGGCGCCTGTGCCACCTGCAGCAGACTCAGCAAGGAGGGAGGCCCAGAAACCCTGCGATCCCGCATGGGTCGCTCCACTGGTCTGAGGTGCGGCTTCCTCGTCGCTAACACGGGCCAGTCTCCGGGAGTTTCCAGGCTCGCTCACATGTTCAGAGCAGGGCCAGGCCCAGAGCAAACCTTAAGTCCCAGCAAGTAGCAACAGAACTCCCTGCGGAACCAAGGCAGCAGAACTTGCTCTCTGGAGTGGAAGATGGATACCCCTAGGGAGAGGCAGCCCCAGCTCCTCCAGGCAGAGCACACGAGGGATGCATGGTGTCTGCTACCTGAAGTCATGGAAACACAGGTCAAATAACCCGCCCGAGATCACACAGCTAATAAATGGCAGGGCAGAGACAGGAAGTGTGGCTCCCAACACACAGCAGACAGGAAGCCTGGCTCCAGATGCGCTTGGCCTCCCTCGCCCAAGCACCTGCCGAACCTCCCACGGGGCTGAAGCAATGAGACCCGGCAGGACCAAGCACGGCGGCCCAGCTCCCCGTGGGGCGGCACCTGGCCACTGCCCACGCACCTGCTGCAGCCAGCGGAGCCGCCGCGCCTCTTCCTCCTGCCTCCTGCGTGCCTCCGCCTCCTCCATCTTCTTGGCCATCGCCTTTTTCTTGGCCTTCTCCTCTGCCTGTCGCTCCTCCTTGGCCTGCAGAGCCACCCACATGTGGCCACGGAAGCAGCCTCACTCCGCCTGCACCCGAGCCATCCTGGCCCAGGAACGCCGGCTCACCCAGGGCCATAGATCCCAGGCTCAGACCCTCAGCCCTGAGTCAGGGTTGGGATGGACCCTATGCCCGGGGCACAGTGGGACCCCCTCCCAGCCCTGGCCCCTGCAGCCCGGCCGCCCACCGGCCCGACCCGCACCTTCTCCGTCTTCTCCTCGAGCTGCGCGAGCTTCTGCTCCATCTGCTTCTTCTTCTCCTCCTTCATCTGCTCCACCCGCTCCCGCGCCTGCAGCACCTTGCGGTGGCGCTCCTCCCGCTTCCTGCGGGGCACGACTGTCAGTCAGGGCCGGGGGAGGCGCGGGGACGGAGGCCAGGGCGGGCCACTTACATCTTCTCCTCCTCCCGTCGCCGCCGCTTCTCCTCCTCCACCTTCTGCTTACGCAGCTGCTCGGCCTCCTCCTTCCGCCGCAGGTTCTCCAGGCGCTGCCTCTCCTTCTCCTGGGACATGAGCAGGACAAACCCTGACCTTGCAGGCCACCTAGCACATGTGCAAGCTCTCGGCGGTGGGCGCTCAGCACAGGGATGCCCCCAGCCCCCAGGACCGAGGCTGCAGTCGCCTCCCAGCAGGGCACATGGCCTGGCGGAGGCTCCAGCTCTCCAGCAAGCCCCCCACGCCACGGGCAGCACAAAAGCCAGGCTCCGAACCGGCGTGCGTGCAGTGCTGCGGCACTGACAGCGCGAACAGGGAGGCGGGAGGACAGAAAGGCGGCTTGACAGTGACGGCTGCCGTGCTGCGGGGTGCAGCGGTCCACGAGCACAAGTGTGATCACACTTCACAACTCACACGCTGCGTGTGTGTCATCTGCTCTTCTGCGCACATAAACTATTTTGTAATAGTTGAAGAAGATGGAATATTGCCAAACGCAATCAAAGGCTACTGCAGGCTAGAGGCGGAGTACGGACTGAAGTCTTTCCTTGGTTCCCACACTTCCTGTGACATGGCCACATCAATAAACGGAAAGTGACCTTGTGAGAGTGCCAGTGGGGCGCGCGGCACGATGGTGCTGCCAGTGCCTCCTGGGCAGACCCAGAAAGCCCGAGCGGTAGCAGCAGCGGCAGCGGCAGGCAGCCAGGGCCCCCAGCCCTCCCGGCCAAGGACAAGACGGTGCGCCTGTGCCGTCCTCTGGGACCGCTACGCTCCTCCATCTGCCTGCTGCTCTTCCGCTCCCCCTCGCTTCTGGCCATCCCCTCCTCCTCCTCTTTTCCTGGTCCTCCTGTCCGGGAGCTTTAGACACAGTCAGCAAGGCCCAGTGCAGAGCTGGGTAGCTAAGCCGCAGCATCCCAGCTAGAGGAGAGAAAAGGAGAGCCCAGAGAACCAGAAAGCCCTGGGGTGGTCAGGAAGAGCATCCTAGGGGCTCCCTATGAGCTCCTGGGCTCCGCTCCACACTTGGAGCACTGCACAGACGCCTCAGGCCCAGACTGACTGCCGACAGCACATTCGGGACAAAGCCTCAAGGCTCCGAGGCGGAAGTGACACAGGGACTGCAGAAGGCAGACAGGAACCTGCAGCCCACGTCTAACCAGGTCATGCTGCCAAGTGCAACGGTGAAAACACCAACACTCTGTCAGAGGAAACCAGACCCAGCCTCACTGCGTAACACTGAGAACGTCACAGACACGATCCCGGGTCACTCAGCACGCAGAGAACCAAAAAAATCAACTTGCAATCGACAGGTCGAGGCGGCCGGTGCTGCAGTTATCTGAGAGAGACTTAAGAGCAGCTACTACAGAAATGCCTCAGCAAGTCCTCACAGACATGGCCGGGACAGCGAGACAACGGGAAAACCTCGGCAAAGAAACAGACATAAAGAACCGGATAGGAACTTCACAAAAAATAGCAAACATTAAAACTCAATGGATAGGAAAAGAGACGATGAAGACGGAGTCGTGAAGGTAAGTGACCAAACTCAAACGCAGAGAGAAGAAATCACTAAGGAAAGTTGCCAGTGCCTTGGGAGCTGGGAGACAATGCCCAAAGCTCCCCGTGCTTCTCATCGGCACCTCGCAAGGAGAGGAAGACGATGCTCAGACGGCTGAAGGAGAGGAGGCTGAGGACGTCAAGTTCAGTGACAGACACAGCCCCAGGATTCAAGGTCAGCAAACCACGAACGGATGCGAGTCCCAAGCTGTCCACGCTGCACTCGAGACAAACGCACAGTGCCAGCAGCAGCCAGAATAAAAGGATGCATTAGCTACCGGGGAGCAACGCTCAGGATGGAGGAGGATTTCTCACCAGAGGGAGACTGCACTGTGCTGAAGAAAAACTACCTCCAGAGCTTTCCTCCAGAAGAGTGAGGTGGGCATCCTCGGGTGAAGGAAACTAGAGAGCCCATCCCCTGTCCCGAAAGAGCTGGCCACACGCTTACATGGAAGAGGAAGGGCGCCGGAAGGACACCTGACTACGAGGAAGGACAACACGACGGATGGATGACTGGGGGAATGGAATAGGTTTTTCCCCCTAAGTTCGCCTAAGCATTCAGCAGTTGAAAGCGGAAAGCGTGCTGTGTCTTAACGGGGCAGTCAGGCCGGATGCTCTGCGCACCGAGGAAGGCCCAGGACGGCCCGGCACCGTGTGCAGAGAGCAGCTTCAGCGGTCTGTCCCCCCACGAAAAACCCCGGACCGGTGACCCCAGTGAACAGCAGCACCCTGGTGAGCAGCCACGGGTCACACCCCGCCAGTGCCTGGGTGCCCCCCATGTCCCCGCGATGCTCCCCCCACGATGCTAGTGCTCCGAGGGGCTGGCACTTAGGCAGGCCGGCGACAGGTTAGAGAGGAGGAGGAGGAGGATTTACTCACGACAAAGCTGTACTGTGGAGAGGAGGAGACAGAAGCCACGAGTCAATGCCAGGCAGGATGCCCCACAGGACAGGCCCCGCCTTGCCCCAGCGCACAGCCCCCGCGAAGGTGTTCGCCTGTGCTCCTGCTCTGGATCCACAGGGCCGGCTGGGCCTCGGGGTCACAGCCCAGGTCCCCGGTGTCGAGGGAGCCCATGGCCAGAGGCTCGAGCTGCTCCTGGACCAGGCCAGGCCACACCTGCCTCAGCCAGACCCACACTGCCCTCAGCAGCCTTGGGGACCCTGGGGCGGGCACAGAGTGGGGCGCCGCTCACCTTGGGGTCCACACGCAGCGGGGTGTTGCGCTTTATGAAGGACTTCATGACGGCGCTGCGGGGCGCGGAGGCTGGCGTCATGAGCAGCTGGTTCCTCTGCACAGTGTGCAGGAAGGTCCGCAGCGGCCGCACCACCTGCCGAGGCCCGAGGACTGGTCAGCGAGGGAAGGCAGGCAGGGGGCGGGGCCTGGGGAGGCAGAACCGCTCACCTTATTGGCCGGGCAGGGAGGAGAGGGGGTCTTGTTCCTGGGGGGCTGCAGCTCCTCATCCACCAGAGAAGGCTCCTCGTCCAGCTCGCTCATTGCCCGCTTGTAGCTGCGCTTCCTCCTGTCCAGCCGGGGGCAGTGTCAGGGGCAGCCGGGGCCTCCCAGGGCCCACCACACCCCCCATACAAGGTCACGAGACTGGGAGGGGCTGCAGAGCTGGCCTCTTGGGCCTCCTGCTTCCCACCCAGAGGAAGGGAAGCAACCAGGTCCCAGAGTCAGGACAGGGAGGAGCAGGGCTCATGACGCATCGCTCAATCCTGCAGCACCAGGCTGCGAGCCGCACGTCGACCCTCGCAGCTTGGGCCCAGGTGCACACCTGACGCTCTGTGGTGGCTCTTGGCGTCCATTGGCTTCGTCAGCCGCAGCACCTGTGAAGACAGCGATGGCGGTGAGGTGGAGAAGCACAGCGGCGGCGGCGGCCTCAGTACCGCCTGTCCTGGAGGCCGCGCCCGTCCACAGCCAGGCCCCTTGCCCTGTGCCAGGCATCTGCGGCAGGGATGGCAGGAGGGTCCCGGTGGAGCCGGCCCACACCCACCCACCTGGCGTGGAGCACAGAAGCAGAAGTTCGCACACAGCCACCAAACCCCCCACGCCGGCTCCAGCTGGGTCACCACGCGAGGCGCAGGGTCAGAGCTCTGCGCCTCCCGCAGCAGCCCTGGAGGCAGTGGGCCATGAGCACCAATGTCCCAGCTGGCTGTAAAGACGATGCGGCCATGTGCATGCTCTCACGGCGACCACGCGCCCCCCTGGGTGTGAGCCAGAGCACGGAGCCCACAGCTCTCCTGCCCACCCTGGACGCAACAAAGGCCAGAGAGCGCCTAGAGGAGACAAAGCAAGGGGCTGGGCAGGTGCTGCGACCTCGCTGGGCCCTTTCTGATCCCCAGGAGCAGCTCAGGGTCTGACTGACACCTGCACATCCACACCCAAGTGAGGCCCTGCCCCGGCCACCAGGACGCACACACGGTGCCCACAGCAGCTGTAGCTGAAGGCCCGTGGCGCCACCGGGTTCCATTTCTTTTTTGGCTTCTGCCCAGAAGACAGGAAGGCCAAGTACCGCAGCCTGCCCCGCGTGTGACAGTGCAGGGACTCACCTTGCTGCCCTTCAGGGGGCGTCTCCTGGCCACTGGGGGCAGGCTGTGAATCAGGCGTGCAGACGGTGGTCCTGGTGGCACTGTGGGGCAGCAAGGTGTCCCCACCACTCCCAGGGACCTGCGAGGAGCCAAGGCATGGGGCTCGGCTGGGGCTGGGGCTGCCCTGGCTGGGCTGCAGAGCAGAAGTCCCAAGCCCCCATCTCCCTCCCTGGCCACCTTACCTCGGGCTTAGCCGCTGCCGCCGCGGGCTCAGCCTCCCTGCTGGGCTCCTCCTGCTTGGGGCTGAAAGCACAGTGGGCACTGTCGGAGCCCCGCGGGCCGAGCCCCCTCTCCAGGCAGGACCCCAGCCCCGGGCAGGTGGGGACAGCGACCATCGCGCTTCCCCCGGGCTTCTGCATCTGCCTCATCTCGCCCCCACCAGTGCTTTAGCTAGGGAAGGAGCTGTCGCAGCTCTGACCGGCCTGTCCCCAGGCTGTCTGCACTCAGTAAAGGCTGCTTCCTCTGCGCGCTGCCACTGGGAGGAGCTGGGAAAAGGTTTCTGAGACACTGGGGCGCCCTCAGAGGGACAGTGAGGCTTGGCTGCTTCCCCCATTCCTCCTCTTTGCAGCCCAGCCATGAGGGCGTGGGTCTGCTCCCTCCTGCTGCTGCTGTAATGTGCCCCACTGCCACAGGGCCAAAGCCAGGCACCAACTGCCCATGAACCTCTAATACCATAAGCCAGAATAACCCCTTCCTCTCCTGAGTTGATTCACCTCAGGTACCTGGTGTAGTAATGGAGAGCTGCCCAGCAGGGCCTGGCCCCAGCTCCACTCGAGCCTCCCAGCCCCAGGTGAGCCCCCACCCAAAGGCCTGGTCACCCCGCTTCCATATCCCAAAGCAAGAGCAGGGAGGAAAGGCAACTTTAGTGATGGCAGGATGTGGCCTCCAGGAAAGGAGCCGGCATCCGGGTCCCAAGCAGGGAGCACCCCAGCCCCAGGCCACCCTCTCCACCCTGACAGGCAGGGCAGGCGGCCCTCCAAGGCCACTCAGCCTCATCCATACCCCGCAGAGCCCACCCTCAGGTGCGGCAGGGCTAGACAGGGCAGGCTGAGGGCATCCAAGAGAGGAGGGAGATGCTTCCACCTGGTGCCCACTCCAACTCCCCATCCCACCACGCCCTGCCTGGCCCTGGGAGGGCCCCAAGTCCTGGAACGGAACTCACCCAACTCTCCGGGGCACCTCGACATTCAGGAGCCTCTCCAGGTAACTGTGACCTGAGGGAAGCAGGACAGAAGATGCCATCAGAAACTGTCCAGCACCCTTCCCCAGGAGGCCCAGGAAGTCAGCTTCGGCGGGGGACAGACAGAGGGCAGGAGAATCCCAGGAACAGGCACGAAGTGTGACTGAGCTCTGGGACCCGACGCCCAGCAGAGCCCAGCACAAGCAGCTTATTCATGCAACGAACGGCGCCAACTAAGCACTGGACCCTAGACCAGGCCTGGGGATCCATCGGCGACCAGAACCAACAGAGCCACCAGCTGGCTTCGTAGCAGTCAAGGGACCCGCGAAGTGTGGTGCCGGGAAAGAGCAAAGGGTCTGTAAAGCCTACGGTGCAGGCACCCGCGCTGCGGAGCATCGGATAGGAGGGGCGGAGAGGGAAGGCAGTCCAGACCAGGGGTCTGAGGGCATCCTCCGGCCCTCAGGTCCATCACCAGACGCCCTGGTGCGGCCCCCGCAACCAGGCCAACATGGCCTGAAGCACGGCAGACTCACTTGTCCTGCATGCTCACAGCAGAGCCGTCCGCTCCATGCAGGAACATCCCGGGGAACGCGCATCTCACTAACCCAAAGCTACCCTGTGTGAGGAAGCGTGAGGCCTCAAGCTGCAGACCCAGGCCTCAGGCAAATGCGCACCTCGGGGCGCCGCTCTGCGCAAATCACCTCACACTGTGCCGTGGCTTCAGTCCCCGAGGCCCAAGTGCCCAGGGTTTGGGAGGGGCAGGGCCCCACCATGGGAGAGGGATCTGAGGAGACACGGGGTCCCTTGCCGCATTTCTCCTTCCCTTTCTCGCTCCAGCACACACTCCCACCATGAGGTGCTGCCCACCACAGGCCCCAGAGCGATGGACTAACACCCCCAGAACCACGAGCCAAAGAACCTCTCTTCCTGGTAAGAGGATCAGCTCTAGTTTTGTATCACAGCAACAGAAAACTATCACATGGCTCAATCTTGGGTACCTGGAAGGTGTCCTTAAGAATGAATGGCGTCTGTCACTCAAAACTACACCTTTGTTGAGAATAATTAAAAAATTGAGCTAGAAAAAGCCAAAAGTAGAACTCTGAAAAACATGTACGGGTCATCAGAAGCATCAGGAAACTGCTCATCCACAGCGTGGCACGTGCACATCGGGGAGAGGCTGCAACCCGCGGCCCCACGCAGGGCTACAGTCATGCTCGGTGCGAGAGTCACACTTGGTGCGAGAGTGCCAGGGAGGAACCAACTCCACCACTCGCTGCTTCAGACCCCCTGGCAGGAGCCTTTGGACAGTCACGCCCGCGCTGCGTGTGCAGTGGAGGACACGCACGGCTCCAGGAAAGGCTGTCAGAGGCCCCCTTGTCCAGCTCTGCAAAGCCAGCCCCTCCCCGCCGCGACGCTCTGCAGAGCAGACACCGAGCCTGCTGTCTTCTCCAGGTGTAGGACAATGCTGGTCTCCTCGCTACACTTCTGCTTTGAAGTGATTTCTCCATTATAAACATCTTAGCCACAGGAGGGGACAGAGACAAGGCTGGGGGAGCCAGGGGGACCCAGGGCTGTGGCCATAAAAGGGGGCAGGCAAGAAGCTAGGACAGCAAAGTACCAAGGTGCAAAGAGAACGAGGCAGGAAGTGAGCGCTCTTCAGCCTGGGGTCTGGCTCCTCAGGCCTCCCAACCCCACTCCCACGCCCTGGTGGGGGATGGGATAAGAGAAGGCCATATGATCTCCACCAGCACAGGGACTTGAGAACACTAAGTGCTCCTGGCACGCATGCCAGCCTCAGAGCAGGTGGGGCAGGGAGGTCTGCCCCCCAGTGCAGGGTGCAGAGGTCACCAAGGGCAGCCAGGGTCCCTGCTCCTCCAAATCCTGGACCCCACCTCCTTCCATCCCGGGCAGCGGGCTGAGCCCGAGTCGCACAGACGCAGTCACCTGCCAAAGAGGCCTGCTCCTGAGTGAGAAAGGGGCCCAGGGGAAAAGCACTTGGAAGAGCTTCAGCACTGTGGGTCTGGCGGGCGAGGTGGCACATGCCTGTCATCCTAGCACTCGGAGGCTGAGGCAGGAGGGCTACAAGTTCAAGCCCAGCCTGGGCAATTTAGCAACTTGCTATACCTCATCTCAAATGGGGGGGCGTGCAGGGGTACAGCTTGGTTGTGAAGGCCCTGGGTTTAATCCCAGTCCACGGTACAGCAAAATAAGAACTACAGGCTGCGGGGCTGTGCCCTGGAGACCCCCCCACTTCCCAGGATCAGGCTAGGCCTGAGGAAACAGCCACAGCAGATGTGAACAGCCTGCCTCAGCCTTCCGAAAACCCAAAGCAGACACTGCACCAGGCTGCGTGCTACCCATGGCCCCTGTGGTGTCCCCCAGGCCGTGCGATCCAGCAGGCTGGAAGGAAGCAGCCACGGTGAGGGGTCTTGAGCCCAACAGGCGCCTCCACGGCGTCCTCTCAAGCAACTGCCGTCCTGGACAACGCTGAGTGGGGCTCGGGCCCTAGCCCCCCAGACCCACTCTGTAAAGAGGAAGTCCCAATAAGTGGACAGAACGTCTACACGGCAAATAACACGGCCCTGTGTCTTTGTTTCAAGAAATCTTACGGTGTCAGGCCAACACCAGCTGCTACTCGCCATGCGCCCATGTAACCCTGGCCGTCCTCTCCCTCAGCCCCCACCAGGTCGCCCCACAACATCAGGGCTGCGTCCTCCGCGGCGCCTCGCATGGCACAGAAGCTGACCCCGCCACCTGCCGCTTCATGCTCACGCGTCCTGCACACACTGCCCCGTGCAGGGGCACCCAGCCCACACTTCTCCCACTCGGGTCTCTGCGCCTCTAACACTGCTCCCCGGCCACTGGCCCCGGGCTAAGCTCTGCTGACGACAGCAGTCAGGCATGCCACCCCGACGCCCTAGGTGAGGCAAGGCGACCCATCGCTGCCAGCCACAGGCGAGGAGCGAGGCCGGAGCAAGGTCCGGAGCAGACAGCACATCACGCCCAGGCCCCCAGCTCCAGGATCACCCCGCTCCTCGGCAGGCGCAGCTGTCTGCCCCATGATGGCCCCGCCTCCCCAGCCGGATGCAGCGCACAAACACAGCCAGGCATAGTGGGGTCCACAGCACAGGGAAGGGGAGGAAAACCCTGGCTTCCCCGGCTGCAAGCAGCCACAACCAGGGAATGCCGCCAAGCTCTGTTGGCCTCAGTTTCCCATAAGCTGCATCTTTACCTCCCAGTATGGTGGCCACTGGCTTCTCTGTCAGACTGGTCACATCTTGGGGACACAACAGTCAGACGCAGCAAGCTAGCCGCTACCGTACGGGACAGCACAGCTGGGAATGCTCGCTCGCTCCCTGCGGAAGCTTGAGGGAGAGCCCCTCGCCCACCAGCCCCCTAGAGCCTCCTGAGAACCCTCTGCACCACCCAGCCCCACTCACAGATGATGCGGCCAGAAGTGGCAGCCTCTGTGGCTGCGTTCTTGGTGATCCTCCTGCTTGACCTGCGGCTGGCACCTTCCTGTTTGGCCACCAGGGGGTACTTCTGGGCCAGCATGTCTTGGGGACCTGGGGCAATCAGGCTGCGCCGCATGGGCCGGCAGCCTGTGGGTGTGGAGAAGTTGTCCGGCGGGATGGGAGCCAGCACCCGCTCCCGCCACGGAGAATCCAGAGCGCCAGGTGAGTCCTGGGGGCCCGGGGAGGCCTGCGCGATCTTGAGCTTGCAGGCGGACCGCACCAGCCCAGTGCCTCGGCTCCTGGGACCCTGCGGGGTGGTCACCAGGGTGCTTGCTGCGATGGACTCTGACTGCCCAGCCTCTGGCTTCTTGGGTGTTGATTCCTCAACCAAGGTCAGGACACCCTGCGCAGCTGCAGCTGGGGCTGGGGACATGGGCTGTGATGGAGCCAAGGCGGCCGTGAGCTGGGAGAGCTGCCGTTCGGCACTGTGGCGCTCCACAACGCCAATCTCCACCACCAGCTTCCTGTTCCGGTCCGTGGGGGACCCCAGGGCAGGCAATGCAGCAGCTGACGCGCTGGAGGCTGTGGCGGCAGCGGCGGCTGCAGCGCGGGTCACCCTCCGCAGCACAGGGGAGCCCTGCTCCCCAAACACTGCAGCCAGCTTCTCCACCCTGTCCTTGCCACGAAGGGGCTGGGAGCTCAGCCGGCCGCTCCGGATCTTTCTGCGGGATGACCTGCATGGGAGAAGAGCAATGGCTGAGAGAGCCTGCAGGGGAGGGAGTACCTCAAAATCAAGCTGGGGCACGGCAATCACCCCAGGAACCACCAGCCCGATGGAGTGTGAATCAGAGGGCTCGGAGGCAGAGGATCTGGGATCTGGTGCAAGCTCCACCACCTCCTGCCACGAGGCCGGAGCCTTGCTTTCCCTGTCAACCGCTGGGAAGATGAGAGCCATGCAGACCTCCCACTGCCAGAGGTCACAGTGTGCCCAGCACCTGTACAAACCTCACACCGGTTCTCGTGTCACCTGCAAAGCGGACCCAAGTGGTAAGCAGCAACTTCCCCACTTTGGGGGATGAAGACACAGGTCACAGAAGAGGGAATTTAACCCAGGGCTGGGGTCTGCACCCAAGACCACGTGACTCCTAGACCAGCGTCTGTGCTCCAGGGTCCCATGGTGGCCACCGTTCCCAAGGGGACTTATAACGAGCGCAGCAGCAGGCTGGGGCACTGACACCCCCCACCCTTCCCGTCACACCCACCTAACAGAAGGTCGGCTTCCCTTTCTTCTAGTCTAGAAGTCTGTCCCTTCCTCCAGGCCCAGAGCAGACACCCCACAGTGCACGCATGCACAGGCGTGCACACACGTGCACACCACACACACATTTACACGTGCTGGACTCCATGACTGTATGCTTCACAGCCCCAACTCCCGGACAGACCACCTGCCCAACCCCTCCCCCGCCCTCCTACCTCTTCCGGATGGGGTCCCTGTTTTCATCCTGAGCAGAAGACACTCGCCTCTTCCTCCGGCGATTCTTCTGAGAAGGAGTTTTGGGCATCAGCTCCGGCTCTTTGCTGAATTCTCTGTTTGGTAGGAGAAGGGCAACACGAGGCTCCCTGGGAGCTCCCTGGGAGCTGCCGGCCCTGCCCTCCTCCCAGCCTGCCGTGGGGGTGACCAGGTCAAGTCACAGCCTGGCACACGGGCTTCCTCCTGGGGACACACCCAGGCAGCTAGGACGCACACAGTCTCTGCAGCCCCCTCAGCCACGAGGAGCCAGGCGAGGACTCTGCCTCCCCAGCCCCGCCCCTGCAGGAGGCCAGGCCGCACGCGGGGCACTGGGGAGGGAGCCCGCAGCTGTCAGGAGGGAAGGAGGCTGTGGCACCCGCCTCACCTGGTGAACATGCGCTCGGCCTCCTCCTGGATCTCCCTGAGCCATACCAGGTCCTTATTGTCCATGTTGCACACAAAGTCCATGAGCTTCTGATCGCAAAGGTCCAGCAGGTGAACGGGCCCTGGGGCGGCCGTCCCCATGGTGGCTCTGTCTAACAATGGCAGGGACAAGAGGCAAGGGGCTCAGGGGTGGTACCAGGATCTTCCCCAGACGAAGAGCTCCTGGCCCGCAGCGCCCACCCCCATCGCTGCCAAACATCACGAACCAGGGCCCTCGCCAGACACAGAGCCCAAGCCCTGACTGGCAGCCTCATGCCTCCAGGAGGGGCCTTCTACTCAAGCCATCAAAGGCCCCACACGTGGCATGGCTATCCCTAGAGTCCACACTGACATGAGCCTTACAGAGGGACTTTTGGGCTTTTGATGCCAGGCGTAGCCACCTGCTTTCCTCGGCGAGGGAGAACAGCGGCCACCCCTCGCAGCCCGCTCCTGCGCTCCTGCAGGCACTGCTTACACTTGTGGGCAGGTAGGGGATGGCGCAGCCACCCTGTGCTGCAGGAAAGTGAGCATGGACACAAGCGCATCACTCTGGACCCAAACATCTCCTTAAGCATCAGTGAATGGGGCATCTGCGCCTCACAGGAGCGCGTAAGAAAGAAGGGGTCAGAGATGAGCTCGCCAGAGTACCCCAGAACCCTCAGAGGGAGTCTGGGGGAGCAGATGAGCAATGTCTTGCTCTTAGGAAACTCTGTCTACAAGAACTGGGTAAGGAGAAACGCAGAATAACAGTTTAGTCTTTCTCAAACCCCTGGGAGCCGGGACAGCCTCCTTAACACCTGGTTGAAACCACTGAGAGTCCCGGTGGGGAGAGCCCCGGTGGGACGCGGTCTGTCAGTCACGGCAGAGGTTCAGCGAGTGTCCTACCAGGTAAATGAGTGCAAGACGTGAGTGGCCGATGGGCGACAGACTACACGCCTGGAGGAGGACGGGACCCACCACTGTGACCTGCACTTTCAAAGCCAAGAAGAAGCTGCGCGGCTCAGCCGCCTGAGACGGAGGCCCTAGGGGGAGAGGCTGACTGCTGACCCCTGGTCCTTCTGCAGCTCGACACCAAGTCAGGCTGCGGCCTCGGACACTCCTTGGGCCTGACTTCTGGGCACAGGGGCCTCGTTCTTCACACGAGCTCTGCCCTCCATCTGGAACACTCTGTCTCCTACTTTGTGTGGCTTCAATACTTGGACGTCAGATCCTCAGGGAGGCCTGACCACCAATCTAAAGTAGCCCCTGTAAGAGGTAAAAAATATTTTTCATTGGCCCACATTTCATTAACTGCTCTAACGAGATCTTATTCTTAGATAGCTCTGTCAATTTGTGGAAAAGGATACCCAGGCTATGCAAAGACTCACTCCAGAAATAAGATTCTGGAGTAAAAAGGTAACCGCTAAACAAGTCTTCTCCAATCCTGGGAAGCCAAAAGGCTAAAAATAACTACAAAGAAAAATAGAGCCAGCTGTGGTGGCACACACCTGTAATCCCAGCTCTTGGGAGGCTGAGGCAGGAGGATCACTGTGAGTTCAAGGCCAGCCTGGGCTACATAATCAAGATCAAGGCCAATCTGAACTACATAGCAAGACCCTGTCTCAAAAGACAAAACAAAACAAAAATACAAAGGGAGCAGGGAATAAGAAGGGAAGAGGGGGGTGACAGGTGTGGGATGAAAGATTGCTTGCGACGGGCTTGCGACGGACTGAATGAATCCTGGATCCCAGCCGTGGGAGATGGGGGGAGGGACTCCTGTGAGTTAGGAATAAAACCACACAGCTTCTCAACTGCAGTGTGCCTGTCTCTGTACAGACACCACTCTTGCAAGAGTTTTGGATTAAAACCCTGGCTTTTGCTGCCAGGAGCTTTTGCTCCTTTTTTTGGGGGGTCTGGACAAACGAGATCATTTCTTACACCCCCGGCCATAATCTCACCCACCGACCTCAATTCTCCGCAGAGCACTGAGTGATGGGTTGGGTATCTGTTTACTGCCAGACTCTGCCCACTAAACACTGCACCCCAAGGGCAAGTCCTTTTCTGTCTTGCTCCTCACTGAGAGCCTGCAGCCCTGCAAAGGCCTGGCCCTGTTCAGTGAACTGACCCCCCCACTAGGTGACCCTGTAGGCAGCATCTACATCACCACACCCAGAGAGAGCAAAACAACACCCTGGGCACAGGTTAGGACAGGTTAGTACAGGGCGACACACCCCCACCACCCCTGGATGCCAAGTGTGGCATTAATCAGGGCAGGGCCAACCAGGCAGACGCTCCGGCTCTAGGCAAAGGCCCCAGCTATGCGGCCTGCTACTTCACTGCCACCAAATCACTTGCACGAACCCTCTGCACCTAGACCTCAGTCCTGGCAGAGTGCTCGGCCCTAGTTCAAGGCCAACAAGGAGAAAACTGTTCAGGGAAGACACGGGTTTGCAGAGGAGCTACAGAGAGCAGCAACACCTGGGTAACTTTTTAATGTCTTTGTTCAAACGGCAAAGTGGGTGTGCACTTCGCTTACAAATTCCAAAGAAGCATTTAGACTTCTTCCACGAGGAAGAGTTTAAGAGACCTTAGCCTGGCCATTGGAAAAAAGGTCACCATAAGTTAGAACAGTGAGGGGGACGGTGTGTGTCCAGGATCAGGCTCCAGGGAGGCCGGGTGTGGTGGCACACGCCTGTAATCCCAGCTCTCGGGAGGCTGAAGCAGGAGGATTGCTGCGAATTCGAGGCCAGCCTGGGCTACATAGTGAGTTCAAGGCCAGCCTGGACTACACGGGGAGACCCTGTCTCAAAAGAAAAGCATCAGGCTCGGGGAAGAGCAGTGAAAACGCGGTCTTCGGTCCATGCACAAAGCGAGCTCTGACATCCTCGAGGGGAGCTCTTCGTGCACTGCACAAAGACTTCCGCCACACCCTGCACCGATCCGGCCCCGCCGCCTTCCTCGCACCTCCGGCAGTTTTGGGCTGCAGGAAGTCGTGCACCTCTCTACCCTGGCCGGGCGGTCTGTTGTAACATCGCTTCCCTTTGCTCGGTCCTACGCAAGCCGGGGCTGGGCGCTGCCTCGTTCAATTCTCATCACAACCCCCAAGGCACCGTATGCAGACAGGGAAACTGAGGCAAGAGGTCAAAATCACCCCGGACATCAGGGGCGGGGCCTGGGTTTAAACCGTGCTCTCGCCCCTCACCCCCAGCTAGGAGCCTCCGGGACCGCAGCCTCGGGGGCAGGCGTCAAGAGTCCGCGGGAGCTCCTCCTGCAGCCCGGGTGTGGGGCTGGGTGACACGGCGCGCAGACCCGGGAGGGACGCAGCGCCGCCTCGGCCTCCGGGACGGGAGGTATAACACGCGGCTCGGGCGGCCCGTCACGCCGGGCACCCCGGGGACGGGACGCGGGGACGAGCACTCACCCGGCAGCCCGCCGCCTCAGGCTCCCCGGTCGAGTCCGCCGTCTCCGCCCGGCCCCCGCCCGCCAGATCCGCTCGCTCGGGGTCAGCACGCACAGCACAGCAAAGGGGCGGCGCAGCGCGGGCGAAATCTACGATTTTCAAAACTGAGAGCTCAGCCAATTCTCGGCAAGTTTGTGTGGGCGGTTGCAAACCTTGGAGCCAATCAGGTGGCGGGAAGCACGGTGGTGAACATTCATTGGCTTCTCATACTATCAATTTGCGGGACTAAGAGGCGGGGACAGGAAGCGTAGACATTTTAACCCTCCTCGGCTTCCGGAGCGAGGGGAAGTCGCCGGGCCGGGCAGGCGCGCTACCGCCGGAACTACGCGTCCCAGCGTGCCCTGCGCGGGTGGGCGGGCCGCGCTCCCGCGCCGCTGGGGCCCCGGGCGGCGGCCTCGCCTCCTCTGGAGTGGCGAGCGAACCAGAGCGGCCGTGCGGGCGCGTGGTTCTGTCACCGCTGTGTCTGTAACGCGCACTGCCCGCCGGCACCGCGGGACCTGCGGCTCCGCGAGTGGACACCATCCCTTCCCCTGTGCCAGCAGAACGTCCAGGGTCCCTTTCAAGCGCAGGCATTTTTTTTCTGATCTCCTGTGTGAAACCAACAACTTTCTACTCAGCCGTAGCAACCTAAGTATCACACCGCACAACAGCCACACATGAAGAGAACTGCGGCTGGTAAACACGATATGGACGCCGGCAGGTGTGGGTTGCTGACCACTGCTCAAAAATATATACAGGCTGGCCTTGAACTCACTATGTAGCCCAAGCTGCCTCCAACTCGTGGCGATCCTCCTGCCTCAGCCTCTCCAGAGCTGGGATTACCTTGTTTTAAATACATTTTTCAATGTACAAAAACATTGGAAATAGATCCTAGCGATCTGAATGGGCCTTTATAAAAAGTATACATCCATATTTGCATTAATGGTACACTAATTATCCACTTACATTATTGCTAGAAAAAACCAGGATTCCATATGAAGTTTATTCTCATTTTTCTCTGGTTTTTGTCCTCTATCAGAACTGCTCTGCTGGGGGCCCTTTTGTTTTTAAAGTGTGCAAACGCTGAGATAACTTGTTTTCGTAAATTAGTAAGTGGTTGACAGGCATGGTGGCGCAAGCCTGTGATCCTAGCACTCAGGAGGCTGAGGCAGGAGAATTGCCACGAGTTCAAGGCCTGCCTGGGTTACATAGTGAGGTTAAGGCCAGCCTGAATGACATAGGGAGACTCCGTCTAAAAAAATCCTAAATAAATAAATAAGTGGAAATGCAGATTTGGGGATGGCTTGATCACTCAACCCTTTAAACTCCTCCAGAGATAGAAGCCAAAAATTCCATGGTAATAAATGAACAAAAACTGTCTTTAAAAACCAGCCAGCTGATGACGCCACCCAGCAGCTGAGTCCCAAAGCAGCCCTCTCAGTCCTTCATGTCCTTGATGAGAGAACTCAGTCTAGACACTGGCCCTGCAGAGGTCTGGGCGGAGTCTGTCGGAAAGCGGTGTAGAGAAAGCTCGGCCTCTGGTGGAGTCTGACGGTTTTGTACACAGGGGACTGCCCCCTGGGGTTCCAGAGCTGGGGACTGATGCTCATCACAGCGCTCTCAGCCCTTACTTTGGAATTGCCAAATGTCTTCCTTGTTCTTTGCAGACGGTCAGTGGGTTCCCTCAGGGGCTTAATCCTGAAAGAAATTTAGGATGGAAATGTACAGAAGAGAAGTTCTAATCTAAATGAGGTTCCAGCCCAAGGCAAGACCTTTCCGGAAACTGTCTGAGAGAGGAGACCACCTCCTGGGGTGAAGCTGGACAACTATGGGTTAACTGTACAGCTAAGCTGCTTTGGGAAGTTGACGTAGCTGGGCTCCCTGAGGAGACTGATGGTTTTGACCCAGCTCATGTACGGGTTTAGCTGTGAGGTAAACGTCAGCAGAGCACAGCAGGCTTGGAAAGGCTCCTCTGAAGTTCCTGCCTCCTGGATCACTGTTCGTTTCCTTTTAACCACTGCTTTTGCTTCTGTAGCTTTGCTTTGTGCTGAGTTCCAGTGAAAAATTGCCCCGTAGGATAGAAACAATATAAAAGTGGAAACAGGGCTTTGTTCTGGGCTCTCGGGGGGGCACTAGTCCCCCAAGGGACGCCGGCAATAAACCGCTCTTTGGCCTATTACTCCGGGTCCTGTCGGTTCCGTCGGAGACCCTGAGCAGTCTCCTGCCTCAGTTGGGCTGTGGGCAAGGGCAGCCAGGGGTGCAATGTGCCTCACTGAAGAGAGGCCCTGGGTCTTGGTGTCTGAGAGTTAGTAAATGATTATCCACGTAGCCTACCCCAAGGTCTTTGTTTCATTATTTACCTGTCACTGGCAAAGTGTGTCACTTTGGATCTCCTTTGTCCCTAGACCACTGACATCTAAGCGCCTGCCTAACAGTAGCATTGTCAGCGTCACGAAGATCCACGCGAAACCCTGAGGAAGAGAGAGGCTGAGACCCAGCGCTAAGGCAGACCCAGCAGTGTGCGAGCCAGAGAACTTTCGGTTTTCTTGGATCTGCAGTCAACCTGCCAAGAACTGGCTGCTCTGTGAGCTAATCGGGTGCCTGAGCATGTCAATGAGATGCACAGTTCCAGCCTGTCTATGGTATCTTTCCTCTCCCTGCCTTCCCGTTCTGTTTTGTTTTGTCTTTTGATTTGTTCGAGACAGAGTCTCGCTATGTAGTCCAGGCTGGCCTTGAACTCAGTATGTAGCCCAGGCAGGTCTCCAACTGATCCTCCTGCCTCAGCCTCCGGAGTGCTGGGGCGACAGGTGTGGCCACCCTGCCCTGCTGCCTCCCCTTTTTTATCAACCCTGGCTTTGCCTTCATTATTCGAATCAGTGTCCCAACTGACTCGCTCATGTGTGAATAATTTGTGAGCAAAATAATAAAAGCATATTTGAAATATTCTTTGGAAAAAACAAAGAATTAGAAATCAACTGAATAATAAAAGGATGGCGCTCGCTCATCAGACACCCGCTTTCTCAGACTGCTGCCCCCTGGCGGTGCCCCCCTCCCTGCAGCACACCGAACATCTTTGCCAGACCTTTGCCAGAGCAGAGGACAGAGAGCTGGGGGAGGGGAGCGCAGGACGCAGGACGCAGGCGCAGTCGTGAGCACTTTGCAGAGGTACTGTAGCAGATGTGCCCTCCCCCTCCAGCCAGTATACTTGTTTCTTAGAGTTGCCCAGGTAACAGTTCCCGTTACAGTCCCTGTTACTTTTGTTTCTTAGAAACGGCTGGTCACTATGATGCATACTGTAAGAACTAATCCCCAGCTGACAAGCCATTCTGCCTCTGCACTTCCTGCTTGCTTATCCCATATAAGCTCTAGACCACCAGAGATCAGGGCCTGACATTTTGAGGAACAATTGATTCCTAGTCAGTGCCTGTCCGACGTTAAATAAATCTGCCTTCAAATCCTGGGTGTCCTTTCGGTGTTTCTGTTTGCTGTTGCAGTATGCACAGGGAGGGTCGAAGAGAACCGGAAAAGGGACTCCCTTAAAGCTCTGACTGCTTTTGTTCCTCCGCGGGGGAGGTGTTTCTTTGCAGACCCCTGGGCAGGCTCAGGAGGGCAAGCTGCCCTGGCCTGCAGCCCGAGACCTGGGCCGGTGTCCCCAGCCCTGGCGAGGCAGTCACGCAGATGGCATTTTGTTTTGTTTCTGTGTTGGAGGTGGAGCCTTCTCACTGGGCGACATCCCAGCCCTTTTATTTTTGTGTTTTGAGGTAGGTTCTCTGTCTTAGTCACTTGCTCATCACTGATGCAATTTCCAACACCCACTACCTCTAGGAGTTTATTTGGCCACTGGCTCCAAGGCAGGACAGCATGGCCCGGGGGCAAGGCATGGCCACAGGAAGCAGAGAGGAAGGGAGGAGCAGGAAGGACACCCCCTTCACCTAACCAGAGCCCTGGCTGTGACCCCCGTCCAATCACCTTTCCAAAGGTGCCCCCCCATAAGCATGTGAGGTTTGGGGCCATCTAGGTATAAACCATACCAGTCTCATACTAAATTGCTGAATTGCCCAGGCTGGGGAATTTGTGGCCCTCCTGCTTCAGCTTCCCACAGTACTGGGATTACAGCAGTGCAGCTCCATGCCCAGCTCAGACGACTTTCAAAGTCCCTCCTGCCGGGCATGGTGACATATGCCTGTAATCCCAGTACTTGGGAGACTGAGGCAGGAGGATCGCCATGAGTTTGAAACCAGCTTGGCCTACATAGTGAGTTCAAGGCCAGCCTGAACTACACAGTGAGACCCTGTCTCAAAAAACAAAACAGGGCCAGTGAGATAGCTCAGCGGCATAAGCGCCTGCCCGGCAAGCGCGAGGTCCTGAATTTGACTCCCGGAACCCACATAAAGGAAAAAAAAGGGCTGGTGATATCGCTCAGCGGTGCAAGCGCGAGGTCCTGAGGTCAATTCCCAGTACCCACATAAAAAAAAAAAAGGTCCCTCCAGCTCTCAAGACAAATTCTTTCAGGACCTGGAGAATCGATTTTTAATTTCTGAATTTAGAGATGAGCCCCGTGCCGTGGGCACACTGGAGGGCAGCGACTCCCTGCGGGCGGGTCTGCTACCTTGACCAGAGGGAGGCGTTGCCGGCAGAGAGAGAAGGGGCTCCTCTGGCTTCCCCTGGATGGAGACTACTGGTGGGACTGGTAGGACTCACCAGTCACGGCAGCTGGGCAATGAGAAAACGAGCGTTTAGTTGTCCGCATCAGCCTGCATTTGCCCAGGCTTGGCCCTTTGCCTATCAGGAACCAGCTCTTCCCCCCCGAGTGTGGACCTTGAGGGTCGCTGACTGGCTGCGTCACAGCATTGCAGGCCAAAGGGGGCCTCTGCGGTGGAGGCCCCGTGGAAAGGTGGCAAAGCTGGAGACAAACATCACCTAGGCTAGTTTTCTTGGCTGTGTAATCAGAGTCCCCAGTGCCTTTGGCCTGGCTCCCACCATGGAGCCCTGACTACTGGATCAGCGATTCTGCTCCGGCCTCGGTGAGTTTGAGGTAGAATGGAAAAAATATAGGAAGGAGACAAGGAAGTCATGTTTTTAAAATCGTGTTTTTTCAAGAAAATTGCAGCTTCAGGGCTCAGTCGAATGTCTTTTTCATCCCTTGCCTGTTTCTCCCTTCTGGGAGATACAAGTCGGCTGTGCCTTTCTCCTGGGGCTGTAGATTGACAAACTCCACCTTCCGGGAAAGGGCCATTCCTCGGTCCCCTGTCTAAACCCCAAGTATGACAGACAGCTAAGGCAGGCAGAAATACCATGGGCAGAAGACAGGGCTGGGCCCTCGAGGGAGGGGACGCAGCACGCTGTGGCTGCAGGCGCATCCACTGAAGGCCAGGCCTCAGGTAAAGACGGAATGACCAGGCCCGCGTGCCCCCGAGGGATTATACTATAACTGCTATCACCTGGTCCAATGAAGTCTGGATAGACATCAGTCACCCAAGTGGGGGCCCGGACCTCCTGACCCATCCCTTCCTAAAAAGGTCCTTGTTCTTTCCCTGTACCCTTGCTAGGTGCCCTGCTTCCCCATTGTATCCACAGTACCTCAGCGGCTGTACTTGTAATCTTATTGGTTGATCATGGTTTTTGTTTGTTTGTTTTGTTTTGTCTCCCTACGCAGTTCAGGCTGGCCTTGAACTCACTGTGGAGCCCAGGCTGGCCTAAAACTCATGGCGATCCTCCTGCCTCAGCCTCCTGAGTGCTGAGATTACAACTGTGTGCCACCGTGCTTGGTAAGTCATTCAAAGCTCTGGGTGTCCGGACTTCAGGATTTCAGAAAACAGTGGAATTTTTGTTTTTAATGCTGAGCACCTGCATTGGATACATTTTACTGTTTGTAGTTTAAACTATTACGTATTATTGTTTTGGTATGGTAAAAAAAATTTCAACCGGGTCCGGTAGCATACACCTGTAATCTTGGCAATTGAGAGGCTGAGGCAGGAAGATCTCTGGGATTTCAAGGCCAGCCTGGGCTCCATAATGAGTTCAAGGCCGGTATGGAATCCATAGCGAGATCCTGTTTGAAAACCCCCGAAGTAAATAAAGATCTTAACTGAAAAAGTAGAGGGCACACAATCTCAGAACATATCACAATGACAATAAATTCCTGGGCCTGGCATGGTGGTACACGCCTGTAATCCCAGCTACTTGGGAGGCTGAGGCAGAAAGATGATGTGTTCAAAGTCAGCCTGGGCAACTTAGCCAGACCCTGAGTCAAAAATAAGAAGGGCCATGGATGGGGCTCAGTGCTGCCTGGGTTCTGTCCTCAGTGTTCCCATGAGAGAGAGGGAGGGAGGGAGAGAGAGACAGAGATAGAGACAGAGAGAGACAGAGAGACAGACAGAGAGAGACGGAGACGGAGATGGAGACATCTCCTGCTCACACCTGGTTCCCTTCAGGAGACCACAAAGGGCAAGGACATCTCCACATCTCCCAGCTGGGCAGAGGACAGTGTGGATGGAAAAGTGTCCCTCAGAGCTGGACATCAAAGAACTTCCAGGGAGGATTTGGAACTGCCATTTTCCAGTTGACAGGACATTCTTGAGACCTAAAATGTACTAAAAGTAGAACAGGAAATAAAAAGAGGCAAAGTTGCCCTCTCCGAATGCAAACACGCGGCCAGGAAGATGAGGCGTAACCCCGAGCCACGGTGTGGCCGGCAGTGAGGCGTGGACCGCAGTCCTGGGGAGCCCTCGCTCTCACGTTCAGCGGCGTAGGGGCGGGGGTCCCCTACGTAGGGAAAAGATAGGATGAAGGGCTCACTGAGCTTTATTAAAGACTCATAAGACAGCTCTGACTGGGCAGCAGACTCCAGCAATGAGAAGGGCAGAGGCAGCTAAACTCCAGCGATTAGGAGGCAAAAAACTCAAGCCTCAGAAGTCCCTAAGTAGCGAGATTTACATAAGAATTGCACACTTCCCCTTCACCTAATCCTTTAGTCTAAACTACCTGTCCATAGGGCCACTACCCATAATCCTACCCTCTACCAAGGACAGGGAAAGGTGACATAGCTGGAAGAAATCCAAGGTTAGGATGAAAGACAAGCCAGGGAGCCGCGCAGATTCCAGGAGCCTACATGGGCCGAGGACCTCAACAGAAGAAGCTGCAGACAAGAGATCCCCGAGTTATTCACTCTCGGTACTCCCTGCTCGGCCAGAGCAGCTGTCCACCATATCTGTCCCCCCCTTCTTCCCCTTTCCCCACTGTCAAACAATTGTCTTGTTTTATTTTAAGCCCCAACACTCGGTTTAGGATCCCCGGGGCTGTGTGTTCCCGCAGAGCAGTGGCTTGCGTCCACCCCTGGACAGCACAGCATGGTGGAGTGTGGGGGTGCCCAGCCCTCCCCAGACTTCCAGCGGGCAGGGGACAGAGGGAGTCTCAGTGACGCTGAGATAAAATGTGAGGCCAGAATTCTTGCTTTTATGTACTAAGTGGTTTTCTGGCAAACCACCTCATCCCAGGCTGCAGTTTGCAGGCCACATACGGTTTTTAGCAGCATCCATTCTGAAAATGCTAGAAATTCTGTTTAAATGATATTATAGTTCTGAAAAGCCCAGTGCTACTACAACAATTTCTAAAATTTGCTTTATCTGTCTCCTTAGGTAAAGAATCTACTTAAAAAACAAAAACTCCAGGCTTTGCAGGATTCCGAAGTCTTTTGAGCCAGGAGGGTGAATTCCTGTACTGCCTTTGTCCCTGAGGGCCAGCAAAGAGTCCTGAGTCCCCAGGGCTCTGTCCCAGGCAGGGCTGCCAGTCCTCCATGGGGAGGTGTTGGCGCTTTGTGGGTCAGGCCTGGTGGGAGGGAGTTGGGTCCTGGGGCCACACCCTTGAGGGGACAAGGCGACCCTGTCCCTCTCTGCCTTGAGGTGAGCAGCTCCGCCTCACAAAGCCCAGAAGCTGTGGAGCCAACAGACCCTGACTGATGGTCCTGAACCATCGGTATAGGGGTGATATATATATATGTATATATACACATATTTTATATATATATATATATATATATATATATATATATATATATACTTTATGTGGGTACTGGGAGTTGAACTGAGGACCTCGCGCTTGCCAGCAGGTACTTGTGCCACTGAGCAATATCACCGGCCCTTTTTTTCCTTTATGTGGGTACCTGGAGTCGAACTCAGGACCTCACGCTTGCCAGGCAGGTGCTTATGCTGCTGAGCCATCTCATTGGCCCTATAGGGATGATATTAATGACCTCCAAATACTCCCAATAATATAAGGGGAACATTATAACTCCCGACCTGCTAGTCTGCTAGATATCCAACACGCTGAGTTCATGTTCTCCAAAATCGAAGAATGAATTCTAGGAACAACAGAGGTTAAGAGCAGAAAATATTTACTGGGGGACGGAAAGCTTCTGTCTAAGAGGGACAGAAGGGGTCCCGAGTGGGTTGCCGGGGACCCCACTTCTCAAGAGAGTTTTATAGAGCAGGAGCGCAAGATGAGGCGGGTCCGAGGTGGGACAAAACTGTGGTCAACCGATACGATTACGAGGATGATCGCTTAGGTAATAGTGATTAAACGGGAAAGCAAGTGGCACTGCAAGTGCGCAGCGGACCCTCGAGTTACAACCCACCTCACATACGAACAACTGGGGCTGTGACCGGAATTTTAGGTTTAACCTACGACCAAAGTCTTGAGTTATGACTCAGATGCCTGCTGCTTGTGCGGTTGTCAACGACGACGCGCGACGCCAGAAAAGTGCAGTAAGCGCGTGTGAGTGTCAGTCTGAGCTGGCTCCTGATGTCCTTACGGAGGGGACTGCTGCCGCCCCTCCCGGGGGAGGTGTGGGGTGGAGTCCTTCCATCTTTCGTCTGCAGGTCTGGCCTCTAACGAATGCGCCTCCGCCCACAGCTGTGCTGGGTGCTCATCCTCTGCCCTGACTTCTGAGGGCCCAGCCCTGTCTGCCTGCCTAGGATATTTCCACCTACCTTAGCTGTCTACAGTACCACAAGCCAAAGTCACCCTTTCGCCCCAGTCTCTTTCTCTTTTTCTAGTTCTCTATTTTTACCCATAACCCCTTTAAAATTTCTCCCCTGAAGGTAAAATTGCCATGTTGAGGGCTTCTTTACTGCATATAATTTTCTAGTTCATTTCAGATTTTGTTATATAACCACAAATCTAGTTTATATGGTTAAAGGTGGCAAATTAATAGTTACCATAGTTTGTCATTTTCTAGAGTTTCATGCTCTTGTTATTGCTGATTATTCCACTTTAGCAGGGTGACATAATTGTTCTAGTCAGTTGTTCTTTCTGGCATAGCAAGACTGAGATTGCCGAAGGGTCAAGCTCACCTCAGGGTTTAGTCACAGGGACGGGAAGCTGCCCTTGTGGTCTCCCGTTCTCCTCTTTGCCTTTCCTTTAATGAGTCAGGCAAAAGTCACTCTAGGGTTCTTCTTTTTATGTTTTCAGCAGTTTCTCATAGCACGTTTTCCTCTGGTCCAGGTGAAGTCTAGAACACTTTTTATGTTTAATTTTTAAATTTCCAGTGTAATTCAGCCACACAGAGTTCAAGCTCTGAGGTACGTGAAGTCAAGGGGGCATCTAGGATGTCTGCTCCCCGCCGGAGCGACCTACCTGCACGGAGCAGCCTAGACACAGGGGAAAGACCTGAGAGCACAACTTCCGGGACCCTGGACACCGGGCGGACACCAGGAGGACAGGGTTCCCCTGGGGAGGCCAGGATGGCAGGGTTCACAGACGGAGTCCTGGAGTGGGAGAGGCACTCAGGGCGGCAGAGCTCTGCCGCGGTCTCCACTGAGCGCAGATGGGACATGGAAGGGCCCATCTGATGGCCCCACGTGGAGACACTGGCAAATGTGGACAGGCTTTTGCACCCTGCCCATCCGCCAGCCACTGGGTGTGGCTGCCCCCAGGGTGGGTGCAGGACCAGGTCCATGGTTGGGGCAGTTCCCTAGCTCTGTGATGCTAGGGTTTGGATCCTAAATGTGCCCAAAGGCTCTTCTATGGGACACTGGGTCACCAGCTGATGGCGCTGTTGGGAAGTGGGAGAACCCTGGAGGTGCGGCCTGGCTGCAGTTGTTTGTTTGTTTTTTTAGCTTTTTCTTGATTGATTGTTCTTCTTTTCATGTGAGTGTGAACATTGTTTCTAGTTTTTCTGTTGTTGTTCTGCTCTGTTCTTGTTTTTATTTCTTCCTTGTCTCTTTCCCTCCTGTCTTCTGCACTAGTTTCCCAAAATTTGCATAAACCCCCTTTGTCCTCCAGCCTTGCTTCTAATCTCTTTCTCTTTTTCTAGTTCTCTATTTTTACCTATAACCCCTTTAAAATTTCTCCCCTGAAGCTAAAATCGCCATATTGAGGGCTTCTTTACTGCATACAATTTTCTAGTTCGTTTCAGATTTTGTTATATAACCACAAATCTAGTTTATATGGTTAAAGGTGGCAAATTAATAGTTACCATAGTTTGTCATTTTCTAGAGTTTCATGCTCTTGTTATTGCTGATTATTCCACTTTAGCAGGGTGACATAATTGTTCTAGTCAATTGTTCTTTCTGGCATAGCAAGACTGAGATTGCCGAAGGGTCATAAAAAATGCTGCAGGCCAGTGTCAAAGAAGGAAGCCTAGGGCACGTAGGCAGCAACTTCTCATCTCCAATAAATTGAAGAGGTAGGATCTTACAACAGACTCAAAACTCAAAAGCCAGCTACATCTGGAAGACACCTCTGAGTACTCATTTCCTAAGGGTTCTAAATACTAGCAAAAAAGCTACTCACCATAAGCAATTTAGAAGCATCAACCCAGACATTAAACTTAAAAAAAATAGAAAATGAGAAAACACCTAAACAAGATGCAACCCCAGACATCTAGTTTGCCAAAGGCAAACCCGGGGTGATGAAGTGGAACAATTAGAAAGCCACCCACCTGGCCTCTCTGAAGTGGTAACAGTGGAAGGAATGAAGAAGACAGATGAGGCTCTAGAAAAAAACAAATCAGAAATAATTTCTTAGGTAACTACAGAGATGGTGACCACAATGAAAGACAGGCTTAGTGACTCTAGAGCAGATACAGGTTAAAGAAAAATAGAGGAGCTTAGGAAAATGGTGCGAACCATGAATGCCCAACACAGGAAAGAAACAGAATCCATGAGACAGATTCAAACAGACAGCCAGGAGATTAAAAAGTCCATTAAAAATATATGCAGCAGAATAAGCCAATCTCAGATATAGAAGAGGAGATTGCGCTTAGCGATCGTGAGACGAAAGATTTCTTAAAATTAGCAAGGGAGCACGAGAAATCCAGCAGATGCTAGATGATGGAAAGAAGAATAGAATGGGATTGATCGGAGTCAATGAAAAAGCAGGAGATAGCACAAATGACAAAAAACCTGTTTACAGACATGGCAGAAAACGTCCCAAAGAGGGAAAAAGAATTTAACATACAGATTAAGTGAGGCATACAGAACTCCAATTAGCCATGATTTAAAAAAAAGAAACTACACCAAGGCATAGAATAGTGAAGATTACAGAAATTCAGTACAAGAACGGAATACTGAAAGCTGTTAGAGAAAAGAAACAAATCCCCTATAAAGGAAACCCCATCAGAATCACCACAGACTTCTCGACACAAACCCTAAAGTCAAGGAGAACTTGGAGCGAAGTGTTTCAAGCCCTAAAAGAAAACTGTGGAGGACCGCCACGTGGCCTCCCCCAGACCCCCGCGTGACTGTGTTTACTTACAATCATTGCAGGCTGTGTAGAGGGGACGTCCCTAAACTGGGTTTCAGTTTAATTAGTGAGTCTGCCCGAGGCTGTGTACGTATCTTCATGAAAGCAGGCTGCCGATGATGCACTAGCATTGTTTATTATCAACGGCTATGGTTGGGCTCAGACGAGCTGTGGTACCATGGGGCTAAGATATGAGATGACATCTCTGCTGAGGCCTGTGTGACTCCAGAGGAAAATTCCTTCCCAGAATTGCCTACAAAGCGGGTTACTCATTAACCATAAATCTGGTTGTTCCTGTCCCTTCAGCAAGAATGCTTTATCCGGGCCGGTGAGATGGCTCAGTGGCTTAAGCGCCTGCCCGGCAAGCGCAAGGGCCCGAGTTCGACTCCCGGAACCCACATACGAAAAAGGGGCCGGTGATATCGCTCAGCGGTACGGGCGCCTGCTGGCATGCGAGGTCCTGAGGTCGACCCCCCGGTACCCACAAAAAAAAAAAAAAAAAAAAGGGGCCAGTGAGATGGCTCAGCGGCATAAGCGCCTGCCTTGCAAGCGCGAGGGCCCGAGTTCGACTCCCAGATCCCACATACGAAAAAGGGGCCGGTGATATCGCTCAGCAGCACGGGCGCCTGCTGGCGCGCGAGGTCCTGAGGTCGACCCCCCGGTACCCACAAAAAAAAAAAAAAAAAGAATGCTTTATCCCCTCTGTTACAAGCCTGGGCAGCCTCACCACTTGTCCAGCACATCCAGCCATGATCCCCTTACCATTTTCCTCAATGAATAAATACCAAGGTTCTAGGTGCCTCTTGGCCTTTTGTTCCCTGTGAACAATTGGTCATCCCAGATACCTGCTGCTTCCCTATTTTGTCTCTTACTCTTTCTTCCTGCCATAGATCATAACTTTGGGGGGGAGATTGGAACCCACTATAGGGTCTCCAATAGAAAACAACCTCCAACCCAGATTGCTGTACCCTCAAAACTATTTTTCAAAATTGGTGGAGAAATAAGATACTTCCATGACAAAGAACACCTGAGGAAATTCATGAACACCAAACCAGCACTCCAAAATATTCTTTTTTTTTTTTTTTTTTTTTTTTGTGGGTACCGGGGGGTCGACCTCAGGACCTCGTGCGCCAGCAGGCGCCCGTGCCGCTGAGCGATATCACCGGCCCTTTTTCGTATGTGGGTTCCAGGAGTCGAACTCGGGCCCTCGCGCTTGCCGGGCAGGCGCTTAAGCCGCTGAGCCATCTCACCGGCCCAACTCCAAAATATTCTGAAGGACATTCTAGAAAGAGACAAGGGTTACAACTCCATGAACCCCAACAGAATGAACCCACCAGGCAAGGCAAGCAATTAAACAGAGGGAGAAAAAAGGAACCAACAAGAGCAAAATAACATGACAAGAATAAGTCAATACATATCAGTTACAACCATCAAGGTTAAGGGTCTCAATTCACCAATCAAAAATCAAAAGAAATGAGGCTGGTGAGATAGCTCAGCGGCATAAGCACCTGCCTGGTAAGCACCAGGTCCTGAGGTCGACTCCCAGTACCCACATTAAAAAAAAAAAAAAAAATCAAAAGAAACAGACTAGCAGAATGGATCAAGAAACAAGACCCAGTAATACACTGCAAATGAGAAACACATTTAATTCAAATGAAATTCATAGACTGAAAGTCAGAAGATGGAAAACAATTCTCCATGTGACAGAACCCCAGACAAAAGCAGGGGTAGCTATTGTATTTGTGGACAAAGTAGATTTCAAGCCAAGACTAATTCAGAGAGATGAAGGTAACTACATCCTTGTAAAGAGAAGAATCCAAGAGGAAGAGATAACAATAATAAATACATATGCACCAAACACCAGTGTACCCAACTATATAAAATAAATATTAGATATGAAAAATCAAATGAGCAGTAATACAATTGCAGTTGGGGACCTCAATACCCCTCAAATAGACAGATCAACTGGATAAAAAATAAAAAAGAAGTATCAGAATGAAACAAGACTTATAAACAAAGAGATTTAGTCGATGTCTACAGAGTGTTCCACCCCACAAAATCAGAATACACATTCTTCTTGGCTGTACGTGGGACATTCTCCAAAATAGACCACATACTAGTTCATAGAACATGCTTAAATAAATGCAAAGGAATTGAAATTATCCCATGCATATTATCAGGCCATAGTGCAATGAAATTGGAAATCAGTGGCAAAAGAAACCACAAGAACTTCATAAACATGTGGAAATTAACTAACACCTAACCAATGGGTCACAGATGAAATTAAAGAAGGAATTAGACAGTTTCTACAATTAAATGATAATGTCAATGCAATGCACCAGAATATATGGGACACAGTGAAAGCAGGCCTAAGAGAGAAATTTATAGTGGTGAATACCCATATCAGGAAAACAGAGTGAGCTCAAATAAACAACTTAATGGTGAACCTCAAGTGTCTAAAAAAAGAACAGCAAGTCAAGCTCAGAGTTTGTATGAGGGAAGAAATTAGAAAGATCAGAGCAAAAATTAATGCAATGGAGACTAAGAAATCAGTACAAAGAATCAATGAATCAAAGAGTTGGTTCTTGGAAAGATTAAATAAAATTGACAAACCCTAAGCCAACCTTATCCAAAAAAGGAAAGAAAAGACTCAGATCCATGCAATTAGGAATGAAAAGGGTGAAATCACAACAGATCCTGCAGAAATCCAGAAGATCATCAATACCTACTTTGAGAACTTGTAATAAGATGGGAAACATAGAAGAAATGGACAGATTCCTAGATACATACAAATTATCAAAAGGTGAATCAAGATATAAAAATTCTAAATAACCCAATATCAGTCAATGAAATCAAAGATGTAATTAAAACCTCCCAATGAAGAAAAGCCCAGGTCCTGACAATTCACTGCTGAATTCTGCAAGAAGTTTAGAGAAGATCTAATACCACTACTGCTGAAACTCTTTAATAAAATTGAAAGGGAAGAAATACTCCCAAAATCATTCTTGGAAGCAAGTATTACCCTGATACAAAAATCAGAGAAGGACCCAATTAAGAAAGAGAATTACAGGGCCGGTGAGATGGCTTAGCAGCATAAATGCCTGCCTGGCCAGCATGAGGTCCTGAGTTCAACTCCTGGTACCTACGTAAAAAAAAAAAAAAAAAAAAAAAAAAAGAAAGAAAGAAAGAGAACTACAGGCCAATCTCCCTAATGAACATAGATGCAAAAATCCTCAATAAGATACTGGCAAATGAAATGCAGCAAATCATCAAGAACATTATCCACCATGACCAAGTAGGATTCATCCCAAGGATGCATGGTTGGTTCAACATACACAAATCAATAAATGCAATACACCATATCAACACAGCCAAAGACAAAAATCATATGACAATCTCAATAAATGCAGAAAAAGCATTTGTCAAAGTCCAATACCTGTTCATGATAAAAACCCTACAGAAAATTGGAATAGATGGTCTTTATCTCAATCTGATAAAAGCCATCTATGACAAACCAACAGCCAACATCATACTGAATGGTCAAAAACTGAAAGCTTTCACTCTAAAATCAGGAACAAGACAGGGATTCCACTGTCACAACTCTTATTCAATATAGTTCTGGAAACTTTAGCCAGAGCAATTAGACAAGAGAAAGAAATAAAAAGAATAAGGATAGGAAAGGAAGAAGTTAAATTGTTGTGTTGTGGCCCAAGAAGACTCCGACCAGCGGAGCCTCCCAGGGGCAGGAACGCGAACCCGGGCGACGGTATGGGGATGAGAAAGAAGACACACACACACACACAGATCAGGGAAGTCGAGCGAGAGCGTTTATTGCGGAAGTGCCAGGGCTTATATCTCTTTGAGGGAAACGGTGGGAGGGTCTAATGGGTGACGTAGGATCAGGATGGGCGGGGGGGGCGCATGCTCAGACGTGAAGCTGGGTCATTTATGGCTCCCCACATATGCTCCTTTTTCTCCAAATGAGAATATTGCCAACCATGAATGTTTGTATGACCCTGAATGTGGCCTGTCTTAGGTTGTGGAGGTTACTGCAAGTCTTTTTGTTTTTACGCATTTGATTTTTCAGGCCTTACCCGTCATTGAGCTAACCACTAGCATCGCCAGCGTCCCAGCGAAGAGTGGCGCTCTGTCTTAGGTGGTCCTGAGAGTGTTAGTGACTTGTGACTCCATCTTACCCGTCATTGGCCGACATTCTTATATGCTGGGGCCTGAATATCATCATATGGTTCGGCTTGTTTTTTTTTTTTTTTTTTTGTGGGTACCGGGGGGACGACCTCAGGACCTCACGCGCCAACAGGCACCCGTGCCGCTGAGCGATATCACCGGCCCCTTTTTTCGTATGTGGGTTCCGGGAGTCGAACTCGGGCCTTCGCGCTTGCAAGGCAGGCGCTTAAACCGCTGAGCCGTCTCACTGGCCCATGGTTCGGCTTGTTTGTACTCATCAGCATCTGTTTTTACGGCGGCAATGAGTCTCTTGAATAGGCAGGGACCAAAGGTCAAGGCGAGGACCACAACTATAAGGGGGCCAAAAAGGGGGGCAAGGTAGGGGAGCACAGTGGAGAACCCGGCGCTGGGGAATAAGGCTTGCGTTCTGGCTATTTCTCTTTTTAGGGCATCGTTTAATTTGTCCATAGCGCATAGGACAACACCAGAGGAGTCAATGTAGAAGCAACATTCTTCTTTGAGGGCCACACAGAGGCCCCCCTCCTTGAGGAATAGTAGATCCAAGCCGCACCTAGTATCTTTTGGTCCCCCCAGCGCCTGAGTGTCCACCTGAATGAAGCATGTTGATGATTAGCGATGGTTGCCGGGAGCATCACAAGAACATACAGGAAGCTTGACGGGAACATCTATAAAGGAAAAATATTAACCCTCAGGGGCGCCTCCCTGGGCAGGTTTATTAAGTTGTTTTACAAGGCGCTCGGGTACCCAGCGTGCATTGTGGTCAGCCTGAGAATAGATACAGGCTGAGCCCCTTCCCCATATGAGGACGGGGTCAGGGCCATGCCATTGATTAGTGAGGGGATCTTTCCAGAGGGCTGTGGCGAAGGAGGAGGCTGTAGAGGGGTGCCAGAAGCGATCGGGCAGCGGAGCGATTGTTTTGGTCTAGGAAAAGAAAATTGATGATAAGGAGGGCATGGTTGAGGATATTGCGGGGGGATCCTTTGGTGGGATACCATGTGACCATCGAGAGCTTGGAAATGGTTATTTTGAGTTTTTGATTTGCCCTTTCGACGATACCTTGGCCCTGTGGATTATATGGGATCCCTGTACTGTGAATAATGTTAAGGTGTTGACAGAACTCAGCAAAGGATTTGCTGGTATAACCAGGGCCATTGTCTGTCTTGAGCCTTGTAGGACAGCCCATATGGGCCATAGCTGCGAGCATGTGGGCGATGACATGTTTAGTTGTTTCCCCCGACTGCAGGGAGGCGAAGATGTAGCCACTAAAGGTGTCAACAGACATGTGGACAAACCTGAGTTGTCTAAAGGAAAGAATATGAGTAATATCCATTTGCCAGAGGGCGTTAGGGATGAGACCTTTGGGATTGACACCCAAATTTGGGGAGGGCAGGTGAGTGATGCATTTGGGGCATTGTTTAACAATTGCGCGGGCTTGTTCCCTAGTTATTTTGAAGAGAGTGCGCAGCGACTGGGCATTAAGGTGGTGTAGGTCATGCGCAGCCTGTGCTTGAGAGACATTGGATAAGGAAGGTCGAGTACAGGGAGTGGAGAGGAGCATGGGGAAGGCAGATGTGGATCGAGCAGCTTGATCTGCGAGTGCGTTGCCTGAGGCCAGAGGCCCAGGAAGACCAGAGTGTGCGCGTATATGGCCAATGAAAAATGAGTGTGTGCGAGCATGGATGAGTGTCTGGAGGGTGGCAAAAAGGGGGACGATGGAAGTATAGTGAAAGAAGTTGGAGAGGGTCTCCAAAAGGGGGACGGAGGTGGCCAGGTAGTGACTATCGGTGTAGATATTTATGGGAGTGTTAGGGAAATCTTGGAAAACCTGAATGATGGCCTGGAGTTCAGCGTGTTGAGCTGAGAGACCAGGTGTTGGAATGATGATGGGGTTATGATCTAGGCATGTATAAGCGGCGTGGCCGGAGGAAGAACCATCTGTGAAAATTGTGGTTGCGTTAGCGATGGGGGTATAAGAGGTGATCTTTGGAAAGATATGTGGGTGGCGGGAAAAAAGGGCCAGGAGCTTATTGGGGGGGTAATGATGTTGTGTTTGGCCAGGAAAGGCAGCAAGTGCAATGGCCCATGTATCAGAGGTCTGTAGGAGCCAGGTGAGTTGGTGTTCAGAGTATGGGAGGATGATGACATCTGGCTCCTTATGATAATAGATTTTAGCTTGTTTGTGGCCCGTCATAATTATCTGGGCGATGAGATCATAATATGGATTAAGGACCTTTTTGGGGGAGACAGACAGATGAATCCAGAGGAGGGGCGCATTTTGCCAGAAGAGGGCGGTGGGCTATATAGGGGAGGGGAGGACAATCAGAGTAAGGGGTTGCGTATAGTCAATGTAGGTAAGGCTCTGGGTATTGATTGCCTCTTGGACATGTTGGAGGGCCGTACGGGCCAGCGGTGTTAGGGATCGAGGAGAAGTAGGACTTGGGTCTCCACGAAGGATGTCGTATAAGGGTCTAAGCGTGGATTTGGGGATTGCCAAGGACGGGAGAAGCCAGTTGATATCACCTAGAAGTTTTTGGAAGTCATGGAGGGAGTGAAGGGTGTCAAGTCTAAGTTGAGGTTTTGGTCCATGAATGGTAGAGTGTGTCAGCTGAAAGCCAAGGTAGGTGTAAGGATCTGTGAGCTGGATTTTATTGGGGGTGAGGTGAAGGCCAGAATCTCTAAGGAGGGTTTGTAGGTGAGCATAACATCGATAAAGTGTATTTTCATCAATGCATGCGAGAAGGATATCATCCATGTAATGGAACACATGCACAGAAGGCCAGGTTTGGCGAAGGGGTTGAATGGCTTGGCCTACGAACTGTTGACAGAGAGTTGGCGAATTAGCCATGCCTTGAGGGAGGACAGTCCACTGATAACGGGAGGAGGGTCCCTGAAGACGGGGGGCGGGAACGGTAAATGCAAACCTATGTTGATCTTGAGGATGTAAAGGGATGGAGAAGAAACAGTCCTTGAGATCGATGATGATCTTATGAGAATTAAGGGGGATGGCGGAGGGGGTGGGTATACCCGACTGGAGGGAGCCCATGACAACCATGGTCTTGTTGACAGCCCTAAGGTCTTGGAGTAGTCTAAAGCTATTATTATGTTTTTTGTGTATTACAAAAATGGGCGTATTCCATGGGGAGGAGCTGGGAACAATATGGCCCTTGGTGAGTTGTTCCTGTACCAACTGCAGAAGGGCGGAATATTTGGGGCCTATGATGGGCCACTGGTCAACCCAGACAGGATCATCTGAGAGCCAGGTGATCTTTTGTGCATGAGTTACAGGAGGATCAGCGGTCCCAATTAAAAATTTTGAGGATGGAGAGGGGGCTCAGAGGGAGGATCCTCATTAGGAGGACTATCATCGTAGCCAAGGCCATGGCGGGGAGCTAAAGGTTTAGGATGAACGGGGGAAGTGATGCCCGAAGAGTATTTTCCGAGACCTTGTCCGGGGAGGTAGCCTTGAGCAAGCATCTGTTTAGTGACTATAGCATTGGGGCTATGCATAATGAGTTGCATCTGTGAGAGAAGGTCCCTGCCCCATAAATTGAGGGGGAGGTCCCTAACAACGAAGGGTTGGAAAGTTCCTGTATTATTTTCTGAGTCACGCCATGTAAGGGGGGTGGAGCTTTGATAAGGTTGTTGGAGGTATCCCAAGCCTTGTAGGTGGGTGGCCGAGGGCCTCAGGGGCCAATGTGAGGGCCAATGTTTATGGGAGATGACTAATATGTCGGCTCCCGTATCGATGAGCCCACGAAAGGGTTTGTTATTGATAAAGAGTTTAAGCATGGGCTTATCTTGAGATATGGTTTGAGACCAATAAGCCTGGGAGAGACCAGGGGGAACGGGCCGACGATGTGTGGAAAGAGGAGGGTTGGATGGAGTGGGGACTTGGGGAACAAGGACCAATTGGGCAAGGGGAGGGAAGGTGGGGATTAGAGTGGGGCCAGTTGAGACAGAGACAAGGAGGTGGATATGTCCTTGAAAGGTTGGATCAATAACTCCTGGATGTATGAGTATCCCTTGAGTAGCTGTGGAGAATCGACCTAGTATAAGGCCCCAAAAGCCCTTTGGTAGTGGACCCTTAACATTGGTGGGAACTATATGTACTGGGGAGGTGGGCTCTAATACCATGGGGGTGGAGGCACAGAGGTCAAGTCCCGGGCTGGAAGGTGTTGCCTTGAAGAGGTCGGTAATGTGGAGGGATTGTGTGTTGACTCCGTAGTCCCCTGAGTCAGAAGAGGGTTTGATATCGGGGCCTGGGGAGGGCCCCCCGAGAAGTTTTTTGGAATGGGGTGTCCATCAACAGTATATCGGGACTTGCACTCATTTGCCCAGTGGAATCCCTTTTGGCATTTAGGGCAAATGGTTTGAGGTGGGGGCCGAGATGGGGGTAGAGTTGATTGTGGGAGGCCTGAAGGTTGAGGGAGAGATGGGAGTGGGGTGGCTGTGCGAAGAGGGCAGCTCTTTGAGAAATGTCCTGGTTGGTGGCATTTGAAGCAACGAAGGTGGGCGGGGTTTTTTATTATCATGTGGGCCAGCTATCTGTAAAGATAAGACCTTTTGTAGGGTGTTTTCGAGCGCAGAGGCAAACATTACTCCTTGTTGATATGAGGGGCCAAAGTCTGCACACAGAGCTGTTCAATAGAGCCCGTATGTCCATGGGGTCTGATAATGTCTTGACAAGTGGGATTAGCATTTTCGAAGGCGAGTTGTCTTATGAGAGAATTGTTATTTTCATGTTCTCCGAAAATGCGATCTGCAGCCTCGGTGAGCCTGCCAATAAAGTCGGAGAAGGGTTCAGTAGGACCCTGCCGAATTTTAGTAAGAGAGGTAGGACCCTCTCCCTTTGATGGAAGCTTGCGCCAGGCTCTACTTGCGGCCAGGGAGATTTGGGCAAACGCCTGAGGGTTAAGGCCCATTTGTTGTTCATCAGTGCAAAAATCACCCGTTCCGGATAACATGGCAAAGGTAACTGAGTTGGGGGGCTGTCTCTCTTGGTTTTGTTTGGAGATTATTTCACATTGATCTAGAAAATTAGACTTCCAGAGTAGAAAATCACCCCCAGAGAGAGCGGCCCTTGCCAACTCCTTATGTTCATTTGGGGTGACCCATCCCTGGGAAAGGCTGTCGTGGACCGCAAGGGTGAAGGTAGCGGTGGGGCCATATTGGGTGACTGCCATTTTGAGTTCTTTGAGGGAATTTAAAGGGAAGGGAACCCTGGCGCGCTGGGGCGGAGGGGCCGGTTGTCCCTCTGCCGTGGGGGCCTGTTGTACCTCTGTGATGGGGTATGCATGCAACTTGGGAGAGGGCTGAGAAAGAGATAACTTATAATTAAGATGATCCTGTTGAGCCTTACGTTCAAGTAGGGAGATGCGCTCCAGAAGCGAACTGAGAAATTGATCTTGCATGGGTGTGGCAGTAGGTGCAGGGTGAAGGGAGGGGAAGTTAACTGAAAAGGCGGGCACAACAAGGGGAGGTGGGGGGGCTGAGGGCAGCGGTATTTGTGGAGGTAAGGAGAAAGGCGGGGGGTCAGGAAGAGGGGGGAAAGTGCAGGAGGCTGCGTGGGCTTAGGACATGATGACAGGCCATCGAACGGTGGAGACCCAGGACAAGATGGCGGGTGACTATCGTTAAAGAAGGCGGAAGTGGGTACGGGGGAAGTAGGAGAGCAACGGCCATCTTTTTCTTCTGGCATCTGGAGAACTACAGAGGGTGGAGGGCTAGGGATAGGGGTAGCAGTAATTGGGGGGGCAACCGGTTGACCCAGTGGCTGAGCCGGAGCCTGTGATGGTTGAAGGTTATTGGGCTGTGTCCGTAATAGTTCTGAAATTAGGGTCCAATAAGCGAAGGCTGTGACGGGAACCTTTTCTGGCCCGAAAACCCGATAATAATCTTGGAGTGCGTCACCCATGCGGTCCCAGACCCTGATGTTAATGGTGCCCTCCAAGGGGAACCATGGACAAACCTTATTTATAAAGGAAAAGTAATCAGTCAATTGCCGCGGGGTGACTTCTATTCCCCTCACTCTGAGCGCTTCAGAGACCCCTTTAGTAAAAAGTTCGTGCTCGGAGAGGTTTTGTCCCATTTTGCACCCTGTGTGCTTACCGTGATTCAGACGCGAAGAAAGGAGTTGGCGTACGGATCACTGAGAAAGGAATCTCATGAAAATGAAACTAAAGACCGGTCAATCGTTGGCATTTATCGCCCTACAGGGTGATCCCTCATAGGATCCATCTTTCCCGGGCCCCACGTTGGGCGCCAAATGTTGTGTTGTGGCCCAAGAAGACTCCGACCAGTGGAGCCTCCCAGGGGCAGGAACGCGAACCCGGGCGACGGTATGGGGATGAGAAAGAAGACAGACACACACACACACACACACACACACACACACACACACAGATCAGGGAAGTCGAGCGAGAGAGTTTATTGCGGAAGTGCCAGGGCTTATATCTCTTTGAGGGAAACGGTGGGAGGGTCTAATGGGTGACGTAGGATCAGGATGGGCGGGGGGGGCGCGTGCTCAGACGTGAAGCTGGGTCATTTATGGCTCCCCACATAAATTATCATTATTTGCAGATGACATGATACTCTACATAGAAGACTCCAATAACTCCACCAAAAGACTTCTAGATTTAATAACCAAATTCAGTAGCATAGCTGGATACAAAGTCAGCACTCAAAAATCAACAGCAAAAAATAAAAAATAAAAAGAGCCAGGAAAAAAAATCAGTAGCATTCCTATACACAAATAACAAACTCACTGAGAGAAAAATTAGGGAAACAACACCCTTCACAATAGCATTAAAAAAAAAAAAAAAAGAAATACCTAGGAATCAATCTAATGAAGGAAATAAAAGACCTCTACATTGAAAACTACAGTACACTGAAAAAGGAGCTTAAAGAGTTTATGAGAAAATGGAAAGCTATCCCTTGTTCTTGGGTAGGAAGAACCAACATGGTGATAATGGCCTTACTTCCAAAATTGTTATACAGATTTAATGCAATTCTGATCAAAATTTCAATAGCATATCTGACAAAATTAGAGAAAACAACCCTAAAATTCATTTGGAAACAGAAGAGACCTAGAATAGCAAAGGCAATTCTGGGCAACAAAGGCAAGGCAGGGGGCATCACAATCCCTGATTTGAAATTATACTACAGAGCTACTGTGATAAAAACAGCATGGTACTAGCAACAAAACAGACCTGAGGCTCAATGAAATAGATTAGAAGACACAGAAACAACTCCAGACATATTTAGCCACCTTATCTTTGACAAAGGAGCCAAACACATTCACTGGAAGAAAGATGGCCTCTTTAATAAATGGTGCTGGAAAAAATGGCTCTGCACATGCCGAAGATTAAAACTAAACCCATATCTTTCACCATGCACTAAACTAAAATCCAAATGGATCAAAGATCTAAATATTAATATAGAGACACTAAATCTGCTAGAAGATAGAACAGGCAGAACTCTTGAAGACATTGGTGTAGGCAAAAACTTTCTGAATAAAACCCCAATCGCACAGGAACTATCACAAAGAATCAACAACTGGGATCTCATCTTATTAAAAAGCTTTTGCACAGCAAGAGAAACCACCAACAGAGTGAAGAGACAACCCACAGTGTGGGAAAAAATGTTTGCCAGCTGTTCCTCAGACAAAGGACTAATATATAGAATATGTAAAGAACTCAAAAAAATCAGACCCCCAAATTTAAAGATCCAGTCCAAAAGTGGGCAACTGAGATGAATACACACTTCTCAGATAAAGAAGTAGAAACGTCAAACAAATATATGAAGAAATGTTCAACATCATTGGTTATTAAAGAGACGCAAATTAAAACAATACTGAGATTCCATCTCATTCCAGAAAGAATGGCTATTATCAAGAAATCAACCAATAATAAATGCTGGAGGGGCTGTGGGGAAAGAGGAACCCTTCTCCACTGCTGGTAGGAGTGTTGACTGGTGCAACCACTGTGGAAATCAGTGTGGAGATTCCTCAAAAAACCAGGACTAGAGGTTCCATTTGACCCAGCTATTCCCCTCCTTGTGTCTTCCTGAAAGAATTAAAAGCATCATACCACAGCAATGTATGCATACCCTTGTTTATAGCAGCAGTTTGTAATAGCTAAATTTTTTTTTTTTAATGTGGGTACCAGGAGTCAAACTCAGGACCTCGCGCTTGCCAGGCAGGCGCTTATGCCACTGAGCTATCTCACCAGCCCTGTAATAGCTAAATCTTGGAAACAGCCCAAATGCCCATCAACTGATGAATGGATAAAGATGTTTTTTTTTATACAATGGAGTAGTACTCTCCCACAAAGAAGGATAAACCTGAGACATTTCTAGGTAAGTGGATGCACCTTGAGACCATAGTCATAAGTGAAATAAATGAAATACACATGTGTGTACTACATTGTTTCTCTGGTGGGAGAAACTGAAAGTATAGATAAGGACCAAAATGTATAATAGATATTGTGAAATAGGAAGAAAATGTTCAAATGGGAAGGGGAACTAGGGAGTGGGGAGGGGGAAAGAAAAAAAACGGGAATAGAAGGAGAAAACTAGAAACAAAGCTTTTGTAAATAAGGAAGGGAAGAGGGATGGAAGGGAGGGTAGAGGAATGGAGAAAAAAAGTATCAAGTTATATCATGTACAGGTAAAAATTTTCTATGATGAGTGTGATCATTATGTAAATCTAAAATGTACCGGGGGCCAGTGAGATGCCTCAGCAGCATAAGCACCTGCCTGGCAAGCGCGAGGTCCTGAGGTCGACCACCGGTACCCATAAATAAATAAATAAATAAATAAATAAATAAATAAATAAATAAAACGTACCAATAGGGCCGGGGATATAGCTCAGCAGTACAGCGCCTGCCTGGCAAGCACAAGGTCCTGAGTTTGATTCCTGGTACCAAAAAAAAGGTACCAATAAATTTAATCAATTTAAAAAAAAAAAGAGTGAAGGCAATAGAAATGAAAAAGCTGGGCGTGGTGGTGCATGTCTGTAATCCCAGCACTCGGGAGGCTGAGACAGGAGGACACAGGCCAGCTTCGGTGACATAGTGAGTTCAAGGCCAGCCTGAATTACAGAGCAAGACCCTGACTCCAAAAATAGCAACAACAACAAAAGTAAAAGCGAAAGATGACTAGAACTTTCTAGTGGCCCACACAATCAATGGTGGCACAACTCGTGACAGCTATCTGTCCCCACAGGTATGGGATGGCTGTGAAGGGCAAGGGTGCAGGGAAGAGGCGTGGAGTACTTGAGAGAGGCCTGCGCTGGCCGGGAGAAGGGGCTCCAGGGAGTGGAAACCCATGTGAGGGGCCTTTCGCAAGCTTCTCAAAGTGAAGCACAAGTTATAGCAAGCCCTTCCTGGTCCTTGTCGCGGTCTGGGAAGTTTATATTTATAATCCCATGGAAAAGTTATTGGAATTCTAGCAAGTTAATTCCAATCTACCACTTCCAGTGCAACCCACGGCGAGAATAAAGACAGTAAGGCATATTTATAGTTGTGGGGAGCCAAGGGGTCCTAAGTCCAGCCAAGATGGTGGTTACTGGAACAAAGGCCTCGACCCAGGGCCGAACCCAGGCTTTATTAATACTTGAGGAGGGGAGTGGCTTGGGGATGAGTGGTTCGGGGATGAGTGACTGTGAGAAGGGAGGGAAGTACGTGAGTACCATAAGCTGGGCTAGGTAGGTGGCCTGAAATCAGCTCTGCAATAAGCAAAGAGAAGGATATGCACAAAGAGTAATCTGCGTACACAGTTCGAGGTAGTGTCTAATGTTTTGGGGTCAGTGCTTCAGCGCTGATGTGTAATCTTCTATGCCCTGGGAAGTCATAGCCTCTTTCTCGAGGCTGATCCCAGCCGACAGCATGGGGCATGGCTCTCCATCCCGCCAGGCTCAACCATGTTTTGGGAGCCAGGGGCGGGGAAACACAGGCCTGTCCCCTTGCTTCAAAGACTACACATCAGCACCTCTGCTGGACCGATTTGCATTGCTTAAAGCCAATTGAAGGGATAAGGAAAAGTCCTAGCCAGCTGTGTACACATCAGTACATGGAAACAGGGCCAGGTTCAGCCAGAGAGATACCTGCTCTTCTTCCAAGGAGCGCCGTCCCAGGGTCCCCCACACAGGTGTTCCGAGCTCAGGGCGCTGAGTCTCACTGGAGGGCATCGAAGCGGAGCGGTGTGCGGCCCTGGATCGCGGCTGCTCTGAGGACTCAGACCTGCAAGCCCCCGGGCCCTCGGGCTTGCTCCTCTATCCCTTCTCCGTGATCGAGGGCTTGGAAATGGCCTTTCATGAGGTCGTGGTCATGTAAGCGCGTACTAAGGTAGAGCAGTTTCCAGTCTTTGGTCAGCAGGTTGGACCGCAGGGTACCTCGTAAACCGGCCGTGCTATACCTGGCACTGGGGAGGGGTCCTTGCAAAGCCCGCCACTGCAGACCGCAGGGATTCATGGGAACAGGAAAGTGGGCTCTGTCGAAAGCTGTATTTTTTTTTTTTTTTTTACCACTTTTAAGTAGTTTAACAAGATATATATTTGGTTGTCTTCGTGTGTTACTTATCGAGGGGCATAGCAGGAGAAGGAGGAGGGAAGAAAAGCCAGCATCTGTAGGGTGTCACGATGACCACACTGTCAGAAACCTTCCTCTAGCGGCGTTATCAGATATGTTATCAAAGCTCTAGGCCTGGTCATACTTATCGGGGGTCTCTGCTGTTTACAGCAATAGTCTTACCTCACCTATCGTTAAATCTGAATTTCTTTTTTGGAGACAGGGTCTCGCTCTGTAGTTCAGGCTGGCTTTGAACTCACTGTGTAATCCAGGCTGGCCTGGAACTCAGGGCAATCCTCCTGCCTCAGCCTCCTGTGGGAGTCAGCACTGAAATGTGTATATGAGGCACTTTGCTTCTCAGCTGTCATGTGGTCTGTCCTGACAGGTCCCTGAAGGGTCGACGGGAAGACTCTGTAGACCGAGCCCAGCGTGGCTTGGAGGGGGGCCATGGCTTCGCGGCTGCGGATGTGGGAGACGTTGTATGTGCTGTTTTCCAAGCTGTCCCCAGCGCGATCGGCTCTCGTGGAACGTGTGTCTTCCTTGAACTGTACTGTCTTTTGGGCTCCTTTCTCGTAGAATGCCTTTCGCTCTCTGTCAGTATAGAGCACCTTCGTTTTCACTATGTGTTTAAGACAGTTATGCATTTAAGATTCCCGTCTGTGCCGCGAGTCTTCTTTCCTCAAAGTAGGAGTCTTCGCTGGAAATCAGTCCCAGTATTGACTGGGGAACTATACCCCCAATACTGATTACAGGCATGGCCGCCACGCCCGGCGTTAAATCTGAAATTAACGGGCCGGTGAGATGGCTCAGCGGCGTAAGCGCCTGCCTTGCAAGCGCGAGGGCCCGAGTTCGACTCCCGGATCCCACATACGAAAAAGGGGCCAGTGATATCGCTCAGCGGCACGGGCGCCTGCTGGCATGCGAGGTCCTGAGGTCGACCCCCTGGTACCCACAAAAAAAAAAAAAAAAAAAATCTGAAATTAACAAGGGGAAAATATCTATAAAGTTAGCATTAAATAGAAATAAATATATGTATACTAAAGGTATTTAAAAATAAATGTAAACTCAGAAGAAGATAGGAGGTGGGCATGTGGTGCATGCCTGTGATCCCAGCACCCGGGAGGCTGAGGCAGGGGGATCACCATGAGCTTGAGGCCAGTCTGGGCTACATAGTGAGTTCTAGGCCAGCCTAAACTACATAGTGAGACCCTGCCTCAAAAAGACCAAAAAAAAAAAAGACATAAATTTAACTCTTGTCAAGAGGGTTAAGTAAGCTGATGGCAGCCCCTGCATAATACACTGGAATTCCAATATTTTTATTTTTTATTTTTTATTTATTTATTTATTTATTTTATTTATTTTTTTTTTTTGAGGCACGGTCTTGCTGTGTGATTCAGGCTGGCCTTGAACTCACTATGTAGCCCAGGCTGGTCTTGAATTCACAACAATCCTCCTGTCTCAGCCTCCCAAGTGCTGGGATTACAGGCATGTGCCACCACACCCAACTTTCAGTAATTCCATTTAAACTGTAGTTTCAGGCCTGTGTTATCGCTCAGTGGCATAAGCGCCTGCCTGGCAAGCGTGAGGTCCTGAGTTCGACTCCCGGTACCCACATATTAAAAAGAATAAAAAATAAAATTAAATAAAATAAAAAACTGTGGTTTCGTTGTTGCTTTGCTGCAGTATTGTGTCATTTACCCTCACGATATCCAGACTGACAGGACTGTGTTGCTGCTAGAAGTTTCGGCACTGCCTTTACTGCCCCTCTCCTGCCTAGTCCCGGTCACCTGCTCACCAGATTTTCCATCGGTCTGTTAGTTCTGTGAGCTGGGGACATTTCTGGACACCAAGTGGAAGGGAGATAGGGGTTCCCACAATAGAAATTTGGGGCCAGCTGAGTCCTAAGGTTTGATCTATTGTTTTTGTTGTTGGGGTGCAGCAGTAGGGATTGAATCCAGGGCTTCGTGCACATGAGGCAAGCAGCCTACCACGGGGCTACACCCCAGCCCCTGAGGGTTTGATCTGGAAACCCCGGGGCTTCCCAGACAGAGCACTGGACTGCACTTGACAGAATGACTCATTTTCCTTTCAACCGGTTTGTTTACTTAGAAGCAGAAAAACTCCTCTGTAATTAGATGACATATTTAAAACTGAGTTGGCCATTTGATCAGGGAGTTTTCTACAAACACTGGGTAAGTGTGTGCTTTTCAGCCTCTCCTCCTGTAGCCATGTAAACATCGGACACATTTCTCTCACTGTGAGCCACTGTTGAAAATCCCAGGGGGCAGCGGTTCTACCTGTAAGGGTCACAGAGCTTCCGCCTTGCGCGGTGTCTGAAGGCCCTCACTTGCTTTGGTGTCTGTGTATCTTTCAACAGCTTTGTGTATGAAGTTCTGCCTGAACGGTTCATCTGCAGTTATTTACTGACTTCTGCGCTGTGGTTTACATGCCGTGCCTCTACATCATCCATTTCCATGAAACCAAATCAGAGGGAGAGAAAGCAACAGTATGGACAGAGAGAAAGTTTAGTTATTTGGCTTCATGTAGAAAAGCAGCCGCTTAATAGAAGCCTTCAGGAGGCTTGCTCTAGCTTCTTTTGGTTTAGTTTGGTTTTTGGTTTATATGAGACAGGGTCATGCCATGTAGTTCAGGCAGGCCTTGAACTCACTGTGTAGCTCGGACTGGATTTGAACTCGAGGATCCTCCTGCCTCATCCTCTCAAGTGGTCTAATTACAGGCACATGCCACCTCGCCCGGCCAGGGGGCAGGTTTTGTGTTTTTTGTAAGTTAACTATGACAGTTTTCTTTTTATCTTTATTAAAAATGTAGCAGTTCAGCCCACAAGAAAAAAGGATAGTATGTAGTACTCTTATTTGAACCCCATGAGTTCCTTTTGTTAATAAAATGATTATACTAAAAAAAGTAAAACACAACAAAAAAAAGCTCACATTCCCAAACGTGAAAGCACATCTCACTTTCTCTACCTACAAGGTTGTTCGCTTTATATCCCCAGTAGTTTTCCTTACATGTTAACTGGAATTCACCTCTTTGTGGCTTGGTTTCCGGTTTCCAGTGAAACTCAGAGCGTGTGTGCCCGGGGAACTGGCTGTCACCAGCCTTGGTGCCTGGGTCAACATCTGAGGTAAATGCAGTAGTGAAAGTTTGTCCTGTCTCCAGGAAAACCCCTAGAAATTCGCTGAGGAATTCAGAAATCTCGCGGCAGCATTGGTCCAAAAGTTCTTGATATCAGTCACTTATTTGATGACACTGGCACCTGGCCGAAGCTGAACCTGAGGAACAAGAGAGGAACCGTGAAGTCCCAGCGCTGCCAACCAGGATCCATCCCCAAGGGAGCCCTCTGAAAGCTGCCTGAGCTGTGCATGCATGGTGGCGCACGCCTGTGATCCCAGCACTCGGGAGGCAGAGGCAGGAGGATCACCACAAGTTCAAGGCCAGCCTGGGCTACATAATGAGTTCAAGGCCAGCCTGCACTACATGGTGAGCCCCTGTCTCAAACAAACAAGCAAATAAACAAACAGCTGCCTGGTCTGCGCTGTAATCTCACAAACCAGCCAAACCTAACAAAGAAAACTGACGCGCTGGTCCCTGGTGACCTGGGGAGATCAGAAGCACCGTTCCTCAAGCCTTCTGCACTGCCCTGCTGCACCCAAGTGTAGACAAAGCTCGCCGTGCTCAGCGGCAGGCTCTGCATTTGGGGCCTGGAAACCCCCTGTGTCTCGACTGTAGGGGTGCACCGCGGTGGGGGTGGGGGTGCGCCGCAGGCATGGGTGTGTGTGGAAACTCATCACAAGTCCACTGAAAATCAAGCACATCCCTCCTGTGTGAGGTGCACGTCGCCCTCACCACGGTGGGTCTCACAGAGAGGCCTCTGGGCTGGGCACAGGGAGGGCTGTGGCCACGGGTGGGGACCTCAGCTCCATGCTCTCCTTTGTGGCCGTCCGATGTCCTGAAAGAGGGTGGCTGCGGACCTGACCGCCTGAGTATGGACCCAGACGGGACAGCAGGGAGGAGCTGGCCACTCCCCTGCCCCCTGCTCCTGCTCTCCTTGCCCCACCTCGGTCCTCAGATGTCCCCCCCCACTGTCCTTACTGTCACCTTTTAAAATTATTGTTCTGTCACCTGGAAGAGATGTGGACCAGGTCCACTGGCCGCCTTTGTTAGCATTTGAAAGTGTCTTCTGCTCTTTTGTGTAAGTCACAGTTTACCAGGAACGAGCACATGGAAGGTACTAGAATTGTTAAATGAGTGAATGCAGTGTCATTCTGGGAGGCTGAGGCAGGAGGATTACAATTTAGCAACTTAGCCAGACTGTCTCAAAAAAAATTTTAAGGGCTGGGGATGTAACTCCATGAGAAGGCCCTGGATTTCATCCTCACTATTGCAAAATAATTAATTTTTAAAAATGAATCATGGGGCCGGTGAGATGGCTCAGCGGCTTAAGCGCCTGCCCAGCAAGCGCGAGGGCCCGAGTTCGACTCCCGGAACCCACAAACGAAAAAGGGGCCGGTGATATCGCTCAGCGGCACGGGCGCCTGCTGGCGCGTGAGGTCCTGAGGTCGACCCCCCGGTACCCACAAAAAAAAGAAAAAAAAAAAAAAAAAAGAATCATGATGCCCAGACCTGTTCTCAGGTACACTAGAAAGATAAATTGTGAGGTTTGGGCCTGGTCATTCTTGGTTTAAAATTGGATTCGAGCTGGACACAAGTGCAAGGCAACCTCTGAGATTCCAGCCGACTCCCAAAAGAACGGCTACCGTCAAGAATACCAGACGCTGGCGGAACGTGAGGCTAGGGGGTGGGCGGCATCCTTCTACATCGCTGGTGGGAATGTAAACCAGTTCCATCGCTATGGAGATGGATGGAGAGTCACAAAACCCTGGAAGTAGAAATCCCACTTGACACAGCGATTCCCCACCTGGGTATCTTCCCGAAGGAGCTGAATCATCATATCCCAGCGATCCATGCACGCCCACGTATATGACAACACAATTCATAACAGCTAGATCTGCGAAGCGGCCTTTGCGTCCATCAACGTGCATGGATAAAGAAGACGCGGTACTGCACAGTGCAGCGCTGCTCTGCTACAGCGGGGACACGCTTGCGCCGTGTGTAGGGAAATGGACGAATCGGAGGCCGTAACGTTGAGGGTCTCCGTTTCCTGGAGAGACCAGGAATGGGGGCAGGAGACCCGGGAGGTTCACCAGTGTTCGTTTACAGTGTCACTTCCAACCGTTTCTTGTAGAACAATCCACGAGGGGCGTTCTCTTCCTTTTACTCTTCTTTCTTCTGTGTGAGGTGACAAGCAATCCCGTGGGTGACTCTCGTGACCCTGAGTCCCGTGTGCACAGCTCAGCCGCTGGCCCGTGGAAAAGCCCGACCTTCCCAGCCGAAGGGGATTCCGGGCACTGTCCCTGGAAGGTGACCCGCTCCTCCGCCTGCTTGTGCTGAGTCCTGGAAAACTGAGAGCCTCCGGGGCAGGCGGCCTGGGGCATCGCTGTGCCACGGCAGGAAGAGGCTGAGTTACACTGTGCACACTGCGGATGTCACTTGGGTTGCCAGAGGAAGAGAGCGAGGGGGGGGGGGACACAAAGAAGGCAAAAAAGATGATTGGTCTGAAGATCAAAAAAGATGATGAGGGCCGGTGAGACGGCTCAGCGGCTTAAGCGCCTGCCTTGCAAGCGCGAAGGCCCGAGTTCGACTCCCGGAACCCACATACGAAAAAGGGGCCGGTGATATCGCTCAGCGGCACGGGTGCCTGTTGGTGCGCGAGGTCCTGAGGTCGTCCCCCCAGTACCCACAAAAAAAAAAAAAAAAAAGATGATGAAGACGCCTTAAAAGGGAAAGACCAGGAGCGGCCGCGTGGTGGCACACATCTGTTATCTGAGATGGGAAGGCCAAGGCAGGAGGGTCGCAAGTGTGGGCCCAGCCCGGGCAACTTAGGGAGACCGTGTCTCAAAATTTTAAAAAACAACAAAATGTTCGAAAGACTGAGCACGTAGCTCAGTGGTAGGTGCCCCAGGGTCCAGGGCCCGGTACTGGAGAGAGAGGCCTTGTGAATAACGTGCGGGACGGACAGGCAGTCCCGAGCTCACCTGCTTCCCAGAAAAGAGAAGGCGGGAGAGAGTGGGAAGCTCCTCTGCCGAAGTCCCAGCCGAGGATGGAGAAAGCGGCAGGAAGGCGTGGTCGCTGACACCTGCTCTGTTGCCGATGGCGAAAGGCAGAAGCCACCTCGGAGTGAAAGATTCGTGGGGCCACAGCTGGCGTTTCCAGCACCTGCTGACCTGAAGGCCAGCTCCGCCCCAGGGTAAGCAAGGAGCCCGGGTCCTCAGGGTGGACACCGAGGATACCGCTGCGGGGCGAAAGTGAGCCCGTTGGGCCTCGCCACACAAGTAGGCACCACGGGTCCAGGCAGAAGAACTGCGGCCAGGTCCCCACACCCTGAGGACGCCGGAGGCTCACTGCCGTCTAGGGCTTTGGCAGCAGCCTCTGACACAGAGCTCCTGGTGATACCGAGCCCAGCCAGGAAAGCGCATCTACCTCAGTGCTACCAGCCGGCCTGCAATCCTCAGGACTATTGTGTGGTTAAAAAAATTGAAAATGTCCCAGTATTTTCACTGGTTTGTTTCATCTTTTGCTTCCTTTTGAGACAGGATCTGGCTAGGTTGCCCAAATATGACCTCAAACTCCTGGGCTCAAGTGACCCTCCTGCCTCAACCTCCCAACTAGTTGGGACTGCAGGATACCATGCCCAGCAAAATGGCCTAGTTTTACAGTTGGTCTTTATTTGGGGTCTGCTTTAGGTTTAGATGTTCATAAAAAACATTTAAATGGTTTTTAAAAAGTAGCCATGATAGAAGTATCCTATTTTATCAGTATCAGCATCAGTGGGTACACAAGGGCACAGGGCCGTCATTACTGGAAAAACAGCCGGCACCGTGGAAAACTTCAGCTTTACCACAGGTTCGTGCACACGTGTACGTGGAGTGCAGCGCCGGGAACTTTGTCCCGCCCGAGCCCTCTCCTGATGTCACTGCCACCTTCACTGTCACCGTCAATCCTGAGTTACAGTAACTCACCGTAGCGCTCGTTAAGTCTATAAAGAATTTACATTTTTAAAAATGTGAGGAGAATGAACACTGCAGCAAATAGGAAAATCAGAGCCCTTGCTTAGATAACCTCTGATCAATCCTCTTCCTGGAGAAAGTCAGTAAATTGGAATTGTAAACGTTTCTCCCTCTCACTCATCATGCACAGTTATACCTACCTGGATCTATATTTTTGTACCTGAAATGTATAAGAATGAAAAAATACTAGAAGAGCTGCACTTCAGAATTTTCCATTTGATAAATTTTGGAGAGTATATTTCTACTTTCAGAATGGCATTAAATTTGGTTAAAATCACTCCAGTTTGGTTGTAAAAAGACTCCTCTGACGCCCTCCAGAGAAATGCCTTGGCAACTACCTGGATAGTGTTGAGTCGTGTTTTAGGTTCGTAACTTGGTCAAAGCACTTTTTGGACCTGAATTCTATGTTTAGGGCTCGGTGCATTAAAGTGTCTATTACAATTATCTATAATCAAAAAATAAAAAGTGAAAGAACTCTCTGTTTCTGCTTTCTCGACGGAAGTGGGGAGTCCCCGCTCCCCCGGAGCTGCTGTGTTCCCCAGAATCTGTGTCTCACCAAGGCCTGCAGAAGGGAATTCAAGCAGCACGCAGTCATGTAGTAAGCCCCGTCTCAAAATTTAAAAAATTAAAATAAAAGGAGCAGGGGAGTAGTGTAGCTCAGTGGTACAGCGTCCCTGCGCTCAGTCCCCAGTACAAAAAAAAAAAAAAAAAAAAAGAAAGAGCCAGGTGCTAATCCGCCGACCCTAAAACAGGAGGGCTGTCTTGGGTGGTCCTCACAGAGCCCTAAACCCCGCAGACGCAGCAGCAGCAGAGGCGGGGCAGAGGCGGGAGCAGGGACCACAAGCCAAGGGAGGCGGGGGCTGAGGAGCTGGGGGACCAGCTGTCCCTCCTGGGCTCCAGAAAGGAACGCGGCCCTGCCGCCCTTCTGCCACACTTCTGACCTCGGGAGCTGTAAGACAACAAACGCACGCTCTTCTAAGCCACCCAGCGTGTGGCGGGCGTTGCGGCAGCAGCCTGGGTGTCCCAGCAGGGTCCGTGCTGGAGGCCTGCTCCACGGTGGGGTGGTGTCCAGGGAACAGGGCTATGTGGAAGGTAACTGGGTCCCTCCAGGGACAGCGCCCTCCAAGAGGATTCATTAATGGTGTCCCATGGAGTGGGCTCTGGCAAGAGCGGGCTGTTGACGAGGAGGCCACCCACAGACTGGCTCCTTCGTACACGGCGGTTTCCCTTTCTGTTTCTAGCACCAACCCGTGACACAGCCAGGAGGCCCCTGCCAGGATGCTGGCACCATGCTCCTGGGACACCCAGCCCCTCGAGTCATGCCAGATAAACCTCACTTTAACATACCCCATCCAGGATCTCTTGCTGTAGCAACAGGAAAGGACTAATACACTTCCTTACACGATTCCTCCCCCTACCAGTGAGATAACCGATCAGCCTCATCCCAGAGGGTTATAAAAATAGAGCCACCCAGAAAACAGAGATCCTGTGGTCTCAATCTTGGTTAAACTATTGGAGACACTGTGATGAATTCTCACATGGAACTCAGTGGAGCCCAATGTTGGGGGTGGTCAGTGGGAGTGTCAGCTTGTTCCTGCTGCCCTGACTGGGGAGTTGTAATGACAGAAATTTGCGAGGGAGAGGGGAGAGGGAAAGGAAAGAAGGGAAAAGTAAAAAATAAATGAGAAAAGAAGGAAAACATGGAAACAAAGCTTTTGTTAATGGGGAGGGGAGGAGAGGTTGAAGGGAGGGTAGGGGAATGGGAAAAACAAGTTATATCATGTACAGGGACAAATTCTCTATGACGAATGTGATCATTATGTATATCTAAAATGTACCAATAAAATCTGATTAAAAAAAGAAATTTATTTCTGTCCCTTTGAGAGGCTGGAAAAGTCCAAGGTCAAGGCGCCAGCAGAGTCTATGTCTGGCGAGGGCTCCCTGTCTGCTTCCAAGATGGCGACTCCTGGCACATCCTTTCCTGATGGAGAAGGACAGGGCACCCCCTTCAACCTCTTCTTTGAGGGCGCCAATCATGTTCGTGAGAGTGGAGCCCTGGTGACATCACCTCCCACAGTCCCCACCTCACAACACGATTACACTGGGGGCTAAGTTTCAACTCAGGAATCTGGGCGGACACTGACCTGGGGGCCCCAGTGGGGAGGGAGGGGTCAGCGTTCATTCAAGGCCGCGGCTCCCCCAGAGCAGTGCGACGGGGAGGGGTTCCCTGTGCCCCGCGCCGGTCTCCTGATGCACCTGCCTGCTGTGCGGCCCTCCGTACAGAAGTGGATCAGCCTGAGTCAAACTTGGTAACATTGTCCTTAGAGACTTCTCCCGGCTGGCGGCCGAGGGCCCGCGTCCCTTTGGGCTCCACGTCCCTCCCCACCTCCCCAGCCCCCCTCTCTGCAGAGCTCTGCAGACGCTGAGTCTCCGCTCCAGGGTTTCATGGGGCGCCTGTGCGTCCTTCAGCTGACCTCTCCATCTTTGCCGTCTCTGCCGGACCAGCGGGACCTGGCCAGCTCAGGTTTTAACCCCTCCTGGGCTCTCCGCTCCCACACGTGCGTGCGCAGGACGCAGAAGGACAGCGAGCCAGGCGTGGTCCTAGTCAAGATCAGGAGGAAGGCGTTCATCAGCACTGCGCTTGGGTCGCCCCCTGGCTCCCCTGGGGCAGAAACAAAAGGAGACAGAAGTGTGCACCGAGAATGGCCCCCAGGCCCCGCCACAGCTGCAGGGCGTGGGAGCCCCGGGGGAGGGCTGGCGGCTCAGAGCCCAGGCGCAGCGGCCCTGACCTCAAACGTCTGCGCTCTCGGCTTTCAGCATAAGCTCTGAGAGCTCCGAGCGCTGGGTGCAAATGCACGAACCGGAAGCAGTCCCGGGCCGCACAAGGCGGTGAACACTGAGTGCCGCCAAATCAGACGCTAGGAAAGGGCTGAAAGGGGCATCGTGTGGCATGCGTTTTACTGCAAATTAAAACCATGGAAACCCAACCGTGTGCTTCTAAAGCCTCAGACCCCATCTCAGTCCCCTCACCAACCCCACGCAGAGCTCACAGCTCCCTGCGGAAAAGGCTGCTCCCTCCAGCGCCACGTGGTTGCTGGGTCTCCCCCCACCTCCCGGCTCCCAGGCCTTAACCTGAGGCCGCTGCGGCCCATTTACCTCACAGCTGCAGGGCTCAGACCCTCCTGTCCCCGCGTGAGACATCACAGTGTCCCCTGGCCTCCACTCTTCCCGGCTGCTCCCTCTCCTGGGAACACTCCTCCTGGGGTCCCTACTCGTTGGCTCTTCCCGGCACCCAGGCCTGCCCAATGTCACCTCTGCGGAAAGGCCTTTCCTTGCTAAGCCTGAAGCTGCCACCTGACAGCTCCGTTACATGCGCCCGCTGGATCCTCCCCGTGGCCCCGTCACTCCTGGGAGTTCGCTTGTCTGTTTTCTAGTGGTATGATGTTGTCCATCTGCTTCCCCAGGAATGGAAACTCCTGGAGGAGCAAGAGCTGCACTGCTCTGTCCTCGGCTCCTAGAGTTGTCCCCAGCACCCGGAAGGGGCACAGCAAGAGTTCCCGAGGGAGCAGGAGAAGTAGAGCGCATTTCCTACACACGGGGAATGGGAGTCACATTGATGGACCCAAGACACACCGGGCCCCAGGGTTGCGACAAACAGTTGCAGACAGAATGAAAGGTCTTTAGATGAAATTGCCCTGGAGCACCCTGACGGCCCCAGCACCTATAGCAAGTGTTCCTGGAGAAGGTGGAAGAGGAGAAATCGTGTAAGGGCAGGGTGGTGACTGAGCTCCACCCACCGCACAAGCCAAGGGGACTCCAAAGCCCCCAGAACCTGAGGAGCCCTGCCAGCACCTTGACTTCAGACCTCTGGCTTCCACGATTTCTGTTGCTTTAAGTCACGGAGCTTGGGGCACTCCGTCACGCAGCCCAGGAAATTTGGGCTCCATCTCTTCGCGGTTATCTTCCTCCTGGGAGTGCCTCTTTGTCTGAGTGCCACTCTTCTTACAAAGACACCAGTCACTGAATCACGGTTCAATCCAGCCAGCGTGACATGGTTTTAACTTGGGTACCTCTGTGACGGTCTTCTGTCCCCTAAGACCACATTCGCAGGCACCAGGGTGAGGACTTCAGTGCATCTTTTTATCGTACAGGGAGGAAAAATGATGGGGTCCAAATGACTTATACTTTTAGCTCAACAGTCTTGAAGCTGTACTCTGGGCTGGGAATAGATGGTGAAGGGAGAATACAACAAAGGCCAGAGCTCTGGGGGTCAGGCATGAGGGGGCCACGTTACTCCCTGCCATGACTCTTGGCCTTGCCATTATGTGAGGCAACGGGGCCAGACAGCCATAGACTGAACCCTCAGAACTGTGAGCCAAATACACGGTCTCTCCTTTCATAATTTTTTTCCAGTACAGTGGTACCTTGGTTTGTAAACTTAATTTGTTTTACAGTTTTGGTTGCATTTGTGTTTGTGTGTGAGAGATGGCTGTGTTTGTGTTTGTTTTTTGTTTTTGTTTTTCTTTTTGAGATGGGGTTTCACTATGCAGTTCAGACTGACTTTGAACTCACTTTGTAGCCTAGGCTGACCTGGAACTCACAGCATGCTCCTGCCTCAGCCTCCCAAGTGCTGGGATTACAGGCATGTGCCACCACACCTACCCCAAGTTTGTGTCTGTGTGAAGAAAATGGCCACAGTTGTGGAGTTTGTGAACAGAAGCAAAATTTTGTCAAATGTTTTTGTTTGAGAACCAAATTGTTTGTGAACAGAAACATTCATGAACTGAGGTATTACTGTATTTTGTCACAGCGATGAGAAGCTAACACAGACTTTGAAACTGTAGAGAAAATTTTTCTCTTGTTTTAAGCCCCCAGTCCATAGTAATTTGTTCTGGCAGCTCAGGACATGGGCCTTGTTTTGGAGGCCCCTGTGCAAACGGTGGGTTCACATTGATGCTAATTACCCGTGACGCCAGCGTGTGGTTACGTCCACATGTTTCCATGCTTCCATTGCCAGGGAGCAGTGACATCTTGCTGGAGCCCATGGCACCGTGCCCAGGGCTGTTGTCCAAGCAGGCTCCCGGTGTCCACTCAGTGGTTAAACCAGTGACGCAGCCGTAATGACAGGTGAGGGACTGTGCTGGTGTCAGCGCTCTCAGTCCATGCATGCGGGGTTCCTTTCGGCCTTGTCCACGCCTAACCCCCAGCCCCTCAGCCCCGAGCTGGCTGCTGTGGAAAGACGTAAACCCTGTTCCCCAACCGACGCTTGTAGAATCCTTCAAATGACTGCGGAGAGGGGCCGCCGCGGCCGTGGGAGGCTCCAGGATTTTGGTACGGGTTAGAGCTGAAAGGTCCCCAAAGCCTCGTGTTCAGATGGGTCCTGACCACATCAATGGGTTCGAGTCCAGAGCGGGACGTGCCGTGGGGACGGAGCGCTGGCCCTGGAGGGAGGAGGGCACGGGGCGCCTGGGAGGGCGTGTTCCGTCCCCAGCCCGGCCTCCCTCCTCTTCCTTCTCTCTCTTCCGCATTCTTTCTCTCTCATTTTTCTCTTCCTCGTTCTTCCTCATTCTTTGTCTCTTTCCGTCATTCTTTCTTTCTCAACACCCCCCATCCTCGGCAGCGTTCCGCCCCATGCCCTTCTGCCAGGGTTCTGCCTCAGAGCCGCCGACCACGGCAGCCAGCCACAGACTGAAACCTCTGAACTGACCTCCGCCTTTGCCCCTTTAAGTCGTGTGTGTCAGCGGCTTTGTCCCTGCCGCAGGAAGCTGACTGCCACAAACTTGATCCCAGTTCTTCACTGGCTCCATCTCAGCGCACGGCCAAGGGTGGCGTGCTCGCTGGCGCCTTCCCAAGCGCAGAGGCAGCGGCAGTGGAGGGGAAATCGAGGAGGAAAATGGTCTACAAGAGAGGAGAGGGCAGAGAAAGCCCAAGGGGAACGCAAGACCTGGAGACTGGCCGGGCAGCAGAGTGGACACATCCAGGCCAGAGGCCAGAGGCAGGGTCTCCGTCTCCCCTTTCCCTCTTCCTCCTCCTCCTCCTCTTCCTCCCTAGTTGTTTAATGGACATTTTTCTTTTTCTTTCTGAACACAGAAAGAAGCAAAGCTTAACGTAAAGTAAGAAGTGAACTAAGGAGAGGGAAGCAGAGGTGGCGCGGGGCTTGCGCGCTGACGAGAGCCTGAGGCTCCCCGACGGCGGGGCCGAACCTCCGGGGCGCTGCGTGAGGCGGGCTCTTCCGCGGCTCCCACTCCCCCCGGAGGGCAGGACCCGGCGGATTTCCCTAACCTCCGCCTTGCAAAGACTGTGGGCGGGAAGAGAACTCGCAGCTGCCCCAGAATCCGGAGGGAGGCGGGAACGTGTAGTCGGGACACGCACACCCTGGACGCACAGGTCCCGCTCCGTTTCCACTGGTCTGGCTCTGTGGTCGCTTTCGTCTCCGGGCCGCCCGGGACCCTTCCCTGCCCGTCCCTACGGTTTCCCGGGGCTGTGTCCGGCAGCGTGGCCTGAAGAGTCCCCACACCCGGACTTTTGCTGGTCACAGCCTTATGCTGCCGACCAAGATCCCTCTGTCTTCGGGTCGGAGCCTGCTGGACTCAGGTCCAATCCAGGCTGCTGCGGACCGGGCACGGCAGGGTGGGAGATGAGAGGCGGCACTGCGGAGCTGGCGCGGGGCTGGAGAGCTGGGGCCCAGGAACGGTGCCCGCACGGTGACGGCGAGACGCCACACAGGGTCACCTCCTGGTGCGGGCGCTGTGCCCAGACCTGCACTTTCCACGCATTGTCTCCTTTTCTCCAGGACGTGCTCATTTCTGCAGTTCGTGGAGAGGGAAACAGTCACAGGGCACTTCCGCAGCTTGACAAGGCCTCCCTGAGGGTAGAGAGCGGACCCCAATCCCAGCACACACCCCAAAGGGTGAGGCCAGGAACTGGGGTCCCCAAGCACTGGGGGTCGCTGCCTGCCCTTGAGCCCCCACTGGGCTCCTGGTGACACCTCCAATCGTTGGGCAGAGGACTGGGGACCATGTGCTCCCTGCCCAAGGGAAGCCCTAGGGTCAGGACTGGTGGGTCAGTGACCGTGTCCATAGCAACAACAGAGATGCATTTCCCAGTCCAGGGCGGGAAGCGCAGCGCCATGGCACTGCAGGTTTGGTGTCTGGCGAGGCCCAGCTTCCCGGTCCCCCACCCAGCACCTTCCAGCCCTCTCGGGTCTCTTTACAAGGTCACTGATCCTTTTCTGGGGGACTCCGCCATGTGGCCTGATCTCTTCCCAAACTACTCACTTGCCAACACTGTCACCTCGGGGTAGGACATCAGCGCAAGAGCTTTGGGAAGAAGCCAGTGTGAGACCCCTTCCCTTTTCTTCGTGCTCAGATCTACAATGAGGTGGCTTGGCATTGACACCAGAAGGAAGTGGATGAGTGAGGATGGGAATGAGGGCAGGATCCCTACAGCCATCTCATCCTGTGAGGCTGAGGGGGCAGAAAGTGACGAGGCCTGCAAGTAGTCAGAGCACAGGGTGCTTCTGGTTGGGATGGCTGTGTGTCTGAGGTGGTGCACGTGAGTGCGGGGCAGGGAAGGAGGCAGACGTGGCCCAAGTCAGTTCTGAGAGTAACAGAGCGGAGGGGACCAACTTGAGAAATGTGTCTACTTATGTTACATGGAGCTTTCCAGAAGCATCGACACCATGCGGGAGTGGAGAGAGCTGCGGAGGGAGGCCCTGTGTGCCTGCACCCCATCCCTGTCATCAACGTTAGCATGGAGAAGGGGTAGAAGTGATCCTAGTGTCACGTCTGACGTGTCACGCCACGCCATGTTACGCCACTGCTCTGCTGAAAACACAGATCCCAGATCCCAAACCCGGCACCAGTAAAGAACTAAAAAAGGACAGAGTTTAGTATAACAAAAGACGGTTTATGTGGGGGAAAAAGATGGGAAAGAGGTCGGACAGCTCCCGCGAGTGGGGGCTTCCCAGCTGAAAGCGCGCGCGCTCTTCCTGGCCGCTTCTCCTGGGGACTCCTCTCCCCGTCCCCCGGGGGGCGCTGGTCGCTCTCTGATCTGTTGCTTGACTGTCTTCCATCCTAACCTAGGCCTCCTGGCCATTTGGTGTCTTCCTGGCCTTTCGTAATGAGTAAGTGAAGGGGGAGGGCCTATTAGGAAGGCCCCTTAATGATTAAGTAAAGGGGACACGCGTGCCTGTGTGTATCTGGCGCAATATTATGCCGAGGTTAAAATGAGAACATACATGCGTATGTGTGTAGGTTGTGCGCGCACGTGTCTTACATATTAAATAAGAGTCCTCAGGTCTCTTAGCGCCCTTGCATTCTGCCAGGTGGGTGAGGGGAGCTGGCTTTCCTGGTAGCTGTGTTGCCTGGCGCCTCTCCCAAGTGTAGCTAGCTTTTCCCTCCTTCGTCTTTCTCATCGCCCTAACTGCAGAGTGTGAAGGCGGAAACTGCTTTCAGTGGTAGAGGCAGACACTGCTTTTAGTAGGTTTCCCTATTTGGTCTTAATAAGGCTCGGTGAGGCCTTTACCCTGTCTTTTCCCTACCTACAGGGCCCCCTGCCCCTACACTGGGAGAAGCAGGTGTAGAAGTGACTGTGGAGAGGTTTGATGATTGAGTTCTAGACCACGGGGAGGGAAGGGTGACAAGAAGAACGGGTGAGGGGGCGTGTGGAGGACAGCAGCGGGGACACAGAGGCACCTGGGGGCTGTGCCATCTGCACTGTTTCCCAGAAGAATGAGCCAAGGCCCCTGGCGTGGGACCCGGGGACCCGCTTCGGGTGACACAGCTGACCTGAGGTCCCTCACCAGGCCTCCTGCGTGCCTTTGTCCCCGGAGGATCCCTGGAAGTGAAAAGAAGCACCGCCTTTCCCCAGAGAAATGGGCAGCCCTAGTATTATACTGGGAGTATGACAGACAGCTAAGGCAGGTAGGAATATTCTGGACCATCAGACAGCGCTGGGCCCTCGAGGGAGGAGAACACATCACACTGGCTGCAGGCGCATCCACTGAAGGCCAGGCCTCAGATAAAGACGGAATGACCAGGCCTACGTGCCTGCCGAGGGATAAGCAATATCCTGCAATTGGTATCACCTGGTCCAATAAAGTCTGGATCGACATCAGTGGTCCTGGTTTTCTCCATGTACACGTGCTATGTGCCCTGCTTCCCCATTGGATCAACGTTACCTAAGCGGCTGTACTTGTGATCTCATTGGTGGTTCATAGTTTTGTCCCACCTTGTACCCACCTCGTGATTTTGCTGTATAAAACTTCCTCTGGAAAGTGCGGTCCCCAACCCATTTGAGTCCCCTCCTGCCTTGCAGGAGCTGTTTCTCTCTCAATAAAATTTCCTACTATTAACCTCCGTTGTTCCTTACAATCCATTCTTTGATTTTGGTGAACACCAACTTGGCTTATCAGACACCCAGCGGGTTGGGAGTTATAATGTTTCCCCTATATCATTTGGAGGTCACGTATCAGTAGGGCACAGAATGTTCTGAAAGAGGTCTCGGTGGGGCCACCATGGAGTGAAGGGTCCACATTGTGGGTCCTCTTTGCTGAGGTCCCCACGTTCTGCCTCTGCCCTGCGTTTCCAGGGTTCAGGGTGCAGTGTAGGAGTCAAGGAGCCCCGCAAGCCAAGAACCTGGGAGGGGGCCCAAGTCTGCACATTCTCCACAGGAAGTGCCCCTGCATCCCCCACAGGAAGTGCCCCTGCATCCCCCACAGGAAGTGCCCCTGCATCCCCCACAGGAAGTGCCCCTGCATCCCCCACAGGAAGTACTCCTGTATTCCCCACAGGAAGGGCTCCTGTATTCCCCACAGGAGTGCCCCTGCACCATCCACAGGAAGTGCCCCTGTATCCCCTACAGGAAGTGCCCCTGCATCCCCCACAGGAGTGCCCCTGCATTCCCCACAAGAAGTACCCCTGCACTCCCCACAGGAAGTACCCCTACATCCCCCACAGGAAGTGCCCATACATCCCCCACAGGAGTGCCCCTGCATTCCCCACAAGAAGTATCACTGCACTCCCCACAGGAAGTACCCCTACACCCCCCACAGGAAGTGCCCATACATCCCCCACAGGAAGTACCCCTACATCCCCCACAGGAAGTGCCCCTGTATCCCCCACAGGAAGTGCCCATACATCCCCCACAGGAAGTGCCCCTGTATCCCCCACAGGAAGTGCCCATACATCCCCCACAGGAAGTGCCCCTGTATCCCCCACAGGAAGTGCCCATACATCCCCCACAGGAGTGCCCCTGCATTCCCCACAAGAAGTACCACTGCACTCCCCACAGGAAGTACCCCTACACCCCCCACAGGAAGTGCCCATACATCCCCCACAGGAGTGCCCCTCCTTTCCCCACAGGAGCACCCCAGCATTCCCCACAGGAAGTATTCCTGCATCCCCCAAAGGAATGCACCTGCATCCCCCACAGGAGCGCCCCTGCACTCCCACAGGAAGTGCCCCTACGTTCCCCACAGGAAGTGCCCATGCTGCTTGGGCACGGTGACACTGATGGCCTCCTGGGCACAGCTGACATTAGCAATCCAGGTCAGGATATGTCGTGGGCTACACCAGCAGTGCTCCTTGAGCACAGTTTTACGACCCAGGGTATAAATGACTCTGAGCTGCAGGCCTGAATCATCATGAGCTTTCATTGCCCAAGAGGCCCTTTGGCATCTGGCCAGTCTCACCCACACATTCTTTTCCTTCCTCTCCAGCCAAAAGCAAAACAAACACACCAGTCCCAGCCGTCCAGACCAGGGTGAGGTCTTCAGAGCCGCCTCTGTTTCCAGTGGGCTCCCTCGATTCCCTCCAAAACAGCTCAGCTTTGAGAAGCCTGGTGGCTTCGATCCATCGTCTCTGTGGTTGGCACTTCCGCTGTTGCCTCCCCTGTGGCTCGGAGCTCCTGGGAACTTGCTGCTCGGCAGCCTCAGAGAGGCTGGAGTCTCCACCACATTTCTTTTTCTTTTCCAGCTGAGCCGCAGGACCAGCACCTGTGAGGTGCTGCACTCCCGAGCTCAGCGCCCCGCACATCCCAAGTGCAGTTCGGGCAGAGCCCATTAGTCTGCCTCCGGCGCAGGCAGCCTTGCCCTAAAACACTGAGACAGAAGCCTCGGGAAGCAGAGTTCCCCAAAACGACCCGGACATTTCAAATGGCCTCTGCTGGCACCGTGTCGATAGCCGTGCATGCCCATGCTGATAGCAGCACAGTTCACAATAGCTGAATCCTGGAATTGGTCTGTATGTCCATCAGCAAATGAATGGATAAAGAAAATGTGGTATTTACACACAGCGGAGTACTACTCTGCCACAAAGAAGGATACACTTGAGTCATTTGTAGGAAAATGGATGCACCTTAAGACCATAATGTTAAGTGAAATAAATCAGACACTCAAGCTTAAATATCACATGGTTTCTCTTATAGGAGAACCCCAAGTATAAATAAAGAGAGAAATAAAAGATAGATGATAGGAAGTAGGGAGATGGATCTTTTGTAAAAGGGAGGAGGACTGCTGGGCACGGCGGCACCCACTCTAATGCTATCCCACCCCGCCCACCCCACCCCACAGCCCTCACACTTTCCACCCTGTGCCTCCGGTTCGCTCGCCACCTGAGCTGCCTGAGCATCCTGGGGACCCAGGCTGCGCCCCCCTATCTTCAGTCTCCTAATCACTGCAGTTGAATGGCATCTGTCTGACACCTCAGGGTGCTGCCACCTCTGCAACCAGCTCCATCTCCTTCCTCGGGCATGGGCACATGTGTTCATGTGTGTGTACGTGTGTGCGTGTGTGTGCGTGTGTGTGTGTGCAGTGACCAGGAGCTCCAGTGAGAGTTTTCAGGAAACAGCCTCGCCCGTGTCGTGGGGGTCAGACCCTGGGGACGCCTGGGGTGCTGCTGAGCCAGCCAAGGAGGGTCCTGGCAGGCAGGGCCGGGGTCCTGGACTCCGCTCACCAGCTGGGGCGGGGACGTCAAGGTGGAGGAGCAGGGCCGCTGCAGGACCTGCTCAGGAGCCAGGTGGTGGAGCTGCAGCTGTCACAGGGCGAGGGTGGCTGGGCCCAAGCCCCCCAGGCTCAGGACAGAAGCCAGATGTGGCCACAAAGCCTGATGTGTTTGTATCTGCTCCTCTTCCCAGAAAGCATTTGCCACCCTGGGATGAGGGAATGTTCTCTGCATGGAATTGTTTGTAACGGGCAAGAAGCTGGGGAGAGTTTTAAAATCCAACAGCAGTAGGATAAATAATGTTCACGTGATGAGTATTACAGAGTGATGGAAATTAACAGACTATGGCGGCACAAACCCTGGATGACTCCCCTAAACCAGATTGAGCAAATGAAGAGGGCCCCCAAAACACAAGATTCCTTTCATAGCAAGACCCAAGGCAACTATCTAATTTAGGGTGCCTATATGGACGGTAAGACATAAAGGAAAGTAAGCAATTATCAAAAAGAGTGGGCCAGGTGTGGTGGCACATGCCTGTAATCTCAGCACTTGGGAGGCTGAGGCAGGAGGATCGCCATGAGTTTGAGGCCAGTATGGGCTACATAGTGAGACCCTGTCTCAAAAAAACAAATCCTCTGTAATCCCAACAGTTTTGGGCTGAGGCAGGAGGATATGGGGCACCTCAGCAACTTAGTGAGGCCCTGTCTCAAAATTTAAAAAAGGGCTGGGATGTAGCTACATGCGAAGGTCCCGGGTTCAGTCCCCACTCCTGCAAAAGAAGAGGAGAAGGAGAAAGGAAGAAGTCACAGCTGTGACGACCATGAGGGGTGAGCGGGCAGCTGCCTGGGTGTGGGGCAGTGTCGGCTTCTGGAACCTGGTGCAGCTCAAGGGTCCCCGCGTGACCCCCTCACTGCTGGTCTGCGTTGTGCCGTCCCCTCGAAGCAGCAATGCAGCGGGGTGGCGATGGCCGCGCCTGCCGGGTAACAAGCTGCCCTCACCCAGGGGCGCAAACCCTCACCCTCACTGGGCTGCGGGGAGACCACGGGTACTGCCCTCTGCCTTGCTGTTGGCCAAGGGGAGAGGCGCGGCCAGGCCTGCAGTCCAGGCGGGGAGTGCGTGCTGCCTCCGGGTGGCCGGGGTGAGGAGGGGTAGCCGGGGTCATTTCCTGTCTCCCGTGGGAGCGTCCATGCCCACATAGGGGACACTGAGGCTGCCTGGGCATTGGTCAGGCTGTCAGAAATTCCAGCCCGGAGCTCAGGATCTAGAGTAGAGCCCGGGCCTGGCTCTGCCACCAGTGAGCCGTGGGGTGGAAGAAGAGGGTCTGTGACACCGGCAGTCGGGGATAGGTTGGCGGGGACGGCCGGGGCACACACACGGGCACCAGTGCTCCTGTGAGCAGCACCACTGGGCTCGGGGGACAGGCCGAGACCACCACACAGCGCCCTCCTTGTCCCTTTCATACCCTAGCAAACTGCCACGGGGGGGGGTGACCCTCAGCAACAGCCACCTCCTCCAATCCCATTCTAAGAATCACCGTCGCAGGAAAAGCCTCGCAGGAGAGGGTGTGGGGCCCAGAGCGCCTTCCCTTGGCCCACGAGGCCTGGGCTTGGGTTTCCGCCCTGCACAAAGTGGGTTCACGCCATGCCCTGGGGGACTTCCTATCCTGGGGTCGTCAGCGCAGGTGGTCGAGTGACACAGAAGGGCAGTCGGGGCGGTCAGGAGCCCCGGCCCGACGCCGGTGTTGTCCTGGCACACACAGTGACAGGAAGCTCCTGCCGCGGGCTTGAAAGCGTTGCTGCGTCATAGAGAACAGTGCCCGACAGTGATTTCTGCCAGTCATGAGGTCTGGGCTTTCCATTCTGCAACTTGGGGAACTGCTGGGAGGGGGGAGGGTGTGGTCACCTCTGTCCTGTCCTGCGGTGGCATTGCCCAGTGCAGCCCCGCTGAGGTCATAACAAAGCCCCATGTGTCTCGTCCACGCTTGTTTTGAAATCCCTGGGCACGAGACGCTGAGTCACTCCCAGGCCCGCGGGGTCCTGCAGTTCCCTCCATCCGGGCACCTGGCACTGCCCCGGCTCACACTGCCCCGGCCAGACAGGCGGACCTGCCCTCTGCTGGAAGCCCCTTCCCATATCTCCGTGCACCACGCGGGCCGGCCACCCCTGGGCCTCCTAAACTTCTGTCCCATATTTGTGGGTTTGGATTCCAGGGGTACATGCCTTCAACCTCTCACCCCAGTGCTGGGGCCTGTCAGGCGCTGATGCGCAGGTCCTAAGCTGGGTGCTGCCCAGGAACAGAGCCGCACGCCGGCCACCGCGCCCTTCTGTCCCTTGTCAGATGCATCATGCCTCGGTCAGACCAGGCTCCTCCCCAGCACCCACAAAGCGCAGGCCTCCAGGCCAGGGCTGAGGCTGCCCCCTTGCCCAAACCTTGCCATCTGCCACAACCATGCCTGGGGAGCACGATGGCCGCCTCAGGCCTGGCTGCCGTGGCCCCGCTGGAGCAAAAGCCCCCTCAAGTCAGCAGGTTGGAGCTCGACAGGAAGGGGATGTTCTGCTTCCAGACAGCCCCACCTCTGGGTCCAGCCCAACAGTGGGGTGCTTGTCCCTGTGCCTGGCAGGGCTCCGAGTCCTTTGGTGCCACGCAGAGGACGCTGCGGCCTTTGTTCTCTCCTGGGCCATCGTTCCCGGCCTTTTCTTCCTGCTTTGTCCTCTTGTTCAGCCCTGCCTTGGTCCTGGTCTCCCTGCTTCCCCCATTCTTTCCCTCTCAGGCTGAGTGACACCAGATCCGCCTGCCCTTCCTGCACCCTTCTTGCTCTCACGGGGCCATGCACCGGACCTGGTTCTGGGCCAAGCGGTTCCTCCTTCGCACCAGCTCCCAGCCCCGCAGGCCCAGTGCCAGGACTCCTTTCCTGCTTCGCCTCGTCCCCCCAGGTCTCAAGAACCCAGAGACAGGGCAGCTGCTCTGGAGCGTGCGGGGATCTGATTGCCCTGTGGTCAGACTCACGGCAAGCCTCGCGCCCTCCCGCGCTTCCCACTGGAGACTTGACCGACGGCCTCGCGGTCCTGGTGTGGGGCCCGGGGCATCTCCTCTCCTTAGCTCTTCCCGCTAATCCTGAGCTTGCAACTCAGCCCGGCTAACCTCTAATTAGCCCCTGCCTTGGCCCCATGAGAGCATTTAATTACTGGGCGGCCCTACCCCGGGAAGCACTTCCACCTCGCCACCCCGCTGTGGCCTCGTGGAGCCCGTCTCGCCATCCATGAGCTCACACACACCGCCGCGGAAGCCCTTGCCTTCCCAACACAGGCTGGCCGCTGGCTATCATTGAAGGCGGTCACCCTGGGGAGGCCAGCCGCTTTCTCCCTGGCCCTCCTGTGCAGAGAGGGAGAGATTTGCACCCAGGGGCCTGCGGGCAGGTCTCTCCTCAGCTCACTCTGCAGGAGGCTGCAGGAAGGTGGGAGTTTCCAGTGGCTTGGCCTCTAGGAGCCAGGGGGCCAGGTGATGACTTCAGATGCCTTTCCTAAAGCCAGGATCCCAGCTCCCTGGGGCCCCCAAGCTCCAAGCTGGCCCCATCCACACTTGCGGGGGCTGGCAGCAGATCCAGGGGCTGATCTTTCCTGACTCTGCCTCACCCAGCCTCCCTGATTCATCTTTGCCCTCCACTTCGCCCCATGCCCCCCTGGACCCAGCCCTACGGGTCCCTGCGGAGCAGCTCCTGTGAGTGGCTCACCTCACCTGACAGGGAAGAGGCTCAGAGGTGGGGGACGGGGGCAGTGGGGTCCCCAGGAGCACAGAGCCCTGTCCATGGTGGGGTTTTTTTTTTTTTTTGTGGGTACCGGGGGGTCGACCTCAGGACCTCGCGCGCCAGCAGGCGCCCGTGCCGCTGAGCGATATCACTGGCCCCTTTTTCGTATGTGGGATCCGGGAGTCGAACTCGGGCCCTCGCGCTTGCAAGGCAGGCGCTTACGCCGCTGAGCCATCTCACCGGCCCCGTGGTGGGGGTTTGGCGCATTCGACCTTGGGGTGGTGAGGAGCTGGGATACACGGCAAGTGGCGCCAGCTGTGGCCCCTTGGCCCAGCCTGTCACATCTCTACCCTGCTCACCATCGGCCCAGGACAGACACCCGACACCTCCTGTGTCCGAGACCCAGGGACTCGGGCTCTGTTGTGGGGACAGCAGGTAGTGGCCGAGGCAGCACTGCCAGGATGTCCAGCCCCACGCCTGACTCCATCCAGGACGAGGGTCATTCCTGCTCCCTCCACCTGAGTCTCCAGATCCAGGAGACGAGAACACATACCCCGGGGAAGACTGCAAGGGGGACCCGTCCCCTTCTCCGGAAAAACTAAGGACCTTCTTGTCTCCGAAGAGGACACGATTGACATCACTGGGATGCGTTCAGCTGCAAGGAATAGAAAACATGGGGAAGAAAACCAAACTCCCCGCGAAACCTTGCTGTCAGGCACCATCCCTGTGAGCTGAGGCTGAAGTGACGAAGCCTGCAAATAAGTGTGACGACACGGGGTCACGTTACAGCTCGTGCCCCGGGAGTTGCTGGCTCGCAGGGCAGGTCTCCAGAGGTTGAGCAGGGTGACAACAGATGGCAGGGGGCTCTGAGGCCACCTGAAGGGCTCTTCGCGCCAAGTAGGGTCCAACGGACAGGCTCCAAAGGACCCCAGAATGTCCCTGGCACCACAAGTGGACAACCCACTCTTGGGCAGGGCTGGGGAGGGGCCTTGGAACCCCAGCTCTTGGCACGAGAGGAAGGAGGTCTGAGAGGACCAGCCATGGAGTCTTCCTCCTTGAACCATCTGGGACCACACGGTGACCTCGGTGTGGACACACCGGGGCTGCTCTACAGTGACAGAAGGAGGAACTTCCAAGTCCGGAGGGCGGTGTCCTGTCGAAAGCCAAGCTGGCCCAAGGGGATACCCAGGGGCTCCCTGGGCAAGAAGTTCTGAGCGTCTCTGAGCTCGTGACATGGTCAGCGAAGGAGGCCTGGCCAGATCGCCCTTGAGACCCGGAGCGGAGGGGTAGAAAGTCACGCTGAGGGCCCTAGAGGGGGCCGAGGGCCACCGCCAGCCAGACGGGCTTTGGCTGCTGCTGCTGTGCGATGCGGACATACGCCATGTGCCAGGCAGGGACGTCCGGTTGTTCTAACCCTCTGGCTATTCTGCGGGCCGACTCCGCACTTCTGTGATGTGTTCTCCTGTTTTTTAAACTTTATAAAGAAAAGAGATTCATTCGGGCTCATGGTTCTGGAGATGCAAGGTCCAGGGCCTCATCCGTGATGGCCTCATTGCTAGCAGAGGCCCAAGGTGACACAGGGCATCACGTGACAAAAGACAGGTTGTGTGTGTGTGTGTGTGTGTGTGTGCGGCAGCAGTGGTTTCTAACGCACGAGTTTTAAATTCTGATGAAACTGACTGCATCTCTTTTTTTTCTTGTGCTGCTTGCTGTACTCTTGTGTTGTACCTAAGAATCCGGAGTCCAAGTCGAGACGATAAACATTTGCCTCTGACTTTCTCCGAGAGTCTACAGTTTGAGCTCTGACTCGTACTCCGAGGTCCGAGGTCCTTCTTCGTGGAGTGAGGTGAGGTCGCATCTGCCCAGCGCCCGCCCGCGGCGCGGTCTTCCGCCCTTGGAAATCAGCCTGCCTGCCGCATGGCTCTGTTCCCGGGCTCTCACTGGATGTCACTGGTCTATGTCGGTAGCTTTTAAAGCCAGGGAGAAAGAGTCAAAAGGACACAGCCCCAGCTCCTTAGCGAGACACATTTAATAATGCCGACACACTCTTTTTGCCGTACTGGATTGACCTGGGCAGAACGTTTTGGGATTCGTAATGTTTTGACCCAAAGTGCCCTATCCGCGCCTTGACCGCTGGGCGGCTGCCGTTTCTGCGGCGTTACTCCCAGGGGACCCTGGCCTGGGGAGGGGCTCGCCACGCGAGGAAACCGTGTCTCCTCCTCCAGCCAGCTGTGCAAGGCCGATAAGCACCAACTGACTCCTTGAGGCCCAGGCCTAGAAGTCACCTCCCCGGAGGCGCCAGCAGCGCCACGTCTCCTCAGCGCCCTGCGCAGGGCTCCCCCACAAGCCCTCCAGAAAGGGAAGGCCGAGTCCAGCTGCATACTCTGGGCAAGGGAGAAACCTCTGGCACCCTGGTGGCAGCAAACGGGAGCCTGTGTCCAGGTCACCAACCCAAGACTGGGTCTCCGATGCCCATGCCCTGGTTTGCAGCCAGCTGGCCGAGGGACTCGGGCCGGCGCTCCCATTCCCTCCTACACCTGTCGCAGGGCAACTGCAGGTGGGGAGGAGGAGACAAAGTGGGGGGAACTTGGGCGGGAGGGGGCCCTGGTGGCCCTGAATGGCAGCGCTCTGTGCATTGTTCCTTTCGCAGATGGGCTTGGAGGCACAGCCCAGAGGCTGCCTTGGCGCTCAGTCAAAGTCGCCGCGCACAGGCCCGTCCTATCTTAGCGCCTTGCTGAGCGCCCCCCCTGGAATGTCCTCTCCACCTGCCGCCTCTCTTTCCGTCCATTCCTGGGTGTCATTAGGGCTGGGGCCTGGGGCAGTGGCTCACTTGAGAGCGTGGGAGCAAAGAGGGCGGAGCCTCTTTTGGGGGGACGCTCTTTGGTGTCTGAGTACCACGTCTCTGGCCAGGCCTCGGGACACAGTGACAGACACATGGCCAGGTCCTGTGGTCCACTGAGGGGGCGGCGTTGGCTCAGGGGAAGTGAGTCTGTTCGGGCTGTGGGCAGAGCCAGCTGTGGGGGCCCAGCAGCTGTCCTGGGCATCCACTTTCGCTTCCTCTGGAAACCCTGAGCTGGGCCTCCGAGGCTTCCACTGCAACGGTGTCCTCTGCCCATCAGCCCCAAGGCCCAGCCTCCTCACAAGAGCAGGGCTCCAGGGTGGGCGTGGGGGTCGGCGGGACTTTGGAGCAGAAGGAAGGGGGCCGGGGGCAGAGCAGAGAAGCAAAGGAGTCACCCAGGCAGCAGGAGACGGGGCTGACGGAGGCGCCCAGCGCGTCCTTGTCACCCATCAGCACCCCCTCACCCGCAGCCAGCAGGGCAGGTGCTGGCATTGTCCGTGGCCAACAGGAACCACCTGGTCACTATTCCCCAGGCGTGGCTGCAACAAGGTCACCAAGGCCCATGGCTGGCCTGGGGGCTGGGGACACCTCCTACTCCACACTGAGCCAGACGCTGAGATGGGTCGAGGAGCACAGCGCCCGCAGCTGCCCCTTCCCCTGTGGCTCCTCCTGCCTCCTCCCTGGAGGAGCTTTTGCAAAACATTCCCCAGGCCAGGCTCTGTCCCCAGGACCTCACTCAGCTGGGGACCTCATGTGCGGGTGGCACCCAGGGGGCCCGGATTGTGGAGTCACTGCCAGGGCTGGCAGCAGCCCGCGTGGGAGGCTCCCCAGCTGTCACCCTTCTCGCCTGTGTCACTGCCAGCCAGGGGCCCATGTCATGCTCTAGCCAGGGGCTGGAATCTCTCTTTACCAGGGGCGGCGGCAGGTGTGGGCGCTGCTGCTCAGAACCCGCTGCAGGGGTGCCCCGCCAGGCCAGCCCGTCTGTGGACGTTGGACGGTGCACAAGGGGTAGAGGCCGCTCAGTCCCAGAGCTTGTACCAGTCATGGTCTTCCTCCCTCTGGTCCAGGGGCTGGACCCTCGACTGCTGGGCCCCGACCCAGATGGGGCCGGCACTGGGACAGGACGCGCCCCCTGGAGCCCCCCGGCTTCCCGTGAATTGAGTCTCATTAGAGGTGCAGAGAGGACAGCTCCAGGCCCTGAGAGCCACTGGCACCATGGTTTCTAAGGCCACCACAATTTAAACACTGTCACCTCGGAGAGCTAAGGGCCGTGTGGACCTCAGCGGCACTGAGCTAAGAACAGCTGTTCCGTGGTGGGGAAAGGGGCTGCAAAACGGAGGCCAGCGAAACAGTGAGCCCTGAGGGCGCCTGATGGGTTATGAAGTGCAGCCACAGCCAGGTGAGGTGGCGCACACCTGTCATCCCAGCACTCGGGAGGCTGAGGCAGGAGGATCGCCGTGAGTTTGAGGCCATGTCTCAAATGCACACACACAAATGAATACACAAGCAAATAAAATAACGAAGTGCAGGCACACGTGACATCGACCCTCGCAGCGACCTTGGAGGGAACCGAGAGGGATCACACACCTGCTGACTCTCTGGAGAGGGGGTGCCCAGCCCTGGCTCCCCCATACCCACGGTCCACACTGGGCACTGTGTACGCATTAGAAAGTACCCGGCCCCGGTGCATTTCACCAAAAAGCAATCGACAGACTCACCCTGGTGTCCACGAACAACTTCTTCCCCTCTAAGTGTCAAACCTGTCTTCTAGAAAGCATATTTGTTTATTTATTATTGAGACAGGGTCTCACTGTGTTGTTCAGGCTGGCCTCAAACTCACGGTGATCCTCCTGCCTCAGCCTCTTGGGTGCTGGAATGACAGGCAGGCACCACTGTGTCCACTGGAAAGTACGTTTAATTTCTTTGTATACTTAAAAAAATGGTGGCTCGTCATTAAAAATCTGTCCAGGGGTCAGCTTCCCAAACTTGCATTCCCAGTCAGGGAAGTTGAGGCAGGGCCGCTGATTCCCTCCTGCAGACTGGCAGGCGTGGAGTCTCCACTCTCCTGTCCCCCGGAGGTGAGGCAGGGCAGTGCTGGCCTTCTTCCCCTGGGCACAGGTTTTCAGCTGTACTAAATCGGACAGGAAGTAATGATTTCAAGATGCTCAGATGGGTGAGTAGCTGGGGGACGACAGATTTGCCTGTCTCGGGAAGAACGGTCCTTCGGGGTCCGCTAGCCAGGGTGTGAGTCCCCCCAGACCCCAGCCTTTGCCTCTGACTTGACACTCGGGCCTGGAGCAAAGGGCTTTGCTATTGATTAGGAGCCTGCTGCAGCCCAGAAGCCCCCTCAGGGGGGTGAATGACGTCCAGCAGGAGAGGAAAGAATAGAGGTTGGTAGAAAGGAGACGAGGAAAGTTGCAATTGTGAAATTGTACTTTTAAGGAAAACTGCAAAAACAACGACAAAAAACCCCACACCTTCAGGATACAAAAGTTACTCAAGTCTTCTTCCCTGCCAGGAAACTCACGCCAAAAACAATTGCTAACATGGTGAAGTCACTGAGAGCCAGGCGTGGTTTCCACCGCGAAGGGCGGTTGTTCCCGCAGAGCGGGCAGCGAGTCTCAGACTCTGACGCGGAGCGAGCTGCAGACGGCACTGCATGCCCTGCGCCACCCATGGGGACGTCACGTCCGAGTGAACCCGGCCCCGGCCACAGTGCTCCTCTCCCTGAAGGGCCCACACGCCAGTCTCTCTGCCTAAGCCGGGTGTGGAGGCGCACCTGTCATCCCCGCACTCGGGAGGCTGAGGCAGGAGGATCACTAGGAGTTCAAGGCCAGCCTGAACTACATAGCGAGTCCCTGTCTCAAAAAAAAAAAAAAAAACAGCAGAACAACAAAAATTCTGTCTCATAAACCTCTTTATCCCTCTCACTGCGCATCTGGAAAACTCTTGGTGCTAGAGATTGGCTGCGTGCAAACCACAGGGCCCGGTCGTGGGAGCCAGGGTCAAGGGACTGCCGGGTGTGGCCCACAGGGACCAGGGCTTGGGGTAGCGCTGACTTCAGCGCAGGTGCGGACGGACTCCCCCGCGGCAGGGCGTGAGAGGGCGCCCCTGGCTCTGACGATGGGGAGCGGGCCTCGTGCTGAATGGTAACAAACGGATCCAGTGAAATTTAGATCTACAGATGAGGAAAAATTTAAATGACTGGTAAAAATATCACAACACGCATCCCAGACGAGATTTATATTTAGTATAAACACATACTAGTATTTTGAATATAAAACACGAGCTTCTAAGATCACAAAGGCCAACGCTCTGAAACTACATGAAGAGACACCCAGCCTTGCTTAGAGTGAAAGAAATGCGAGCTGCCCCAGGAGCTATTTCTCACTGATCAGACTGGCCAAAATCCAAAAATCAAACAAGATCCTCTCTTGTCCCGCCAATGAGAAAAGCAGCTCTCGCCGTGGCTGTGGGAATGTGACATGGGGCCGCGCCGGGACGGGAAGGTGGCAGTGTGCCCACACCCTGCGTGCCTTCGCCCTTTGCGCCTGCAGCCCTGCGGGCTCCCTGCGAGCGACACAGAAAGACGCCGGGACGAGGCTCTGTGTCCAGCTCCACTGTGAAGGCCCGGCCTGGAAAGAGGCCGGATATCCTCAGTAAAGGCTGAAGGAAATAAGCAATGGTGCCCCAAACTGCAGAGTCAAAGGGTAAGAGAGACACACAGCTAATGGGGTGACCCTCAGGCCACCATCACAGGAGAAAAGCAAGGTGGACAGAAGCGTGTGTCATGCACTCGGAAACAGGTGTTTATCTAAGAAGGGAGAATTAAAAAAAATATATATATGGCTTTTTTTTTTTTTTTTTTTTGTCTTTTTGAGACAGAGTTTCACTATATAGTTTAGGCTGGACTTGAACTCACTTTGTAGCCCGGGCTCGCCTCCAACTCGCAGCATCCTCCTGCCTCAGCCTCCCAAGTACTGGGATTATAGGCGTGCATCACCATGCCCAGCAAAATATATATATTTTTAAAACTATGAATATATATATCTTTACAATTAAGAAAAAATAAACATTGGTGGTTTACACAAATAAACATTAGATTCCTTTAAATGTATCTTACTTTTTAGATCTGACTTTGACTATGTATATATATTTTTTCAATTAAATTTTAATCTTTAATGTTTAACATTATTGCTTTAAGATTTTTTTCCCTGAGCCAAGAATAGAATGTTAATTACATAAAAATATACATATACAAAAGTAGTTCTCTCTTTTCCTAGGGGGGAGGAAAACCAATCTGAGTGAATCTTCTAGAATAGTCAATAAAAACTGGGTATGGTGGTGTACCCCTGTAATTCCAGCACTCAAGTGGCTGAGGCAGGAGGATCACTGCAAGTTTGAGGTCAGCCTGGGCTACTAGTGAGTTCAAGGCCAGCCTGAACTACACAGCAAGACCCTGTTTCAAAAAAAAAAAAAAAAAAGAATAGTCAAGTTTTTGTTTTTGTTTTTTTAATTATAATGAAAGCCCTTGACCATGTATATATTTGACATAATGATTAAACCACATTATTTTGAGAAGCAATTTCTAGGCTGGGCATGAGGTCCATGGCAGTGCAGGCTTCACAAGCGCAGGGCCTTGGGTTTGTTCCCCAGCACCCAGAAAGCAAGCAGACAGAAGATGGGGGGAAGAACAAGGAAGTCCTAACTACTGAACGCAAAATGAGGTGTGCGCCCTCGCCATGTGCTGAGCTGGCAGACAGGGCCAGCTCTTAGTGACCTGACGCACCTTCGTGGAACCGGGTGCTCTCGGTGGGAACTTCCCTGAACAAAAACTAAATAGGGAGCAGTTTCACGTGATGGTTGTTTGGGGGTGGTGTTGGTATGGTTACCCTAAGACTAACGCATGTGCCCTGGAGAAAAATGTAAATAAATAAGCTCACAGGCGGCTTTGAGAGCTGGGAGTTGGGACGAGGGAGAAAGGTAACTCAGACGTAAAGCCTGAGAGGGTAAGCACGAGTTAGAAGGAAAAGGTCCACTCCCGAGGCCTCTGGATGGCTGACCGCATCCGCTCGAGTGAGAAAGGCCCAACTAAACCGGGTCCGCACAGTGTGCGCGTCGGAGGGGATCCCCGAAGACGGAAGGGCCTCCCTGGCAGGGGGAAGGCAGGCTGCGGCCGTCCCTTCGGAGGAGTCCCGTCTTCGCCTTCTCCTTGGACGTCGTCTCCTGGCTTCCAGCGCAGACGCTTCGGCCTCCTGATACGGACTCGCAGGGGACCCCCAGGGGACTCTCAGGGGACACTGCTGTGAGCTCCAGGCCTCCGCCGGGTCCTCGCGTGCAGACAGCCCTTCTGCACTCTCCCGCACCCGACTCTGCGGGTGGCCACCGCAAGCCAGCCTTGTACATCTTTATGTATTTGTGTATCTTGCGGTAAATCTGTGCCTGTAGCAAGCGCTGACTGATACAGCCTCTGAGAAGGCCCGGCGTTACCGAAATCCCCAAAGCAGTGGCCCGGTCTGGTGTCCTTTCTGCCGGGAGGAGCCAGGCTAATCACAGGGCCCGGGGCCGGGGGCAGCTGCCACACCAGGAGGACGATTTATGAAACACCTCCGCGGCCAGGGCGGGCGGGCTGGCCCCCTGCCGCTCCAGCCAGCCCTGTCCCCATTTCCTACTCCCCTCTGGTGACAGCCGCCTGGTCTTCGTCCAGACGGACAGGTGCTGCTGAGCCACACGGAGACGCAGATCCTGAGCGCGGAGTTGGACGCATCCAGTCCGTTCACCAGCCGTTCCCGTGGCTGCAGAGCGCGCTGCTCACCCTGGGTAGGTGGGGAGGCTGGGATGAGTGTCCCCAGGCGTCTTCGCATTAAAGGCTTGGTCCCCCACTGGTGGAACTGGAGGTGGCAGAAGCGGCCGTAGGTGGCTGGGAGTGGACTCAGGAAAGGGACTGGGGAACCCCGGCTCCTCCCTTGCTGGCCCCTGAGGCAGGACAGGGGCAAGGGGCAAGCAGTTCCCCCCACACCACGCCTCCACCCTGGTTCTACCTGTGTCCACTGTGATGGACACACCCTGCTCAGCATCCCCAAGGCATGGGCCGCTCGACGTAACTCCCAGGACTGTGGCCAAGTGAGGTTTTTTGATGTAACTGCTCCGGAAGTCCACTGCGCCTACCAGCAAGCTGACCGCAGCAGCGGATCCTGTGAAGCCAGTTTATTATCTGGGAAATAAGAGGGAAAAGTCTAGCATGTACTGTTTTCTCCTTACAGACTACACTTCAAGGTAATCAAACAGCTCCTAAAGGAAAGCTTCATTCTAGAAATATCTTACATTACTGGGTGTGAGGGTGGACACCTGTAATCCCAGCTACTGGGGAGGCTGAGGCAGGAGAATGGCAAGTTCAAGTCTACCCTGGGTAACTTAGCAAGACCCTATCCCAAAATAAAATTTAAAAAGACTAGGGATGCTGCTCTGTGGTAGAGCGCTTGCCTAGCGTGTGCGAGGCCCTGAGCCCAATCCCTAGCACTGCACAACAGATAAACAACATAGTTTTTCCACAAAGATGTGGTCAGCAAGACCTGGCGGGGCAGAGATCATCACAGGACACGCGGGGGCTGGGGATGGAGCCAGGGGAGGACCCTGGCCCTGCACTCTTTTTCCTTGCAGTACCAGGGTTGAACCCAGGGCCTTTGCACTGAGCTACACCTCAGCCCCTTTTTATTCCGATGCAGGGGCTCAGTGAGTCTCTTGTATCGTCCAGGTTGGGCTTCAGGTATCCTGGCCCAGCAACCAGGCAAGGGGTTGCCAAGTGGAGAAGCTCAGCCAGTGCCCGCAGGCCTCGCCAGCTCGGGAAGTGTAGGGGGAGACACAGGACGTGACCCCAGAGGCTCAGAGAGGCCAGCAACGTGCCCAGGGTCACTCAGGCTGTCCGTGGCAGAGCTGCCTCCAGGCAGGTGTTCCTCAGGGGCCACACATGTCGTCGCTGCTGGCCTCAGCAGGCCGTCACCTCACTGGACACAACGGCCCACTCCAGGGCCTCTGAACTTTGGGGACCAAAGAAAATGCATTGACTACTATATTTTAAAAGGAAGTATTACTCAGGAGGCTGAGGCAGGAGGATTGCTGCGAGTTCAAGGCCAGCCTGGGCTGTTTCAAGAAACCAAAAAAAAAAAAAAAGCAATAACAATAACATAATAACAACAATATAACAACATAATAGCCTATGATAACAATATAACAACAACATAGCAACATAACAACATAACATATAATAATATAATAACAATAACAACACACCAAAAATAATAACAGTAAAAATAAAGTAAGTAAAAGAAAGAAACAGAATCAATCAACGTAAATGTGACAGACCTAAAGCTGCGTCTCTTCAACAGCACCTGAGCTCTGACACTGAACGGGGCTGTAGGCACGCGTGCCCTTTTCCAGATGGGCACGGGGCTCCCCACGTCTGTGTGCTGCGGTCCTGCCGCTGGGACCCGGGACTGCCGCGCCTCACACCCTGAGACACCATCAGGCCCAGCGGGTGGCACCGACAGGCGCTCCTCCCGCTGCAGGGAGCCCTGGGGCCCGAGTGGAAACCCCCAGCAGTGCCTGGGGTTGCGGACGCCGCTGCGCAGAAGCAGGCACTTTGGGAGGAGGCAGGACGGGCCCCAGCGTGACCCCAGGCCCTTCACAGCACTGGTGAGATGGCAGGAGGAGGCCTGGCCCCGGGGCGCTGCTGGAGGGCGGCTGAGTCCACCTGAGCACCCCATGGAGCCGCGCCTGCACTCCTCCTCCTCGGTGCTGTGCACTCCCAGGAGCCGCTCATCTGCTTTTTGCTACTACCAGCTGGGTTTTGTTGCCCAAAACCCAAGTCACCCCAACTGATGTGGCGGCCTCCCAACTCCACCCATGCACCCAGGGCCCCACCCGGAGCCCACGGTGCTGTCCCTCGTGACATCCGTGTTCCTTCACAGGCCCCCCGGTCTGCCCCTGCCGGGGGTGCCAGCATGCTGAAACCTGGGAACCTCGAAAATCGCCAGAGCAGCGGGCCGGGGTCTCCACGCGCTCCCTCCACGTGCCTGGCACGCGGACAGCGACCCCACACGCCAGGAGCCCCACCCACTGAGCCCGCAGGCTGGGCCGGCTCCTGGGGAAGCTGCGTCAGCACAGCGCTCTGGAGAGCGGGTCTTCCTCCCGGCCTTCCACAGGGCGAGGGGACCGCGCGGGGAGGAAGGACGTGAGGTGGGGACCAAGGCGGGCACGCAGGGTCTGGGAGTGAAGCAGGGGCTGAAAGAGGGGTGTGGGGTGTGGCAAGGAGAGCGCATGCGGCCCCAGCCCCTGGGCCACCTGTCAGGCCACCGGGCCCAAGAGCTGCTAGCCGGGTCCGAGGTCCCTCGCCCTCGAGGCCGGGTTGGTGGCTGTCAGGGAGAGACCCAAGGAACAGGGTGGGCGGGAGTCTCCAGGACCTCACCCCCGGGCTGGGCACCGGCCACCCTGCCGGTATTTGTTAAAGGCGTGGATTTATTGTTCAGCCGTTCCCTGCCCGTCCTTCCCTCCATGCTGCTATGTGAATTTCAGGTACGGAGTGTGATCAAAAAATGCAGATATTGGTTTTTGAAAAATTATTACAGTAAAAGACGCATAGCCAGGATTTCCCCTCAAGCCCTCCCCTTCGCTTCAAACACACTTACCCCACAGTCCTCGCCACTTTATGCGGCAGCTCGAGGCCTGTTTCCTGAGTGTCCTTAGTCGCCCTGTCCTGGTATCTCAATGTCCTGAAATGATTCAACAGTTTCCTTCTCACGGTCATTCTGACTTTGAGGAAGGGACAGAAGTCGCTGGTGCCAGATCTGGTGAATAAGGTGGATGAGGACACAGCCTCATGTTTTTATTTGACTGAAGTCGCCGTAAACGGGTAATCAACGAAAGGTCTCAGAAGCACGGTGAATGTTTAAGCTAAGAAAGGCAGCACAGTAAAAAGCACCCTGCCGTCAGTCCCCTCAGTCCTCGCCCGCCCTTGCAACTCTCTGACCTATCATTTTCGGCACTGCACCTTTCACTATAATAAACTTGCAAAAATGTAAACGCTCTGCGTAATTTTTCTATCACTCCTCGCACACATTCCAGTACGCACGTGCTGGGAACTGAGTCCTTCGCCGCTTGCCCCGTGCCACCGTCGCCGAGGGTCCCACGGCAGCCCGGGGCTCGGGTCAGCCCCCCGACTCGCTGTCCACGCTATCAGCAGGAGGGCGCAGGGTCCCCGAGACGGGCGCCGGCCGCCCGCAGGCAGCGGTGAAGGTGGGGCGCACGCGGCTGCCGCGCAGCCCTTTACTACGACCGGGCCTCGAGCGCCCGCAGATCCTGCTGCGCCACCGCAGACACGCAGGCGACGCGTTCCCGCGGCGACACCACCGCGCGGTGGAGCTCCTCAGCCCGTGACCGCCGCGTGTCAGGGGGCAGCCGCCCGACCCGGGCGTCCTCACCGGCGCGTGACGCCGCGTGCGCGCTCCTCCTCGCCTCCCTCCTCGCCTCCCCCTCCTCCTCCCCCTTCCATTCCCTCCCCACCCCTCCCCCTCCCATTCCCTCCCCTCCCCCTCCCATTCCCTCCCCTCCCCCTCCCATTCCCTCCCCTCCCCTCCCCCTCCCATTCCCTCCCCTCCCCCTCCCATTCCCTCCCCTCCCCCTCCCATTCCCTCCCCTCCCCTCCCCCCTCCCATTCCCTCCCCGCCCCTCCCCCTTCCCCTCTTCCGCACCTTCACCACCTCCGCGCTGCCTAACTCCGGGCCTCACAGAGCCACTTGTCAGCCAGGGCTGGCAGCAGAGGACCGCGAGGACGGCAGGCGCCGGGGGTCCTTCTCCGAGGCCCTGCGCCACCTCCTGGGGAGCCCCGGCCGCCCACCGCCCTCCCTGGCCCTCAGTCTCCTCCTCTAGCCCAGGCCCTGGCGCGAAGCTGTCATCCCAGTGACTGAATGGAAGAAGTAAGTTAGTCTCAGAGGCTCCTTCTGGAAGCTCTGTGACCCCGGAAGAATCAGTCACCCTTTAGATGATTTACTTGATTTAAGCCGATCGAAAAATGTGTTGCAAGTGGCGGGAAAGTCGTGTCCACTCGTGAGTCTGGGGACGGGGCAGTTCCAATTGTAGCACGTGGCAGGAGTGAAGGGGAAGACGCAGCTGCGCAGAGAGAAGTCGAGATCTAGCATTTGGAAGGGCCGAGGCTGGAAGTGTGTCTGCACCCGGGAAAGCACCAATGCTGGGAAAACGCAGCTGTCTGCATTCCTTTGCCTGCACATCCACACCCACGTGGAAAACGCCGAAGAGCGCGGCGGGGACCCGGAGCCGCTCAGCTTGAGTAATCACTCCGAAGGGTCCACCCAAGCGCGCTGCTGGCCTCCACCAGGAAACACGCGCTGTTTCGGCTTGTCCGACCTGGTTGCCCCAACGCCCCTTGCTTCCTCCTCCGGCCCCGGTGACCGCCACATTTTCCTCATGGGGGAAACTGGCGACCAAGCAGGCCAAGGAAGCGGGGGAGCCTGTGGCCGTGATGTCACTGTCCCCGGGGCACGCTGGCCCAGCCCCACTGCCCTGTAGCACCTGGGGTCTCTATGGTGTCCGGGCCTCAAACCCCTGAGGGACTCATTTCCTTCCTGCACTTTCTGTGTGGGAGGACGACGAGCAGGGCTCCCTGAGGAGGGGACACGGGGAACCAACTGTGGGCTGAGGGCCGGTGGTCCAGGCCGCAATAACAGGAAAGGCAGGCGGCGCTGAGCCAGGGCTGAGTCCAAGAAAACACAACCGGGCCTCGCTTTGCTGGCTCCAGGTAGGGACGTGAGGCACTGCCAAGGCCCAGAGGGCAAGGCTCCTCTTGGGGGGCAGTGTGACAGCCACCACAGTGTGGCAGACGACAGCAGGGACACAGCTGGGCACTGCAGGCCAGAGCTTCCAGACGGTGCTGGTCTGGCCAGGACCACTGTCCCTGTCCCTGTCCCTAGTGAGAGGAGAGCCCTGGAGGGCTGGAAGAAGCGCCAGGCAGGAGAGCCACCAGGAGTCACAGTTGTGTCCTCAGGGCAGGGGGCCAGAGAAGGAGAGAGAGGACAGAGGGGACAGAGGGAACAGTGAAGGCCACTCCTGTAGGCCGTGGAGCAGAACAAGGAGACTGGGCCTCTCCTTGCCTCTGGGATGCATCCTGTCCTGGCCCTCCGGGGACACTCAAGGCTCCCTGTGCCAGGTGGCCACCTGTGCCCTACCACTGGGAGGAAGCCACCCTAGGTTGCCCAGGTCACCGGCCTCAGCCACCTTCTGGGCTCGGCCCCTCTCCCTGTCCCCCGACGCAGAATCTGGGATCCCCAGCCCTGAAGTGGCACAGGAGCCCCGCTTCAGGTCTCAGCCTCTGCCACACGCGAGGCCCCATGCAGACCAAGCGTCTGCACTGTGAGAGGCCGAGGCAGCGTAGTCCCTGCCAGGGTGTGCAGGCTGCTCTTCTCTCTGCTGCCCTCTGAGGTTGCTCCCCATCTGCCACCTCCGCCAAGTGGGGCTCTCCTGGCTCAGCCACCAAGTACTGCTGAGTCCACAAAGGGTGGCACCCGGATGGGACGGTGTGACACCAGGTGGCTGGTTAGCAGGTGATGGTGTACGCCGAGGGCACTTGAGCGGGGCACTCGGGCACAGGGAGGCCTGGCTCCGGACACTGTGGATACAGTCATCAAAGTTCAGAGAGCCCAGCCAGGGGCCAACCGGGAGCCTTGGGACATGGGCAGATGCCAGGCGGAGGGGAAGGAAGGCCACAGCAGGGAACAAGGAGCGAGAGAAAGGAGAGCCCTGGCCTCCTGGGCAGCCCGTAGGCCAAAAGTAGGAGCCACGTGCTCCAGGGAGCAGGCTGATTCCAGGGAGACTTGTCGAGCTACTGCGGACTGCAGGAACTGCAAGGGCCCCCAGGCTGTGCTGGCATCTGGGGACACGGGTGACAAAGAGCTCAAAGTCCAGAGGGAGAGCAGAGAGCAAGCAGCCAGCGGACGACAGGGCAGAGGTGTGGGGCGTGGCTGCAATCCTGGAGGGCTTCCCCTGCCGGGAGGCAGAAGAGCAGCGTCGCCTAGAGCCTTCACGCAGGCAGAGGCCGGTCCTGGACGCCCAGAGCTGGAGTGTACACGGCCTCATGGGCTTTTTTTTGTGTGTGTGGGGGTACTGGGGGTCAAATTCAGGACCTCGCGTGCCAGCAGGCGCCCCTGCCGCTGAGCGATATCACCGGCCCTTTTTTTTTTTTCATATGTGGGTACCTGGAGTCGAACTCAGGACCTCGCGCTTGCCAGGCAGGTGCTCATGCCGCTGAGCCATCTCACCGGCCCCTCATGGGCTTTTAGGAAATGAGTTCAGGACACGCTCTCTGAGTCACAATTGCACCATGCAAGAAATGTCCACAAATCTGATTGAGTGGTGTTTTTTCCAATTCCTGAATTTCCACACTTGAGTTTCCTGTATACTTACAGGGAACCCCACACTTAGGCAACACTGGCCCTTGGGTGAAGACTGCACTTAACCCACACCAGGCCGAGCCTTGTCTGCTTCCAGCCTCGGACCCGTCTTCCCGGGACCCGCTCTGAGGTCCCCACGCATCTCCCCATACCCACTCCCAGCTACGCCCTCGTCGTCTTCAGTGATGGAACCCTGTGCCGCTCGGCTTCAGCCACTGACCCGTCAGGAAACTCCGGAGACCTGGATGCCCCGTGGCCCCTCCGAGCCAGCACACCGACCCCCCACACTGCTAAGTCACCATGAGGCGGGAAGGCCCAGCAGGGACAGGGCGGTGCAGGCCCCTTCCTCCTTCCCGCCTCTGGTCTTTGTCCCCTTGGGCAATGGGACTGTCCCCACAGTGGAGCCGCCGGCCCAAGCCTGGGCCTTCCCCTCCCACCCCCATGACAAAGCACTTTTGGACCCTGAGCCCAACCCCTCCGGGCCAGCAGAGTGCTGAGTCACCCGTGCCCAGCCCACCCTCCCGCGGCCTCCAGAATCCCAGCCCGGCTCTTCCCGGGCTGCGGTCCCTCCCGCTCTGCCGCCGCCGCAGGCAGCTGTTCCCGGAGGCCGGCCAGCCCCACCCCGCTGCCCTGCCCGAGTCACGCGGAGCCGGGCGGGCGGGAGCAGGCGGAGGCCTGGTCAGCAGAGGAGCACAGTAGTGCCAGTGTGGAGATGGGGAAGGCTTGGAGAGGGCAGATCTGACACCCAGGGCTCCCAAGCAGTGCGGAGCGGGCCCAAGCACACTCGTAGGCATGGGCGCACGCGCGCACACACAGTCGCGTGCACACGAGCCTCCCGCTCCTCACTCAGCCCAGCAGGCCCTGGTTCTGCTACGCTGTGCACTGCAGCTGCGCCCCTCCAAGTGCACATTTCCTCCGCACTCCCCGGCCCAGCAGCCCGGGCAGAAGTCCGGGGCTCCTACCCGCTCCCTGCTCCCCGCTCCATGTTCTCTGCTTAGCCGCCTCTTCCTGTCTGTCCCGTCCCCTCGCCAGCTCAGATCTGCTGTGTCCTCTGCTGTCACCCAACTGGAACCCGCCCTCCTGCCTGACTTGAGTCCACCTCTGCATTCGATCATGCCTCTGCTGTTCAGGCGCCAGTACTGAGCAACAAGCACCTTGCAAGATGCTGGGACCAAGACAGAAGCAAGGCCTGACTCGCGGGGGCTCAAGTCCCACCACGGGAGGAAAGACAGCCAAACACCTGCACCAGGCTGGGATCAGCACTTCTTCAGTTCTTCTAGTCCCAGCACTTGGGAGGCTGAAGCGGGAGAATCGTTTGAGCCCAGGAGTCCGAGACCACTTAGGCAACGTAGAGAGGCCCTATCTCAAAGCAAAGTGGGGGAGTACGGGGTGTCGCCAGCAGTAGAGCGCTGGCCTGGCCTGCAAAGAGGCCCTGGATCAGCTCAGTGCCACGCTACGTGTTTATAGGTGTAATTAAATATTCTACATACATACTGCAGCGCTGATCTTCCTCACTTAGGAGCTATGAGCACCAACACAATTCGTTGTTTCCATTTTAATTTTGTTCACATCTTTTGCATCACCGCTTTTCATCTCAAGTGGTGAAAGCTGCCAGCTGTCCTTGATGGCTTTTGACAGCCCCTTCAAGGAATAACATATCATCTACCCATTCTTCTCAAGTCTTCTGGGCTTTTTTAAGGCTTGGATTTTTAAATAAAGAATGAATCATTCTTCCCGAGATTATCAGTTGTTCAAACATCATCGGTGAAGCCCATCAATTCTCCCCTAACTCGAAGCGCCGACTTTACTGTGGTAGCTCTGCCAACTCCACACCGACCGAGTCCCCACGGCTCTGTGGCTCCGACTACATTGTCACAGTGACCTTGTCTGTCGCCGTGCAGAGCCACCAGCTCATGGGGTGTATAGGGTACCTTTTTCACAGCAGTGAGGCGAATCCACCCTCGTAGTCTTTTCTCCCTCCAATGCCCTTCTCCACACACTCTTCTGTGCGAGCTTCGGGCCCTGCCGCGTTTAATGGAAATCGCATTGTATCTGCAGGTTTTTTCGGGGGGGGGGGGAGCTTGGCCGTTGAGGAAGCCCGAGGGGCTTCGCCCTCGCTCGCTCTGCCTTCGGTCCTGGAGTAAGCATTTGTCATTCTCTCCACACGCTTAGGTTAGCTTCTGTTGCCGACATACGTGAAAGTCTTCTCTTTCACTCCTTTTCCACGTGGCAAATTTCTGCCTGGTTGTGCTGCTACACAGGACAACATGTTCATGGTGACCCAGGTTTGCCGATCCTGGTGGTTTTTCTGTTGATTCAGCGGGAGGTTTCTAAGACCAAAGCTAGAGCAGCGTGGCCCGGGCCTCCCGTGGAAGCTGAAGCACTTGTCACGGCACCTGCCTCCATGTCCACCCCCTCGGTACCCCAACAAGCACCGCACATTCCAGCCCCGTGCAGTTTTAGCATTTTTATTACGAGCGCATGTTTGCAGTATATATTGTTACTTTCATCGTAGGAGCAGGTCCGTGCACATCACACACCTTGCTGTGCTCCGTCTGCACCCCTCACCCTTTGCGCGTGCTGTCTGTTCCCCTGCCTGGGAGCCCCTTCCCTGCCTTCTTCCCTCCACTTCCCCGGCCTGGCCTGGTCTCTGCTCACTACCCCAACCTACTGCCCGCGTGTGCGTGTTGCCATGGGTACGGGGAGGCCCGCAGAGCCATCACCAAAGCTCCACGTTTTCATCTTGGCAGAGCTGCTCTTTTAAAGAAAGCCTGGGTGCCATCTGTGAGTGTCCTGAGAAGGACCCGGGGACAGTCCTCGGGCAGGCCTGGGCCGCCTCGCAGCGGTGTCCTCCGGCCCCTGCACCCTGTCCCCTGCCACCAGAGCAGCCCATGGGCAGAGAGCCTGGGCCTGGGCTGCGTTTCCAGAGGCGGACAGCCTCTCTGCTGTAACTCGGAGGTCCCTCTTTTCTTTTTTTTTTTTTTTTTTTTTTTTTTTTTTTTTGTGGGTACCGGGGGGACGACCTCAGGACCTCGCACGCCAACAGGCACCCGTGCCACTGAGCGATATCACCGGCCCCTTTTTCGTATGTGGGTTCCGGGAGTCGAACTCCGGCCTTCGCGCTTGCAAGGCAGGCGCTTACGCCGCTGAGCCATCTCACCGGCCCAGAGGTCCCTCTTTTCAATGCTCTACGCCAGCACGATTTCCTCCGCAGCCCGCGTGGCCTGTGTCGCGCGCGCTGCCCGCGGCCCTCTGCGCGCACCCTCCTGCCTCGGCCTGCGGGTCCACGGTCGCCGTGACGCCGTCCACTCGGCTCGGCCCTCATCTTCAACGACGAGGCCCTGGCCGGGGGTGCGGTCCCGAGCCCAGCCCTGGCCCAGAAGTAGGCCTGCGCAGGCGTCCCTAGCGCCCAGCCACCGGCCGGACCCGAGCGCGCGACCCCTCCCCCGCCCCCGTCCGCTCGGTGCCACCGCCCAAGGCCGCGGCCGCGCCACCGGAAGAGGCGGGGCCTCCGGCTGCGGGCGCGCTGATTGGCCCCGCGCGCGTGACGCGAGGAGCCCATAAAAGCCGCCGCGCCGGCGCGCCGCTGTCCTCCGCCGAGCGTCGCCGCGGCCTCCTGCTTCAACAGTGCTTGGACGGAGCCCGGCGCTCGCCCGCCCTCACCGCCGCCCGCACCGCCGCAGCCGCAGCCCAGCCTCGCCCGCCGCCGCCGCCGCCGCCATGACGACCGCCTCGCCCTCGCAGGTGCGCCAGAACTACCACCAGGACGCCGAGGCCGCCATCAACCGCCAGATCAACCTGGAGCTCTACGCCTCCTACGTCTACCTGTCCATGGTGAGCGCCTCGCCGCCCGGTCTCCCGGGCGGCTCCCGGCCTCGTGCCGCGGGCAGTCGTTGTGCAGCCGCGCTTGGGGTTGCCTGGTGACGGCGCGAGGTCCCCGGGGGCCTGCAGCGGCCGGGTTTCCGCGCCCGGACCGAGGGGGAGGGAGGCTCCTGGGCGCAGCGGCGATGGCAGCCACTGACCCCTCTCTCAGCTGTGCTCTGCCGGGTGTGCACTTTGCAGGCGCAGCTGGAGAGTCCGTGAGCCTGTGTTGAAAACAGTAAGAGAGCAGGGCAAATGCTTAGCGCCCTCTCCAGGCAGGCAGATTGTAGACCTGGTCGGAGAAATTTCCCTAAACACTGCTGGAGGTGATACCCGTGCTAGTCTAAAGCTTCCTCAAGTAATCAGTTCTGAGTGACCAGGTTTCTGGGGTTTTGCTTTTTGAGACAGGGTCTCACTATGTAGCCCAGGCTGGCCTTGAACTCACAGTGATGCTCCTGCCTCAGCCTCCCGAGTGCTGGGATTACAGGCGCTTGCCACCAGTTTTCTAGTTTAGAGTAAGAGCTGGGACACAGGAACACATCTGGTCCGGTCTCTTTCAGCCCCGGCCCCTCTTGCTGTGCTGTGGGAACGCCTCACACTCCCCCGTGCCAGCTGCCTCCCGTGCGTGGGAGCCCTCACTAGACGGTGTCACGTTTGCTTTCAGTCTTACTACTTTGACCGCGATGATGTGGCTTTGAAGAACTTCGCCAAATACTTTCTTCACCAATCTCACGAGGAGAGGGAACATGCTGAGAAGCTGATGAAGCTGCAGAACCAGCGTGGTGGCCGCATCTTTCTTCAGGATATCAAGGTGAGTGGGGAGGGTCCAGGGTCTGAGGGACCATTGGTGGCCCTTCCCTGTGTGTGCAGTGATGGCTTGGGGCTCTGCCCTTTGTGTTTGTTAGGGCTACCGTCCACACTGACGTGGGCACACAGTGCGGGCCAGGACAGTAAAGCAGGAACTCGGGGAGGGGAGACTTAGGCATTAGATGGCGGTGCTTGCAGACTCGGGCTGAGCCGGGAGAGGTCGCAGGTGGGTCGATCTAGCACCTGTTGCACAGAAACCAGACCGTGACGACTGGGAGAACGGGCTGAATGCGATGGAGTGCGCGCTGCACTTGGAGAAGAGTGTGAATCAGTCACTCCTGGAGCTGCACAAGCTGGCCACTGACAAGAATGACCCCCATGTGAGTATGGGGACCTGGGGTGGCAGCAGCAGGGTGTCTAGGGCAGAGGAAGCTGACTCTCTTCCCCTTCTCTCCCAGCTGTGTGACTTCATCGAGACTCACTACCTGGACGAGCAGGTAAAGGCCATCAAAGAGCTGGGTGACCATGTGACCAACCTGCGCAAGATGGGAGCCCCCGAGTCCGGCATGGCAGAGTACCTCTTTGACAAGCATACCCTAGGGGACAGTGACAACGAGAGCTAATGTCACTAAGGCAGTGCATGCATGTTGGGGTTACCGTTACCTTTTCTATAAATTGTACCAGAACATCTACTTAAGTTCTTTAATTCCTTCAAATAAAGAAATTTGGTACCCAGCTATTGTCTTCTGGTTGGGATGCGCCAGAAATTTGTCTCGGTCATCTCTTCGATTCCTACAGAACAGCTCAGTAGTGGTCATACTAATCAGAGTGGAACACCTAAAAGAATAAATACTTGTGTTTATTAAATTCTCAACTTGGGAAACGTCGAGGTGTGGGTGTGTTGAATTCAGCCAGGACTGAGGGACTTGCTGTTCTGCAGTAGGTGACCTGAACTGCATGTTTCCCGTGTGTGGCTCACACTGGCTTACAGGCTATGGACTCGTAAAAAGGCAGCTAAGAGCTGAAGGAGTCGTGAGCTCCTTTATTCTCACCCGCTAAGCTAAACATTGAGGCTGTCACAGGAATGTACTCCGTGGTGTGGACAGCTGCGTGGCTACGACTGGACCAGTGTCCCGGTGGTGTACGCGCAGGTGAGGACCAGGCTGGTGACACGCGGGTCAGGAGTGGGCGCCGTCCCTGGATGGGGTGTGAGAAGGGTCACAGCTTGAGGAAGAGGAAGGCGTTTCCTGCAAGAGTCAGGGTTTGTAGTAGGTGCTCAAAGTTCTGACTCGATCACAGGTGATTTGGAAAAGTTCCTGCCTCGCCTGAGAACAGTGGTGGCGAACCTACGGCACGCGTGCTGCGGCAGGCTGTTTGTCACTGAAAGCTCTAGAAAGTTCACCATCACTGCCTAGAAGCAAGACTGAGATGCTGCCTCGAGATTTCAAACATGAAACGGCTTCTGGATATGAGCAGAGAAGTGGGAAGCTGAGCCCCTCCCTGTGCCGTGATTGGGAGGGGACGGGGGTTGTGAACTGGGCAAAATTCCAGAAAATCTAGAGAGAAATACTTTGGGTTTGTGAAGACTCTGGTCCTAAGAGACCACGAAGTGGCTGAATTTCGGTGAGGCTTGAGCAGAAGACACCCTAAGACCGGCCCCCTTACCTGCCAGTTCCCACCTGGAGGCAGCGGGGGCTGTCCCTCTCGTGGGTGCTTGGGTGACACCTCTGAGGGCTCAGGCAGGGGCTCCTTTCAGCTCCCAGCTTACTGGGCAGAGTCACATCTTGGCTCCAGCCCCAGCCCCAGTGCTGCCTGCGGTCTCTCGTCCACCACTCCTGCCCCGCTGCCCCTGGCCTGCCAGCCCGGGAGCCTTAGGCACTGTCACTCAACTGCATCTCCCTCCACTGGCCCCAGCTGGGCAGGTCTTCCTGACCACACCAAGCTCTTGGTGACACAGGCAGCACCCCTCATCATTCCCAGGATCCTGGTGAGGGGATCTGTGTGTGCCCTCACCCATGGGGGGCACAGGTCCTCCGTACTCAGCAGTGGAATGACAGGCAGAGAGAGCCTAGGTGGGGAAGGGGTCAAGCATGGCCCCAAGAAACCCTAGCTGGGGACAGACCTGTTTTCCAAGGCCCAGTAGGGGTCTGCAAGCTCCCTCGGTGCAGGGTACAGGCTGCTAGGCCGCTGCTCCAAATGTGGCTCTGGGAGGTGACTTTCGGGGGGCTCTGGCATTTCCATCAGGTCCACACTCTTCTTCGGGGGACAGACCCCCGGGGGCTCCTCTGAGGCTCTGTCACTGACAGAGAGCAGCTCATAAGTGCTGGCCCTTGACACCACTGGCTTCAGGCTCTGGTCTTTGGTGTCTGTGCCCGCAGTGTCGTGACGCGTGCGGGGTTCGAACAGTTCGGGGAAGATCATTGGGGGACAGCTGAGGGGTGTCTCCGGGGTGCTGTAGTAGCCCAGCCTCTCGTTCAGGGGGGCCACCTTAAAGGCGTCTGTGGGCTGGAGCTTGCCGTCCTCCTGGGCCCTGGGGTGTTGCTGGGTGCCCCTGAACCGGCCGTGGTGGCGGAAGAGTCTCTTTCTGGGGTGAAGCAGCTTCCGAGAAGGGTACTCGCAGAACTGTTGCCCAAGGAAGCGGCCAATGATTGCCTGGTTGATCTCCTCCTCCTCCTTGATCGGCTGGAACTCCATGTCTTCTTGCTGCAGGCTGCAAAGAAGGGCACGCGGCTGAGCAGGACAAGGGACCGAAGCTTGGCTTCGTGCCCTGTCCTGGGCCCAAGGCCGCTGTGCCCTAGGCTCATCTTCCTCCCAGCTGGCCTCGCTGTCCCGGCTGCCCCGTGCCCACAGCCCTGGCCTGGCATCCACAGGGCTCCTGTTCCTCACGCCTTCCTCCCATTACAACCTCTTGCTCCAAGTTATGGAGCTGCTGGTCCTGAGTGGGGGGCGTTCAGACAGGGCCCAGAGAGACTCTGGGCAAGGCTTGGGACTTAGGGGCCACCCCGAGGGCAGTGTCCTCCAAGAGATGAGTTTGGATGCCCCCGGCCAAGCCCATATTTGTCCCCTGCCCCATGGCCCAGCTCCAGCACAGAGGAGGCCATCTGCCAGCCCACAGCAGGTGACCTCTGCCCCAGGTGCTGTCTCTTTCCAGGCATCCAGGTCTTTGGACCTTGCACCCAAAGTCTGGCCCTTGGGTCTGAGCCCACTCATGATCTGCGTGTTCCCTGGAGGCAAGGTCTGTGCGTGATCGCTTGGTGACCTTCCCAGCGCTGGGGCTCAGGCCACATGAGGCTCCACAAACCCTCTGAAATGTCCCTCACCCAAACCGGCCACCAGCCTTCACTATTGTCACCTTCGCAACTTGTCCTCGTGCTAAGTATGGCCTTGAGCTAATCCCAACTAAAGAGCAGAGATCCTGCACCCTGGGAGGCTGGAGGATCGCGTTTGAGTTCATCCCGGGCAATTTAGCAACTTAGTGAGACCCTGCTTCAAAATAAAAGAAGATACAGTAGCTCAGTGCAGGGCCCTAGGTTCAATCCCAGCCACACACACACACAGCAGAGAACAACGAGCATCAGAAACTGCACAACGAGACCTTTGGTATGGACCCTGACAGCCACCAGCTGTCGCCAGGACTAAGGGACTGGGTCAGGAGACAGCTACAGGCAGGAGCACCCGTCTGCTGTGTGGCCTGTGCCCTTCGCTCCGTGGACAAAGTCCCCTCCAGGGACTCCGCGCTAGGCACTCCCTTCTGCTCCCTACCCAGACCCCCAGTTGGTCAGAGGAGATCTGGCTAGAGGTAGGAAGCGGGTGCTGACACCCCTAAACCACTGCCACTGGCTACTCACAAGTGCTTCCTTTCTGGGCCTCAGTTTCTGACCAGAAGGGAGCGCTTAGGTGGGAGGGACCCGGGCACATTCCAGCCTCCCAGGTCCCTGCCCAGCTCGGCCAAGGGGCAGGGGCCTAGAGGTGGCAGCGGGCACAGCTGCCACTGTCGGCCTCTGCTGGCTCTGTGACTTTGGACTGGGCAACCTGGCTCCCCTCTCTGCGCTGTGCAGGACTGTCTGAAAACTGGGGGAGATAACCCAGGGTTATGCAGAGGATCAAAGCCATGTGCCAAAGAGCAAAGCTCGGGGCCTGGCCCGCGAGGGCGCCAGGGAGCGCAGGAGGCGCTGTTCCAGAGGCAGCAGCCCCTCCCCAGCCTGCAAAGCCCACCTGATGTTGAAGGTGGAGCCCAGGAAGGAGGTGCGGCGGGACTGTGAGGTGGCAGCCGTGTAGGGGGGCTGAGGCTCCATCTTGTTCCAGTACATATCTTGCTCCAGGGGGGGCACGTCCTGGTGCATCTCATCCACAGACAGTAGGGAGACCTGGTCGTCAGGGACAGAGGGTGCAGGACCATGACTTTGCCTGGTGACTTGGTCAAGTCACTTCCCTCTCTCTGGACCTCAGTTTCCCTGCCTATGAAATGAAGATGGGCACCTGCCTGCAGCCTCAGGGGAGAACCCTGGGGGCGAATGGCTGGTTGCAAGGGGGAGGAGGGACAGGTCACTCCTTGGGTCCCAGTGAGAAGGGCCCACATGCAGCCTCCCCCATACCTGCAGGTTCCTGTCCAGGATCCAGTTGATCTCGAAGTCATCATCATCCTCTCCGAAGGGGTTGATGAGCTGCTCTGCCACCTTGGGGACAGGAAAGGCTCTGCAGGCCTTCAGGTGGAGCTCGCGGAAGCTCTTCCCTCTCGGAAGTGGACCCCACCATTCCCATACCCAAGACCCCTTGCTGTCTGACAGCTGTCTTCACAGCCATGGCGCAGGGTTGCAGCCACATACTGGGGGGCCATACACACGCTCTTCTTTTCTGGGCGCTGAGCCCTCTGTGATCCCTGAGCGCCTCCGCTGTTCCTGGGGGAGCCACTCATGCCACGTATCTTACCAGGAGTCACATCATTTTATTTATTCATTCATTGTGCTGAATGAGAGGGTGGTCCTGGTAGGCAGTGCCCTGATAGTCCCACAGAGGGCTGAGTTGCCCCAGGGCCCAAGGGACAGCTTGCAAGCCACAGGGACACCCTGGAGAATTCCAAGGGCGGACTGGTGGAATCTGGGTGGATCTTTAAAAAGCAAAGGTAACTGAGAGGAGACAGGGGAAGCAGCCGTTTGTACGTGTGTGAGAGACCCTCACCACCACTGCCAGAAAAAACTTAAAAACAGAACAAAGGGAGAGTGGGTCGGAGATGGAAGGAAGGTAAGAAAAAGGCAGAGAAAACTGTCCCTTGAAGCCCCACTACAGCACTGGGTCCTGGTTGAGCGAGAAGCTGCACCTGGATAAGCCCTGCGGGTGGGGGTGCAGGGGGGGTCCTGAGCTACTTCTAAAAGGCTCAGGGTTGTCAACATCCAGGCTTTTGTGTCACTACGCAGAGTGGACCCACAGCAAGACGGCCTGGCCCTGCCCCTCCGGCTCTTGCCGGGCGCTGCAGGTGCTGAGGCCACCCGAGCCCTCTGTCTCCTGTGCCTGCTCACTTCTTGGCCAGACACAAGCCTCAGCAGGTCCCTCCGTGTAAAACTACGGGATCATACCGGACAGGGCTGTGATGGGGCCCAGCCCCCCACCCCCAGAGACGAGTGATGGGTCCCGGAGAGGCTCACCTTCAGCCAGCCCATGTAGAAGAAGAACTGCAGGAACGTAAAGATGGGGACGACCAGGTCCATCTCGTGGCCTGGATAGGCCTTGGCGGGGATCAGAAACTGCCGGCCCAGGAGGCAGGCCAGGAAGAAGCTGTACACGGCCACGGTCACCACCTGGGAGGGGAGGGGAGGACTGGGTGGATCGGGACAGTCCCACGGCTGGGCGCGCAGGCCTGCTGTGACTGTCACCCCCTCGTGCTGCAGGACACTCACACCGCCTCCATGAGCTGCACCAGGCAGGAGCCTTCGAAGTCGAGACCCAGTTCCCAGGGTGAGTCTGCTTCCTGGGTCCACCTGGCCTCAGTTCCCCAAAGAGAAGCCTCAGCAGGCAGGTCCTCACCTGTGTGTACACCAGCGGGATACTGATCCAGTCGTAGCCATAAAGGATTCCGCATTGAGTACGCAGGATGCTCATCTCCTGGGGAGGGGAGGGGATCTGACCGCTGGCCCCGCAGCCCCTCCCCAGGCGCCAGGGGCTGGGTTTGGCCCACCCCTGCTGTGTGGTCACCGGAAGCTCGCTAGATCTCTCTGTGCCTCGGGCTCCTCAGCCAGAGGAAAGGAGCTAGGACCGACAGACGTCCTTAGAGAAGGGCTACCTCGCGGTGGGCAGAGCCCTGCGACCCCCGCACAGGCCCGGGCAAACCCTCGAGGCGCGGCCTCCCCTGCCAGCCGCACCCCAGCCCGCGGTGGGAGGGCTTACGTTCAGCAGGCTCTGCAGCAGCACCGGGTCGCGGATCCGGCCTCCGTACCAGGCCTGCACGGCCAGGTTAGCAAACCACACCCAGGGCACCCAAAACATGTTGTGGGGGAGGCTCAGCTGCTCCAGTTTCTTGTACTCCGCGGGGGTCAGGAAGCCTGCGGAGTGCAGAAGGGCGTGCGTGGGAGGACCCAGGCACTGACCCCGCCCCTCGCGTCTCCGCCCCGCCCAGCTCTGCCCGCACCCGGTCCTCAAGCTCAGGGCCCTGGCCCCGCCCACTCAGCTCCCGCCCCCAGCATCGGGCCGCGCCCACCGACCGACGCTAGGGCTGAAAGCCCCGCCCCACCGCGCCCGCCCCAACCCAGGCCACGCCCGCCTGTGGCACCGAATATTGGAACTGCGCCCACCCGCCCGTTTTGGTCCCACCCACCTGAGAGCAGGTGTTGGAGGCTCCGCCCACCCCGCCACGTTCCGCCCCGGCTTTTGGCCCCGCCTACCACTGAGAGCTAGAGCTGGAGGCTCCGCCTATTCCCACCCTCCCCGCCCCAGCCTTTGGCCCCGCCCACCCGCTAAGAGCAGCTGCTGGACGCTCCGCCTACTCCTGCCCATCCCGTCCAGCCTTTGGTCCCTCCCACCTATCATAGTAGGGGCTGGAAGCTCCGCCCATTCCCTCTCTCCCGCCCCCAGCTTTTGGCCCCGCCTACCTGCTTGCACCAGGTGCTGCAGGCTGGGGAAGCGCTTGTAGACGGCGGCGCTGACGCTGCGCAGGATGATGACGTGCCCCAGTATAGCGTAGCGCATGAGCGTGCGCCGCAGCATCCGGCCGTGCTCGTCGCGGCCCTCCACGAAGGCGGACACCTGGCTCATGAGGCGGTCGGGCCACGGCACGTTCTCGTACTGGTTCCACCAGCGCGTCAGGACCAGCGTCACGTAGAAGCCTGGGGAGGCGGGGCGAGGGCGGCTGTGGCGAGCTCGGTGCCCGGTGCGGCGGGCCAAGGAGCGCCCGTCCCCGAAGACCCGACCCCCACCCCGCGGGACCCGGGCGGCCGGAGGGGCGCTCACCCAGCACGAAGGACACGGGGATGAGCTCGATGTAACTGCTGCAGTACATGCTTAGCTTCTCAAACACCAGCTGCTGCTCCTCGTTGAGAGCCTGCCTGGGGACAGCACGGAGATGTGGCCAGCTGGGCGTGGAGGGAGGGGTGGACGGGGCGGCGCGGGAACGACCAGGGCAGGACCCTGCTGTGTGGCCCGTGAGTTCCTACGTGTCATCCCGGCACGCAGCCGCCCGGGACTGCGGGTGACAAGGAGCCTCAGGGCAGGCTCGGTGTCACGGTGACAAAGGTACCAGTGGGGGGGTGAGAAAACTCTGTGCCTTCTGCTTGATTTTGCTGTGAATCTAAAGCTGCTCTAAAAACAACAAAACCCTCAAATTAAAAAGAAAAAAGTATGAAGGAAGACCAAACCAAAGTGCTGTGTTGTTAGAATATATCTGACCTACATTTTATTGCTTAGGTAAACATTTACATAACTCTGCGCCTAAGAGTGTGTGGGAGTCGTGAAACGGGTGGCGGGGCTGGACCAGTGCAGCCCGGAGTCCCGGAACCCACAGGGTGTGTGGAGCCCCGGTCCCTCAGTCTGACCCCTACCTGTAGATGTATCGGATGACGTAGTAGCACAGCAGGAAGATGAGGAACTCGCCGTAGAGCAGCTTGTAGATGCTGCCTCGCCAGCAGAGCAGCAGGCGGCAGAAGGAGCACAGGCGGGCGTTGGCCACCTGGTTGGTGTAGGTGATGGTCATGGCTGCGCCGGGTGGCAGCAGGTGGCTTGGGTCCTGGTGGACGGGTGCAAAGAGATATGTGGGTGCCCTTGGCCAGTTGCTGTTTGGGACTCACCTGTGACCTTAGCCAGGACCCATCCCTGCTCAGGGCCTATGCTCTGTCTCCTGGATGACGCCGGGGGGGAGCTGAGATGGTCTTCAAGGCCCGCCCAGCTCTGACTGCCTGGGAGGTTGGGGACCCAAGCAGGTGAGCCCTGAAGCCGGGCCAGCATCAGCAGGGAGGACACAGCTGTGTGCTCAGGGCCTCTGGCTCCCTGGAGTGAGGAGTAGGTCAGGGTCCTGGTCAGCTCTGCCTGCCACAGCATCCCCTTCCCTACTCAGAGCCTGGCGACCAGTGGTCCAGGGACTTGCCACCTGGGCCCGCAGTGCCTGGGAATGCTCTTCCTGATATAACTACAGGGCTCATTCTCTGTTTGGGTCACTTCCTCAATATGTCCCCAACCGTCCCGCTGGACATGGTGCCATTGCCACCAGCAAGGTGCCCCACTTGCTTGGTCTTCCACACACCACCGTTCCTACTTGAGCTTATGTTGTACATCAGATCCTCCTGCTGCTTGTTCCTGTGTTTCCATAGCAGGTGCACAATAAAAATGCATTGAAGCAATGATTGCCAACCCGCACTTGTTCTGAGGTAGCCACAAACTAGGGGTGTCACTGCACCTGGTGACACCAAGCTCCTTCCTGCCTCAGGGCCTCTGCACAAACACCCAGGGCCACACACCTGCCTGTGGGTGGCCTGTGTGTGCCCCTCACATACATACACGGGCCAGCCGGTCACCCACACCGAAGGCCCCTGAAGCCCAGCCCTGTCTACGCTGGTGCCCATACTCACAGGGGGCTGCAGTTCACCAGGCAGTCCCACCAAGGTCTGGCCCTGGGCTGGTGGGCACTCAGAGACCCCGTGGCCGGTGCGCCTGTCCACCCTTGAAGGCTAGCCCTGCCCACATCTGTAAGTGCTGTGTGGTCACTTGACCGCCTAAGCCAGGGCCACAACAAAGGAGCCCTTGTCTGGCTGCCTGTAATCTGCTCAGGTGTAGCCAGGTCAGCACAGCCAGGGTCCCTCTAATTCCTTCCAACGCTGGAATCTGGGGCAACATCCCCCTCTGTTGCGGTCCTAAAATCCAGAGGTCCTGGGCCCCGATGTCTCATGGGAGGAGTTAGGGACACGTGGGGCCTCTGCCAGCCTGGGGGACTGTGGCTGCCACATGGGCTGGGGAAGGAGCCCTGGGCCTCAGGCAGAAGTTCTGGCTCTTCGTGTTGGCCCTCGTGGCGGCCTGGGTGGGGACCTTGCATCCCTGCCTGAAAAGGAGGCTGTTGCTCTGGAATTTCATCTTCTCCCTTGATGACAAGATCTGGCTGCTCTGGGAGGAGTTCTGATTGGCTGCTGGTGACGTCATGGCTCATGCTGGCTGTGGGCTGTGACTGGTCCCCGGGACCCCTGAATGGATGCTGGGGAGCTCTGGCAGGAGAAGGGGTGGGGAGCCCTTGGGTGGAGCCTAGCCCTGGCTTTCTGCTGCAGCCTGGCAGCCAGTGTGACGGGGGTGCGTGCCCAGACCCCGGGGCAGCCGGGAGAACCCATCAGCGTTCGGGCACACTCAACCTCCAGTGTTCAGGGAGAGGAGCGGAGCTCCAAGCCACACTGGTTCTTGCTGGGATGTTTCCTGACACTGCTGCTGGGGTCTTTAAGAGCCTGGTTCTGCGCCTTGGGGACGTTGCATGGGATTGTGATGTGGGTGGCCTTGAGACCACACGTCCACACACACCCTGACCTAGAACATGACCCCGTGCCTGCATCCCAACAGGCCCACTGTCCCCGCCCTCCCTCATGTCCTCTTCCCCTCCATGTGTAACGGTGCTGAGCAAGAGATGGTCTTGGACAAATCTCTTTGCCTTTGTCGCTCTCTACCAGTGGAAAACAGCAATGAGGGCAACAGCTGCCCCCCATTGCCGTGGGTGCTTTCCTTACGGCTGTCGTTAGCCATCTCCACCCAGATTGGGATGGGCTTCCTGGAAGAGGAGTGATGAGCATCCATTTCCTTATCTGTGAAATGGGGCAGTAACATCTGCCTGGACAGTAGTGGTGAGGAAGACAGAGGGGGACACATCCGTCCCCTCCCACACCTGTGTCCCGAGTGCCCGGAGCCAGGAGGTTTTCCTGGGCAGCATCAGCAAGCCCAGCCCCTGTGCCCACCACATGGGCACTGCTCGGTGGGCTTGGGCGTTGTGTTTTCCAGATGCGGGTAGCTCACTGTGGGGGCTACTTCCATCTTCACACTCGGGAGGGGCGCTCCACTTCCCAGGCGGTTAACAAAGTTTAAATCACGGGTAGACAGTGCCTGGCCCAGCCCCTGGCACAGCGATGCCCACTCCGGCCTTGGGGTGGGGCTGGTTCCTGCCTCCTGGGGCGGCCACTGGGGGGTGCCCCTGACCCGTGGCTCTTACCAGGGAAGCGTGGACCGGGTGTGGGCACTGCACTGGTGTGGGCAGCTCCCCCGTCCCCTGCCCAGACAAACAGCCAAGGAACACTGCTAGGAGCTGGAGATGCAGGTCCTGGCCATGCCAGTCTCCCTGCCCCTCAGATGCCCTGGAACATCCCTGAGGACACCCGCGTGCGTGCACAGGCGCACATCCTGGTCTCTCCGTGGGTCTCAGCCGTGAACGCATCCCCAGCCAGCCAGGCACAGCCTGGGCACACAGGGAAGCCACCACAAGTACCGACTGGCCGCAGCCGTGCCTGCAGACAGGGCCCAGGACAGAGCCCTGAAGAATGGCCCCACTCCAGCTTCTGCTGCACAAAGTGATCATTTAACAAAAGCTCTCCAATGCCAGAATGGAGCCTATTCTGACTCCTCCCTGCAAGCAGATACAGTCACACGAAAACGAGGAAGACACTTCGACAGCTCTGATGCAGAACAGCAAGGCCTAAGACGCAGGCCAAGTGCACAGAGGTCAAGGAGACTCTTGCAGAGAAGGGAGCATTTGAGTTGGGTCTCAGAGCATGAGTAGGAGTCAGCTGAGAAGAATGAATGAAAGGGCACTGGCTATTGGGGAACAGCCCTTGGCAAGTGACAGAGGCATTACTGAGTAACACTCCAGGCCTGCCTTGGCCAACACCACACCACTCTCCCTGACTTGGGACTGAACCTCAGTCTTCTGGCATTGGCCCCTGTGCCCTCTGAGGAGGTGACTTTCAAGGGGTGGGGCCTTACCTGTCAGGGAGGGGGCTCTGCCGGGGTTGAGCACGGGGAAGAGACCTGGATCACGTGCAGCCCATCTCTCAAGCCCCTGGGCACCGGAGAGCCATGTGGGGGCAGGATAGAGTGACCGGGCCCACAAGGGGCCCCTCACCTAGGGTCACCATGGCAACAGGAGCATCACAGAGGGCCTGCCCCTGGGCAGGGAAGGGACCAGCGCAGCCGGGGCAGGGCCTGTGCTGGGCCAGCCGACTGCCCGCCCACAGCCTCTCGTGGGCCCATCGCAGGACCAACGGGCCCGACACAGAGAGAACCAGAGAGGCTCAGCGTGGCTGGACGGGCGGGTGGGGATCTGCACACAGGCCCAGAGGAGGACAGGCGACCCCAGCTCTGCCTGGCCTGGGGCAGTCCTGATCCCCAGGGGCTGGGGACTCAGCATCCAGGCACCACAGGAGGACAGCAGGAGAGAGCACGGCAGGAGAGGTGGGGACACACCTGGGTCAGCTTGGCCAAGCCCCGTCCCGCCAGCACGACGACGGCGTAGACTGGAACAGGCCAGAGCTGTGTGCCGTGGCCTGGGGACCTCCCTGCGGCCCTGTCCCCGATGAACTCTGCCCCACCGGGGCCCAGAGGTGAGGTGCTGACACCCCCAGCCACGTGCTCAGCCGGCTCCTCACTGCAGTGTGGGGGGCGCTCTTACCCTCAGGACTGTGGCCTGTGTGGCCGAAAGGTCGAATCTCCTCCCGTGGCACGTGGGTGTCCAGTTGTCCGTGGATTTGTAGGAGGAATTGTTCTTTCCTTGTTGAATGGGCTTGGCGCCGCTGCTGGAAATCAATCAGGTCTGGTCCTGGACGCACCTCCATCCCGCTGGGCTCCGTATCCGTCCTTAGCCGCTCAGTTTCTGTGATGTAGCTGTCCGGGAGTTTGGAAACTCAGAGGCAGGAGTTCCTGACTTTGTTCTCTTTTCTCAAGATTGTTTTGGCTATTCAGGTTCCCTCGAAATTCCACATGAATTTTATTGTTACCTTGCCCATTTCTGAAAAACAATGAAAGGTAGTTGGACTTTTGACAGGGATCACAGGGAATCTGTAGATTTCTTTATCATCTTTACCATGGTAAGTCTTCACAGGGGGTGTCCGTTAATTTATTTAGATGTTCTTTAACTTCATTCGGCAGCATTTTGTAGTTTTTACTGTATAAGCCTCTCACCTCCTTGGTTTAAATTACTCCTAAGTATTTTTTCTTTTTCTATTTTTGTAAACTGTCTTAGTTACTTTTCTTATTGCTGAGACAAAATACCCAGCACCCAAAGTTAAAGGAGGAAAGGTTTATTTGCTTTACAGTTCTAGAGGTTTCAGTCCATAGTCGGCTGGCTCCGAGGCAGGGCGGCATGTCAGGGGGCATCGAGGAGGAGAAACAGTCCGTGGCAGGGCAGGAAGGAGACAGCGAGGCAGCACAGTATCAAAACAGCAGCAGCAGGCTGCCTTCTTTTTGTCTCTTTATATCCATCCACACTAACCAACCTTTGCCTGGTGCCACCCACACCCAGGGAGAGCCTTTCTACTTTCCATACCCAGAACTATACCAGACCAATCAGTGAACTAATTTAGTAATCACCCCAGCATCACACATTTAATCCCAGAATCCAGCCACCTCCAAAAACCCCCACTATGACCACATGAGGGGACCTCTAGACACAGCCATACATAAACGTAATTGTTTTCTTAATTTCATTTTCAAGTTGTCTGGTGTATAGAAATACAACTGATTTTTGTAAGCCTACCTTGTAGTCTGAAACTGCAGAATTCACTTACCAGCCTTCAAGCTTTCACGTGCACAGGTGAGATTTCTGTGTGCAGGGCAAGGCCTCTGTGAGTGCGGTTTTACTTCCTCCTAGCCACTCTGGATGCGTGTCTCTCTTTCTCTTACGCGATTGTCCTCGCTGAAGTTTCCAGTGAAATGCTGAAGAGGCAAAGCCAGCCCTCCTTATCTAGTTCCTAATCTGAGGAGGACACCATTTAGTCTTTCACCACTAGGTGGAATTAGCTGAGGGTTTTCACAGATGCCCTTGGAGGGCTTGAGGTTTCTTTCCATTCTTAGGTTTGTTTGTTTGTTTGTTTTGAGACAGGGTCTCACCATGCAATTCAGGCTGGCCTTGAACTCACTATGTAGCCCAGGCTGGCCTTGAACTCATGGTAATCCTCCTGCCTCAGCCTCCCGAGTGCTGGGATTATAGTCCCTTCTTAGCTTTATAAGCGTGTGTGCGGGTGTGTGTATGCGTGTTTATCACGAGACTGTGTTTCGTGAAATTATATTTTGCATCAGTTGAGATGATCATGTGGCGGTTTTCATTTCAACAATGTGGTATAATTCCATTGATGGATTTCCATAGGTTGAAATGAGCAATTTGCAGCACCAGGTAAATCCCATGATTGACAATCCTTTTACTACATCGCCAGGTTGGACTTGCTGCTATTTTGTCAAGGGTATTTGCATTTCTATTCATAAGGGATGCTGGTCCTTTCTTTCTTTGCGATGTCTTTAGTTTCAGGGTAACACTGGCACCATACAATGAATTAGGAAGTACGCTCTCCCTCATTTTTTGGAAGAGCTTGAGAACAATTAGCGTTTATTCTTTTTAAAACCACTGGGCGTAGTGGTGCACACTTGTAATCCCCCCACTCGGGAGGCTGAGGCAGGAGGATCTCTTCGAGTTCAAGGCCAGCCTGAACTGCATAATGAATGAGGCCCTTTCTCAAAAATGACCAAAAAACTTTGAGAGAATTCACCAGTGCAGCAATCTGATCCTAGTCCATTCTTTACTGGAAGTTTTGATTATTGATTCAGTCTTGTGTGTGGGTCTGTTCAGGTTTTCTATTTCTTTTGAGTCAGTTTTTGTAGAGTGCATGTGCCTAGGAAATTTCCCATTTCATTTAGTCATCTAGATTATTATCTAATTTGTTCTTATAATTTTTTTTTTTGTGTGTGTGGTACAAGCAATTGAACCAGAGGTACTCAACCACTAAGCTACACCCCCAGTTTTACAAATTTGTTTTCAGCAAGGGAGAGGGGAGGGGGAAAGGAAAGAAGGGAAAAGTAAAAAAAAGAATGAGAAAAGAAGGAAAACATGGAGACAAAGCTTTGTAAATGGGGAGGGGAGGAGAGGTTGAATGGAGGGGAGGGGAATGGGGAAAAAGAGTTATATCATGTACAGCTCCAAATTCTCTATTGTGAATGTGACCATTATGTATATCTAAAATGTGCCAATAAAACCTGATTTTAAAAAATTTATTTTCAGGCAGGGTCTTGATACATTGTCTAGTCTGGGCTTGAACTTGCAATCCTCCTGTCTCAGCTTACGAAGTAGCTGGGATTACAGGTGTGTGCCACTATTCCTAGTTTATGATCTTTTTTTACTTGTGCAAGATTGGTAGTAAATTAATTCCTAATTTTACTCATTTGAGTTCTCTCTGTCTCTGTCTCTCTCTCTCTTTTCTTTTTTTTTTTTTTTTGTGGGTACCGGGGGGTCGACCTCAGGACCTCGCGCGCCAGCAGGCGCCCGTGCCGCTGAGTGATATCACCGGCCCCTTTTTCGTATGTGGGTTCCGGGAGTCGAACTCGGGCCCTTGCGCTTGCCGGGCAGGCGCTTAAGCCGCTGAGCCATCTCACCGGCCCTCTCTCTCTCTTTTCTTTTTGGTCAGTTGAACTAAATGTTCACTAATTTTGTTGATCTTTTTGAATAACCAACTTTTGTTTTTGTTTATTTTTTTGTACCTTTTTCCCTATTTCTTTCTAATCTTTATAAATTCCCTTATTTCTTTTGATTTTAGTTTGTTCTAACATTTTAGTTCTTGCTGTTGGAAGTTAAGATTATTAATTTGAGATTTTTGGTCTTTTTAAATATAGACCTTTTAGGGCCAGGGATACAGCTCAGTGGCACAAGTGCCTGCCTGGCAAACACAAGGTCCTGAGTTCGATTCCCAGTACCAATAAATAAATAAATAAATAAATAAATAAATAAATAAATACCTTTACAGCTATAAATTTCCCTCCAAGTGCAGCTTTTGCTGTATCTCATAAGTTTTGCTACTCTACATTTTCCTTTTAACTCATCTCATCTAATTTCCCTTGTGATTTCTTCTTTGATCCATGGGGTCTTCAAGTTGCTTCAGTTTGAGACCCTCCTGCCTCAGCTTCCCAGAGTGGTAGAGTGTCACCACGATGCTTGGCTACAAACATGTGTTGTTTAATTTCCACATATTTGTGAATTTTTCTGTTCTTCCTTCTGCCATTAATTTCTCATTTTATTCTTCTGTGGTCAAAGAGGATACGGCCTGTGCCGTCAGTCTTTTCCCACAGATTGAAGGTGTTTTGTGCGCTGACTCCTCTGCACACAGAGGGCACACAGAGTGCCTGCGCTCTGCACACAGGTAGTGGATGTGAGCAGGTTAGGTCGAGCTTGTTCCATGACGCGTGAGTCTCATGTCTCCTTTCCCGTGCGTGGTTGGGTCTATCCACTTCCCCCTCTGCAAAATCTCCAGCTCTTGTTTCTGGCTGATTCCTTCTATCTCGTGTGCTTTTATTTTGGAAGCTCTGTTGTTAGGTGAGTCTGTGTTCATAATTGTTATTATCTTCTCGCGACACCCAGTCACATCACTATATAATAATTCTCTTGCCTCTTATAATAATTTTTGTCCTAAAGTCTATTTCTCCTGATATTAGTATGCCAGTCCATCTCTTTTTCTTTGTTGTCATGGAATATTTTCTCCATGCCTTCGCTTTCAACCTGTTTGAATCATTTTGTCTGGAGAGAGGCTCTTACAGAAGCGTATGGTTGGATTTTTTAAAAATCGATTTCATAGGAAACAGGGAGACAGAGGCTGTGCAAGTGGGACGAGCCCAAGAGATGGGAGGAAGGGAGGGAAGGGAGAGGGAGGGAAAAGAACTCAGAGGGTGACGCAAGTGTCACCCTCGGAAGCACTCACTAGGTACTGCAGTATGTACCAATAAAAATTTAAAAAAGAAAGGGAAAATTAAATATAAATCAGATCTAACTTCAGTCTTTTAATGAGAGAATCTGATTTTTTTGTTGTCGCTTTTTGAGTAACGGACTTTCTAGTTTCAGTTTTTTGAGGCGTCTCCGTACTGATTAGCATAGCGGGTGCACTTGCCTGTGCGCCCACCAATGAGGAGCGGTCTCCCCGCCCCCCAGCCCCGCCAGCGTTTCTTATTGGCTGATTTCTTGATGATGGGCGTTCTTTCCGGGGGGAGGTGGACTCTCAGTGTTGTTTTAATTTGCATTTATCGAATGGTCAGTGAGGCTGAGCGTTTTTTCGTGTATTTATTGGCTATCCGTACTTCTCCTGAGAAGTGTCTATGCATTTCGCTTGCCCATTTCTTATTTGAGGGCAGTGATGGCAAACCCTGTAGAGGCTGAACGCTTTAACTCCAACCCCAGACCCACTTATTTATTACGAAGTGCCAACCCTGCAATTAAACCTGACTGTGAGATTTTAGTTTAGGAAAAGCAGCTGCTACCTGATGATGATCGGCTACTGGGGCGACTTGGCTCGCGTGCCGCAGAGGGCGCGCTGTGTGCCTGCTGCAGCTCGCGTGCCGCAGGTTTGCCGCTACTGTTTTAGGGGGTCTAGTTTTTTTGAGTTCTTTATTCCAGTTATGAGTTCTCTGTCTGAGGAACAACTGGCAAATTTTTTTTCCCATTCTATAAGTTGTCTCTTCACGCTGCTGGTTGTTTGCTGTGCGGAAGCTTTCTAACTTAATATGATCCCATATTAATTCTCGGTACTATTTCGTGTACACCCGGTACAGAAAGTCTCTGGGCCGGTGAGATGGCTCAGCGCCGTAAGCGCCTGCCCGGCAAGCGCGAGGGCCCGAGTTCGACGCCCAGAACCCACATACCAAAAAAAGGGCCGGTGATATCGCTCAGCGGCACGGGCGCCTGCTGGCGCGCGAGGTCCTGAGGTCGACCCCCGGTACCCACAAAAAAAAAAAAAAGAAAGTTTTTGCATGCACCGACTGCATGACTTCAGAGTTTTTACCTATTTTATCTTCCATCAGGTTTTTTCTGTTTTAACATTTAGTATACGTGCTGCTGAAGTGAGCACTGTTTTAACATTTAGTTCTTTGACCGTTTTTTACTTTCGTTCAGTACACGGAGACAGAGATGAGTCTGGATTCCTCTTCTGCAGTTTTCCCAGCATCATTTATCAAAGGGGCTGTCTTTCCTCCAGTGTACGTGTTTGGCCCCTTTGTCAAAGATCACATAGCTGAGAGTGCCCGGGGTTGTTTCTGCATCCTCTGTTCTGTTCCGCTGATCCCCACATCTGTTTTTGTGCCAGTACCATGCAGTTTTTATCACTGTAGCTTTGTAATATAACTTCTAGTCCAGGACTGTGATGTCTCCTGCTTTTCTCTTGTTACCTGGAATTGCTTCTGCTATTCCAGGTCCCCCCTCTGGTTCTATGTGAATTTCAGGATTGTTTTCTCCAGTTCTGTGAAGAATGCTGTCGGTCTTTTGATTGGGATTGCATTAAATCTGTGGTATCAGTTTTGGGAGCATGGCCATTTTCACTATATTTGTTCTCCCTATCTGGGAACAGGGACATCTTTCCATTTTCTGATGCCCTCCTCAATCTCCTTTTTCAGAGTACCATAGAGTTCATCGTAAATGTCCTTCACTCCTTAGTTAGGTTAACTCGTAAGTACAGTGGTACCTCAGTTCACAAACTTAATTTGTTCCATGATTTTGGAAAAAATGCCCATGTTTGTGTTTGTGTGGGAAAGATGGCTGTGGTCGTGGTTGTCACCCAATGCAGAGTTTGTGAACAAAGACATTTGGCAAATGCTTCTGTTTGTGAACCAAATTGTTTGCAAACAAAAGCATTTGTGAACCAGAGAACCACTGTATTTTTTTTTCTTGTTGCTATTGTTTTTTGTTTGTTTGTAGTTTTGTGTTTTTGTTTTGTTTTGTTGGGGGGGTTGAGTCAGTGTCTCACTATGTAGTGCAGGCTGGCCTTGAGTTCACTATGTAGCCCAGTCTGGTCTCAAATTCACAGTGATCCTCCTGCCTCAGCCTCCCTAGTGTTGGGATTACGACATGCACCACCACACCCGGCTCTTGGTGCTATTGTGAATGGTATTATTTCCTCATTTTTTTCTCAGTGCATTCATTATTAGCATTCAGGAATACAATTGGTTTTTGTATGTTGACTTTGTATCCTGTTACACGACTGAATTTGATTATTAATTCTATGACTCTTTTGGTGGATTTTTTGGGTCTTCTATGTAGAGGATCGTGTCATCTGCAAATAATGATAATTTGACTTCTTCCTTTCCTATCCATATCCCTTTTATTTCTTTCTCTTGCCTGAGTGCTGTGGCTAATGTTTCAAGAACTACGTGGAGCAGGAGTGGTGATCATGGACATCCTTTTCTTATTCCTGATTTTAGAGGGAAAGTTGTCAGTTTCCCCCATTTAACATGATAGTGACCGTATGGTTGTCATAAGTGGCTTTTATCATATTGAGATAAGGTCCTTCTATACCTATTTTCTTCAGTGTTCTCATCATGAAAAGATTTTGGGTTTTGTCAAAGGTTTTTCTGCATCTATGGAGGTGATCATGTAATTTTGGCCCTTGCTTCTGTTTATGTGATATATCACATTCATTGATTTGCAGATCTCAAACCATCTTTGCATTCCTGGGATGAAGACTACTTGGCCGTGATGTATGATCTTTTTGAGGATTTGCTGCATTCCTTTTGCCAGCATCTTATTGAGGATTTTTGCACCTATGTTCTTTAATGAGATTGGTCTGTAGTTCTCTTTTTTGGTTGGACCCTTGTCTGGTTTTGGAGTCAGGGCAGTGATAGTTCTCCTTCCCTTTCAGTTTCATTGAAGAGCTTGAGAAATACTGATGTTAGATCTTCCCTGAGGTCTTTGCAGAGTTCTGCAGTGAATCCATCTAACCTTGGCTTTTTCTTGGTAGGTTTTTCTTTTCCCCATTTCATTATTAGATTATTCAGTGTTTTTAAATCTTCTTAGTTCAGTTTTTGTAATTCATAGGTATCTACAAATCTATCCATTTTTTCTGGATTCTCTAATTTCTTGGAATATAGGTTCTCAAAGAAGTTAATAATAATCTGGATTTGGGCAGTGTCCATTATTATTATTATTGCTATTGTTATTTTGTCTTTTTGAGACAAGGTTTCACTGTGTGGTTCAAGCTGGCCTTGAATTCACTTTGTAACCCACACTGGCCTCGAACTTACAACGACCCTCCTGCCTCAGCCTCCCGAATGCTGGGATTACAGGTGTGTGCCACCGTGCCTGGCTTCTTCCTTGATTTCTTCCATAACCTATTGTGTATTTAAGAGTGTATCATTTCGTTTCCACACATTTGCATGATTTCTATTTTCTTTTGTTGTTGATTCCTAGTTTCTTTGCACTATGATTTGATAATACACATACTATAATTTCAGTTCTTTTACAGTTACTTGAGACTGCCTTATCAGCTAGTATGTGGTCTATTTTGGAGAATGTTCCATGTGCTGGGGAGAAGAACGTGTGTATTGGGTCGTTGCTGGGTGGAACACTCTGTAGACATCTATTTAGTTCATTTGTTTGAAGGTTTCGTTCAACTCTGACATTTCTTCGTTGATTTTTTGGCTAGCTGATCTGTCTGTTTGTGATAGTGGGGTTTTGAGGTCCCACCTACAATTGTGTTCATGTTTATCTGGTCTTTTACATCCAGTGGTACTTGTTTGATGGAGTTGGATGGTCATTGTTCGGTGCATGTGTGTTGATCATTTTCTCTTCCTGCGGGGTTGTTCCCTTAACCCATGTGTAGTGACTTTCTTTGCCTGTAGTGATCCGTTTTGATTGAAGTCTTTTTTTTCTGAATATAAAATCGCTACACCTGCCCTTTGGGGGGTTCCTGTTGCATGGAAGATTGTTTTCCCTCCTTTGATTTTTGGTCTCTGAGTTTCTTTTTGGGTTAAATGCGTTTCCTGTGTACAGTATGCTGCTGGATTTTGTTTCTCGATCCATTCTGCCAATCTGAGTCTTTCGGTGGGGAATTGAGACCATTTACTGACTTACTCCTGTCGTTGCCTTGTCCTCCTGTTGCTGATTCCCTACCTTTCCCTTCCACGTAGCTGCTCCCCCTCCCGGGTGGACTCATCCTATTGGACCTGCTGGCATTGTTCGCTTCATCGTCCCTCCCTAGGGGACCCTTGAGAATGTTTGGACTTCTGCTTTGGTGGTCATGAATTTCTTCAGGTGCTCTTTATCATGAAAATACCTTATTTTTCCACCAATTTTGAAAGACAGCTTTGCAGGATATCAGCCTGGGTTGGAAACAGTTTTCTTTTAGGGCTTGAAATGCTTCACTCCAAACTCTCCTCGCCTTTACAGCCCATGTTGACAAATCTGCTGTAATTCTAGGGGGTTTACTTTTGTAAAGGCTTCTTTGCTTTTCTCTAACCATTTTTAGGATTCTGTTCTTGGGTTGGACTTCTGGGATTTTGACTATGATGTGTTATTGAAAAGATCTTTTTCTGATGGTGGCTGTTGGGGTTCTATATGCCTCATTTATGTGTACGTTAAATTATTTCCCTTTTTTGGAAAGTTTTCTGCTATTATTTCGGTTAACAGTTTTTTTTAATGCTGTCTTGTGATTTTTACATTTTTTTTTGGTTTTTGAGACAGGGTCTCGCTCTGCAGTTCAGGCTGGCCTTGAACTCACTCTGTAGCCCAGGCTGGCCTCCAACTTGAAGCAGTCCTCCTGCCTCAGCCTCCCAAGTGCTGGGATTACTGGTGCGCGCCCCCACGCCCAGCTACTTGTCTTGTGAGTTTTCTCTAATTCCAGTTAACCTTAGATTAGTCTTCTTTGGATCGTCCAGGAGCTATTGGATCCATTTTCCGTGATCTCTTGTTGTCTCTAAGGTGTCTCTATTAACCCGTCACCCATGCAGCCTGCCTTCTAGTTCCGACACTCGGTCCTCGCTCGTATCGGCCCCTCTTCTGAGAGGATTTTCATTTGCCCGTGTTTCTATTTGGCGCCTCCTGTGGACTCTTTTCCGTGCTGCCCGTGCGTGCTCTGCATTGCTTTGCTTATCTCTGCTAGCTTTTTATTCGTGTTTCCTGTATCCTTGCCGATCATTTTTTTAGTTATATCTCTGTTTACTTCTATCTCCTGTGACCTTGCCAAATGCCTGATTCGTGTCAGATATTACAGGTGGAGGCTTTTGGGTTCCTCCCCTCTGACGTCCCATGGATCAGCTCTGGGGGCGCTGGGAGTGTTTGGAGGCGTTTTGTCGGCTTCTCTTGTTTTTCTTTTCTGTCCCTTGTTTGTCTGTTTGTCTGTGTTGAGGCTTGCGGGTTGTCTGTAGCATGGACACCATTTAATCCATGTCTACTTTCGGCGGTGTCCTCTGGGTGTGGGTGGGAATTGTCTCCGTCTCGCGATCCAACCTCCTCCATTTACTTGGGATGGGAGGTGGCAGCGTATCTGTACTACGTCCTACGGGTATGGAGAAAGCAGGATTTTCGTGTGTGTGTGTGTGGTACTGGGGACTGACCCAGGGCATCTGTATTGAGCTACATCCTCAGTCCTTTTTTTTTTTCTTTTTAATTTTGAGACAGGGTTTTGCTAAGTCACTAAGTTGTCCAAGCTGGGCTCCAACTTGCTGTTCTCCTGCCTCAGCCTCCCTGAGTACTGCAATCATGGTTGTGCACCACCATGCCCGGCCAGAAAGCAGAAGTCATGTCACGAATTTGGATATTTAGTGAGGTGATCTGTACACAAAAGTTGAAGGTGCAACCTGGCTTCTTTCTGTGGTCCATAGTAAAACACAAGTAAAAGATTTGTCACACGAGGAGCTCTTAAACAAACTGGAACCAGCAAGAAGGGATGTGGTGGTTTTGGAAATCCTCCACCTCCCAGAGGGCGAAAGTGCTGCGATCGGGGAGCTGGTGGTCTGGGGTTGGCTCCGCAGGCCCTGCTGGTGTGAAGACGCTCAGAGCCCGCGGTGAATGTCGGTGAAGGCAGACCCCTCGGTGCGCAGCAGAGGCCGGGAACCGAGGTGCACTGGTCTAGGAAAGGTCTGCGGAGAACCCGCTTCCTTCCTGGACTGACGGGGCCTGGGCTGACAGGTGGATCATGAGGATTTCCAGGAAGTCCCACCTGCAGCTTGGGACAGAGACAGTGAAATGAAGGAAGGCCGCAGACTCTTAGCTTTCTACAGGCAGGAAGCAGGCTTCTAAAAACTGCTCAGCTTCAAGCACACGCTACCCTTTAAGAGAAAGGCACGCACCTGTCATCCTAGCATTCGGGAGGCTGAAGCAGGAGGATCATTGCTAGTTTGAGGCCAGCCTGGGCTACACAGTGAGCTCAAGGTCAACCTGAACTACAGAGTGAGATCCTGCCTCAAAGAGAGAGACAGAGACAGAAACAGAGAAAGAGATAGAGAGACAGAGAGAGAGACAGAGAGGGAGGGAGCGACAGACACTCAGGTGGAGGACATCCCTCCCAGAATGACGAGAGCCACGGTCCTCGAGTCTGAAGGGAATCTGCCCCGCTTGATTTGGGCCTCCCTTGGAGCCCGAAGCTGCTCTCTCCTGCAGGCCCTCCCTTTGGGAGCGGCACTGTCTGTGACTGCCACACGATGCCCGCCAGCGCTGTGCAGGGGACCTCCGGGCTTCCCGTCTGCAGATGACGGAGTCCCCGCCCAGGGTGGGTCGCTCCCAGAATCTACCCTGCCCGACTCGGAGAAGGGGATGTGGGTATTTGGGCTGACTCTATTTAGATTCAATTTTTTTTCTTCAATCAGATTTTATTTTAGGTCTTCTATATACTTGAGGTCTCCAGAGCTTCGCCCTCACATGTCATTTCTCACAGGCCGTGTGGAGGTGGCTGGATCTGCTGGTACATTTTAGATATACATAATGATCACCTTCATCATATGTACATGATATAACTTGATTCTTTTTTTCCCCTTCCCCTCCCCTCCCTTCAACCTCTCCTCCCATCCCCTTTTACAAAAGCTTTGTCTCCATGTTTTCCTTCTTTTCTTACTTTTTTTTCACTTTTCCGTTCTTTCCTCCCTTCCTTGTTCCCCTCGCCATTTGAACATTTTCTTCCTATTTCACAAAACTTATACATTTTTCAATTCAATTTTGGACTTGAGGTTTTTTTTTTTAATATTCACATACTTTGAGGTGCTGGGGAATCGAACCCTGGGCCTTGCGTTAGGCCCGTGCTGTACCCTGAGCTGCCCAGCGTGGCCACACTCAAGCCTTGTGGAGATGCTAGGGACCAGGGCATCCTGTGTAGGGGACACGGGAGGACCCTGAGGGTCAGAGGAAAGATGCTAGGTGGAAAAATCCCCACCCTAAAGATGGCACAGCCCAACCCTGAAGCCCATATATCCCCTTGTGGGGAGGCAGGGCCTTTGTAGGTGTAACAAAGGATCTTGAGATGGGGAGACTTGAATTATTATTATTATTTCGGTTTTTTTTGTTTTTTGTTTTTTCCTTTTTTTCGAGACAGGTTTTCGCTGCGTAGTTCAGACTGGCCTTGAACTCACTATGTAGTCCAGGCTGGCCTCGAACTCAAGGCAATCCTCCTGCCTCAGCCTCCCAGGTGCTGGGATTACAGGTGTGCACCACCATGCCTGGCCTATTTTGGTTTTTTGAGACAGGGTCTCACTGTGTAGTTCAGGCTGGCCTTGAACTCACAGTGATCCTCCTGCCTCAGCCTACTGAGTGCTGAGATCACAGGCATGCTCCACCACACCCAGCTACTATCTTTATTAAGACAAATACAGTATTGAAGTGAAATTTCTCCCCAAAGAGTCTTAAAAGCTGCGGGACTCACTTAAGACCGTGCACAGCAGCGATGGGGAACCTTTAGACCTGTCAGCGATAAGAGCCAGCTGCGGCACGGGTGCCATAGGTTTGCTGCCACTGGTATCCAGCACCTTGCCTGTCTGCATCTGCGTCTCCCTCCCAAGCCTCCCTCCCATTGCCCACTGCGAGTCCTCTCTCAACGCTGTCACGCTGCACTTTCATTTCAACACTGAACCTGGGGACAGCCACCTCCCCACGGCCTGTGAGAAATGACATGTGAGGGCGAAGCTCCGGAGACCTCAAGTATATAGAAGACCTTTATCCCGCCCTCGTGCCGACTGGCATCGGACTGGTGGGGGCTTCTACGCTGGCCGCAGCTTCCCTTCTTCCCCCGCTGGCTTCACTTCCCGTGCTGCTGTGACGAGTCCAGGCCCATCTGGATCCGGGCTCTCCGTGACGCCTTTGTGTTTGTGGGGCTCCTGGGGGCTCCTCGTCCCGGTTCCCGAGGTCACGGGCTGCTGGAGCTCAGCGTTCTCGTCGGTTCTCGTAGGCGCACGCTCGGTGGCTTTTCCGACGTGACACCTGCGCGCTTGTCGGGGGAAGTGGTCTTGAGCTGCTTAGTGCTTCACTCCCTCCGTTCTCTCGTTCCGGAATCCTAGCTATTTAGCTACTGAGCCTCCTAAATCGCTCCTCTAATTTCCTAACCTTTCCTTTATTGTGCGTTTCTTTCTTTTTATTTTTGGCTATTTCCTCAACTTTGTCTTCCAGCCTTTGGAGATTCTCATTTCTGCTGGATCTTTTTATTTATTTGTTTGTTTGTTTGTTTGTCTTTGAGAAAGGGTCTTGCTGTGTCGTTCAGGTTGGCCTTGGACTCACTGCCTCAGCCTCCGGAGTACAGGCGTGCACCACCACGCCCGGCGTGTATCTTTTTAAAAACATGATTCAAGAGTTTTTTTGAGACAGGGTCTCACTTTGTAGTTCAGGCTGGCCTTGACTCACTATGTAGCCCAGACTGCTTTCTCAAATTTGGAACAATCCCGCCTCAGCCTGCGGAGTGCTGCGATTACAGGCGTGCGCTGCCAACCTGCTCGAGAATTCCCTCTGTACTCTGACGCTGGCTTTCAGAGGGACGTCCTTACTTCAAGAGTGCAAGCGTCCTGTCCTTCCTCTGGGGACTTTAACCGTGGTCCCGCCCCCCACGGGTCTGTCTCCCGCGCTAGCTGCCTTTGCTTCCCTTCTCGAGGGAGGCTCTCCTCATCTGGCCAAGGACCCTCGGTGCCTGCTTGTGTGGAAACGGAGACCGGAGCAGCTGGGCGGCTGCTGCGCGCTGACTCCAGCTTCGGGCCGCTGCCGCTGGCTGATGGTGCTCTAGGGATCCCCGCCGGGCGGCCGGCTCCCCAGGGGACGGGCAGGGCAGGGAAGTGTGGCTGCCTCGAGAGCGAGAGCGGCGCGCTGGGGCCTCTGCGGCCCCCACCGATCGCTGAATGCCCTCGGCAGCGCCGGCCACGTCACAGTCCCGCCGCCTTCCTGGAAGCTCCCGGCCTTGCGCTAGACTCAGCAAGGGCCCCTTCCGCGCGGTTGGTGGGAGAGGACATGGGTACAACTGCTGTGGAGACCAGCGTGGAGACTCCTTACAACACTAAACTAGAAACTCCGTTCCACCCAGCTGTTGCCCTCCTGGGTGTCTCGCTGAGAGAGTTAAAGACATCGTGCTACGGTGATGCATGGAAGCCATGTCCACAGCAGCACAACTCACCATAGCTATTTGGAAGCAGCCTATACCCCCATCAACAGATGAACGGATAAAGGCAATGTGGTATTTATGCACAATGGCGTACTACTCTGCCATTAAAAAGGATGAACTTGAGTCATTTGTAGGGAAAAAGATATACCTTGAGGCCATAATAAGTGAAATAAATTAGACACGCAAGCTTGAATATCACATGGTTCCTCTTATATAAGAAGCCCAAAGTATAAATGAAGAGCAAAAGGAAAAATAGGTAATAGAGCTGGGCGTGGTGGGGCACGCCTGTAATCCCAGTGCTCAGGAGGCTGAGGCAGGAGGGCTGCTGTGAGTTCAAGACCAGCCTAGGCTATATAGTAAGTTCAGGGGCAGCCTGAACTGCATAGCAAGTCCCTGTCTCAAAAAACGAACAAATGAACAAACAAAAAAGATCATTCTTAAGTGGGAAGGGGATCAAGAGTTGGAGGGGGAGGGAGAGAATGGGAAGGGGATGAAAAAAGAAATGAGATGTATTACGTACATGAACCTGCAATCCCAGCACTCAGGAGGCTGAGGCAGGAGGATCACCACAAGTTCGAGGCCAGCCTGGACTACACAGTGAGACCCTGTCTCAAAAAATAAAAAGAGAAACAAACAAAAAATTAAAAACAGAAATCCCATTCAAGGGCCGGTGATATAGCTCAGCGGCGTAAGCGTCTGCCTGGCAAGCGTGAGGTCCTGAGTTTGACTCCTGGAACTCGCATAAAAAAAAAAAAGAAAGAAAGAAATCCCATTCAACCCAGCTCTTCTAGTCTAGTCTCCAGAAGAGTAAGACCCCCTTTCTCTTGCTTCATATTTTGCTGGTAACTTGTTTCAGTCTCCACCCTACAACCCTATGCTTAAATGTGTTAGATGTCTTTTGTTTTGTTTTGTTTTGTTTTTTGTTTTTTCAGACAGAGTCTCACTGAGTAGTCCAGGCTGGCCTGGAACTCACTGTGTAGCCCAGGCTGGGCTCGAACTCAAGGCAATCCTCCTGCCTCAGCCTCCCGAGCTGGGATTACAGGCAGATGTCTTTTTTTAACACCATTTTTACGAGTCCAGTTTAGCAGCATGAAATACCTTCATGTGGTTTGAGCAGTCCTCATTGACTTTTATCTTCCAAACTGCAACCTTATGCCCATTAACCAAATATTCCCTACCTGCAGTCTCCGTGCTACAGTCTTAGATTTCATGGGCCGTGCCAGGTGTGGTGGTGCATACCTGTAACCCCAGCACTCAAGGAAGCTGAGGCAGGAGGACTGCAAGTTCAAGTCCAGCCTGGATAATTTAGACCCTGTCTCAAAATTAAAAATGGGCTGGGGATGTTGTTCAGCACAAAGGCCCTGACTTCAATTCCCTGCACTGGAAAAAGGAAAAAGCCCCCAGCACCCTGTGAGCCTGCGTCTAACTTCCTTGCCGTCTCTGCATGGGCGCCAGCGGCTGTCTGGTCAGGACTCTGTCCTCCTGGCCGTGCGGCAGCTGCGGCCCGGCCCCTCTCCGGGACACAGCGTGGCCCGCCGCCCTCGCCGTGGCTGTGGTCCTTGAGTGCTGATCTCCACAGGGGACCTGGGGGCACCTGCGGGCTCTGCTCCCGTCCCGCCCCCGTCCGGTCCCGCACGGTTCTTACTTCCCACTGGGAGTGAGGCAGCAGCAAAAAATCACAGCCCCCCTTTCTAGGATATTTTTCTTTCTTTCTTTTTTTCTTTTCCTTTCTTTTTTTTCCTTTCTTCCTCCCTCCCTCCCCCTCTTCTTTCTCTTTCTTTCTTTCTTTCTTTCTTTCTTTCTTTCTTTCTTTCTTTCTTTCTTTCTTTCTTTCTTTCTTTCTTTCTTTCTGCTTTCTCTTTTTCTCAACAGGGTCTTCCTGTGTTGCCCAGAGTGGCATCAAGCGCGGGCTCGGGCTTTGGTGTAGCTGGGGTTTTGGGGCAGCGCCAGCGCTCGCATGGGGTGGAGGATATGATTTCCTGTAGCAGGAAGTCCTCACCGCCCTAAGCCCACCATACAGAGTGGAAATTCTCCGGCCCTCCCCACGCACCCCCACAGGTGGGGTCTCTGCGTGGACATCAGATCGTATGGCGCTTGCTGAGGCTTCAGCGGCTCCGCCCCGACAGGGGAGGTCTGGCTGTGACCCCCACTCCCAGACTCCTCTCTGGAAACGCCAGGTCAGGCGCTCCTGGACTGAACCTGTCCCATGGAGCTGTGCCTTTATGCCCCCCCAACCCTGTACCCTGTGAAAGCAGAGACCCGGCCCTCCCAGCTAAGTATTTGGTTTTTTGTTTTTTTTTGAGACAGAGTCTCACTATTGGGCTCACTATGTAGCCCAGGCAGACCTTGAACTTGTGATGGTTCTCCTGCCTCAGCCTCCCAAGTGCCTGGCCTCACCAAGTACTTGATGAATGAATCCCTCACTGGGCTCCCATGCTGTCCTTAGTGATTTCTGTGACCTCTTCACACATTAAGGTGTCGTCACTTTGCCCCGGGCTGAGAATGTTTCCTCTGGGCCGTCTTTCTCAGAGGTGGGCAGGAGCCTGGGTTTTCGTGTGAACAGATGTATCGGTTCCTCAGCAGTCCTTTTCAGTCTCTGCTGTAGTCAGGGTTTGCTAGGGAAAGGATTTAACACAGGACACATAATTTCTAGGATTGTTTTATAATATTCCCCCAAAGAGTCAAATGCAAACGAGTGCGGGAGATCTGTCCGCATAATAAAGAACCAAAGACTCGAGCTGAGGGCCTGGATCCCATGACAATGTCCCACATGAGGCCAGTTGAAGACCTGGAGCCCATGGCAATGTCTCACGCAAGTCTGTATCGAGGATCTACATTGGGAAGGCCCAAAGGGCAGTGGCGGAAGCTAGGAAGTCTGCGCCAGCGGGGTGAAGGATCTGTGCCAGCAGCTGAGGGATCTGCACTGGAGTCAGGAAGCGACACTCAAGGTAAGGACCAGGGCTCTCCCGAAGAGAACCGCAGCCATCCTCAGTGACAGCAAGGACCTGAGCTCCTCCGACGAGAACAGAGTTCATATCAGGAAAGCCAGCGTGACAAGCTTCTCCAGGAGACTCCACAGCACCCTGTCTTCCCCTCCAGTTCTCTTTTTATGCTGTTGGCAGCGATCCTCAGGTGGGCCCTGCGCACCCAGCACCACGCTGATTCAGTTCAGCTGGCTGTTACAAGTTGACCACCGGGTAATCCACCACAGTCTCCCAAGTTCGGAGCGTCTTTCCTTCCAACGCTGGCTGCTTGATAAGTAGATGTTGGCTGCTATTTTCTGCCCTGTGCTGTCAGCAGGGTACCAATCACCTCACTCCCCTGCTAAAAATGTTTAACTGCCTAGCAGGCCTGCAGAATAAAGTTCAAACTGTAACTCGCCTGGGAGGTTCCACAGGCAAAGCCGCCTCTCTGCCGATCCTGAGGATCAAGTGCCGCCCACTTCCAAACAGATACAAAAATCTCCCTCCTTCTTCAACCCTACTTCTCAAAAAGTGCCACCCTGAGGGGATGAGTGGTGGAGGGAGGAGACACTAAATTTTGGAGCTGGGCACAGGGCTCAGGCCTGTGATCCAGCTACTCCAGAGGCTGAGGCAGGAGGATGGCAAATGAGCAAGACTGTCTCAGAAAATAAGAGAGGGGTGGGGATGTAGTTTAGTGAAAAAACCCTGGGTTCAATTCCCAGTACAAAAAAAAATAGCTAATCCTCCCAGTTTTAAATTGGGTAAACTGAGGCTCAAGCTAGCGTTGGTGTAGCTGGATCTACATGTGTTGTCTTCACAGCCAGAGAAAGGATCTGCGCAGGGGCCCCAGGTGGGGAGCCTTTGACCCCATGGAGATGGGCAGGACCCCGGCACTGGGCCCCTGTGCCACCCGAGCAGGACCCGACTGCTGGCCCAGCTGTGGAAGCTGGAGTGGACCCCCGGGGCCAGGGCGAGGGCGGGCACCGGGGACAGTCAGCAGCCCTAACTTCAGTCCGGGGTCTGGCCCAGCCGGCTGCACACCAAGGCGGCGCCGACGGAATGGGGGCTCTGTCCCGGATCTCGGCTTCCCTGTGCAGTCCTCCGCTGAGCGACAGTCCCGGGGCCTGACAGATCTCCACACCGCTGGCTGCACCCTGGTTCTCGACCTCCCCCAGGGCTGGGCCTGGTCCCATTCCCCGCTGCAATCAGGCAGCCTCAGTCTCCTCTCCCTGCGGCGGCCTCCTCCCTCCTCCCTCAGACCCGCAACCGAGCTCGGATCCAGGCAGAGGCTACAGAGGACTCCAGTTCCACCTCGCAGGCCCTGCTTGCCAAGGAGGGGGAGGGGCGGGCCGGCTGCAGAGCCCCGGGCGGTGTTGCCATGGAAATCTAGGGTCCTCAGTGTCCAGCCCCGAAGGAAGGTCGGGTGCTGCCCAGCCAGGTGTGCAAGCCCAGCTGGCCCGCGGCGGCAGGTGGTGGCCTCGGAGCCTCCCCTCGTGACCACAGGAATGATGGCGGGGACAGAGGCCCCGGGGGACTCTGGACCCTGTATCATCCCCGCCTGGCTGCTGCAGGGGCCGCCCAGCCTCGGTGTGCAGGACACTGGCTCTGGTCTCTCTAGGAAGTCACAGGCAGCTCGAGGTCCCCACCTCCCCATCTCATCCAAGCTGGGTCACAGTCCCCGCACCCGGACTCAGTTTGCCTGCTGAGGGCTGGCTAAGGCTTGGCAGGCAGTGACGACGCTGGGCTTTCTTCTCCCCCACCTCGTGGGGTGAGGGGCAATGCCCCCCCTCCCTGCGTCCTGTCCCCATTAATGGTTTCCAGGTAAGGGCAGGCCAGGCCAGGAAAGGGGGACAGCGAGGAGCAAAACAGGAAGGGGTGGGGTGGCCGAACCACTGGGGCAGGGAGGCCACATCTGGTTTGCATTAGGCCTGGCAGCTCCTCCCAGGATGGGAAGAGGAGACAGGGAGCGGAAGGGAAAGTGCGTTCGGCCCACGGCCCACGCTGAGGCAGACGAGGCACAGGCACGCGCAGGACGGCCTGACGTCACCCACAGGGAGCATGGGCCCATCTCAGAGTTAAGTCCAGAGAGGTTACGCGACTCCCCTGAAGTCACACAGCCAGGCCAGGGAGGGCAGGATGAGATTAGAACCCAGGTCCAACAGAAAGGGTGGCCCATCCTTACAGTTCCCTGTGGCCGGGGCAGTGACAAGGGCGCCCCACAGCTCAGATTGTGTGGGAACGAAGGGAAAGAAAGGCTGGGGCAGGCCAGAGAGAGGCGGGAGGCGGGAGGCGGGAGGCAGGGGACGGAGCGATGGAGGCTGCAGGTAGAGGGACGGTGTGTTGCAGGGGGCCATCCGGGACACATCTGCCAAGGGCAGCTGGCCTGGCATGCCCTACACATGGGGAAACTGAGGCACAGAGGGGCTAAGATACCGAGAGGCTCCAGCCCTGGATGTGGGGCATCCCCGACCATGCGCCAACTTGTCCCTGAGAGGCAGTGGCTGAATTTCAAGGGGAGACTGAGGCCTGGGTGGTGAAAGCTGCGTCCCAGTTCTCCCGGGCCGGCCAGCCCACAGGTGGCGCAGGGGCCAGCAGGGAGGGGACCTGAGCCCGCAGGGGCCACCCCCCACCCCAACCCTCCAGCCCAGGAGCTGGGAAGGGCTCCTCGGGAGTTAATAATTAGGGCTGCCCAGCAGGCAGGAGGAGATAGGGGCCACCCAGGCACCACCCTGCAGCCGCTCCTGTGAGGACAGATAGCAAAGGTTGCTGAGGCGCCAAGGGACCCACACCACCAGGCATGGCCGCCTCTGAGGACCCCCCCAGGTGCCCCGCGCGTGGGCCGTGCCCCGTGTCCCTGGCCATGAGCTCCGGTGCCGTCCGCTATGCTCCTGCTGGCCTTTGCCCCGTGCTGGAGGGGAAATCGGGAGAAGAGTCCTGGGGTGCTGAGAGGTGAGTGGGGGGAGCTGGCGGGGATCCTCAAGGGCTCCAGAGGCCCCCGCAGCGGGGATCTGACTGTCAGGTCACTCGATGACTCGGGGAGGGCACAGACACCCCTGAGGGCCACTCAGCCAGCCGAGGACAGATCTGGTCCAGAGGGGTCCAAGGTGAGGGCTGCCCGGCCGGGGTTCTGTGCTGACCTGACCGCAAGCAGCGCAGCGTCCAGGGAGTCCCCTGGCTCCAGATTGTTGCAACCTCGCTGCTCCTTGCCGTGTGACACCAGGCAGGGTCCTTCTCGTGAGGAGCAGGGCCACTGTGCTGCTGCGAGGGGCAGCAGAGCCTGGACTGGACGCAGAGAACAGTGTGGTTTTGATCAGTCATTGGTGTCCATTCCCCAGAGTGACACACTTGAACCCTGGAATCCTCCCCAGCCAGACTGTGAAAGCGTCCACAAACACGGGGTCATCTATCCGCTTTGGGCCAGACCCTGAGCTGAGCCTAGCCGGGCTCAGCAGAGGGACACAGCCGCAAGGAGGGGCCACAGTCCTGGGAACAGTTACCCAGCAGGTGCAGGGACCAGAAGGCCTGGGCTCAGAGTGCTGTAAAGCGGGAAGGGATGCCGTGGAGGCACATCTAGGTTGTTCACTGCACAAGCTGTCAGCCAGGGGAAGAGCAAGGCTCAGACGGAGTCCAGCCCGGCGTCCACTCACCAAGCTGTGAGCAGTGCCCACCTGGGCTGGGGCACCCTCTTCGGTGTGGTCAGTTACAACAACACCTGGCTACGCGAGCCCTAGGACACCGTGACCTGAAAGCAGGGCCCTGAGCACACCTGCCCAGCCGCACTGGAGCCCAGGAGGGAGAGCCCGTGTGTATGGATGGTCTCCCCGCGGCCCTGCCTCGGTCACCTGGACAGGGCTCAGGACGCGTGGCTGATGGAGGCCCTGGGAATGAACCGGCTGTACGGAGAAGACCTGCGGGTCCCTGGGGCAGGCTGTGGCCTGGAGGAGTCGCCCCCTCCTGATGCTGGGCCAGGTCACCCGGGAGAAGTTGAGGTCCAGGACAGGTGGGTCACAGGGACAAGGGACTCGGGTCAGGCTGGAGGCTGAGCGCTCAGTCTCCAGCTGGGACACATTCCCTTTGCTCATTCAGGGCTTCAGGTCCAGCCATCGGGGGTTCCTCATGGCCAGGGAGGGAAGGGCTTGGGGGTTCCCAGCCGGAGGGGGGGCGCGGGCAGGGGCAGGGTGGGCAGGGCTCCCTGGGCGCTGCTGGAGGGACACAGCCAAGGACAGACACTCCCTCCCTCCCGACCCTCATGCATGGAGGGCTAAGAAAGCCCGATGTGGGGGTCTCCACGGGAGAGTCCCCCCAGGACAGGCCACGCGGAGGGGAGCTGGGAGGCCGAGAGCTGCAGGAGTGAAGGGCGGCTTTGGCCTCCGTGACACTTGCGTGACCATCTGGGCCAGGCTGGGGGCACTGCCGGCTCTGCAGCAGGGTGACCAGGGCGGAGGGCGACAGCGTGTCTGTCGCTGGATTGCCGACCCGCGCCCCGCGTGGGTGGGCGGGGCCGAGACACGTGACCGCGGGGCGGGGCCGAGGCACGTGTCCCCGGGCTGCCCTCGGCCACGTGACGCGGGGCGGGGCGGCCGGTCTGGCTGTAGTGGCACGGGACGCAGCAGGACCCAGGGCCGAGGCCGCGATGTGGAGCGGGTAGGAGCGCGGGAGGAGGGGATAGCACCACACCGGCCGGTTCAGGCCTATCCGCCGGCCCCTGCCCTGTGTGGCGGAGAGCCCGAGGTCCTCAGGTTCCCGGGCTGGAAAGGGGTCCTGAGGGTCCCCTGAAGGGCTGCTCCCCTCCTGCCACTGCAGGCTGCGTGCCCAGGGGCTGAGCTGAGTGCAGGGACAGAGGCCTGCGCCCTTATGGAGGGACGGTGAGGCACAGCCTGGGGTGCCGGGGGCGGGTATCAGGTGGGCTGGGGAGCTGGAGAGGTTAGGGCCATCCTGCTGGGGCTGATGGGCTTGGTCCGCCCGGGACAGTGGGTTGGGTCCCGCCAGAGAGTAGTGGGTTTGCTTCTGCCTGGGATCGTGGGCTCCATCCCGCCTGGGACAGTGGGTTTGGGTCGCGCCTGGGACAGTGGGTTTGGTTGCCGCCTGGGACAGTGGATTTGGGTCGCGCCTGGGACAGTGGGTTTGGGTCCCGCCTGGGACAGTGGGTTTGGGTCCCGCCTGGGACAGTGGATTTGGGTCCCGCCTGGGACAGTGGATTTGGGTCCCGCCTGGGACAGTGGATTTGGGTCCCGCCTGGGACAGTGGGTTTGGGTCCCGCCTGGGACAGTGGGTTTGGGTCGCGCCTGGGACAGTGGGTTTGGGTCGCGCCTGGGACAGTGGGTTTGGTTCCCGCCTGGGACAGTGGATTTGGGTAGCGCCTGGGACAGTGGGTTTGGGTCCCGCCTGGGACAGTGGATTTGGGTCCCGCCTGGGACAGTGGGTTTGGGTCCCGCCTGGGACAGTGGGTTTGGGTTGCGCCTGGGACAGTGCGTTCAGTCCCGCCTGGGACAGCGGGCTCGTGGGCTTGGTCCCGCCTGAGACCGTGGACTCGGTGCCCCGCTGCGGCAAACAGGTTTTGGAGCAGTCTGTGAGGAGGAATTGGTGACCTGTGTGTTGGGTGGGCCGAGGCAAAGCACCCTGAGTTACTGCGGGGCCCTATGCTGTCACTGCCCTTTTTTGGGTCCCCAGGTGAAATAAACTGTGGGGTGGGCGTGATCCCCGCCTAGAGAGCGCCTGTTCTTGGGGACACCAGCCTAGGGGCAGGGTCACAGGGTCCCCAGGTCGTGAGGCCTGTGTGTACTGTCCGGGCCCTCCTGCGGGGGCGAGCGACGCACCCCCCCCCGCCCACGCACAGTCCTGGGGTGAGTGTGGGCAGCCGGGGCTCCCTAAATGCAATGAGTGCGGGGGGCAGCCGAGGAGCTGGGCACCCGAGAGGGGTGGCAGAGTTCGGGGTCACCTCGAGCGCTTTAGGGGGGCCCCCGCGTGGATGGGCTGGACCACCAGCACCCACTGTGGTCGCTGGGACCCCAGCAGCAGTTGAGAGGGACCCTGCTCAGGGCCGCATTTGCCGGGCCCCGGGGGCCCAGTGGCTTGTGCTCGCGACCCCTGTAGCTCATGACAACCCAGGTGGGGCATCCTGTGGGCTGGTGGCCCTAGACCAGAAGGAGGGGTGACTTTGGCTGAGCTGGGATCTCTTGAGGTGGCCAATGGCTAGATCCTGGTCCCAGGCTCTTCCCGGTGGGCAGCAGTGGCTGCCGGACCCTCCTCCTCGGACTCCGCGCACGGGCCTTGAACCCTGAACCAGAGGCGGCTGCGCTCTGACCGCAGGGCGCTGCGCCCCCCGCGCTGGGCCACTGCTGCCCCAGACCATGCGGCTCCCAGGCTGCCTGGGAACCGGGCCGTGTGTGTCTTCCTTCCACGGGGCGGAGGGCAGAGCTCCGGTCCTGGGCTGCCTCTTGGCTGTGACCACAGAGCTCAGGGCCTCCCTTGGTCTCAGGGTCCCCACTGCCACCTGGGGCTGACTCTGCTGTCTCCAGGGCGGCCCAGGCCATGTCTGTGACCTTGAGCGAGTCTCACTGCCCCGAGAAAGGGCTCTGAGGGCTCCTGGCTGTGAGACCAAGGCGAGAGGCACTGAGGGCCCAGTGCTGGGCAGGAGCCGCACTCGGGAGGCAGTTAGGCCGCCGCTTCCTCCGTGGCCCCTGCCCCAGCAGCGGGGGGTCGCTCCGGTGCCCTGGTGAGCACATCGTGTCCTCTCAGCATCTCCACTCTGCTCAGGCGCCTTAGGGACTGGGGGGTCGGCCAGGTTTGGGGGGCACTTCTTGGGCCCCTTGTGCCGTGTGCCCTGCTGTGTGCCGGGAGAGGCCACCCTGGCCTGGCTTGCTGGGAGCCTGGCGACAGAAGGGCTGGATTCCCCTCTGGGGCCAGGCCGCCTGCACCTCCCTGTGCTCCCCACCAGGACCTGCTGCCCTTTTGGGGATGCCCTGGCCCCCGCCTCGCACCTGTCCCTCCGCTGCTCTCTGTGCACCCCGGGGCCTGGGAGACAAGATGCCCCTCTCACCCTGGGTCCCCCTACCCCCCTTGCCCAGGCTGTGGCTACAGCTGCTCCCCGAGCCGGTGCCACCCAGCAGCTGCCCTTCTTGCCTGTCCCGTAGTCACCGCCCCTCCCTCGGCCTCCCAGTTTCTCTGTGCTGGCGGGGCCTCTGCTCCAGCTGCTGCACTGCACTCGGCATTCTGAGGTCCTGCTGTCCCCGAGTGCCCCTGCGCGGCCCCTCCCGGCCCGTCCCCACTCCCCACCCCGCTGGCCTGGGCTCTCACTTCCTCAGAGCGGGCCGGCACATCCTGCCTCTTCTCCGTACTGCCATCCGTGCCCCTGCCCGGCAGTGATCACGTGTCCCTCGGGGCCTGCACCCTGGGTCCGATTTCCAGCTGGTCCCTTGCTGTATGTTACAGCCCTGCCGCCGCTCTCCTGAACCTCAGCGCCGCCTCATTAGTACACGGCTGGGGTTGCGTCTCCTTCATCGGCGACACCATGCTGCCTGGACCCAGAGCTGGGACTCGGACCCAGTTGTGGGTTTGGGCCCAGAGGCCTGGCCCCCTCGGGCTGGCACAGCATCGGCCTGAGACCTGGGTCACATGGCTGCCCATTCCCTCCAGCCTTCCCGGCCACCCTGTGGGTCAGAGCCAGGGCCTGGATGCCTGGGCAGGGGTGTGTGGGCCAGTGTGACCCCAGCCCCAGCCTCGAAGCTCCACAGTGACCCAGGACTTTTCCTGTGTGAGCCACAGAGTGGCCTCGTGGTGGGGGATACTGGCCACCCCCCGACCTTGACCCTTACTCCTCGGCCCTGAGCAGACTCTTTCCAGATGTGCAGCACAGTTCTGTGGGGTGTGGAGACGAAGGAGGGACGGGGACAGAGCTCCAGCAACAGTCCGGGCCCACCTGGGAGACAGGCCCGCTGGACCTGGCCACCCCTCCTTCCTCGGGGCTCTGAGTCCCGAGCGGGAAGTGCAGGGGGCTGCAGTCCCCACTTCCCCTCCCTCCACCACCCTGACCTCGCCAAGGGGAGCTGGTGGCCATGGGGTGGTCCTGCTCCCCCTGCCTGCTGTCCTGAGGGTGTGTGCTCTGGGCTTTTCCACCTGGGAGGGGGCGGTGTCACTGCGACCCTGTGATTCTGTGACCCTGGTTGCTAAGTAGGGTCCCATCCTCTCTCCAGCAGGGGTGGAAGTGAGGGCTGCTGGGAGATGGTGGGGACTGTCCTACCCACTTTGGGCCTTCGCTGTGTCCAGAGGTGTGGGGTGGGTGCAGCTTGGTCCCGTGGGAGGGCAGGTGGCCTTGGTCTTCGGGTGGGGCCATGGCTGCAGCCGGTGGTCCTTGCCTTCGAGGGAAGCCAGGGCTGGGATCCACCCGTGTCCTGTGGCTGCCTCTGTCCTCTGCCCACGGTTCTTGCTGGTCCTCCTGAGGTGGGAGCCCCGGCTGGCCAAGTGACAGAGGTGCTTTCCACCCGCCTGAGGGCCAGTGCTGGGCCCGGCCACCAGGGGACACCTTGGGTGTCTCTGCCATGGGCCCCTGTGGACTCAATACTGGCTCCCTGAGGCACCTAGTGCCCCCGTGGGTCGTCGGTTGCCCATCCTGCGTGGAGCAGGTCCAGAGGATTTGGGGTGCCTGGGGGCCATGTGTACCCCCAGGACAGCGGCCCTCTTTCCTGGAAGGCTGTTTTCTAGGGTTGAGCAGAGGCTTCGGGGCCAGTGTGGGCTGCGCTGGATCCCACCTCCCAGTCCCCGGCCCGGCAGCCTCAACCTGGGGCACATGGCCCCATCCCGCTCCTCTACTGCCGCTCGCTGTGGGCCTGCTCTGGGGACGTGGCTGCCACCTCCGCACAGCCCTGACTGTGTGGGTGACCAGGGCAAGTGCCTTCCCTCAGTGAGAAGACAAGCACTCCCTGCGCTCTGAGACGCTGAGGCAGGAGGATCGAAAGTTTGAGCCCAGCCTAGGCAACTTAGCAACTTGGGGAGACCCTGTCCCAAAACAAGAGGGGCTGGGTGTAGTTCAGCGGGAAGGCCCTGGGTTCCGTCCCCAGCGCCTGGAATGAGGAGACGATGAGTGACAGAACTTGGTCGGGGTACCTGCCGAGGGTGCCGCGTACAGACCCTGGCCCACAGGGCCACCACAGTGCATGGGACAGGGAGGATCTGCCTGGCGCACACTGTAGAGGGACAACCTTCACGGGGTCCTGAGGATGGGCCCCGGCCTGCCCCTCCCCCGCTCCCCGGGCCCGGCGTCCACCCTTCACTTCCCGTCTGCGCCCGCCCTGCTGCTCCGAAGCGCTGGCTCAGGCCCCGGCTCTGCTGAGCCAGCGGATCTGGAGGTGCTGTCTTGGCGCCGAGCCCCACTGGTGGCCGAGCTGGTCCCCGCCAGGGTCCTCAGGGGCGTCCTGAGGCTGGGAGGAGGGGTGCTGCTCTGCACCAGGCAGGCCGGAAGTGGGTCTCCTCTGGGCTGTTTGCAGGTCCTTCCTGCCAGGCTGCTCCCTCTCTGGCCCGCCCTGAAGGGCAGGGTTTCCATTAACCAAGCTCCTTGGAAGGCAGCTCCCTCCGGCTCTCCCAGGCAGCTGCAGGGTCGGCAGTCATCCGGGCCTTCCGTGCAGAAAAGCCAAGGCTCTGATTCTTTGATTCTTCTCCTTCCTCTTCCTTCTCCTCTTCCTTCTCTTCTTTCTCTTTTTTGTTTCTTTGACGTAGTCTCACTACGTAGACTCGAGCTGGTGGTGATCCTCCTGCATCAGCCTCCTGAGAGCTGGGATTACAGCCCTGCTGCAATCCCAGAGTGCATCTGTCAGCACAGCATGTGCTGACTCCTGCTGCCCACCAAACCCAGCCCAAGGCCCAGAGCTAGAGCTCATGCTTGGTCACTGTCCTCATGAGGGTGTGGTGACAGCTGGCAGTGACCCTGTGTTGCAGATGGAGAGGCAGAGGCTGGTGGCAGCTGTGTCCCCCAGGGCTGTCCCCAGTCCCTGCCGCCTTGGAACCCCACCTGGGTCCACTGACCCTCCTGTTTGCCTTACAGCCTGCCACAGCCGGACAAGGGCCTCCCGCCACCCCTCGCGGTCATCCCGGGGCCCTGGAAGGGCGTGGGCCCCTGCAGAGGCCACAGGGAGGCCCCGGGACCCCTGGCCCAGGCCACTGTGGAGGGGGAGACCCCGGGGGAGGAGGCCCCGGCCACCACCCAGCTGGACGTGTCACGCCTGCGCAGCTCCTCCATGGAGATCCGCGAGAAGGGCTCCGAGTTCCTGCGGGAGGAGCTGCTGAGAGCCCAGAAGGTGGGGTCCCGGGGGCAGTGGGAGGGACCGGGGTACAGACACTCGAATTTGGAATTCCCAAGGACAGTGGTGCTGGGGCTCGCCCAGGGCCCTGGGCCACTGAGTAGCGCTCTGCTCCTGGCCACACCCCAGCCTCGGGGACCTGGCCAAGCCCTGCCCGTGCCACAGGCCGGTAGACAATGCCTCTCCAGGGCCTGGCACCAGGCAGAGGCCCCTGGGGAGCCCCGGGCAGGGCCCCAGGCTGACACCCCCACCCCGCGTGCAGGAGCTAAAGCTGAAGGACGCGGAGTGTGCGCGGCTGTGTCGGGTGCGGGAGCAGCTGGAGCGAGAGCTGGAGGAGCTGACTGCCAGCCTCTTCGAGGTGCGTGGGGTGGGGGGGTGGGGGTGGAGGGCGCCCAGGGCCCTGGGCAGCTCTGCAGACCCCACCCTCTTCCAGGAGGCCCACAAGATGGTGCGGGAGGCCAACACAAAGCAGGCAGCCTCGGAGAAGCAGTTGAAGGAGGCCCGGGGCAAGGTGAGGCTCCCGAGCCGGCTGCACCAGGCCGGTGGTGGAGATGGAGGAGCTCGGGGTGGGCGGGGTCTGCGACCCTTGTGGCTCTGGGCCAGGGGGTACTGTGGCTGCTGTGAGGTCCTTGCCTGCTCCTGCCTGCTCTACAGCAGCCCCTCGGCCTGGCTCTGGACCCCAGGCTGTGGCTTCTTCTCCCAGGCCTATTCCCCGGGACCCCAAACGCTCAGTGGTCTCGTGCACAGTGTGGCCCCCACGGCCCACGCCTGCCCTGGGGCCTCAGTTTTCCCTGGCTGCAACTCAGGCATCGTGGTCCCCACCTTGGGTGCTGTCCCGGGTGGGTGGGGACTGCATCCTGAGATGGGCAGGGCTTCCTCCACCTCCTGCAGATCGACATGCTTCAGGCAGAGGTGACTGCCTTGAAGACCCTGGTCATCACATCCACCCCGGCCTCCCCCAACCGCGAGCTCCACCCGCAGCTGCTGAGCCCCACCAAGGCTGGGCCCCGCAAAGGACACGCACGGCACAAGAGTACCAGCGGTGCCCTGTGCCCCGCCATGTGCCCTGCCACTGGGCAGGGCCTGGCGCAGGACAAGGAGGGCAGGGAGGTGAGGTGTGGGTGGTGGGGTCAGCGAGCCTGGCCCACACAGTGCGTCCTGGCGCCCGTCCTCCCCGCTTTGTGGCAACACACAGCATCCCTTTGGCCCAGGGGGCCAGGCAGGGCCTCAGAGACAGGTGGCCCAGGTCGGGTCCCATGCTGTGGCCACAGCCGCGAGGCTGCCTGTGCTGTCCCTGAACATGAGGATCCTTGGGGCTGCTTCCCGAGACGTGTGTCCCCGAAGGACGCCTCCCTCCGGCCTGGCTGGGCACAGGGGAGCTCGGGCAGGCGGTCCTCGGGCGGAGAAGGCTGCCCATGAGGCTTCAGTTTCTTGCCGTGGTACGTGGGCCTCTGGGCCCTCGGGAGGAGCTGGGGGGACACAGGTGTCGGAGCTGCAGCCCACTCGTCCCATCCCCATCTCTGTCCCCGGAGACCCTGCCTGGACACTGACATCTCCTCCTGCCTTCTATCTGTCTCTGTGCGCTCTCTGTCTGTCCATCCGCCTGTCCGTCCGCCCTCCGGCCCAGCCTGGCCTCGCCCCCCTCCTCTCCCTGCTCCTCTGTGTGCTCCCCAGCAAGGCTGCCCACCTCACCTACGAGCTGGCCCGGCCGCCCCTGCCTGGGGAGCCCGCGCCTGCTGCCGCCGCCTGTCTCTCCTTTGCGTGGCAGGTAACGGCTCGGAGGGGGCCACCCACGCACGCCCCTGCATGCGGGGGACAGGCCAGCGTCCCCGTGTGTCCCCAGCCTGGGGCGCCCATGAAGAGGCGGTGAGGGGCCTGGACTGGGTCTGTTTGGTGCCGAGGAACTGAAAACACCCAGCATGCACTCTTGGCTCCTCCCCGGACGCAGCTGCCTGCCCACTGCTGGGCACAGGCCCCCGGCCCCCCGCACCTCTCGTGTCCCTGACTTTCCACCCACCCTGCTGCCCCCCAGGTGGACACAACGCTGTTTGCAGAGTTCCAGGCCTGGAGGGCAGCGCCCACGCTGGACAAGGCCTGCCCCTTCCTAGACAGGGTCCACCGCGAGGACGTGGGCCCCTGCCTGGACTTCACCATGCGCGAGGTGAGGCTGCGGCGGGCAGGCAGCCAAGGTCCAGTGCATCCGCCACCCGCACCCGACTCACCAGCCCCGCTGTCTGCTGCAGCTCTCTGCGCTGGTTCGGGGTGCCGTGGAGGACAACACGCTCACCATCGAGCCCGTGGCTTCGCACACGCAGCCCACCACAAGGGCCACCGCTGTAGAGTGTGGCCATACCAGGTAAGCTCGGTGCCCGGCCCTTCCAGCCTGGGGACCTGCTAGGACAGGGACAGCCGCTGACCCCGCGGGACGGGAGGCAGCCTTGGCTTTGGACTGAGTGTAGAAGGGGCTGCAGGCAGGGGCCTCACCCTACAGGGCTGGTATTTGTGTTGTCACCGATGCCCACCATCCGCTGTGTCACAGCCAAGTGGGGCAGCGAACGTCCTGCTGAGTCCTGCAGCCGAGGAGCTTGCCTTTTGTTTGGGCAGCCCTGTGGCTGTTCCCTAGGCAATGGGGAGGCCCCTGGGAAAAGATGGCATCCATGTGGGGTTTGGAACAGCCTGGCTGTAGCTTGGAGAAGAAGGGGAGAGGGAGGCTACAAGGGGCTGAGGGACCCAGGCACGAGCTCGCCTAGGGGCCTGGGGACCCAGGGCTGCTGGGCTGGGAGGGCCAGGGGGGCTGCCGATGTGAGCAGGGACAGACGGTGGACTGTTCGGGACCTGCCAGGACAGGGTCGCCTAGCCCTGGGCTCGGGAGGGGCTCACGGGAAGAGGCCGAGGGGAGTACGAGGGGCGCACGCAGCGTGGGGGCCGTGGTGATGGCTCCGATGCCCGCTAGCGGCACGGACATCTCCAAGAGGTGCCGCCTTGGCTCCCTGGCTGCAGCACAAGGCTGACCAGGCGCTCCTGCCCAGGAGGGGACTGGCTTGTGCACTCTGGGCCCCCTGCAGCTGGGGGGCGGCCGGCCGGGTCTGAGTGCCCCCTCTGCCCCTCAGCACTTGCGCCTTGAGCGGGCTGACCAGCCCCTGCCGCCACCGCATCCGGCTCGGGGACTCCAAGAGCCACTACTACATCTCGCCGTCCTCGCGGGCCAGGGTGAGTCACCTGGGTCCTCAGGACCACGTGGGAGACCCTGGGCCACAGCCTGGGCCACGGATCTGCAGGCGGCCCAGGCTCGGAGGGGCCGGGGCTGGGGACAGGCGTTCACCGCAGCTGCAGGCCGCGTATCCTCCCAGGTGGCCTCGGCCCCGCACACTTCCTGTCTCTCCTTCGCTGGCCGGGAGCGCAGCCTGTCCTGTGTCCTCGGCACAGGGCCTTGCAGGGCTGCAGCCAAGGGTCAGCGCTGCAGCCAAGGGTCAGCGCTGCTCCCGTGCCAGCCCATCCTTTCCCACACACATGCTGCTGGCGGGGCTTCAGCCTGAGCTGGAGGCGGAGGTCCTGCAGCCGGGACACCCTCGGCCTCTACAGGCTGTCCAGTCCTGGAGTGAGCTTGCGCAACGCTGATGGGAGCAGGGCCCTGGGGAGGGGACCCAGCGCTCTCCCTCCTGCTCAGGAGCTCCCTCGGTGCCCATGACCCTGTCCCGTCCTGTGCAGGCCCGGCCTGTGCACCCTCTGTACAGGCCTCTAGGGGAGTGGCCGTGACCCCCTCTTCCAACCCTCTGGCGCCCAGGTGTGGGGTGTGGCGGGTCACACGCCCTTCCCCCGCAGATCACCGCAGTATGCAATTTCTTCACCTACATCCGCTACATCCAGCAGGGCCTGGTGCGGCAGGACGGTGAGCGCCCCCTGGTGGCCGGCATGGGTGGCACCGGGAGAGCCGAGGTAGAGGCCCAGCGGTGTTACTGGCCTGGCTGTGAGGCCCCCAGCATGATGGGGTGGAGTGGGGGTCCCTCGCCATCACTGTGGGGGGTGTGGCTCGGGGTTCACATCTGCACAGGCTGGGGAGCTGTGCCCGACGCCCTTCCCAGAGCCTGCAGAGGGCCAGGCCGTCCGGGGCGACCCTGAGCTGTCTCTGTCCCCGCCCGCAGTGGAGCCGATGTTCTGGGAGGTCATGAGGCTGCGAAAGGAGATGTCGCTGGCCAAGCTGGGCTTCTTCCCCCAGGAGGCCTAGGCTGTGGCCAGACTGGAGCAGAACTTGCCTCAGGACACAGATGGACAGATGGCCGTGAGCCGGAGCCGCAAGGAAGGACAGATATCTACCCCAGACAGGAAGGAGATGAACCTTCCACGCCCCGTCGGGGTGGGCCCCACAGGAGAATCTCAAGAAGGCACCAAAGACCAAGGCTCTCGGAACCCCGGAGGGGACCCGGGCAGAGCGTGTGCTCAGGGCTGCCGCCTCCACGCGCCCTGTGGCGGCCACTCTTAAGGGAAAGACGGTTTGGGACAGCCGGACCTCCAGGGCGTCTCGCAGCCCTGCCCCAGCACCCAGTCCCCCTGCTCAGTGGCCACCAGCCTTTGTGCCCTGCGGACAGCAGGCAAGGAGGGCGCGGGCCTGCCCCAGCCACGTGTGGTGGGGAGCCACCCAGATGCCACCCACGCTGGCACCTCCTCCCCGCCGAAGCCTGGGATGCTGGGACCAGCCTCTTCGATGGGACACAGACGGGACCTGGAGTGCCCGCCCACACCTCCTTGCAGTCTACAGAGATCTGGGTCCCCGCACTGGACGCCCCCCACCATGCCCATGCCCCTCCTTGGCTGGCATGCGCCCCGGTCTGTGTTTAATAAAGGCAGCTTTGTTGGTGGGGCCCAGCCGCCCGTCACTCTTGCACCCTGGGCTCCAGCCAGGCCTTGGGCATCTGCGGGAAGGAAACCAAATCCTCCTCTGCCCACCTCGTGCTTGGGATTAGCCCAAATCCCGAAACTGCCCATCACATGTACACACTGCATGGGTACATTCAGATGCCCCTGCAGGGCCAGGGCACAGGGCAGCAGCTGTGGTCAGGAGGGAGGGTAGTGCATGGCCCCACGTTGGGACACGCAACTGGCAGTGTCAGGCTGCCGGGCCAGGCAGGACAGGGTGGTGGCTTGGCTACACTGCCCTCGTGCAGGTGGGGCTGCGGGAGCCCAGGCTTGGCTGGAGCTCGGTACCGGCAGGGGTGGGTGTGGGCGGGTGGCCCAGGCCTCAGGTGGGGCCGAGGGGGTGCCCAGGTGGTGGGTCCTCCCCGCGGCAGGGTCTGTATGTACAGTGTGGCCTCAGGGCCACTCCCCCAAGAGCTCCCCATCTCCCTACCCTGAGGTGGCCACTGGCCAGGCCTCCTATCACCATGTCCCCTGGGGCCTCCTTCATGCCAGAGCTGGCCATAAGTAAGTGCACTGGGACCCTATCCAGGTGTCATGCGGAGGACAGGAAAGTGAGGCAGAAAGGCAGAAAAGCCTGCCCTGACTCTGACCTGAGGAGGAGGCCATGAACCCTGCAGGCCTCGTGTGCCCTCCTGGCATGTCACCCTTGACGACCTGCCAAGCCCTTCACTCTGCTCCTGGCCTAGCTTTCTTTTGTCTTTTTGTTTGTTTTTTTGTTTGGTTTGGTTTTGAGGCATGGTCTCGCTGTTTAACCCAGGCTGGCCTTGAAGTTGTAGCAATCCTCCTGCCTCAGCCTCCTGAGTTCTGGGATTACAGGTGAGCGCCACCATGCCTGGGGCCTGGCTTTCTCATTCACGAGTTGGGAAGATTGGATTAGTCTTTGGAATTTTATTCTTATTTTTATTTTTTTTATGTGGGTACTGGGGGTCGAATTCAGGACCTCGCACTTGCCAGCAGGCACTTATGCCACTGAGCCATCTCACCAGCCCTGGAATTTTAAACTAAACTTTTTATTTTTTAATTGTTAGAAAAAAGAGTTTACTACCTTATTTTTTTGAGATGGGTCAAGTGACCCCCCCAGTCTCAGCCCCCAAGTAACCGGACCCTCAGGCACGTGCACCACACCCAGCCTCAGCTGCCCTGTGTACAGCTGTGTTCCGTGTGTTTACTCCGGTATGAAATAGGTGTGCAGAACCTTTCATCTCAAAACTGAGCTTCATTCCCATAAATAAATCTCTTCCACTCCCTCGGCCCCGGTGGCCCCATCCCGCTCTCTGCCTCTGTGGGTCAAAACTTGCTTCATGTAGCGTGGTGTCCACAGTGTCTGTCCACGTTGTGGTTTCCTCTTTACCGCTGCATAGTACTCCACACCCACACCACTTTTTTTAAGAGAAAAAAAGTAGAGCAAAATTTCAAAACAAGATAGTAGGATAACAATGGTTAATACATTACGTATTGTTATATTTAAATTAGTTACTCCGAGTACAAGATATCGGCATTCAATTGTCCAAACAATATTAGCACAAAATTTTCTTTTCAATGAACTAAGAGAAATTAGTGTATCTATCTTAACATCTTATATATATATATATATTTTTTTTTCTTTTCCCTTCCTTTTCTCCATTCCCCCATCCCAGTTTCTCTTTCCTTTTGAACAGTTTCTTCCCGTTTTACATCTGTTGTACATTTTGGATCTTATTCATACCATGTTTTGTTAATACATCTGTGGCGGTGTGGGTTGGTCCCACTTCCTGGCTTTCTGAGACAGTTGTGCTGTGAGCATGGCTGCGTGTGTGCCCCTTTGAGACTCTGCTCTTGATTTTTGGGTCAATACCCAGAAATGGGATGGCTGGTTAAGTGGTAGTTGGATTTTTTGTTTTGTTTTCTTAGGACAGGGTCTTGCTGTAGTCCAGGCTTTCGACTTGCTATGTAGCCCAGGCTGGCCTTGACCTCACAATCCTCCTGCCTCAGGCTCCCTGGTCAGAGGATTACAGGACACCATCAGGCCTGGCTCGATTGCAAGTGTCCTGAGGGCCATGCACATGTCCGTGGAGGCTCCACGTCCTCCTCCCCACTGATGGTGCACAGGGTCGGACTTCTGAGCCCCTGCTGGCACCCGCTGCTGTGTGGTATTTCAAGCAGTGCAGTTCTCACAAGGGCCTAGGACAAGCTGGGGCCATGGGGTGGGTGCTGCTGGTGTCTTCACACCTTACTGGGACATCTGAGGACCTCTGCTGCCACCACAGTGAAGCCGTGGGGCCTGCGCCCCTTGCAGGTGCCCACCCTGCCCTTCCCAGGAGAGCCCAGGACGGACGGCCAGGCCCGCGAGTGAGGTCTGAACTCCGCACAGCCGCCTCGCCTGTCTGCGGTGGAGAAAGGCCTGGACTGGCTTGCTTCCCTTTTCTCCTCTCTTTTCTCTCCTCTCCTCTCCTCCCTTCCCCTCCCTTCCCCTCCCCTCCCTTCCTCTGCCCCCTTCTCCTCTCTTCAACTGAAGATTCAACCCAGGGGCACTCTACCACTGAGCTACACCCCAGCCCTTTTTTTTGAGACAAGGTCTCACTAAACTGCCCAAGCTGGCCTCAAACTCATTCCTCCTGCCTCAGCCTCCCAAGTAGCTGGGATGACAGGTGTGCTGTCACCACTGTACCAGGCAGGGCCTAAGCCCGTAGCTGCCCTCTCTGGTGGGCTCAGGGCTCTGTCCTCCTTAACTTGTCCCCGGGCCATTGCTGGGCTGTCCAGCCCACCCACTCACTGCTGGCACCGCATCAACATCTCGTGGCTCTGGGGTGTCCCCAGGGATGGTGACGTCACTGTGTTCCGCACGAGGCCCATGTTGCGGCTCACGGCAGGGAAGAGAACAGCGGGGATGGGGCAGGGGCTCCCCGAAGCCTCAGCGCACTCCACCCCCACAGCTGGCCGTTCCCACTTGTGCCCAACAGCTTTGGCCACGCAGTGGTCACTTGGGAATGTCACATGGCGCCACTCCAGCCCTTGGGCTGCCCTGACCTGTGGGTGGGGACTGTGGAGTCTTGACGTCCCCAGCTCCCCTCTCCGCCCCCCCAAAGCTGTAAGACTCCCTGGGTCAGAGCAGCCGATGAGTGGCTCTGGCCACGGAGATGTGCGGGTGGCTGCCGGCCCCCTGAGGGAGGGATAGGCGTGGCTGCAGGTGGCAGGAGGGCCCCACCATCATCACTCTCACAGGAGCAGGGAGAGGGTGGCCTGGCCCAGCCTTGTCCTTGGTTTATCTCCCAGTGGCGTCTGTCCAGGCCTCCATCTCTGCGTCCATGATTCAACCAGCTGCCGCTGAGATGTATTCAGAAAACATTCCAGAATATTCCAAACAGCAACGGGCATCTCAGCCTGCCTGGCGCCGGCCTGGACCCAGGAGAACGCAGTGACCAGGGCTGCCCGGCCACCACCACCCACGAGCTGCCACAGGGGCCACCGCGGCTCCCGCCCAGCTTGGCCTCCGCCTGCTGCTCCACCGCGCGGTCATGCACGCACACGACCTCGGGGTCGCCACTCCCCCGCGGCGCAGTGTGACCACTGCACAGCGCTCGGGTTGCGTTAAGCCTCCTGGGTCACCTAGGGATGATCTGAAGCTCGCCCTTCACCGCCATGGTGTTTGGTGTCCTCAGGCCTGGGTCAGCTGGATTGGTGACGGTGTTGTCCTACACACTTACTGCACAAAGACCAAACATTGGCAAATCAGAGAAATGTACTTGGGTCCTCGACATGAGTTCCCCGGGCAACCTCGCCAGGGCCTCACTCCAAGTGCCCTCTCCGCCCCACACCGCCTCCCTGGCCCTCGGCCCCCGGGGCTGGTCTCACAGGCACTGGGGTGACCACACCGGCAGCTCTGCCTTGCCCTTGGTGGGGTGAACTCCTGACTTTTAGGACCAGGTATCCAGGGGGCCCACACAGCCTCACTGCAGAACTTGATTTCTTAAGTAAAGCACTGGCCAGCACAAGAAGGGCCCTGCAGGCTCCCCAGGCCCCACCCTCTGCCCACCAGTGCAGCTCTGTGCCCCTTGGGCTCCACATCCTCCCATCTCCTTCTCCACACAGCCCCATCTCCATCCCCGCAGAGGACCAGGCCTTGGGGGCCGCTGAGAGCTGCATAGTCACTGGGAGGTGTCTCCACCCCCAGGCAGCCAGTGGGAAGCCCCAGGCCCTAGTGAGTACCGGGGACCTCGCTCAACTTGATTTGTGGCTCTGGGGATGGCGCGGCGCTGTCTCCAACCTCTCCCTGCGGCCCACTGAGCTGGGGGCTAGGGCTGGGGGCTGCAGGCCCAGGGCGGTGGGAGGGGCACACAGCGGCCAATGGGGCGCGGTGGGCGCGGCAGAAGGCAGGAGCCGGCCAGGGAGGCGCGTTCACACAGGCAGCTCGGCAGCCCCTGGCAACCTGCCGTGGGGACCTGGGTGCCTGGCTGGACCTGAGCGCATAGCCATGGGTGGCGTCGGGGAGCCCGGCGGGGACCGGGGAGCGCTGCTGCCCACCTTCCGCTGGGAGCAGATCCGTGCACACAACCTGCCTGGTGACAAGTGGCTGGTCATTGAGCGCCGCGTCTACGACATCAGCAAGTGGGCACAGCGACACCCAGGCGGCAGTCGCCTCATCGGCCACCATGGAGCAGAGGATGCCACAGTAAGGACTTGGTGGGGCCGTGGGGACCCTCGAGCTCCGCCTAGGCCAGCCAGGGATGATGCGGGCGGTGCTAGCCCGGGGTCCCCAGCAGCGGCCGCACAGGGCAGGTGAACACCCTCCCCGCACAGCCAGGTTCCTGCCCTGTTTCCGGGTCCCCCAGACCAGGCAGGGGCGCCAGGGCTCACCAGGTCCCAGGGCAGGGATGGGATGTGCTGCTCAGCCACAGGGACGCCGCGCTATCCGGGAGGGGGCTGGGCAGCATCAGCGAGGTCTGTGGCTGAGCTGCCGGGGCAGTGACTCACCTCTGCCGCCGAGAGGCCTTTGCCAACTGGGTGGGGTGGGCCCTGCAGAGGCACTGTCACCCGGGAGCAGGCTGGCCCCGAGATCCGCTGCCCCGCCAGGCTGGCCGCATAGAGGCGCGGGGACCTGGGGGCTGGCCGGCCTGGCTGGCTGGAGCCCAGTCTGGAGCAGCCCACAGGGAGGGGACTCAGCCCCTCCGCTCAGCTGCCACTTGGACAAGAGGGCGACCCTCTGTCCTCAACCATCCCGCGCTCCAGCCAGGCCTCGCCAGCCATAGGAGGGTCTCCAGATCCGAAGTGGGCGGGATCCTGCCCCCGCAGGGCGATCCTTATCCCTTCACATCCCCGGTCCTGCCGGAAGCCGAGATTGCAGCAAGCAGGGTCCTGAAACTCTAACCGCACTTGGAGCCCGGGTCGGCTGCTGGCTCCAGAGACAGCACGGCCTGGGTGGGGCAGCCGAGCACATGTGCAGCCCCTCCGTGCCTGCAGCGGCCAGGATGTGCGCGCACGGTTCTGCCTGTGCCGGGCTGGGCCAGGAGCAGGAAGGGCAGAGGAATGCGTTTATGAATCTCGTCTTCCTGTCAGGGCCAGGCCCATGCTGGGCCTCCCCCGGGCCCCAGCGCCTCCTGCAGCTTGAGGCCCGGGACCTCCATGTGACACTCTTGCCAGTGACTCGTGGCCTGTGCCAATAACTCCTGCTCCCTGGGGTTGGGCCCCTGCTCTGATCTTGGAGGCTCTGAGTGACCTTGACCCAGGCAGGGCAGGCCTCTGAGCCTCAGTTTCCTCATCTGTAAAGGGGGAGAGCAGCCCCATGCCTAGCCGGCTGAGGGCAGTCTCAGGGGTGTTGCTGGCCCCAGGGGTGTCGCTGGCCCCCAGAGTTAATCCCGCACACTGCCGAGCTCACTGGGCAGCCCGGCCCTGCCAGATCTCTGCGGGGCGGCCCATGTGGCCCCGGCCTTGTCTAGAGCAGGGGGTTTGCTGCCCGCCACAGCATAGCTCCTGGGGCCCCACACACTGGCGGGCTTGTGGGACGTACCCAGGCCCAGGGCCGAGGGGCTAGGTGGACCTGGGCTTCACCTACTGTGGGCCACCGCACACACCATGGTTGGGCCAGCCCAGGCTGAGCCATGCAGCCCAGTCCGCGTCGCCCGTCACAACCCTGGAGCCCCAGAGTCCAGGCCACACAGCTGCCCACCAGGAAACTCCCAGAGTTCCTGCACCATGTGCAGTCCGCCTGTGGCCATCCTGGGACACAGCCTGGTGTCATGGGGAGGGAGCTCCGGGCGCCAGGCCAGTTTTGTCCAGAGTCACTGGTGCCGCAGGACGGCAGAGCCACCCCAGGGCGAGGCCACTGATGGGGTCAGGCTCTTGGCCCCCATGCTGCACCAGGTTCTAAGCTGAGTCCTTGTCATTGTTCGGGAGGAACGACGGCACAGTCAGCAGTCAGGGCAGGTTGGTTTAGAACAAACCCAAGAGAGACCTGGCTCAGAGACCAGACGCTCTCTCCCGCAACGCAGGCTGTGAGGTCCTTCATGGGGTCGCAAGGCGGGAGGGGAGGTAAAGGTCACACCAGAGCCTTGGGAATTCAGTGGAAAGGAGCTTCGGCCACCGGCCAGGACAGAGCGGGGAATGTGCGGGGCGTGGCGGCTGCCCATGGAGAGCAGGCGGGAGAACGGAGTGATGGGTGTAGCCGGGGTCACTGAGCCTTACTCACCTCGACTGTGTGTCGTTAGCAGTGGTGGAAGATGAGGCCTCTGGTCAGCCTAGGACGGTGGTGGCCAAACTCCTTCCGTCATCGCCCATCCCTCGGATCCCCTCCCCTTGAGTTATTCCCACTTTACAGAAGAGGAAACTGAGGCTCGGGGAGGCTGAGTGGCCTGAGTTAGTGGTGGTCTGGGCGCCACAGGGCTGCTTGGTGCCACTGGTCACTTGCCCTGCAGTGACGGATCCTGATGTCCGTCGCCAGCGTCTCCCGAAAACCCTCTGTGTGGGGGGGGACCGCGCGGCGCTGCGGAGGCAGGTGGGAGGGGGCATCCTCCCCCACGTGCCCTTGAAAGGACTGGTGTCCTCCAAAGAGAGAGGAGGCCTGCGGGGACAGAGCAGGGGACGCTGTGGAGAGGTCAGAGGCAGAGTAGCAGGGAGCAAGCGGAGAGTGACGGGGATCCCCGTGCACCTGGGTGCCAGCATGGTGAGGCCCAGGAGGCCAGGGTGCGGTGGACGTGGTCAGGAAGAGCTCCGGCTGTTTCAAGCCAGCCCCCCTTCCGGGCCTCGGTTTTCTCATCAGTGGATGGGTCAGAACACTTTCCTCTTGGGTCCCTGGAGGGGGTGGGGACAGCTGCCCAGGAGCCTGGTTACTGTGGGCCGCAAAGCCGTGTGCCCAGGCTTAGTGCGCTGCAGTGCCCACGGGCGGAAGCAGCAAAGTCCCCAGACCTCTGAGCCCCGCCTTCCGAGCCCCGCCTGAGCTGGAGGTGGGGGCGGCTTAGTCCTCACACGGCAGCTGCTGCCTGCTGTCCCAGACATGGCTCTCATTCCCTTCTCCCGCCGTCCCTGCAGATGGGCCCCACGGCCAGCCCGGCCCTGCCTGGGAAACCTTTCCAGCAGGGAATGAGCACGACCACGGCTGGGATGCGACGGGCCCTTCTCTGAGCCGCAGCTGGGGCGGGGGGAGGCAGGGGCGGGGTGGCGTGGGGCAGCCTGAGGCCCCGGTGGGGAGGGCGCCACACCAGAGCCCTACGCAGATGCCAGTGGCCGGTGCCTGGCCCAGGTGGGAAGGTGGTGCAGGGTGCGGTGTGGGCTCCCTCCTGAGGGTCCCAGGAAGGCAGCTGGGCCATGTGGAGGGCTGTTGTGTTGTGGCCCAAGAAGACTCCGACCAGCGGGGCCTCCCAGGGGCAGGAACGCGAACCCGGGCGACGGTATGGGGATGAGAAAGAAGACACACACACACACACACACACACACACACACACACAGAGATCAGGGAAGTCGAGCGAGAGAGTTTATTGCAGAAGTGCCAGGGCTTATATCTCTTTGAGGGAAACGGTGGGAGGGTCTAATGGGTGACGTAGGATCAGGATGGGCGGGGGGGGGGGGGCGCATGCTCAGACGTGAAGCTGGGTCATTTATGGCTCCCCACACATGCTCCTTTTTCTCCAAATGAGAATATTGCCGACCATGAATGTTTGTATGACCCTGAATGTGGCCTGTCTTAGGTTGTGGAGGTTACTGCAAGTCTTTTTGTTTTTACGCATTTGATTTTTCAGGCCTTACCCGTCATTGAGCTAACCACTAGCATCGCCAGCGTCCCAGCGAAGAGTGGCGCTCTGTCTTAGGTGGTCCTGAGAGTGTTAGTGACTTGTGACTCCATCTTACCCGTCATTGGCCGACATTCTTATATGCTGGGGCCTGAATATCATCATATGGTTCGGCTTGTTTGTACTCATCAGCATCTGTTTTTACGGCGGCAATGAGTCTCTTGAATAGGCAGGGACCAAAGGTCAAGGCGAGGACCACAACTATAAGGGGGCCAAAAAGGGGGGCAAGGTAGGGGAGCACAGTGGAGAACCCGGCGCTGGGGAATAAGGCTTGCGTTCTGGCTATTTCTCTCTTTTTAGGGCATCGTTTAATTTGTCCATAGCGCGTAGGACAACACCAGAGGAGTCAATGTAGAAGCAACATTCTTCTTTGAGGGCCGCACAGAGGCCCCCCTCCTTGAGGAATAGTAGATCCAAGCCGCGCCTAGTATCTTTTGGTCCCCCCAGCGCCTGAGTGTCCACCTGAATGAAGCATGTTGATGATTAGCGATGGTTGCCGGGAGCATCACAAGAACATACAGGAAGCTTGACGGGAACATCTATAAAGGAAAAATATTAACCCTCAGGGGCGCCTCCCTGGGCAGGTTTATTAAGTTGTTTTACAAGGCGCTCGGGTACCCAGCGTGCATTGTGGTCAGCCTGAGAATAGATACAGGCTGAGCCCCTTCCCCATATGAGGACGGGGTCAGGGCCATGCCATTTTGAGTTCTTTGAGGGAATTTAAAGGGAAGGGAACCCTGGCGCGCTGGGGCGGAGGGGCCTGTTGTACCTCTGTGATGGGGTATGCATGTAACTTGGGAGAGGGCTGAGAAAGAGATAACTTATAATTAAGATGATCCTGTTGAGCCTTACGTTCAAGTAGGGAGATGCGCTCCAGAAGCGAACTGAGAAATTGATCTTGCGTGGGTGTGGCAGTGGGTGCAGGGTGAAGGGAGGGGAAGTTAACTGAAAAGGCGGGCGCAACAAGGGGAGGTGGGGGGGCAGAGGGCAGCGGTATTTGTGGAGGTAAGGAGAAAGGCGGGGGGTCAGGAAGAGGGGGGAAAGTGCAGGAGGCTGCGTGGGCTTAGGACATGATGACAGGCCATCGAACGGTGGAGACCCAGGACAAGATGGCGGGCGGAGGTCTGTTTCATAAGATGGCGGTGACTATCGTTAAAGAAGGCGGAAGTGGGTACGGGGGAAGTAGGAGAGCAACGGCCATCTTTTTCTTCTGGCATCTGGAGAACTACAGAGGGTGGAGGGCTAGGGATAGGGGTATCAGTAATCGGGGGGGCAACCGGTTGACCCAGTGGCTGAGCCGGAGCCTGTGATGGTTGAAGGTTATTGGGCTGTGTCCGTAATAGTTCTGAAATTAGGGTCCAATAAGCGAAGGCTGTGACGGGAACCTTTTCTGGCCCGAAAACCCGATAATAATCTTGGAGTGCGTCACCCATGCGGTCCCAGACCCTGATGTTAATGGTGCCCTCCAAGGGGAACCATGGACAAACCTTATTTATAAAGGAAAAGTAATCAGTCAATTGCCGCGGGGTGACTTCTATTCCCCTCACTCTGAGCGCTTCAGAGACCCCTTTAGTAAAAAGTTCGTGCTCGGAGAGGTTTTGTCCCATTTTGCACCCTGTATGCTTACCGTGATTCAGACGCGAAGAAAGGAGTTGGCGTACGGATCACTGAGAAAGGAATCTCATGAAAATGAAACTAAGGACCGGTCAATCGTTGGCATTTATCGCCCTGCAGGGTGATCCCTCATAGGATCCATCTTTCCCGGGCCCCACGTTGGGCGCCAAATGTTGTGTTGTGGCCCAAGAAGACTCCGACCAGCGGGGCCTCCCAGGGGCAGGAACGCGAACCCGGGCGACGGTATGGGGATGAGAAAGAAGACACACACACACACACACACACACACACACAGATCAGGGAAGTCGAGCGAGAGCGTTTATTGTGGAAGTGCCAGGGCTTATATCTCTTTGAGGGAAACGGTGGGAGGGTCTAATGGGTGACGTAGGATCAGGATGGGCGGGGGGGGGGGGCGCATGCTCAGACGTGAAGCTGGGTCATTTATGGCTCCCCACACATGCTCCTTTTTCTCCAAATGAGAATATTGCCAACTATGAATGTTTGTATGACCCTGAATGTGGCCTGTCTTAGGTTGTGGAGGTTACTGCAAGTCTTTTTGTTTTTACGCATTTGATTTTTCAGGCCTTACCCGTCATTGAGCTAACCACTAGCACCCGGGTGCCATGGAGCCTGGCCACTTTGAGGCCACCACCGGTCCCAGGGCAGGAGGTGTCTGTGCTCAGCCCGCCCTTGGCTGGGACAGGAGTGCTGGGCCATGGGCGCCTGCCCGCCTGCTGCGCGCCGCTGCCCGGCTGGGGTCAGGTGTGCCGTGTGCACCCCTTGTGTTCTGGAGCCGCCATGCCTCAGCTTTGCCATCTGTGGAGGGGAGGTTCTGATAGTGCCCCCATGGACCCCCGGGGGAGCTGGGCCTAGCTTCCTGCTGACCCCGCCTCACACAGCGAGACAGGCAGGGGCCTCAGGGGATGTTCTTGGAGTCCCCACTCCACCCCACCCCAGCGCAAGCCTCAGACTCAACCCTCGCCCTGCAGCCCCGCCAGCCCCGCTCCCCCTGGTTGGCCGGGAAGCTGCGGGGCAGAAGGGGCTGCTCACCCTGCGCCGCCCGCCTGCAGCATTGGGCTGGGCCGAGACCCGAGGGACAGACGGATGTGCAGCCACGCTGCGTACCCTGGAGCCCCGAGCCCAGCCTGAGCCGTGCTGTGGCGCGGGCATCAGACCATGTCGGGTGGGAGCGCCACCCCAGCCTGCCCAGGTGCTGTGGGGGCAGCAGCTCAGTCCTCAGCACCCCAAGGGTGTCGTTGGTCCTTTTCCTGACAGAAGAAGCAGGGTTGGGGGTGCAGCCCATCCCGGTCCCCACCCTACCAGCTACTATCTGGGCCTTGCGTTGGGCGAGGAGGGGACTCGGGAGCCACCGGAGCACCCAAAGTTCCCAGGAACCCAGGCGCGCGCGCGTGTGTGTGTGTGCGCACACAGCTATGTCCCAAGGGCATGGAGGAGACAGGCGTGCATTCCATCCCACGCTCCCCATGGCAGCCTCCCAGCCTCTGCTCCTCCCTGTGGGCTGGCGAGCAAGGGGGCCTGGCCACGTGCTGAGCCCCCAGGGCCCCCAGCAGCTCGGGCTGGGAGCACCAACTACCCAGCACCGAGAGCCTCCTTGACTCGTCCAGGTGGGGCCAGGTCACCGAGCGGGCGCAGCGTCCCCACAGTCCTGGCTGCTGGGGTCAGCGACCAGTTTCACCCCACCTCACCTGGAGACCCCGGCACGGACACAGTGCAGTGGCTCAGGCGGATGCAGGTTCTGACCAGGGTCTGCCTCATGGCCGTGCCACCTTCAGTGAGTGAGTGGCTGGCCCTCCTGAGTCTTCTCTCCTGCCCCTCCTGGGTCCTTGAGCAGAGGCCCAAAGAGGACGGCCGTGGGGTCGCATGGCCCTCATGGTTGGACCCCGTGGCTGAGGTCTGAGTCCAGAGCCAGGAAGTGCAAGCCGGAAGGTGCCTGCCTGGTACAGGTCCCAGCCTGTCCCTGAGCCCTCCTTCCCGCCGGCTGCAGCCCCAGAACTCTTAGATGCAGCGCTGAGGAGCTCACACCTTTGCTTGTCACCTGAAGGGACACATGATGGACACCAGGGCTGGCTGGGGCCCCCTGCATCCCAGGGCCTTGGCTTCCCACCTGGGCTGGATAGAGAGGGAGGGGACCCTGGACCCCTGCTGCTGTTCGCACATCCTGCCAGGTGTGACTCTGTGTGTGCCAGGCCCAGTGTGCATGGTGTGACATGGGCGTGTCCCGAGGACCTGGACCTTGCTGGCAGAGGTGGCTGTGTGCCAGGTGTGTGTCAGGCCCTGGGCTCTGCACACGTACTCTGCCCCAGCATCATTTCTGCCCAGGGCTACCCAGGCTCAGCCTCGAGGGAGGGAAGCCAGCAGGGCCACGCCGGAACCCTGCAGACACCGCTCAGGGCCCAGCCGAGTACAGGACAGACACTGCCTGGCTCTGCTCACAGGCAGCCCTGGAGCCATCGGATTGTTGGGGACCGAGTGGGACGTGGCTGTGGGGCTGCAGAGTCAGGGATGAATGGGCGCTCTGTCTCCAGCGGGAAAGGCAAGAAAGGTCCGGGGTAGATGGCGCCTGCACAGCAGCTTGACTGTTCTGAATGCCGCTGACCGGACACTGGAAATGGTTAATTTATGTGTCCTTTCTGTAACAAAGACAATTTTATAAAAATGTGACTGCTCAGCAGCCCGCAGCCCAGAGGACCCTATAGCCTGGCCGCCTTGGTTTATCCAGAACTCTGAGGCTGAGGCAGGAGGATCACAAGCTCAGGCCCAGCTGGGCACCTCAGGAGGCGATGGACCAGCTCTAGGCCGCACAGGGAGTGGGATCGCTGTGCCCAGGAGCACCCCAGCTCCCCTCCCTCAGCAAGCTCCCTGGAAGGCGGTGCCCGTGGCCCCTAACCTCTGCCCCAGCGCATCTCTCTGGGCCCTGCCTGTAACAAGGTCCAGGGAGCCCAGCCAGCCTGGGCTGTTCCCAGAGCCCCCAGCCTCCCAGTTCTGAGGCGGCCCTGGGCCAGTGAGACAGCGGGCGACAGGCGAGGTGCCCAGCAGGGCTGGCAGCCACTGTGACTCTCTGCCACGTGCTCTAGTCAGCATTTAGTCACCGTCCACACTCATGCTGCGGTGTGCGGTTTGCATGTGCTAGGTGCAGTATCCAGCCTGCTCTCAGCCTGGCCAGGCAACCTGTCAGCAGGTTGCCCTGACTTGGGGCTGGCCACCTTGTTAGTGAGGGGACCCACAGGCGTCCCCATCTCCCAGCAGCCTCCCAAGAAGGCCCTGTGGCTCCCGTCCCAGGCCCTCGGGGACAACACCACACAGGCACAGGGCCCTCGGAAGGAGAACCTAAAACCAGCTGGAGAGCTGCAAACAGGACTGGCCCCGATAGAGAAAGTGCGCAAAGAACACGGTGAATGCATAAGCTTTTAAGATGTACTGCAGTAAAAGACACTGCCAGAACCCCTCAGAGCCCCTCGCTTCAGACACTTATCCCATCGTAACTGCTGTTTTCTGCAGCAGCTCTGGAGTCCTCCTTTCCTTTTCTTTTTTCTTTTTTCTTTTTTTTTTTTGTTTTTGTTTTTGTTTTTGTTTTTTTTTGAGACAGGGTCTCTCTAGGTAGTTCAGGTTGGCCTTGAACTCACTGTGTAGCCCAGGCCATCCTCGAGCTCCAGGTGATTCTCCTGCCTCAGCCTCCCGAGCTCTGGGATTACAGGTATGCGCCACAGTGCCTGGCCATAGTTCTCCTTCATGTCTTTAGTTTTGCTTTCCTGGCTGCCTGGATGTCCTGAATCTATTCAAAACGCTTCCTTTTCACGGTCATTTGAGGAAGAGCCAGCAGTCACACAGTGCCAGGTCCTGTGACTAAGGTGGGCAAGGACACGGAGTCGTTTTTTTTACGAGCTGCCTTTCTGCTGGATGCCACTTGGCGGCAGCAGTCCCCACGCTTTCAACCACACCTTGTGAGACACTGGGGACAAGGACTCCAGAGCTCTGCAGAAAGCGGCAAGGACACAGCGAGCGTTTGAAGTGAGGGGAGCACTCTGAGGGCGCCCATGGCAATGCCTCTCCCTGCAATAAATTTGTTCAAGTTAAACATGTGCCGTGCGTTTCAATTGTAATGCCAGGTGGGGACAATGACTGCCCCAAGCAGACTCCAGGCATAACAGAGACAGGAAGAGCCCTGGGCTCTCTTTCCCTAGCTTTCCATCATTCTCTAGGACTCTTTTCCCCCAACTCCTCTTTTTTTCTTCCCCCTCCTGCTCTGCACCCTCACACCCACCTATTACAGAGTCACGGCAATGCTAGAATGAACAAGTGAGAGGTATTGTTTTACCTTTAAAATTTATCCTTTGTACCAGGTGTGGTGCCGCACACCTTGTAATCCCAGCACTCTGGGAGGCCGAGGCAGGAGGATCAGAATTTTGAGCCCAGGCTGGACAACTTAGCAAAAAATACGTATTTTATGCTCCTGCTTTTCTTTTTTTTTTTTTTGAAACAGGGTCTTGCTAAGTTGCTCAGGCCCGCTAGTGCCTGTGATCCTCCTGCCTCAGCCTCCCAGGTAGCTAGGATTACGGCTCCGTGCCATCACTCCCAGCAACCTGCTCGTATTTTTTTTAAATTTTTATTTTTAGTAGCACGTTTGCTACACACAGGGGTCACACTCATCTGGGGAGTTGGTCCGCGTTCCTTTGACCTCCCCTGCCCTGCCTTACCCAGCTCTGCTCTTCATAGCCCCCCCCCGGGCACATCCCCAACGGCTGTGGTCCCCAAGAGCTGTGCTCTTCAGGGTCCCCCCGCCAGGTCCCCAAGAGCTTGAGTGGGGCCTTTGGGGCCAGTCCTGTGTGGGGCACAGTGGGTGGGAGCGCGACCTGGAGAAAGCACTGGGGCAGCGCTGAGTGCTCTTGGAAGGGGCCGGTCTTGGTGGGGTCTTCCTGGAAACCCTGGTTTTATACACTAGGCCACATCCAGAGCAGGCCGCCATGCTGGGGGAGGCCCAGGTGAGGGGTGTTGATGGGGGACCCCGGGCCTGGGGCGGACCGGGCAGGGCTGGCCTCGGTCCCACTTCAGCAACTGCATATCACCAGCTGGCCTGCTGCAATCCACTGGATGCCGCGGCCGCCCCTGCCTGCCTGTCTCTCTGCCTGTCCCCTGATCATCTGTTCCCTGTCCTCCAGGAAGCCTTCCATGCCTTCCACCAGGACCTCGGCTTCGTGCGCAAGTTCCTGCGGCCCCTCCTGATTGGAGAGCTGGCCCCAGAGGAGCCCGGCCAGGATGGACCTCAGGATGTGAGGGGCTGCTGTTGGCTCGGGACGTGGGACGTGGGGGGCTGAGCTCTGGGTCTCGCCACCTCTCGCCCATCCTGCACCTGGCACAGTGGGTCTCCCAGTGCCCTTGCTCCCCCACCTTTCCCTTCTGTCCCCCTCCGGGCCTGGCCCTGGGAGGAGCGGCTGGCCAAGGCTCCAGGGGACAGTGAGTAGTCTTGCATTCCTGCTGACAGCCCCTCTGCCACGCAGGCCCGGCTCATTGAGGACTTCCGAGCCCTGCGCCAGACGGCCAAGGACATGAAGCTGTTTGAGGCCGACCCTGCCTTCTTTGCTCTCATGCTGGGCCATATCCTGGTCATGGAGGTGCTGGCCTGGCTGATCGTCTACCTCCTGGGCCCCGGCTGGGTGCCCAGCACCCTCGCCGCCCTCATCCTGGGCATCTCCCAGGTGATCTGGGACTGCCCAGGGCACCTCATTGTGTTTGCTGAATAAGTGGGTGAAAAGTGAATGAATGAAAGCAGCCGTGGGTGCGCCTGTGGGCCAGGCCTTGCTCTGCTGAGCCAGGGAAGTTCACTGTTGTAACCCTGAGGACACAGGCGGGAGCCAGGAGGGGATGGCCGGGACTGGGCAGGAAGTGCTGGGCGCAGCTGGAGGGGCCGCCGGCAGGGCCTGTCTTCTGGGATTCCTCCTGCTGGGGCTGGGAGGGCCCCTCGGAGCGGATCTGAGTCCCCTGATCCACGATCAGCTGGGATAAGTAGGCCAGGAATCCTTACGGCCGGTTCTGGACAGGGAGAACAACAGTCCGTCTGGAGCCCGGTGGCAGTGCACTGCCTGGGGGCTTCCAGTTTCTGTTGCTTGCCCGGAGGAGGAAGCGATGGGCTGGAGGCTGAGGCGTTCACCTGGGGTGTGGTTCTGAGCCCCGACGTTCACAGGCCCCGTGAGTGGGAGAGGGGTCCCCCCAGCTTGGCCGGACCCCTGTCTCTCACAGGCTCAGAGCTGGTGTCTGCAGCATGACCTTGGCCACACCTCCGTCTTCCCGACGTCATGCTGGAACCACGTGGCCCAGCAGTTTGTCATGGGACAGCTGAAGGTGAGGGCGGGGGCGGCCGCAGGTGTCGGGGGGCCCAGCCTGGCCTGCTCGGCCCTGACCGCTGCCCCCGCAGGGCTTCTCGGCCCGCTGGTGGAACCACCGCCACTTCCAGCACCACGCCAAGCCCAACGTCTTCCACAAGGACCCGGATGTGACGCTGGCGCCCATCTTCCTGCTCGGGGAGTCGTCGGTGGAGGTGGGTGGGGGCCTGTCCGGGTGCCTGCCCTCAGCCCCGGGGCCAGCAGCACCTACAGCCCAGCCTGTCTCCCCAGTACGGCAGGAAGAAGCGCAGATACCTGCCCTACAACCGCCAGCACCTCTACTTCTTCCTCAGTGAGTGTCCAGCCCAGCCCCAAATCGAGCCGGCAGCCCTGGGCCCCTACTGCAGCAAGCGGGGACTGGAGCGAGTCACACTGACCCGACCCCTGGCCCTCGACCTGCAGCAGAAGGGGCGAGGGAGGTGCCAGGGTGGCGAGGGTCACCGCCCTTGCAGGGACCAGGCCTCAGGAGGACGCCAGCACCCCGTGAGTGTCACGGGGCCCGCGCCCCCGGCCCAGCCCTCCTCCCTCTGTGTCCCTTGCAGTCGGCCCCCCGCTGCTCACCCTGGTGAACTTCGAAGTGGAGAACCTGGCATACGTGCTGCTGTGCCTGCAGTGGGCGGTGAGTGGCCGCGGGTGGTCCCGGCGGGCAGGGCGTCATCTGTGTCCTGGCAGAGCGGCCTGCACTCTTGTGGCGCTGTCACCTCTGTGGTCAGCCCTGAGCTGCGAGCAGGGACCGATCCTCACCCAGGGAGGGTGGCCCCCGGTCCAGGGCCCTGACCTTGCTCAGTACGGCCTCCGTTGGTCGGCAGGACCTGCTCTGGGCTGCCAGTTTCTATGCCCGCTTCTTCCTGGCCTACGTCCCCTTCTACGGTGTCCGCGGGGCACTGCTGCTCTATGTGGCCGTCAGGTAGGGACAGGTTTGGGTGCAGGGTGGTGGGCACCTGCTGGCCCCCACCCTGGTCCCATAGGGTGGGCGGTGCTGCCATCTGGGGGTGACTCCGTGGGACGGAGCCCATCACCCCCGCACGGTGGGGGGAGCCAGGCCGGGGATGTGGGCGACGTTGGCTTCCGCAGGGTCCTGGAGAGCCACTGGTTCGTGTGGATCACGCAGATGAACCACATCCCCAGGGACATTGGCCAGGAGAAGCACCGTGACTGGGTCAGCTCGCAGGTGGGTGGGCCTGGGCTGGGGCCAGGCAGGCCTAGGGTGGGGTCGGCATGGAGCCGCCCTCACCTGTGCCCGCTGCTTCTGGCAGCTGGCGGCCACCTGCAACGTGGAGCAGTCGTCCTTCATCGACTGGTTCAGCGGGCACCTCAACTTCCAGATCGAGCACCAGTGAGTGCCCGGGCGTGAGGTGTGGGCGGCAGGCCCTGTATGCCCACCCAGGTGATGGCAGCAGTGTGGCCCTGTCCCCCCCGCAGCCTCTTCCCCACGATGCCCAGGCACAACTACCGCAGGGTGGCACCGCTGGTGAGGGCACTGTGTGCAAGGCACGGCCTGCTCTATGAGGTCAAGCCCTTCTTCACCGCCATGGTGGACATTGTCAGGTAAGGCTGAGTGGCCTGTGCTGCCTGAGCCTGAGTGGGCCCCCACGAGCTGGCATGGGAGAATTTAGGATGCCCCGAAGACTGGGCAGCTCCAGGGCTGGTGGGGAGACAGAGGCGGCCCCAAGACACATGATTTACAGCAAACAAACGACGTGCTTTGGCAAAATAACAACATAGTGGGCTGGGGATATAGCTCGGCAGTACAGCACCTGCCTGGCAATCATAAGGTCCTGAGTTTGATTTCCGGTATAAAACAAAAACAAAAACAGAAAACAACATAACAAATACCCAGGTGGGCAGGTGGGGGCTGCAGAGGCAGGCAGGGGTGTGCGGCTGCCAGAGCAGTGGGTAGCACCCGCGGAACCGTGTTCCAGGCTGTGGGCATAGGTGTGCGGAGGCCCAGGGGCCGAGGCGAGCTGCGTGCAGGAGAACACAAAGTGGGGATGCAAATGCACATGGGAAGCTGACATGGAAAGCAGAGCCCGGCTCCCACTGCCACCCAGGCTGGGGGACATGAGGCCACCCGGGGAGCTGGGGAGCCTGTGCCCCTGCACGGGCGTCCCGCACACTGCTGTGACCCTGATCGGCTGAGCAGGCAGGGTTGGGGGCTCCGTGTCCTGTCCTTGGACGCAGTGGAAGGTGGCGACAGGGAGAACTCAGTGGAGGGACGGGCCTGGACGTGGCCCCTCAGCCTGGCTGTGTCCACTCGCCCTTCTGTCCTCGTCCACCCCAGGGCTGGGCACTCACGAGTCTCAGGAGTGTGGGGGCTGCAGGGCACCTTGCTGTGGAGCCCTGACCCCGCCCCTCCCCAGGTCCCTGAAGAAGTCCGGCGACATCTGGCTGGATGCTTACCTCCACCAGTGAAGTCGGGAGTACACCGGGTCCCCAGGATCAAAGCCCGTGCCCTGCTGGGTGCCGCCACTCACCCTCCTGCAGCCCCTGCTGATGGACCCCGCAGGCACACAGGGAGGGTGCGGAGACCTCAGCACAGCATGTTTTCCCACACCAGAATTGGAGAAAACTGTTATTTTTATATAAAAGCCAATTCAGACTTACTGTGGCGCAGAGCGATGAGTTTGCATGGATTCGAGGCTGGGATCTGCCCCGGCTCTCGGGGAACCAGGCTGTGGGGACTCGGGGTGCGGGAATGGGGGTGGAGCATCATGGATGTCTAGGACAACTCCAGGAGCGGGGTCGCCCCACCAGCTGCAGGATCTGCTTCACCTTGGGGCGCCCCTTGGTCTGGACTGGTTCCCTTCGGGAGTGGAAAGGGCCCAAAAGCTGCGCAAAAGCTTCTTGTTCTCTCCAGCCCCTCCACGGGCAGGCAGCTGGGGAGACGCCATGCCACCCCCAAGGCCCCGCCACAGGGCAGCCCCGGCGGCTCTGCCTGGGAACCTCATTCCGAGACCTAGAGCCCTGACGCGCACGCAATCGTGAGTGTCCAGAGGGGAGGACACTCTGGTCCCGACTGTGCTCCGAGTAGGGAGGGTGCTGTGTGGTTCCAGGGCTTCCTGGAAATGCCCCTCCCCAGGCCCAGGACGCCTCCAGCCCCCACCAGCCACCCTGACCCATGCCACTCAGCTTTCACCCTCTTTCTGGGGTCGGATGGGCCTGGCCGCGCTGGGGGTGGGGTGTGGAGGGCCAAGTCCTGCCCTGGCCGGAACTCAAGGCTGTGTGACCTGGGGGAAATTATTCAGCCGTTCTGAGCCTAGTGCTACCTCCTAGGTGACAGAAAATAAAGGGTCACATTTTGTGCACATGGCCCCATGCTTGGTCCACCCCTTGCCCTGTGGCCCAAGTCTCATTTTGCTCCTGGGAGCGGTGCAGTACTGGTCATCCTTGAAAGGAACTCCTGCCTAAGCACGGGTCCTGAAGGCCTGGGCGTCCCTTCCCATCATGCCCTGCCCATCCCCGCCCGACGGTGATCAGGGGTGGCCAGGCACAGTCACAGGGAGGTGTTGGCATCAGGACTCTGCAGCTGCTGGCCACACCCAAGGGACCTCCAAGGCTGCAGTGCCACCCGGGCCAGCACCACATGTGGCCAGCTGTGCTCGCTGCTGCCCCTGGCGGCCCAGGGCTGTGCATGTCCGTCTGCAATCCAGGTTTAAAGGACCCTGGACCCTACCTGCAGGCCCCTTCTGTACCCCCTGGAGCCTTGGGGGACGGGCCAGGCCCACTCCTGAGCCGAGCTCCTTCCTCCCTGTAGGTTTTTTATTCAGTCACAGAACAAAGCAGGGGACACAGCCAGGTTGGCAGAAGCGCAGGAAAGCTTGCAGGGCCTCTGAGACCCTGTGTCCCCTCCTGTCCCCTTTCTGTGGTCTGCCAAGTCCTGAGCAGCTCCTCGGGGACCTGACCTCAGTGTGGGTGCCCTTTCCCCTAGCCATGTCCTGTGGGTTGGCTCCCAGGACCTAGCTGTGGTGAGGGGGGCGACAGACAGGCGCAGTCATCCACACACACGTACGGCCTGCGCACCTCGACGGGGCTGGCCCCGGCCCCGGCTCCTCCACGGCGCTGGCTGCTGAGCTGGTGGCTAGCAGAGACCTGTCTGCCCAAGGTCACCTCTCTCTCCCCGTGGCCAGAGGACTCGGGCATCCAGGTGGGCTGAGGAGCTCGCAGGCCCCGGCCACCCCATGCTTGAGTGGCCCACACTGCCCATAAGGCTATCAGAGCCACTGGCAAGAGGTGAGCACTTATATCCTCCGCAGGGCCATCTACACAGCCGCTGCCTCTGCCCATGCCAAGCAGCTGGCAGGGAGTTGTGTGGCCTCAGGCCAGTCCCTTCCTTCCCAGCTCCCCACCTTAGAATGCAGGAGTCAGGGTTTGAAGGCTCACTATGTGCAGCTGTGAAGTGAGGGGGCAGAGCCAGGCTGGGTGTGGGCACGAGGGGCCCATGGTAGTACTTAGGCGCCACAGAATGTCCAAGTGCCTATGTAGCCGGGCCAGGGTCCTGTGTCTTCCCTCTGGGCCCCTCCCCGGCCCTGGCTGGCAGTGTGATGGGCCCTGGACCCCCGCCAGAACCATGGTGGGAGCCAGGTGGCACAGGGTGTGGGCCAGCATGGGCAGCGCATGCTCCGCGCCTCCCAGCTCCGAGGCCCTCAGTGGGCCAGCAAAGGGGGTGCGGGCAGGAGCTCTCAGGGCTGAGGGGTCGGGTCTCAGTCCCTTCCCAGTGGCCCAGGGGGTCGGGGACGCACCCAAGGCCACTCTGTGACTGGGCCTCCACTGCTACCCGGCCCCGCTCAACTGCCTAGAGCCACTGGGGAATCACAGCCCCTCAGACCGCGGCATGGGAGCAGGGTGCAGGATGGGATCCATTGCCCCTGCACCCCGCGGGCCAGGCCCTTCCCTGGTTCCCCAGCCCAAGCCCACACCCTGACATCGGCACACATCGCTCTTGCTGAACCACGTGGGAAGGAGAATAAAATTTTTCTTTTATTTCTCAGAAACGGGTGGGGGTGCAACGTGATAAAAATTAAGATCAGTTCCCTGGGGGTTCATTCTGCCCTTGGGGGAGCAGGTGGAGCTGCTGCCAGGTCGAAGGGCCCTCCCCATCCTAGACGCTGGTTAGTGGGTTAGATCGCTGCTCCTGCCCTCCCTCCAACAGCAGTGCCCAGCATGGGCCTGGCTCCACCCACTGAGGCCTGGTGAAAGGCAGATTGTCCTAGCACCCAGCCGGCCACCCTCTGGTCGGAATGCGCCTGTAGAAAATGTGAGAACAGCAAAGATTAAAAACAGTCAATAGGAGAGAGCGCCAGAGAGAGGCCATGGGGGCGCGGTGGCCTCGTCCACACTGCAGGGCACTGGCTGGAGCGTGTTGGGGAAGGATGTGATGGTACCCGGACCAGGGGCTCTGAGCCGGGAGGACGCGGAGGGGACCCCGGCACTCCAGCTGGCGCCAGGTGAGCAGAGGGGCAGCACCGAGCCCAGGCACACGCACCACTCCCTCCGGGGGAGTGGGCCAGCCTGAACACTGCCCCCGGACCCCAAGAGTGTCCAAGGGACGAGAGGGGACAGTCTCAGGCCTGGCAGCTGTGCCCTGGGATCCTCAGGGGCAGGATCTGGAGGCAGGGATGGGTCACCCACCACGGCCAAGTCTCGCCCTGCTCACGGGAGCAGGGGCACCAGACAGGACGGGGCCTCCCGGGAGGTCAGCAAGAAGGAAGGGAGGGAAGGAGAGGGGGTGACCACACAAGGCGCCCCGGCCTGGGGGAACCCTCAAAACAAAGCCCCTCCCTCTGGCCGTCACCCCGCGGTCACTCCGTCCCCGCAGGTAGCAGGTCACTTGTGGAGGTAGGCGTCCAGCCACAGCTGCCCTGACTTCTTCAGGGACCTGCAAAGGGACAGGGGACCAGGGCTCAGGAGCTGGCCGGCCACAGGGAGGCCACGCTGGGGGCTGGGATGGAGAGGCAGGGCTGGGGCCCAGCCTGGAGTGGATGCCCCTCAGAGTCCTCACCGGATGATATCAAGCAGGGCCTGGAGCAGCGGCTTCTCCTGATACTGGATGCCATGCTTGGCACACAGGGACTTCACCAGCGGGGCGATCTTGTGCAGGTTGTGCCGGGGCATGGTGGGGAAGAGGCTGTGGACGCGGGCAGCCCAGCATGAGGAGAAGCCCTGTCCCCAGCCAGGGTCCCAAGGGGGGCAGTGGGGACAGTGAGTGAGGGGCTCTGGGACCCAGAAAGCTGGGGAGCTAAGGAAAGCCAGCTGGGGAGCTGCAGGATGGATGCCCAGAGGCAGAAATGCCAGAAGCAGCCGAGGCCCGGCCTCTGTCCTCAGGCCGCGCCCCTCCCCCACCCCGGCCCAGCCCGCCCCGCTCACTGGTGCTCGATCTGGAAGTTGAGGTGGCCGCTGAACCAGTCATTGAAGAGGGACTGCTCCACGTTGCAGGTGGCCGCCAGCTGGGGAGGGATGGGGTGAGCGCGGGGCCACCTCGGTGCAGTGTCCTGCCCACCCTTCGCTGCATGGCCCAGGGCTATGGCCGAGGACACGGGTGGCCCCGGGCCTAGCACAGCTGTGCTGTCCCTGTGCCTCACCTGGCTGCTGAACCAGTCGCGGTAGTGGTCCAGGTCAATCTCCATGACTATGTGGTTCATCTGCGTCACCCACACGAACCAGTGGCTCTCCAGGAACCTGGCGGGGCAGGGGCGCAGCTCAGGGTCAGGAAGGGGGTCCCCGGCAAGGCGCCCCCCCGCCCGGATGCAGCTCAGGCACCTGATGAAGTTGAGGAAGAGCAGGGCTCCCAGGACGCCGTAGAAGGGGACGTAGGTGGAGAAGAAGCGCACGTAGTAGCTGATGGCCCAGGCCAAGTCCTGCAGGGGAGGGAGTTCAGAGGCCCCGCCCGGTTGGCTCAGCTCCCCGGGCGGCAGGCGCGCACGTGCCTCACCACCCCGCATGGGCGTCCAAAGAAGCCAGTGCCTCCGGGAGGCTGGCACCAGGCCCATGGGCACGCGATGCCCTGCTACTTCCTGGGAATGTGGGTGCCTGGGAGAGAAGCCAGGGCCAGGGTTGCCAGCCCTGGAGTGGCTGCAGCAGCTGAGGCCGTGGGTTCCAGACCTCAGTCTCAGGTGCGGGGGCAAGGTACCGAGATCGGCCACCCGCTTCTCCCGTCCTGGGCAGGTGCGGCCTGCACACCTCTGCCTGGCCCACTCTCTTGCTCGTCCCCCAGCACTCATAGCAGCTGGTGGCTTCTGCTCCAAGCAGACGCTGTCCCTCCCTGGCCTGCCCCTTCCCAGGGGACGCAGAGCTCCATGGATCCCCCTCTTCCACACCCAGCCAGCTCTCCAGGGGCACAGGGTCCTTCCGCGGGCCGTTCCTCTGCCGGGAACATGTGCGCCAGTTGCACCTCCACCAGTGTGGGGGGGCGCGTGCCATCCGGCCACTGTCCTCTGTCCTGGGCAACTGAGAAGTGAACATCCAGGGAGGAGGGGCCTGGAAGGCATCCCAGGCCGAGCTGCAGCCTGCTTTCCCAGGCCGAGGGACGCCCAGCACCCACCCTGCCAGACACTGCCAGGTGCTCTCAGAACTGGCCCGTCAGGGCCCCTGCGCAGTGACCGTGAGCCCCAAACATCCCCAGGGCATCCCCAATGTCCCTGCTCCACCAGCTCTGCCTTTCTGGACGCAGTCTGGCTTCCTGGCCTGCTTTTCCTGGTCAACGCTTTGCTCCTTGCCAAGCAAGCAAAGTAAAAGCAAGAAGAAAGGGACACGATACACTTGAGTCCGGAGTCCTCTGCTATGAAACATAAAAACTCACACACTTGCTCTCCCAGCACTCTGGGAGGCTGAAGCAGGAAGATGCAAGTTGAGGCCGAACCTAAGCAATTTAGCTACTTTGTGAGACCCTGTCTCAAGACAAAAAATGGCCTGGGGATACAAACCAAACCCAACCCAACCAAACCAGACAAAACACTAAACTGCAGCCCCCACTCCTCTCCAGCTGCCCGTTCCTGGCCCCGGAGATCTGGGTTCAAAGGTCAGCCTGGGCTGATCCAGCAAGGCTGGGTCCCCATCAAGGGCCGGGCAGGCCTGTCACAGTGCTCCTGGCCCCAACTCAATGTGAGGGCAAGGGTGCCCTCAGGCACCCCTCACTCTGGAAGCAAAATTGGGAGCCCCAGGCTGGTTGTTGGTGTTGTGTTCCTGAACTTGTATTTGAATGTTGTGACCCCAGAACCCCCATAGGTGACCTTCTGTGGGGACAGCTAAGATGGGGTCATCAGGTGGCCCTGACCCAGCAGGAACAGTCTCTAAGGAAGGGGACATTTGGACACACACAGGTAGGAGAGATGGGGAGCAGGGTGCCTGGCTCCGACCCTGCAGGGAACATGGAGGGCTGGGGCAGCGCATACGAGCTCCGGGGGAGGGGACCGCAGGGCTGTCACCCCCACGCACCCCCACACTCACCACCCAGTCCTTGCGCATGACCATGGTCATGACGATCTGGTACTGGAAGTACATGGGGATGAGCAGTGGCGGCCCGACTGTGGGAGAGCAGAGGCTGAGTTAGCGCGCCCAGCCCGCGTGTCCACCCTGCACCCCCATCCGCGCTGCAGCAGGAGAGGACGCGGGGCCCGAAGACACCAGGGCCAGGTGGGCGCAGCAAGGCCTGGCCAGGGGAGGCGGCCGCACTCACTCAGGAAGAAGTACTCGTGCTGGTGGTTGTAGGGTAGGTACTTCAGCTTCTTCTTGCCGTACTGTAGGAGACCGGAGGACGGCCCTGAGCGCCGCAGCCAGCAGCCCGGCCAGCCCCTCCTGGCTCTCTGAACCCCACCACCAGCAGCCCTGAGCACCCAGGCCCCACTCCGGCCTGCGGGAGGAGAGGCCCCAGGTCTCCCACAGCTGCTGGGAGGCCCCGGGTGACCTCCAGGCACTGGCAGGGCCTGGGGGCTGCCTGTCATTTCTTTTCTTCTTCCCTCTTCTCCTTCCTCCCTTCCCTCGTTCCTTCATGACTGGAGATGGAATGCAGGGCCTTTGCACTGAGCTACATCCTCAGCCTTTTACTTATTTTGAGACACGTTCTCACTAAGTTTTTTAGTCACCCAGGCTTGGTCAGAACTTGCAACCCTCCTGTTTCAGCCTCCCCTAGTGCTGAGATCACAGGCATGCCCACGATGCCCACAGCCCTTAATTTCTTTCTTTCTTGTTTTTTTAAGAGTAGGAGCATTTATTGGGGAATAGGAATAAGGACTGGGAATAGCTCCTGAGAGACAGGAGGGGTCCCTAGTGAGTTGCCCAGGCCTCCTTAATTTCTAAGAGCCATCATACCCCCATCATACTCACAGAGCCCTTGCACACGGGGTGCCCTATGTGGCACAGGCACCAAGAGCCACCCTGGTCACTGATGCCCTACACTACACGGCCCCAGGGACCATCCATTCAAGGGTGCCATGCAGAGCCCGGGCTGGCGGCCACCGGATCTAACTGTCAAGTTCTGCTCCCAGCGCAGCTGCTCCGAGGGAGGCAGTGCCACTGAGCTGCAGGCCAGGGGCGCGGGGCACTAGGGAGTGGGTCTGAGGCTGCACCGCACTGAGCACTGTTTCCAATAGCACAGGCGACCGTGGCTCCACGCACGGCTCCACACCTGTCCCCGGCCAGACACCTCTCGGGCAGGCGTTGGTAAGGCTGACCACGCACCCTTACCCAAAAGCCAGAGCGCAGGGGTCTGGGAACCCCAGGCTCTATCCTGTCATAGCTCGAGCTTGGCTTCCTGCACCAACAAACAGCTCAAGTCGTGGGAGCCAGAGCGGCCTGCAGAGGAGTCTTGGAACGTGCAGCGCTGCAGGACGAGCACCCGGCATCCCTGGCACCCCAACCTGAGGGACTGGGCTTGAGTCCATGGCCTCCACGCTGAGCCACCGCCCCAGACATTTTAAAAAATTAATTAACTTTTTCTGTTTAATTTAATTTTGAGACCATGTTTTGCTAAGTTGTCCAGACTAGGTTCAAACTTGCAATCCTCCTGCCTCAGCCTACAGAATGCTGGCATGACAGGCATGTGCCCCCACACCTGGCTTGGCGTCTCAATTTATCAGAAAGCTGGAGTCACCCAAAACACACACTTTGCAAGTGACTGTGGGATGCAGACGGGATGCCCCCTTTCTGTGATCATTTCATCTCTCTTGGCCCAGGTTTCTCTGTCAGAGGGTGGCTGAGAGATGCTGAGCATGTGGGGACCGTCAGCCAGCCATGTCCTCCCAGCAGGGAGCAGGACCTCCTCCCCCTCGGGAAATCCCTGTTCCCCACGGAGGAAGCAGGGTTCACCCGCAGGGCCACGGGGGGTGGGGACAGACAGTGCCTTCACCACAGGGCCATGGGCCAGGGCGTGGGTGGCTTCCTGCAGCCAGACGAGGAAGAGGAGACAGTGTCCACACAGGGCTGGCCTTAAGCGGGGACAGCATGCTCCCAGCAGAGGCTGGACGCCGGGGAAGGGGCCAAGGCAGAGGGCGGGAGTGTGCCAGCCTTGCATGGTGCTGACCCCCGTCTCAGCCTCTCACAAAGGCCCGGCAGGACCTTCCAGGTTTGGCACAAAATGTCTGAGGAAGAAGAACAGGGCACTAAAACCCCAAGCAGAAACAAGGGTGGAGCCATCGGAAAGGAACAGACCCCGTTTTCCCAAAAATAAGACCTAGCAGGAAAATAATCAGGCTTGAAAACTAGAGATCAAAAATGCCAGCCCCACTGGGTGTGGTGGTGTACACCTGCAATCTCAGCACTTGGGAGGCTGAGGCAGGAGGATTGCCCTGAGTTTGAGGCCAGCCTGGGCTACACAGTGAGTTCAAGTCCCGCCTGAACTACGTAGCGAGACCCTGTCTCAACAACAACAAAGCCGGCTCCGATGAGCCCATCCTGCCTCACCGCTCTTTCTCCGCGGCTACTCTGTAAGGGAGTTTAGGCAAGGATGGGCCGACTGGGGCTGGCATATTTGATCTCTAGTTTTCAAGGCTGATTATTTCTCCGTTAAGTCTTATTTTCAGGAAAACAGGAGATGAGATTTTCCTTAATTTCAAGCTACAATCATCTATCCAGAAAGCCCCAAAGAACACACTGGAAAACTTGAATCCTACAGAGACGTCCGTGGACACCAGCCATGAACCCGCTGGGTACACAAGAGGCCCAGCACCGAGGACAAGAGAAGCAGCCGGAGGACAGAAAGGAAAGTTTAAAGCTGCTGCGAGAGACAGCTCGAGGGTCTCATCCTGGAGGGACAGCGCATGGGATGGGGCACATCCCCTGAGAAGGGGAAGTGACCCCGATGGCATCCCAGAGAGGACAGGCAGTGGGCGCTTGGGGTGCGGGGACCCGCTGACCGGAGCCTGGACGGCACCTGCTGGGACCCCATCACCTCAGGCAGGGGACTGGAGATTCTGCAGGACAGCGTGGTGCTGGGCACACGGGCACTGGCTCTCGGCACGTGGGTCCCTGCACCTCCCACCCTCAAAGTGGCACTGGGGAAGTGAGATGCCGGAAGGGGCTCTGGCCACCCCCAGGAAGGAGGCCCCGGGCCAGCGTAGCTGTCACTGTCAGGGACACAGAGCATGTCACCCAGAGCAGCCAGTGCCTGCTCATGCCGAGGGAGCTTGGGGTGGGCCGCGCCCCCCTTCCCACGCCGAGCCTTGCACGCCGACATTCTGAGAACAGCCCTGCTGGCTCGGGGTGTGCACGGACTACGCCCACTCTGCCCCCGTCAAACCCTAGGGGTACAAAGCACGCTGCTGAGTGGTCGTGTTCCAGGGTCCTCTGGACCTTTTGGGGGCCCCTGTACGAAGGCCTCCGGAGGGAAGGGTGTCCTCGCCCAGGCTGAAGGAGCGCACAGTAAAGAGCAGCGGAGGGACCCAAACCGGCCCAGTCCTGTCCCACCGGGGGCCCCCAGAGCCACACGCTGCACGGCCCAGGGTCAGCTGTGTCTCTATTTCCATACAGGGGCCAGGAAAGCACTTTTTTTTTTTTTAAATATATGCGGGTACCGGGAGTCGAACTCAGGACCTCGCACTTGCCAGGCAGGCGCTTATACCGCTGAGCGATATCACCGGCCCAGGAAAGCACTTCTGAATGACAGAAAAATGAAACGCCTGCCTCCAAACACACACACACGCACACACACACACATGCGCACACCCATACATAGGCACACACACACACTCATACACACATACACACACACACAGGCTGGCACACACGTGCACGCACCCGGAGCTGGGGGCAGCTCAGTGGCAGAGCACTTGGGCAGTGTGTTCGAGGCCCCAAGTTCAATCCCCAGCACCACGCATGCTCACGCACAAAGGAAATTAAGATCCCGACAGGTGACACTCCTGTCCACAGCTGTGTGGCCTGTGATGTGACCAAATCCACGGGACTGAAGAGCAATCACAGAGTGGGAGGAGAGACGCCTTTGCCTTCTGTGTCTCTGAAGATACGGACACTCGTGTGTTTCACACAGGAAACGTCACACACTAGCCCGCAGCAGTCACCCCAGAGCACGAAGCTGGGGGCGAGGGCACAGGGGAGATAATGAGAGACTCACTTTTTTCTTGCTTTGAGATAGGGTCTCGCTATGTAGTGCAAGCTAGCCTTGAACTCGCTATGTGGCCCAGGCTGGCCTCACACTCACGGCAATCCTCCTGCTTCAGCCTCCCGAGCTGGGATTACAGGCATGCACCATCACGCTCAGTGAGACTCGCTTTTATGTTTTGTGTATTTGTGAGGTTTCAGCATTCACACCTGTACTGAAAAACAATCCAAGCGAGTGTAAAAGCAGACTGCAGCTGCTTTAAAGGGCACCGTCTGTGGTTGGCAGACCTGGCCAGGCAGTGTCACCGGAATGCCGCTCTGGCCCCTCTGCCCTTTCTCGTCATCTGTCATCTGCTTGGGGGGCAGTGAGGACCAGGCCAGCCGGGGGCTCCTCCCGGCAGGGCACTGTGGTCGTCCAGATGAAGACCACAGGAGGCCCAGGCCCTGCTTTCCCGTGAGGCAGATCGGACCCCTGTGTGTGTGGACAGAGGGAGCCGCGTCCTGAGCTAGGAACCGGGTGTTTGGGAAAGGGCCCCACCCTCCATCACCGCAGCCCCTCAGCCGTACCTCAAGGGGCTGCCACTCGCCCAGCACGAACACGTGCAGCATCTTGATGTCCGGGTCCTTGTGGAAGACGTTGGGCTTGGCGTGGTGCTGGAAGTGGCGGTGGTTCCACCAGTTGGCAGAGGCCCCCTGCGGGAGAGGTGTGGGGTGAGCCCTGCAGCCCCGCCCAGGAGCCCGGCCCCGGCCAACTGCCCCAGCACACCCGGGGCACTGGGGCAGGGCACGAGCCCGCCGCTTCTAAGCCCACAGGGCTCGTCAGCTCCGGCCTCGGTTTCCCCCACCCTAAGGTGGCGGCAGCGAGTAGGAAGGGCTGGTGTCAGACCACAGGGTGAGCCTGGCAGCTTCCGGGGTGCAGAGCCTTCCACGCCCGCTCAGCACCGCACGTCCCAGCGCTGCGCCAGGGAAGGGGTTTCTGGGGCAGTAGGAAGTGGCCCTGTCCACCGCCGCCAGGGACCCAGCAGTCTCTCCCTGGGCGCAGGCAGGCGAACACACGCGTACCGAAACCCTTTACCCGGCCGCTCGCAGCGGTGCTCTTGGAAACGCCAGAGCGGAGCGGCGCAAGCGTCCGTCAGAATGTGGCAAGTGTGGTACGGCGACACGAAGGAAGTGTCACAGGCACATCTGGATGTCCCCCCAAAGCCTCGTGAGCTCAGCAGCAGGGCTTCGGGGAGCTGACTTGGGCCTTGGGCGGTGGCCATGGGTGTGGCCCGGAAGTGCCCACCTCCTTCCTGGCTCCCCCTGGATCTCTCTGCTCCCTGCCCCCATGCCGTAAGCAGCTTCCCCCGTGTGCCGCTCCTCGAAGCCGCGGTGTTGGGTCCTGTGTCTCAGCAACAGGAAAGTGACCGAGACCAACAGGGTGGCCAAGCCATAAGAAGGACGGAGACACGGACTCACACCACAGCATGGACGAACGGACAGCCGTGCTGGGGGACAGGAGCAGTCACAGGGCCCCCGGCACAGACGCCATGGGCACAAGGTCCACAGAAATGGGAAGGCCAGCGCCGCCGGGGGAGGGGCGGCCAAGGTGTGGGTGACGAAGCCGCCTGGACATTGGCTGTGATGACAGTGGCCGGGATGTGAATGATTTGGTCATTCAGAAACCTCGGCCGCTGCCCGGTGCCCCGTGCCGTGGTGTGCACGGCGCATCCCAGGGAAGCTGGGCTGCACTTTGGCCGAGGGTCCGGCCAGACGCACAGACTTCTTTACAAAAAACAAACTTTTCCCCTGGGAGGCTCTCTGGCACAGACACTGATGGCCATGGGTGGGGACTGCGCTGGACAGCTGTGGCCTCTGCCATGACCTCAGGCCCCACGGGGTGGTGGGGCTCAAAACCAGCACAGCAAAAACAAAATGTCAGGGAGTGAGAGCCCAGAGCTTTGGGAATCCGATGAAACATTCCTGTCCAAGGCCGAAAGGAACACGCTTCTGGGGGGAAGCAAATGGAAAAGTCCCCGGCAAAGACCTCGAGAAGCAAGGGACTGAACAGGAGAGCTGGACATCTGGCTACCAGCCTAGGAAGGGGCCGGCCTGCATGGCCAGGGCCTGGGTGCCACCCCCAGCACTGCCAGAACAAAACCAAACGTGGCCTGGAGACGCCTGCAGCATGAACGAGGGAAGAATGGAAGGTGGGCATGAGAGAGTCAAGAGGGAGGACAGTACTGCTGTCCCTGGACGGGGTCATGGCCTCCAAGATCCCTCCTCCTGCCGGGACAGTGACCAGCCAGCCCCCTGCCTGTCCTTCCGCCCTAAGCTGGCCGCCCTGTGGGCTGAGGCCGGGAGGTAAAGCAAGGACAGAGCCCTTGTTCCAGAGCTGGCAGGGTGTGGACACCCTTGGGCGTAGCAGAGGGGCTGGGGAGCCAGAGGACAGAGGACAGTGCTTGGGGCTCCAGGCCTGACAGAGGCGGCCAGCGAGGGAGGCCACAGGCACCCGGGAGCCGACAGCAGCCCCAGCTCCAGCCCCTCCTTGTCTCAGGGGAGGGAAGAGCCCAGTTTCAAATTCTTCCAACCAAGGGAGAAGTTTATGTAGTTTTTAATTACTTCACAGTGAAGCAAAAGTAGAATGAATGGTTTTGGAATAAAAAAGACATTTAAAAGCCAGGTGTGGGGCTGGGGATATAGCTCAGTGGCATGGTGCCTGCCTGGCAAGCATGAGGTGCTGAGTTCGATTCCTGGTTCCTAAAAAAAAAAAAAAAAAGCCAGATGTGGTGGTACACGTCTGTCTGTCCAACCCTTAGGAGCCGGGGCAGGAGAATTACCATGATTTCAAGGCCAGCCTGAACTGCATAGCAAAAAATAAATAAATAAAATAAAATAAATAAATTAAAAAAATAAGTAAGATAATCTTAGAATTTTTAATACATCAACTTCCCGATTTTTAGACATTTAGTAACAGCTTTAATGTTCTAGGGGAAGAGAAATCAACCCTCCATCCCTAGAGTGCACGGTTTCCATGGGCTTCAGCTCAGCCCTGACTTTTACTTCAAATCTGGGAGGCTGAGGCAAGAAGATTGCTAGGTTGAACCCAGCCTGGGCAACTGAGCAACTTAGGGAGACCCTGTCACAAGATAAAAAAGATACAAACAGGGTCAGGGGTGTAGCTCAGGACAAAGGCCCTGGGTTCAATCCCCTGTACTGCAGGAAAAAAACCAGACAGTGTCTTGGACAATTCTGTCTCTTTGGGAGGGCTGCCCATGGAAGGAGCCTGTGCTCAAGGCGACAGTGCAACATGGCCATGCCCTCCCGGCCTGGCACCTGCTCCTTGGCTTCACCAACCAGCACTCAAGTCCATGCGCCACCTGGCAGGGCCCGGGACCCTCGGCAGCACCTGCTCCTCGGCGGGAGCCTTGGGTGAGCTGCATAGGCGTGCTCGGCCCTGCCTGGGACACGGCCCCAGGAATACAGCCAGAAGGGGCTGGCACTGGGTCCTGAGCCCAAGGACCCGTCCCTGTCACCAGAGCGCCAGTGTCGTAAGCAGACATCAGCAGGGAGGTGCTCCAGGGCCCGGCCAAGGCTCAAGGCCGTGGCAGGAAAGCCCCCAGCCCCTCCTGCATCTGGGCAGGGACACGGTCCATCTTTGTATGGGCCAGGGACACCCTTGGGAGAGAAATGTTACTTTCCAGGACTGAGGAGGTTCTCTCTGCGGGACACAGAGAAAACAAAGCCCAACTGTGCAAACCCTCTCCGCCACCCCAGGCTCTGGAAAGAGCCCAGTTCCCAGGCCCTGCCGACCCGGGCCAGGCGGGCTGCGTGTTGAGGCTCAGTGGCCAGATGGCGCTGTGACACCCACAAACCCACACTGGCAAGCCCGGGCCCAGCAGGCTGGCGGGTCACACTTACCTGGACATGGAGCTCTTTCTCCGCCAGGACGGGGAAAGGGGGAATTTCTGGGACTCAGCTGTTCTTTTTGTTGGTTTTTTTGAGACAGGATCTCACTACATAGTTTAGGCTGGTCTTCAACTCACTATGTAGCCTCAAACTCACAGTGATCCTCCTGCCTCAGCCTCCCAAATGCTGGGACGACGTGTGTGCCACCACACCTGGCTTCAGCTTTTCTTAGGAAACAGCCGGACACTGTTGGGGTCGGGCTTTCACAGACAGCTGGCTAGGCCTCACGTCCAAAGCCCGGGAGATTAACGACAGTCAGACCGGCCCTAGACCGCTGGCAAGTCTCTAAGGACCTGCTCCGCCCCTCTCTGAGCCCCAACTCCTCAAACGCAGGGGGGAAGCGGGGCTACCTCACCTTCTGTGCTCTTCACAACTTCTGGCTCGGCTGATCAACCGTTCATGTCCCTCCCACATTAACATGGTGACAGTAGGGACAGCCCCAAGCTCAATCAGCCAACTTAGAATTCTTGGACTTTACAAGGCTCGAGGAAGCAACGTACACTCAGCAGGAATTTGCATTTCGCACTTTGGTCTCTCCTGGGCTAGTGACACCTCCAGGAGGAGCAGCCACGACTGACCGGGCTCCGTGGGGCTAAGCTGCGACATCTGCAGGACTGGCTGTGTCACCTGCCCTTTCAGTTTAGGGTATTTTAAACTTACGACAGGTTTACCCAGTCGCAGCTGCATTGTAAGCTGAGGGTCGTCTGTACCTACTTTTCCCACCCCCGATAATTCCAAGTAGCATTCGAAGCAGTTTGAGAAAGACTCAGAACAGGTCAGTTAAAATGAAGACAACAGGGCTGGTGAGATGGCTCAGTGGCATAAGCGCCTGCCTGGCAAGTGCGAGGTTCTGAGTTCGACTCCCGGAACCCACATTAAAAAAAAAAAGAGAGAGAGAACAGTGCAATCTGCCCTGAGGAAGCCGACAGCGAGAAGCCAAAACGGAGGCAAAGGATGATTGTTCCTCAGATGCTGTCTGCCTTTCTCACTCCCCAGGGAAACAGAGAGGAAGGTGATGCAGCTCTGTCCGTCTCAGCGACAGGCACTGGGGACAGGAGGAGGAGCCCCGGGAGTGCCCGCAGCCGGACGGCAGAGGACACTGTCCCCGAGCAGGCCGCACTGTGCTGAGCCCAGCGCACGTGCACAGGGCTGGTGATACTTGCCTTTAAGTGGCCAATGACGAACTTGTGGACGAGGTGGTTCCACTTGGACTTCTTGTACACAGACAGGTGGCCATAGTCGTGCTGCAGCCACCCAGCCTGGGCCTGGGAAGAGACAGAGGCCGTCAGCGGCAGCGGGCGGGTAGCAGCCAGCGCAGGGTGGAACAGGCAGGTGGGCTCGGCTCACCTGGGAGGTGGCAAGGACAAAGGCTGTGACGAGCATGGGGACCCAGCCGTTGCCGAAGTAGAAGACGATGAACCACGCGACGCTCTCCATGGCCACAATGTGCGCCAGCAGCAGCAGGAAGAACAGGTGGTTGGTCTGGAACAGGTTCATGTCTTCCGCCACCTTCTTCAGAGTCCGGAAGTCCTCAGTGATCTCAGACTGTTGCACAAGGACAGAGGGGGGACTCAGCCGCTGGCCCTTCCAGAGCGGACGTTGTCTCAACATGGGATGGTCACCCCAAGATGTGACAAGGACACAGGCCACTGCCCTCGCGCAGCAGGAGCCCAGCCACCGTGTGCAGGGCCCAGGCTGGGGACCAAGAGTGTCCACAGCTGGCTAACAGCGGGGAAAGAATCCCGCGTCTCCGCGCTTTGCCCTAGGCTGGCACGCAGGGAGCACCCAACTCCTTTCCAGGAGGAGGAATTGGTACCCGCAGGATAGGGGCTGACACCAGCTGTGGCCAAGCCCTGGTCCTGGGGACTCTGAGGTCCTTCTGACCCCAGAGCTCAGCGGCAGCTCCTCCTGGATCAGTCCTGGGGTGAGGGCACCCCACGCCCACCCACGTCCCCGCTGCACTCACACTCTTGCTGCGATCCAGGCTGGGCTCCTCCGGGGCCAGCTCGCCGATCAGCAGGGGCTTCAAGAACTTGCGCACGAACTTGAGGTCTGGGTGGAAGGCGCGGAAGGCATCCTGGAGGAAGAGGTACAGTGAGGCAGGGTTGTGTCTACCCTCGGCGTGACTCCACCAGCAGCAAGAGCCACCTGGCCCGTGCCCACATGGAGCCTGCTGAGTTCTTGGGGACAGGCCAGCCCTAGCCTACCTCTGAGCCAGGCACCAACACCCCGAGGGCCCCCACCCACAAAGCCAGGATTCCCAACGGAAGGAGCAAGGCTGCAGGCCACCATGCGTGGCGATGTGCCCAGGAAACCATGGCAAACGTGCAGTGGACACGGATTACGAAGGAGCACCCTGGAAGGATCGAGGATCTGAACTCCTGCTGCGGGCAGCGGGCTGTGCGTGCTTTCTATCGCTCTCCAACCTTTTTAACACTGCTGTCAGGTTAGGCATTTTAACCTTTTTTAAATAGTAATAAGGCAAAAATGTGCTCAGTTTTGGCCCAGTTGGAACATGTACAGAACAAAAAGGAAAGTAAATACCACCCAGGGAGTGGGCAGCACGGCTCCCACACCAGCTCACTTCCTCCCACATACCCCGTGCCTGACCTCATTAACACCCGCGTCGCTGCAAGGGTAGACCCCGCGGTGCCCGGGCGGGGCGGCAAATGTCCCAATAGTACCGGTCGCCCTGCACCATGGAAACTGGGAGGAAAGCAGTGAGGCTCAGGGAGGATGTGGGTGTGTGGGGCCCTGATTGTAGACCCGGGAGACACCCAGGCATCGGTGCTGGAGCCGGAAAAGCCTGCGTGGAGGAAACACAGACGTCACCCGAGACCCTGCGGGGACAACGAGAGCACAGAAGTACGGACAGAATCATTGATCCCGAGGAAGTGACAGTCTTCTTGAAAGTGACAAAGGCATTGTGACTGCGACCGCTCCCCACCCTGTTCTCTGAGGATGAGGCTGAAGAATGCAGGGATGTGGCCGCACAAGGATGCAACTTATTCCCAAAAGCAAATGAAATGGCCAGCGCGTACAAAGAGGGTGCACGTGGCCACGAATTACAGTGACAAGTCCGCTGAGGCCTGTCCTCCTGATGCATCGGTACGGTCAGAAAATTTCAAAATAAAACGAGGTGGGGATGACACCGCCAATTCATAAAACCTTCCGCTCTTCCAGGGTCCCCCAGGGACACAGCCTCCTCCTGCGTCCTGGCACCAGCGCTCAGCCCGGTATCGTTCTGTTTGTGTCCGGAACACACTTACAAAGTAACAAACACTTCTGCGGGAAAACCGGGCCCGGGGTCTGAAAGACACCTCTCCCCAAATTCAAAGACCCAGTCCAAAACCGGGCATCTGAAACGGACAGACACTTCTCAGATGAGGAAGTACAAATGACCAGCACGGACACGAGAGACTGCTCAACCTCACTGGCCATTCAAGAATGCAAATTAAAACAACAGAGATTCCATCTCACCCTGGAAAGAATGTCCACCATCAAGAAAGTCCACCATCGGGCCGGTGAGATGGCTCCGCAGTGTAAGCACCTGCGTAAGCATCTGCCTGGCAAGCGCGAGGGCCCGAGTTCGACTCCCGGATCCCACATACGAAAAAAGGGCCGGTGATATCGCTCAGCGGCACGGGTGCCTGCTGGCATGCGAGGTCCTGAGGTCGACCCCCGGTACTCACACACACACACACACACACAAAAATAAATAATTAAATAAAATAAAATAACCATTATCTTTTTTTTTTTTTTTTTTGTGTGTGGGTACCGGGGGGTCGACCTCAGGACCTCGCGCGCCAGCAGGCGCCCGTGCCGCTGAGCGATATCACCGGCCCCTTTTTTGTATGTGGGATCCGGGAGTCGAACTCGGGCCCTCGCGCTTGCCGGGCAGGCGCTTAAGCCGCTGAGCCATCTCACCGGCCCAACCATTATCATTTATAAAAAAAAAAAAAAAGAAAGTCCACCATCAAGCCATACCAGATGGCAGCGGGTCTGTGGGGAAAAAGGAACCCTTCTCCACTGTTGGTGGGAGTGTAGACTGGTGCAACCACTGCGGAAATCAGTGTGGAGACTCCTCAAAGAACTAAAACTAGAGATTCCATTTGACCCAGCTGTTCCCCTTCTTGTGTCTTCCCAAAAGAATTAAAAGCATCGTACCACAGCGACGTATGTGCACCCATGTTTATAGCAGCACAATTTGTAATAGCTAGATCGTGGAAACAACCCAAATGCCCATTAACCGCGGAATGGATAAAAAAAGATGTGGTTTTTATATACAATGCATACGACTCTGCCACAGAGAATGAAGTTGAGGCATTTCTAGGTAAATGGATGCACCTCGAGACCACAATCTTAAGTGAAATAAATCAGACACGTGTGTAAACACTGTATTCTCTCGTGTGAGAAACCCAGAGTATGACTAAGGAGCCCAGTGGAGGGCAGATATTAGGAAGTAGGAAGGACTTTTTCCAACAGGAAGGGGAGCAAGAGAGCAGGAAGGAGGAAGAGAAAAGGGATTTTTTTTTAAAAAGGAAGGAAAAAATGGAAATAGAGCTTTTGTAAATGGGAGGGGAAGAAAGGTTGGAGGGAGGAGGGGAAAGAATTGAGCTGTGATGTACACGTACCCATCCCCACAATCAATGTGACCATCATGGACTGCAAAAGTGTGCCAATAATAAAAATAAATCACATGAAAAAATAAACGAAGACACCTCTGTGTCGCTCTTGCTGGGCAGAGGCACAGGACAGGCTGTGTGTGGTTCTGGGGAAAGAGGGGTGCTGCCCCGGCCCTGCGACTCTACAGAGGAGGCCCAGGCAGGCAGGGTCCACCGGGACTCTGCGCGCCCTTGCAGCAGACCTCTGAGAAATGAACAGGAAGCACTGGGCCGGGAGCTTCTGGGGCAGAGCCGGAGCCATGTGCTTGACCCCTAAGGCCTCCCCCTCCCTGCCACTGAGTCACATCCCATGCAGGCACCTGCTGGGGCAAAGGCGTGGCCTGCTGTAACCATGCTAGCTCCCCAGCCATCTCCAGGGAGCTCTGGGGTGGCCTCGCCCCTGGGTGCCAGGCAGAAGTAGAGCCTGGTTTGTGCACCCTCCCGGCCCCTGTGCTACGTGGCACAGCAAGGCTTGGGCCCAGGCCCGCCTGCCTCAGGTGCCCAGCTGTGGCTCGCCGTCCTGTCGGTGCGCCTCAGGGAGGCACCCCTGCTGGCACTGAGGTCCTGGCTGGCTCCCCGAGGGGCTCACACCGTCCAGGAGGTGTTTCCCGACCACCTGCCCCAGCCCCAGCCCCAGCCCCAACCCCAGGAGTTCTTGGGGACACTGCCCTGTCTCAACCAGGCACAGGATCACAGCCCCAGGGGTGTAGTGTGTCTCCACAGCCGTCCTGCGCAAAAACATTAGCAGGCAGCACAGGGAGAGGCACACAGGTCCTCGGGCTGCCGTGGAGCCGGCCTGAGGGGGTTCATGGGCTTGCTGGGCTACAGCACCCCGAAACCCAGGGCGCCTTTCACCCAGAAGGAAGTCGTGCTCTGTCGTTCCCCGTGATGTAGGTGAGCTCCTGCTTTGGAGCTGCAGAGTTCTCCACAGTCCATGGCACCCACGCCTTGGGGTCCGTGTGGCTGCCACGGGTGGCCATTGCACCACATGAGCAGAGATGATCCAGGACCCGAGGCTGGGGAAGCCGCGCATCTGCGTGCGCTGCAGGGCTGGGGCGGGTGCAGCCTCCTCCACGCTGGCCCCGTGATCATGCAGGCCCGCAGCAAGCGCTTCCTCTCCCCGGGGGGCCCTGCGTGTCTCCCCCGCCACGGCTCCCTGCACACTCGCCTGACAGCTCTGCGGTCCCCGGGGACCTGGCCGCTGCGCGGGAGGCCAGTCGAGGTGGGCAGGGCCAACCCAAACGTTGATTTTGGAGCAAGACCTGGAACCAGCTCCAAAGTCTTTCCAGGAAGAGACAGGAGCAGCCACACTGGCGAGCGGGTGAGCTGGCAGGTCCTGCAGGGGCAGCGGTGAGGACCCCACACTGGGTTCCTGCTCTGCTGTTCCCCTGCTGCAGCGCCAGCCAGCCTCCCCAGAGACATCGTCCTCGCCCCTTCCTACTTGGGCAAAACCCAGCACCCGGCACCTGCACGTGCCCAGGCTGTGTCCAGCGCTTGGGAGCACAGGGCGAGCAAGCTCAGGCCCTTGGCGCTCCTGGGACCAGGACCACAGGGACAGGAAGGAACCACAGGAAAGGACCCTGGGGCTCCAGGCAGAGGTGAAGGGAAGTGGGACAGGGATGCTGACTTCCTCTCTGTGGCAGGGCAGGTGGCCCTGTGCCAGGAACCCGCCAAGGTGCTGAGGCAGAGGTGTGTGTCCCCTGAGCCCCAAGTACAGACACGGAGCCCTGTCCCTGCTGGGCCTCCCCGGTGCAAGGGTGGCTGAACCTCTACCCGGGATGCCAGGGCTGGGCACGGAGGCTGCCATGGGCCGGGCACTCAAACCCAGCTTCTCCGTCTCCCATCCCCTGCTGTCCTTTCCACAGGAAGACTGGGCTCCCCGGAACTGCGCAGGGCAGGCAGAAAGACACAGCCCACCCCCACCACGCTGGACCCCGAGACAGGCGAGGCAGGTGGGCGGGGGAAGTTGGGGAGACGAGGCCAGCTGGGCAGGGCAACGGTATCCAGAGGCAGGGGTCCAGGTCCAGCCGCAGCTGGAGAGAGGGAGGGACAACAACCCAGAGGACCTCGGCCACCGTGAATTATTCATCTCCGCAGCCAGCTGAGCGGCGGAGACTCCCATGAATGTTTGATGAATTGCTGGGAGGATGAAGAGTCCGGGCAGAGGGCTGGGCTGCCGGGAAAGGCTTGAGCAAGGGCCGGCGAAGGTTTAGCAAGCCAGGACGAGACAGAAGAGGGCCGCAGAAGGCCAGAGGGAAGAGGGCTGTAAACCCAGAGCAGGAACAGATATCCAAGATTAAATGAGATAACACCTATCAGTATGTTGTGCGAGCGCAAACACGAAGTAGTTTTTTTTTTTTTTTTTTTAATGTGAGCACCAGCGGTCGACCTCAGGACCTCACGCTTGCCAGGCAGGCGCTTATGCCGCTGAGCTAGCTCACCGGCCTGAAGTAGTTTTTTAAAAGAGAAGATAGTGACTGTTTACTGCAGGCCCTGCCTGCTTACCCGGGCAGACCCTGAACTCAGGCTCAACCAATCCTCCCGCTTCAGCTTCCTATAGAGCTGAGACTACAGGCGAAGGCCACTGTGTCCAGCCAAGTGAGCTAAGTGACTCTCATTGTTACAGTCAAGGACAAGTTCTGACTTCTGCACAAATGACAATGGTTCCGTCATTTGGGGGGAGAGGTAGTCCCCACTGCTGAGATCCCTCTTAGAAACAGAGAATCCCCACCCCGCACTCCGGAGCGTCCCCGAGACGTCCTGATGTCCGGCCGCCACGAGGCCAACCGCTCAAGTCAATGAACCTCTGGACGCAGCAGCCCTGTCCCTTCCCTGACTCAGGGAGAAGTTTCTGCCCCAGGGTTGAAGCCACCTGCTCCACAGCCCACAGAGGACCCAGACCACATGGCCTCGGGGGCCGTCTGCTGTCCCCATGGCTTCCCAAGCCTTTTCCAACCGCCCCACACCACTAAAAGAAAAATAAGAGGCGGTAGCACTTACGTCTTTGTCTAACTTGTGGACTAAGACTTACGGACAGGTGCAAAAAATAAATCCTCCTCTGCAAGCCAGGACTCATGGCTCAGCAGGAGTTTGGATGCACTGAAGAACGAACAGGGGGGCTGGTGAGATGGCTCAGCGGCATAAGCGCCTGCCTGGCAAGCGCGAGGTCCTGAGTTTGACTCCCAGAACCCACATAAAGGAACAAAAAGGGCCGGTGATATCGCTCAGCGGCACAAGCGCTTGCCTAGCAAGCGCGAGGTCCTGAGGTGGACCCCGGTACCCACATAAAAAAAAAAAAAGAAGGAACAGGGAACAGTGACAGAAAACAAAACAGTACAGGCGAGAGGGACACGAGGTGTTGGTAACCGCTAAGGTTGGTCCCGAGACTAAGCCCTGTCAGCTAGCACCCGACGTGAGCACAGTCTCGGCCGGAGAGATTCAACGTCCCAGTTTCCTCGCGGCGACAAACACAGCGCGTTTTCCTCTTTCTTAAAGGGTTGTCTTACACGCAGGAGCTGGAGCTGAAGGAAGGTCTGTGTTCGGGTCACGTTCGTTTAAACGTAGTAAGTAGTAACATAAGATTAAAAGTCCCACAGGTTTTAATAAATAAATAAGAGGCCACACGGTACCTGAGGCCTTGGTCGTGCCCAACCTTGCTCCCGTCGAGGGCACGCGGTGCCTCAGGCCCGACCTTGGAAGGCAGGAAGCTTGGAGGCAGGTTTGTTTTTACGTCTTGCTACACCGATTAGCCAGAAAATGGACTGAAAGTTTTTCTTCCACATTTCTTTTTGCACACTTTAGGATTGTTCCCTAATCCGCACTCTGTTTGACATTTTACAGCACCTAGCTGGTGCCTAGATTTGTGGCCTACTGGGTCACCAATGTCTGTGGACAGGGTCACAGGTGTGCGTCAGGAGGGGCTCCGACGCTGACACCGCACACCTACACCCAGGTACCGTCTCTCCAGCTGCTGCCCCAGGGCTGTGTGCGACCCTTCGCGACTCCCACCCCAGCTTCCTGCACCAGGACACCCAACTCCAAAGCGCTAGGGCTATGGCCAGAGAGCGCCGCATGTGATCAGAAATGACTTTAACATCTCAAGCTCAAATCAGAGAGAGGAGCGCAAAAGTCATGATCAGCGCACAGTGCTCCCGGGACATTCACACAAAGGTCGGGTCAGCAGTAAGAACCTCTGAGGCCAGGAGGAAGTGAGTAATGACCGGGTGTCCAGGGCAGCGGACAGACCAGGCGGCCAGGTGAGGTGACGCTTCTGTGACCACATGGAACACTCAGCCGAGCCCACCATACTGGCTCTTCCCTAGGGAGCTTGCTGGTGAGAGCCAGACAGGGCAGGAACCTCCTACACATTATGGCGACAGCCAGTCCAGGACCCTGTGACAGGGAAAGACCCCGAGCCCAGCAGGAGCCAGGATCTCCTGCAAAACCCCTCACCCTCGAGGCTGACCTGAAACCCCACCTGAGGGCCAGCAGCACCAGCCCAGCTCAGCAGTGCCCAAGCAGGTAAAACCAGATGGGCAGATAGCAGGTGGGCAATGTGGACACCACTGGCCCTTGGCTGGGCCACGTGGACATCGCTGGTCCTCCTCTCCATCAGGGGCCAGTCTGAACTTGCTCTCCACAGCCACCTGTCCCCTGAGCAGCCTCCGTCTCCATGAAGAGATGAGGAGGTCAAGAACAGAACCCGTTCAGCGTGGACAGCCAGACCTGCACACAGGCCAGTGGCCAGGCCTCCGGGGTCGGACCTGGCCAGTCCACCCCTCTCTCCCGCCTCCTAGTGCACCTTTCCCGAATTCTCTGTTGGACCCGAGCCCTGTCTGCTTCCAGTGCACCACCGCCAAGAGTGGACCCTTTCTCTGTCCTCGCTCTGTCACCCATCTGAGCCCCTGGGGTTCCAGTCGCCCCTTCATGCAGGGATTTCAGACTGGGGGAAGGGGTGCTGTGCGGTTGCTAGGGGAGGCAGGAGGGCGTCCCGGGACCCACCTAGGGGCGTGCACAGGATACCAAACAGAGGGCCATTGAGTAAACCGCCCGGGAGTAACCTCGGATTCGGCCGACCTGTGGCCAAGCCACCCGGCGCCAGACGCTGGAAAATCCGCTCGGCCGCGCGGGCCCCTCCGGATCTGGGCTCTGCGGGAGGCCGACCCGGGGCGGTTCGGGGAGTCCCGGGAGCCTGGGAACCCGAGCTGCCGGGGCAGTCTCGGGGCAGCCACCTGGACATCGCGGGACGCTGTCCGAGCAGGAGCGAGCCCGCCGGGTCCGCGCTCCGTCTCTGCGCGCCGGGCTGGTGCAGAACGCGGGGCGCGCGGTCCCACGCCCGGGACCCCGCCCGCGTTGGGCGCGCAGCCTTTGCGCCCGCGCCCCTGGGGCGCAGGACGGGCGGCGGGGGCGCGCGTGCAGCGCGGGGTCGCCCCGCTCGCCACCGTGGCCCGCGGCCCCGCGCTCCCCCGCCTCCTCCCGCGGCCCGCCGCGCCCGCCCCTACCGTGGCATCCTCGCCCGCGTAGTGCGCGATGACCCGGTGGCCCCCTGGATGGCGTGTGGACCACGCGGTGACGTCGTAGACCTTGCGGTCCACGACCAGCCACTTGTCGGTGCGCAGGTTGTGCCTCTGGATCTCCTCCCAGCGGAAGGTGGGCACGGGCGCCTCGCGCTCCCCCGCGCCCTCGCCCTGGTTGCCCCCCTTGCCCATGCCGCCGCCGCCCGCAGCCCGGCTCCCGCCGCGAGTGCCCGCGCCTCGCGCTGCTTTTGTCTCCGCCGCCGCCGCCTCCCGCCTTCTCCCCGCCCCTCGCCGCGCGGAGCGGAGCCGGCCCGCGCCCCGCGTCCCCGCGCCCGCGCCCCGCGCTCGGCCCGCCCGCGCCCCCGCCCCCGCCCCGGGCCGCGCATCCCCGCCGCGGCCGGGATCAGCAGAGCGGCTGCACCAATCAGCGCGCGCCGCCCCGCCGGCCATTGGCCCAGCCGGATCTTTCGAAGGCGCGCGCGCCCCGGCCCCCGGCCCCCGGCCCCCCGCCCGCCCGGCCGCCCGGCCGCCCGGCTGCGACGTGTCCGGCCTGCCCGGGGATGTGCGTGCGCGTCCGGCAGCCCGAGGACCCCGGGGGCACGGGCCGGGCCCCGCACCCGACGCCCCGGCCACAAAGGGCGCGGGCGACACCCCCTCCCCGGCAGCGGCATTGTCTGCGCGGTACACATTGTCCGGCGCCCTCCCGCAGCCTCCCGAGGAAGGAGCCGCCCCGGGCCCTCCCGGGCTGCGGACTCTGATCGGAGCATCTTGGGAGCCCGGGGCCTCCGTGCTGAGCGCCACGGGGTCCGGGGAGGGAGCAGCGCTCCAGGAGGAGCGGAAGGTCCTTGTCTCTCGGGAAGTCCACAGCTTGGGAAATAGGGAAGTGAGACGGGACCACGCGCTATTGATCAAGCGCGGTGATGGGCACAGCCCAGGAAATACAGGCGGGTACCCAGCCGCATGTGGCAGCCCAGGGCTGCAGTCCTGCCGCTGTGGGAGGCCGAGGCAGGAGGATTCCAAGTTCAAGCCCAGCCTGGGCAACTTAGTGACTTAGCGAGACCCTATCCCAAAATAAAAAATGTTTTTACAAAAGTTGAGGATGTAGCTCAGTGCAAAGCCCAGGGCTTGTTTCAATGCCCCTGGTACCTGGGGGCCAAGGACTAAGGAGAGGGGCAGGTTTTGTGGGCCCTGGCTCCGCCCCAGCTGGATGGGCTGCTTAGGATCGGCCGGAAAGTGGCCTGGCTGGGTCAGGAAGGGGATTGGGGACCAGTGGGAGGTCGGGGTGACCAGGGGGCTGTGCAGAAGATGGGAACCGGGCTCCAGGCCTCGCTCCTAATGCCCTCTGCAGGACAGGCAGCTGCAATGATGCCAGGAGGGGACTCGGACTGGGAGGGGCCCCCTCCGGTGCTGCCCAGCCTCCGGTGCTGCCCGGCCACCCACAGCCGTGGTGTCGGGCATTCCGAGCTCCCCACAGATGAGGGAGTTTCGGGTCACCCAGGGGGCTCAGCTCGCATCCGGCTCCAGGTGATGGAAATGGAAGCAGAGGCTGGGCTTTCAAAGGAGGGTTCCTGGGTGACCTTAGCTTTCTGTTCCTTGGTTTTTGATTAGTGACACAGTCATCCTGGGGAACTGACTCGGGATCCTTTTTACTTCTGCTTCCTTCCCTCCTGTCTTCTCCATCCCCACATCCCTCCCATCCCTTCGGAAAACCAGCGCCTCCTTCCCAGAGGCTCTGGACCACTTGCGTGGGGGCTCAGAGGAGGGAGTGGACCGGCAGGGCCCAGGAGTCACAGAGGGAGGGGAGCTCTGAAGGTTGGGAGAGAGCCAGAGAGCAGCAGGGCTGGCTCCCACCTAACAGGCCCTGCGAGTGGTGCTCCCTACGGAGGAAGAGAGTCCCAGGGACGGCCAGGCCAGGTGGGTGTGGGGAGCCCGGGCTCCAAGAGAGAGGAGGGAGGCCCGGCCCCCACCGGCCAGGGCCCGCTTCTTCTGTCCCTTCCTGTCCTGCCATGAGATCGTGCACTCTGCCGCGGCCACAGTCACTTGGGAAGAGGCCCGCAGCTCCTTCCGGCCCCAAGAAATCCACCCTCTGCTCAGCCGGCGACGCCAAGGACGGCAGCTTCCTGGGACCCAGCCAGGACTTCGCTGGGATCATTGATCTTTATCAACAACGGAAGATGCCAGCTCGGTGGCAGTGAGCCCAGCCCCTCGCAGGGAGCCAAGTGGGTGAAAGACTGGCGGGGGAGGGGCGCGGGGTCAGGTGCGAGAGAAGCCAGAGGGGGCCAAGCCTCCAGCGCACAGCCTGCCTGCCTGCCTGCCTCCTGGCCTGCCTCCCTCCGACCTTCCTTTCTCTCGCAGTACTGGGGATTGAATTGAAGGCCTTCACACTGAGCTATATCCCCGCCATTTATCTATTTATTTATTTACATTCTTTGAGACAGTCTCACTAAGGCTCTAAATTGCCCGTGTTGCCTCCAGCTTACAATCCTCCTGCCTCAGCCTCCCGAGTGCTGGGATGGCCGCTGGGAAGCTGCCTCATCCGAGGGCCAGTGAAAGCCTCTCGCCTCCCTCCGCTGTGGAATTTTGTGAATGGTCCGCCCTTGCCAACTCTCAACTTTCCATGACTGCAACAGCTAGCAGAGAAAATCAGCTTATAAGGAGAAAAGCTGACTCTGACGCAGTTTCAGAGGCTCCGGCCACGATTAGGAGCTGCGGGGGGGGGGGCGGGGGGGGGAAGGAAGGGGCCGGCTGGCCCCAAGGCCACGCCCCCAACGACCTGAGGCCTTCCCACCAGGCCCCGCCCCTTAAGGTGCTAGCACCTCCCAGCAGCGCCCCTCGGGACCAGGCCTGGGGGGGCAGAGAGACCCCTCCACTGGCTCACGGTTTAGGTGCGCCAAGGAGTCTGGGATCCAGCGTAGTGTCTAGGGCAGGGCGAGCCTCCCGCGGACGGTGGCTCTTGTCGTCCCTGCACGTGACCTCAGCCGTCACCGCAAGGCAGGAAGCAGGATCACCACTCCACCTTTGCCAGCGAAGACCCTGGGGCTCAGGGGACACAGCTCCAGCCCTCCAGCCGCCCATGACGTGGGTCCTGGAATGCAAACCCCAGACCGAAGGTGCCCTCTCACCGCTTCCTCAGGCCTCCCGGACCCTCCGGAAAGGCTACCAGCCAGGGCCTGCACCCCTCACCTCCACGCCCCGAGGTGCCGGCTGTCTGGCTTCTCGGTCTGACTAACTGTCCCCGCTTCTTACACAGGTCCCAGGCTGATAAAAGGGTTAAGGGGCTGGGAGAGTGCCCGCTTCATCAGTACTCGGGGAAACGATCTTAAATAACACTACCTGCATCAGACCGATACTATCCACGACTGGAAACCATGCGGGACAAGCTGTGTAACTGGCACGGTCCCTCCAGAGGAGGATTTCAAATCATTGTTCTTTATGTTTTTCGGTATTTCCGTTCATTAAAAAATAATGATAGCCAGGCACGGTGGTGCAGGCCTGTAACCCCAGCACTCGGAGGATGAGGCAGAAGGATTAAGGGGAGTTCAAGGCCAGCGTGGGCCACATAGTGAGTTCAAAGCTAGCCTGAACTACGTAGTGAGACCCTGTCTCAAAAAAAAAAAAAAAAAAAAACGAAAATAATAATGAGCTTTTAACTTTAGGATAATTCATGAAGCTACTGCTATGTGGAACACATGGATACGTTCTGTACCTATCTATTTACATATCCACATGTAGACTCAACATGTTGCTCTTCCTGCCCCAGTTTAGGGCCTTATCTTTCTGTCACCATCTTTCTCCCTATTGAACTACAATCTGATCCTCCTAACTAAAATTGACAGGGTCTTGGTACCAAGCTGGTCTTGAAGTCACTATGTAGCCCAGGCTAGGCTTGAACCCAAGATCCTACTGCCTCAGCCTCCCAAGTATGTAAGGGGATTACATACAAGTGTACATCACTAGGCCTGGCTTGCAAACCAGCCTTTAGTTTTCACATCAACTGTACTCATACAGTACTAGCTTGGAGATTAGAATGTTTAGCATTTAGTTAGTTTTGTTCATTTTCCTGTCTTGCTAGCCTTGATATTTAGTTTCACTTGTTGTTTGAACCGTTTCTTATTGAATCTAGCAAAGCATTGTGATTACACAGATACTACAGTAGAATTGCAACTTTCGTGCACGTGTGTGGCACTGGGGGTTGAACCCAGGGCCCTGCCTGTGCTAGGCAAGTGCCCTGCCACTGAGCCACCTCCCCCAACTTTTTTTTTTGTCTTTTTGAGACAGGGTTCACTATGCAAGTCAGACTGGCCTTGAACTCACTTTGTAGCCTAGGCTAGCCTTGAACTCACAGTGACCCTCCTGCCTCAGCCTCCTGAGTGCTGGGATTACCTCCCAACTTTTTAACTATACCTTTCCTGGTAAACCAAAGCTCAGGACATAAATCTCAGAGATGGGACACAGATCCCAACTGAATTAAACTGAAACATGAATCACCCACCACGGTGTTTCCTTTTGAAAAGGAGAATTAAGAAGCCATTCTTCCTAGGCTGCTCCAGAATGTAAAAGGGACGGCGCCTGACTCGTCTCCCCATCTGTCTCTCTCTGTCCTCCTTTGCCCCAGATGTGCTTGGCCCCGGGCCCCTCGTACCTCACTTTTCAAGCACCCCATTTGGGTTTGCACCCCACACCCCCATTTCCCCAGACCTACCTGTACCCGCTTCATAGGATTAGGGTTCCGGAAGTGACTTTCTGGCCCATCCTAGTGCAACCTACACTATTTTCAGACAAAGCTGAATCTGTCTTCTCTTCCAAAAGCCAACTCGGCCTCTAACATCTTCATGTCCACCAGCCACGCTGCTGATCTTCCCGCTGTAAGTCTAGAATCCCGGAGGGGCGTCTGCCGCATCACTGCTCGCCGCTACCGCACTACACAAGGCTGTGGTGCGGGGCAGATTCTCTCGCCCTGCCTGAGCCCCCGACGACCAACCTCTGCTCACAGCAGCCAGCGCCCACGCACCCCCCCATGCTGCTTGGGCCCCGTTGCCTGGTGGCTCAAGCAGGGGTGGGGTGAGGGAGGAAGGCACACAGGCTTGCGGGAGTCTCCTGGGGCTGAGGTGCAGCACGTGTGCCTGAGCCCCAGCTTCCACACCCAGCACTGGCGAGCAAAAAAAGGACAGGATGCTGCGGGAGACGTGACCTTGTATTCTTATTTTTGTGCAAAAGCATGGTGGGACTCCTTCATGCAGTGCTGCTCATGAAGCCAGATGTCTTAGTCACTGTCCTCCTTGCTGGGATGCCTGCAGCTTGAAGGAGGAGAGGTTTATTTTGGTTCGCGTTTCATTTCCTGGTTGCCCAGTTCCAAAGAGGAAACCGCATGGCAAAGGGGCTGGCGGAGGAGAGGCGCTCACTTCTTGGTGGCCAGGAAGCTGAGTGGCAAGGGAGATAAACCCTTCTGGGTTACCTGCCTGGCTGCCTGCTTCTCCAGGGACCCTGGCCCTGGCCACAGTCAGTTATGCACCCTCATAATCCAGCCACCTTTCCAAAGCCCCACCTGTGGGCGCCTGAGGGACATCTGACATTGGTGGCAGCCCGATGACTAAGGAAAGCTGTTACCTGTGGAAGGGCACGCCCTCAGCCCGAGATCACAGAGGCACTAGGATAACAAAGGCTGGGCTGTGGGAAGTCGGGCGTGCTTGCTACATCCCAGAACATCGGAGGGGCTGAAGCCTCCCGGAAACCCAGCGGGGGAAGGAGCACGACCTTCCACGCTTCATCTGGGGGAGACAAAGGCAGGAAAGCATGGGCGTGGCCGCTCCTGGGTGCCGGGGCCAGGCTGGCAGCTGGGCTGTCACTGGTCCTCACGGCTGACAGGACCGTCCACATTTCCAGTCGTCCCTTCACATCCGCAGCTCCTGTCGGCCACGCTGTCTCTCTCGACCCGGTCACTCTGTCTCCACACCTATAAAATGGGGTTAACGGCGACCTCACCGGCGTCCCTCTGAAGAGGAAGCCAAATGGTTACAGAGAAAGCTGAGCGCACAGGGCAGTCTGCGAGGCAACGCGTCCCCCGGTGAGGGAGCGGTGCTTGCTGCTGCTCTCCCTGTGTGTGTGTTTGTTTTTGAGTCAGGGTCTCACCGTGCAGTTCAGGCTGGCCTTGAACTCACCATGGAGCCTCCTGAGTGCTGGAGTGACAGGCGTGCTGCTGTCATTGCTGTCATCTCCATGGTGGCTTTCGGAACTGGTAACTAACTTTTCTGAGCATTGCACACCGAGCTCTGAGTCCCACGCTTCGCGTCCGTCATCTACCTGAGTCCCGACCGTGCTGCATTTTCCAGTGACGACAGGAAGGCTCAGGGGTCACGCAGCTTCCCTGAGGTCCCACGGCTCACAGCCAACCCCTTTCCCATTCGAAGCCCAGGGATGCTGGTCCTGCCCGCAGACCTCCAGAGCCGCCCCGGCCACCATCAGTGTGGTAGATGGAAAAGCACTTCTTTTTTTTTTTTTTTTTGAGACAGGGTCTCACTATGTAGCCCAGGCTGGCCTCCAACTCGTGCCAATCCTCCTGCCTCAGCCTCCCGAGAGCTGGGGCTACAGGCATGTGCCACTGCGCCTGGCCAAAAAAGCACTTTTAGAATCATTACCGGTGCCGGTTAAACCACACAGCCGTGTCTCGCTGCGGAGGGGACCTGTGCACAGAGCCTGCTTGCTGGGGCTGGCAGCGACTTAGCATCTGATCTACTCCTCCGATTCAGCGCACCAGACACTGGAGGCCTGAAGCTAGGGGTTGCCGGGCCAGGCTGGCACCATCTGTGTCTTTTGGCTTCAGTTCCGGGCTCTTTGCCTGGTGTTCCTGCAGGACTCTGCCGAGCAAGAGGAAGACGATGCTACTGCACCTCAGTGTCTGCCTGTGTGTCACGAGGGGGCACAGGCGTCCCCCTCCGCGCCCAGTTGGTACATGACCCACTCCGAGAGGCTCGGGACGGCACGGGGAGTGCCTGGAAGCCCGAGGCACAGCGGGGCGGAGAGGAGCGGGGGCAGGTGGGGGCACAGGAGCCCCAGAGGCAAGGCCAAGGGCAAGTGAGACAGCTTGTGCAGGGCAGCCTGGCGAAGACAGAGAAACTGAGGCCCAGAGATGGGCTTGTCGCAGGTCACGCGGGCGTTAGGACGTGCAAGTGGTTTGCTGTTTCCAGAGCGGGGCCTGTTCTGAGTGGGGTGGCCCAGCATCCGGTCACCCTCTCTTGGAGGGAGTGAGTCCTAGGGAAGTACGCCGCTGTCGCTGAGATGCAGCGGCTGCCAGGGACAGCCAGGGTGCAGCCCGTGTGATGCCGCGAGTGGGGCTGACGAGCTCTTTGCCCCCGTGATGCTCCTCTTGGCTCTTTCCTCCCCATTCCAGGCTCCAGGTCATCTCTAATTCCCCTCACCTGTGACTCCCCTGCGGCGTGGGTTCCAAGCGCCACCTCCTCATGTCCAGGTGGCAGCGTCCAGCCCCAGTGGCTCTCCAGTCCTGTGGGAATCCTGTCTGGCCAAACCCAGCAGGCTGCAGTCCTCCCACCCGGAGGAGTGGCCCCCAGAGTTGGGGGGGCTGCGGGCGTCTGGGCCTCCGCTGCCCCCTTGCAGTCACCAAGGAGCTCCTGCAAGCCCCTCTGAAATGCATTTTCTTTCCCACGCTGGCTGCTGCCCTGGTCCACCATCTGTATCTTCTGCATCGTCACTCCAAGCCTTGCCCACCTCGCTTTCTGGCTGTCCTTTCTCCTCCAGCAGGTAGAATGAGCCCAGTCCCAGGCCTGAGAGCCTTTCCCCACCTTCCCACCTGCAGCTCCTCTGTACCACTCCTGCAGGTCCCAAGCTCCCTCCTCTGGGTCCAAAGCATCCGAAAAAGACCACAGCTACCTCTGCGTCCCACTGAGCACCAGAGCCTTGTGGGAAGGGCCTGCGTGTCACTGGGCGCTGGATCCTTGCCCCAGCACCTAGGGAGAGTGCAGGAAGGAAGGCTGCTGTGCTGGGGACCTTGGGACCCTGTTGCTGCCAGAGCCCCCAGACCCTGCCAGAGGAGGCCGCACCCTCCAGCTGGAAGCGGGAGTTCACCACACCCCGGCCTGCGTGCCCTCGGACCAGCCCTCCCCTCCTCCATCCACGCGGCATTAGGGCATTGTGGTGGCCTGCATTGTGTCCACTGAGCTGTGCCAAACTGCTTTTCCCAGAAGTCCCTGCCCATGGGGCCTTGGGTTGGAGCAGCCACAGGGGCCTCTGTGGGAGATTTGTTAGGCCGAAGTGAGGCTCAGCCGTCCTGCTCTGGGGACCCCGCATGCTGTCACTGGCCTGGTGGCCTGCCTTGCAAGCTGGGGGGCAGCAACGGCCTGCAGTCTACACCCCACTGGTCCCCTGCATCCTGAAGATGGATGCCCGGGAGCCAGACGTAGTGCCAATGTGTCCTCTCTCCCAGGCCACCCAGTGACCTCAGGCCCAGCAGGGCCACAGAGACAAACTCGCAGACTAATGGACATGCTCCCCTGTCGCAGGCTGAACCCCTGTTCTCCACACACAGAGATCCTGCCTCACTGACGGGCCTGGGCACCTCCAAGGCCCTGGGGACAGGAAAACAGAAGCCGTCGCCCTCTGGGGCCTCGCGTCCCCCACTGTACCCCTGGGTCGGGGGTGGTTAGGGGCCATACGGATTCCCTATTGGTCAGACGCATGGTTGACAAAGCTGGGTGCTGGGGCCCCGCGGCAGAACAGGCGCAGTGAGCCACGAAGCCACCCGAGCTGCTGCATGACCTCGCAGCTGCCTGCCCGGGCTGCGAGGGACCTTTGGGCTCTGACCACCAACAGGCTCAACCAAACAAGGGCATGTTATTTTTCTTCCTGTGAGTCCTGAGGTCAAAGGCCCCGGTGCTCAGGAAGCAGGGGAGAGGGATGCGGCCTCTGTGCGGTACTTTTCCAGCTGTCCACTGGCAAAGAGCTCTTTGGGATCTTGGTTCCAATCTGTCACAGGTGGACACATTCATAAACTATAACAGACAGAAGTCTTTGGGAAAATGAAATGTAATCCTATACACAGCCCCTAGGAGTGACAGAGAGGGTTGGATAAGAGGTGACAAAATGCAGTGAAAAGGGATTCGCTCTGGCGTTCTTTGTGCCCTGGGGTAACTGTGTCCCACGACAGTTTATGATATACTTCAAAATAACCAGGAGAGTCCAGAGGGTCCCAGCACACAGAATGATATATGTTCGAGGATGTGGAAATATAATTACTGAGATTTCATCATGACGCATTGCAGACAGGTGTTGAATTATCGTACAGTACCCCATAAAGATCTATAAATACGATGTGTCAAGTTTCAAACGTTTTTCTCTTTTGTGGCCGGGGGCCCACTCGGGCTAGGCAAGTGCTCTACCGCAGCCCTTATTGTTTTTTATTTTGCTAAATTGCCCAGGATGGCCTGGAACTTGCAATCCTCCTACCTCAGCCTCCAGCTCCTGAGTAGCTGAGATCACAGGCGTGGGCCGCAGGCCCAGCTTAAAGAAAAACGAAATGCAGTGGGGAACTAAGATGTATTCTGTCCGTGTGCCAGCTCCTCACAGCAAGTGCAGTCATTACGCACCGCCACCACGGGCTGATAAAAACAAACGTTAAAAGAATGAAATGCATGGGCCGGTGAGATAGCTCAGCGGCGTAAGCGCCTGCCTGGCAAGCGCGAGGTCGTGAATTCGACTACTGGAACCCACATAAAGGAAAAAAGGGCTGGTGATATCCCTCAGTGGCACAAGCGCTTGCTGGCAAACGCGAGGTCCTGAGGTCGAACCCAGTACCCACATTAAAAAAAAAAAAAAAAAATGCAAAAATAAAAAATAAAAAAATCCCAGCCCAGATTTTGACTAGATTCACAGGCATGGAATCACCCCATCCAGTGCTAGAAACACTCCATGCCAGCGCCTGTCCTCATCCCAGGCGGGGCGCCAGCAACTCTTGGGTGGGTGGTGTGCGGCCCCCACTCTGAGCAAGCAGCTCTCAAGAGGGGAAGCCGACGAGGGTTGGCTTCAGCTCCCCGAGTGGGGCGGAACAGAGGACTCGTCCAGGAGTGCGTGTTGGGAGCGGAGACAGAGAGGACGGACCCCCAGAACTGCTGGTCACCAAGGAAGCGTACATGGCTGCCTCTGGGCCCAAACTCGACAGACACTGAGGAGGGCGGGCAGCGCATGGGCTTGGGGCAGCCGGGTCTGCAGGGGCCACGCCTCCCGCTCCTCCCGCCCCTCCCCCTCCTCGGGCTCCTGGACCTGGGCAGTGTGGGGGTCTCCGGGAACACTGGGTCCCACGGTGTGCAGTACAGGGACAGCAGGAGGGGTGTTCCTGTGTCCTCGGTATGGCTGAGACGCCCTGTGGGCCCCGTTATCCCCGGGGAGACTTTGATCTACACCATGCATCCTTAAAAGGGCCGTTGTACCCCAGGCGGGCAGACAATTGTACGGTTCCTAGATCTAAACTCAGATGTGGGAGCCTGGATTCACTCTCTGAGGTTTCAGTTTCCTGTAGTCAACCTCAGTCCAAAAATACATGGGAAATTCCAGAAAGAAACAATTCCTAAGTTTTAAATAGCTTTCACTGCCAGGCAATATTATGGCGTTCTAGTTTATTGGCAGTTATTATTGCTACCCTCTTACTGTGCCTGATTTAAGCTGTGCCCGGTTAAGCTTTCCCGTAGGTGCGTGCACACATGCAGGGACACCCGTCACATCCACAGGGTTTGACGCTGCCTGGGGCCAGCCTCACAGGGGCTTGGAACTCAACCCTGCAGACGGGGGGCAGCTACATGCAGGATCAATATTTCCGGGGGTTTCCTGAGGGAGGAAAGGCCTATCCCGGCTCCTTGGTTTAGACACACAGAGGTGCTGCCATCCTGCTCTTGTGTAGCCGGGATCCTCCAGCCAGGGCCATCTGTTCCCAGGTGCCGTGTAGGGCCCTTGCGCCCCAGGCTGGTGAGACCTGCAGCGTCCAAGTTGTAGGAGCTTCAGCCCCTCCCATGGCCACCCACTCTGGTACCTGGAGTGGCTTTCAGGTCCCCCTGTCCTCGTGTAACTCCTGTGAGCTGCCGGCTGCCCCGGGTGCTGCAGGAGGGCGCCTGCAGGCCAGTGCAGGCTGTGGTCAGCACTGCCACGTGCACGAGGCCCTGCGCTCACCAGCTCCCAGGACAGTGGCCCGAGCCCGCGTTGGCTGAACCTGACCGGCCTCCCCTCTCACCCCCTAGGTCCAACCTCGCAGACAGTGGGTGGCAGCTGCACCCCTGAACTCCCTCCCTGCTCTCTCGGCGCCTCCAGACGGGCTCCTGCTCTGCTCAGCTTGGGAATCTCAGAGGACAGGTTGGGTCCTGCCAGCCCCGACCGAGACTTTCTTGTTGGAGCTCGGCTTGGTTCGCGGGGTTGCATCAAGCACGCCCGTGGGCTTGGGACAGTCGAGCTCCTGCCTGCTTCCTGGTGGTGGCCCAGGTCACCACCTCTGCCTCCAGTGTTCCTCCTTGCCCCTGCCCGCGCCTGGCACAAAACTCAGACCCCAGCATTTCCCTTGCCACCCCCATCTCTGCCGGCCTCCACTGCCCTCCTCGTTCCCCTCCTCGTGCATAGTTGTGGTGGTTCGTAATAGCCGGTTCGCTGCTTTGTTACTGCCTGTCTTTCTGCTAGACTGTTAATTTCCTGAAGGTGGGGACCACATCCATCTTGCCCGCTGCTGTATACCCAGCCCCTGGCACAGTGCCGGAGACACACACAGCGCTGGTACCTGGGCAGGGAGAGAACGTGGCATGAGGGACCCAACGCTGTGCCACAGGAAAGGACTACGGATCTCACACACTGCTCTGTCCCCTGGCCTAGCACTGCCATCGAAGACTCCCACGGTCAGGTGACAAGGAGGGGCTGCCGTCGGAGAGGGCACAGCCCCTGGGACCCTGGGCCTCACCGTCTTGGGAATCTCCCCAACAGTCTACACTGCGAATTGTCTAGGGGATAGGTTGGCACCTCCTCCCTCATAGATGAGCTGGTTAGAGGATGATTCCTTTTGTGACCAAGCTAACAAATATTTCCCAAAGCGGGGCAGTGGAGAAGAGGGGGCCTGGTCACCAGGTCACCCCTCCTGCAGTGCCAGTAACACCAGCAGCTCCAAAGGGCTCTGAGTATTTGTAGGTTCAGGGTTCTGCCATGCGTCTACGCAGTTTTCATGAAAATTACACCGCACCTGGCGTAGCCATGTTGATGCTTTGTGCTGTTGGTAACCCAGTGGGTTTATATTTCCAGGGAATTTTCATGTCTCTGCGCTTCAGCCAACTTAACCACTTAGACAGTGCTCCGGGGGAGAAAGTAGAGAGAAAGAAGAACATCAACTATCTTGTACACACCAGAGCCTGGGAGGGTACGTTGTCAGTTCCTGTTTTGGAGAAGAGGAGACCCAGAAACAATAAGTAACTGAAAGTCTTTAGCTGAGAACTCATTATGAGTTCAACAGAGCAGCTCCACGTTTACATATTAAGGATCTGTGACAAACGTGTCTCGCTGGGTTAAAGGTGAGTGTCCGCCATGTAACCCACAGTGAGGCAGTCCCTTGACAAGAACTCGAGGTTAATGAAACCGAATAACATGTTCGGCAGCCAGTAAGTGCTGGGAGCTCTTGGCCAGGGCGGAAGAGGTTAGAGGAGTTTTGTCTCCCTAGAATGAAAACCTTGCTGGCCCTGGATGTCTTAAATTCACACTCCCGTGTGCTTTGAATTAGCCTCTTCAGCTGTGTGGGCCTCAGTTTCCCCATGACGAAACAAAAAGATTGAATAATATAGAAGCAGAGCTCCCCAATCCAAAACTCTGAACTCCAAAACGTTCTGAAATCCAAAAATTCTTTAATTGTTTGATTCCATTTGATTAAAGTGATTTAACACATTTACTTGAAGTTCAAACACAGTAAAAATTGAGCTGTGGTGATAGAGGTCAGAGCAGGGATTACTTTTGTAGAGGGGTTTGCGTGAAGGAAGGGCACGGAGATTTCTGAACTGCTTCTTTAGTGCAGGGAGCTGGAGATGCCACTGTACAATTGGACGCTGCGTGTTGGCATCGGTCATGAGGTACAGAGGGCCTGGCCTCACAGCTGCCTCTCGGAATCCATGGAGGTGGGTAGAACACAAAGGAGTCCAGAGTACCTAGAGTTCTTCCTTTTTTTAGTTTTCACAGGTGACAGGCAAGACACAATAACGAATTCTGTACCTCTCAATGGGTGAACTGAGGTTTTAATGATAACCTTTGTTTCAGGAGGCGAATCTTCCTTCCAGTGGCCCTGGCTTTTTACATGTGCGATGATCCTTGGTTTTGCGCTGTTTCCTCCTTCAAACTCAAAAGCTGTAGCCAGCACTCGGGACATGGAAAGACTCTTCTTGCTCCAGTGTCTCCAACAATGATTCATGTATGGATTTACAGTTTTGAGAATTTTAAGACAAAACAGACAAAGCAAATCCTTAGTGTTTTCATGGCATGTTCTAAAATGTGTTTCCACATCAGCAAAGGCCGATGATCTATAATTGCAAACCTGGCACATAAAGGGCATTTCCTGGCTTGTGATTTCCCTTCGTGCGTTGTAAGAGAACTTGATCTGCTTCCAATGACAACTCGCAGATTTTAGACAGCAGAGGGCTCCTGGGAAGCGTGCACCCCGTCGAGGTGACACTGCAGCTGGAAGGGAGTTGAAAACTGCCGCTGGCGGTGGTGGCAGGTGGTGTGGTTTTCCCAGCAGTCACCTGAATGGCGCTTCATGGGATTTTTTTTTTTTTTTTTTTTTTTTTTTTTTGAGACAGGGTCTCACTATGTAGTGCAGGCTGGCCTCGAACTCACAGCAACCCTCCTGCCTCAGCCTCCTGAGTGCTGGGGTTACAGGCGCTTCATGTGATTCATAACCGTTTTTCAGAACTTTCAGACAGCTGAGGCATTTAAAGGTTGAGTGCGTCTTTGCTTCTGGGTGCCCATCTCCTTTATGTCGTCCACAGTAAAAGTCATTAAGTGACAGGACCAGACTTCCTTTCTGGGGCTCGAAGGCCTTGTTTTGATCTGTTAGACTCCATAAGCCTATTCCTACCAGACCTTCAGAGCTATTTTCTGGGCCTGGATCGCTGAGAGCAAAAGGTGCCTTTTCACTGGCGTGAGTCCAGGGGAAGGCTGTTCCTTCAGAACGGGGCTTGACAAGCGGATGCTTTCGGATGGTGCGCTTGCGTCCACTGTCGGAGAGACACCGGAGGGGCCGTGGCGGAAGAATGTGCACTTGGGATTTCATTTCTGAGTTTAGATCTTCTGGGGCTTCTGCCGATTTTATCAGCAGAGAAAAGTCGCTTTGAGTCACGAGGAGGAACGACTTGCGGTGAGCTCGTGTTACAAGCAGGTTTGGATGAAGACCCAGCAGTAATGGGGGTCTCTGCCGAGCTCCGCTGAGACTGAGAATTTGGCAGCCGCTGCTTTGGCTGTTGGGGTCAGCACACGAGCAGGGTGTTGATGGAGGTGGCCTCTCTGTCTTTCTGAATGTGACCCTGGGCGACTCTGTTCAACATGTTTGAAATTACTGGTCTGGAATTTGAAATCGCCGTGACACAGAGAATTTGTGTCATTTACTGTTCTGTCCCAGCGCAGAGCAGCCCAGCGTCTTCGCGCGCCCCCCTGACTGGACTCCGGCTCGTGCTTCTTCACTCAAGGAGAAGCGAGCCGCCGTTTTTAAATTACTCTGAATCGAAGCGGTGGTGCCTTCAGCTTCCACAGCGGTCTCTTCCTCCCCCAGCACCTCACCCATTCCTTAACTGGAGTCTCCAGATGTCAGTGCTGCTCGCCGTTTCCCACTCTGGGCCACGGGGATACAACAGCTGTACATCTGTGCTTCCAGCGCCCCGAAAAACCTGCCCAGAGCTCGGCGGCCTGGCTTCTCGTGTTCTTACAGCTCGCTGCTTGCGCTCCGAAGTTCTTTCTGAGGGGTCAGAAGAGCCTATTCTTTAAAGCCCATTGCTTTTTGTTTTTGTTTTTGTGGGTGCCGGGGGTCAACCTCAGGACCTTGCACGCCAGCAGGCGCCCGTGCCGCTGAGCGATATCACCGGCCCTTTTTCGTATGTGGGTTTCGGGAGTCGAACTCAGGACCTCGCGCTTGCCAGGCAGGCGCTTACGCTGCTGAGCCATCTCACCGGCCCTGAAGCCCATTGTTATCTAATCTATAACTTCTAAACCGGCTTAAATCATGGCCTGAAACAGTTCTTTCTGATAGGAGTTTTAGCCGTTGTCCTGAGTGCTGCCGAAACCTTTCCTGCAAATGTCTATTCAAAGATAAAAATGAGGTTTGGCTTCGAGGTCAGATCTGGGAATGGTGGGAGTCTTTTCTCCCTTCCCTGCTGTTCGAAGTCCAATCATCTTCTCTCCAGCTGTTGGGGTGAACTGAGATCCATTACCTACCTGCCCTTGTGCAGGGAGCCCCAGCGGGTAGGCCTCACCCCTCCACCGTCAGGCGGTCTGCAGCTCTAGTGGGTTTCCAGTTGCTCACATAAGGTACTGGTGGTGGGTCTTCATTGGGTTTCTCAAAGTAGCAGCTCACATCTTTCTTAATCCATTAATCGGGATGGAAGGTGACATCCTGGTGTTCCCCGCAAATTTCTTTTTTTTTTTGTGGGTACCAGGGGTTGAACTCAGGACCTCGTGCGCCAGCAGGCGCCCGTGCTGCTGAGCGATATTACCAGCCCTTTTTTCGTATGTGGGTTCCGGGAGTCGATCTCAGGACCTTGTGCTTGCCAGGCAGGTGCTTATGCCGCTGAGCTATCTCACCAGCCCCCTCCCCCAGATTTCTTAAACACAGACATGACCCTCAAAAATTTTGGATGTTGGAGCACTTTGGGTTTGGGATTTGGGATTTTCAGATGAGGTATGCCAACTAGTAAAGTCTATGTGGATTTTCCAAAATCCGAAAAAACTCTCAAATCCTTTTTTTAATCAGATTTTATTGGTACATATTCGATATACATAATGATCACATTCATCACAGGGAATTTGTACCTGTGCATGATATATCTTAGTTCAAATCTTGTATTGTTTAAAAAGACAGTCTTGCCCAATGGCTCTGTCACTCCCAGGGCTGGTGTCAACCTTTCTAGACAAGCACCCACCTTCTCGAACTCTTTCCTGGCCAACACTGATGCCCTCGATGGCTCTGAGTCAGGTCAGCTAAAGTCCCCGTTTCTCCTTCACGCCGTCCCCCCAGGGTTCTTTCTTCCTTCGTCAGGGCTCCTGTTGCCTGCTTCAGAGCAGCCTTGCTGTGAGGTCCTGAAACCCACATCCTCGGTGGCTTTGCTGGAGCCCTGGCCCTGCCCTGCCCCTCCCAGTTCTAGTCCCCTCTCAGCCCCTCTTCCTGTCACCACCCTCAGCATCACGGTTCCTGTGGTTTCCTTTCTTATCCCTCAAACACAGAAGGGAGAGGAGTGGACAAGGTCTTGCTCGAGATCCCATGACTGTGAACACCTGGCTCTACCAGGCCAGACCTCCAGGCCCACTGCCCGCGGGTCCCCGCCTGCCCCTCCTCACCGAGGGGCTCGGGGGCTCGTGAGGGTCTGAGGCTCCACCGCTCTGCCCTGGCTCCTTTGCCTCCCGCCCCTCCCTCCCTGACTTCCTCTTCCTGTCTCCTCTCACCGCTGCCCCAGCCCCAAGAAATGCTTACCAGTGGCAGCGACCAGGGCCCTGTGCGAGGGCCCTCAGAGGATTGACGGAGGTGCCAGGCAGAGATGGGATCCATGCCCTCGGGTGACTTCTGCTGACTTCTCCGTAGACCTTCACAGCCGCCTGCGGTCGGCCAAGCCATCGCATCTTCCATTTTCTGAGCTGAGTGCCGGAGGCGGACGTGCTCTCCCTGCAGAGTTAGGGCCCCGGGGCCTGGACTCCGGCTCCTGGGCCTTTGCCCTGTTGCCTGTCCTCAGATGCCTGCTGAGACCCCACAGGAAATGTCCCCTCCCCACAGTCTGCTTCCCCAGTGCTGGGGGCTGGTTGGCAGAGGGGCAGGAAGAATGGCTGACTTAAGGAGCAAGGCTGACCTTGGCCTTAGCAGTACGAGACATCCCAACCCTCTGGACTTGGGTCTCCGGTAAGGGGGACTCCCATGTGGCCGAGTCCGCCCCGTCCCCCAGCAGTCCTGCTCCCGCTGCCAGGGCCACCTGAAGTCTCAGCATGACAGGGCTCTCGGGGAGAGGCTGGGGCCCTGGCTGGGAGCTGCGCAGTGTCCTGGGGCTCCAGATGCCAAGGTACAGGTCCACGTAAAGCAAGCTGGAGCTGGGGCTCCCCGGGGTCACTGCAGCCCAGGAGGATGCTGCCAACAGCAGGGAGATGACACCAGCAAGTCACCCACTGTCCTTCAACCCAGATAGTCCAGGCTCACCTGGATTCCTGGAGCGCAGCCCACAGTAAGCCAGGGCCTCTGTCCTTGGCCCCACCTGGCACGGAAAGTGCCAACCTGGAAGGAGACGTCGCCCCTGCTGTTTGTCTGTCTCCATGTCCCTGAGTGGACGCAGCGCCCCAGCTGGAGAGGTCAGAGATGAGAAGTCAAAGATGAGAGGTCGTGAGGGAAGCTACAGGTCCCGGGTGGACGGTGGTGTCACCCCACTGTGGGGCGGTAGCCCTGTGTTCTGCATGGAGCTCCCTCCCTCTGTGACTGCCCTGTCCCCCACCATGCGTGGCCTGAGGCCACTCTGCCCACAGAGCCCCTAGCCTGGCTTCAGGACAGCTCGGGCCATCAGCTTCTGCCCCCGCAGCAATGCTGTGACTGCTGCTGGCCATCCCTGTGCCACCTTCCTTCTGAGAGGGCCTCATGGCAGGGTCCTGGCGTGCCACTGGGGGCCTGGGCACAGGTCAGGTGGGCTTTGTTGCTGTCCGCTGAGAGGGGGCGGGCAGCCAGGTGCAGGCCTGGCCATGGCCCCACCTGTTCCCGTCAGCCCTGCGAGTCGTAGGCACACGAGATCCGCTCCTGAGGCTGTGTGGTCAGCACTGGGGAGGGGTCCACAGCCCCCCGCCTGCAGGCTGGGCCCTGCTTACAAAGCGTGGGAGGGGTGATCCCCACATCCGTCCCATGAGGATGCGAAGGTGAGGTGCGGAGTTGGTAGGCTAAGGTCACACCATCATCCTCGATAGACCTGTGTCCGCAGCAGCGCTCCTTGTCTACACCCGCGACCACCAACTGCTGCCCGGGGGCCTGTGCCAGGCTGGCTGCACGAGTCACCTTGGTCTCCGGAGATGCAGATGTGTCCATATGGGAGCATGCGCCTGAGCCAGCCAGACACTGCCCTGCTCTGCGCTGTCCTCGCCCTGCCCACGGCCGGCGCCGGGCGTCTTGCACGTCAGTGCTTTCTCAGACAGCAGCGTCCCAGCCTCCGACCTGCGGTCTCTGCTATCCTCACCCGGGGTCCCCTCCTGAGCCCACCGTCACCTCCAGTCTCCTGCACCTTGCTTTGTCCCTGGGACGCGACGTCATGGGACCTGTGTGCACCACCACTGTGTGGTTCGCTCCCCGCCTTGCCAAGGTCGGAGGCGTCTGCTTCCCGCCTGTTCTACCTACAGCTCCGCTCTGCGTGATGAGTGAGGAAACACACTGCGACCTTGTGCACATAGCCAGACAGCCTCCAGCTGATGCCACGCTGATGCCACAGGGGCTTGGGGACCCTGGTGACAGCTGCCATCTCCCCAGCACCCCTGATTCCCCCTTCTCAGCTGGCCCCCATTCCTCGCTTTGCAGCCCTCTCTGCCTCTCACCCCGAGGCCGGCACCCCTCTGTCCTGAGGTCATTCAGACCACGGCCCTGACCTCTGTCCCCATTAGCTCTGCCTTCCCTTGGCCTCCCAAGCCTGGTCAGCCACCCGGCTCGATGCCAGCCACAGTTGGGGCATTGGCCACCCCTACCTGGGCCAGAGGGCTGAGAGGGGCCCTGGGGGAGACAGGGAGGAAGGGGACCGAGGGGTTCATGTCACTCTGTGGCTCCGGGCTGCTGTACACTGAGATGCTGGGTGGCCAGAAGGGAGGTGGAGTGTTCCCAGTGTCCCCTGGGGACCGTCTTAGGTCAATGCCACCAACTCCTCCCGGCCTCACTGATGGCAGGGAAGAGGTGACCACACACCTCAGAGTGACTGTCCAGTGACAAGCAAAACCACCTCCTGCCCTGGGAGGACATGGTAAGTGCCACTGGGCTTAGTGTGACACCCAAAGGATGCTACGCAAGTTTGACTCCGGGAGGATGAGGAGCAGGTGGGGAGGAAGGACAGTGCCCTAGACAGAGGGCATCATGAGCAGGGCACCGGAGGGACCATGAGCCCCACAGTCACCCATGGGCAGGCCCGAGGAGTGAAAGGCCTAGAAACTGTCAGCGATCTGTGTCACGGCCCAAGCAGCACTGGACGCTGAGGGCGAGGTCCAGGAGTAAAGGAGCTGAGGATCCTGGGCTTTTATCTGTGATGGAGACTTCCGGGTGACTAGGCCCAATTTCTTCTTTCCAAGCACAGAGAAACAGGAGGCGCAGGAGCTTGCCCAGGACCAGACTCGGCTGGCACTAACCCTGTCACTCAGGTCTTCAGAGCCTGGTGCCCCTTCCCACACCAGGCAGGACAGGCACATGGGCCTTGGGTCATTGCGACTGCGGGGAGAGGGGACTTCTTTCTGGGTGCCGGGCAGGTGACATGTCCAGGAGCTCAGGACATGCAATCCAGTAGCCCTGAGATGGGGGACCGGAGCAGGCTGGCCAGAGCAAGGCTGTGGTGACAGGGCCAGTCCTTGCAGTGACTTTCTAAGCTGTCCGGACTTTATTTCTGAGCAGCGAGGAAATGCAGAGGCTTTGAAGGTCCTTGTAGGATCGGAGCTGTGTTGTGGAAGGCAGACAGGCGACAGAGAGGAGACTAGAAGGAGGCCCCCAGTCCCAACAGGGATGGAGCCATTGCAGAGGGTGTGGCAGGCCGCGGCAGTGCCACTCCTGCATGGTGCTGAGGGTCCCCAAAACAGGCCACTGGGCCGGTCCTTGGCCAGCATGGTGCATGGTGGCGGGGGGTGGCCCCGACCCCAGGTTCCTGGAGGGCACCTGCTCCCCATGCTGACTTCCCTTACCAGTGCCCTCCCAGGCTGTGGCTGGGGCACGGCCATCTGCTGACTGCCCGGGAGGAGAGACAGGGAGGCCCTGGCCGGACAGTGTCAGTTGGGGCAGCCTCATGTCCATGGCCACCTCATGGACGACGCTCTCAAGATGACAAGAGCAGCCTCTGTGACCCGATATGGTATTTTACACATTTAGAGGCACATTCGCCCTTTCTAGTGTGCGGTCCGGGGTGATGGCCCCATCCCGGGTAGTGGCCCCATCCTGGGTGATGACGCCGTCCTGGGTGATGGGACGCTGAGCCCACCCAGCTCTCGGCCTGCTGCTCCCACTCCTGAGCACACACAAGGCCAGGGCCTCCAAGGCTGTCACAGTTAGCTCCAAGGCACCGTGCAGTGCCTGCCTGTCCTCACTGGGTTTCAGCTATGGCCGCACCACCCCCAGGGTGGCAGACGCCATGAGGAGGGTGACCTGCATCTGATCCCTGGGGCTTTTGGGGCCCCTTCGCTGCCGCCTCTGATTTGCTGATCCTGGTGGTGCCAGGGGCCGAGGTGGAGGCAGTGGGGACCTTGTTATCTGCCCCTGGCTCCCTGCTGAGTGCAGCTAATCCGGAAAACTCAAAGTCCTCCCGCAGGTCGGCACTCACGCCCCTGACTCACGGCCAGGTCACCAGGCACAGATGACAGCAGGGCGGCCACTGACTGACCTGCCCTGGATGCGCTGCTCGGCCACGCCAGCAATGGCACCAGGGAAGGCACCCAGGCTGCTCTGCCAAGGGGAAGACACTGCCTGGCGGGGGTGAGTTTCTACCACTCCGCAAAGATTCCAGCTCCCCCAGGGACCACAGCAACTCACCAGGGCAAATCCCCATGAAGCCTTCTAGATGTTTCCTTAAGAAGCAAATCACCAGCCTGCAACTCCACTCCTAGACACGTCCAGGGGAGGAGTGAGTCGATGCCCACCAAAAGGCATGTCCCAGAGTGACCTGGGCAGCACAAATCAGAATATAGTCACATAGTGGAATATTACTCAGCAACAAAAAAGAACAAGCTGGTGCTCCGGGCAGTGACCTGGAGGAACCGCTCAGAGATGAGGTGCAAAGAAGGCAGACGTAACACGCAGCCTGCATTACATAGTGAATTCAAGGCCAGCCCGAACTGCATATAGTGAGACCCTGTCTCAAAAAACAAAACCAAATGAATAAACAAAAAATTAACACCGGACGAAGCAGAAGAGCCTTCTCACTGTCCAAGACACCGAAGCCCCCTGCAGCCCCACGGTGGCCAGTCTCAGGGGAGAAGCGACCCAGGGGAGCTGCCCACTGGCTCGGGGTCCCCACACCTGGGGACATGGTGCTTGGACCAGCGTCCCACTGCTCTGCTGGGCAGCCTCACACCTCCTCCTCACCCCACAGAGATCAGCTCTGAGCGAGAGGCCCTGAGAGTCCAGGACAGAGTGGCGGGGTGCCAGCCCTGTCGCCCTGAGCGCTGGGGCTCAGCTCAGGGCCCTGCCGCCTCCCCTGCAGGTGCCTCTTCCCCTCCTCCCTAGCGTGGACAGCGTTGTTGGGGCGCCCCCTCCCCCAAGAGACCCCATCTACTCCAGCTCTGCCCTGGCCTCCCGCAGCCTCCAGCCAAGGGTGAAGCCTCAGCCCTTGGTTTCTCCATCTGAAGAATAACCCCTTCCTTCCCCTCCTTCGTGGTACAGATAAAGAAAATGCCTGATACTTAAAACAGATCTTCCTGCTCCTCATCCTGTGTTCCATCTGCGTGAAAACTTCTCTTAGCCTTTCTCACGTTTGATGAGGTCCTGGGCTTTCAGTGTCCCGATCCTTATGCGGCGCTTTGCAAAGTCCTCACAGCAGGGAAGCCGATGTCTGGGACCTGCTGCGGGGACCCCAAGGAGACTGTGGGGCACTCGGGGCTTAAAACCAGCAGGGGGGAGCTACGGAAGCTGGACGATGGGCACAGAGGGCTCGTCAGGTTATTTTTTCTATTTTGGTCTACATTTGAAATTTTTAGAGTAATAAACAAAAGGAAAATATTCTTTCCTCTTTCTCCCACACATGAATCTCCTCTGTCTCCCACACAACGATCACATTTTCCGACCACGTCTATTCTCATCTGTAATCCGAGCACTGGGGTCACGGAAGGACAAGCGAGAAGAGACCAAGGAAGGAAGGACGACAGCAAGGGGTCACTTCTGGACAGGGACACTGTTGCCTCCCCAAGTCCTGGGGGACAAAACAGCATTAAAATTATTTGACGCCATCACTGGTCAAGGCCCTGGAGGAGGGGCGGGAGGGGAGCCGGTGCCGGGGTGACAGCACTGAGACAGTGGGGCCTGGTGGGGTGGGGTCTCCACGGGGACCCCGATCTCAGGGGGTGATGGTTTCCAGAGGGGCCTGGGGCAGGGGAGCACCCAGAGGGACATCAGGACCTCGCCCTGCTGCTGCTTTTCCTGGGCGTAAGATGTTTTTGAGATGTTTTGAGAGGCCGCGTTCGCGTACCTTTCATTACAGTGTGGTGAAATGGTTGTTCCGCCTCAATCTGGGTTACTGCTGCTCGTCTCTTACTGGAAATTCCATTTGACCTAGCTAGTCCCTGCCAGGTTTCTTCCCGAAAGAGCTAAGGACATCATATCACAGCAATCCATGCACACCCATGTTCATAGCAGCTCAATTTACGACCGCTAAATCTTGGAAGCAGCCTGTATGCCATCGACTGATGAATGGATAAAGAAAATGTATTTACACACCATGGAGTACTACTCTGCCATAAAGAAGGATAAACTTGAGTCATTTATAGGCAGATGTATGCACCTTGAGACCATAATGTTAAGTGAAATAAATCAGACACACAGCTTAAAGGTCACATGATTTCTCTTACATGAGAAACCCAGAGTATCAATAAAGAGCAGAATAAAAGGTAGACAATAGAAGGTAGGAAGATCTTTCTCAAAAGGGAAGGGGATTGAGAGATGGGTGGAAGTGAGGATGTGTTATGCACGTGCGCCACTCCACACAGGAATGTGAGCACTGTGTGCTGCAGATGCAGTCTAATGAAAAACTATCACAGGAAGGTGCGTTTGTAGGGTGATGGCCTCTGAGGAGCTAGAGCCTGCCCTCCGTGCACGAGGGGGACCGCTGTGTGCAGGAGCAGTGGGAAGTACTTGGGTCAATCACACTGACAGAAATCTTAAATGGAAAACACTCAGAGTTTATGAGGATGTCATTACCAATACATAGCTGCCAAAACCACTTTAAAACCTGTGAAGTGCATGTGGTGGTACACACCTGTAATCCCAGCATGGAGGAGGCTGAGGCAGGAGGATGGCTGTGAATTCAAGGTCGGGCTGGGCTACATAGTGAGACCCTGTCTCACAAAAAGAAAGAAAGAAAGAAAGAAGGAAAGAAAAAGTCTGGTGAGATGGCTCAGCGGCATAAGCGCCTGCCTGGCAAGTGCAAGGGCCCGAGTTCGACTCCCGGAACCCACATACGAAAAAAGGGCCGGTGATATCGCTCAGCGGCATGGGCGCCTGCTGGCGCGTGAGGTCCTGAGGTCGACCCCCGGTACCCACACACACACAAAAAGATGGAAAGAAAGAAAGAAAAGCTCGTAGAGGGCAAATTGATAATATGTCACTAAATTTAGAGTGTTTACAGCTTTGGACCCAGTATCCCACTTCCAGGAATTCATTCTAAGGAAATGCCTGGCCACAGGCCCAGGTTGTGTCCCTGGGGCTGCTCTGCTAGAGGAGCACGGTCAGAACTCCCGACGTCCTCCTGGGGACTGGCAGCCCCGCTCCCCACATGGCCTCCCCACAGACACGGGAGAGTACTGCAGGCCTGCAGATCTGTAACTCCCAACGCCAGGCCCTGTCACAGCTCGACTCCCCGAAGACCACCCTGGCCGCTCCCTCTGCTCCGCCTCGTCGCCTCCCAGCTCGGCCCCCTGGGTGTCCACCGCACGGAGGCCGTCGCAGTGCAGCGCTCTCTGTCCGCAGCCTCTGGGAAGCACCCACTTTCTCTTCTCTTTTCTCTCTTCCCTGGGTGGCAGTCACTGTCCGTCACTGTGACGACAGACCTAAAGCAGGAGAGGTTTCTGCAGTCCCGGCTGCAGCCCCTCGGGTGGCTGCTTCTGGCCTGTGGCGAGGCAGAGCCTGACTTCCCAGACCTGGTGAGTGAGGGTCCCTGAGTGGACGGATCTGCTCACGGGACCAGGGCCCTGCGATTCAGTCACCTCCACAGGCCCCGTGCCGAGCCGTCAGCACTTGCGCACCGGGGACGCTCAGGTCCAACCTCAGCACCCTGGGCCTGTGACCAGGTCTCCAGCTGCCTCTTCCCAGTGGCCACCTCTGCCCAGCCACCGACCCTCGGTGGCCAATCCTCAGTGGCCTCAGGAGGCAGCTGCTTGGCCTCCCTGGCCACCCGAGGCCACCCGAGGCCAGATGGACCCATCTGCGCCTCTGCCTGGAGCTCCTCCCCACTGTGGCCTGGACGGCTCTGCCCAGCCCACGCGCCCTCCCCGCAGGACGCCCACGCCAAGGCCCACACTGTCCTCCGCCAGCCCCACACCCTCTTCCCCACCGGCCAGTGGCGCTGCGTTTCCCTAGGCCGGGTCCCTGAGCCTTCTCCCCCTTACCAGGCGAGATGTGCGTAGACCCCTCGTGGTCCCCACCGCACCACTCACAGCCAGGGCTCCTTCCTGCCAGGTCCCTTGAGCAAAATTTCTCACCCCCCGGAGATAAAGTCTACATGCCTGTCCTGCCTCAGCCTTCCCAGCCACTCCCTGCCTCCCTGCTGAACAGCCCGGCCCCTCCCGGGGCCTGCAGCCCCCTCCTGCTCTCCCACCACTGCCTGCCCTGTGGAAACGGTCACCTCCACTCTCACGGGGAGACTCGGCCAGATGGCGTGGGTGGGGGCCAAGGGCCACTACTCCTCAGGACCCCTGGCTTGGGCTCCCTCCCTCCTGGAGGTGATCTCCAGAGAGCGGCCAGGCCCCAGGCTCGGGACCTCGCCCACCTCCCCACCGTCCGCCCACCTTGGTGCCGGCCCAGCACCCCAGAGCCTGAGGCAGGAGGATCGTGGAGCCAAGGTACCAGCCTGGGCAACACAGAGAGGTCCTGTCCCGGCACCCCTGCTTTGGAAGCCGCTGCCTCTGTCACACACGGCCCCCGGGGACGAGCCTCTGGCTGAAGAGCCTCACGGTGGGCGCGGCCACCTGCCAGAGAGCGGTGGGGAGTCGCTGCTGAACGCTGCCGGGATTGCGGGGAGCCTCGCAGAGAGGCCCCAGACACGCCGTGACCCTGGTCTGGCCAGCCTGCTCCCTGCCCCCTTCCTGCCCTCACTGAGCCTTGGAGTCCGGCCAACCCTGACACCCGACGCGGCCACCGCTCCTTGGAGCCCTAGACGGGATCCCTGGGACTCAGCCAGCGTGACAGGAATTGGCTCTGGCTCTACCCAGCACTTCTGAGACAGTTGAACAGGCCAGGTTCTGGTCACTGACCCTTGGGGCAGGAAGCAATTCTGACCCCTCTTAGGCGGTCAAGAGTCCGCGCATCCTTCTCTTGGCTCAGCGGGGTCCCAGGAGGCCCTGGGGAACAGCCGGTGCTGAGTTCACCCCAGATGCTCCCGGGCTTGCAGGACTTCACCGCTAGGACTTCCGGGGTTGCTCCCCTGCCAGCACCCCCCGAAGACCTGCCGGTTTGTTCCTCTAGCCGGAGGGCCCGGGACCAGATTGTCTCGGCTTCGGAACCCATTTAAGGAGTTCACAGAGTTGCCCAACAGCAGGAACCCCCTTAGATTGGGGATGACGAGTGTCCCAGCTGGGAGGGGTGAGGAGCCCAGTGACGGTCCCATTGCGTGTCCCTGGGACCCCAAGTCCAGCTGCGTACGAAGGCCATGGGATGGATGTGGCCCATGCCCAGGAGTCTTGCCCACCTCCCCTGCAGTCTCGTCACTGAGTGGAAGAGACCGAAAGACAGTGTCCCCGCACACAGAGCGCCTAGGGGCCGACGCTGCTTGTTCACCCGAAAACCCACTCCCACTATTCTTTAGGGGCCACTGGTGTCTGTGGCGTGATGGTCACAGCCCTGGGTCACACCCGGACTCAGTTCCCAGTGAACTTCCAGAATGGCCAGTGTGGGTCTTGAAGGCTTCCGTTTTGTTTTGTTTTGTTTTGTTTTGTTTTGTTTTGTTTTGAGACAGGGTCTTGCTATGTCGTTCAGACCAGCCTTGAACTCACTATGTAGCCCAGGCTGGCCTTGAACTCACAGCGATCCTCCTGCCTCAGCCTCCCAAACGATGGCTTATTTCATTCGTTCATTCTCAAAGATCCGAGAGCCAAGCACGGTGTTCAGTGTTGGAAGTAGAGGTTAGTGTCCTGAAAGATGCTTGAATCTATGTCTCCAAGGTCTTCTCTGTTGCTAAAGGTTAGCGGAGGAACATCAGGATGAAGGGGAAGTGTTCTGAGCCCCCAGGAGCCCCGGGAGCAGGGAGAGCTGCCCTGTGACTGGCCGACGGCCACAGCCAGCCCGCCTGGGCTCTGGCTCTTAAGAAAGACTCCGTCCGGCTGGCCACCGCCTGGATGTGAAACACGCAGCGCCCCGGCAACGGCGGGGAGAGGTCAAGCGGCTGCAGCAGGGCTGCACCGGCCGTGTCTTACTCTAAAGCTCACGTCTCCGAGCCCCTGGGAGAAGACTTTCTCAGAAGCTGATCAGGTCGCGGGTTCCTCCGGGGCCATCAAACTGCTTTGAAACTGGACAGAGGTGACAGCTGCACAGCCGTGGGAATGTGCTGAACACCACGAATGATCGCTTTAAAACGCTTAATTCTATGATACGTGAATTTTTATCTCAGTTTAAAGAAGAAATAAGTAACATAATCGGCTTCTCCTCCAGTGGGCTGTGCACGACGGCTCCTCCGCTCTCCTCTCTGCCAAGTCTCGAGGCTGCTGCCAAGACAGCCCGGGTTAGCTCTCAAGGACAGTCCACCATCCCCTTGGTTGTGCCCAGTAATCTGTCGCTGGGGGCTTCTCACATTTGTCAGAGACCTCAGGCCCTAAGTTTCAGGGCTCCTCAGTCCCCAGTGGGTCCAGGTTATATCACTGGCCTCACTGTGGGTGCAGGAAACAGGAAGAGAAACCAAGACCCCTCTGGAGAAGTTAGTTTCAAAATATGATGTCCACATTCGCCCACGTGACGGAATTCCACAGACTCTGTTCCGGGCAAGTCTGAAAACCAGATTCCATTGTTTGTACAGAGGGAAAGACTCGGGGGCAAAAACCAGCGCATGAGTTTTGGCTCCGGGAGGAGACCACACAGGGAGGGGTCACTGCCCGTGCACCCGGGGGGCTGGAGGCTTGCAGTGTGGCTCAGGAAAGGGGCCCGGGGCCGGCCTTCGGGCGTGGGAGCCTTATGTGGCTGACTGCAGAGGCTCCCGCACTCATTCCGGCAGCCAGCATTGTCCCCCACATTTCCTTCGGGGTCTTTGGAGAAGAATAAGTGGCCACCAGCCAGGGGTGAGGACAGAGGTAGCGGGTGTGGGACATGAGCAGGTGATGGACACAGTTGTTCGTCACATCAACTTTCATTGAGCCCTGGACATGGCCTGTGCGTCCCTCCCAGTCCTGGCCTGGGCTTCCCACTCCCTGGAATTCTGCCAGGCAAGAGGCTGGATCTTTCCCGGCTGTGGTTTCCTCCACTGCGTTGCTCCCGGCAAGACATTTCTGTCTACTTTTCATCTCCCAGAAATTCACATAAGTCCTTTGGCCCCCGATGCCCATCCCAGTTTCCTCAGCATTGTGGGTTTAGTCCTCTGCTTCTTATTCTAACTTGCATGGAGAGCTCTAACCTTACAGAGGTGAATTTCCTCTCTTCTCTTGAAGGCTGGGCCCCACACCAAAGCTCCCCTGTCCAAGAGAAGTGCTGCTTGCTGCTATGAATGTTCATGCTGTCACCTCAGTGTGGGCTGTGGGTGCCCTTCTGGGTGACAGTGCAGTAGGTGTCTGTATTAATCTGCTTTATGTTGCTGAGACAAAATATCCAACGTATTCTACTTCAAGGAGGAAAGGTTTCTGCCCACAGCGGGTGCGGTCCATGGCCGTGGCCAGACATGAGGTGGAGCGTCATGGCAGAACGGGGAGGGGGAGGCAGAGAGGACAAGAGACCTAGAGGAAGGGGCAGAGACAGCTCCAAGGTCGCACCCCAGGCCCCACCTGCCATTCCATCACCTCCTAGTTATGACTGGATTAATCACATCGGTGGATTAATCCACAGATGAAACTGCAGCCCAGTGACCCACCACGTTGGCGGAGCCGCAGGCTCCCACGGAGTGCTTGGTTGGTCTCCCAGGCGTTTCTCCATCAATCGAGTTGACAACTAAGATGAACCATCACCATATCTGATGTGTGTCTGGATGTCACTTTGGGTCACATGCTGTGCCTGCCCAACTCAGTCACTCCTCTCAGAGTCGGAGACGGAGAGAGTGAGGTCTCCATCTTAAAGATGAGGTCGGCAGACGGGTCGCTCGCTGGTGTAGTTTGTCACACTCATTCCGTAAGCGCTTTATCAAGGGCTTTCTGTGTGCCAGTCACTGTCCTTGGAAATGGGGACACAGCAGTGACCGAGAGAGAGTCCTTGGCTTCCTAGAGCTGAGATTCCAGGCAGAGACAGGGCAGAGGTAAGCAAATGAGGAACCGTGCAGTGCTCCTGGTCGCTGCTGTACCAGCAGGAAGTGGAGAGGGCAGGATTGAGATGGGCGCCCTGCCCGACTTGGCGACACTGAGACCCAAAGGAGGACACTAGAAGCCCCTCTTTGTTTTTGTTTTTTTGTGTGTGGGTGCCAGGGGTCGAACTCAGGACCTCACACTTGCCAGGCAGGCACTTATGCCGCTGAGCTATCTCACCGGCCCCTGTTTGTTTGTTTTTTAAGAGAAAAAAATAGAGTGAAATTTCAAAACAAGATAATAAGAGGGTAACAATGGTTAATACATTGCATATTGTTATATTTAAATTAATTACTCAGAGTACAAGATATCGGCATTCAATTGTCCAAACAATATTAGCACAAACCTTTCTTTTCAATGAACTGAGAGAAATTAGTAGTATAACTGTCTTAGCTATCATATATATATATATATGTATATCTTAACTATCTTAACTATCATATATATATATAGTTTTGCTTTTCCCTTCCTTCTTTTCTCCATTCCCCCATCCCAGTTTCTCTTTCCTTCTGAACAGTTTCTTCCCATTTTACAATATCTATTGTACATTTTGGATCTTATTTACTCTTTCAGCTTCTCACACTAGGGAGACAATACTATGTTTACACAAGTATGTCTGGTTTATCTCACTTATGAGTATGGTCTCAAGTTGCATCCATTTACCTATAAAAATCTCCCGTTTATCCTTCTTTATGGCTGAGCAGTACTCCATTGTATAAAAAGATCACATCTTTTTTATCCATTCCTTGGTTGATGGGCATTTGGGTTGTTTCCAAGATTTAGCTATTATAAATTGTGTTGCTATAAACATGGGTACACATATAGCACTGTAGTACAGTGTTTTTAATTCTTCTGGGAAGATGCCCAGAAGGGGAATAGCTGGGCCAAATGGGACCTCCAATCCTAGCTTTTTGAGGATTCTCCACACTGATTTCCATGGTGGTTGCACCAGTCTACACTCCCACCAACAGTTTCTCCACAGCCCCTGCAGCATTTGTTATTGGTTGATTTCTTGATGACAGCCATTCTTTCTGGGGTGGGATGGAATCTCAGTGTTGTTTTAACTGGCATCTCTAGAATGACCAGTGATGTTGAACATTTTTTCATATATTTATTTTCTGTTTGTATTTCTTCTTCTGAGGAGTGTGTATTCATCTCAGATGCCCATTTTTGGATTGGGTCTTTAAATCTGGGAGGTCTGATTTTTTTGAGTTCTTTGTATGTTCTCGATAGTAATCCTTTGTCTGAAGAACAGCTGCCAAACATTTTTTCCCACATTGTGGGTTGTCTCTTCACTCTGTTGGTGGTTTCTCTTGCTGCGCAAAAGCTTTTTAATAAGATGAGGTCCCAGTTGTTGATTCTTTGTGATAGTTCCTGTGCGATTGGGGTTTTATTCATAAGGTCTTCACCAACACCAATGTCTTCAAGAGTTTTACCTATTCTATCTTCCAGCAGATTTGATGTTTTTAATATTTAGATCTTTGATCCATTTTGAATTTAGTTCAGCGCATGGTGAAAGATATGAGTCCAAGTTTAATTAGAAGCCCCTCTTTGATAAAGGGTTAGAAATGAGACTTCTTTCCGGAAGGGAACGGAGACCAGGAAGCAGTTCCTTAGAACATAGATGTTCTGTTGATGCAGCTCCTTCTGCCGGAAGCTGGCTTCCAACCTCAGAGAACCATACGTGGTCCTCAAAGAGCTCACGGATCAACTCGGAAAAGCACTCCGTAAAACCAAAACTACCTCTGCTTCGCTTTCTGTTCTCTTGCTCTGTTCTGTCAAGTGCGGGTTATTTTCCTGCCATTTGACATACAGAGATAAGAACTCTTGTGAAATTGTTTGCCCACATTATGTCTTTACCATCTGGAAGATAAACCTTCAAGTTTTGATAGCTATCTCGGTTTGTAAATACCAATCAAAGGCCATGAAAAGGTAGGCCAGCCAGCTATGGGGCCTCCACCTGTGACCCCAGCTAGTTGAGGGGCTGAGGCAGAGAATCGCAAGTCTGAGCCCAGCATGGGAAATTCAGCAAGACCCTATCTCAAAATAAGAAAATAAAAAGGGCTATGGATGTAGCTCCAAGCTCCAGTACAGGAAAAAATAGAAAAAAAGAGCAGTATAGGGGAAAAAAGAGCAAAACATGAAACAAAAAACCCACAGGGGCTGGGGATGTAGTTCAGGGGTAGAGCACTTGCCTAGCATGCACAAGGCCCTGAGTTCAATCCCTAGCATCACCAAAAAAACCCCCAAAACCAAAAACCAAAAACCCATGTAATACCATTTTGTGTAAAAAATAGGCAAGCGTGCACACACATACACTGCCGTATTGACAAACAGGTGCTGTGGCAGCCTGCAAAAAAGTGCCACAAATGTGGTCGCCCCCACGAATTTCTTCTTCGGCAAGGTGAGTTTATAGATGTGCTTTGTGTCCAGATGTGGAGGCTAGTTTTCCACCTCTGCACCCCAGACCCAGCCACATGTTCTGCTTTGGCCAAAGGTTTGTTGGCAAATCTGCTGGGCAGCAGAGGTGTGGGTGGCGAGTGCGCTGGCTGCGACCCCTCTTGCTGCTGGGAGCTCTTTGGTGGTCGCACGAGACCAAGCTGTCTGCAGTTGATGGGAGGCAGGTGGCAGTCATCACAGCTGACGTCAGGCCAACCCGGAGCGTGCACGGACCCTCTAGTCCAAGCACCAGGCAGCCGGTGACTCCGGCCACTCTGGATACCCAGCCCCAGCCGAGCAAGCCCAGACAGGAAGAGCTCGGCCGTGCCACGCGGTCTCAGGCAAATGAAAACGTGAGCCTCCGCCAGCTGTTGCATCTGGAAAAAGCCAACCTCGACACCCAGCGGAAACCAGAGGGGGCCAGCGGGTGGGAGCGCTGAGTCAGGGGCAGGAATGAGAAGGGGAACTTTCTATTCCTTTTGAATTTTTAACCACATGACTGAATCTGGTCTAAAGAAACACAATTGTAAAATGTCACAGTTATAAAGCATGATGGGCGGGGAAGGTAGTCAGTGAATTTTGCTTTTTGTTATTACTTCAAAAATAACCAAGCTGCAAAATGAACATACAGGGCTTTTTGTTTTCTTTTCTCAGATGGACTGTGGCCCTTTGTCCCCTCACACAATGAGAGCCTCAGTGTGCTCTTTGGGGCTTGAGACAACTGCCCAGGCCCTTAACGCCTCTGAGTGGCTGCACGTCCTTGCTCCCGACGGTTCATAAACCTACAAGATGGAGCACTGTCCCGGTCCCTTCTTGGCAGAGACCTTCCTCTGCGACCCAGTTCTTCCTGCTTAAGTGGGTGCTGTGTCCTTCCTGGGGGGAAGAATGACGGCTCCATGTCCCTGCTGGTGTCCAGGAGTTGGGGGAATGCACGTTGGCAACTGGACCCTGGGCCCAAATGCTGCCAGGTGTCCCTGTCCCCTGATCCTCCCAGAGGTCACTTGGTCCTCTGTCCCTGGAGTGACTGGGTCTTAGGGTCGCCAGCCAGCTGTGAGGAGGGGATGCTCCTGAGGGCGGCTCCCACCTGCGCTCCCGCTCCCTTCCGAGCGGCTCCTGTGCTGACCACGGCCTGAGCGGGGCTCCCTGGAGAAGGACCGCATGGTGCAGTGGGCTGGAGTGGATGGAGAGGAGGGCACTGCTTCCAGAAGAAAAGAGAGGGCAAAGCAGGAAACCCTACTTTAAGAGCAGAAAAGCATGGGCTTAGGAGACAAGACAGGTGGGTTCTGTGTCCTGGCACTGCCGGCCGGACAGTGAGATTTTGGGCAGGGGACTTCGTCTCTGCGGCCTCAGCGTCCCCATCTCTGACCCTGCCTCGTGGGGCTGTTGACAGTAATCTCCCTGCACGGGGAGCAGGGGCTTCAGCTCTGGTGGCTGTTTTCACTGTTTCCTTGGCTCCAGCACTATGTAGGTCAGCCACAGGCCCGCGTGCAACATGAAAACTCCTTGCACACGGTGGGGAAACAGGTCAGACGCAGGGCACTTGTGTTGCATGTACGGGGCCCTGGTCCAGCCCCAGCACTGCAAAACAACACAAGCAAACCAAACTTGCGCAGTTTGCCATGGTTAAATAAACGTCCCCAGGTGTCCCGGTGGTGAACGGGTGGTCCTCAGTCCACAGTGCAGTGCGGAGATGGTGGGATCTTAGCAGGCGGGACCTCCAGGAAGGAAGTTAGATCACTGGGACAGGTCCTTGGGGAGATGCCGAGTCCCCAGCCCTGCCTCTTCCTTTCCCTTTGCTTCTGGCTGTCATGAGGACAGAGGCTTCCTGCGCGTGCAGCCTGCCATGGGGGGGGCACCTCCCAGGTGGAGAGGCGACAGGGTCAAGCGACCATGGTTAGAAATGTCTGAAACCGTGAGCCAAACTAAACCTTTCCTCCTTATTAGGTGACCAGCTGCAGTGTTTTGTCACAGTGATGGGAGTCTCAGGATATGACACATGGAGGAGAGATCTTAGATGTCATTTAGTCAACCCTAAATGCTGGGCCACAACTGAACATGCTCTCAGCAGTTCATGAGAAAAAAACTTTAAAGCAAATAAAAAAGGAAATCTAGGGTTTTCCATAAAATTAAGGATATCCAACTTAAATATTTGCCTTTTATTAAAAATTATGTCCTAATTTTTGTGCATCAAAATGTTTTTATTTTGATATGGTAGCAGTAAATGGTAGAGTTTTAAGTGTTTATTCGACAAAATTAAATGTTGACCACCATACCCTGATTTCCATTTTTCTCCATGAGAAATACAAAAGTACAAAAGCTACTGATCTAGCTCAAATCTTCATTTTCCAATAGAAATCAAAATATCTAGCCCTAGAATGGTTGTATGGTGTGACTGTTAAGCTTGATTGTTGACATGATTGGCTTGCGCACCACCCCCAGAGACTGGTAGAGCTCATTTCTGGGTGTTTCTGGATGGGTCATGGAGGTGTGACCGTGGGTATTACATCTTGTCCCTCCCCCTTCCTCTCTGGTGCTGTTCCCCTGGACTGCTTCCCGGCCACCATGAACTAAGCATCTTTGCTCTACCATACCCTTCCACCATGAGGTTTGTGCCTTGGAGCCAGCTGACCATGGACTGAGTCCTCTTAGAACATGAGTCAAATTAAACCTGTGTGTTGGGTATTGTATCCTGAAATAGGAAAGCCAATACAGAATATTGGTACTAAAGAAGTGGGATTGTTGCTGTGACTGTACCTGGCCATGTGGTTCTGAAGTCTTTAGAACTGGTTTGCAGGAGGAATTTGGAAAGGTTTGAGATGCAGGCTAGTGAGGCCCTAGAATGCTGTAAACTGAGTTTGATGGGTGATTCTAGGCAGAGCTCAGAAAAACAAAAGTGCCGATAGGAATGTGGACAGTAAAGGCCAGGCTCAGGAGGGTTTTGTTGGGAATAAGAACTCCACTGACAGTTGGACTACAGGCCATGTGTGTTGTACTCTGGCAGAAAACTCATCCACATTCTGCCCATGTCCTGAGACTTCTCAGGAGACTGAGATTAAGGGCAGTGGGCTAATTAATCTGACAGAGGAAATTTCCAGACAGCCAAACATGCAGGCTGTTTCATGGGTATGATTGGCTGCTTTTAGCCAGCTTTATAGTGAGAATCAGGGGCAAAAGGTAGAGCAGAAAATTTTGACAAGCTTACATTTTGGCACAGAAGGAATGACATGTAAAATTAAGGCCAAAGGAAGTGTGGGTGCTGAAGAGATTTGTGCTATTTAAAGGAAGCCAAGTACTTTGTACAGGGACAATAAGAAAGATTCTAGGAGAGCATCTCAAGAATCACCAAGACCCCATCCATCAGAGGCTCAAGGGTGTTAAAGAGTCTCTGAGCCCCCTGCTCAAGAAGGGACTCCTAGGGAATTGCTTCCCTGGAATTCATCTCACTATGCTCAGCCATCCAGGCACTCAGAAGCCGCTGCAGCCATAGTCTGATGGTGCCCAGCTACTGCTCCCACTGATAGCTAACCTCGGCATCATCAACATGATGCTGGCTTTACTGACATGCAGAACACAAAAGCTGTGGGGTCAGGAAGGCTTTCACTCAGATTTTAATAGAAGGTCTGGGAGGCCAGGCAAGAAGTCTGAGACGGCAGTGCGTGAACCTGTGTGAATGAAGCCAAAAGTGCAGTGAGGACCTCAGAAAGTTGGAGTTGCCAGGAATGTGGACTGTCTGTGGAGGAAAACTGCCGGCTACGAGCAGAGCCAGCCCAAGAGAGAGGACATGTGGGCTGCAACAGGTGTGGCCATAGGGGTGGGGCTGCCCGAGGCCAGTGCAGCTCACATCTCACCACCGTGAGTCCCAATCTTGGACAAGGAGCTACAGGATTTAATGTTTGTCCTGCTGGATTTCTGTCTTGCTCTGGTCTAGTTCTTTTCTATTCCCCTAATCCTCCCTTTTGCAATAGGGATGTTTGCCCAGGGCCACTGGACCTTAGGAGTATGAAACTTGTTTATTTTTACAAAGGTTCACAAAGAAGAGTTTGCCTTGAGTCTCAGAAGACTTAGACTTGGATTTTTGAAAAATGCTGGCACCGTTAAGAATTTGAGGAGGGATCATTGCTTTTTCAGTTGTAGGCAAGATAGTTGTATCATGTTAGATGAAATTATGACTTTGTGTTTATTTGGGGATTAAGCATGGTTTAAGGAGATGTGTTTGGGTGTCAAGTTGACAAGGAGTGGAATGTGATGGTTAACCTTAATCTTGTCAGATTGATTAGCTTGGGAACCGCCCAGTGGGTGAGGGGCACACAGGCATGACCTTCCTCTCCGGCACTGTTCCCCAGTTCTGCTTCCTGGCCACCGTGGAGTACGGGGCTTTGCTCCACCACGTCCTTCTATTTTTTTTTTTTTTTTTTGTGGGTACCGGGGGGACGACCTCAGGACCTCGCGCGCCAACAGGCACCCGTGCCGCTGAGCGATATCACCGGCCCCTTTTTCGTATGTGGGATCCGGGAGTCGAACTCGGGCCCTCGCGCTTGCAAGGCAGGCGCTTATGCCGCTGAGCCATCTCACCGGCCCTCCACCACGTCCTTCTGCCATGATGTTTCTGCCTCAGAGCCAGCTGACCATGGACTGAAACTCTCTCCCTTCGAGTGGTGGTGTTGGGTATCGTGTCCAGCAACAGGAAAGATGACGAGTATGCGTGGCTCGCTGAAAGTCCTAGTGATAAAGTGTGTACAGAGATCATCGGGTATTTTGACTCAAGGTGGGATTAGCCAGGCACAGGAACATGCCTGTAATCCCAGTGGCCTGGGAGGCTGAGGCAGGAGGATCACAAGTTCAAGCCCAACCAGGGCAACTTGGTGAGATTCTATCTCAAAATTAAGAACTCAGAAAAGGCCTGGGGGATATACTGCAAAGGCCCTGGGTTCAGTTCTCAGTACTGCAAAAAAGAGGGGGGTATCCCATCTGACAGAACAGGCAGCTTCCTGCTTTTAAGGTCTCTTATTTTTAAAAATTAATTAATTTATTTATTTTTTGAGATGGCGTCTCACTATGTAGCTCAGACTGGCCTTGAACTTGCTGTGATCCTCCTGCCTCAGCCTCCCAAGTGCTGGGATTACAGGTGTGCACCAGCACGCCTGGTTTAATATTTTTTAAAAGACTATTTTTTAGAGAACCTTAAGTTCACGGCAAACATGATCAGAAAGCTTAGGCAGTCCCCACGTGCTCTGTGTAGAACATGAGTTCTAACCGAGGAAGCTGCAGCGAGACCTCGTGGTCACCGGAGTCCCTGGCAGACACTAGGCTCACAGCTGGATTTTCACAGATGTACAAGGACGTGTGTCCACCATCAACGCGTCACACAGGACAGCGTCACTGCCCTCAAAATCACCCTTTCCCCTACCGCAGCCGCCGCTGACCTCTTGGTCTTCAGTTTTGCCTTTTGCAAATGTCACAGTAGGAATATACTGGCATCTTCACTACGTATTTAGGTTTCCACTGTGGCTGCATAGCCCACTTCATTACAGTGATGAATAACAAACAGCCCACAGTACGGATATTCCCGTTTGTCCTTCCAAACAACCCCGCTCCAGGACATCTTAGTGGGCTTCCATGTTTGGAGTTGACAGAATACCGCTGCCAAGCTGCTGCACACCTATAATCCCAGCACCTGGGAGGCTGAGGCAGGAGGATTGCAATGAGTCCAAGGCCGTCCTGAACTGCATAGTGAGTCTCAAAATAGAAAGAGAGAAAGCAAGCTGCTGTGAACATGCCTTACCGTTTTCTGTGTGGGCATACAGTTCCCGCCTAGTGGAGTAAATGCTTAGGAGCGTAGCTACCAGGTCACATGGTAAGACTGCGTGCAGCTTTCAAGAAATGACCTGCCCTTCAGAGTGGCAGCGCCACTCACAGTCTTACGGGCAGTGGACGAGCACTCCCATTGCCTGGACTCAGGGCAGCGCTGGGTACGATTGGGGTCTTGGGTCTGCACTTCTGGAGGGAGTACACAGTGGCATCATGACGTAGCGTGCAATTCTTTAAGGACATATGTCACTGAGCATCTTTACACATGCTTTCCTTGCTAACTGCCATCTTCGGTGAGGAATCTGCTCAGGTCTTCTGCTCATTTTTTAAATTGGGCTGTCCAGTGTCTTATTATTCAGTCTTTTTTTTTTTTTCTAATGTGGGTACCGGGAGTCGACCTCAGGACCTTGCGCTTGCCAGCCAGTGCTTGTGCCGCTGAGCAATATCACCGGCCCTTTTTTTCCTTTATGTGGGTACCGGGAGTCGAACTCAGGATCTCGCACTTGCCAGGCAGGCACTTATGCTGCTGTGCTATCTCACCGGCCCTTTTTTCCTTTTTCTGAGACAGGGTCTCACTCTATATTTTGGGGTATCCTTGAACTCATTGTGTAGCCCAGGCTGGCCTTGAACTCACAGAGATCCTCCTGCCTCAGCCTCCCAAGTGCTGGGATTACAGGCGTGTGCTACCATGCCCATCCTTATTATTCAGTTTTAAGAGTTCTCTGTGTATTTTTAGATCAAGTCCTTTACCCGTTGTATGTTTTGCAAATACCGTATCTCTCGCAAGTCTGTGGCTCCTCCCCTCATTCTCTTGGGGGTGTTGTTCATTTTGTTCATTTTGTCCAGATTGTTCAGTTGTTCATTTTGGCTATCATGACTTCCCACGGTAGCCCATGCAATTTCCCAGGTGCAGCACGTACTTTTACTTTTACTTTTACCCTCTTTTTCTCTTTTTCTCCAAGTATGATAGGCAGCTAAGTTATTTAGAAACATTGTAGGCATCAGACAGGGCTGGGCCCTGGGAAGTTCAGTGTAGAAGACAGCTTTGGGAGGAGCGCATTCACTGAAGGCCAGGCTTCAAGAAAAGAGGGACAACTGCGCCCCTCTACTTTAGGGACGAACAGCAGTGACTGATGTTCTAGAAACACCCATCGCTTTGGGTGGGGACCAAACCTCCTTAACCACCCCTTCCAGGAAAGCCCTTCTCCGTCCCCCGTGCGCTTGCTCCATGGCCTGCTTCCCCATTTGATCCCCATTTAATCAATATCACCTAAGCGACTGTATTTGTTATCATCTTATGGGTTCACCATAGTCTCGTCCCCCCTCACACCCACCTTGTGACTTCCCATCCGATCAGTGTTACCTGAGCGACTGCGCTTGTCATCTTATTGATCGATGGTAGCTCTGTTCCACCGTGAACCCGCCTCGCCTCGTGGCTTTGCTCATAAACACCCTTGAGAAGCGGGCCACCCACTTTCCGGGACCCCTTCTGTCCCTCTCAGATGGAAGCTTTCTTCCTCTCCATAAATTCTTCCTGCTCTTGAGCTCTGTTATTCCCAGGACTCGTTCCTCCACCTCAGAGAACCTGAGCTCGGTGTTTGGGACGTCGAGCAGTTGGGAGTTTCTTTCCCCTGTGTCACAAGCTCGCTCTGTGGAGCCAGTTTCTCCTCCACTCTTCGCTTTCACTTTTTAGAACGAACTTTGTCACTGTTTAAAAAAAAAGAAGTTGCTCACTTTAATGACGAGTGGCACCTGAACTTTCAGGGACCACACCTTGGCGTTGTCTCCAGGAGGGCACGGCGGGACCGAGGCCACCTCGACCTTCTCCTGCGTTACGGTCCGGGGTCTCGCAGTTTGTATTTTACGTTTACGTCTCTGGTCCATTTTGAGTTAATTAACGTCCGGGTCTGATGTTTCCCTGTGTTCGTCGCTGTCCTAGCGCCTGCGGGAAGGGCCAGCTTCCTGCCTCTGCTCCTTTGTCGAAGTCCCGCGGGCCGGCGCGTGGTCTGCTCCGCGCCCGGGCCTTCGCCGCCGCAGTCTTCACTGCTGTAGCTTCAGAGCAAGACTCGAAGCCAGGGGCCGGTGAGATGGCTCAGCGGCGTAAGCGCCTGCCTTGCAAGCGCGAGGGCCCGAGTTCGACTCCCGGAACCCACATACGAAAAAGGGGCCGGTGATATCGCTCAGCGGCACGGGTGCCTGTTGGCGCGCGAGGTCCTGAGGTCGTCCCCCTGGTACCCACAAAAAAAAAAAAAAAAAAAAAAAAGACTCGAAGCCAGGTTCTTATCTGCTGTTAGTAGAAAAACAGACAAGAAAAACGGGAAAATACAGATAAGCAAGGACGTTTTGAACAGTGCTTATCCCGCCCACCCAGAATCAACCCCTCCAGGACTGCTGCGTGTGTCCTCCAAGTCCTGGGTGTGTCCGTGTGCACGCGTGCGGGGCGGAACCCCCGTGTGACTAGGTGGGGGGCCCGGCCCCCTGGACGCCCCTGGGAGGGGAGGGCCCGTCCGCGGCACCGGGAGGGCGCTGAGCGGGGTGCTCACAGGGCCGCGTGGAGGGAGGCACAGGGTAGGCGAGGAGGGGCGAGAAGAGCGTGTGGGTGGAGGCGGGCGTCCTGGAAGTGAGGAGAGGCTACGAGGGCCCGCAGTCGGGGAGACCTTGGCTCGGAGGGTCTGAGAGCGGCCACCGGCCTGGCGCGCGGCGTGGCCCGTGGCGGGGAAGCGGGCGGGGGTTCCAGGCGAGAAGCGTTGAGGCCAGCAAGGACGCCGCCGGCCCGGCCAGCTGCTCGGGAGGTGGACAGGAGCTCAGGGCCGGGAGGGGCCGGAGGCGTCGGGGCAGTGCGGAGGGGACCCGGTCCAGCCCGGAGGGAGGTGACGCGCTCGCTCATCAGCCGAGTGTCCCTGAGCGCCTGCCCTCGGCCAAGCTCTGCTCTCCACGGCGGAAGCGCAGCTGCCCGAGGGAGGAAAGGGCTCTCGTTCCCGGGTTCACGTTTAGGTCGTCACTTTTTCCCTTTTGCTGTGCTGGGGGACCCAGGGCCTGGCACAAGCGAGGCAGCACCAGCCCGGATCCACACCCCAGCCCCGGGCTGGGTCCTAGCAGGGAAACAGATCAATGAGAAACTCCGGGGGGCGGCGAGCGCTGTGAAGGAAGCAAGAGGGGGGCCCACAAGGGGGCAGAGGGCTGGAAGCACCGGCAGCAAAGATGGGGCTCATCTCCCCAAGAAGGTGCCCCGGAGACCCAGCGGGCTCGTTAGAAAGCTGCCCTTCCGGGCCGCGCGGGCTGCAAGCGGGGCCTGCCGCGTGCTCTGAACCCAGAGGAGGATGGGACCTGGCTCCCCTCGATCTGGTAGGGCCTTTCTGTGAGAAGGGCGGAGGGCGGGGAAGCCGAGGCAGTGCGCACCTCCGCTTGGCCTCACGGCTTCTCAAGGCTTCTGTCAGTCAGGGATCCGGAGCGGCCCTGGCCCTGGGGGTGTGTTCTTGACTACCGGTCTCTAATCTCAGCAGGAAGGGCACGAAGGAAGCAAGGACAGTTACCCCAGCCAATAACGAACCGGTGGAAGGAGCCAGGCCTACCGAGAAGGCAGCCCAAGACGACAGAGCAGCCCGTGGGAGGGGAACTTGGGGGTGCCGAACACAGAAAGGCAGTGTAGCCCAGTGCGCAGTGACCAAGGGGACCCGCGGAAATGTCGTTCTGTCTCTTTTCTGCAGCCTCTTTTAAAGATTTTCTCTTTATTTTTTATTTTTCAGCAGTCCGACTATTGTGCACCTCTGAGTGGGTTTTGTTCTGGTTTTTTGTATTTTTCCTGCCTATGGGTTCCTTGAACTCCTAGGCTCTGAGAATTTATATTTTTTTATCTCATTTGGAAAGCAATTGGCTGCTATTTCTGTAAACTGTTTTACACCCCGGTCTCGCTGCTGTTGCTCTGATGTTGTGATCATGCGCAAGTGAAACCCTGAGGCCCGGCAGCGGTCCCTGTCCTTGTGTTCAGCGTCGCCCTCCGTGAGCGTCACTCATGGCAATGACTTCCTAGCGTCAGTTCAGTTTTCCCTTCTGTAGTCTGCAGTCCACTATTAAATGCCCTCCGGAGAATTTTTTTCATGTGGGATTTTTTCAGTTCTAGGGTGTTGCTACAGTTAGGTGTAAAAGCCCCCGCCCTCCCCATGTGTGGACGGTGAGGGAGCGTGGGGCTCTGCCCTCAGCGTGGGGTCACCCACCCGTGCGTCTAGTAGCTGGCAGCGCGGTGGGGAGGTGGGCCTGGTTGGAGGTGGTCACGGATGCGGCCTGAAGGGTGTGTTCTTGTCCCCAGCCCCTCTCCTCTCGCGGTGTTTCCTGGCCACCATGACACAAGCGGCTTTTTGTTCCCCTGCCCTGCTGCTGCGTCATTTCTGCCTTGGAGCCAGCAAACGTGAACTGAAACCGGGAGCCGAACAAACCTCCCCTCCGTGAGGTTGCGGGGGTCAGGGACAAAGCCGGAAGGAGGGTGGCCGGCAGGGCTCCAGAGGAGCCGAAGACTTCCTGTTCCTGACACCCACCGTGTTGCAGTGCAGCGCACTCCCGAGACGCTGGTGGTGATGCTGTGGACACAAACACCCTGCGCCACCGGTCACAGAAAGGGACAGCGCGTGAGAGTCCTGGCACAGGATATCCCAGAAGAGCCATTGTCCTTATTAGCTGCATGCCACTGGCCTAGGTCCTCGCCCTACTGTTTCCCACACAGGGCTTTAGTGTGCGCCCTTGCACTCATTAGAAAAGGCCACTGCAGACCTGCAGGCACGGGCCGGGCAGTGGCTGGTATTTCCCCACCCCTTGACGGTGCTGAGGGCCACTGGAGGGTTGACCTCTACCCCCACGCTGAGTAAGGGCCCTCGATGATGTTTGTCCAGCAATGAAAGTGCCTGATGACATGAGTTTGGAAATGTCCTTGTCATCAGTGATGAGTAACTACACACACACGAGTGTGTACACAATGACTTGTTACCGTGAAGTAAATCTGATTGTAAAATGTCTAGCCTTTGTGCTGTTTGTTTTAAATAAAGACTTTTTTGCCAAGTAACATTAGGAGAACAACCACTAAGAAGCCAGCCTGGCGTGGTGACACACACCTGGCACACACCAGCCACTTGGGAGGCCGAGGCACGAGGACTGCAAGTTTGATCCAGTCTGGCAACTTGGTGAGACCCTGCCTCGAGATAAGAAAAAGTAAAAGGGCTGCAAATGTAGCTCAGTGTTTCTGGATTGAACATCCAGTGTGGCGGCGGAGGCGGCGGAGGAGACGGAGGCGGCGGAGGCGGCGGAGGCGGCGGAGGAGAGGAGGCGGTGGGGAGACACAGCCCAAAGCTTATCCGTTGCCGGGACACCCAGGCTGTCCCTGGGAAAACCTGAAGGTCCCAGCCTTATCTGCCTTCCGCCGCTGGATAGAGGCAAGTACACGCGAGGAAGAGGACAGTCCCCAGAGAAGGAAGGCCAGCAAAACAGATCCAGCTTCTTCCTCTTTGAACTCCGTGATTTTTTTTTTTTTTTTCAGTTTTTTGAGACAAGGTCTTGCTCTGTAGTCCAGGCTGGCCTTGAACTCACTATGTAGCCCAGGCTGGCCTCGAACTCACAGCAATCCTTCTGCCTCAGCCTCCCGAGTGCTGGGATGACAGGTGTGCACCACCACACCTGGCTGTACTCGGTGACCTTGTACTCAAAACATGACTGGGCTCATGGCTCGGAACTCCTGAAGGCAGGAACTAAAGGGAGAGGGTCCCGCGGCAGCTCACAGCCCCAGATCTGCGAGGTTTCTCTGTGGTTCCACCTTTGGCCTCAGTCTCCTGCTCTAAAACACACCTGTGTCCACACGACAAGAGCCTGATGGCACTCAGGGGACCCATGAGCTCATCCCCGAGACGCCCCAGCCACCTGCATCTTAGAGTGGGGTAGGAGTCCTGAATCCTAGTTGTCCCTGCTCTAATAGAAGTGGGTACTCAAGGACCCTGACTCCCTTTAGTTCCAGCACTGTGTGTCATAGATTATTCGTGACAATAATTCGTTGACCTTAATCTGGGGGACGATGACGGAAGACTTTTCTCAATGGCCGATTCAGGTAACAGCGCTGGTGCTGCTGTGCGCCAAGTGCTATGCTCAGAGCACCCACAGGAGACCTGGGGACCGAGAGGCCGCTCCTTCCAAAGCAGCCTGGGCTTCAGGGCCGGGGCTGCGCGGGGAGGAAGTAGCAGAGAAGTAGAGCTGAGCGCAACCGGTCCTCTTCCTGCTGCGCCTCTTGACTTTGAGCTCCTGGCCCTTGTCCAACCAGCCTGTTCGGTTCTTTGTCAAAACAGACCCGAGCCTGCACCCATGCCTCAGGTGACCCCGGCGGCCGTTAGCAGTTACGGTCCCGGACAACGGCCCGATTAGAATCGGCAGCAGTGGGCCCTCGGTCTGATTTTGCTCTGTTTCCTAACCAGTATGGACAACTAGAATTACAATCGCTGAGGAAGAATGAAGCAGAACGAAGCATGTGATTTGTATCTCGAGTAAGGCAAGCTAGTGCAGGATCGGAGCCCCGAGGAAAGGGTTTGTCTAGTTGGCCCCCACTTGGGCCTGGAAATGGGATTTCAGTATGTGGGACCACCTTGGGGGGCCACAGAGGGCGCTGGCTTGGTCCCCAGGGGCTGTACGCTTGCTGCCTGTGTATGTACTTTTACAGCTTGAAGGAATCTGCCGCACACAACTGTGAGATTCCACGCGGAACTCCGAACCCGGGTGCTCTGCACAGGGTTGCGCGTGGCTTAATGAGGGAACACGGTCCAGGAGCCGTCATTGTACGGAATCGCAGGGTGTGTTTCCCCACACCCACCCGGGAGAGCCTGCCACCCCAACCTCAACCTACAGCCCAGGAAAAGAGGCCCGGAGTTGGCAGAGCAGTCCCTGGTGGCCGGGAGATGGGGACACAGAACAGACGGAAGTGTGGCCAGCTTTCTGGTAACAAAAGTCCTCCAGCCAATCCCTCCAAATCCCTCACTTGATAGATAAGAAAACCGGGGTTCAGGATGAGGCAGGGACTCCCCAGGTTCTCAAGGGGGAGCATAGGTGCCCCAGGCCCACCAGGACACCAGGTTGTTCCGGGGTTCTGGGGTTCTATGGACTCTTTTGAGGGATTCCTTCCAGGCTCTTGTCATCCTGAGCAAAGAATTGGACAAGTCACGCAAAAAAGGCAGCAGGATCTTGCGTTTATTAAAAGTACAACACATGCCCTGCAGAGAGGGCTCACGCAGCCACAAGGTTAATGGTGGGGACCTTTTATATTTCTTTCTTCAGGCTGAGGTCAGATCTGGGCCTTTCTCTCGAAAACCTGCTTGACCTCATGCCAAAGAATTGAAGCCAGCACTTTCTGATTGGTCCCGGGTGCAGGGCTTGCTCCGTGATTGACAGGCCACAGCCACTTCCCCGCTGACCGGCCACGCCCCAATCTCCCGCCTCGGCCTGGTGCGGGGCTTCGGTCGACGCCCCCTGCAGGCGCCCTCCCGTACCGCGGGTGTCCCTGCTGGAAAGGCCTGGTCAACGCCTGGAGAGGTACCACAGGAGCTGCAGTGTGCGCTGTGCCCCTTGAGGGGCCCATCTCACTCTTGGGAAGGCAGGAGGCTGCGAGGTTGTGGACAACGCAAAAATGGAGACTTTTATAGTGGAAGTTGGAAAGAACCCTGAGTTCTGAGCTCAGCAAACCCCACGCGCACTGGGAAGGACGGTGCGGGCTGGGAGAACCAGGACGGGACGCACCTTCACTGCTGGAAGATGCTGCCTGGGAACAAGCAGCGCCCAGAGCAGAGTACACTCCCAGTAACAGTTAGGTGAGAAGCCGGCCAGGGTGAGGGGCTGGAGAGGGGACCCGCGTGCCCCGTTTCTCATGCGCTGGAGGAGCGGTGGGAGAGAACTCCCCGCACTGCTGGTGAGAGTATACATTGATTCACCATTTTGGAAAAATAATCTGGCAACTGTAGAACCTCAAAAATGAGTGATTCTGCTGGTCATGGTGGTGCATGCCTGTAATCACAGCATTTGGGAGGCCGAGGCAGGAGTATTGCTGCGAGTTTGAGTCTAGCCTGGGTTCCATGAGTTCAAGGCCAGCCTGGACTACACAGCGAGAGCCTGTCTCAAAAAAACAACCAAAAAGATGCCCGGAAGCAGTATCTATCATAGGAAAAAAGTCGAAACACTTCAAATGCTCAGCGACGTGATGTTATTCAGACTGCAGAAAGGCCGGCCTCGGAGGTAACCACTCAATGGAAAAAGACTAAAAGGGGTGGTGATAGCGACTGTTTCTTTTTTGGTTGTTTTTTGTGTTTTGAGACAGGGTCTCACTACTTAGTTCAGGTTGGTCTTGAACTCACTATGTAGCCCAGGCTGGCCTTGAACTCATGGTGATCCTCCTGCCTCAGCCTCCCAAGTACTGGGATCACAGGCATGTGCCACCAAACTGGCAACAGTGATTGCTTCCGGATAGGGGGAGCAGGACAATTTGTATTTTCTTTAATACTTTCTGGCAGGGCATGAGTTCAAGGCCAGCCTGAAATACATCACAAGACCCTGTCTCAAAATAAATAAATATATACAAAATCTTAAATAAAAGAAAAAAAACTTCCTGTTTTTTTATAATGGATAGGTACTGGTTTTAATCATGGGGGTATTAAAAAACCGTTTCACTTGTTTGATGATCCTTGATTTTTTTTTTTTTTTTTCTTGAGACAGATAGGATCTCACTATGTAGCCCAGGCTGGCCTTGAACTTGCTGCGATCCTCCTGCCTCAGCCTCCCAAACCCTGGGAATACAGGTGTGCACACCACACATGGCTGGAAAAAAAGAAGACGATCCTTGATTACCCCAGCTACCTGACAGCACTCCTTCCACCCGTGGACAGGACTGTGGCGTGTCCTCGCTGTGTGGGCCACCTGGACGGGCGCTGGGTGCACACAGTGCAAACCACATGGGCCAGGAGCAGCCAAGTCGCCAAGGAGGCCGGACAGCGAGTCACCGACCGCAGTCGGCAAGGTGGCTGCAGGCTGCCTCATTTTTCTGATTCCCAGCAGCTAAGCCATTTGCATGATGGAAACTTGCATTCACATCTGTTTTCCTCCGTCCTTCACCTCTGAAATGCAGAAAAGAAAGGAACCAGCACCCACCGAAGCAATGGGATGCATTTTTTTTTTTTAATGTGGGTACCAGGAGTTGAACTCAGGACTTCGCGCTTGCCAGGCAGGGGCTTATGCCACTGAGCTATCTCACTAGCCTGGGATGCATTCTTTAATGATGCATAGAAGCAAGGCATGGTAGCACATGCCTGTGATCTCAGAACTCAGGAGGCTGAGGCAGGAGGATCACTAGGAATTTGAGGCCAGCCTAGAATACAGTAGTGAGACCCTGTCTCAGAAAAAACAAAAACAAAAACAAAAACTGATACACAGACATGCCCAAAAGAGTAAATGCCTCGTAGACTGCCCCCCCTTTTTTGTCTTTTTGAGACAGGGTTTCATTATGCAGTTCTAGCTGGCCTTAAACTCACTTTGTAGCCCAGGCTGGCTTCAAACTTGCAGTGATTCCCCTGCCTCAGCCTCCTGAGGGCTGGGATTACAGCCTTGCGCCACCACGCCCGGCACACTGCCCCTTTAAAAGGTTTCTTGAGGAAAGCAAATGACATAATCTTAAGTCTTTTCACAAATATGAGTCAAATGCTTTAGCCATCTGGGCAGGAAACCTTGTTCCATCAGCCAGAAAAACAGCTAGGATCCAGGGAGCTTGCACTGCGGCACCGAGCACCAGGGTAACAGCTGAGAATCGCAGCTGCAAGACCTGTGTCTGTCCACGTGTGGACATACGTCTGCATGGGCGACATATATGTTTGACACTGTTCTATTTTCTTATCACATTGCCGAAGTAAACTATAAAACAGCTCAAGTTAGTTGGATTTAAGGAAAATAAGGGCTTATACTCACGAAGTGGCCTATTGTGGAGAATTTTCTCGCTCTCTTCTCCCTCTGCTCTGGTTCAGCATCTGAACGGCCCCGGAAGTTCTGTGGGGGTTTAGATTTGAAGTGGCCCCCACAGCCTGCGTGCCGTGAGCAGGGCCTGGCTGGGGCGTCCTTGGGTGGGACCTGGAAGGCTGCGTCCTTGTCCCCAGCTCCCCCTTTGCACACTGCTTCCGCCCTCACGATGCAAGCAGCTGCCCTCGGCCGGGGTGCCCTCCCCAGGCCACCTCTGCCAGGAGCCAGCTGACCCAGGGGCCAGAGTAACCCTCTCCTCCTTTAGGCAATGGACGTTGGGTATTTGGTCCCAGCGGTGAAAAAGTGACTACGACATTTCTCATGATATCTCCTATAGTCAGAAGCCAAAGCAGTCGATAAACAAAATTACCAGATAACCAAATAACCTCGAAATAGAAGAAGATAAGTTAGTTTCCACCAGGGAAAGGTCCGACAGAGCTCCTGGAGCTCACTCCTGGCCGCTGCCCAAAAGGTGAAGGAGGCCGAGTCACCGCAGACAAATGCTCGCAGTACCCTCAGTGGCTTCTGTCGCCCCTTCGCGCACGCTGGCCGAGCCCAGGTGTGGGACTGAACGGCGCTGCATGCTGTGCTGTCTTTCCCGTGATTTTGTTACCATGGAAACTGTAACCTAAAGGTGGCCGATGCCACTGTGTCCCTAGGCACTGCACCAAACGCACCTGCACGCAGCCGGCTCGCGCGTCCCGAGCGACGGAGGAAAAGGTCTCCTAACCTGTGTCTCTAGGTTGCTGTGACTTGTGCCACCAGGGCGACCACAAAGACAGATTCCTCTCCAAATCAGGCCACTTGGAAGCATGGTAAGTCCCTGACTTACTAACACTAAGTTTCCAGCTTTCACAGATGCGAACGCGTCGCAGAAGTGGCTCCCGCGTTGCAGACCCTGTCCCAGTTGTGCCTCTGTGTGCTCGCTGCTCAGTGTGACAGTGCACAGCAGTGCAGCGCTCAGTCAGAGCCCCGGACATCCGGGAGCGACAGGAAAAGCAGTGCCAGTGAGGAGGGGACGCTAGGAAGCGCAAAGCACATTCGTGTCAAAGATGAGTTAGACTCGCTTTGTCGGACTCACGAAAATCCAACTTATATTCTCCTGGGATGGAACTCGTTTGTTAAGTCGGGGACTTCTTGTTAGTGATGGTCCTCAGTCACCTTCAGGCCCTGAATAAGGACAATGACCACAAATGCCACTGGGCTGTCTTTGTGGCCCGCACTTGGATTTATTTGATGTTGGTCAGCTTGGTCGTTGGAGAAGCCTGCTGAGGGGTATACTGTACCTCGGTTTCTCAGCTGTCTCCCCGGTGGGATCTGAAGGCCTCTCGGCTGCGAGGTGTCCCCTGTGCCACCATCCTGTGTATATCCCACAAGGAAAGCAGAAAGCCGCCTGACCAACCCAACGTTGTGAATTATGAATTCGGTATCCATTAGGGTACCATTAGTGAGCCCATTAGGATTTGACAGAAAGAGTGTTGGTGCCCGAGGTTCTAACAGAAAGGGAGGAACTGAAAGATCCCGAACAGCCGAAGTAACCCAGAGCAAAAAAGCAAAGTTAGAGGCATCCACTACTGATCCCAAAATATACTGCAAAGCTGCAGTAACCCAAACAGTGCGATCCTGGCACAAAACAGACCACGGGCCCAGGGAGCAGGAGAGACAGCCCTGAAACTACTGTCAGCTGGCTTTTTTTTTTTTGTGGGTACCGGGGTCGACCTCAAGACCTCGCCCTCCAGCAGGCGCCCAGCCACTGAGCGATATCACCAGCCCTTTTTTCGTATGTGGTTTCCAGGAGTCGAACTCGGGCCCTCGTGCTTGCCAGGCAGGCACTTACGCCGCTGAGCCACCTCACCAGCCTCAGCCGGCTTTTGACAAAGGGACTAAAATGCACACTGGGGAAAGCACAGTCTCCGAACGCAGAGTGTTGGGGAAACCGATTCCACACACGGAAGAACCCAGTTGGACTCCCGTCTCTTACCCTGTACAAAAATCGACCCAAAGTGCACTGAAGATTCCAGGGTGAGATGCCAAACTAAGAAACCAAGAGGCAGAAACCTAGGAGGGAAGCTCCGTGACATTGGTCCAGGCAAGGAATGTTCAGCTCTAACCTCAAAAACTCAGGCAACCAAAGCAAACACAGACGGATGGGTCCCGTAGGACTAGAATCTCTGCACACACCGGAGCCGGCCGCAGGATGCACGGGCAGCTCGCAAGATGGGAGGAAGTATTTGCAAACTGCACCTCGGAAAAAGAGTCAATATCCAAAGTATTCAAGGAACTCAACTCAAAAGCAAGCAAGCAAGCTGATTTTAAAATAAGCAAAAGCCCTGTTTAGACGTTTCTCCAAAGAGGACATAAAAACGACCAACAGGTTTATTTTTAAAATGCTCAATATCACCAGTCCTCAGGGAAATGCAAATCAAAGCTTTATGAGGCACCATCTCACTCCAGTTAGAATGGGGACCATGAGAAAGACAAGCGCTAGCAGGTGCTGGCGGGGAGGGTGGAAATGTAAATTACTGCAGCAGTTACAGAAAACAGCAGGGGGGTTCCTGGAGATATTAAAAATAGAACCACCACGTGAGCCAGCAATCCCTCCACTGGGAAGCACCAAAGGAAATGAAATCAGTGTGCTGTGTCCATCCATGAATAAATGGGTAGAGAAACCACGGTATAGACATGCATCAGAATACTACCCAGCCATAAAAAAGGAACAAGAGCCTGCCATAGCAGCAACACGGATAACACTAAAGATGTTAAGAGGAATAATCTAGTCACTAAAAGTCAAATCTGTGGGCTCCTAAAAGACAAAGTAGAGGAGACAGTAGAACTGTGGTTGCCAGAGCCCGGGCCGTGGGGAGACCTTGTTCAGACAAGGAGAGTCGTTCTGAAAGCTCACTTAGGGTCCCAGTTAACCATGGTGCACTCTTCAGAGCTGGGAAAGGCGCACACCGCGGGGAGTGCTCTCCCCACAAAAGCACCAGCAACAGGGCCGGTGCGTTTGTTAATTAGCCAGACTTAGCCACTTGTAAGGCAAACGTAAAGCCTGCTGTACAGGATGATGCATAAATCTTTGTGTCAACTTTCAAAACAAGCGAACAGAAAGGCAGGGAGAGAGCTGTCCAGTTAAATCCAATCTAGCCCAAAGAGGATGGTGCCTGGCGTCCACCAGCGTGCGCGCTGCACGCTGTGGGCACGTGGATACCTGGGGCCCTTGCCACGCAGGCTCGCGCAGTGTGCTGGGCTGTCCCTTTCCTCTGGAAGTGCTGCCCACCCGCCTTGCCAGGCGCGGGCGATTGTGTCCCTGCTGAAACAAACTGCCCAATTTAATTCGTCCAAAGCATTCTGTGTTTTTTAAGGGGTTGTTTTGTTTTTTCACAGTACTGGGGGTGGAATCCAGGGCCTTTGCGCCGAGCCCTTTTTATTTTTTATTTTATTTTTTTGTGGGTACCGGGGGTCGACCTCAGGACCTCACACGCCAGCAGGCGCCCGTGCCACCGAGCGATATCACCGGCCCTTTATTTGTATGTGGGTTCCGGGAGTTGAACTCGGGCTCTCGCGCTTGCCAGGCAGGCGCTTACGCCGCTGAGCCATCTCACTGGCCCTAAATTTTTAATATTGAAATGTCTTGCTAAACTGCCCAGTACAGGCTCCAACACGCGATCCTCCTGCCTCAGCCTCCCTGAGTGCTGGGATCGCAGGCCCGCGGCCCAGCCAGACCGGCGTTCGCTGACGCAACACGCCCACACCCAGCCGGGCCCTCCAGGCGAGCCGAGGCGTAGCGGGGCGCGCGGACCGCTACACTGCGCACTGCTCCGCCCCGCCCTCCTCCCCGCGGCCGAGCCCGGCGCTCTCCGGCGACCCTCGCCCGAGTCCACGAGGGGGCGCGTGTCCGGCGGGAGCACCGCCCCCGTGGGTGGGGTGGGGGCGGGGCTCGCTCCGCGCCACGCGGCCCGGCCAATGGGCGCGCTCGCGGTGGGCGTCGCGGCGCAGAAAGTCGGGCGCGCCCCGCGGTCCCCGCGCGATGGCTGCGGACCCCGAGGTGGCTGGGACGCGGGCGCAGGGGCGCGGTGCGCGCCTCTTCACGTGGGAGGAGGTGGCGCGGCGCTCGGGGCGCGAGGAGCGCTGGCTGGTGATCGAGCGCAAGGTGTACGACATCAGCGACTTCGCCCGGCGCCACCCGGGCGGCTCGCGGGTCATCAGCCACTACGCGGGCCAGGATGCCACGGTGCGGGGCGCGGGGGCCGGACGGCGGCGGGGGCTGCGGGCGGGGCGGGGGCCTCGGCCTCCCGCGTGGGTGCCTCGATCGGGCGGGGCCCCGCGTCCGTTCCCACTCCCGGACGCCTGGCTAGAGCGCGGCGCGTGGGGCGGTGCTTGTCCTTTGGATCGATCTGGTCCCCGCCTCGCGTGACGTCTCGCGCGCGCGCCCGGGCCTCCGGGGTCCCCCGAGGTGGCCGCGGCGCTGCGTGCAAGGACCGTCCCTGCCCGGGCGCAGCCGGCCTGGTCAACCGAGTGACCATCGCGGTCAGGGACAGCAGCCGCGCGCGGAAGAGCAGGGCCCCCGCTCCGCCCCATCGCCTTTCCTACGGGGACGCTGCTGGCCCTGTGCCCCTATAGGGGGTCGCCCCCACCTCGCCTCGTCACGTGAGCCCGCTGGGCAGGGCTGGGCAGAGCTGCGGGAACCCGGTGCCCTGCCTGGAACAGCACAGCCCTGTGCCGCAAAGGATGGAACTCGGTTCCTTGCCCAGTTCCTTGCCCGGGGCCTGCTTGTGGTGGGTCGTCCCTCGGGCAGCTCTGGAAAAGTCGGTTCCAGAGTAAGGGCTGGTGATAGAGACCTGGTGGAGATGCCTTGGCCGCCTGGCCCCTGGCTGTTTTCCACCTAGGCCTGAATTCCTGGGGCCCCCACCCCGGGCCGCCACTGTGGCCCGGGGATCTTGAACTGGGGCACAGCAGGGCCCAGCACCCTGCAGGGCAGCTGGCAGGAAGAAGTCGCCCTGTTTCAGTCGGGCTCAGGGCTCGCGTGGCTTGCTGGGACAGGAAGGTGGCCTCGGGGACCCTCTCAGGGGCGGGGCTCCTCACCTCCGTCCCTCTCCTGCAGGACCCCTTCGTGGCGTTCCACAGTGACAAGGCCCTGGTGGGGAAGTACATGAGCTCCCTGCTGATCGGGCAGCTGTCTCCGGAGCAGCCCAGCTTCGAGCCCACCAAGAACGTGAGGCCCTGTGTGCTCCGCGGGGGTCTGGCTGGTGGGGAGGGCAGAAGCCTAGATGGGATCAGGGTGACAGGCAGGTCCTCGCCTCTCTCGCGGTGTCATGGGGTTGCGGCCCACGCAGCAGGCCACTGGACCCCAAGTCTCCCAGGGCTGCCCCGACAGTACCACTGCCACCGTCTGCTTCCCGGAGGCCAAGTATGAGCTCGCACTTCTCACGCGTGAGAAAACCGGGTCTCAGGTGGGTTTGTCACCAGCCCAGGATCCCAGTAGATGACAACAGGGTCAGCAGGGTCTGCTAAGTCAGGCCGGGCCCTGGCACAGCAGCGCTGCTGTCAGCTCGGCTGGGCCTGCGGGGCGGTTGCATCTCCCCGACAGTCCCTCCTCTCAGGGCCCCTCTGCCCCTCAGGAGGCGCTGACCCGTGAGTTCCGGGAGCTGCAGGCCGCTGTGGAGCGGATGGGGCTCATGAGGAGCAATCACCTCTTCTTCCTGCTGTGCCTGCTGCACATCCTGCTGCTGGACGTTGCCGCCTGGCTCACCCTGCGCGTCTTCGGGACGTCCTTGGCGCCCTTCCTCCTCTGTGCCGTGCTGCTCAGCGTGGTCCAGGTGAGAGCCGAGCTCGGCCCCTGCCCGCAGCTGCCCCGAGCCCTCTGCGCGTTTGCCTGGTTTCCCCTGTGCCTCCCCCGCTGCCCTTCCCGCAGTTCCCTTCTTCCTGTGGAGTGGGAGTGGCTTTGAGCTCCGTTCGGCCCAGCATGCCAGGAACCAGAGCCTGGTGGAGCGTGGCTCCTGTCAGCCGCGACTCCACCCCGCGTACCAATAGTGGCCGAGCCCAGCGCCCACTGTGCAGCCCTCGGCCAGCCCTGCGCTCCCCTCGGGTTCCTCCTGCGTCCTGGGCGCGCGTCGGTCCCTGGGTGCTGCATCTCCTGACCGCGTCTCCAGGCGCAGGCCGGCTGGCTGCAGCACGACTTCGGGCACCTGTCGGTCTTCAGCACCTCCGCGTTGAACCACCTGCTGCATCACTTCGTGATTGGCCACCTGAAGGTCAGTGAGGCCCTCGGAGGGCTGGCGGGGTCACAGGGACCCTGGCCATTCTCATGTCCCTCTCTTCGCAGGGGGCCCCCGCCAGCTGGTGGAACCACATGCACTTCCAGCACCACGCCAAGCCCAACTGCTTCCGCAAAGACCCGGACATCAACATGCACCCCTTCTTCTTCGCCTTGGGGAAGGTCCTCTCGGTGGAGGTGAGCGGGCTGCAGGGCGAGAGGAGTGGACAGCGGCCTTTCCACCTGGGGTTGGGGGCGCTGCACAGGGCTGGCAGAGCCCAGGTCTCGTCGTCCTGGGAAGAACAGGCAGCGGCGGCCGGGGACAGGGTCTTCCGCTCCTAGTGGCTGCACAGGTCGGGGGAAAAGGTCGCTGTGGCAGGTCCGCTGCCCGCGGAGGTGCTGCATGTGCTCCTCAGGTGCTTCCTTAGCGCCCTGCCCTGCGCAGAGGTCCCCAGAGCAGTCGCTGGGTGCAGTCGGCCATCTGTGTCCTTGGGCCCTGCTTCTGTAGATGCTGGAAGACTCAGAAAAAGCCAGCTGCTCTATAGGGAACGCGTGTGACTGTCTTTTCTTGGAATTTCCTAAGTGATGTCGCGTATCATTCGTGGTCGCATTGTGTGAGGTGTTCTGAGTATCTAAAGAGACGTAAAGCACGCGTGGCGGGGCGGGTGTGGCCCAGTGGACAGCGTGTGCCCAGCGTGGGCTCCATCCCAGTTCTGGAAGACAGACGTGAGCCCCGGCCTGCCGACGTGTGGGCACAGCAGGTCAGTTACCCTGGGGCTGCAGCTTCCGCAGGTGTGAGCCACGCCCGAGGAGCTTGGCCTGGACCCACCCCGTGGGCCCAAGGTGACCGCTGTGCTTCCCCCCGCACTCCTGCCCCCTCTGGACTTCAATTGTCACCTGAGGTTGGGAGCAAAAGCCCCACCCGCTGCTAAAGGAAGAGTGAGGGTGGGGAGGATCTGAGGGCCCTCCGCGGGAGGCAACAGAAGGTTCTGAATGGCCAGCGGGGTTCCTCGAAAAGTTAATTTAAAACCCTCGTCCTGCATCTACAGTGGCGTCTGCCTCCTGCCAGGTCCCCTCCCCCACCCAGTGATATTTCAGCTTGCCCAGAGCTAAGCTGTCAGTGACCGCGTTTCAGCTCCAGGCAGGAGTTCAAGGTGGCCAGTCTGGCTCTGCTCCGTGCTGGCTGTGAGTGGCTCTGGGGATGCCATGGCAGCACTGGCTGGCCTGGCACAGGGTGCACATGACTTGTAGCTCCTGACCCACAGGTCCCCAAGGTTCTCCCTGCTTCTTGGTAGGGTGACAGTGTGCAGGGCATGCCCAGCAGGTCCCCAAGGGGCACCCGTGGCTGGTTGGAGGGCGGTGTGGGTCACTTTGGGAACAGTGCTAAGCACTGGGCCCTTAGCACTTGTGTGGTCACCGGGGAGATGGTTTGGGAACGGAGGACTGGCTGCCTGCCGGCAGAGGCCAGGGTTGCATGCTGCTTGCGGTTCTCTAGCCAGCTGCACTGGACAGTGGCATCCTGGCTGGCTCCGTGGCACCTGCTCCTAACAGAACCCGAGGCCTGTGTGACTTTTGAAAGCTAGGGGGCGAAGTTACTGGGACCATAGTGGAATTTGGCTGCCCCCCAAAGAGCAGTTCCCCACCCACCCCACCCAGATGGGTGCTGCTCTCCCAGGGTGCCCTCAGCGAGCCCTAATGGGCTCCCAAGCCGATCCTAGCTCCCTCAGGACCCCCTGGCCCATTGCCCACACTCCCCTGGTCCACGCCCATTGCTGTAATAAAATGCTTGTGTCTGGTGGAAAAGTAGCTATTTAGTAGCTCCCAGTTCTGGAGACTGCCAGTCCAAGGTTGGTGGCCCCATCGCCCCCACTTTGATAGCTCGCAGCAGATGCCCACAGCTCCACGGCTGAAAGGGTCCTCCACCTCCCAAGCTTCCAACACATGACCTGTGGAGGACGGGCTGCCTAGATCTGCCCCTTCTTGGGCCACTGCCCTGCTCTTCCTGCCCCCCACCGTCATTTCATCACCCCCAGCAGGGGGCACTAGAGAGCGCAGAGCAGACCCCGTCCCCTGACCCTGCGGGGCTTTCTGAGCTCCTGGCCGCCCGGCCATGCCCTAGTGCTATTCCGAACATGCGGGGCCTTCGCTCCCCACCTCCTGCTGCCGTAACTGTCCCTTCCCGGGTTTGCCGGCCACTGCCGAGTTCAGGTGTCAGGCCTGGGAGGACAGGCTGGACTGGACGGCTTTGCCACCCGTTCCCCTGTAAGTTACATTGAGCTCTGTTTACTGACCCATTGCCAGCTTAGTTCTGCCCAGGGAGGAGGCTCCGTAGGGTGGGAACTCGGTGGCTTCAGCGCCTGGCAGTGACCGGTGCAGCGTGGGAGCCGCGGCACTTGTGGGGTGAATGTAGACGGGATGATCGGGCTGGCTGGGGGGCCTGGCAGAGTGAGCTGTCGCGAGTGGCCTGTGGACGCAATGGTGGGCTCGTGACAGGCCGCCCGGCCTGTGCCCCGGTTGAGCACTAGTGCCTTGTCCTTGTGGCTGTCTGGTCCCCAGAACCCACTGGGCAGGGGATGCAGGAGCCAGGGAGCGAGACGGCAGGGTGTCCGTGGGACCCCCACCACACCTGGGCTGGCTGGCCAGGCCACCTCCACCTGACCCTTCTGCTGCTGGGCCTGCAGGATTCCCGCCCCACTGGGGCGGAGGAACTTCGCCTGGACCTTCGGCAGGCCACGCCGGCCTTGCCAAGCCTGCCGCCGATAGTGCCATGCTTCTTCAGCTCACTGGGATTTTAGAGAGTTCAGCTGAAGTCGAGAGACCGGAAGAGTGGGGAGGTGGAGGGGCAGGACTCGGGACCCCTCCAGTGGCGTTCTATGGAGACCCTGCCGTGGAGAGGCGGGGGGCGGTGGTGCCCTGGCAGCCCGGGCAGAGGATGACACAAGGAGCCCTGCACCTGCGCCCTGGAGCCCGGCCCACGAGCTGTGGGGCGTCCCAACACTGCGGGGGCCACAGCCCGGGCCTGCAGAGCTTGCAGTGGCACCAGCCACCAAGGAGGCTTCGGCTGGGGCAGGGGAAGCGTTGTCTGCGACAGGGACCCCGGGGTCACCCCAGCTTTTCTTCACAGCTCGGGAAACAGAAGAAAAAGTACATGCCGTACAACCACCAGCACAAGTACTTCTTCCTGAGTGAGTCCCCTGCCGAGCGCGGGCTCTGGAGGCGCGGGGGGCCCATCCAGGAGTGGAGGTCAAGGTGACCTCGCAGGGCAGTCACCCCCGGGGGACAGAGCTGCAGGAAGGGGACGAGGAGAGCTGGGCCGGGCAGAACACAGGTCTGCTGCCCGCGCTCTTTCTACACACCGCCGTCTGCTTGTTTTAAGTCTGCTCCAAGTGCCCCATCTTCGAGCTATACAACTTTCAGTTTTCAGATTTTTGAAGGAAGGGAGGGGAAAATTCAGTTGCAGGAAGCTACTCAGTTCAGGAAGTTACCCCAGTTGCCCATTCCCAGCTGCCCACGCTAAGGAGGTGGCAGCGGGTGGGAGAGCAGGTGCTGAGCTGGGGAGCCGGGGCAGGTCCCCGGCTCAGTGCCGCAGGTCACAGGGCGGGAGCCCCGTCTTCTGCCCACAGCGTCCTTTCGTGAGAAGCCACTTTGCTCCTGGCCGGTGACCTCCAGGCTGCAGGCTGGGGTGGCACAGGCCTGACGCCCATGTCTGAGGAAGTGAGCGCAATCTGTGAGGAGCCAGCGGGGTCCCCGCCACACGCGCACACACACGCGTTCCAGCCCTGGCCCTGACCTGTGTGCGGAGCAGCCAGGGACGCGCCGGCTGTGGGGCAGGGTGTGGCCAAGGCCCTGGGGTGTCTGCTGCGCCCGCCCAGAGGCATGGAGCAGGTGTCCCCCGGCTGGTGTCTCGGCAGCGTGGATTCTCCATGCTCACACTTGTGCCTGCCTCAGTCGTGCTAACGTGGGATGGTGTCGGGGCACTGAGGCAGCTGAGGGACGCAGTTGGGTGGGCGGTCTCCACAGTGACCCTCTAGTGACCTCTCACTGCTCACGCCACCTCCCCTCTCCTTTCTTCCTAGTTGGCCCCCCGGCCTTGCTGCCGCTCTACTTCCAGTGGTACATTTTCTATTTTGTCATCCAGCGGAAGAAGTGGGTGGTAAGGATCTGGGGAGCACCACGTCCTGTGTTCTCCAGTACCCCAGGGGGAGGGAGGAGGGTCTCCAGGGGAAACTGAGGCTGGCTCCAGGCCCAATTTAGAGCAAAATCATAGCCCCAGGTAAAGCTGTTCCAATAGCTTGGGGTCAGCAGTTTCGGGGCTCCTGGTGTCAGCGTGGCCTGAGGCCGAGGCTCCAGTGTGAGAGGAGGAGGGGGGCAGTGCCCACTCGTGGAGAACTTGTGCTGAGGCAGAAGAGGGGTGATACCGAAGAAGGAGTTCTGGGGACACTGGGGGTCCAGCGGTGTCTGCCCTGTGGAGCCCCTTTTCCAGCCAGCCTCAAAGGATGGCCAGGAGTTGATGGGCAGAGGGAGGCAGGCGCCAGGCCAAGGAGCGGGGGTGAGGGGCGCGTGGCCCCTGAACACAGCATAGAGGACCTGGATGTCAGGACAAGTATGGTCTTTTGTTGCTGAACAGAAAGGGGCTGGAGCTCTAAGCAGGCCACGTGCATGGACCACAGTTCTGGGCTCCTTTGGTCGGTGTGGAGAGGGGTGGGCTGGGGCGGGGAGACTCGCGGGCCCACGAGGGCACAGGCCAAGGGCTGGGCAGCCCTGGGAGTGAAGGGCGGCCCAGAGGACGGTGGGGAGGCGGGGGCACCGCAGCAGCGCCACCCTCTGCACTCCATGGCCCTGCAGGACTTGTTCTGGATGCTCACCTTCTACGCCCGCCTTTCCCTCACCTACGTGCCGCTGCTGGGCCTCGGGGGCTTCCTAGGCCTCTTCTTCATCGTCAGGTAGTGCTGGTGGGGTGCGGGGGAGCAGGGGAGCGGCGGCCAGCAGGGTCGGCTCACACTGTTGCGCCTGGGCGCGGTCGCCGACAGGTTCCTGGAGAGCAACTGGTTTGTATGGGTGACGCAGATGAACCACATCCCCATGCACATCGACCACGACCGCAACGTGGACTGGGTCTCCACCCAGGTGAGGCCCTGCCCTGCGCCTCTCCCCACGCCTGCTGGGGAGGCTGGGCCGGCTCGGTCGACACGGGGGCCTCTCCTGCCTCCCCAGCTCCAGGCCACCTGCAACGTGGAGCAGTCTTTCTTCAACGACTGGTTCAGCGGCCACCTCAACTTCCAGATCGAGCACCAGTGAGCGGGGGTTGGGCCGGGCCGGGGGGCCGGGGTGGCACCCAGGAGGACTGAAGCCACTGACACTGCTCTCCCCAAGCCTCTTCCCCAGGATGCCCCGACACAACTACCACAAGGTGGCGCCGCTGGTGCAGTCCCTGTGCGCCAGGCATGGCGTCGAGTACCAGTCCAAGCCCCTGCTCGCCGCCTTCGCGGACATCGTGCAGTGAGTGCGGGGCGCGGAGCTGGCGGGCGTGCAGCGGAGGTGCCCGTGGCAGAGGCGCCGGACCGCCGCTCCTGTGCTGCCTCCCACACCGCCCGCCCCGTGTGTCCCTGCAGCTCGCTGAAGGAGTCGGGGCAGCTGTGGCTGGATGCCTACCTCCACCAGTAGCAGCGGCTCCTCCCCTGCTCCGTCCGGAAGAGGAAGGGAGGACCCGGCCGAAGTGGGGAGCTCGAGGGACGTGCCACTGGGACTCGGCGTTGGGGGCTTGGGGGACACAAAGGCGGGGACGGGAGTCTGTGTTGTTTCCTTTTTTTTACTTTAGTAGGTGCAGGTAGGTGGTGAGTAGAGGGGATCAGGAAGGGGTCGGAGCGGGGGCCCCTAGCCCACTTCCTAGTAACTTGTCCCCCTCCCTAGCAGACCTCAGGGCCAGAGCGGCCAAGACCCTGAGAACTTAGGAGGGGACCAGCTGCCTCCCCACCCGGGGCCCAGGTCTCCACCAGGTCCCCGTGCCTGCATTTGCTGGTGCAGGGGCAGCAGGTGAAGGCCAGGATTGTCGTCTGGAGACATTTGGCCCCCAGGACCCTGGCACTGCTGGCGTCAGTCTCACATTCCATCCGGGTCCAGTGAGAACCGGAGGTCGGGGTGTTGCTGGCTGTTAGAAACCTGTTCTTGGCCGGTGAGATGGCTCAGCGGCTTAAGCGCCTGCCCGGCAAGCACAAGGGCCCGAGTTCGACTCCCGGAACCCACATACGAAAAAGGGGCCGGTGATATCGCTCAGCGGCACGGGCGCCTGCTGGCGCGCGAGGTCCTGAGGTCGTCCCCCCGGTACCCACAAAAAAAAAAAAAAAGAAACCTGTTCTTTCCTCTCACCTCTGACCATGCCCGGGGGATGTGGGACTCACTTCCTGCTCCACTAGCAGGTGAGCAGACAGGGCGACTTGACCCTGGTCTGTCCCTGTCCCCAGAAAGAAACGGGGCTCCCATGGCTCCCCTTTGCTTCCCGACCTGTCACTTCAAGTTACAAGGTGGCAATTAGCACACACGACAGCGCTTCAGACTGGAAGGTGTGTGCAGGGCATGGTTTTCCCGCGGGAGCAGAGGGTCCACAAGCCACTCCTAGTCTTAGAGCAGAAATAGGAAGGCTACGAGCACAGGTGTTTGTGGCCGTCACTGCGTCTTCCTGTCGGCTTCTGTTCCAGTGTCCCAGTCTTGTGGAGACCAGATGGGAATTTAGGATAACTTCTTAAAAATATTCGAACACTGAACGTCAGTGTTTCAATCTTCTGGTTTGCAAAAAATAAAAACAGTTGAACTCATCTTTCCAGAGGGGCCAAATATGCCAGGAGTTTCCCCGAACCCCTAAGGCTGCCATCCAGCATTCGCTCTTCCACCCGGCTGCAGCCTTTCAGTCTGGCCTGGGAGGCAGCAGGGGCTGCGTTGGTTGGGGCTGGTGGTGAGCAGGGTGGTAGCACATGGGAACAGGGTGGAGACGGGGCCTGTGCCCAGGCTGGGGGTCCGAGGTTCGTAAGCCAACTCAGAGAGCCAGGGACAGCAGAGTTGGGCCTTGCGATGGCCCTGCTGGACAACCTGCTTTAGGACAGCCAGGCTGGGGACGAGCACTGGAAGCGGTATCAGAGCACTTGCCTTGTGCCCACACACTCCAAAGAAGGTGCCATGCTGACCCATCCCTGGCCCTGTCACCAGAGCTGTGAACATGGCATCACCAGCCTAGGACGTCAGCTGGCATGGGCCCCATGCCACCCACCTGCACACCAGGAGTGTCAACACCAGGCCTGGTGCCCAAACTGCCGTGGCCTGCTCAGCCTCTGCCACGTGGCCATGAGGGACAGTGGCGAGATTTAGAATGCCTCAGTGTAAAGGGAGGGACCCCAAGTCCATGAGCAGACAAGAAAAGGCTCAGAGGTCACCTGCAGTCACACAGATGGGAGCAGAGGGCTGCAACTGCCCTTCCAGCACCAGCTGCCATGTTTATCTGCTTTCGTCTAATCAGGCCCCAGGCCAGGACCTGTCGTGTGTGCCAACATTGCTACCACATCCTGATGGCATAAATGGGAAAAGTAAACTGACCAAGCGGAGGCTTGGTTCGTCACTGGGATGCGCGTGTGCACATGTGACCCCTGTGCTCCTTCCTGCAGTGCCCTCCGTACACACCTCAGGCAGAGGAGGAGGGACTTGGGTGACAGCTGGGGACATGCCAGGGTGGTGCATGGCAGGACAAAGAGCCAGGTTCTCCCCAGACCCCCGTGCCTGGAAGCCAGGCTCTGCGCGCACCCCTTGCGGGGCCGTGCCTCAGCCTTTTTGCCTCTGGTTTTCCCTTTGGGGTCACTGTCTCCCTTTACCCGAATCTCTTCTGATTTCCCGGCGGTCATGCCCCTAAGTCGCATCCACCTAAACCTTGGTGAGCGCAATGCTTGGTGCGGGCGGCACTGTGCCTCTTAACCCCCCCCCCACAACTGGAAGAGCCGCGCCCTCAGGCAGAGGTGCCCCCCACGGGGGCCTGTGCAGTCAGATAGCAGCTCTCCAGGGAAAACCAACTTGGACTCAAGTCAGGAGAGAGACCGGGCGTGCCCAGTGCTTGCCACCACAGGAACAAGCCCTTCGCTGCTGTGTCTACACTGAGGCCATCACGCCCAAGGTCCCATCACCCTTCCTGCAGGTGTAGACTCAACCCAAATCAGAAATCAAGCTCAGTGAACTCTGTGGCTCTGTTCATCTGGGAAAATCCGCCTCATTCACCAACTGCTGGAGTGGAACAGTAAACAAAACTCAGTTTTCGCCCCCAGGGCACAATGCTGTCTCCCTCAGTGATTTCCAGAGTCCCCTCGTTAGGTGCTTGCTGGGGAGACACTCCTGCTTCAGCTGCAGGAGTGCTTTCACCCAACACTTCACCTGGAAAACCGCTCCACCCAAAAGCTTCAAAACCAGTGGTGCTTTACTCTTCCAATGTGTTTTCAACCCAGATTTTGGATGGCTACTTACTTTCAATTTCAAATGGCAGTGATGGGGATGCTAAGGAGTGGGCCAGGCCCCACCAAGCTCTCCGAGGGCCCTCATATTCAGCTGAGGGGCGTCTCGCACGTGGGCAGAGTAACTGCCTGGATGTCAGGACGCGGACTTGGGGGGCTTTCTCAGGGGAGGCCCTTTCTTTCTCACAGCATGGGTGAGCCATCAGAAATCCATAGAGTTTATTAAAACTTTTGCAGCAAGATGAACTAGGCATCCTCTTCCAAATAGCTCACACCACAGCTGCTGCGGCCTTGCAGGGGGCATGGCGCCACCTCGTGGCCACTTAGCCACCGGTCAACAGGGCGACTCCAGCATGTTACCCTACAGCGGAAAGTAGATTACTAATTGGAGCCCAGAGCACCTTGAGAATTTTCAAATGTCTGCAAAGAACATCGCATTCAGGATACTTTTACCATTTTATTGATTTTTTTTTTTCCCATTCACATCTAAAACAAAAACAACATAAGAAACCAGTGTCTAATCCCAGTCTCTCTCAGTTGACTGCCCCAGAAAGGCCGGAAGAGCACACCAACTTACGCCTCTGAACAGCGCCTGAACACATCACCGAGCAAGTCAAGGCACCGCCACCTCAAGACGCAGCCAGGAGTCAAAGCCCTGTGGCCGAGCGCAGGGCTTCCTCTCTCAGCTCTCCTGCCTCCCAGGCTGGGTCGAGCAAAGGGTGGCGGGACAGGAAGAGGAGCACGGCGTGGGTTTGCCTTGGCCTCCCATTGGCCCCCAGCTGGCCAGGAAACCATTTCCCTCCCTCGTCCCACTTTAAAACATGCTGCTGTCACTGCCACGTAACGATGGATCCAGTGTCCACCAAGAGGTGGTTTGAGCCTGACATTTTCCTGAGCTACCACGGGAAGCAGCAGCCCTGCGACCTTCCTGCCATGACCCCAGTGACAGGGAAGCACTAGGGAGAAGAGTGGGGCAGATGTTTTCCTAGCTTAGGCTTCTGAGGGTACAAGAGGCAGGCACTCCGGGGTCAAGGGGCGCAGCGGCTTTATTTCCCCCTTTTGAACTTCCCCGCTGCCCCCGTCTTCGCCTTCTTCTTCGCGGACCCCTTGGGCTCCAGCTCCTTGCGCTTGGCTGAGGACAGCGAGCCGGTCACCTTGAAGAAGTCGTCCAGGCGGCCCTGTGTGCTGCCCTGGCGGCTCTTGCTTAGCCGCCGGACCCCACTGCGGATCCGCTCCTCAGAGAACTGCTTCTCGCCGCACAGGAACTTGACCAGCTCCTCCTCGTTGGGCTCGCTCCACTTCAGCTCCACGGACTCGGGGTCCAGCACCTCGGGCTCCAGGAAGAGCTGCTGCGCCTCCTTGTGCAGCCAGTTCTCCGGCACAGGGTACTTGCTGGGGTCGAGCCGCCGCACGATCTCCTCGATGCTCTTGTGCTTCTGGATGAGGTCCACGGCCCGCTTGGGCCCGATGCCCCGGATGCTCTCGCAGTAGTCACTGCCCAGCAGGATGCACAGATCCACAAACTGCTCCTGGGTCAGGTGCAGCGCCTGCAGGATGCGGCTCAGGTGGAACTCCTGGATGGGCAGCTTCTTGGCCTCGCTGGCGGTCAGGTGTCGCATAAGCACGGGGCTGCCGAAGGTGAGGCAGTCCATGTCCTCGGTGGCTGCGGCGTAGACCTTGCCAGCCTTCACCAGGGCAGCGCAGCTGGCCTCCGCCTCACTGGGGGCGTCGAGGTACGGGATGCCCATGAGGCTCAGCAGATGTTTGCACTCGTCGCTGTGCTGCTTCGTGACCTTCACTAGCCGCTTGGTGAACTTTTCCACCTCTTCCTCCGTCCCAGCAGCCTGGGCCTGCTGCAGCTGCTTCTCCGCCTCAGCGCGCCGCTCACTGCGCTTGGCCAGCTCACCTGACTTGAGCTGCGGCGGTTTGCCGTCAAAGACGTACACAGGCTTGATGCCGTTCTCCATCATGCGGATGGTGCGGTAGAACATGCCCATCAGGTGGCTGGTGGTCTCCCCCTCCTCGTTCTGCAGCACCTCTCCTCCCTGGCGAACGGCAATCAGGAACTGGTAGATGCTCATGGAGGCGTCGATGGCCACTTTGCGGCCAAAGTAGCTCTTGATGTCATTCTCCCGGATGGCACTGGGGGCCACGTCAGCAATTAGTTTGGCCAGGCCTTGAATTCCCATGGCTAAAAAAGGAAAGACAAGAAGAGGAGACGCTTCAAGCACTCCACAGTTTACACTGAGTGTCACTTGGACAAGTGTCATTTCAACCAGTTGAATCTTGTGTTTAATAAATCTGATAAAACTGTTGTTTTTATACTTCCTGTTACAAAAATTAACAAAAATGGGCCGGTGAGATGGTTCAGCGGCGTAAGCGCCTGCCTGGCAAGCGCGAGGGCCGGAGTTCGACTCCCGGAACCCACATACGAAAAAGGGGCCGGTGATATCGCTCAGCGGCACAGGCGCCTGCTGGCGCGCGAGGTCCTGAGGTCGACCCCTGGTACCCACAAAAAAAAAAAAAAAAAAAAAAAAAAAGGCAATTTTTGATCATCGTGTATTTAAATAATTTCACTAGTAGGTGGTTAAGTTTTGTGCAGGAGTGAGGGTTATAGTTGGTGCTATCTCACCAATTTCCTGTTTAACCAATTAACCAATAAGCTGTTTAACCAACTAAGACACCAAGTCAGCACAAGATGGAAAGACAAGACAAGATCACTCATTGTGAAGAAAAAGTTTAGCAGGTCAGTTCACCCAATACTAAGGCTAAAGCTGAGCGTGGGGGCACATGCATCTAATCCCAGCACTCAGGAGGCTGAGGTAGGAGGATCGCCGCAGGTTTGAGGCCAGCCTGAGCTACATGAGTTCAAGGCCAGCCTGAACTGCATAGTGAGACCCTGTCTCAAAAACAAAGCAAAACAAAAGAAACACCACAACCCCTCCCCGCAAAAACCTAAGGCTAAGTACGTATCATGAGCCAACTTGATGCTTATAGCAATTACACACTGAATAGAATATCCTTTTTTTTTTTTCAAATACAGTATTCTTGAGGGACTTAAAAGTTGTGGATAAGGTAATAGCATAATCCAGCACATAAAAAGACTACAGCAGATAACGGCATCAGGGACATGGAAAGCCAGAGTGTGTGGCTCAGCTGCGTCTGGGGATAATGGCAGAACTGAGTCCTACAGAACAGGCAAATATCGGCTAAGCAAATGTACCTGCTGCCTGTTTGGGTCCATTCAGAGAACTCTGAGAAGGCGAGTATGACGCATCTGGACGGGGGGGATTTAGCTGCCTCACATGCTGCTTTAATCTGCCTCAGCACCCTTAGCACACAGAGTTTCTACTTTTATCAAGATGTCGCTGGGAGTTTTAAGTCTTCGCCTTTGTATGTTTTAAATCACCAGTAAGTATGAAATGTGAAATCCACAGCTCCTACCCCTTCCCCATGTCCTGACTTAGGGGCCTGCGCGTTGTTGTCACCTGGCCCAGTAGGGCACTTCCATCAACCCTTCCCTGGGGCAGTGCTTCCCAAACCACCCTCACAATTTTTGCCACTTCCAACCAAGAACCGAACTTTCATTTCCTTAGTATTTTCTTTAAATGGACCCAATTTTTTAAAAAACTAAGTTGCAAAAGAAAATACATCTTAGGCAATAATATTTATATCACTTATATTTTAATATGTGCTAAATGCATAATTATTAAAGAACGAATTTAAGGCTGGGCATGGTAACACACATCTGTAACTCCAGCTACTCATGAGGCTGAGGCAGGAGGCTTACAAGATTGAGCCCAGCTTGGGCAACTTAGTGAGACTATCTCAAAATCAAAAAATGTTTAAAGGGCTGGGGATGCAGCTCAGGATGAAAGCCCTGGGTTCAATCCACAGTACTGCAATAAAGAAACGATTTTTAGTGTGCAATTTAAAGGCATCTGGTCAGCATGCTGATGGCACATGCCCACACTCTAAGGAATATTCTACCTGGCTTCTAATTGTTCCTACTCTTCCCTCACAGGGTTTTCTGGAGCATGAATAAGTGACTGCTACATTTCTATTTCTAAGTCCCAACACCTCGGCAGGCATCGAGATCTTTCAGGCTCTGGCTCCCAACCGACCTGGGAGAGGGCCTGCCTGTCTCACTTTTGCTGGGCTGTGCCCTCCTCCCGCCATCTTCCCGCCCCACCTCAGTTTAGTTCCCCGGGAAACAACGGTAGCGGCCAAGGCTGGGCCTCGGTCCTAGGCGCCTGCGGCCACCTATATGCAGTTATCAAGTCACTTAAGCTTGATTTGCTCATCCATAGACTAAGGATGGTAATCACGCCTGCCTAGAAGGATTCGTGCCAAGAAGTACAGCGACAACAGATGGAAAAGCCCCCGCTCAGCACCCGGCGCTCTGCAGACGCCCCCCAACCCTGCTTTGCGGGATCGCGTGCAGAGAACGATGCCCCCGCGCACAATGCCCCGTCGCTGTTCATCCTCCTGCGACACCCGGCCGTCGAGGCAGGAAGGGGCCCTGCACGTGGTCCCAAACACGCTTCTAGTAAACACACGCCACGAGCCATTCGGCGGGAGTTACGATCCTCGTCCCCGGAGGGAAGAAAGGCCCAGGGTCCCGGCAATGGCTCAGGTCTCAGCCGGAAGGCGCGGACCTGCCAGGTTGGGAAGCCGCGCGCCGCCACTTCGAAGGCGACCCCGCCCTGGGGTCTCACCTGAGCCTCCGCCGTTAGCACTGGTCCAGTGGCGCCAAGGGAGTCCCGAGCCCCGCTCCTCAGCCCGCCAGCCGCCGCCTTCCAAAGCCCGCGCTCGCGTCACGTGACGCGCCCGCCGCGCACAGCCTCCCGGGAAGTGTAGTGCAGCCCCGCACTCCAGATCAGCTTTCTCCGGGCACGTAGGACTGCGGGGACAGCCGTATCTCCCAACGACCCCGCCCCACCCCTCGGCCCCACGTGCCCCCATCCCGCCCACACTCGGCCCCCCAGGCCCAGCTCTCCTACACCTCCCTAGCCCGCCGGACTACAAGTCCCACAATGACCCTCGCGCAGGCACTTCCTCTTCCGGCGCGCGAGGCGCAGGCTTCTGCAGACGTGTTCTTCCGGTGGCGACTGTCGGCTTAGGCTGTACTGTGCTGGGCGAAATGGTGAGAGGACTGGGGAGCTCTCCCGGGCTGCGAGGAGCCGGCGCCCCACGCCGCGTTCTCTCGCGGAGGCCTCGGGACCCAGAGGCCGGGCCGCTCCCGGGATCCCGGCTGGAGCTGGCTGGCAGAGCACGCCCTGGCCGCGGGCTCCTGAGGCGGAGGGCTGGAGCGCTGCGGGTTTCCGATGTCGCTGTTGAGAGGGGCGTGGGGCGTGGTGGGCACTGAATACCCGCGAGCTTGCAGCTCTGTCACCTGTTGTTGCTGTCTAGAAAGTTGTCCCCCCACCACCCGAAGCCATTCCCACCCACGAGGCTCTGGGCAAATGTCATTTCCCGGTGAAGCCTTGGGGACTCGCAGGCCCTGGGCCGCCGCCTCCCGGGAGCGCCCAGCTCCGTGCAGACCTCTCGCCACGTGTCGTGGGCTCTTTGTCATCGCCACGCCTCCTAGTGACCGCCATCTGACGTGCTGCTGGCTCTGGGACGAGGTCTATTCATCTTTGTATTCCCAGGGCAAACGGCCTGCGGAGTGGAGGCCCAATAAATGGCAGCGATTGTCTTTATTGCTTCCAGCGGGGCGGGGGGCACGTAATTGTTTACTGGATTGAATTCCAGTGTCTCTTAGAACAATGGGGTCCGTTTATTTCTCTAGAGTTGTTATGTTCTGGATCTCAGGAGCATTGGCTGTTGGGTGACAATGGAAATTAACATTTCCAGAACTTGACGTTTGCAGCCCTCTTTCACAGGCATTAGCTCATAATTGTCCCCGCGACCTCAGGAAGGAAACAAACACACCTATTGAGCATTTAAACTAGACATGTCTGCATTCATCATCTTAAGTCAGACAGCAACCCCATGAAATAGATACCGTTGTATCCTCTTTACTTGGCTCGGATTATTCAACGGAGGCAGAGTTTTAACTCATGTCTTCTACCTGTAGATCCGGGGTTCCGTAACGGTGTGGTGAGGATAGTACTGAGTTACAAGTTGAGGGCTGGGTATCCTTCTAGGTTCTTAAGCGGGAATTAGGAGCTTGGAGTCTGTCCACACAGGCCTACAAGCTCTGGGAATTATAGGCGAGCGTTTTCCCTAGGCAGAGTCCACAACTTTCCTCACCTTTTCATAGTGGTCGTTGGCGTCGGAAGATGCTGAGGACCATGAATCTGCTGGTCACCTGTGCTACAGTCTGTGTCGTTGCCCTTCTAGACGGTGCCACCTTCTTTAAGATGTAATTATATTTGTCACTCCCGTGGTAGCTCACAAGCTGTCGGTCCTGGAGGAGTTCTACATTTCCCTGTCAGTCCCTGCAGCACTGGTGGCTCCAGTGGCCCCCCATGTTGAAATCCTGAGGTTCTCGGGTGACTGACCTCATGCTTCCCCTAGGAGCTCGAGGCCATGAGCAGGTACACCAGCCCTGTCAACCCCGCTGTGTTCCCCCATCTGACCGTGGTGCTGCTGGCCATCGGCATGTTCTTCACCGCCTGGTTCTTCGTGTATCCTTTCGTGAGCAGCCAGTGGGCCAGAGTGAGTGGTGGAGGAAACTGAGGGAGAAACCACGCCGGGTACACACGCCCTGCCAGCTTTGTATGTTGAGTTGGGAGCAGGACAAGGCTGGCGATGGCCAAGGGCAGGTGTAGATGTAATTTCCAGTTCAGGTGAGCTCAGCTTGCTGTTCAGACTGGAGGCTGGGGCTGGGGAGCTGAGGTTGGAAAGGTGGAATAAGGCAGGTACGCCCAGGTGTCAGGAGGTCTGAGGGCTGGTCCCAGCTCCATCATCATGAGCTGTGACCCTGGGCAAGTGGCCTGAGCCCAGTGGGCCTCATTTCTTCATGGGCGGTGGAGGGGTGGCAGGGGAGCAGCATCCAAGTCATCTCATGGCCCCTCCCTGGCTGCATCACGATGGGAAGCCCTCAGCCCGTACCTTCCTACCCGGCATGACACCGAACAGCTCCCTGCATTCCACAGTCCACCTGCTTCTCCTTAACAGCCCTGCCCAGCTACGAGGTCACCTCCACCAAGTATACACGGGACATATACAAAGAGCTCCTCATCTCCCTGGTGGCCTCGCTCTTCATGGGCTTTGGTGTCCTCTTCCTCCTGCTCTGGGTTGGCATCTATGTCTGAGTCTCTGGGGTAAGAGCTATGATGGGTGGGACATGCCATCCTCCAGGTACAGCCACCTCAGTGGGTCCCCAGACTCCCCTACACAGCCGCGGGGCTTGTGGAGAGGGACTTTGGGCATGCACCCCTTACCTGCCCCTTGTGGGGGTTTGAGCCACACGTGATCTGCTTGGTGACCTTGTCAGTGCTGCCGTCTCCACACTACCCTGCCCCTCTGGCTTTGGGGTACACTGGGGAGGGATGTGGCCAGGGTGAGTCATACACCAATGACTTGGGGAGGACTGGGCACACAAAGCTTGCTGCACATGGGCCACCCGACAGGGCACAGGGAATCGCCCTGGTGACCCGACCTCAGAAGAGTGTCGTGTGCCTGCCCACCTCCCTGGCAGCGTGGGCTTCGACGAGAGAAGGGGAAGAAGGAGCTTCGATCTGGCTTTAACACCCCTCTCCTCTTTCAGGTACCCTAGGCGGCTTCACTGAATACCTGCTTTTGTAAATTAATTTTTTTACTGTTAGAAGTGTCCCACCTGCTGCTCACAATAAAGGCAGATGCGTGACAGTCCTGTCCTGTGCCCCTTCTGCCCTCTTCTGTGGGTGGGTGCTGTGCTCCCCAGCCCCCCTTCCTGTTCCTCAGCTGCCCTTCATGTGGTTCCTGCTGCTGGGGGTGATGGCTGTGTGACTGACCTATGGACCAGGGGTCCGGGCTCCCTTTTCTCATTCCTAGAACACGCTTGTCTAGGAGCCCCCACCAGCCCCTCTGTCCTTGGCAGCCCTGTCCCGTCACACAGCCACCCTCGGCGGTATCCCCTCACCAGGTGCAGCATGCCCTCACCAGGCTCAGCTGTCCCCAAGTCTTCCCTGGCAGGGTGGCCAGGTAGGCAGTGGTAGGAGCGCAGGCAGGGGAGGCGTGGCTGGGAGACGTGGCGAGGGTGAAGCCCGGGCAAGTACCAAGCAGCCATCAGCCATGTGGCATCTCAGAAGCTCTGGTTCCAGTGGTCCCAGCCCGCAGGGCCTCCCTCTCCCACCAGAGCACTCAAGAAGAGAGTGGGAGGCAAGCTCAGATACAAAGCAGTATTTGTACATTTATTTATATATGTATATTCACTCGAGAAGAAACGGGCAACTCGGACAGGGGCAAGCGGGCCCAGAGTAGGTGCACGATAAATACAAGAGGATGGGAGTTAAGTGAGGGGCGACACGATGGGCAGGCTGCTGGGGTAGGGTGTGCAGGGGTCTGCTTGGGGAGGCCCTATGTACAGCCAAAGCGACGGGACATTTATCCACTGCCACAGGACAGGCAGTGAGGCCCCAGAGTGGGAGGGAGGCGGCCACTCACCTCGGCCTGCCCCTTTATACCTCGGGGTTAGGACAGCTTTGGTCCAGCGTTCACCCCCTTGGGCAGTGGGAGCTGCCAAAGGGACCCAGGGGTGGAGGGCAGTCACTTTCCAGTTACAGGCTGAAGGGCCGCAGCCCAAGCTCCTGCACCCCCAGCACGGGGAGCTCCAGAGTCCTGCCCAAGGGCAGGGCTCGGCAGCTGTAAGGCACTGGCAGGGCAGCTTCCCCGAGGGCAGGGCAGGAGCCTGGTGAGGCTTGTAGCCGCCCTCCAGCTCTCAGGAACAGCGCTTGGGAAGATCCTGTGTCAGTATGAGCCCCCCACCCCCACCTGGGGTAAGCACTTTGAGGGCAGTGCTGAAGGGGCCCTCACTCCATGGGCTTCCACAAGGCAGAGGGGCTGCCCCTTCGGAGCACTGCAGGGGGCAGCGCACCCTGGGGCGAGGCGAGGTGCTCCAGGCACCGCTGGGACACAGAAATTGGCATGGCGCTCGAACTAGAACTTCTAGCCCACTCCCGCCTCTCCACTCAGGGAGAGGGCGCTGCCCACTCCACCTTCTGCCATCACTCTGGGACACAAGGCCACCCGCAAGGGAAAGCCGAGAGAAGCCAGGGGCATGGGGTCAGAAGTGCACAGGTGTCTGAGCTCTGGAGGGGGCAGGGCCAGGGCCTGTGCCTTCACAGGGGTCACCCCAGAGCTGTCCAGCCCTGCCCGCATCCTGCCAGGTTAAGCTCCACATAGTCACCTGTCAGTAACTGCAGCGGGACCACGTGCACCCCCAACCCAGCCGCTGCTGCAGGCAGGGATCCTGCTCCACTGCTGCAAAGGATGAGGTCAGCAGCATCACTGAGCCCCTTCTGGGACACCCCAGGCTTCCTGGGCCCTGGCTCAGGCTGTAGAGGGCTGAGGTGGCTTCATCAGGCACCGGGTAGATGTGAGGCACAGGCGCCAGCCGTCCAGGGCTGGCTCAGAGCCAAGCTTGCCCGGGCAGCCTCGGGGCCACACTTAAGGCTTAGGTTTCAGGTCCAGTGTAATAGTCACCCGGCAGGCTGTCCCCAGGGGCTCCTTGGCGCAGGCGCCGTCAGGCCCCAGCAGGACTTGTCTGCGTGGAGGGCAGCGCGCCTCAGAGGCCACCGCGGTTGAGTAGGCCCCGCCCCGCCCCGGGAGGTGGTGGGCAGGGAGGCAGCTCCAGTGTGAAGACTTTGGTTTCCCTGTCCTGTCCCTGTGGGGCTGTGACAGCCACCAAGTGCTGGCGGCCGTCGGCTCCAGTGCAGCACTGCATCCAGTGAGGAGGGCCAAGCCCAGGTCCCCGGTGTGGCCACCTCGGCCACTCAGGGACACAGGCGATAGAAGTGGAAGTAGTAGTCTGTGGCTAGCGGAGCCTCCGAGCTGCAGTTGGCCTGACCCTGGGGGTGGTGAGAGGACTCAGGTGCCCCTGCCAGCCCCGAGCCTGCCCCGCTCCATGCTGCAGAGGTGGGGTCTGCACCTGGGGGATCCTGGGGGAGGGGGAGATGGCTCAGGAGCCCCCACCAGCCTCTGCTAGAGGTGGGTCTGCACCCGGAGGACAAGCAGGGCCTCACTCACCAGCAGCGCCACACGGAAGTGGTAGGTGAACTCACGGGAGGACAAGATGGTGACCGGCCACTGGTGGGAGGTGCCCTGCAGAGAAGGGTAAGGGGTATGCATCCCCAGCCTGGCCCTGCCCCCACAGCCACAGAGCCCCGTGTCTGCAGCAAGCTCGGAAAGGAGAAGCAGGGAGCTTTGGAGAGGGGGGAGGAGCCGTTTGGCCAGCCTGTCCCTATCGCCCGCACCCTGCTCCTGCCGGGACCTGGCTCGCTCGCCCACCCTCCTGGTTACAGAGGAGCGAACCAAGTCACTGGTCTGAGTGCACAGCGTGGCAGAGCTGAGGCTCCACGCAGGGCTCCCTGGCGTATCCTCGCTGGGCGGCACACAGGCAGCCACGGGCCGCGTTCCAACCTCCCACTGCAGCTCTGGCTGGGCCCACGTCTGACGCGTGTCTGGCTCGGCCGCCCCCTGCTCTTAGGTGCTTCGCTCTCCGCCTCTGCCCTCGCCCACACCCTCTACTCCACATAGCTCTTCCCCTTGAAGACAGTCTGTCCTTGGAGGTCACAGCCCACGTCTCCACCTCTGTCACACAAGCAGGAGTGAGGGCCTGGCACGGAGGCCCCAGGAAGCCCTTGCTGAACGGACAGTGAATGGGCAGGGGACTTGAGTCTTCTGTGGCGACACACTTGTCCCCGGGCCCTGGGTGTCCCTTGTGGAAGCCTGCATCTGACACCAGTTCCCACTCCTCAACTGCTTGGGCACTGTCCAGGGAAGAGGGGCTGGGGCTGCTGGCCACAGCTCCCCACTGCTCCTACCTGGGTGTCCCCGGGGGAATGGGGACTCTGCAGGACGCCCGCCTCCTCACATGGCTCCGCTGCTGACGTCAGGCTGCACAGCACCACGGACACAGGCACGGAGGAGCTGGGGAAGAGCAGGGTGATCAGGCGGCCAAGTCCCTGCCCAGCTCCTCCTGGTCGGCCCTGCATCCCGCCCGTCCCGTCCCTGTCCCGGGTCCCACGTGGTGCTCACTTCATCTGCAGGGTCAGGCTGAGGTGCAGTGGGGTGCGGCCACTCACAGGGATGCGGTAGGTGAAGTTTCCAGGCCTGCGGGGCAGAGGGCGGCTCAGCCAGGCTTAGCAGGGGCTGCCCCCCATCAGGGGAGGCTGCTGCCAGGGATTGAGACCAGGGAGCGCGGCCCACCTGCAGGCGTCCTTGGGGGCGCAATACTGGGCGGTGACGGGCATCGCACTCTCCAGCACCTGGATGGAGGTCAGGGAGGGCCCTGGGTATGCGGGAAGAGAGGCCGTTGGGCGGGGCCGGGGGAGGCAGGACCACAGGAGCCGGGCAGTCTCCTCACCGGCCCTGGCCCAGCGCTTCAGCGCTCGCACTTCACTGTGACTGTTTCAGTAGCCAGGGTCACTGCACACATCCAGGACCCTGGGGGCCTAAGTTTGCCTCTGCAGAACCAGAGCCCCAGAGCAGCTGGGCCTTCCACAGGCAGCTGTGGTCACCACGCAGGGAGCACTGCTAACTGCAGCTGTCCCCACCTGAGAGCCCACTGTGGAATGCGCCAGCTGCCGCCTCTGTAGCCCTCCCCACATGGGCTCCAGCACGGTGGCTGGGGGACAGGGCCTTCCTGTTACCCCAGGAATGGGGACACAGGCCCACTGCCCGCTCAACCCCTGCTGGACCCTGTATGTTGACGTAACACCCACGGATCACAAAGGACCCAAGGGTGCCCCGTGCAGCCAGGGACAGATGCCAGGCTGGACGAGGTGAACAGTGCCCTTCCCTCTTCCTGGGTGTCTTTACATGTCCTCTGAAGACAACTCTGACGCCACCTCCTCCAGGAAGCCTTCCCTGTCAGCTCCCACCTCAGTCCTGTCCCCTTAGAGCTCAGTTGCCACTGGCGTCCACCTCTGCAAGCTCTCTGGGGGCAGTGAGTGTCTAAGTTGGGCCCTGGCCCAGGAAGCGCTACAGGGCTAGCCCTACTCTGGGTCACCGTCACTTTGAACTGCGCTGCAAGTCACCCCTCAGAGCCTTTTTGTTCTGGAACCATGGCACTCACTAGTGAGGGTGACAGAGGCTGGCGTCTGTGCAGGGCTGCTGGCCCCACCCCCAGGGCAGCTCCTGGGCACCTGTGGAACCCAGTTTGAGAACCTCTGCAATTACAAGTTTTCAGAAGGCCAGGCATGGTGGTGCACACCTGAATCCCAGCACTCTGGGAGGCTGAGGCAGGAGGATTGCAAGTTCCAGCCCAGCCTGGTCAACTTAGTGATTGAGACCCCACCTCAAAATAAACAAAAAATTGCTGGGGATAGAGCTGTGTCAAGGCCCTGGGTTCAATCTGCAGTACCACAAAAAGAAAAAATCTCAAAACCTCCAAAGGTCTGAGGTTGGGAGAGCTGGGGGACCCAGTGCAGCACCTTTCTCACCCTGGCATGGTGACAAGGCACATCGGCAGACTGCGGGTGGACTCGCCCGGCTGCCTGACCCTGGGCAAACCCTTCCGCGAAGTCTGCCCTCCTCGGGTGGAGGGGACACAGTGGCTTCCTCACAGGAGGGCAGCGGTGATAGGTGCTGATTGCTGACTCACTACACGCTCGGAGAGTGTCTACCGCGACGGTGCTGGGCACCATGTGACTGGGCCACAGAGCCCTACATGCCAGGTGGGGGTGCAGGGAGGCAGGTACCTGGCTGGCCCTGGGTTGCAGAGGGGCTGGGTGGGGGGAGCCCTCGGCGGGCCCGGCCGCGGAGCCCGAGACTGGGGCTGTTCTTGGCCTTGCCCGGGCCCCCAGGGAAGGGGACTGCAGGGCTGGCCGCAGGCTCCATGGCCTTGGGGTGCTTGGCATGGCCGATGCCATTGGCTGAAATTCCCCAGGACTTGGCTCTGATGTTGGTGACAGGTAGCAGGGCCACATGGCTGAGGCCTGTGGACAGAACCGGGGCAGGTGAGGACAGGGCACTGGTGCCTGTGTCGCTGCCTGAAGCTTGGCGGAGCCCATGTCCCCTGGTCCCTTTGGGCGGCTCCCTAGGCCTTCTGTGGTCCTCATTCTGAGCCCACAAGACCTTCCCACCAACAGGGCTTCCCTACCCACCCCGCCCCAGCCCGAGAGGCCACACCTGAGCGGTTGGTGGTGGTGCTGGGGCTGGGACGAGAGGCCGAGGCAGGGCTGGGGGTGGGGGCAGCACAGCAGACGACAGGGCAGGGGTGGCTGGCACACAGGTCCAAGGCACGGACGGCTGGACCCGGGGTGGCGGGGCTCGGGCTGCGGGTCTCTGAGGAAGCGGGGATCAGCGTGAGCCCAAAGCGCAGCCCCCACACCTTCCATCCCACAGCCCAGCCTGGCCAGACCCAGCACACACCCGGTGGCAGGGAGGGCTGCGTGCCCGGCAGCCCAGTGGTCACGGGAGACTGGCGGAGCTGCGTGGTCCCAAAGCTCTGGCTGGACCTGCTGGGGAAGGCGGGGAGCTCAGGGCTGGGGCTGTGGGGAGGCCTGGGGCCTGGGAAGACAGGAGGAGGAGGAGGGTGGAAAGGAGGTGGGAACGGGGTGCGGGGCCTCACGTACCATGGGCACATGGCCGCACTCCCCCCAGCATGCTGGGGCCGGAGCAGGGCCAGGAGACAGGACGCGGACACAGCAAGAGAGCTGAGTGCACAGAGGCCGAGAGGGCGACAAGCACAGGGAGGACAGAGAAGGCAGAGTCAGAGATGGCCCAGGAGCTGGGTGACAGCGGGCAACGGCCCGGGTCCTACCCAGGCTCCTTCCTGCCCCCAGAGCGCTAAGCAGGCCCAAGAGACCTGGAGTCGGCAGGGACCCGGGACGGTTGCCCTATCCAGGTGGACCCAGCAGGCCTGAGACCCAGCCCGACCCCAGACATACCCGTCGGTGTCCACCAGGTCCTCCTCGGCGCGCAGGCTCAGCACGTATAGTGTGGACATAGACACCACGCTGGCACCACGGGACAGGGCGACTGTCAGAGCCAGAGCCACCGGCCTGCTCCCCCGTGGGTCAGCACGGGGTGGGGGGCTCCCCAGCCCCTTCCCTGGAGACCTTGGCCACATCACCTCCCCTGCCACACCCCCAGGGCCCCCGGGGTGTCACCTGAAGGCCATGACCAACACCAGGGCAACGATGGTTCCCTGCAGGAAGCGCTGGCTGACACAAGCCTGGTCAGGGGCCACTGAGGATGACTGAACAGGGAGAAGGGAGAAGCAGAAGAGGGAGACTGAGGCAGCCTGCAGGCCCCCAGAGTGGGGGCAGAGAAGAGGGAGGAGGAGCCCGAAGTCAGCCCCAGCCTCGACCCCCAGCCTGCCCACTCTCACCTTGCTGGGCATCTTAGGGGGCCTCTTCTTGTGGGGGACGCTGCCCGCCCGGCTGAACTGGCTACCACTGCGGCTGCGGGGCAGGGCCGGCTCGGGGCTGGGCATCCCAGGCACCCCACTGCCGCGTGCCCACGTGAAGGCGCCCGAGCTGCCGGTGGACTTGAGGCTGTCGAGGCGCCGCAGCTTGGCCAGCTTGTGGCTCCAGCGCTCCAGCTCGTCAATGCGTGTCTCCAGGCTGTCCGTGAGCTTGCACAGCTCCTTCACGGCGCCCACGTTCTCCATGAAGATGCGCTCCTGCGGGTGTGGCCGTCAGTGTGCACCCCGTGGGCAGCCCATGGGCACCTGGTGCAGGTGAGGGGAGACCCACTTCGAGCACCAGGGTAAGCACACAAGCCTCGACAGCAGGGCAACAGTGACTACCACCCTGCCCGAGCAGGGTCACTGCACCCCGGCTGCAGGGCTGGCTGTGTGCGTGTCCCCTGTGGATAGGGTTTGAGGGCCCCACTCCCTCTCTGCCCCCGGACCCAAGCACCCCGCCCACCTTGTTCACCACCAGGAAGTTCTCCACGGTCTTGCCATTGGCAAAGACCACGTCCCCAGTGTCCTTCACAGCCTCGGGCAGGATCTCCTTTACCTCCTGGGCGATGACACCTGCGAGCCAGCAGGGGGCGGGCCCCTCAGACACGGGGTGTGGGGGGCGCTGGAACCAAGGGTCCAGGTGGAAAGGGCGGCACCCCAGGAAATGTGGGCCTGCACCTCTGGGGGCCAGGAATCAGACTTCTGGGTCAAGGGGCGAGGTTCCAGGGCCACAGGAGGAGCCCCTGGGAGCAGGGTGCCAGGGCCCCTACCAGTCTCAGGTGCTGTGGCTTCAATGCCCACGCTGGCAGCGAACTCAGGCCTGTAGTGGTAGTGCACCAGCCGCATGCGCGAGATCCTCTTCAGCTGCTCTGTGGTGTCCACCTTCAGGAATGGACAGCCTGAGCCCAGCAGGCAGACCGGACTAGGTGCGGACAGGAGACCCAGCCTCCATCCAGGTTGGGGGGTTGGTACCCCGACTCCCCACCCTGCCTCCCCTGCCACCGGCCCCGCCCACCTCCTGCACGTGCTCCTTGGCACGCAGGTCCGAGGGGTGCAGCAGCGAGCCCATGACCTTGACGTTGCCGTGCACCACCAGCGCCTCGTCTGGCCGGTCGGTGTTGATGCCCACACGGCCATGGTGGAAGACGGTGTCGGGCACCTGCGCCCTCTGCCACAGCACGTCGCTGTCGCTCTCAAACTGGCCTGGGTTGGAAGCCTAGGTCAAGTTGGGGCTGGGTCAGTCCTGGGAGATGGGAACCTGCAGGGCCCTGGGAGGGGGAGCCCCAAGTCGCCTCTCCAGGACCAGCCAGGCTCCTCACCCACCGCCCAGCAGCAGCTGTCCCGCCTGTGGGGACACCTCGCAGCCACCATGGCCTCCCTCCCAGGAGGCTCGAGTCTCCACCCATGTGCTATGTGAGGAGACACCGGGCCATGCATGTCTGGACCCCACCCTGACACTACAACCGTTGCCCCCACACCCATCGGTCCTAGGGGCAGCAGGGGCCTCACCCGCACGATGATGCGCTCCGAGATCTGTGCGGCCAGTGTGTAGTTCTGGTTCTGGGCGTGGGCCTGGAGTGCCACCACCAGCATGAAGTACCTGGACACACAGGCTAGTGCACTCAGGGTCTGGCCGCCAGGATGCCCCATCCTCTCCTTGCATCGCGGGGCGCCCTGCAGGCAGGACCTGCACGTCCACTAGGGGGCAGACGTCCAGGCCACCACTGCCTCTGCCCCTTGGTCACCAGGTCCCCAGGTGGAACGGCCCCTCACGCCCACAAGTGGCGCCCCTGCCTCACCTCTGGTCGGGGTTGGGCTTGCCCTTCTTGCGCATGTTGTTGGCAGTGGTCTCGCTGAAGTGCAGGCGTCCCACGGTCACCTTTGTGACCTGCTCAGGGGGCAGATTGACCCTATGGAGGAGGGGCAGGTGCTCAGGGCAGAGGTGAGGCCACCCGGCCATGCCAGAGCAGGCAAGGGGTCACTGTGGACGCCACTGGGCTCCAAGGGCGCAGCTTCCAGTGGGGACACTCACGTGACGGGGTTGAAAGGCCGCTTGCTTCGGTCGGACTGGGACTGCTCGATGTTGATGGACTGGTTCAGGGCCTCCAGCTGGGGGGCACAGGGTGGGGCGCTCAGGCGGTGCCCGTCTGGTCCCCCTCTACCCACCAGGCCCAGGTGCAGAGACCCCGCCCGCACCCAGGGCCACGCCCCGAGGGCACTGCCCCGAGGACACCACACCAGGCCTGGGCCCGCCCCTGCCCCCCTCCACGTCGCCCGCATGCCTCCCCAGGCCTCTCCCGCCCCACGTCCCCCAGCCTCTGTCACAGTGGAGGGGCCGGGGGAAGGGGCTCTGGGAGGGAGGGCACCCCAGGGATAGGGGTGCCCCTCAAGAGGCTGCGAAAGGGACCGAGAGGCCTGGGGGTAGCGCTAGGCAGGCTGGAGTGAAGGGCGGGCCCCAGGGTCCCTCTAGAAGCTGTTGTGCCAGGAGGGCACCCGGCCTCAGAAGGAGGTGGCAGGCTGTGACCTCCCATGTCACAGGCGGGGCCTAGGAGGGGCCAGGGAGAGGCCAAGGAGAGGCCACAGAGAGGCCAGGAGGGGATGTTGTGGGGAGAGGCCAAAGGGAGGCCAGGGCAAGAGGGGTGCAGGGACTCGGGGGCAGCAGACCTGGGAGGAGGAACGGGGAGGGAGGGAGTCTGCGGAGGGTGGGGTGGCGGGTGGGGATGGGGTCTCCGGGTACCCAGCCATCCCGGCCCCCTCTTGCCCAGCGCCGCGCCTGCCTTCACTCCGTGCAGCTTCAGGTAGAAGCAGTCCAGCGGCTTGAGGCCCTCGGGCGTCTTCACGAACTTGGGCTCGCCCAGCATGCCGATGTACACCGTGACCTGGAAGTGGTTCTTCTTCTGGCACACAAAGGCGTCGTCACCCACCGAGAAGTTGAAGCCCTTGTCAGCGTCCACGCGGTAGGTGAGCATAGGCCTGGGGGCAGCGAGGGCACGCGTGGGGCTGTGGGCCCTATCCTGTACCTCAAGACCCTCCCTCCTGCAGCGAGGGGCTGGCACGTCCCAGAAATGGAAACCAAGTCCGAGTATCCTCGCACACGCTTCTCCACATGCGCTGGTGACGGGATGCAGGGCGAGACCCTGAGGCCCCCAGAGGAAGCTCCTAGGAGGCGCTTCACAGCCCCCACCATGCTCGGCCTCCCATGAGGGGATGTGGGGCTGGGGGCCGCGTCTGCAGAGCCTCAACGGGCCTGACAGCCGGTTGCCATGGGAACGGTGGAACCAGGTGCCGGCTCCTGCAGGCCCAGCCCCTGCCCACTGCCTTGCTCAAGCCCCCCTCACTTCTGCTCTGCCTGGCAGGGCGGGGGCGCTTCGGGACTCTCCCTTGGCTCCTGCCGAAGCTCGCCCATGGGCCACTGCGGTGTCCCTGGGCTGGCTCCTCCAGAGGAGCGCCAGGTGGCAGTAAAGAGGGCAACCACTGGCCTCTGTCCTGGCCACCCTCGCAGGGTCCCCTGGCACAAGGGTGCCCCGGCTGGTCACAGGCACACCTGATGGGCAGGGAGCACACTTCTCGCTCCGTCTGTGAGGCCTCGGGCCTAGCTTGTCCTTTTTCCCTCCCGGGACCCCATCTGCTACCCCTAGCAGGACAGCAAGGACGTGGGCCACCCTAGGGATGCCACTCACCCCAGCTCCCAGCCCCAGGCTCGAGTGGCTGGGTTGGCCCAAGGAGCATGGGGGAACAGGGGCTCTGCCAGGACCCACCCCCACCCTGGCCCACTTCAAGGGCTGCCTCAACTGGCATAGCAGCTGAACCTCTGCCTGGGCCTGGGGCTTCCCGCTGGGAATCCTATGCCCCAGGGTGCCCAATTCTAGCAGGCCACCCTACCTGGGCCTGGCACTGTCCAAAGGGAGCAGAAGCCAGGTGCCCTCTCACCCACCCAGCCCTCCCTCCAGGGCAGCAGGGGAGTGGTCCACCCACGGCCTGGGCGTTGGGGCAGGGCCAGGAATGCCCCGGGAAAACCTCTGCCAGTGCTCCCGCCCTCCTCCTGGCAGGGCCCAGCGCCCTGGGCTTCCGCCATCTTCCTGGAATGCAGGGGAGGAGGTGGAGAGGGAAGGAGGGGCCCGAGCACACATGGCCACTTCCTCCTGAGGGCCCAGGGCCCTCTGGGCCCACTGCATCTCCCTGGGCAGTCTGAGGGTCCTAGCTCCTGAGTAAGACGGGTGCTGGGGACGTGGGGGACTCACAGCTCCTTGTAGTTGGCATCGTACAGAGTGGCCCACTTGTTCTGCTGATGGGGCTGCCACTTGATGGACTGGTAGTTGGGGTCCAGGTAGGAGCCACTGAGGCTGTCGCTGTCCTGCAGGAGACCTGTGGGGGGCACTCATGTGGCCCTGGCTCGGCCCACTCCCCACTCCCAGGGCTGGCCGGCCAAGTACCTGGGGAGGGCGCACCAGGTGGGTGCCAAGGAGGGGTCTGTGCCCGGGCGATGCTGAGGGGCAGGGAGCTGAGGCCCGGGGACAGGGGGCCCTGCGGGGGCCAGGACGGGGACGGGGCTTGGGCGGGGTGCGGGGGTAGCGCTGTCACGGTCCCCGGCTCCTGCTTGATCATGCCGTTCAGCATCTGGGCGTTGAGGGTGTTGGGGGGCGACTCGGAGTGCTTCCTCTTCTTGGAGGGGTGTGTGGGGAGTCTGGGAGGACACAGGCATTGCCATGGGGCCGGCTCTCCCGACCCCCTCCTGGGCAGTGCCCAGCCTGCCCTGGCCCGGAGGACCCCTCCACTGGGGTGCCCTGGGCACCGCTGTATCTCACCCCCCCATGCCCGACTGCAGGGTACAGGACTCCGCCGTGTGCCCTGTCACCCCAGCCCGGGCCCGGCATATACAGCACCCTTCCTTAGGGCCTCCACTGAATGCGGCCTTGGGCCAGACCCAGCCTCAGAGGCCTGGGCCACACGGGCTAGGGTTTCGGGGGCCTGCCCTTCTCTCTACAACAAGTTTTGACAGCATCATCTTTCCTTGAACAAAATTGAAGAAAAAATTTTTTTTTGAGACAGGGCCTCACTCTGTAGCCCAGGCCTTGTGATCCAGCTCAGGCTCGGGCAACCACGCCTGGCTCAGTCACGAGATTTCGACAGAAAAACAGATGAAAGACTGTAGGTGCAGCCACTGGGGTCCAGGTTACGGCCCTGACCCCGGCTCGTGCCCCGCCCTCCCTGTCGGGACCTCAGTTTACCCATCTGTGTGGCAGCCAGCCGGGCTGTGCCCCAGCCACTGCCGGCCCCGCCCCTCTGGCCCCGGGCCTCACTCGGCTCCGTGCTGCAGCAGCTGGTGTGGCGTCTGCGGCTGCTGGGTGTGGTGCAGCTCGCCGGGCACCAGCCCCTGGCCCACGGCGGCATAGGGCGGGAGGGGCGGCTCGGGCTTCAGGTACAGGCCGCGCTGCAGGACGGGGAAGTGGGGCGGGGGCTCCAGGCGGGAGGGCACCCCCACGTGGCACAGGGTCTCTGGGGTGATGGTGCGCAGAAGCCGGGGGTCTGCGGGAGAGAAGGGGCGTCGGGGACGGCCGTGGCCTCCTCCCAGGCCGGTCTGCTACTTCCGGCCACTGGAGCTGGCAAGAGGGGGAGACCCTCACACATCCCAGCCTGAGCCCTCCCTCGGTCAGGCAGGGGCAGCACCGATACCCAGCCCTGGAGGCTCAGGCAGCCCCCAGCCCCTCTTGGGTCCCCCTCTCAGGAGACCCCCACACAGCCCAGTCCCGACAGCGCCCCAGGAGCCTGGCTCCCCTGCCTGGCCCCCAGGGGAGGCTGCAGCCCCCTTTGTTCCTGGCAGGCATTCCAGGCATGTTTGGTAAGATAAACAGAACTCCTGACCCCTCTCGGCGGCCAGGGTCATTCTGCGCCTGGCCACCTGGGGGCCACTGCGCCCCTGCGCACCCGGAAGGAAGGCGCGGTGGGCCTGCACTGGGCCCTCCCCGGCGTCCACTTACCGCCGAAGGGTGCGTCCATGATGGCGCGGGCGGCCGGGCGGGTGGCATCCCCGGTGGGGACACTGGCTGGAGACAGGGCCCAGCTCCCCACCCGCCCGCGCGGGGAAACAATAGCCAGGCCGGAGAGTATTTGACCAGCGATAATCTCACCGCTGGGCAGCCCTTGCCCCCCCACCCCGCCTCCCGCCCGCCCTCCGATAAGGCCGCCCCAACCAGCCCCAACCACTCGCCCGAACCAACTGGGGAGGCGGCCTGGGCGCTGGACTCACCGTTCACCTGCTGGGGGGAGTAGGCCTCGGAGCCTGAGTCGGGGGGCGAGTCGGGCAGCATGCTGTGGGGCCAGAGGGGCTGCTGGGCCTCAAGCTGCCAGTGCCCTGGGGCGGCCCAGACCCCCAGAGGCTCCTCATACTGCCCTAGTGCCATCTCTCTGTGCTGCCTGCCTTGGGGTGTCCAGTGAGCCCTGGGGCGGAAGCTCAGTCACTGTGAGCCAGGATCCAGGTCCCTAATGACACCGTCCTGCACCCAACACGCTGGCAGCCTCCTGGAGGGCTGGGGGTCTCAGGGCCAGTGGGCTGCAGGGCTGCCCCCCAGAGGCAGGTGTGGGCCAGGCAGGGCGCCAGCCCCGCAGGGCCTGGCTGATTTTTTTCTTGCCAGTTTTGTTTATCAGTGGTTCACAAGAAAGAACAAACTCAAGCCCCAGAGGTCAACACGTCCTGCGCGGAGCCCTGTGCCCGCCCAGCAAGGGGAAGGCTGTGGCCACGTAGGGTCCAGCTCTGTGGCTGTCCCTGTCCCTTTTCTGGAGAGAGTCCCGTCTATGGTGGCCACAAACTGCCAGAAAGGTCACCAAGCCTTCTGCATGCAGCCTGGTGCTGATTCCAGAGTCCCCATGTCCCTGGACAAGCCACCCACCTGCCTCGTATCTGGAGAACTCAAGAAATGGACCCTGAAGCCGGGTACAGTGCCGCCTGCTTATAATCCCAGCACTCTGGGAGGCTGAGGCAGGAGGATTGCAAGTTTGAGCCCAGCCTGGACAATTTAGCAGCTTAGTGAAACCCTGTCTCAAAATAAGAAAAAAAAAAGGGCTGGGGCTGTAGCTCAGTGCAAAAGTTCAGTCCCCAGTACTGAAAAAATTAAAACAGAGAATACACTCACTGAAATGAGGTTTGATGAAGAAGGCTGAGAAAAGCGTCAGGGCCTCAGCCTGCACCCCTCACCGGCGCAGCAGGCTGACTAGCCTGGCCAACGGCTCCCTGAGCACAGCTGCGGGGCTGAGTGAAGGTCATTCACACCCACAGCCCAGCAAGGGCCCAGGGCCACACCCCCAGCCAGAGGGCAACACTTGGTCCTCACAGCCCAGTGCAGCAGGCCTGGGCCTGGGTCCTTGTGCAGCCCTGCACAGGCCCCTCCCTCTTGCAGGCATTAGGGACAGCCAGGCCCATGAGGGCCCTGAGCTGCGCCTGGGAGGCCCCACTCACGCAGCCAGGCCCCAGGTGGGGTCACAGCCGGTGCTGAGAAAGCTCACTTTGTCACTTTGTCTCCATGCAGGTGGCTGCAGCCTAGCACCAGGGCTTCAGCAGCCCACCTGCCCTCCGCATGGCTTCGTCCCCACACCGTGAGCCCGGCCTCCGCCCGCCCCAAAGCTGAGCGTGTGTCAGTGGCCATCACCCACCCAGCACCCCATGCTGCTTCTCTGCAACCTGGACCGGGGGTGATGGGGCTCACACAGCTGTGCCGGGCTGCCTGAGACTCAGGGTCCTTCAGAGATGGGTGTGGGCGGGGCCCCTTCAGAAGACAGCTCAGGGACCATCGCCCGCATCACCCCACTGAGGACCCGGAGCAGCCCGCCCACCCCCTCAGCCCCGCACACCCAACTCACCCTGGGGCGTAGGGCGCCTTGGGCTCGGCCTTGATGGGCAGCCCAGAGCCCCCCAGGAAGGGCTTGGGGGCAGCGCCCAAGCCATTGTTGTTGTTACAGTTGAGTGGAGCTCCGTAGCTCGGGGGTGGTAGGGGGCCGTGGTGCCCTGGGGAGGGTCCGCTCTCTGTGGGGCTCAGGTGGTGGCCCCCACCGGAGCCTGGGACAGCAGGCTGCACGTGGGGGTAGGAGGTCGAGCTGGCAGGAGTGGAGATGTCGGGGAAGCAGCTGCAGAGAAGGAGGAGGCTCAGCGGTACCCGGGTCGGGTGGGGGAGGGTGTGGGGCTCCCGGGTGTCCCGGGGCCACTCACAGGTCGGATGCGTCCTCCTTGCCGATGTACTCCTCCAGAATGCTGGTGTCGATGTTGGACGGCTCCAGGGCGCCATTGATGTCATGGCCTGCGGGGAGGCCACAGCTGGGCAGGCTCCCCGGGGACCCCAGCCCCACCCTCCTGCCCTCCTGGGGGCCTTTGCTGTCCACCACCCAGCCCCTCCAGTCCCTAGCCCAAGGCGGTGACAGGACAGCCGCAGGGTGTGGATTTAGGGACAGGGAGGTCACTCCTGCCCCGCTACCACCTTCCCAGACAGGTGGCCAGAACAAGCCAGGGCGCTCATCTGAGACACGACCCCTGGCCCAGGCTTTGCATGCCAGGAGGAGCAGTGAAGTGCTTTATGGGGCCAGGGACCCACCGCCCCGTGTGGCTGGGACCCAGCAGGGACTGTCCTGCCTCATCCACTAGTGACACTGGACCTGGCCAGATGGGACCACACCCCCTGGGGAGCCCAGGGTCTGGGGGAGCCACAGGCACCCCGGCTTCAGGGAGGTGGGTACAGTAGCACCTGGTCAGCCCCCCCACAGTGCTCTGTGGACAGCCCACTGCCCCCATGTCTCCAGGAAGCAGGGCCTGGCTTGCCCAGGGGACGAGGGCACCCAGCTTTGCTCCTTTACCCGTGCCCGCCCACTGGCCCCAGCCCATGAGGGAGGGCTCAGAGCAGGCGCCCAGGGCCCTGGCATCCTGAGGGCAGGGAGGTGGTGTCAGCCTTCCCCTCCCAGGGTCACCTTGCGGGGGGGAGAGCTGGAGGGCGGGGTGATAAGGGGGCTGACGTAGGAGATGCGTCACCCCGATAATGCAGGACGGTTCCTCCCACGCCGCTGACCTGGGCCAGCCAGCCCCACTAAGGCAGGAAGGACCTTCCCACGGGCTCTGCGGCCTCAGCAGGTCTGTGCCTCACAACCCCAGGGGGCGCCCTGGGAATGGAGCCCACCTGCACCTCCCTGCCGTGTGACGTTGGGCAGGACGCACACTCTCTGGGCCTCGGTCTCCCCGTTAGGAAAGTGGGGCCAGCTCTGTGGTGCCGCAGTGGGTGCTTGCTCCCCAGCCCCCGCCCAAGGTCCACGGAGCCCCCGGCCCGGCCGCTCCCTGGCCCCAGCCGGCATTTCAAGAATGCTGAGCCCCGCTTAGGTGATTAACGAGCAGCTGAGCCCTCCTAGGAATCACGCGCCTGCGCCAGGCCAGGGCCCCCAGCTGACCCCACCCGCTGCCAGGGACACCCACCCAGCGCAGCCCAGGGAACCCCAGAGCTGCAAGCGAAACCCCCCGCCACAGTGCCTGTCGATTGAGCGCCTACTGCGTGCCAGGCCTGCTGAGGCAACTGCAGGGCTGACTGTGGGCAAGGCCTCCTGGGTGGGCTCTTCCTTCCGGGCAGTGTGTCACTTAGTCCCACCACCCATGGAGGGATGACGAAAGTGACACTGATGGCGTGACAGGGACAGTGCTCCTGTGCTCCCCTCCCCGTCTCCCCTGAACTTGGCGTTGGAGCGGCCACTCACTGCCCAGAGCGGTCGTGTCTCACCCAAGCAACACGGCACGAGGCCCAAACTCAGGCCAGGCCTGAGCCTCTGGAGGCATGGTCCCCATGGGGCCGTGGGGCTGGGCGGGCATGGGGGCGGGGACAGTGCGGCTTGAGGCTGAACTTGGAGCCCACCGTGAACGAGGTGGTCATGGCAGTGCTATTTATAACGGGCCGCCCCCCTCCTCTCCTCCGCCAGGAGCTCCTAATCACCCTAATCCTCCTGCCCACCTCCCCCGGGGTACGAGGGGATCGGAGACCCTAACAAGAACCAGATGTGGCTGGGGGGGTGGGACCCTCGGTGCCAGGGACGGCAGGGGAGGGGGTGGCGGCAGCGGGGTGGGGGTGGAGGTGGGGGAGGGCAGGAGCACAGGCCCAGGGCGCAGATTCCGCCTACCTGCCCAGGAGCCCTCAGCCTGCCTGGGCTGCTCCCTCGCCGCACACCAGGGGTCCGGCCACCAGCAGCGGGTCCACCCACCCCACCAACCCACAAGAAATGGGGGCCCCTGGGCACATTCTTGAGGGCACTCTGCATCAATGCCCAAAGAAGCCTAGGTCTAGCACTGCTGGAAGGGCCGCATCTCCCTTGGAGCCTCGGTGCTCCTGGGAGGGGCAGGGCAGGCCCACCACCAGTAAGTGGCACCGGCACAATGTCACAGAGTGGCCTCTCTGTCCTCCTCTCTGTCCTCCTCTCTGTCCCACCTCCAGCCCTGCAGCCATTCCCATGGCCTGGGATGAGCCCAGAGCCCCCTGCAACCCCAGCCCCAGCGTGGCCACCTCTGCCCGGGACAAGCACACTCTCCACCACCCTGCCCAGGCAGGGCCTTCGCACAGGCTGTGGCCTCTCCAGGAAAGGCCTTTTTAGGTGGCTTATGCTCCATCCCCTCCCGCCTCGCCTGCCCAAGGGCCGGGTGGCTTTCCTTCCCCCGATTTACAGGTTGAGGGGCACCTGCCCGTGGCTTCCAGGGACGGGAGCTGGGCTACAGCCCTTCTCGCCGGGACGCAAGTATCCTGCACAGAGTAGACGTGTTCTGTGCAATGAGTGTGCACCGTGGCACACGGGACAGCGGCCAGGCCCGCTGCATCGGGTCTTCCAGCAGGCCAGGCCCCGGCTCCTCGCCATTAACCGGCCCTTTATTACCTGCTGGGGACAGGAGCCAGAAGCCTGTGGGGCTGGTGGGCGGGGGTCTGGGCTGTGGGATGCCGGCCCTGCCCCTGCTGCTCCTCCGCCCTCTGAGACCACCCGGCTGGGCAGGAGAGGAGCCAGGTGCAGGATGCGACAGGCGGGGACCCAGGTGTCCCTCCACCCAGGCCCCTCCCTCCCCCCCCCACCAGCTGTGGCTGCTGGCTGAGTCTCGGCCATTGTCCCAGGGGCTGGGAGGGTGGGGACACGGCACAGTGGGAGGCTTGTGCCCTGCCCACCCCCTCCCTTCCCCGTCAATGGGGCACTTGTCAATTCATGCCCCAAACATGGCGGAAATCCCGTCGGCCACGTGGCCACAAGCAGGGTGGGCCAGGCCCGAGGATGCTGGCCAGGCCAGGCGATGTGAACGTGGGGTGGCTGGGCCCATGCCAGTCCCCCAGCATCCCTGCCAGGTGTCTGACCCAGGGTGCCCTGGCTGCAGGTAGCAGCGGGGTCAGCCCCTTCCCGCCCTGGCATTGTCATGGGGCCGAGAGAGCCCTGGGCTCAGAGGGGCCTGGCTTCCACTGTGAACCCCACTTTGTGGCAGTGCGACCTGCGCCCCCCCTCGCCCACAGTGCCTGCAGGGTGGGTGCTCAGCACCACCTTCCCTCTCTGCATCTTTGCACCAAGTTCTCAGAGAGCTCAGCCCCACAACCTCACAGACAAAATACAGCTCTGTCCCTGAAGTCCTTGACCGCGGCTGTCTTTGTTCCCACCCAGCCTCTCAGCAAACATACACAAGGGCCCCACGGGCGACCCGAAGGGGCCTCACGAGGCTGCCACGCTATCCTCTGGTCACACACCCCAAGAGGACTGAGGGTGGCTGCGCAGGCCGGGGCTCCAGACACCTCTGCTTAGTCTGGGGCCACAGTGGTTGGGCGCCCACAGGCGGCACGTGAGCAGATGCACTAACACGCTCACATGCCACCGTGTACCCTGCACGCCACCCTGGGTGCCCTGCTCCTGCCCAGTTCCGGGCCAGGTCAGCCTGAGGCTCTGGGACAGATCAGACAACCCCAGCTGCTGTCCTGCCTGGGGGCGGGTGAGGTGACAGAGAGTCAGCAGGACCCACTGCCCTGTGGAAAGTCCCTGCAGGGGAACAAAGCACCAGGACCAGTACATACTGCGCGAGGGGTCACTGCTCACATCACACAGCCTCGGTCAGACAAGGTGGGGACACTGTAGTGTGGCATCAGCCCTGCATGAGGACCATGCCCTGCCCATGTGGCTGTACCCTGAGGTTACCCAGGACCCCAGGCCAGCTCCCTGAGGCCACCCCTGGTGAGCCCATGTGTCCCTTCCTTCCCACTCAGCTCTGCCCTGGGAAAGGGGGTCACCACCTGCCCTCCATGGCACCTCAGGAGCCCCAGGCCAAGACGGAGAACCAAGCCCTGCCCCGTCCAGGGAACAAGCGGGGTGAGTTCTCATCTCCCAAGTGGAGGGAGGGGCCACGGGACGGGCTGGGGACCAGGACCTATCACAGCCCAGGCCCCGTGCACAGGACACACACAACCAGCTGCCAGTTCCCGTCGCCCTGGAATCAGGGACCAGCGCGGGTGAGGGCCTTCTCAGAACACAGAGCCCAGCCAGGACCTGCGGGTGGCTGATTCTTTAGGTGGGGCGTGTGGCACCTGCCCTGGGAGGGATGACGCCCAGGTGGAGGCTGAGAGGCTGGGCACCGTCATACCGTCCCCACAGCTTCCCTGAGAGGTGGGCATGAGCCAGCCCTGTGACCGTGTCCCCATTTTACAGATGAGAACAGGAGCGTGGGGTGTAGAGACACCACTGAGACTGCTGTGCAAAGCCACTTGTCGCCCTCCGGCCTCTGCCGGAGACAGCCAGGCCCCAGCCCACACCCCGCGCCCGGGCCTTGTGGGAAACTGAGGCCCAGTGCAGCATACTGGGCTCGAGGACGAGGAGGAAGGTGGAAATGGGGCGGGCTGGGCAGGGTGATGGCTGGTTAATGATTCAGTTAATAATTCCTGTTCTGCACTTATCGGGAGGGCAAAGTCCGAGAGCAGCAACCAATGGGCACCCGCGGGCTGCCACCCAGCAGCCCAGGGCCCAAGGCTGGAAGCCCTCGGGAGTGGGAAGGGGGCTGAGTCCCCAGGGAGGAGGCCTCCGGGTGCTGCCCAAGACCCCGGGTGCACACTGTGCAGCACCAGACCAGGAGAGCCCTGCGGTGGGGCTGGGCATGGCCGAATGCACCCCAGGCCTCTGCCCCGATATCGACCGTGGCTTCTGCTGGCTGAGTGCGTTCCTGCCACCCCTTGCTCCCAGCCCTGGGATGGGCGAGTCGGACCCCTGCTGTCATGTCCTCACCTGGCCTGGGACCTGTGTCAGGGTACATGATTGGCTCACAGACTGGGCTGGGACAGGGGTCTGGGGGCGCTGGTGCTGGCAGTCCCAGGAGGACCCCTCCTCTCCTTCCTGGGTGGGGGTCGGAAAGCCTGGCTGCCTCCCCGCAACCCAGCCCCTGGGGGACAGATGGGCAGGGGTCCCAGAGCCACCCATGCCATGCCAGCTGGATCCAGACCTTGCTACTGCGAGGGCGCTCTCTCTCTCTCTCTCTCCCTCTCCCTCTCGCTCTCCCTCTCGCTCTCGCTCTCTCTCAGGTCCCTCAGAGCCCCGCCCCCAGCCTGGAGGGGAAAGCTGGGCTGGAGAAAGCCTGGGTCCCACAGGCTCCAGGCTGCCTCCATTCCGCCTGCTCTCTGGGCAAGCAGGCTGCTCCCTAGAATCAGAGGCCAGCACCCACCCCCTTCTGGGCCCAGCCCTTGTCCTCTAAAGTGTCCCCCTTCCCTGGCATCACGGGAACCTTCTCTGCCACCTGTTCCCTCCTGCAGGGCAGGAAAGGACCCAGAGAAAGCAAGGGCTCTGCACGAGTCACACAGCTCCCCTCAGCCACCCTGCAGGGACCTGTCAGCTCTCAGCTGGACCCTCCGACGCTGCCCCGCCCTGTCCCCGACCTGGCTCTGGGGGTCCATGGCCCAGTGGGCAGTTGATGAGGCCACCTGCCACCAAGACCGGTTACCTGGTGGCAGCCAGTGCATCCTGCCGGCGGGTCCCCTCTCCACAGGCCCTGTGCCTGCGATCTGGGCCACGGGTGCCTCCCTTGAGGGGATTAGTGGGCGGTCACGGGGGCTGCTGTACCAGCCTCCCACCTGGGCACAAAACGCTTTAGCCCCCAGCCAGCACCCCCCAGGACAGGACCAGGATATGGGCACATGTCAGAGCCCTTCCCAGCTCCCTGCAAGCCCAGAGCCTCTGCCCATTGTCCAGGGTGCACGCCAAGGCCTCGCGGGGACCAGGAGACCAAGAAGGACACACCTAGATCCCAAAGCTCGGCTTCCTTCCTGGCCCACTGTGCCCTGCCCTTGTCCTCGGGGCTCTGTCAGCCAGCCCTGAACCCCACGCTGTCATCCCAGACAGATTCCCCGCACGCCTCCTCTCCCAGGGCCCAGAGACCCCGCTCTGGGTCCCCCATCGAGGCTCTGGAGACTTCTGGCCCTCCTGGGCGGGCGCCGCACCCCGCCCAGCTCCCCACCACATTCTTCAGCTCCTCTTATCTCCGGAGGAGCAGCGGCCTCCCTGCCAGGCGGCCTCCCTGCCAGGAGGCGCATGGCTACGCTGTGGCGTCAGCCCCCACCCCCACCCAGGGCAAGGAGAGGAGGTTTGGCCCAGGGTCCTGAGAAGGAGGGGTGAAGGGGGCCTGGCCACGGGTCATGGGGTCACCTCACAGGTCCCCCAACAGTACCCTGGGTGAGGACCCGTGTCTCTTCCCCTCCCCTGGGAACCCCAGCCTCCAGCATCCCCCCTTGGGTGATGAACGGTGTGGGGGAACGAGGGCCCCAGGGCTGACGGGGGGGTCTCTCGCATCTGCAAGTGGCCGCGCTACCCCAGTGCAGACTGCTTGACCTCGTCTGCGCCTGGCGCCTCGGGGACCTGGACTGCTGGGTGCAGACGTGCGTGGGATGCCCTTGCACAGGCTGGTTCCCAAATCACAGATGGGAAAACCGAGGCAGGAAAGGCCTTCTTCTCTTCCCAGGGACTCCCACAGGAATGGGATGCAGCCCCACAGCCCCGGCATGGTGTGCCCGGAGGAAGGCTGCCAGGGACAGAGGAGTAGGACGTAGGCTTAGAGAGTGGGGATAGGGGCTCTCCAAGACAGCGGAGAGGGACACAAAGGGCCAGGGGCTTGGCCAGAAGTCCCAGCGGGGGTCTGAGAGGCGGTGGGGCTGGGAGAGGGAGCCTGACCTCTGTCCTCGCCCCCGGAACCGGGGAGGCAGAGAAAGTAGGGTAGGTGACCAGACACAGGGCAGACCCCGAAAGCCAACGTGGGATGAACGAAACACCTGGGCGTGCGTAGGTCCCGCCCCAGCAGGCTCGCTCAGGTCAAGGCAAGGGGCGGTCACTCCGTGGGAAGAGAGGCTGGGGACAGGTTTGGGGCACAGCCCTGTAGAACCCGGGGCTGCGGTCAGTCCCGGCTCGGGCTTCCTAGAGCAGATGGGCTGTGCTGCGGGGGCGCTGTGCGGGGTGCAGCTTCAAGCAGGACTCAGCCCTGGAAGGCAGTGCGGGGGTCCCAGCCCCAGGTGGGGGGCGGTCTCAAAGGGGGTCCCCAGGGTCCTACCGCCAGAAGGGCAGTCTCAAAGGGGGTTCCCGTCTCGAGGGTCCCAGCCCCAGGTGGGGGGACCGTCTCAAAAGAGGTCCGGGTCTTGAGGGTCCCAGCGCCGGGGAGGGGAGCAGTTTCAAGGGAGGTCCCGGTCTCGGGGTCCCTGCCGTGAGGGGCTGGGGGACGCCTAGCGCTGGGCGCGGGGAGCCGGGTCCCCAGGCTGGCGCGGGAAGTCCCGCGCGGCGCGCCGCTCACCTTCGAAGAAGCGCTGAAGCGCCTCGGTCTCGTCCACCACCTCCATGACCCCGCTCCGCCGCTGCAGCCCGGCCCGGGCGCCGCGACCGTCCCGCCTCGGCCGCGCCGCGTCCCGCTCGCGCCCCACCCCTGCCTCGGCCCCGCCCCCGGCGCACAGACCCCGCCCCGCAGCCCGGGACTCCGCCCCAGACCCGCTGGCCCCGCCCCGCGGCCCAAGACCCCAGCGGACCCACTAACCGTGCCCCCCGGACTCGCCGACCCAGCCCTCAGACCCGCGGACCCCGCCCCCAACCCAAGGACCCGCCCCCTGAGCCGGTGGCCGCTACTGACCCCTCCCACGACCAGCAGACCCCGCCCACCTGCTGGCTCCTACCTTGCTGGCCCCACCCCGGCCAGGTTGGGGCGCGGAGTGGGGGCCCAGCAAGGAGAGGGGCACCAGGCTACGCAGGCGGGCGCGGCTCTGAGGCAGGGCTCCGGGTGCTGTCCACCAAGGCAGCCACCGGCCACCGTGGCTCTAGGGTCGAGGATTTAGTGAGCAGCCACGGGGCCACCAGAGCCGGGTCTAGCCACCCAGGAGAGGCGGGGACCTAGACCGGAAGCTGCACCCCAGAGCTCCTGCCTGCCGCCTTCAGCTGCCCACCCTCACCGTTGCCAGGCTGCAACTTCAGCTGCTTCTCGTGGTCCCTCTGTCCCGATTGTCACTCCCGTGCTAGGTCCCGTGCACACTCTGCACCCCAACATCTAAGCTGCAAGGCCCGGGTAGGACCTCTACTCCCACTTTTCTCTCCATGGCTCCCTAAGTCTTGGCCCACACCTGTCCCAGGACCTTGGCATGTGCCAGCCCAGCTGTCTGCCATGAGGGTCCCTGCCAGCCAGCAGGTCACCCTGCACGGGAGCATCTGGACCCAGGCCTCCCACAGCCAAACTCAGCACAGCAGCCTGGCCCGAAGACCCCACCTGCCACTGGTGATGGGACCTGCAGCAAACCAAGTCGTCGTAACACTGAGGTGGTCAGAGCAGGGTAGGGACAGGAAGCTGCTCGAAAAGCTGCCCCCCTTCCCTCCCCCTCCCCTCCTCTCCTCCTGCTGCTCCTGCCCCTCCCCCTCCTCCCCTCTCCTCCTCCTCCCCTCTCCTCCTCCTCCTCCCCCTCCTCCTCCTTCTCCTCCCCCCACAGCCAGCCCAGGAGAGAGGGGGTCAGTGCCCAAGCCCAGATGTGGCCTGTCACAGGCCTTGGTGGCCGGGGGAGGGTCAATGCCCCACAGTTCTTGCTCGGGGAGGGTGTGAGGGCCGGCCACACGCACAATGAGGTTTTGTCCCTGGGCGGCGCGGGCCTAGGTATACAGAGTGGGCTCACTGAGGCCCAGCTGTGCGCTGACTGCACCCCACCCCCAGGCGCGGGCTGGGGCAGGCCACACGGGGCCGCCCATTCTTTTCTAGCTAGGTACCCTGGGCTTGTCCCCTCTGTGAGGCCCAGGACCACTGTCGTTCTCCCCCGGCCCCTGCACCCTGTGGGACGGAAAGATGCCCTGCCGATTGGTGGTGAGAACAAGTGTATTTTCAGAGCTGCCCAGGGGCCTGCACAGCCCCTCAGGGGTTAAGCTCCACTCTCCCAGACAGCCAGGCCTGGGCTACCCACTTGTTGTGAGGGGCTCCGGGTGGTCTTGATGGTAGCCGGGTGGCACAGAGCCCCCTGTCCACCCACGAGAGTGAGGCCCAACTCCCCAGGGTCACTGATCTGGGACCCACTGTCCCCGTGCTGGACAGCCCAAGGGTGGTGGGCAGAAGCAGGGTGGGGTGGTGGTGGGCACTGTGACGATGAGTCCCCACCATGCTTTGGCGCTGGGCTGCCTCAGGACCTCTCTGGGCCTGACTCTGCTCCATGAAGAGCAGGGTCCTCTGTAGACCAGCGGGGAGCCCAGGGGCGAAGGCTGCTAGGGCAGGGGAGGCCACTGTCCCAAGGGCGGCTGCAGCCAGCGCTTCCTCTCCTGTCCAGAGGCTGCAGACAAGGAACAGCGCCCCCTGCTGTGCAGAAGAGGCAGGTCCTGGCCAGGTCCACGGGAGGCCTGTGCTCTCCTGTCCTGGGGTCCCCAGCTAGTCCTCTGGTGGCCCTCCTTTCAGCTCTGCCCCCGCTGGGGCCCCGCGCCCTGCCCAGCACTCAGCGTGGCGGGGGCAGTCCTGGTGCCGCAGGCCTAGGCAGCCCCTGACCCTCTGGGGATTGGAACCTGTGGGGGAAACGGGTTGGCTCTGTCTTGCACGGCTGTGACCCGGGGACACACAGGAGGCTGGGCAGGGCTGTGGGGGCCCTGAAGCCCACAGGCGTGGCGTCCTCCATCTCTGGCTGCAGCCCAGTGTGGCCCTCAGCCCTGGAATCAGCCGAGCTTGGAGCTAAGGGCGGGGTGCAGAACGCAGGTTCTAGGCCCCACGGACCCAAGGCAGCACAGTGTGTGTGTGGGTGTGGGGGGAACTGGGATGGAACCCAGGGGTGCTCTAACCACTGGGCTACTTCCCCCTTTTTATTTTTGAGAGTGTCTCACTACAGTTGCCCGGCTGAAACTGGGACGTGTGTTCCTTCTGTCTCAGCTTCCCCGGTGCTGGGATTACAGGTGTGCGCCTCCACGCCCAGCTCTGGTGCCACTTTTTAACGGGACTGGAGGAGACGCACACCTGGCCACAGTCCTCACCCGGCTCACGGCACTGACTGGCGCTCCCTCTGCACCCAGAACACCTTGCACCTTCCGGGCCAGAACAGGCTTGGGCTGCGGAGCTTCAGTTTCCCTTTCCCGCTTCCCTGCTCTGCCGCGACCCTGGCAGCCAAGTCTCCATCCTGCCATGTCCCCGCATTGGAAGAAAGGTCACTCGAGACGGCCAGCGTGCTCCTACGTCCATTTATACACAGCTCTATACAATGTACAGAAACCGGTATGTACAGGTATATTTATAGATGAGCTATATCAATCAGTCTCCTCTGTACAGCAGTATTAGTGTGCATCTCTCATACATTAGTTACAAAAGTCACGGGAATGGCACATGGAATGCGGGAGGGGCCAGCCAGCTGCCGCCATGGTTGCATACGGAGGTGGCCTAGCCGGAGAGCTTGTGCTGCGGGTCGGGGCTGTTTGAGCCCTGGGCTGAGGGGTGGCTCAGGCCCCCACCATGGACAGGGGACGTGCGGTGCCCGTCCTTCAGGCTGGCGGGGTCCCCGCCCAGTGTGCAACGTGGTGTGGCGGCAGCCTGGGGGCAGTTCTGTCCCTGATGGCTCTGGTGCCCCGGACCGGACCGTCCTCCCTGGCAGAGGGGTCCTCCCTCACCCCGGCCGGGGCTGGAGGACGATTCCATCTGACTTAGGGCTGGTCTAGTGTTCTAGGTTCTAGGAGCCACTGACTTGTCTTGCTTCGCGGCTGGGCAGGGGCGGGGCTGGTGTCAGGGAAGGTGGGAGGTGCAGAAAAAGAGGGAGACCCAGCTCCCTCGCCAGGTCTCGGACCCTGTGTCAGGTGGGCGGCCACAGCAGCCGGTCCCAGCCGTGTGGGGTGGGGGCACCCAGTCCCAGGTACCAATGATCACGGGACAGGTCAGGGTCAGGGGACGGGGCGGCCCAGGGAGGTGCAGGAGGGACAGGCAGGAGGGACCATGCTCCAGGATGGAGCCCCTCACCCTGCGCCCTCTGGGTGGGGGCAGGCAGGGCGGGGTTCCTCAGGAAAGGCGCACGCCGTGCACATGCACACACGTGCCTGCGCCAGCATGCATGGCCTCCCTGCCCAGCAGGGAAGGACCCGCCCCAGCGCGGGGCCAGGGTCTGCACTGGGCCCCACTTCCTGCCAGGAGAACAGGGGGTGCTCGGGTCCCAGGAGGGAGCCCAGGACAGCAAGGGCTGGGGCAGGGGTGCATTTGGCTTCAGATTCCAGGCCCAGGCTGCTGGGCATGGTGGGGGGATGCGAGTGGGTGAGGGGGGCCCTCTGAGGAAGGGGCTTGGGTGCCTTCTCTCCTCCCAGGGCACTGACTCTGCAGCCAGGGTGGTCCCGGCAGGGCCCACCACCCTTTGAGTGGCCAGGGTCCCTGGGGGTGGAAGGTGGGCCTGGAAACAACAGGTGGGCGGGGCAGTTTGGGGTGCTCAGGACCATGGGCAGAGGGGCAGAAGCGGGGCGGCCCTACCCGCCCTTGGCCCCTCGACTGAGCACATGAGTGTGTGGTGTGGGCCAGGCCGGGCCGAGCGGGCAGCTTCTGTAAACAGCACTGCGGCCACCTTGGCGAGGCCACCCCAGGGGCTGGCCAGCAGGCACCAAAGCTGGGGACGGCAGGGCAGATGCCAGCGTGGGCCACAGGGGGCAGCAGCCAGAGGGTGGTGGCGGGGGCCAGCTGCCCACACCTGCCCGGAACCGGGACACAGGATGCCCTCTGATGAGCCCACCCGGCCGCCTGCCCCGCTCCGCAGGGCCAGGTCCCAACCGCCTGGCTCTGGGGGTCCTAGGCTGAGGTAGGGATACAGGCCCTCAGCTCACAGCGGCGCCCCATCCTGAGGCCATCCAGCCCCTCAGAGCCGCTGGGCCCAGCAGCAGCACAGTGCCAACTAGCGTGCTGGGATGACCAGGTCATCCCCTCGGCCCGTGGGCGTGGAGGTCCGGGCCTTGTCGGCCGCCAGGCACTCCTGGCTGCTGAGGGCCGTGGGCGTGAGGTCCATGAGCTCACCTGAGGAGCTCAGTGGGAAGGATGGGGACAGGGAGATGCCCGAGGACGGCTCCGCCGAGCCGGCGAACAGCCGTGGGGGCTTGGGCACCAGGTTGGGCTCAAACTGGGCACGGAGCAGGATCTCCTGCTGGCTGGGGGAGTGGGGGCCCTCTGCGTAGTCGCTGGTGGGGCTCTCGGGTGCCGCCACACAGTATAGGTCCTGGAAGGAGCTGCTCCTGCTGTCCAGGTTGAAGAGGCTGTCGATGAACTCCGCGAACTCCAGCACCTGCGGGCTGGGCGAGTCCCCCAGGCGGCCATTGTGCAAGGCCAGCTCCCCATGGGGTGCCCCGCCGCCGTCCCCGGCCGCCACTGACACTGCCTCCTCTTCGGCGCGGGCCACGCTCAGGGGCCGCTCGGGGGTGGCGCCACCACTGCCCGGGGCAGCCTCCAGCAGCTGTGTGTCCTGCGAGTGCTTGGACAAGCTGTCGGCGGCCAGCAGCTCGGTGCGTGAGCTCAGGGACGGGTTCTCCTCGGGGATGGCCGGGTCGATGTAGAAGAGGTGGCCCTCGTCCCGCTCCAGCACGGCATGCAAGCTGGGAGAGCCGCGGATGCTGCGGAAGCCCGAGGAGCGGCGTGAGTCAAAGCTGTACAGCGACTCGGTGTCCGACAGACTCTCCATGGTGGCCAGCGGTGCCCGCCGGGCCTGCAGCTCGGCTGCCAGCCGCTCCTGTGTGGACAGCAGCAGCAGCTCCACAGGGTCCTGGCGGGCAGCCACCGCTGCCACGGGGGACAGCAGCCGGCCCTCGGAGAAGCCCTCCAGGCTCATCTCAGACTGGGACTTGCTCCTGTGGGGAGGGGCGGAGGTGAGGGCACGTGTCCCTCCGCCACCCAGGAAAATGCACGAGGCAGGCAGACGCCTGCACCTGCGCAGGGCAGGGCACAGCCAGCACCTCCTCAGCAGCTGGGGCATCTGCGGCCCCGGCCCGGGCCTGGGCCCAGGAAGGCAGCACCAGCCTCCCCAGTGCAGCCACCATCTACATGCCTGTCACCCGCCAACAGTGTGTGTGACCACGAGGAGAGTGCACCGTGAGTACCAGTGGTCTTTGCGTGTGCACAGAATGTGCACCGGATGTCCGTGCGTGTCAGCTGGGCCATACGTGGCTGTGTGTGTGCACCCCGTGCACACCTGCGTGGGGTGATCTGTGTATTGTGACTGACCACTGCATACAAACGTGTGCTTGCATGTACTTCAGTACAAACACACATATGCCAGGCACAATGGGACACTCTGGGAGGCTGAGGCAGGGCAGGAGGATCGCAAGTCCAAGCCCAGCCAGGAAAACTTAGTAAGTTAGCAAGATCCTAACTCAAGATGAAAAACAAAAATAGGACTGGGTGTAGCTCAGTGCAGAGGCCATGGGTTCAATCCCCAGGACCACCAAAACAACACATGTAAGCCCGTGCACGTGTGTGTACGTCAACTCAGTGTCTGCCTGTTTGGATGTGTGCCTGGGGACTACAGCCCCCACCCCTAGAGATGCCAGCTGAGGGACAGTGGGGCAGAAGGCAGCCCCCCACCCCCGTGTGCAGAGCCTCGCCTGGGGCGTGTGTGGGCCTGGCACACGCACAGCAGCACGCTTGGCCTGGCAGGTGGACTCACCTGACACTGCTGTTGCGCTGCTCGGTGGCCGGCAGCTCCAGAGCCAGCCCGGCGGGCAGCGTGGGCCCTGTGGGCAGCGGCTGCTGCTGGAAGATGAGCTCAGGCGTCAGGTCCACCTCGGTGGGGCTCACCATGACCTTGGCCGCGGAGAGCAGTGCTGTCTTCCCCTTGTTGTAGTTCTCCAGCACCTGGAGTGGGAGGCACCGCCAGCCCTGCCTTGTGCCTGGCAGCCGGGCTGCAGCGCCCTCAATGCCCACTGCGGTGGCTGATGGCCAAGGTTGTGCCGGCGCCGGGGCTCGGCCTGGGCCCTGACAAGGTGATGCCCCACGCTGTGGTGCCCAACGCCCACATGGTGAGGCCGCACTCACCTTGTTGAGCCCCTCCATGACCACATAGGGCAAGTGCTCATGCAGCATGGCCGGCGAGATGATCACTTCGTTGAAGGCCTTGTTGTCGCCCCAGATGGCGAAGTACGTGGGCTCCTCCTGCTCACAGCAGCTGATGGGGACAGGCGGGTCCTGTCACGGCCCTGCCAGCTCTGTCTGGTTGGCCAGCCCTAAGCTGGGCCAGGCTGCTGCCCGCCCACAGGGAGCCAGTGCCCGGCCTCGGGAGGGAAGCAGGTGGGGCCGTGGCCCCGCCCTTCTCACCCGGTGGTCACTGCGCCCATGTGGGCACCTACCAGCTGTGCTCTGTGGGGTGGCTGTGGACCACGTGGATGATGCGGCCCGGCGGGTAGAGTGGGGTGCTGGCTGACAGGGCGATGGTCAGGTCGCTAGGGTGGGTCCAGAGCCGGGTGCTGGCCAGCGCGGTCACCTCCACTTCCTCGGGCAGCTCTGACTTTGGGATGCACTTGGTTGCCCCCACGATGATCCGCCACTGCAGGGTGGGGACAGGGACAGAGTTGAGCAGCGTGGCGGGATGGGATGCAGTGGGACAAGGGCAGGGCAGTGGCCTGGCACGAAAGGCTGTGTCTACCCAACGTACAGTGGCCAGAGGGCCAGGAAAAGCCAAGCACAGAGGACGTGGGGTTGCCGGCATCTGGGGCACTCGCTCCGAGTCCGAGCAGAATAGCTTGGCTGTTGCTGGGTGGGGTCCTGGTTACCAGATTCCTGGCTTGGCCAGTGCTCAGGCCGGGGTCCCTCATGTCCAGGTCCCCCGTGCCCAGGCCAGCTGCCCCCACAAAGCTGTCACCCTCCCTCCACCGGCCTGGCCCAGGCCAGACTGCCATGGTTCTGGACACCACAGGGGGTGCTGCAGGGGCTGCAGGGTAGGGCCGCAGGGGCCATGGAGGTGACCTCAGAGGACCCTGCCGCACAGCCCCTCGGCCCCAGGCCCGGCCCCCCAGGGCCACCTTGTGCCTCAGGAAGGGTGGCATCTGCTGGGCCAAGCCCAGACCCTGAGCCCGGGCAATCTGGTCAGGATCCCAAGAGTTATGGCTGAATCCTGCCCGTGATGGTCCTCAGTTTCTCCGTGGTATTGACAGGCCTCGGAGACCTGAGGTCCCAGGACACACAGTGGGCCTGGTGGGCTCTGTGCCTCAAGACGGTAGGGACGGGGCAGGGACCCACCTTGGGCTTGGTGCTGCGCTGCAGGACGTCCAGCAGCTGCCTGCGGAAGCCCTCCAGCTGTGACAGGCCGATCCTGGGGAGGGAGGTAGAGGATGCTGGGGTCACACGGGGACAGTGCATGCGGAGCGAGGGAGCCCGTGACCCCGTCTTCTCACCACAAGCGACTGCGGGTGTAGAGGGGCCCTGGGGTCCCTCAGAGCCTGAGGTGGGGGACAGGCCTGCCGGGGCCACACGGGAGGGGACTCGCCTGGGGACCAGGTCCTTGCCAAGAACCACGGCCGTCACGAACTCTTTGGAGTACTCCATCGCATCCTCGCTGCAAGGGAAGTCGCGGTGGCTCAGGGCTCCTGGGCTGCTCCTGCTGGGAGGCTGAGCCAGGGCTGGGCAGGAGCAGGCGACAGCCCTTGCCCGCCACCGTGGGTACAGTCGGCACGTCACCAGCTAGGCCTGGTGGGACACTGCCTGGTGTGTCGGGGCGCGGGGCTGGCTTCGGTCTGTGTCTGGGTGCTGCCCCCCTGCTCCCCCCGACGAAGTCTCTGCCCCGCGGTGGGTGCCGATGGATCTCTGCCCGTGAGCGCTGGTGGGGAAAGTGACGGAGTCGCCTGCCCATGGCCAGAGCCTGACCCGCCTGGCCCAGCCCTGGCCCCAGCCCTGCGGGTCCGACCGCTCACCTCAGCAGGCCCCCGGGGGGCGAGTAGGCAAAGCACTGGAGGGTCGGGTACTGTGGGCGCAGGAGGAAGGACAGAATGGCCGCTGTGCCCGCGCCCAGGGAGTGGCCCACCACGATCAGGCCATAGTGCTTGGTTCCGCGGCCCTGCGGACCAAGAGACACCTGAGCACCCTGCCCACTGTCTGCCAGGCTGCGTCCCAGCTGACTACACTCTCTGAGCCCAGGTGGGGCGGCTGGCAGTGCCCAGGCAGGGACCCGTGCCCCAGCAGCATGGGTGGGCAAAGCAGGACGCCCTCACGCACTCTGGTCACTGTCCTCGTCATCTTGCTGTATCCCGAGCTTCTCCCAGACTTCCCCTCCCACGAAGCTGCCGGAGCCCCAGGGCCCCATGGAGTGGGCGCTCGGTCTCCTTGGGCACAGAGCTGGCCTCACCAGGTCTCGCCCGAAGGCTTGTGACAGGACCATCTCCTGCTCCAGCTTCTTCTTTATGTACTCAGCGGACAGCACCATGCCCTGGGCAGGAAACAGGGGGTCACGGGAGGCCTCAGGGACCTGCAAAACCAGAAACCCGAGCCACTGGCCCCGTCCCCCGTAATCCCCAGAACAGCCTGGCTCTGGGGCCCCGGGCCGCTCTGTCCCAGGGAAACCAGAAGCCTGGCAGGTAGCATCTGGCAGACACTGGTGTGGCCTCCCTGCTTCCCTGGGGCACCCTGGGCACAGGCTGGGGATGGGTCCCGGAGGATAAGCCACGTGGGCCTTGCAGGCGAAGCCATGCTCTCAGTTGTCCCTCTTGCAGCCCAAGGAGCAAGGCCCCACTCAGGGCCACGAGTACCTTGTGGCCCAGCCAGGTGCCACAGTGGCCCTCCACAGGGAGGCGCTCGGCATCACCCGTCAGGTCGGTCAGGGCATCCTGGGGGAGAGGTGGGGAGGGCAGCAGTAAGCGTGGGAGGAGGATGGGCTGGGGGGCGCCTGGGCCACAAGGGGCATGGTGTACCTTGGGGGACAGGGTTCCCCGGATACTGATCACCACTTTCTTCTTGTCGTGGTCCACAGCCACATAGAAGGGGGTCTCATACACCTGGGGGTGGCAGCACATAAGCCCGGGGCCTGGGAGCCCATGTTCCCACACAAGGCCCCTGGTCTCACTCTGACTCAGTGGCCTGAGCACCGCCCACCTTGCAGGTCCACAGGGACCCTTGTCCCTCCCCACAGCTGCCCTCATGTCCTACGGCTGGGGCCAGGGGACCTGATACTGAGTGTGGGGTGGGCGTCCACCTCCAAGCTGCTGATGGGGGTGCGGGGTACACAGGAGCAGCCGGAAGCTCACCGCATCATGGCAGGAGGTGTAGACAATGTCTACTGCTGTCATGTTCTCGTCCAGGAAGTGGCGCCGGATGGCGATAGCATTGCAGCCGCAGCAGTTGTCCTCCTCGATGGTGACACCGGGGGCGAACCGGGGCCGTGTGGGGCACAGGCAGCAGCTGCATTGAGAGGGCAGCTGGAGCCCCCGGGCAGATTTCTCCCCCATCCCCTGGAGTGGGCCCCACCATCCCCAAGATCACCCTTGTTGTGACCTCCATGACCTCTACAGCCCGACCCCCAGCACCCCAGCACCCCCATACACTGGGCCTCTCTGCAGCCCCTGTCCTACAGCTCTGCATCCAGCTGGGCTCACGGCAGCTGTGCTGGGCCCCTCCCGCTGCTTCCTGGGCCCTAGATGCCCCTCCACACCTGCTCCTGCCCCAGCCCCACGTGGTGTGGACTCCCAGGCACGTGACCCCACCATCCCTTACCTAGTCCCCGCCGGCTGGCCCCACACCTGCCCTCCACCCTCAGCCTTTCCCTCGCCCTCACAGCCTGCGCCTTCAGATTCAGCCCTGCTCTCTCTCTCTCTCTCTCTCTCACACACACACACGCACACGCACACACACACACCACACTTGTCCCACGTCTGACTCAGCCCTGCTCTCTCTCTCTCTCTCTCTCACACACACACACGCACACGCACACACACACCACACTTGTCCCACGTCTGACTCAGCCCTGCTCTCTCTCTCTCTCTCTCACACACACACACACACACCCCACACACACATGCACACACACACACACTTGTCCCACGTCAGACTCAGCCCTGCTCTCTCTCTCTCTCACACACACACCCCCCCACACACACATGCACACACACACACACTTGTCCCACGTCAGACTCAGCCCTGCTCTCTCTCACACACACACACACACACACACACACACACACCCCACACACACATGCACACACACACACACTTGTCCCACGTCAGACTCAGCCCTGCTCTCTCTCTCTCACACACACACACACACACACACACACACCCCACACACATGCACACACACACACACTTGTCCCACGTCTGACTCAGCCCTGCTCTCTCTCACACACACACACACACACACACACCCCACACACACATGCACACACACAACTTGTCCCACGTCAGACTCAGCCCTGCTCTCTCTCTCTCACACACACACACACCCACACACGCACACACACACATTGTCCCACGTCTGACTCAGCCCTGCTCTCTCTCACTCACACACACACACACACCCCACACACACGCACACACACACACCACACTTGTCCCACGTCAGACTCAGCCCTGCTCTCTCTCACACACACACACACACACACACACCCCACACACGCACACACACACACACTTGTCCCACGTCAGACTCAGCCCTGCTCTCTCTCTCACACCCCCCCCCACACACACCACACTTGTCCCACGTCAGACTCAGCCCTGCTCTCTCTCTCTCTCACACACACACACCCCCCCACACACACATGCACACACACACACACTTGTCCCACGTCAGACTCAGCCCTGCTCTCTCTCACACACACACACACACACACACCCCACACACACATGCACACACACACACACTTGTCCCACGTCAGACTCAGCCCTGCTCTCTCTCACTCACACACACACACACACACCCCACACACGCACACACACACACCACACTTGTCCCACGTCAGACTCAGCCCTGCTCTCTCTCTCACACACACACACACGCACACACACACACACACTTGTCCCACGTCAGACTCAGCCCTGCTCTCTCTCACACCCCCCCACACACACACACTTGTCCCACGTCAGACTCAGCCCTGCTCTCTCTCTCTCTCACACACACACACACACACCCCCCACACACACACGCACACACACACCCCACACTTGTCCCACGTCTGACTCAGCAGGGCCCTGAAAGCTGTCAAGCTGGCGCCTCCCCCCACACCATGCCCTGCCCAGGACAACAGCACTGCCCGTCCCACCGGCCTCTGACCCCGGGCCTCTCTCTGAGCCCCCAGCTGCCATGACACACATGGGCGGGCACCACCGCAGGCCTGCATCCCACGCTGCGTGGGCAGGGCCTGCAGTGAGTGACCCAGCCTGGAGGATGAAACCAGCCAGCAGGCTGCAGCTGCTCCTTTGGCCACCAGAGGGCGCCGGCAGCACACAGATCAGCGCTGGGCGCGGGCCCGGCCCGCTGTCTGGGGACAGAGCTGAGTCCTATCGAGCACCCTGAACTTGGGCGGCCCTCGGAGCTGTCTTCCCTCACAGCAGAGCAGTCTGTGGGGCGTCATCGCCCCAAGGGAGAAGCCTCGCGAAGAAGCCCAGGGTCCAGCCGAGACACTGATGCCTGGGGTGTAGACCACCCCGACACACTACAGAAGTAGAACCCAAGGGGCCCCGCGGCCAGGGCACAGCAGCAGGGCTGGCGCTGTGTCCCTCCTTGGGGCGGCTGTCACGGGGGTCCCAATCCTTCCTGCTGTGCCCTCCCAGGTCTGGGGTGCTCTGCCATCTAAGTCTCAGTTTCCTCATCCACAGTGTGGGGTGCGGAGACCCCTTGGGGCAGTTACCCGAGAGCCAGGATAAGTGACACGGAGCCCCAGGGAACCCAGCACATGCCCTGGGGTTCTGGTTCAGTGCTCCGCAGCCACAGGGGAGCCGCTGCCAGGTACCAAGCCAGACTGGGTGGGTGCAGGCTCCGTCCCTGTGGCTCGCCCATCCCAAGCCCTCCCTGAGCCCTGAGCAGACGGATGCCAGTGCCCACATCCTGTGTCTACAGGGTGCCCTGAGCCCTGCCCACCAGGGCCTCACGGATGATGAAACACCCTACATGGGAACACCACCTCTCCTGACCAAGAAAGGGGCTTGAGAGCTGCCCCTGTGCTGCCACGGGCCTGGCTCAGGACTCTCGATCAAGTGCTCCCAGGGTACTGGGCCCAGCGGGGCCTCCAAGAACACAGGGAAGAAGGCCAGGCACATGCGGCTGGCAAGGAAGGGCACAGGGCACAAGGCCCCAGTCCTCCCGATGAGCTGCTGCGGGCACAACAGGAAGTGCGTCCCAGGGGCCACCAGCTTTCCGGGGAGAGGCAGGGCACACAGAGCACGCCGGCCTTTCCAGAACAGAGGCCCAGGGAGCTGTCTTCCTGCTGCCCACCTGGGCCAGACTCAGACGAAGCGAGCACAGGGTCCTTCCTGGAGACCCCGCCTCAGCCTCTGCCCCAAGGAGGGCGGGAGGGCAGAATGGGGCGCCTTAGCTGCAGGAGCTCCTGCGTGCCTCGGAAAGGTGGCCCGGAGGGAGCCGGATGTGGGGAGATGTGGGCAGAGAATGGGTGGGAGGGGGAAGGGGACTGCCAGTGCCCACAGCCACGTGACGGTCTGAATTCGAACCCTGAGTGGTGTGCCTCCCAAGTGCCCGGCTGCACCGCCCAGGTCATGTGGAATGGGACGTGGAGGGGTGAGGGTGCGGCCTGGGGAGGTGGGCACTCACGAACAGGAGCGGGCCAGCTGGCAGAGGCCACAGGCGGGCTTGCGCATCAGGTACATGGGCCAGCCGTAGGCCGCCAGGGCAAACAGCATGTAGTAGCAGACCTCCTTGTAGCGCAGCATCTCGTGCTGGAAGACAGCGCAGAGGGGGCCGCGTGCCCTCCACAGGTGCCCACCCATCGTCCCCAGCAGAGCTGGGGTGGGAACCGCCCATCACTCTCGCAGGCGGGAGGCTGGGCTGGGCCTGGCGGGGACTGCGTACCTCCACGTAATTGCACGTCCCTGATTATCTGTGCAACCAGGGCACAGATCCACCCGGGACCTGGCCTGTACTCCCATCTCAGAACTAATGATTTGGGGACAGAAAATTGCTGGGAGCACTTGACTAATTTCCCGGCAGAGAGCAAGGGTGTGAGTGGGGTCACCCTGCCTCAGCCATCAGGCCCAGGAAAGGGGGGAAGGGAGTTGGTGGCTGGCAGCTCAACCCCAGAGGACCTGGGCCCTCCCGCTGCCACATTGGTGAGGGGACAAGTCACCAGAGCCCTCTGGGGAGGCTCAGGGCCTATGATGGGGAGTGGCACTGAGGCAAGGCCTGGGAGGCTGGGGTCCCCTGGAAAAAGCACCCGGGGAAACACAGCAGTCCAAGGCCTGGGGCTGCTGTAGCCCTCCAGGGCTAGAGGGGGCAGAGGTGTCACAGCGCTGTCAGGCCAGGTGCCCCGAGGCACCCAGGGAACTAACTGGCCTCAGAAGCACGGCAGTGAGGTCCTCTCGGGAGCCGGCCCCTCCCCAGGCCCTGGGAGGGGATCATGCTGGGTCAGTGCTCAGTGTCCCCCAGCCTCTGCAGGGGCAGGCACAGCCCCGCCCTAGGTCCCCCTGCTCTGTCACCCCAAGGTGGCAGCAGCCAGCCAGGTAGGTCCCGACATGCGGACGGAGACAGAGGCGCTGCTGGACAGCTACTGCGGATTCAGCTGCCTGCAGAGTGACCTTCCCTCAAGCACGGAGGCCACCAGGGCTGCCTGGTGCAGCCCTGTCTGACGGCTCTGCCTCGGGACCAAGAGGATGCACCCAGGCAGCCCCTCGGCTCCCCAAGCTCCGGCTGAAGCTGTGCCCAGGGCCCCTGCACAGCTGCGGGCACTGCAGGGCAGCAGAGACCGAGGTCCACGCTCCCCAGGCAGGGCCAGCTCCCGCCCCGGCTGTGACCACTGCGGGCTGGCACTGCCCTTTCCCACAGCACCAGTTTCCCCCAAGGCACCGAGGACGCGACCCCATGGCCACGGGCTGGGGAGCCACTGTGCGTGCCGCTGCCTCAGGACAGCAGTGCCAGCCGAAGGTCCCAGCTCACCCCGGGGAGTGCTCTGCTGTCTCAAGGGGCCACAGCCACAGGCCAGGAAGCTTGGTCAGGGACTAGGGGCTCCTCGGTAGAAGCACGGGGTCTGGGGGGCCATGATCTGAGAGCTGGCGCTCTCCGGGGGGCAGAGGACGGGAGATGGGAGCACTGTGACTCACCGAGTTCTTGAGGTCGAGGTACTTGGTGTTTCTGGTCACGGGCATCCCGGACAGGAAGGCCAGGATGTCGTTGTTCGCCTGGAAAACAGTGCAGTGAGAGGCGGGGCCCAGCCCCGAGCTCCACGGCTCCCCAAGGAGCTCCTAGCTCTTCTGAGATCCGGCCAGCAGCCAGGGTTCCACGGTCAGAAGCCCCGATTCTAGGTGCCCTCCTTCAACCAAGCAGCACAGCCTTGGGGTGCTCTGAAGGGGTGGGGGGTCCTGTAGGCAACGACACTGAGCCCGCAGGGAATGTAGAAGTAGCAGGGCCAGGGATGGACAGCACAGCAAAGCAGAAGCCGGGGGGCTGGATGCCTGCTGGCCCCAGGAAGGGGTCACTCAGCACGTGGCGGGGAGAGAAGTTGGGGCAGGGCAGGGAGCCCTGGTCAGCAGCGGGGGCCACAAGGAGGAGGGCAAGGGTGGTGGTCTGGAGACCCGGCACTCACCGCGTCCAGCACCGCGCTGCGCTTGGCCCGCTGCCGCTGGCGGAGCAGCACCAGGCCAGCGATGATGTCGGAGGGCACGATGTCGAGGTCTCGGAAAAACTCGGCGAAGAGGTAGGCGATTTCCGAGTAGGCGTCCTGGGAGGCGCGGGCGGGCGGAGGGGACAGCGCACGGGAGTGAGGCCCAGGGCGGCCTTGGGGAAACCCGAGCCTCTGCCCTCCAGGACCTCTCCCTGTCAGGCCCCTACCACGCTGTCTACTGCACATGCTTGCAATGCTACCATCTTCTCCCTGTCCCCAGACACTAGGAATGCAGGCCAGTGGTGGCCCTGGCTGCTTCCCGTCTGGCCCTTTCCCACTGTGACCCTGGAAGCCCCTCCGGGTCCCTCCTGCTGCCCAGGGGCTGCCAGCCCATGGCCTCCGGGACCCTTGGAGAAGCTGTAGGCTAGCGGCCCCTCTCTCCTTCTCTAGGCCCTGGGGCAGGAGGCCATGCAGGGACGCTCATCTCCTAGAGCCCAAGTGTCCTCCCTGACCTGTCAGGCCAGGCCAGGTAGGGACCTGCCGCAGCACTGGTTCTGTCCCGCTGGGCTCCCCCTGACAGGTCTGGCACTCAGAGAAAGGAATCCAGACAGGGAGCTCAATGCAAGGGGTGCAGCTGCTGCTCAGCAACTGCTGGCTGGAGAGGCCCTGGCTGCCAGATTCGGGAACACGAAGGCCAGTGGCCTGATCTCCAATGCTGGCAGCCATGGTGTGGGTTTTTTTTTTTTCAATTTTGTCACTGTTGTTTTGTTGCTGTCATTGTTTTATACCAGGGATTTAGGAATTGAACCCAGGACCTTCAGGCTAAGCTACAACCCCTGTCCTTTTTCATTTCAAGACAGGGTCTCACTGAATCACTACATCGCCCAGGCCCCGCTCAAACTTACAATCCTCCTGCCTCAGCCTCCCAGAGTGCCGGATGACAGGCGTGCACCACCACACCCAGCTTCCAGTTCAAGGTTTTAAACAACATAGCACAAACTGATCAAAAAGAGCACACGCTTATTAAAAAGTCCAGTCCAAAAGTACTGGGCCTGGGCCTGGGCCTGGGCCTGGCCCCAGCCCCTCTGCCATTCATGTCTAATGGGACCCACAAGGCTCTGAGACAGCCCACCACTGTGAATACTCCTCCCAGGCCTGCCCTCCGCGTGTCCTGCCTGGGCTCAGCTGCAGAACTTTGGGACTTTCTCAGGTTCGGTCACTCACTCTGGGCGGAGCTGCTCCTTAAGGCTTCCACTGGCTTCCAGGGTGGCCTCTTGCTCTGCTGCCTACCAGCTGGGGGACACTCAGCTGGTGACACCCTTCTCTGGTCCTCAGCTGCTGATCCACCAAAGAGGTGGCACCAGATGAGCTCTGCGGCCCCCACGTCCCTTGGGCAGTGCCTGGCACTGAGGCCCTCGGGTCCAGGACTCGAAGCTGAAGGCCGACCGTGCGCTCTCCATGCCTCACAGGTTTCCCAGATCCCCCTGCAGCTGGTTAAGGCCTCTCTCGTCCTCAGTGCCTGACTTTTGAGCATTCCCCAGACTGAACCTGCATTCCCAGGAGCTTTCTGTTCCTTCTACAAAGCAAGTGACAGCTGCCTCGCTGGCTGGGGTGTGGCGAGAAAAGGACAGAGCGTGCCACGCTGAGCAGGCCACCAGCTCCAGCCAGCCCTGCCCACTGGCTCTGCCACAGGTGTGAAAGGCATGGACTCCAGGGCACGGCCGAGGCACCAGCCGCCGGGACTTACAGACTGTGAGTCCTTCGTGCGGGTGCAGCACAGGAACACCTTGAGCCGGCGCGACCAGCTGGTGGCCTGGCCCTCCTCTAGGCGGTGCCTGCGGGAGAGAGTGGGAAGGAGGGATTGGGGCGGATGCTGTGGAAATGGGGGGCCATGCCCAGGCCCCCACCAGTCCTGGGGGCTCCTGCTGGCCACGGTGGTAAGCCTCGGCACCCAGGGCATGGACGGGCACGCTCCCTGGCACCCTCTAGGGGCTTCAGGGCAAGGCCCGACATGGGGCCACTCTGCAGCATGGGTGCCCAGAGGCTCAGGCCGAGAGCCCTGGGGAACAGCAGCGGGACAGGGCCTCCCTGTCCTCCCCAGGGCTGGGCATCAGGAGGGCTGAGGTGGGGCTCAGACGTGCCTGAGCACTTAGCAGCCTGCAGGAGGGACACACAGACCCTGTCAGCCCTGGGGCTCCTCTCTGTGCAAGGAATGCCCTCGCCCCCGGCTCCCAGAGCAGGCAACCACGGGGGAGGGACAGGTGTCCCAGGTCCATGGAGGGGGCGGGTGGATCTGGGGCCCGAGCAGCCCTTCATCCTAAGCATGTGGGCCTCCTTCCAGGGCTTGGTGAGGAGACAGGGCCAAGCTGGCTTCCCAGAGTACCATTCTCTGACACTTTCTAACCCAACAGGGCTTTCAAAGCAAAGAGGATTCCTGCCAGCCTGCACGCCACACCGCAGTACCCTTGACATGCACCAGGGGGCGGGTCATCTTGGGACCACGTGCCAGCAGGTGACAGGTACTGTCAAGTGCCTGCCACAGCTACCACCTGGGCCAGGAGACATAAACCCAGGTTGCATGGAAGTTTCTGGTCTCTGAGCCCCTCTGCCCTGCAGTGCACTAAAGCTAGAAAGGGGGCAGAGGTTCCTTCGGCGAAATCGGAAGTCCAGGCTCCTGGGGGAGGTGCTGCATGGCCACGCTCCTCAGCTCCCACCGGGTCTCACAGCCAGAGAGGCTGAGGACGCAGATGCATCCCGACTTCCAGGCATGGGGAGCCAGCGTGGGGTGGCCAGTGCCAGAGTTGCTGGCTGCCTTGGAAGTGTGCTTTTGCAAGCATGCTGCAGCCTCAGCACTGGGAGGCAAGCGGGAGCCCACACGGGAGGAAAACCACAGCAGGCCGAGGGCGGTGAGCTCAGGCCCCCCCTTCACCTTGGCAGCGGAAACCACAGAGTGCTCTGTAATTAAAACACGGAACTGCCAGCCCGCAGCTGGGGGCGAGGGTGGCTGCCTGGGCCCCACGGGATCACCAGGCAGGAGGGGAGATTTCTTTCCAGGATCCCTGGAGCCCAGAACGCAGATCGGGCAGGGCGTGAGCTCGGAGCAAGGAGGGAAACAGGGTGGGAAGTGGCTCTGGGCCTGGCATTTGGGGTTGGGAAGTGGCCACGCCAGGTGAGGGTGTAGCTCTGGAGCAGACAGGCTGACGTGGAAGGTCCCAGGGACCTGTGCAGAGGCACAGGCTGGGCCGGGCAGGGGTCCTGCTGGGTGGGGCCCTGAACTGCAGCTCTGGGCTGGAGGCAGAGCGCTGCTTCCATGCCCAGCAGCAGCATCTGGGCAAGTGACGCAGAGGATGATTCGGAGGATGCGTCTCAGAGCTCACTGGGGTGGCCAGGGGGTTAAAGGGGCTGGCTATGGGAAGAGGACCCATGAACAGGGTCCCCACGGCCCACCCTGGAAGACCCTTCTTCATTCCTCCTCACGCTCTGCCACGGCACTGTGCAAAACCCATGCCCTCCCATGCTGTCCTTGGTTAATGTTCTCCAACCCCTGAAGCCCAGGGCCCTGCCCGGGGGTTAAGCAAGGGCTTGGAAGCCAGACCCCGGGCTCTTCGTACAAGCTCAGTTCCCATGCGGGGACAGTGACAGCTACCTTGGGGAGTGGTGACATGCTGTGTGTGACACCCAGCTGTCTGTATCTCCTGTGTGGCTACAGTGGCTCTGTTAGTGCCGCTGCCTGCCCCTTCCATCTCTCATAACCCTCACCGCATGACGAGGCAGGAGCTGTGATTCGCACTGTACCCATGTGGAGACGGAGGTAGGGGAGGGCAAGCCCCTCGCTAATGCCAGGCAGCCTGGGAGGCCTGTGTCCCTTGTGGAGATCAGGGCCACCCTCTGCCCTGTCAGCAGTGCCTGCTGGTACGCAGCCCGCCCGCCCATCTGGCCACTGACCGCAGGTTGTAGGTCCGCAGGTTGCGCTGCCTCCGCTTGGTCGCCCTCAGCTTGACAAAGGTGCGGCCCGTGGGGTCAAAGACACAGAGGACAGTGATGCACACGCTGAGGATGACCACCCAGTTGCAGACGACCATCCCTGGGGTCAGCCGTGGGAAGCAAGGGGGTGTAGGGGACACTCTGGTCACCAGCTCTGAAGACAAGGACACCGGGGCCCAGGAGCGAGGCTCAGAAGCCCCACCTGGCCCTGCAGAGCCATGAGCCTTAAGCCACTTCGGCACACAGCCTCTGCCCTGCTGCCTGTGCCTACTGCTGCCCACCCAGCCTGGGCCCTCTGGGGACGTCCAAACACATCTCCCCGCTGAACCGCACGCTGCCTCTACCCTGGGCTGGCATACCAAGGGTGACGTTCTTGGCAGTGAGGTCGTTGCAGGAGGTGTAGTACTGTGTGAGCCACACGATGCCCACGATGGCGTAGATGAACTCGATCACCAGGATGGCTGTGGGGAGAGAAGCCGGACTGAGGCTGGCACCGCAGCCTGCCAGGGAAAGGCCTGGACGTCCAACCCTACCCCACTGCATAGGCCGGAGGCTGCTCCCTTCATTCTGTCCTGCAGGCCCCGCCAACCACTTCAGCACCTGGAGGGCCGCAGCTGTGGGTGAGGTGGTACTTCCCTGTTCCATCGGGATTTCAGAATTACGTTCATGAACTGGTGATTGGACCTGTGTCAGGCCAGCTACCTAACCTCTGAGCCTATGAGTCCTCATCTGAGAAGTGGGGAGACAAGGTCTATGTCACAGGACTGTGCAAGGCTGGGGGGTCTGATGTGGACACCCAGTTCCACCCATGGGAGGGAGACACCAAGGTCCAGTGGTGGGAACCGCTACTTCCCAGCTGGAGGCCTCTCAACCTGCAGGAGGAGCTGGTCCGAGGGGCTGGCCAGGGCGGGATCGACCTGTCTGAGGTGTGCTTTGCAGTGGTGTTCCTAGCTAGAATCAGGGACAGCAAAATTTGTCCATAAAGGGCCGGAGAGCAAATATTGTAGGCTCTGGTCCTATGGGCACCAAATAAATGACTCCTCTTGGCTGCTGCAGGGCCGGCGCAGCCCAGGGAAGCACAGACACGTGCAGCATGCCCACCCTGGAAGTCTCCGCGCCCCACTGTCCCCGGTGCTGGCAGACGCCTGGCTCAGCGCACACAGCTGAATGCACGGATGGGGCGGTCCAGCACCCCCTCCCCACAGGCGGCCCTTACCCAGGCGCACGTAGAGCACGTACTGCATGGAGTCGCGGGGCTCTGTGTAGAGGATGCCCCCGCGCATGCTCAGCCAGATGATGGCCATCTCGGCGATCATGCAGCTCAGCAGGATGCCCAGGTAGCCGCGGCCGTGGTCCACCAGATTCAGGGAGCAGGCTTCGTGCGGGCTATAGACGAGGCCGAAGAGCACCACGGACAGGATCACAAACCTGCAGGAGGACCGGGGTTGGCACCACCACACAGCACACTGCCCGTGCTCAGGGACGCAGGGGGTGGGGCGGGGAGGCGAGAGCCAGGAGCCTGCCGCCATCGTGCAGATGTAGAACTCAGCCCCAAAGGTGCACGAGTTGAGAGTGGAGGCTTTTGGAGGGGGATTGGACCAGGGGGGTGCTACACTCATTAGTGGGTTAATCTCAGGAAGAGTCAGTGCTAAACGTGGTGGTAGAAGGCAAGGTCGGGTCAGAAGAGGCGGGGTGCAGGGCGTGGCCCGGAGGGGTGTGACTTCCCCCGGCTCTTCCCTCTCACTGCTTCTCAGCTCCTCCAGCCCTGCCCTCCCCCAGGCTGTCTCTGCCTTGGAGGCGGCTGACCAGGGACTGTCACCATAAGCCAAAATAAACCTCTTCACCTTTAGTCTGCGGATGTTGGAGGTACTGTGTCCCAGCAATCAGAATGTGACCAAGACAGACTTTGGTACCAGAGAAGTGGCATCACTGGTGTGACTATAAGTGGCCATGTGATTCGGAAGCCTTTGGAAGTGGCTTGCAGCAGGAGTTTGGGAAGGTTTGGAGATGCCAGCAAGTCAAGCCCCAGAGCCGGGCATGGTGGCACACACCTATAATCCCAGCACTTGGGAGGCTGAGACAGGAGAATCACTGGGAGTTCAAGGCCAACCTGGACTACATAGTGAGTTCAAGTCCAGCCTGAACTACATAGCAAGACCCTGTCTCAAAAAAAAAAAAAAAAAAAAAAAAAAAAAAAAGACAAGCCCTAGATTGCTATGAGCTGAGCTTAATGGGAGATTGTGTTCAGAGCTCTAAAGACCAGAAAGCTTGATAGAAATGCAGACAGTAAAGGCCAGGCTCAGAAGGTTTCAGTTGGGAAGAAGGACTCCATTGGCAGATGGACTAGAGACCATGTATACTATACTTGGGCAAAAAATTTGTCTTTATTTTGCCATGTTCTGAGACTTTGCTGGAGACTGAGATTAAGGGAACCAGACTAATAAATCTTACGGAAGAAATTTTAAGGTAGCTCAACATTTGAGCTGTGGGATGGAAACTTCTGGCCGCTTTCAGCCCAATTTACAGTGAGAATCAAGAGCAAAAAGCCCATTTGAAAAGTTTCCAGTTTTGCCAGAAAAGCAGTGCCTGCAAAGTTGGGGCCACAGAAAGCAGAGCATGGTAGCTGAAAAGATAAGCATTTTAAAAAAGCCAGTGGCTTTCATCAGGATGATAGTAAAAATGGCTTAAGGGTCCCTGAGGAATCATCATGTGCAGACTCAAAAGTGTAAAACTATAAGCCTTTCCTTTGAGAAGAGAGCCCCTGGACCCTGTGCTCATGAAGGGCCACCTAGGAAATTGTTTCTCAAAAATATTCATTTCACAGTGCTCAACCATCCAGGCACTTGGAGGCCTCTGTATCCACAGTCCAAAGGGGCCTGACTACTGCTCAAGCTGGTGGCAGACTGTGATGTCACCCACATGGTACTGGTTTTACAGGCATGCAGAACACAAGAGTTGTGGGGTCAGGAAGGCTTCCACCCAGATTTAAGAAGAAGGCCTGGGAGGCCAGGCAGTGTGCCTGAGGGCAGTGTGTGAAGCTGTGAGAATGAAGCTGAAAGTGCAGTGGAGATGCCAAGAATATGGGTCACCTGCTGAGGAAGGCTGCAGGCAATGAGTGGAACCAAACTGAGAGAGGCCCTGAGTGCTGTAACTGGCAACGCTGTGGGGGAGGGGCTGCCCACGCCCTTTGGAGCTCACATCTCACAACTTGCTCTGGGTGCTGGAAATGGACCTATAGAATTTAATGTTTGTCCTGCTGGGTTTCAGTATTGGATTGGTTGCATTCCTTTTTTTTTTTTTTTTTTTTTGTGGGTACCGGGGGGTCAACCTCAGGACCTCGCGCGCCAACAGGCGCCCGTGCCACTGAGCGATATCACCGGCCCCTTTTCCGTATGTGGGATCCGGGAGTCGAACTCGGGCCCTCGCGCTTGCAAGGCAGGCGCTTACGCCACTGAGCCATCTCACCGGCCCTCCTTTTTTTTTTTTTTGTGGGTACCGGGGGGTCGACCTCAGGACTTCGCGCACCAACAGGCACCCGTGCCGCTGAGCGATATCACTGGCCCCTTTTTTGTATGTGGGATCCGGGAGTCAAACTCGGGCCCTTGCGCTTGCAAGGCAGGCGCTTACACCGCTGAGCCATCTCACTGGCCCGGTTGCATTCCTTTTTATCCCCCTATTTATCCCTTTTGGAATGGAAATGTTTACTCTGTGCCATTGTATGTTGGCAGTGTTTAACTTCCTTTTTGATTTTTACAGGGGCTCACAGCTAAGAGTTTTTCTTGAGTCTCAGAGGAGACTTTGGACTTGGCTCTGTGTCAGCAATGCTGGAACTGTTGAGACTTTGGTGACTCTTACGGATGGACCAAATGCATTTTCTATAAACACATGGGCATGAGTCTTTTGGAGGCCAGAGACAGAATGTTACGGTTTACATCTAGAATGTCTCCCAAGAGGCTCGTAAGTTCGGAGGTCAGGTTTCGAAACCTAGGTGGATCGTAGAGGTGCTATGCCCATCACTGGATTCATCTGCTAGAGTTCAGAGCTGAATGTGCTGTCAAAAGATGGGGTCTGGCTGGAAGAGGCAGTCACTGGGGGCATGACCTGGAAGGGTGCATCTCTTTCTCTAGCTCATCTCATCTCTCTGCTTCCTGGCTGCCGTAATGTGAGTGGCTTTCCTCTGCCAGGTCTTTCCACCACGGAGCCAGCTAGCTACAGACCGAATTCCTAAAAACCGTGAGACAAAATAAACCTCTTCTCCCTTAAGCTCTGAGCATTAGATATTTTGTCCTAGCAGTGAAAAAGTAAGACATCTGACTAAGTCACCCGCAGTCAGCAACTGCCCAGTGGCTGCCCAGTGCCGGAGTTGGGGCAGTGACAGCCAGGAGGTGTCCTGGCTCTACAAGCACATTACTCAAAGGGGCTCCGCTTTGCAGGTGAGTCCTCCAGGGAGCCAGGAGGTCAGGGTCAATACAGGCCCCGGCAGGGAGGAACAGGGGATCACAGGCTGCCTCAGCAGTCTGCAGCCCAGCACGAGACTCACCAGGTGGTGTGCAGGAGAAAGAGAAAGATGGCTGGCAGGACGAGGTCATCACTGCCTACAGACCAGCGCCGCCGGAACACCACAATCCCGGGCATGGCTGGCAGCTCTGGTAGGCTCAGCAGACCCGGTGCTCACCTCCTGGAAGAAAGTAGAGGACTCTGGAGCAGCCTGGGCAGGCTGCAGCACCCAGGGCTTCTGCATTCCTGGGCCACTGGGCTTGTCCCAGATGTGGTTAGTGGCACTGGCATCTTTGGCACTGATCACAAGTCCCAACCTTGGTCCTGGAGCCTCCAGGCCACCGGGAACACTGACCCATCCCTCAGCACCCACCTCCTAGAGCCAACACCAAGGACCCCAGCAGTGGGATGCCAGCTGGCTGGGTGCTGGCTCAGGAGTGCCCAGGACCCAGGACCCCCCCCAGGGCTGGAGGAGGGCGGCAGCATGGCCCAAAGGTCACCGGGCTGTGTGGAGGGAGCCTACTGGGGCACCTGCTCCCTGGCCCATGGAGGCTTACATGGCACCTGGTCCGGGGCGGGTGGCAGGTCCTCCTCTCCCCAGGGAAAGCTCCGGGGAAAACATGTGTCCTCGGAGACTGGCATCACTCGGGAAGGAAGCAGCCAAGTCCTTCCCAGCCAGGGGGCACAGCCCTCGGGGTGGACGAGGGGGTGTGGGGCCGGGTGGTCTGCCGGCATGTCTGGCCTGGCCCGCCCCCTGCCCCGCGGTGCGGCCGCTTCGTGCAGCGCTCCAGGGCTGCTCCGAGCTGGCAGCCTGGCAGGCCGGCCTGCGGGTCGTGCCTGCTCCTCCCCCCAGGAAGTGACATCACCCACACTTCAAGGAGGAGCTGAGGAGCAGGGAGGATGGGGATGGGGAGATGCCTGCAAGGCGGCCAGGGGCAGGGGCCTGAGCAGTGGCAGCGTCTGTGACAAGTGGCAGACAGCACACTTGGGTGTGCAGTCCTGGGCTGGGAGGGGCTGGGCAGGGCGAGCTGGGAGCGGCTGGCCTCATGCCAGCCTCACCACCCCTCCTCTGCAGGTGGCTCGGAGGTTGGGCTTGAGGGGCTTCAGGGAGTACCCCACACCACAGGATGCATCCAGAGAGGTCAGAGGTCATCAGCAGGGCCCAGTGGTGCCCACGGTCTGCATTTGCCCTACAGGGTGGGCGGCAGTGCTGCCCCAAGAGGTTGGTGGAGCAGGTCCCACCTGCCACCTGCCCGGCTCCATTGGAGGCCAGGTCACTGTCTTCAGGTGGGCCCAAGCCCAACCTGCAAGTCTCCTCTTGCCACCCATCCCGTTGTGGGGGCCAAAGGGCGAGCACCTTGTGTGTTCTTTGAGACCATTCGCCCATCACCCTGGCACCAGGCACTTGGAGCTGGCACAGGACTGCCAAGAGCCCTGGAGCCACAGGGCCAAGGGCAGCCTCTGTCTCCGCCCATGGCCAGCAGCTGTGGTTAGCACTGGGGCCACAGCTGCCCAGCCCACCACCGCCCAACCTTAGACACACGGTGGTGACCCCACAGCTCCAGTCATGTGATTTAGGAGTCGTGTCTCAGATCCTCCAGTGCAGGCTCACCCGTGCCTACCTCCCAAGGTTGGCGAGGATCAGGAGAAAGATGGCCTGTAGGGCCGGGGCCAGGCTGGAGGAGGCCAGAGCCGCGGGGGCCAGGCAGTGTGTGAGCCCCGAGTCAGCCGCCCCACCCTGCCGCGCTGGTGCCTCCCCCACTGGTCACCCACAGGTCACAGCCTGGCGGGGGTGGCAGGCCCTGCTGCACGGGGTTCACTCTGAACCCGGTAGATCCATGTCCCAGGCTATTTCTAAGGCTCTGAAAGGCGCCTTTTCTCTGAGACCCCAGCCCGTCACAATGGGGGCCTGTTCCCGTGGGTGTGACGTCATCTGCAGGAAATGTCCCAGGAGGGCAGCAGAGCTGCTTCCCAGTCTGGATGCCCCCAGGGCAGTGTCAGTGTGGCAGGGGCAGGGAAGAATGACTTAGGCAGCCCCAAAGAGCCTCCTTCCTCCCTACCCCCAAGGTCCGGTTTCCCGTGATGATTCAGGCCCTGGGGTGAAGCATGCACCATTCTGAGAGTTCCTCTTTCTAAAAATGCTACTTTTTTTTTTTTTTTTGGTGGGTACCGGGGGAACGACCTCAGGACCTCGCGCGCCAGCAGGCGCCCGTGCCGCTGAGCGATATCACCGGCCCCTTTTTCGTATGTGGGTTCCGGGAGTCGAACTCGGGCCCTCGCGCTTGCCGGGCAGGCGCTTAAGCCGCTGAGCCATCTCACCGGCCCTAAAAATGCTACTTTTTAAAGTGCATGCTGTCCCTACATGAAAATCCTGTTGTGGCTTCCTATGGCCTGCAGGATAAAACCCAAGCCCCTCCGGTGAGTGGCTAAGAACCTTGGTTGCTGGCAGCTGTGCAACCTCAGAGCAGCCTCAGGCCCTGGGAACACTGCCTATCCTCAGGGCAGAGGCCTGCAGCTCCTGAGGCCCTGCCCGCCTCCCCTCCTGCAGAACCTGCTGCTCCCTAAAGACGCAGCCCTGCAAGGGCCCTGGGTGCTCCGGTTACCCTGTTCTGCCAGGCAAAATCTTATCATTCCAGGGCAGGCAAAAGTCACCTGCCCCTCGCGGTTCCTTTTTTTTTTTTTTTTTTTTTTTGAGACAGATTCACCTCCATCATCCAGGCTGGCATCAAATGTACTATACATCCTGGACTGGGCTTAGACTCGTGATCCTCCTACCTCAGCCTCCCAAGTGACGGGATCATAGGTGTGTGTCACATTCCCACCTGAAGCCCTCCTTGACAGCGCCCTCCTTTCTGGGCCCCTCACGCTAACACGACCCTGACATGTGTCTGTCCTACAGTTAAGCTGCTGATGCCTGGCTGCAGCCTCTGCCCCAGCTCAGCTGAGAGTCTGGGGTCCAGGGCCCTCAGATCCCTCTAGTGCCAGGCAGTGTCCACCACACCACCACTCTGTCCCCAGCCCACACAGCTGCTGGCCAGTCCCTGTCCTCGGACAGAGACAGTGGCTCACACCCTTCCCTTGGGAATGTCCCTCCCTTCCTGCTGGGCAGACAGCTCAAGAGAACCCCAACTGAACTGTGTGCCCCATGGGTGCCAGCCTAGTCCAGGGAGTCCCCGCCCAGCCAGGCATAGCCATGGGCATCTGGGCACAGGGACAGGATGGAGAGGAAAGGGGAAGAGAGGCAGCACTCCAGGCCCCACGGACATGTCCGCACTGGCCCGGTTCTCGGTGACATGGGGGACAGATTGTCTGAGGCACAGCCTCGTGCTGGCTGTATGACCTTGGACAAGGTACTAACCTGCTGTGCCTGTTTCCTCCCCTCTACTACGGGGACGAGAAGCATGCCTACCTCAGGGTCCTTGTGAGGCCACATGATCTGGGGGCCCAGCCTGCGCGCCTCCTCCTCGTCACTGCTGCTTAAGGACAAGGACGCTGAGACACTCCCCAGGTGTCCCTGAGAAGCAGGAGCTCCAGTCACCCCCACGCTGTCCAGCGCTCACAGTGCAGGCGGGAGTGTGAGGCGGGAGGGACTCAGGGCTGGTGCACGCCCCCCTCACAGGTGGGGACACCGAGGCTTGTGAAGGGCCCGGGCACCCAGCTCGCCCACAGTGCCCGCCTGGGCACCACACACCATCCCAGGTTCCCGCCAGCTCACACCCTCCTTCTGAGTCCCGATGGCACTGCCATTGCTGTACTGTCACCCCAGGGAGTGGAAGCCAGGCCACTATTACTGCCCCAAAGATGTGTAAGTTTCTGGAAGCCAACCCAATCCACCTGCATTCCAACCAGGGATAAATCTGCGGATGTCAAGTACATCCCTGCCTCCAGCAGTCACTGATGCTGTGCTCCAGGGCAAGGGTCGATGTCCCCAGGACAGATGGCCCAGGCAAGCTGAGCGAGAGGAGGGAGTGTCAGCAGGAAGCGGTCGCCCGGCACAGAAACCTCAGGGTGACTTCCACAACAGCCGGGGAAGCCAGGAAGTGCTCCAAGAGGTCCGGGCATGGAAGCCAGCTGCCTGCCATGGCCCCTGGTCCTAAGTGTCCTCTACCCTAAGAACAGCAAAGCTGGGCCCCTGGCAGCCCAAGGCTCTGTCCCCGCTGGGTTGACTCACCGCAGCCACCTTTGGGGCCAACCAGGCTGCTGCTGTGCCTTGCAGGGGTTAGGAAGCAGCTCCCCTCCCAGTGCCTGACAATGGTACTCATGGTCTCCCATGCGTCCCCAGCTCCTCCTGTCCCACTCTGCTTCCTGGCTGCCATGGGTTGAGCACCTTCTCCTCCACCAGCCCCTCGGCCATGCTGCTTCTAGCTTGGAGCTATCAGCCAGGGACCGAAAGTGGGAGCTGAGATAAACCCCTCCTTTAAGAAGTGGGTGTTGGAGCTTGGCATGGTGATGCGTAATCCTGTAATCCCAGCATGCAGGAGCTGAGACAGGAGGATTGCTGAGAGTTCAAGGCCAGCCTGCACTACATAGGAAGACCCTGTCTCAAAAAAAAAAGGGCCGGTGAGATAGCTCAGCGGCATAAGCGCCTGCCTGGCAAGAGCAAGGTCCTGAGTTCGACTCCCAGAACCCACATAAAGGAGAAAAAGGGCCGGTGATATCGCTCAGCAGCACAACCACTTGCTGGCAAGCACGAGGTCCTGAGGTCGACCACCGGTATCCACATTAAAAAAAAAAAAAGAAGTGGGTGTTGGCTACTGGAAAGTGGCTAGGATCCCCTTATGGCTCAGTCTGCCTATGGCCTTGGTGCCATGAAGTGCTCTCTGGGAGCACCAGCATGGGGTGCAGCCAGGAGAAGGCAAGACTGGAACAGTGTGTCCCTCATTTCCATCCACCAGGCCGCAGGGCACCACCCCAACCTAGCATTGAGGAAACCGAGGCACAGAGAGGGATGACCTGACTTGCTGAGGTGAGGATGTGGCAGCACTGGGCCTCAAGCAGCCTCCCTGACTCTGTATTCTCAGAGGCCGCAGTCACCGAGGCCCACAGCCCCCTTCCTGCCCAGGCTGCTGTCCCCAGGCACAGGAAGGAGACGGAGGCAGAGGCAGCAGAGAGTGCGTGGGCCAGGCGAGTGCGCCACCAGCCTGGCTGGGGCGTGCGCACCAAGGGAAAGGCCTGAAAGCTGTCGCTTGTCGCATGTCAGCTGTGCCAAGCAGACGTCAGCAGGAGGTGGTCCTCGCATGCCCTGTGCTCTAGGTGCAGGGGGCAATGCCCCCAACCCCCGTCTATCCCCTCCTGCTCTCCACCTCCCACTGGCTGGCCTCAAAGGATGAAGGAAGCACTTCCTGTGCCCCTCACCATTTAGGGATCCTCATACAACCCCGTAGGTAGGGATACTGAGGCTCTGAGACATTAAGAACCTCATGCATGGCAGTCGGGCGTGGAAGCGGGGTCTTTCTGCTGTGTTCTCTGCATCGAGGCCCTGCCTGCTGGAGCAGCCCGAGAGCCAGGCGGGCGCGGGCCAGAGGGTCATCTGGAGCCACCCACCCACCACAGGCCATGCCTACACCTTGGCGCTGGACCGAGATGCCGCCAGTGACCCCTTGCCACGAACTCCCATCGCACTTACTACATGCTAGGGGCGGCAGCAAGCAGTTAGCAGACTTCCTTCCACCTTCATCTTCTAACACCCCACGAAGCGCTACTCTTATGGCCACTTTCTGGATGAGGACACGGAGGCCAGGAAGAGTGGGGAACTTGCCGAGGCCACTGGGCACTGTCTGTCTGGGCCCAGGCCTCTCCCTGGGCCGGGGCTCCCTGTACCTCAGAGCCTGCAGCCTCTGTTCTCACGCTAATTATTTTCCACTCCTCTCCAATGAGAAGAATTTGCCATCTGCCACAGGCCTTGCCACGGCACCAGCCAGCTCTCTGGAATCAGCCAGGCCTCTGCTTCCTGCTGGTTGCTCTGGAGGGCGGCAACTGCTGGGGGAAGGCAGGCACCAGGCCCCAGCCTTCCTGTCCCTCCTCCCGGCTGGCTCTGTCCTGGGCGAACACAGTGCAGGGTCCCCAGGCCCTGGCCTGGCCAGGTTTTATTTCTAAATTTCTTCCCTTGTAGACCGTTTATCTTCCTGCATATCCCAGCGCCCCGGGCAGTGAGAATGCGCTGGCTCTGCTGGCCAGGGCCCCGGTGGGGAAGGGAATCCAGGTGTTGGCCTCCTCCTCCGCCCGGTAGCCTACCACACCCCTCCTGCTGCTCGCCCGCCTGGCCCTCCCAAGGATCCAGGGGCCATCCACGAGCCTGCCCAGAGTGGGCAGCTCTGGGTGGATCTTGGTTCTGTAGCCACTGAGGATGCTTCCTCATCCGCAGAATGGGTGCTGAGGCCCTCCTGTCACAAGGAGGCGTGGAGTAATAGCAGCATGTAGAGCCCCGTGCCCACAGCTCCCGTTCCTGATGAGCCAGCTCTGGGCAGGCCAGCAGCACCTCCGTGGGCACTGCCAGCAAGCTAAGAACCCCACCCGAGGATGCCCTGTGCCGGTATGTTTCCAGGTGTCCCACAAGAACCCCTGCCCAGCTTGACCCTGGATGCCCTGAGAGGCTGAGGCCCACGCTCAGGCTGGCATCTCACTGCCCACCCCTGCCCTGGCAGGGTCGCTCCGCAGATGCCCTGTCCACCAGGCGGCTCAGCCCCAGCTGCAGCCCGTGCTGACCCAGAGCTTCTGTGATATCCCCACCTCAGCAGGAGCTGGTGCCTCTCCTCATTAGAGCCCAGCGAGGCTGTTAATGAGATGCTAAGCAGGCACAGCTGGGCCGACACCGCCCAGGCCCCACCCGCCAGCGTACCCTTGCCAGTGTCCTGTGCGCTCCTCAGCCCAGCCGCCCCTGGGTGCATGCTGCTCCGAGACAGGGCACGGCCTCAGGACAGAGGCTGTGGGTCTGGGATCCCCGGGCGGCACAGCCATCTAGGACACCGGCCTCCGCTCGGGCTATCAAGTTTCCTGTCATCATGCCCTGGGCACCTTGGAAGCAGGCAGGGATCGAGTGACTGTAACATGAGCCGGTTCCTGGGCAGGACTCTGCGTCCTGGTCACCAAGGGCCACAGTCCCCAAGCACCACAGGACACGCAGGCGGAGGTGGCATCTGTCTCCATGCTTAACGATATTCTCAAACCATGGCGCAGATTGAGCTGCAGTGGGCCCCTGCACAGGTGCCCGCGCCCAAGACCAGTGCATGACCTCCCCCTGCTCAGGTCACAGGGCCAAGGGCCATGGGGAGGAGCCGCTGGCCCCAAGCCAGGGTCACTGTCCTCATGCTGCCCGTGCCTCCCCTGCCGCAGCTGGACCCTCACATGAGCCACACCAGCCTCTGGGAAGACGGGCAGGAAGCGCCTGCAGGTGGAGGGAGGGCTGCCTTGTGCCCTGGGCCACAATGCCAAAGCACAGTGCCAGGGCCAGCCACTTCCCAGGACAGTCGCTATTGCTTCTGGTGTGTAGGACGGGATGGCGGTGACCGCACCCCCTCCTAGGGCTGCCCAAGGATGAATTGGGCTAAAGTTGTGGAGTACAGAGGGCAGGCACTGGTGCGGAGGGTGTGCCTGGTGCCATCAGCGTCCCGTACACAGTTTTAACTAAGTCAGCCCCTTCTCAAAAGCATACACTGGTGCCCAAGTACCCTCTGAATAAAACGCAACGCCTGACCCTGAGCCACGGAACTCTGTATGGCCTGTTCACCCTGGCGCTCCGCCTGTGCCCATGCAGCCTGGCCCTTCTCCGGGTGCTGCTGAGAAGCCTGTTCAGTGCCAGCTGCCCGGGCCAGCACTGGGGGTCAGCCATGGCCCACGTTCTGCAGGCTTCCAGTGCCTCCGCCCTGCCTGCCTCATGACTCTGCAGCCACCTGCTTCTGCCTAGGCCCAGGAACCAGAGGGCTGGGACAAGGCCAGGGCCAGACAGGCGTGGGGCGAGCAGCTCCATGCAGCACCCCAGAGCCAGCCCTTAGCTCTGTTGGGTGAGTGCTGGGCAGGAGCAGGGCCCCGGCCTGCTGACCCGACGCCAGTGATCTGTGTCACTTTCCCTCCCTGGGGACTCGCCCTTGGAGCTCGGCCCCCAGCCTGTCACCCTGTCACTTATGGGGCCCCTGCTTTCCGCCTGCTCCTGGGGTGTGGTGTGAGGTGGAGCTGGGGCCTGACTGGCACTGTGCTGCCACTTAGCAAGGGCGCAGCGGGGCGGTGACGGACGTTTGGCAGCCCCGACTCCTGCAGGGGGAAGGGGCGGCTCTCAGCGGACCCGCCAGCCTGCAACAGAACTCTCGGCAGAGGGGCCAGCACCACCTGTCAGAGCCCAGTGGGGCAGGCGTGGTGCTAACGGGACGCCCACGGGGGACCGCCAGGTGGAGAGCGGCACCTGGCCTCCTCGAGGCTCGGGTACAGAGCGGCAGGCGCTGGCACAGGGATGGCCTGCATTACAGCTTGTGCCAGCTTCTTCCCCAGCGGTGGCTGCTGCAGCTATAAATACCACCGCCGTCTCTGGGGGTGACCTAGAATCCCAGCTCCAGGGCCTCATGGGCCCCTCAGCCTGGTTCCCACAGTGCCCGCCTGACCAGTGCTTCGGCTGTGCTGGCCCCTCCACCTGAGCAGCCTCGGCCGGGGCTGGGATAACCCAGGGACCGAGTTTCCCACCACTACCACCTCTACCTCATCACAGGCAAGGTGCTACAGACGCCAGGCCCCAGGCCAGCCCGAGATAGGAGAACACAGCCGCCAGCACCCAGGACTCAGGTGTCCTCTGCACTGCCTCCATGGCCTCCAGCCTGGCTCTCTCCGCAGCCCCCCCTGGGGGCGAAAGCTCCAAAGCTCCTGGACCCCAGCCCCTCCACCCGTCTCCCCAGTGCCAGGCTCCCCGGGACTGCATCACCCCGGAGTCCCACCAGGATGGCAGCCGCCGCTCCAACGAGCCCCGAGCACTATCACCCCCCACCGGCGGCTGCTCCGCGCAGCACATGAGCACGGCACTGGGTGGGCACGGGCCCGTGGGTGTGAGGATCCCCCACACTCAAGGTGGCCCGGGTTGGGTTCTGGGCTCTGAGGGGGCAGAAAGCAGGAGGCAGCTCCGAGGCAGCCCTGGGTCGTGCAGACGTAGCTGGTACCGTGCTCCACCTGCCCAGCAAAAGAGCCTGCTACATGCCAGGGCTGCGGGCAGTGACCAAGAAAAGGTGGCAGAGCCAGCCCGACAGAGCCCACCGTCCAGAAGGAAAGAGGACAGCGGGTGGCAGGCACCTTGGCCCCAGATGCCCGCGAGGCAGAGGGCGGAAGATCGCTGGAGCCCAGAAGTTCAAGACAAACACAGGCAATAAAAGCAAGGCCCCATTTATGGTGGCACACACATGCCTATAATCCCAGCACTCGGGAAGCTGAGGCAGGGGGATTGCTGTGAGTTCAAGGCCGGCCTGGGCTATATAGCAAGACCCTGTCTCAAAAGAGACAGAGTGCGAGAGAGAGACACAGACAGACAGACAGACAGTGGGGGAAGGCGGCAGACACCCCTGGCTGATCTTCACACATAACAATGTGGTGCCCGGCTGGGAAGGGGAGCCCCATCAAAGCCTGAAGAGGGCAGCTGCCTGGAGGTGGGTGCAGAGGTTGCCACTACACGGGCAGACACGGAGGCCAGGTGGAAGCAGAGTTCAGGAGCAGTGACGTGGGAGAGCAGGAGGCTGGGGCCGGGCTGGGCCAGGCCGGGCTCGCAGGCCAGGCCCAGGTCACAGCTTGGGAGCCATGAGGGTGGGTGTGAGGATGGAGGGACGTGGGAGGCCCAGACTGAGATCTAGCCAGCAGGACAGTGACGGCTAGGAACAGGCACTGTCCAGGGCAAGTCCAGCTCATGGGGAGGCACACAGTAGGCAAGCAGAACAGGCAAACCCTCCAGGGAGGCCTTGAGAGCAGAGGCCAGAGCTGCCTGCCTGACCCCAAAATAACACATTCTCCAGGACGCACCAGTTAGGCCACTCCCGGCCTCAGGTGAGCCTGGGCACCCACAGCTGAGGGTACCGGCAACACGCTCGGGGCCGAGGTGTTTCCCAAGTGTTACGAAGGCTTGTTTCTACATGTCCCCCAGAGCCTCACGTGCTCATAGGTGGGGCTTTCAGAGCTGCTGGATCCAGGGTGCAATGCTGGGATTAAGCGTGTATGGTAGCATAGTTCTGGGTGTGGATAACGGAGGCACACCCTGCATGTGGGTGGCACCAATCCATAGGCCAGTAGGCTGGATGGGACATAAAGGGACAGAAAAGGCTGCTTGCTGCCTCCTGCCTACCCTGCCATGGTCTGTTTCCTCTGCAATGCCCCTCTACCATGCCACACTGCCTTGGAGCCAGCCGACTACGGACTGAAACCTCTACAAACTGAACTAGAATAAATTTTCCTCTCTGAGTGTCGGGTATTTTGTCAGAGCAACAAGAGAAATAACTAAGACAGTCAGTTTACCTCCTCTCCCGCACCCTAGCCCAGACCTCCAATACAGCCTCGTACAGGGAGGCCCAACTTAGGGCCAATGTAAATGCCACACACGAAGGGGCTGAAGAGTGGGTCTCTGCCTGCTAGCCAGCCGTCCATCCATCATCTATCCACCCATCCACCCACCTGTCCATTTGTCCATCCGCATACCCATCCATCCGTCCGTCCATCATCTAACTGTCCAGCCATACTCCCCTCCCCACTTCCTGTCACCCGTACATCCAACCCCCTGCAAAGCTCTCTTCCTGTCCTGCTGGGCTGCTCACCTGCGGGATCTGCCCTCATCACCTCCTTCCGAGCACGCTGCCCTTCTCTTTGTCCCGCCAACAAGCCAAGTGTACCTGAGCTCGGGGCCTCTGCCCAGCACCAGGGGCTCATTCCAGCTTCACTTCCCACTCGCATCTGGGCCGTCCCAAGGACATGGAGGAAGAGGCAGGCTAGTCTCTGGCCCCAGACCTCACCCAGAGGCAGAGGGCCTGGGTGAGGTGGGGGTGGGGGTTCAAGTCCCTGCAGCCTTTGCTGAGCAGCCCTGCTGGGGCCTCGGCAGGACACATGAGATCACGTCTGGGAAGAGTGGGATTAATTATGCGCGTATTTATCAGAGTGTCTCCTGACTGCAGGGGCAGAGTGGGAAACGCCAGGCTCAGGGTCAGAGGACCTGGGCTGGAACCGCTGGGCCCCCTCCTGTGTGGGCAAGTCACAGACTCTGGAGCCCCAGCCCCACAGTGCATGCCTGGCATGGGCTGCGTGCAGGCCGTGCGCACCAGGCCCCCTTGCCACGGCTGGAGAGGAAGCATAGGGTGGCAGCTAACGATGGCCCTAGGCGGGCCCATGTCCGACCCCAGGCCTGCACCTGGAGCCAGCTCCCCACTGCACCCCCAAAGCAGGGAGACCAGCAACCCCCTCTTCACGTCGTCCTGCTCCCCAGCTATAAGGGGTCCATGGGGCAAGCAGCTGCCCGCACTAGACCAGGTACAGTGACAGCAGCCTCCGGGGGCGGTCCCCACCTAGGAAGGCCCCTACCCTCAGCCTGATAGAGCTCTCCACCACAAGGGTGACAGCCCACGTGTCCTCCTGTCCTGTGTGACAGAGACCAAGTGGCAGAGACCACGGTGCGTTTGCTAAAGGGCACCATACGGGGTGAGATGGAAACTCAGGATGGCGCACAGCGTGGCCCCCATAGGCCGGAGCTGCCCACGAGGCTGGCACCTCACGGGGCCCCTGACTGCAGAAGAGAGGAGGCGTCCTCCTCTATGGGCTGCCAGGCCCATGTAGGCAGAGTCCCCGAATGTGGCTCAGCCCCAGGACTAGGACAGCGGGGAGGATGCTGGCAGGCCCTGCCCTCAGGCAGGCTAGGCCCTGCAGCAGCTCCGGCTCCCAGGCTGAATCATCCATCGGGGGTGAGGAGGAGGTCAGGCTGGGCTGGGCTGAATGGGGAGCAGGCCTGCTAGGAGGAAGGGCGGGGCCGCAGCCCAGCTGAAGGAAGGAAGGAGCAGATGTGCCTGTGCGGGGCTCCTGGCTGGGCCATGTGTTCTCCTGCCCTGGCCACACAAAAGTCCCATTGACACTGCCCCCACCCCTCCCCCACACCCCGGGACCAGAGCCCGGCACAGGGCCTGGGGGGGCCTCTCCTGCTCCCGGCTGACCGCCCGCTGTTGCTACTGCTACTGCCCAGGCACGCCAGGCATGCCAGGCCTGGACACTGTGGGTCACATGCTCTGCGCGGGCGAGGACAGGCACTGCAGGGACACCGTGGGGTCTGTAGGGCAGCCTGGTGCTCCCAGGCGGCATGGCCTACAGAAATGCTGGGCCCCCAGGAGCTAGGGCCACTGCCTCCCGTCCTCGCCCCACCCCCTCCCAGGAAGGTAAATCCTTGGGCAAACAGGCAGGCGATGCCAGCAGCACAGCTAACACAGGGCCAGGGTGGGCGAACACTGCTCTGCTGGGCTGCTGGTGCTCAAAGGGCCCACGGGGCTGTAGCCTGACCTCCAGCTGCCACACTCCTCAGCCAGGCCTGACCACCGAGATCAGACAGTCCTCAAACAGGGCTTCTGCTCTCCGCTGCCGCTGCCGCCCCCAGCCATGCACTCAGTGCCCTTTCAGGGTGTGGGCTGAATGCCAGCAGGGCAAGAGAAGAGAGAAGGCCAGGCTGACTCAGGCCAGTCTGCTGAGCCATGTCCTGGCTGCATGACCCTGAGCAAAGCATGGGCCACGGCCTGGAGACTGTGTGCCTGCAGGTGTGGGTGGAATGGCCAGTCATGGAGGAGAGGCACAGCCAATGCTATCACTGCCTGAGGCTGCAGGGCCAGCCAGGAATGATGGGCTGGGCCACTCCACTGGCAGGGCTGATCCTGCACCCAGCCCGGGGCAGAATCCCAGCCATGCCACTACTGGCTCCATACAGGGCTGCAGCTTCAGCTGACTCCAACGCCAAAGCAGCCAGAGGACACCCAGTCTCCTTCCAAGGGTGCAAGGCACTGCCTTCCTGCGCTCCTTTGCGCACCACACCAGGCATCCCCCCCCATCTTGCTCTCAGGAACTCTGCAGGCCTCCCAGGCATGGCCTGACAGCACCTCCTCCGTGAAGCTGCCAGGGCTGCCATTCCCAAAGCAGAGCCCACCAGTGCCCCTCTGCTCTAGGCTCCCCAGCGGCCTGGCAGCGGCTGGAGGGCAAGGCTGCCAGCTCTGTCTGTATCCCTGGCACCTAGCATAGCACCTGGTGCTGAGAAATGTCGCACAAGGCCCCAGCCTGCTCCCTGCTCTCAGATCCGGCTGCCAGCATGGTTGGCCCAAGACTCTGCGGTGGCCTGCAGGAAGCGGGGTGAGGCGGACACCCTAGCAGGCAGGCAGGACCTCTGGAAACTGCCCGTTGTGTGCCCAGGTCCAACCACGGTCAGAGGGGCTGTGGGGGCGTGCAGTTGCCTCCCCAGCTCCTAGCACAGACAGCGAAGTTCGGGGGCTGGGAGGGAGGCATCAGAACCTGGGGAGAAGGCCGTGGCGGTGCCATCTGCAGGCAAGATGTTGGGAGAACATGTGCTCCTTGCTGCGCGAGGTCTCCCAGCCAACATGCGAGGGTGGGCCACCCTGCAGATGGCAGCTGCAGAGGTGCCAGGGCCTTCCTGCCACCCGGAGCCCAGAGCCCCTTCTGACCTCCCGACGGGGCCAGGACGCCAGCCCAGGACCCAGCACACCACCTCTTCCCGGAGGTTCCCAGGTTCTCGGGAGCCAACTCCACGTGGTGACATTGACATGAATGGGGCACAAGGGCCATGGCGTCAGCTGCTGTCTGCCCACAGCCTGTGTCTGCAGAAGGCCCTGTCCCGGAACCGCTAGCCATTACCCATCACACCCATCACTCCTGGAAAGGCCAGCCCTGTGCCACCGCAGAGGCCGGCAACCTTGGGCCCTCAGCAGAGGTTCCAGCCTCTCCTGTGCTAGGCTCAGGAGTAGCAGGGACAGGGCAGCAGGTAGAAAGGAGCTTGCTGGGCCCTGAGCCATGCCTGGCTACAGAGGCCTGCAGCATGGTGCCCGTTCCTGGCAGGGCTGCTCCCGTGTCCTCTGAAGAGAGCCACCGAGAGGGCAGGTGGCGCTGCCCCGTCCAGGAGGCCATCCCGGCCCTGGCAGCAGCCGCGGGCCAGCTGGGGGGCAGGGCTCAAGGTCTGGGCAGGGCTGCACCTGCGGGCCTCCTTCCTTCTCAGGCCACCCTCCCTGCACCGTCCAAAGAGGGAGAGAGCAGGCAAAGGGTCAGACATGCTGAGGGGCATTAGGCACCCTGTCCCTCACATGCAGGGCTGGGTCCGGGCCCTGGGCCAGCAGGGACTTCATGGGGCTGGGGGCTGGGTGGGGGCAGAGAAGTCCACCAAATGTTGCCCTGCCCCCTGCTACCCCAGCCTGAGGGGTCAGTGGCCACCCCCATCCCCACAACAGGAGGGCGAAGACTCGGTCCAGTCAGCCCTCATTACATGCCCCCCATGCAGCGCTGCTGCCTCTGCCCCCACAGGCTGCCGGCACCCCACACACACCGTGATTGCAACACTGCATCCCGCCGCCTGTGCCCACTGCTGCCAGCAGAGGGAGGCTGCAGATGGGCTCCAGGGCACCATGCACCCCAAGTGCACAGCCCAGGGGAAGCCGAGTTCCTCATTCTCCCAGGGGCCCTTGACACAGCAGGTCACCGAGCTGACCCCACTTCCTGCCTTCCAGCCCGTGCCCGGTGCCCTGTCAGCACAGGGTCATGGTGTCCCTATTCTCAGGCCTCGCTCAGGACCCCGAGGCCTCGCCCCACTGCGCTGGGAAGTCGGGGGCAGGCAGCCCAGGGGGCCCCTTCATCCCCACTCACCCATTGCTCCTGGGACTCCATGGAGTCGCTGTCACCACCCTGACACCTTCACGAACACCTCCTGCCTCGCTGAGCACAGCCAGGCCAGGGTGACTCAGCCAGGGAAACCCCAGCACGAGCACCCACCCCAGGGATGGCTCCTCTGACACCTCCAGGCGGGCGCAGGCAGCCGGCCCCTCCCTCTGCGCAGGGTGAGAGGAACACCCGGGCTCCCCACCCAACTCCTGTCCCAGAGGGGAGCCAGGCTGGGCACACGGCTGCCTGCTGTGGGCTCTGTTCCTCTGCCTGGCACATTAGTGGAAGAGCTGCTGCCCACTCCCGCCTGGTACCAGGTTCCCTGGCCTCTGGGACGCTGCCGTAAAGAACCTGGGTACCCCAGGGGCTCAGGACGGGGCCAGGGATAGCCTGCCTTGCTCCTGCCTGGCCCACCTGGCCTGGCACCTACATCACCTGCTGCCAGGGAGGCCAAGACGGGCGGGTGGAGTCAGGACCACGGAGGGGCAGGCTACAGGCCCAAAGAAGGAGTCCAAAGGAGGGGCAGCAGGAGTCCTGTCTCTGGAGAGACAAACAGGCCCCGTCCCACAAACCTGCCAGACCGGTTGGGGCTCAGGGCTGCCACCTGCGTGGATGCAGAGGTCACTGCCTTTTGTGCAGCGGGGACTGGGCCTGCCTCAGGGACAGCTTGCCCTCTTCCCTGTGCCTCCAACCCCTCTGGCCTTGGCACTTGTGCAGGTAGCGCCACCCTCCACAGCAGGGGAAAGGGAGGCGAGGGATGTACTGAGCACATCAGGCGCCTGTGCGGGCTCCCAGAGCTCTGCTGGCGGAACCTCGGCAAAGAGCTTCCGAGGCCCTGACATGAGGATGCCCAGGCCCAGCTTTCAAGGGCAGAATGACAAGGACACTTGGGGGCAGCGAGGACAGGGCCAGGGCATTCCCCACTGCTCGGCCCCCAGGCGGAGGTGGCTTCCCAGAGGGCAGAGGGGAGCTCCGGGCAGCTGAGGCTGGTCCATCGCTGCCTCCAATTCCAGGCCGCCCGCAGAGCAGGTTCCAGCAGGCTCCCTGGCCAGCCAGGAAAAGCAGCCGGAGAGGCCAGCCAGAGCGAGGCCGTGGGGTGCTGCCTGGCCTCTCACTTGATGCTGCCTGGGCAGGTGCAGCGCCCTCCGCCGAGCTCAGGCTTCTCTCCTGCCCCAGCTTTGATCTGGGCCTTGGATGGCTCCCCTCTCCGCCCCTCTCCAGGCTCCAGGGGTGTGGGTGGTGGGAGAGAGCCATCTACGCCGAAAGAAGACTGAAAGCATGTGACGACGTGAGTCTCCGGGGTTTACTTACATGTCTTTCAAACAAATAACCTGAATGGATTTTTCCCACCCTCCCTCCCCACTGGGCCAGCCCCTCAATGGAAAGCGGCAGCTCAAAGGGCTGAGGCTCAGCTGCTGGGGCTGCTGGGAAAGGCTCTCAGACACAAAGGCTGCCTCGGCCAGGAGAGACTGCAGGGAGGAGGCATCTGGTCCAGGGAGCTCAGACCCGGCCCTCTGTGGTCCCAGCACCGCCCGCCTCCCTCCCTCTGCCACGGTAACTCCGGGCCCAGGCAGCACGAGGCATACACTCGTCTGGGGCAGCACAAGTTGCTTAGGAAACCAGGCAGGGCCTCAGAGCAGGGAGACACGTGACTCCCCGGAAGATCAGAAGGGCCTGGGAAAACTAGAGTTCAAGCCTCCGGATCCCTAAAATCTCACAGATGAGGACCCCAAGCCCGGAGAGGCACAGGGCTGGGCCAAGGTCACACAGTGTTGGGTCTTTGCCCGTCCCAGGGCCATCCCAGCCTGCTTTGGTCAGCCGTTACTTCCTGAGCACTCCGACCTGCCTAGACACGGGAACAGGTCCAGGTACCTCATGACACCCAGACAGACTGACGCTGCCCCAGAGCCCTGCAAGCTGGGGGAGCTGGTGCTCCTGACCCTTTCCTCTTCTGGGCCTTGCATCCCAGTAACACCAGGGCGGAAAGAAGCAGGAGAAACGGAGGGCAGTGAGCACCAGGCAGCACTGACAGTGAGGGCGAAGGTCACCCAGGAAGGAGCCGCATCCCAGGATCAGAGCCACCTCTCGCTTCCAGCAGGGCACAGCAGTCCGTGACTAGGGATCTGGGACCAGACGGGTCTATGCCTGTTTTTTCTCTTCTTATTACAAAATCATGCTTTCTTTGGTAAATAGCAACAAAAAGGAACAAAACAGAAGCCACTCAGATGCCTTCAGGAAATTATTAACTACTGGGGTCCTCCAGCCTTTCTTCCTCCATCCAAACACTGGGGCCCGCCCTGTGCTCCCACTGAGTTCCAGAGAGAAGGCGAGCTTTCCCTCCAGCGGATGTTTCCCACACCCACCTCTCCTCACTCCTGCGGAGCAGCCCTGGTCTGTGAGGTCTGTGCGTTTACCCAGCACCTCCCTGCTGATGGACAAGCGGCTGCTCCCCTTCTCTCGCTATGAGCTGGACCCAAGATGGGGGCAGGACTGGGCCCGCACCAGGAGCAGCCTGCGCAGGGGCAGAGCTTCACGTGCAGGCTGGGGAGAGTTCCGGCACCTGCCTGGTTCTCAGCCTTCAGTGATTCCCAGAGACAGCAATGCGCAAGCTCAGACCAGCACGGAGCAGATGGATCCCTGCTGACTCCCAGCCCCCACCCAGCCCAGAGCCCACCTGGGTGCCCTAGGAGATGGTGCCCAGCCTGCACCGGGCGCACACAGACTCCTGGGGGTACTGAGGTGTGGTCTGTTCCAACGATACCCAGGCAGGCACCTGCAGGGCACAGGCAAATTCTGCCTTGTGATCATCATGCCCTGGCTACTCGTGGTGCCACCGCCCGCTGCTAGAAATGCGGATCTGGGCCCACCTGGCCACCGCTGGAGCGTGTGAGGGCAAGCGCCCCAGCACCTAGGAGCCATGTCACCCTGACACCCCTGAGGCCCACAACCCCAATTCTACAGGTGGGGATGGCAGCTGAGGTGAAAGGACAGGGCTGAGGACTGACACATCCAACCAAGGAGCTAGGACAGAAGCCTGATATCCCTGCCCACCCTAGCACCCTGGTGGGCTTCCCTCTGATGCCCCCAACCACTCCCGGGGCTCATTCCACACGGGTCAGGCTACAGAGAGGTCAGGCCAGGTAGGGTCCTGGCCCCAGCCAGCTGTGTTTCCGGCTGCACAGCCCACCCTGTCTGGGGCCTGGTGAGGGCAGGGGTCCCGCCTCGAAGCTGCAGGCTTCACAGACAGGCCAGGTAGGGCAGCTGTCCTGGCCCCAGCCAGCTGTGTTTCTGGCTGCACAGCCCACCCTGTCTGGGGCCTGGTGAGGGCAGGGGTCCCGCCTCGAAGCTGCAGGCTTCACAGACAGGCCAGGTAGGGCAGCTGTCCTGGCCCCAGCCAGCTGTGTTTCTGGCTGCACAGCCCACCCTGTCTGGGGCCTGGTGAGGGCAGGGGTCCCGCCTCGAAGCTGCAGGCTTCACAGGCACAGGAAGTGGTATCTGGGGTGGAGGAACCAGGAGCTGCGCATGGGTCGAGCAATTTCTTTCTTCTCAGCCAGACCCAGTTCTGCATGCCTTTTGAGAGGAGGCAGAGAATAGCTGTACTCGGCCCATCGCGGCCGGCCTCTTTCAATGTTCCAGTTGCTGCCATTTCCAATTACAACTTCAGAGAACTCCTATAATTTATACATCCCAGGATGCACTGCTCCAGCTGCTTTATGATGGGAATTCATTACACCATTAAGGTTAAACTTTTATAAAGTACTGAGCAGGCGGTGGGCCGGCCCCCGGCTTAGTTATCGCTGCCAGATGCCGGCTGAATGGGGTTCACCTGAGGAAGGGAAAGGGCAGGCTCTGAAGGGGCCAAGAAATGGAGAAGGCGGCCCCTGGTGTGCCAAGGGCTCCGCCAGCCTGTTTATGAGTGGCACGGCACAGCACGGCAGGCAGGCAGCAAGGAGAACAATCTGGCAGCGCTCAGCACACTGGCAGGGGGTGGCGGGTTCGTGGAGCCACCCTGGGTGAGCCCAAGCTGCCTGCCAGGGCCAAGGAGGTGTGAGGTCTGCAGAGGGTGGGGCTGGAAAGTGAGCAACAAGGCCTGGGCACAGCAGGCACAGCAGGCAGGGCTGCCTTGGGCTGGGACCTGATCCTCCGTGTCCCCAACTCTGATGTGGCATAGGGACAGCAGAAGGGACATGGAAAGCAGCTCCCAGACAGATACCAGCTGCAAACACAAGCTGCCTGGGCCCCTGCATCCTCCACAGAGCTGAGGTCCTGCACCCCAGTCCACAGCCCCTCGCAGGATGCCGGCCATGCTGAGCACAGAGCCGGGGGAGGCTGTTCCTGCTCCCTGAACCACACTGCCCTGCACTTGAAGTGCTCAGAAGTGCGGCTGGCAGGGAGGCCACCCCAGGAAGTGTGTATCAGTGTGAGGCCAACCGGGGATGCCCCGAGGACCTCTGCTAACCTCCCCGAGGGCCCTAGCTGCGTGCATAAGGGGGTGCATGCCACCATAACCGTCTGGCTATGCCCCAGGGTCTGGCCTGGGTCCCAGGACATTTCCCAAGCAGAACAAAGTCTTTGCAAGGGTAAAGAAACCGAAACAACCTCAAGAGAGTCCTGTGCTTCACAAAGGGAAGACGGGGGGACGGGGGGGGGGGCGGCTGGTGTCTGCCTTGCAGCCCTCGGCTGACCTGCTTTCTCCTCCCCGTCCTGAAGCCTCAGGCCCTGCAGTGCTCTGGCTCCCAAAGGCCAGGGTCACCCTCCCTCTCTGGGCAGCAGAGCGGCTGACCACACAGGAGGCTCCTGGGATGGCTCTCAGGGCTGGCAGTGCTCTTGGCATTGCTGGAGGCACAGTCCGGTGACAGGGCTTGTCCCATAGCTCAAGGCGGCTGTGCACAGGGAGGTGGCTCTGAGAATGACACTGGCTTCCCCCAAAGGCCTCAGAGAGGAAAAGTCAGACAAAGAGAGCACCGGATGGAAGAGGCGCCAAAGGGAAGGAAAGGCAAACAGAGGAACCCAGAACAGCTGGGGGCTGGGAGGACGGTGTGGGCGGGGATGCAAGGGCCGGGCGGCCACCAATGTGGGGCAGAAGCCCAGGCTCCTGAGAGGCAAGGAGGTAAGGGGTCGGCACTGCAGGCTGGCATAGGTCGCTGGGCTGCAGCACCTACAGGGCAGGCTGGGAAGGGTCACGCTTACTGATGGCACCTCTCCATATCAAATGACGCTCCTGGCACAGGGCAGAACTCAGGCACGTCGCCTTGGACCCTAGAACGTCAAGTTCCACAAAAGCCCAGCATGGGAGCATGGAAACTGAGGCTCAGAGGGGGTCACAACCTGCCCAAGTAGTAGTGGCCTCAGCAAAGCTCTGTCCCGAGCCTCAGCCCATATCCCAAGCCCCGTGCTGCGCTGAACTTAGGGACGTGGGATGAACTGGAAGCAGATAGCAAAGGCACGCCAGGATGGCACACGCTTCGAGGCAGGCAGTGCCGAGGGTGGCACAGGCAGAAGGCCCAGAGCTGCCCAGCGTCCCAGGACAGCAGGGGCAGGACGAAGTGGGAGGTGGCCGTGGGGTGTGCCCTGCTGGGGAGCCTGATGTAATCCGGCTTGCAGGAGGCAGACACTGGGAGAGAGAAGCAATTTCACCTAACGGCAGCCTGGCTGGATTCCGAATGAGCTGTGCCAGCGGCCTCGCCCCAGCCACGAGTCCCGGGCCCTGTCCTCTCCCTGGGCCGGGCCAGGAGGGGCCTGTGGCACGCTTTGCCTCCCCCAGGCCCAGGCAGGTGCTGAAGCTGAACCAGGAGAGCTGGTGAGCGCAGAGGATTCCTAGCCGACGCCCTGGGAACCCTGCCACGAGGCTGGCGGCTGTCTCCGTGCTTTCTGGAACTGACTCGCTCACCTCTTCCCGGGTTCCCAAGCGAAGCCACGGGCTGGGGACTCTGGTGGCCACTTGGCAAGCACCTCCTTCCTTGACCTAGTTAGGCTGAGCGTGGGAGCGGGGAAGGAGAGCCCGGCAGGAGGGACGGCCAGGACTGCTGCTTGGCCTCCCTCCCTCCCTCCCTTCCTCACTGGCCCTTGGGGTCAGGGGCAGGTTGGTGGCAGCTGGCAAGCCACAGCGTTCTCTCAAGCCTGTGGGGTGGCCTGGACGGGGTGCAGAGGTCTGGGCTGGGGCACACTCCAGCTTGCGAACCCTTGGTCGGCACAGTGTCCACCCTGAGTCCCCCATCCAGAACCCGAGGGCAGTAGGGTGAGAGAAGAGGCCAATAGTCCTGCCAGGACACACGTGGACAGCTGAAGCTGCAGCCAGGGAGTGGACACTCACACTCCAGCATCTCCATCCGCGGAGCTGCAGCTAGGGGCGCACGTCCCCCGGCACAGCACAGGAGGAGACGGGGTACTCTTTGGCCAACACGAGGATGTGTGCTACGGACAAACAGGAGGGAATCCAGGGAAGGGCCAGACGTGTACCCCGTGACCAGGGCTGCCATGGTTCACATCCTGGCCCTTTCTGTGTAGGGACCCTGACCCCATCTGTGAGATGGGCTGACACCACCCCAGAGGGCAAGGAGGTGACATGAGTCCTCCTTGCCAGCTCACATGTACTGGCGTCCATTTTGCCATGGTTTTCCCTCGCTTAGGGAGGCCGGTGCCCCATAGACACAGCCCTGGACGTCAGGGAGCACAGAGAAGGCTCCCTGGAGGAAGAGGGCTTGCACAGGCCCTCAGGAGAGGCAGGGGGTGGCAGGGAGTGGGACACTGAAATGAGCCCCAGACTCCAGCTCCTGCCTGGTCGCTGTGTGACCTTGAGCAGGTGACTCAACTTCTCTGAGCCTCCTGCAGGATGGGGGATGGACGAACAGGGAGTGGAGGGAGGGCATGAGAACCTCAGTCACAGCCAGAAACTGCTGTTCTTGCTTTTGTTTTGTAGCCTAGCAAAGCCCTCCTGCAGACATCCCGGTGCTCTCCCTCACCCCGAACCCCAGAGAGCTGACAAAAGCCAAGAGCAGTGCCCCGTCCCCAGGGGGCTGGACAGCTCCACAGAACCCGTTCCCCACTTGGCCTGAACACCGGGCTGCCAGGAGCTGCAGGCACGGTTTGTGGCACACAAGGAAGGGCCATCAATAATGAAGTAACCTCAAGGAAGTCCAGAAATATCAATCATAAGTTAATTAAATGGCTCCAGGAAAGACTGATGGGGGCTACTGGGGAAGAAGCCAGAGCCCATCCTGCCTCAGCTCACTCGGCTGAGGCCCAGCCCTGGCCCCGGCCCCACTGTAGGTTGTGGAGGGGCCCCCAAACCCCAGGAAGACAGGCCCCAGCTCCCACCGGCCAGGCTCCGATTGCTCGGTAATGCACACGCTGAAAAGGCTTTCACGAAACTTCCCAGAATAGCAACCTCCTGGGCTGAACTCAGGCAGGCGAGATTTCAAGAGGTAATTTGGTGAGGAACTGATCAGACGCCTGGGATGAATGCTCAGCACGCTGGAACCCTGATGGTCCTCAGGGTGAGAACCCCGTCGAGGGCACTACAAACAGCCCTGTGGGGACCAAGGCCTGAGATCAGGAGCTGCCAGCTGGGAGTTGGTGGGAAACACCTGGGATGAGGCTGGGCACCCAGCCCTCCCCTGCCCACCTGCACCCTGGCCTGCCAGACGTTGGGGCCAGCTTCCCCTCCCTAATCTGCCAGACTCTAACTGTGCCCATCCCACCCTGGCGAGACCCTGGCCCCAGCCCCGTGCCTGGGCACCCTTGCATCTGGCCCTCAGTGGCCCTGGCACCCACCACCGATCCCCATCCTGGGGTAGCACCAGGCCCCATGCCCTTGCCCAGGATGTCTCAGTGGCTGTCTGTGTTTTCTGTGAATGACAAACCCCTGGCCCTATAGTGGCGGCCCAGAGGACCAGCTCCTACCTGCTCTCCCCACCTACGTGTTCACTGTGCCCCATGCGGGGCACAAATGGACAGCAGCACCAGGCTTCCCAGCTGACACAGCCCTGTGCTGCCTCCCAGGTTCATGTATCAGGTTCTGAGGGGCCACCCAAGCCCTCCCTGACCCACACAGCTCCAGGTTCCTCTCGCCTCTGACCTTGGCAGCACCTGCTTCTAGAAATTCCTCGTGTCTCCCAGGTCCCAAAGCCCTCAAGGGCAGAACCCGCATTTCAGGCCCTGCCACGTCCATGGCCCACAGTAGGTGCTTAAGAAACAGTTGCCCACGGGCCAGTGAGATAGCTCAGCGGCATAAGCGCCTGCCCGGCAAGTGCGAGGTCCTGAGTTTGACTCCTGGAACCCACATAAAGAAAAAAAGGGCCAGTGATATCGCTCAGCGGCACAAGCACTTGCTGTCAAGCACGAGGTCCTGAGGTCGACTCCTGGTACCCACATAAAAAAAAAAAAAAGGAAACAGCTGCCCCAGCCCAGCAGAGGGCCCCGCGGCCCACCTGTGACCGAGCACGGCCACAGGGCTCCACCTGCCCCAGGGCAGGGTGGACTCGGCCTTCCTATCGCACACTGGGCCTGAGGAGCCCTTCCTGGTGCTAAGCCATGCAGAGCGCGACGCAGCTGCCTTCCTGTGAGGAGACCGGCTGCAGAGCGGCAGCATCCCAAGGGCCCTATGCTTGCTGGGCACCACATGCAGACTCCGGTGACTACCACGGAGAGGTCTACGGTCCCCACCTCTCCGAGAAGGAAATGGGCTGAAGGTGCCAGGATTCAAGTCTGGTAGAGTCCAGCGCCCGTGCTCTATGGTGCTGTCTCTGTCCCAGGTGGCCTGTCCCCAGCTGACTTCCAGGTGGCTTAGAGAGGAGTGGAGGTGGCAGGCGCCATGAGCCACCCCCAGATAGCAACCAGATGGGCACTGGGAGCTGCACCTCCAGCCCGGCTCCCATCTAAGGAAAACAGAGAAAGCAAGCAGGCCCCTCTGTCCCATCACCAAGGACAACACCCACCCTGTCACCCTTCCCGCCTGGATGGCCACCTCCTTGGGCTCCACGCCCCTCCTGCTGCAACCTGGAACCCAGCAATGCCCCCCCCACACCCACTGACACCAGGCCAGCCAAACGCAGAGCCCATGGAGCCCACATCACCAGCCGCTCCACACCCCTGCAGCCCCACTTCTCACAGCCACACACTGGCGGGCACCAGCTCTACACGCATGCATCCCCAGGCAGCCCATCCTGCTGTCTTCAGCCACACCTGGCAGATGCCTCACGAAAAGCCGCCGAGTCCCCTCACTGCCATCCCCCAGGACACCTTAGCAGCAGAGCTCCCCACCCACAGAGCTTCTAGGGTCTTCCGGGCCCACTTCCCAAGCCCAGACCAAGCTGGTATCAGGAAGGAAAAGGGAAAATGAAGATAAATGGTGTCCAGCCCTGCCCACTGCGAGGTAACCGCATCCTCCAGCATCCTGGCTCCGTGGTCGGAGAAAGCTATCTTTCTGACCACACGCTCACTGATGTTTCCCCTGGCGCCGCTCGCGCGGCCCACTGGACCGTAACATAAAGCTATTCCAGCGAGACGTCAACTCTGACGGAGTGCTGGACCAACAGGTGACTACACGCGAGGGCCTCCGGCCCAGGAGAGGGACAGGGTGGGGGGACGATTTCTGCTCACCCAGCTCTCCCGGCCCTGGCTGGCACCTCCAGCTGGAGATGCCTGCTTCCCTGGCGCCCCTCAAGCAGGGCAGCCAGGCATCGTGATTTACGGGGCACCAAGGGAGGAAGGATCGCCAGGAGCTGAGGAAGCAAATTCTGGACAAATGCGAAGAAAACAGGCATGGTCCTGAGGACCAGAGATGCAGAACCTGGCTCCCGGGCGGCCGGCCCTCAACACCTCAATGCCGTGCTCTCCCCCTGCAGCTGGGACCTCAAAATGAGCGTCTGTGTAGTGACAAGGGCCAGCTGCCTGGCCAGCTCCCTCACCCCATGCCTGGGGCCTGGGAAGAAAGCTCAGCTCTGCTTTGGGGGACCGCAGGCCCCACCTGCAGCCCAGCTCTGCTGTGCCGTCCCAGCACCCCAAGCAGATGGCATGGGGTGGCTGCAAAGGCCTCCCGGAGCCCCAAACCATAAAGCTGAGCCAGGATCCACAGACACGGGTGGAGGTGTGGAGGGTCAGCCGAGGGGTCGGGATACTGAGTGTTCGCAGTAGGCAGGCAGAAGGTGTCCTCCTTACTGGGCTCTGCGATCCAGCGCCAAGGACTCTGCTGGAGGAACAGCGCTGTGGAACAGGTGGGATGGCCTCAGACGCCCCAGGATCAACCTGGGGCTAGTTAAGGAACCCCTCGCAAGGCCAGGTGGTGTTCAGCAGCAGGCTAAGGGCCGGGCACATCGACCACATGGAAACATCTGCCTACCACCCAAGCCTGGCAGGGCTGTGTCCCCCATCCAGTCACAAGGCTCGACAGTGTAGCCTGGACACAGGCAAAAGCTTCTGCCTCGGGGAACAGGCTGAGAAAATGGGCCCGGGCGCGACAGCGAAGGCTTTCTGGCACCGAACCCCCATCCAGAGGTCTGTGCCGAAGAGCACACATCCTGGAGAGCTGGCACGCACCTGTCTGTCCTTGGAGCACCCCTAAGTGCCCACTGCTCCCTTCCTCCCCCACGACTGGGGCATCCCCCACTGTCCCTACCACCCCTACCATGAGCCTCAACTTCCCTCGCAAGAGCACCCTGCCCTGAGCCCACTCCATGGGTTCCCTAACCCACTTCCTTTTCTTCAGGCCACAGCCCCAAAGTGCTGCTGTGCCTGCTCCCCACCCTACCAGGGAAACTCAGGAGAAAGCACACATTCCCAGCCTCCTTCCCACACAAGTGCCCCAGATCCGCCGGCCAGACACCTCCCCACCTACTGAGGAGGCATGCTTGCGGCTTCGGCACAGGGCTTCCTCCAGTTGGGGCCACCCTTGCAGGCTGCCTTGTCGCGGTGGCCATGCTTGAGCCGTCCTCGGGAGACCCGGGCCTGGTTCCAGCTCAGGAGCTGACTCACAGCATCAACAGAGCCCACTTTCCCGGCCGGGAGCGTGCACGCCAGGGCCGCGGATTCCCCACGCCAGGCCCTGGGCCTTCCGGCTTCCTTCCTCCCCATCAAATCCACACCCCCGCTTCCCAGCCGGCTGCCTCCCCACCCTGGCTGTCTACCTGCCGGGAGTCCCTGACCTTTGCACACCTTTCGCTGAGCACACAAGATTCCACCTGCTCCGTCTCCTTTCATTTCCTGAGGCTGCCGACAGTGGCTCTGAGAGGTGAACGCGTGTGCTCACGGTCACACAGCCAGGACTGGGATTGGGGTTATCTGTTCCCAAACGCGGCGCACAGAATTCTGGCTTCAGGGAATGCGGCTGAACCTGAAAGCACCCACCTTGGCAAAGCAGCGCGCGCCTGCCACCCTAGTCTCCAAAAGCCTCAACCTTGGCCATCCCCATCGCTGCCCCCAGTCCCATCCATGCACAGCCCTCTTACTCTTCACTGCCCAGGGGAGAGGCACAGAGACCTGCAGGTCCCCCCACACTCTAAGACTTCCTGGGGGTCTGGAACTGCCCCTGTCAAGTAGGGCACCATGTGACTGTGCACGCCACCCGCACCCAGAGCTCCCCAAAGGATGGTGAGGGCGGGTGTCATCCGAGCACACTCCTCCAACAGCTGCAGCCCCCAAACGGTCCTCTGAACCCACAGCTTTCCAAGCATGGGGAAGAGGGCCGACTCCCAGGTGCCCTGGAGCGAAGCCATGGACTCAACCAGAAGGCGAGGCCCGGAGCCCGCAGCAGACACACAGACGGTGGCACATGGCCCCTGGACCCGCCGATGCAGTCACCTCTTGGCACCTTCGCCACTGTCACGCCCTGCACATGGACAGATCTCGGAGACCAGCCATCTCCCCCTCTCCCCACAGAGGGAGAACTCAGGACCCCAGGGCAATGGGGTGGGAGAGCCTGGGGTGACCCCAGGAACTTTGGGAGGGACGGTTTCTGGTGTCTTTTCACACCCACTGTAAAGGGCACCAACCTTCTCCCAGCTTCGGCCCTTAGCGGGTGTACCCAGCAGGCATTAAAGCTGGACTCCGACGTCACAGCCAGTGTGGCCGAGTGGGCGTTTGCCCTCCCACCTGCCAGGGTCTGGGGCGCCGATTCCCAGGTTACTGCGCTGAGCCACTGCCACGTCTTGCAGTCCTGCTGAGCACCCTCCCATGCATGCCGAGGACACCGGTTCCTCTAGCACCCGGTGCCACCACCCAGACCGTGCCAAGACCAGGTCCAGCGCACCCCGCGCCCGCGCCCCAGCGCACGGCTCCCGGCACCCGGCGCACGACTCCTTCCTCTGCGGGCCACGCGCGGCGCCCCTGCCGGGACCCGGGCCGCGCATCACCTGCACGGCCGCAGCTGGGCACCGCCACGCCGCACCATGCCCGGCAGGGGCAGAGAGGTCCCGACACGGCCCGGCCGGGAGCACCGCGCGCCCAGCTCGCCCGCGTCCCCAACCCTCGCCCTCTCCCGTGGACCTCGCACCTGCGCGGCGCGTGGCGCCCGGGCCCGGCCCTCGCCCCTTCCCCGCGCGGCTCCGGCCCCACTGCCCACCGGCCCGTCCTCACCTCCCGCGCGCCGCGGGGCCCCGCGCGCCCCGGCCGCGGCCGCCGCCGCCGCCGCCGCCGCCGCCGCCGCCTCCATCCCGGCGCCCCGGGCCCCGCTCCCCACGCCGCTTCCGCAGGGCGCCGGCGCCGCGCGAGGCCGCCCCCGCCCCCGGCGCGCTGCGTCCTTTACGTAAACCCACTCCGCAGCCAGCGGTGACCATGGCGACGGGCGCGGCCGCAGCGCCCCCTGGCGCCGGGGAGGGGAGCGGCGCGCGCTTGGGGCGCGTGGAGGCGGGGGCGCGCGCTCTCGCAGGCTCGTGGGCGCCGAGGCCGCGGGAAGGGCCGCCCCCCCAGCCGGAGATGCGGTCGCCGGCTCCTCCCCCGGCCCCCTCGTGATCGGGTTCAGCGTGGGAGAGGTAGAAAAGCATGTGGGATCGCTGGGAAGTGGCTGGTCTGGGAGGAGTACAGAGAATGGGTCCCGCCCCCTGGTGGCGGAGCAGCGCCTCCAGCTCCTCCCCCGCATCTTTGGGGTCCCCCGCCTACCCCGCAGTGCTTGACATCCAAAGGACGTTGGGCAATCTCGAATTTCGGGTAAAGGGAGAAACTCAGCCCTCCTGTCCTCTGTGCCCGCCCGCCCATCCATGCCGGTCTGTAAGTCACTCAACACACCTTCCCGAAGGCTGCCCTTCAGCAGGGTCGGGCGGCGCCCCTGCGCGGGGGGGGGGGCGAGAAGATGGGTGGGGCGCGGGGGAGAGCCCCAGAGCCCGGCCCTGCCCTCAGGGACCCGGGTCTCCGCGGAGACAGCGCTGGGTGATAGTAACTGTGGGGCTGTGGCCAGGGCCTGCTGGGTCCTCACAGGGGTCAGCAAAGCTCCCCCGGGAGGGAGTCCCCAAGGGGGGGTCCAAATTCATCAGAGGCAAAGCGGTGAGCGGTCGTCCGGTGGGAGGCAGGCGGAGTAGGGGGTGTGCAAGGCCGGTGGGAGCTGCCTCGCCTGTGCGTCACCAGGACGTCTGGGTGACAGGGAGACCAGGGCCAGCCCGCCCCTGCTGAACTCCGGCCGGAGTCTGCAGAGTGCGTAGTTATTTCCTAGAAAACTTCTGCCTTAGGGGAGAAGGAAGATGGGGAGTGGGGCAGCACGAGGGGAGGACTCCAAGGGGTCCCAGGAGCAGTGCAACCCCTCCCCCACAGGGCTGGGGTTGGGCTGAGATCAGAGTCACGGCTCTGGAGCTCCTTCTGGATCCTTGCAATTCATCAGAAGGAAAAAGGCCAGACTGGATGTCTCGGTTCAGAGTTCCCCATTCCCAGAAGAGGGGTTTCATTGTTGTGGTGTGGGCTGTGGTCAATCAGCTACCACCAGAGCGCAGAGTGCCCTGTAATAAAGACAGTCCTGTGGACCCAAGTCGCGACCGGAGCAGCCGCTCTGCGGACGGTGTCTTAATCACTCTTGCTTTGCTGTACACAGCATCCGACACCCGCATCTCAAAGGAGCTGGGGTTCATTGTCGCTTGTGGTTTCAGGGGGTTCAGTCCATGGTGGGCTGGCCCCAAGGCAGAAGCAACAGGTGTGGAGGAGGAAAGCTGCTCACATCATGGCAGCCAGGAAGCAGAAAGAGAAGGGCGGTGCACCCTTCGGGATTAGAGTCCAGTGACCACCTCCACCCAGGCCCCAGCTCCTAGAGCCCCTCAACCCTGCGCCATGGGTGAATCCACTGATGAGTACAGCACCCTGAGATCTAGGCACCTTCCACTTGCGTGAGGCTTTGCGGGGAGGACTTTTTTGTTCTGAATCATAGCAGAGGGCTTGCTACATTCTACCCCTTGGCTGTCCTGTGCACACAAACCCCTAGCAGTCCATGTGCTCAAACATGTACAGATGCACATGACCTCCTCCTTCCCATTTATCCAGAGTTGTCCTGTCCAAACAAGTCCCAATAGTCCACGTTGGGCCACCTTATGGACTGGGATGTCATAGGTCACCATTACTCTGGATCTCCAGGGCGATGCCCTTTCCACCTCGGTGCTGTGGCAATCCCATCTGAGCCTTCATCAACCGCAGGACACCACCACTGACTCACTCTGAATGCTTGCCATTCCAAGTGTGGCATTGGGACTGTCAGGGACCTTGTTGGAAATGCAGAGTCTCAGGCTGTTCACAAGGCCCCGTGTGATTTGCACTCTCAGGTTTGGGAAGCACTGCTGTTATACAGACTGGGAGGAGAGATGGCAAGATAAGAGAAACGTTTTAAGTCGTGACCATTCCTACTGGGGCTGGGGCGCAGCTCAGTGGTGTAGAACCTGCTCAGCGTGCACAAGGTCCTGGGTTCAATCCTGGGCCGAAGAAAGAAAAAACAAAACAAGACAAAGGGATGTTAGTGACGTAATCTTAACCCCAGTGATAAACAAGGAACTGCAGGTTGAGGCTGCAGTCTTTACTTTTGCAACTGATTGGAGAAGGTATTTGTGACTTCCTTCCTCTACTTCCTTATTCTCTGCTTCCCCCCGCATCTCCCTTGCCAAGGTCAGCAGTCCCTGCCCCTCAGGCTGCCCCAAGTCTGCCACCTAGAGAGCTGAGCCCTCTTACCCCTGGGCGTGGGGCCGTGGGCAGTGCTCCCTGGGCCCTGGCTTCCTCCCAGCCCCAAATAGCCAGGTGCAGCCCAGGATGCCAATTCAGTGGAATCATGCATGTGCCTCCTGGTGGAATGTTCAGTTGTAGAACAACCAGAGACACAATCAAACGCACAACTGCCTGCCTAGGCAGCAGAGGCAACATCATCACCTCCACTCCTAGTTCTTTTTCCTTTTTGAGATAGGGTCTTGCTATGTAGTTCAGGCTGGACTTTAACTCACTATTTAGCCCAGGCTGGCCTTGAACTCCAGGTGATCCTCCTGCCTCAGCCTCCCCATCAACCTCTAGTACGGAGACCCTTTGGAAGAAACAGCCCAAAGAGGGGCAAGTTCAGGCACACCCTCCCGGGTCCTGAACAGCTGCAGCCAGGCTCCAACTCTCCTTCCGAGTGTTTCCTGCCCGGCTCCTTCAGTTTGGCTGGTGTCTTTGGAGACAGCTGCTGGGGTTGGAACAGACCAGAGTGAGGGCACCAGAGCTGATGAGACGCAATGTGCTGGTCCTGGTCCAGCAGCTGGGGTGCGCTCCATCCGCTCTGTGCCAGAGTCCCACTCGCCTCAGTTTCCCTCTGGTCCCAGTGGGGATAATAGCACGGCTTCTCCCCCAGGGGCCGCGTGGATTAAGTAATTAGTGAGTGACATTGCCTACTTCAGAAGGGGCTGATGAAATAAATGCTGAGCGTCGTTCCTAAAAGCGAGAGGCCGTAGAGCTGGCTCCACTCCCCTCGCCCGCTCCCCACCTCCTCCCTCCGTCTGCCCCACTGCGAGCTGCAGGTCTTACAAGACAAAACCAGGGTGGTTTTCGGCACCCCCATGATGGTGTGGAACTTTTGCACATCTCCCTGGTACTGGAGTGTGAGTCACGGCCCAGCCCTACAGCATAATGTGTCTCCACAGCTGGCACAGCTGTGCCCGGCCCCAGGCTCAGCCCTGAGCAGCTGCAGGCCAGGACGGCTCGGCCAGTGACTGCAGCAGGGTAGCAGAGACAACTGCAGAATTCCTGAGCAGGACACCACCCCTCGCTGCACGGGCCCCGAGGCCCAGGGTGAGTGACCACTTCCCTCCCAGCCCAGGGGAGGCACAGCCACCAGGGCACACTGGCTGAGGAGGGGAGAATTCGAAGCATGCAGGTTCTGAAGTATAAAGTCCCTGCCCGTGCTTAAGGGAGTCCGATGGCTGTGCTAGCTTGGATGCAGGGTATTGGGTAACGGAGTGAAATCACAGCTCTGGGGCCATGACTTCAGCCTGTTCCCGAGGCAGAAAGTCCAGATAGGCCCCAGGGCTAAGTGGTGACCGTGACGTCCAGGCACCTGGGCCTGGGTCCCTGAGGCTGGCGTGTGATCACGCCCACCCCCCAGAGCTGGGTCCTCCACCCCTGGTGCCCATTCCCTGCCACCAGGTAAATAAGTCTGCTGTGGCATCAAGGAAGGGTACGTTGTTTACCCAGATAGCACAGATCGGCCTGCCCGGGGCAGAGGGAAAGCTCAAGGCTGAGCTGCCAGACTCCCACAGGGGCAGCTGTGTGTGAGTTAGGGGTGGGGACACCTCGGGTCCTTGGGGACCCTCTCACAGGGTTCAGACCTTCTCGTCCCTGCAAATGCTGCTCTCCCTGGACTTCCAGGCCTTTTCTCGTCCTGCCTCCCTTGGCCCCCCTGCTACGAGCAGCAGCCATGGATGGGGGCAGTCGGCCGGAGGTGGGGCTGCAGCACATCGCGTTGCTGGCAGCCCAGGGCCTGGAAGCTCCCAGCCGTGGAGACGGGCGGTCCCGTCCTGTCCAAGAGGAGAGTGACTCCCTCTGCCCACGGGGAGCTTCAGCGCCGTCCTTGGTCCGCGCTGGCACAGGCTGCAGCGAGCACCTCGGTAAAGCTCCAGGACATCGTGGTGGGGCCGGGATGGCAGCGACACTGTAGGTGACAGATTGTGATGATGCCATGGCGGGGGCGATGACAGTGGGAGAAAGAGGACTGATGTCCCCAAGAGAGGTTCTGGGGGCCTTGTCCATCCGGCCACATCCCCTGCTTGCCTGCACTTTCCCTGCAGTGCCAGAGGAGTGGGCGATCCCCGCCTCTCGTTCAGCCGGTCTGATTGGCAGGTCTGCTCCCCACGGGCACTGTAGTAACTAGTCTTCTCCTCGGGGCCCTGGGGGGCGGCGCAGTGTGAACGCGGATGTCTGGGGAAAGCCCGTGTGCTCGCTGACTGATGCGACCCGGCGGCACGCTCTGGACGCCAACGAGCAGCACAGAGAGGCTGTCCTGAGGGTGCTCACGCACCCACCAGCTCACCGTTCACCTGTCCACTTGTTCTCCCACCCCCCGCTTCGCCCACCTCCTCATTTACCAATCTGCCCGCCCATCCACCCACCCGATCTGCCCACTCACCCACCCATCCATTCACCCATTCCGTCCGCCCTTCCTTCCTTCTTTCCTTCCTCCCTTCCTTCTGTTCACCTGTCCATCCACCCAGCTATCCCCTAAATCACACCCTGTTGATTCTT